>CM062814.1:719975305-721379415 GCA_031772625.1 Pinus tabuliformis
GATTGGAGATTAGAAGGGAGATTTAGATCGAAGAGTCCAAGTGACCAAGAGAGACAGTGAACAGTGAACCCTGAGAGGAGGACTGAGCACAGAGAGCAGTAAAGCCAAGCAGAGGAGACAGAGGGCCGAGCTGACCACAGGTAGCCTCGAGCACCAGAGAGCTTGAAGAATCAAGCCTTCCCATAGAGGAATCTGTTCCGATTGAGCATCACAGTTGGCTCTTTCCACTGTAGACCGAGGGTCAAAGAGCGGGTAGGAAGAACAAGAGTCTGTGTACTCCAAGTGGCTTGGGGAATCCAAGAACCACCCTGCCAAGCAAAATCTGCTTCAGGAGAACTCATATTGATTCCCTGTATTGTAATTTCTCTACTCAAAGACATAATAAAACAAGGCCACCACTGAAGTTGGATCGGAGACGTAGCCCTGGAGAATAGGGTGAACTCCTTATTAAAAATTGCTTGTGTCTTTGTGTCTACTTACTGCATTTCTTTGCTGTCTTTCCATTCAAAATGTCTATGTATTGGCAATCTGATCGATCCATTGTTTCAATAACACAGAACACACACACCAGCACATGAGTCTGTAATACCTTCTGTTAAATAAACCTTTACTAAGGTCACTCATACGGTGATTATCAGATCAAGTGGTCTCAGAGCCCTAGGCTGTAAGGTTAGACAAGCTTGTGTTGGTTTAGCTATGAATGATCACTAGGTCAAAGCTCAAATTAGGAGAAGGATAATTGGTGGAAACTAATCCTGAAATTGGGAGAGTCTATTCTCGAAAGACAATGTGAGAAGAAGGTTCTGTAGGGCCAGACCCTCAATTCCTAGAAAGTTTCCTAGCTATAAAGTCCATGGTGGAAGAAATGTATAGGGACTTTAGAAAGCATAGGGGTGAGGATTCATCAGGCTCTAAGCAAGATAAAGAAGAAGATGAACCTCATTCCCATGACCACTCCAAAGGGAAGGGAAAAGAAGAAAGCTTCCCTACACCTCCTAGTAGCCCTGTGCATAATAAGAAAGCATCTTTGATTAAGTTAGATGTTAAATTTGATTTTCCTATATATGATGGAGAGTTGAATGCTGAAAAGTTGGACAACTGGATAAGACAAATTGATGTGTATTGCAGGGCGCAGAACATAGACTCAGACAAGAGTAAGATTTAGCTGGCAAGACTACACCTAGGAGGCACTGCCTTGGCTTGGTGGGAAGGCACAACCCAAGCTGATGTGAAGAAGCATGGTAAGACCATCTCTGTCTGGAGTGACTTTGTTTCTGCCATCAAAAATCAGTTCTATCCATTGGCCTACATGCAACAAGCCATGATGAGTTGGAAAACTCTTCGGCAGTTGAAGGGGCAAAGTGTACAAGGGTATACTCAAGAGTTCTGAAAGAGAGCATTGATGTTAGGTATTTCATTAGACTCACCAGAAACTCTTTTGAAGTACATTGGGGGTCTACACAGCTACATGAGGCACACTATCCTCATGTTTAATCCCACTAGTATAGATGAGGTATCTGTACAAGCTACTCATCTAGAAGCAAGAGGAAAGAATGGAAATCCAGAAGTTGGGGGACCATCCCAACCCACTGTAAGAAAAAGCAAGGAGAAAAGAATGCAGAAATGGAAAGCAAGGAAGGCCAAAACTGCACAAAAAGGCAAAGCTTCATGCACTCGCTATAAAAAGGAGGGGCATGATGATGAGCACTATTGGATTCTGCATCTAGAGCTGAGACCTAAGAAGTCCAAGGGCAAGAAGAAGACGATTGTTGTAGTTATTCAGAAAGATTTGGGGTCAGACTCGGGAGATGAAACAATCATAGCAGCCACAGGTATAAAAGGTAAGAATTCTGAAGCATCTACTAGTAATTCTACTCAATCTGTTATTGATGAAGAACATGAGAGAAAAAGGCATGAGCTTTTCCATATTCGAGTAGTTTCCAAACATCAAAAGATTGATACTTTGTTTGATAGCGGCTCACAAGTAAATCTGATTTCTGAAGCAATTGTAAAGAAATTGGGATTAGCAACTACACCTCATAAGAAGCCATACCCATTAGGATGGTTGAATGATAAAGCACAAATACAAGTGACTAGACAGTGCAAACTCAAGTTTTCTTTTGGGTCAGCATTTGTAGGTGAGGTTGAGTTAGATGTAATTCCTTTGGATATATGTGGAATTGTTTTAGGAAGTCCTTACTTGTATGATAGAAAGGCTATTTTCTATAGAGCTGAGAACAAGTATCTACTTGTTAAATAAGGAATCGAATACTTTGTAAGAGCTCATAAGCTCAAGAATAATTATACTCTCATAAACTCAGGAAAGATGAAAAGAATGATAAATTCATTCAAACAATTCTTACTAATGGTTGTGAAAGAAAAGAAAACTGATAAAATTGATGTATTTGAGGGCTGTAATTCTAATTAGCAAGCTGATATAGAAAAGATTGTTTCAGAGTATGCTGTCTTATTTCAAGAACCTCAAGGTCTGCCACCCAAAAAGGAAATAGTACATGATATTATTTTGCAGCAAGATGTTCCTTTGCCTAACATTGGGATGTACAGGTTATCTACTTTAGAGAATGCTGAAATCAAGAAGCAGGTGCAGGAGTTGCTCGAGAAAGGGTTCATCAGGCCTAGCACATCACCATGTGGGTCACCAATCATTTTGGTGAGAAAGAAAGATGGCTCGTGGAGAATGTGCATTGATTATCGAGCACTGAATAAAATAACGATCAAAAATTGTTATCCCCTTCCTCGCATAGATGATCTTTTAGATCAATTGAAGGAAGTTGTTTATTTCACCAAGCTGGATTTGCACAGTGGATACCATCAGGTCAGAGTTACAGAGCAAGATGCATGGAAGACTGCTTTCAAAACAAAGCAGGGATTGTATGAATGTCTGGTTATGCCTTTTGGCTTGACCAATGCCCCTGCTACTTTCATGAGATTAATGAATGATGTACTCAGACCTTTTCTTGATGATTTTGTTATTGTGTATCTAGATGACATTCTGATTTTTAGTAAAACGTGGGAAGAACATTTAAAGCATTTTAAGCAGACATTAGATGTTTTGAAAAGAGAAAAAATTTATGTTAAACTCTCAAAATGTGAATTTGGAAAAACCTCTCTAAATTATTTGGGTCATATAGTAGGGGGAGGTGAATTGAAAATAGATCCCTCTAAAGTGGTAGTTATTGTAAACTTGCCTAAACCCAAGTCTGCTATAGAAGTGAGAAGCTTCTTAGGAGTAGCACAGTATTGGAGGAAGTTCATTTCAAACTTTTCCTCAATTGTAGCTCCCTTACATGCTTTGACAGGATTGAACAAGGTGTTTCAGTGGGGAGGCAAACAACAGAAAGCCTTCGACACCTTGAAAGACAAAATTAGTATAGCACCTGTACTAGCACTGCCAGATCTACAAAGAGCATTTGAGATACAAACTGATGCTAGTGCCTATGCCATGGGGGAAGTGTTAACACAGCATGGTAAATCCATATGTTATCATTCTGAGACTTTTAATCCCGCAGTAGTTAACTATCCTACCTATGATAAAGAATTGTATGCATTAGTTCAGAGTGTGAAAAAGTGGAAACATTATTTAATGGGCAAAGAACCAGTAATACATACTGATCATCAGCCACTTCAATATCTACACTCCCAAACTAAGTTGCAACAATCAAGACATTACAGATGGATGGGTTTTCTACAATAGTTCCATTTAGTCATCAGATATAAAAAGGGCATACATAACAAGGTTGCAGACATGTTATCTAGACCCATTATAAATGCATCTACCATCCTTAAGCATAATTATGTACTACATGAAAGCTACATAGAACAATATGCTCAGGACATGGACTTTAAAGATGTATATGCAACTTTGAGTCAAGGAAAGAGAGTAGAAGAATTGGACTATCATGTGAAGGACCGACTCTTATATCATTGTGGGAAACTCTGCATTCCACAAATTGAGAGAGCAAAGATAATTATGGAAGCACACACTTCTCTGATATCAGGTCACTTTGGGATAAGTAAAACAGTTGCACAGCTACAAAGGTTCTGTTATTGGCCAAAAATGAATGAGACAGTTTCTAGATATGTAAAGGGGTGTGCTATGTGTGCTAAAAGCAAGCCCAACAACAGAAAACTAGGCTTGTACACTCCATTTCTAGTCCCTCTCACCCTTGGGAGAGCATTTCCATGGATTTTGTTGGAGGAATACCCAAATCTAGGAAAGGTCATGATTATCTATATGTTATTGTGGATAGGTTCAGCAAAATGTGTATTTTGATACCCTGTAGAAAACAGATTACAGCTGAACAAACTGCAAAATTATTCTTTGAACATGTATGGGTTCATTTTGGATTACCCACTTCTATTTTATTTGATCAAGACACCCGATTTGTGGGGAAGTTTTGGTCCAGTCTGTGGGAACTAATGGACACCAAATTAAAGAAAGGCACAACTTTTCATCCACAACCAGATGGCCAGACAGAAGTAGTAAACAGGACAGTGATCCAGTTACTGAGAGGATATTGCAGCAAACATCCTAAGCTTTGGGATGAGCACTTGTGCTATGTGCAACATGCTTACAATAGAGCCAAACACTCTTCTACACAGAGATCTCCTTTTGAGACCTACTTTGGTTTCATACCAAGGTCTCCCTTGGATTTTGTCTTTGGTAAAGATACCATGGTTGATGGACACAGTGATGTGGACAAAGCAACTAGGTTCATTGAACAGATCCAGGAGGTCCACCAGGCAGTACAGGAACAACTGGAAAAGAGCCAAGCCAAGTACAAGGCTAGGCATGATAAGCATCGAATGGAGCATAGTTTTCAAGTTGGAGACCAAGTCTGGATGTATATCAGCAAGGATAGGATGCAAGGTGAAGGTAAGAAGCTAAAACCTATCAGGTATGGACCCTTCAGGATACTTGAGAAGATTGGTGAAAATGCTTTTCGCCTTGATCTGCCAGCTTACATGCACATCTACTCAGTCATGAACACAAATTGCTTGAGATTGTTTGAACCTTCAATGGTTGAGGACCCTAAAGAGCAGAGTCAATTGCCTTCTGTTGATGATCTACTACCAGAATATCTTAATGAGCTATAGGAAGATACAGTGCTGGACAGAAAGGTAAGGGCGACGCGTAGTGGACAGGTGGAATACCTCAGAATTGGGCTTAAAGGTTCAAAGCCGAGCAATGCGAAGTGGATTGAGATTAGACAAGTGAGATGGCAATTTCCTCACTTAGTCGATGCTTAAAAGAAAACCAACTTTTGGTGGACCAAAAGCTTTTAAGTTGGGAGGCCATGATCCAAATCGGATCCATAAACGACTATCATAGGAACCATGAATAAAACAGGTCGAACAAATCCTTGAAGAATCCAAAACAACAATCGAAAACACCCTAAACCAGTGGCCATGGCAGCCGGCGTGGAACGATGAGGACCTTGGTCAAAGCGCATTGACCGAGGCCCATGGAGACTGCGCAGGAGGTCAAAATAGCCCCTGGGAGCGCCGGAATGGGAAAAGGAGCTAGTTTAGCACTAACGCGCATCGTTGGGCAAACAGGGCCGAAATGGTAGGGCTTAAGCACTCGGTCACATCAGGAAGCCAGAGGACCGCAAGCGGAAAAAGGAAAAAGCACCAATGTACGATGGTGGGACCCGCTGCCTTGAAACCGAGGATTTGATCGGGATGCCCTTGAACGATAAGAGGTTTTGGAGAAAGCAGAGTGATCACAATCAGTGATCGATGCGTGGCAGCGAAGGAGAGAGAAAAACCTCCACGATCGCGCGTTATCGGTTGAGCAAGTCAACCGTGCTCGACGTGTGAATGACGTTGGATCTAGAGGAGCCCAGATCGGACAGCTGAGATTGCGCCCAATAGATAGAGCGGAATTGACAGGGGATAAAGTCGCGATTTAAGAGGATTTGGAATCTGTTAACTGCCACGGTGGAGAAAGCAACGAATCGACAAGCGGGCTGGCGTAGTTTCGATGGAGACACATGGCTACTTCCTGAGCGTTATGTGCCGAACAGGGAATTCAAAGCACATAGGCGATAGGTGAAGCGACGTAGGAAGAAGAGGAAATGAACAGGCCGAGGATCGAATGACTAAAGCCATGAATGGAGGCAGTCAAATGGGGGATTTGATATTAGAAGCGAGATTCAGATCGAAGAGTCCAAGTGACCAAGAGAGACAGTGAATAGTGAACCTTGATAGGAGGACTGAGCACAGAGAGCAGTAAAGCCAAGCAGAGGAGACAGAGGGTCGAGCTGACCACAGGCAGCCTCCAGCACCAGAGAGCTTGAAGAATCAAGCCTTCCCATAGAGGAATCTATCCGGATTGAGAATCATAGTTGGCTCTTTCCATTGTAGACCGAAGGTCATAGAGCGGGTAGGAAGAACAAGAGTCTGTGTACTCCAAGTGGCTTGGGGAATCCAAGAACCACCCTGCTAAGCAAAATCTGCTTCAAAAGAACTCATATTGAGTCCCTGTATTTTAATTTCCCTACTCAAAGACATAATAAAACAAGGCCACCACTGAAGCTGGACCGAAGACGTAGCCCTGGAGAATAGGGTGAACTCCTTATTAAAAATTGCTTGTGTCTTTGTGTCTACTTACTACATTTCTCTGTTGTCTTTCCATTCAAAATGTCTGTGTATTGGCAATCTGATCGATCCGTTGTTTCAATAACACAGAACACACACACCAGCACATGAGTCTATAATACCTTCTGTTAAATAAACCTTTACTGAGGTCACTCATAGGGTGATTATCAGATCACTAACAATTCAATATATAAATATACATAGAATGAGAAAAAAAAAAAAATATATATATATATATATATATATCTATATATATATATATATATATATATATATATATATATATATATATATATATATATATAAAAAAGTTTCTTCTCAATGAATATCCTGACCACCACATTTTCACTATAATTTAGTCTCTAACAATTCAATATATACATATACATAGAATGAGAAAATATGTGTATCAATGTGGAATAAACACTTGAATCTAAGAAATTGGTCCTATTTTACTATTAACATATGGGGTTGGTGAAGCTATAATAAAACCCTCTTTATTTCCTTCCCTCCATATTTTTTTAATGATCACAAATTTATTTTATTTTTCATTTTTCATTTTTCATTTTTTAGTCATCACATTTATTTTATTTTTCATTTTAAATTTCCCTCTACACGTTTACATTTATTTTTCATTTTAAATTTTTCTCTCCACATTTACACTTATTTTTCATTTTAAATTTAGCTCTATACATTTACACCTCATCACATCCCCATGAGAGGTGGTGTTTCCCCGGCCACTTGACAATCACTAAATGGCTGAGTATCAAGTGAGAAAGAGAGGCGGACGCAAGTGAAACTACTACAGGTTGAAGCTGAAACAACCTTGGATCCAACAGTTCACAAATTGAAGCAGGATAAAATTAACAAGTTGGACCCTCAATCACTAAATGATTGAGTATCAAGTGAGAAAGAGAGGCATACACCCTATAGGACAAAGTGAAACTACTACAGGTTGAAGCTGAAACAACCTTAGATCTAAAAGTTCACAAATTGAATCAGGATGAAATTAATGAGTTGGACCCTCAATCACTGAATGTTCAAGTATCAAGTGAGAAAGAAAGGTAGATGCCCTGCAAGACAAAGTGAAACTACTGCAGGTTAAAGCTAAAACAAACTTGGATCCAACAGTTCACAAATTGAAGCAAGATGAAATTAACGAGTTGGACCCTCAAAGACTTATCATCAATTCAATGTGCCGAGTTACTAATGAAACTAAATCTTACAGAATGACTAGTCTTCATGGATCCTACATTGATCTTGGATATTCATTCATGGACTCTGAGTCATGGAAGGCTCATTCTAGACTAAGTTGAGGGGATGGGGTTCTATTGGTATGATGGAAGCCGAGAGTTTGTGGAACGAGAGTTTGTGGAAGTGAAGTAATTCTCTGTACCCAACATGGTCAAGTCAATGGCATGGTGTGGGGACAACCTTTGCCTGGGAATTATATGTTATTATGAATACTTTAACTGGAGCCTTCTTTGAGCTCTTCCCTTGCGGCAGAAGTGCCCCTCCTCTTGTTGTGTCTCTTCCCTCCAGAGAGCTTCTCCTGGGCAAGGTACACCCCTTTCAAATTAAATTTTCTTATGCTCTATAAAAGTTTTTCCATTTTATAATATAAACATGGATTCTCAACATGATTGGATGTAGATTATTTCCTAATAAATGAGGACTACATATTCATCATAACTGCAAATTCCATAGCCACTTCCATGGCCCTGTACCCACACCACAAATTCATTGCCTCATGCATGTATGCATTTAGTATGAAAAGGAACTTCTCTACTCATGTCTAGAGCTCCCACCACTATGTTATACACTAGGATTTTTACTACTCTAGCTTCTTCGATGGAGGAAAACAATGGCCTTAGACAACTTATTTGCAGAGTTGTACATAATGATTTCCTTCCATAATCAGGGTTAACGACTCTATCTACTAACCTAATACTAGTTATGAATTTTAATTTTTGATCCTTGGAACACCATTGTATACTAGTGCTTGTATTTAATTGAATATAGAATGGGAGAACATATAAGGCTCCCTAGCATGTACACTGCAGAAAATAAAGCCATCTTATATCGTACATTTGCCAAAAGATCCTTTTTATTCACACTATGTTTCTAAGATGGTGTTTCAATAATCATTGGCATATTAAATTCATTCAATGTTAGTTTGTTGTTGTTATGACCAAAGCATGGAAGTAGACTATCCCGTAAACAACATGGCTCAAAATTATAGACAAGTCTTTGTTGGTAAGTATTGTCACAAAAAGGAAACACAAAAACACGTTGTACTCCCTTTTTTTCTCCCAGGGAATGGCGTTTGGTTCTATGTAGCATTTGGCAAAAGAACTTTCAATTTTTTGTTTTGATTCATCCTAAAACTGTGAATCCAATGGGAACAAGTGTTAGGTGGTCATTTGCAATCTAGAACACATGTTTTCAAGGCTTTACATATGTTGTTAATTCAATAATGAGAAAGTGTTTCTATGATTTTTGCTTGAAGGTATGTTTTTGCGTTAATCCTCTATATTTATACTTGGTATCAGAGACATAAAGATTTTTGATGTCCCTTTTACTATAAGGTTAGAGGTAGGTTTGTCTACCTTTATTGGGAATTGATGGGTTCCCTGACCTCTTAATTCCTCCATCTAGATTGAAGATTCCTAGCTCTTAGAGGTGTTAGGGCATGGACTTAAGATCCTATGAGGACTTCCTCTAAAAAATTCTATAAGGTATATCACTTCCTTCTTTCCTTTTGTCCCTTCTACAGTTCTACTGGTGACGACAGGTGACAGGCAGAGACCTTGTATACTTATGGCATTAGATCTGTGAAATCATGGATCTCCTCTCCCTCTTGAGCTAGTAGATTGACCCCATGACTCTTGAGGAATTTGATTTTCTGATCTTAGCAGTGAGTACATGATAGTTGCTCTTGCCCCCCACCCCCTAGGGTCTGTCATCACCAGGTTATTTTTGGTGGCCTAGATTGTTAGGAGATTATTGGCAGATCATTCTATATTTCCTTGTAGGGTTTTATTGTTTGAACCTCTCAGACCTGGACTCCCTCTTGAGGACATTCTCAAATAGTGTATTGGCTCATTTTCCACTATCAATGATCCTATAGGGACATTTCCATTCTCTTCCTCCTTGATGTCTGCCTCTATCTTTGTTATGGGTGGAGGGATTCCCCCTTCCCCCTCTCATTCCTCTCCTGCTTTTGGCAATGCATAGCATTTTATCTTGTTATTTTTAGGGCCATGTTCAGTAGTTTAGTTTATGTTATTTTATGTTTGACCTCTTAGATATTAGTTTATAGGAGTTGCTCTGGCACTCCTACAGTCTATCACCACTGATTGTACCTTTGCATCCCATTGACCTACCCTTTTGGTCATTCATGGACATTAATAAAATTATCTTATATAATCTTTAATGCCAGCAAATGATTTTCTATTTCTGTATTCCAAAAGAATCCCAAAATACCCTGACAACTTCCTAAACTAAATTCTTAGGTATAACCTAATAACTTCCTGAATGGAATTCCCAGGTATAACCTAGCAACTTCCTAAAACCAAATTCTGAAGAATAACCTAACAACTTCTTGGAAATGCAAACTAACAACTGTTGGAATTAACAGATTATACTTTTAGCTGGTGAGTTGATATTGTGGGGACTATGTTGCCCTATAATCTGGGTGCCATGTGTCAACCTGACTATTGTTTGGGAATTCCACCCTAGAATTGGTGTGATGTAGAATTAAGAAGAATTTTGCAGCTGCCCTAAGGAAGTGATTCTGGAGATTCTGCAACTGTCTTTAATCATTCTCTGTAAGGAATTCTATGGTAGGTGTTAATTCTACACAAAATGTTGATGAACGCCAATAACCTTCAACATATCATAGTTGACGTGAACTAAGACATTTCATGCAAAATCTTCATAGAGACCGCCAAACACATTAATTTGCAATGAAGCCAAATTTCTATATAAGGAGGTTAATAAATCTAGAAAATTGGACATGTTAGGTTTTTTATACTCATGAAAATGTGAGTGGAAGATGAGAAAACCAAGACATTTATGAGGTTCAACATCATGCCCAAACTGAAGGAATTGTACACCCTTGTGCAATAAATTCGTCCATGCCATTCTTATCTAATTTCCCTAAAATCATAAATTTCAAATGGGTTTGTGCATTTTTTATTTTATGATAGCCCATGCTTGATTCAATTTACTCCAATTGTTCACATTCACTTTCTACATTAATTGGACCAGTGCTCTTCTAGTTCAAAATTGGATAGCATAGAAAGGAAATTTGAATCCAAGTGTTATCCAATGTATTTCAAGATGCTTTACAAAGCTAGTGTAAAGGTGAGCCCTGAATATAGCTGGTTTGAGATTTGGAATTGAGTTGGGTTCCCTTCTCTTCAATTCTTATGTAAGTCAATTCCTTCTCATTTCAGAATTCATAGCATGGCCACTTCAAGTATCAACAAAGGTTTCGAAATGCTCTAATAATTATTGTTATTCCATTACCCATTGGGTCTGAGAATGTGAAGCGTTTCAGTAATGCTCATAGATAGCCTCTGATGGGGCATGATATCTACTCAGACAAGCAACTCAACCTTGGATTTGTAATCGTTATAGGCCCACAATTCTTCAAACCTTTGAATTTCATTCTACATAGTAGAGATAAATGCCTTAAAATACCATCCTCCATAAAAGGACGAGGAGTCCATCTTGTGAGCTTATGCAGGACATAATTTTGTAAATATAACTCACATTCTAAGTTCTGCCTCTCAAGAATGCCTATGAAATATACAGAAAATACCTGGTTCATCCACATTAACAATTGGTAGATTTGAAGCATTCCTCTCCAGTAAAATTTGAACCATTTCTCCTTAAAATATAAGGCATACACTTTGGCATGTGGCCTACATTTTATCTCAAGCCCTGATTTTTGTTATCCAAATTGATTCCTTTGATTTGAAACACAGTTTGAGAGCTAAATGCATACTTACATTCAATGGCTAAAGCCCATGGTTTGTGTGACGTACAAAACCACATGCCCCTCCTGAATGGTAACCTAGAGAAACATGACTACCATGTCTATCAAATGTACGAAGGTGCCTATTTGTAGTTGATATAACTTTGGAATCAATTGAAACTAATTCAAGAATGGTTCCTTTAATGCAAAGCATGAGGGTGTAAGCATCACAGGAAGAAGATTCTAAGTAATTGTTGTAAGCATCACAGGAAGAAGATTCTATGTAAGCTTCTCATGAGGTTAGAAAGTTATTATCCAAGTGTTTAAGCATTCATGTTAAATTTGTTCGGGAGGACCTAGAATTTTCAGGCTGGAGAATTTATGTTGCATTAATGGAGGCATTCAGAAGGTTCATTTTTGTTCAGTTCATGTCCAAAAAAATTGATAGCAGGATCCCTTTACCTCCAAAACTCTTACACATGCAGGATTATATCTGGGATTTGGATAGAATGAGGCATGTTGGTTGTTACAATATTACATGTTCACAAAAACATTTATGTGCAGTTATGCATCATTATCACTGGGTATTAGGTGTTAAAAAATTCAATACATTTTGGATGAAATACCTATTTTGAATGCCCCAGTCTGGCATTTTGTTGAAGGGTCCATATCCACTTGTAGTTAGTCTCAAATTTGATCCCTATAGTGCATGTGCATTGCTACAACTTTATATACAGCTCCATGGATTGAACTTCTACCAATAGCATGGGTACTTTGTTGAATGCTCTGCTCTGACATTCTAGTTAAGAACTCATATCTACAGTTACGGTGCTAGTACATTGCTACAATGCCACATACAACTCCATGGATTGAATTTCTACCAATGATGTGGGTATCCCATATCCACAGTGGGTCTTAATTCTTTAGTACAAAGGGTACATTCAACATTGTAATTGAATGTTGACAAGCACAGATTAAGGGGGGATAAGTTTGCATTGAAATCTTTTGGAGCGCTCTGGAGTGATTCCATGCAGTTCACTTACATGTACGCCCATTGGTGGTAATCACTGCTAAGAATTATTACGGAAGAATGTATATCTATCAAATATTTCAAGGGTTTTGGGTATAACAATGGAAATCCAAATGTTCAGTTACTTTCCTCTGTTCCATCCATATTTGAGCACTTGAAACATGTTATATAATTTATAGCACAGTGGCTGCAATTGTTACCCATAAATGACATTCAGGACATTATGAGGGCAAGCATGCATCATAGAAATTCTCATCGAGATGCAAATGCATAGAAGAGAGCACAATATTCTTGCACGAATACAATTGTTCTTATTAATGTGCATGAAATTAGAGAATGAATCTATTTCATTATTTCAAGCTCTAATGTTTTCATTTTGAATCAAAATATGTTTTTATTTGTATTACATTATGAGGGATTACCCAAGCTTTGTTAATCTGGAAACTGGCTTCAAGATGCAAGTCCCTAGGTTCAGTTGGGTTGATGTGATAAGCATCTTTTGTGAGGTCCAACACTAACATTTTCTTCTGTATATTTCATCAAGTAATTGTTGTAAGTTCGACACCTTACTATGTGGGTGTCTCTATAATATAGGTATTGAAAATTTTTTATCCTTAGCTAGTATTGTAGATGAATTGTTGTCCCAAGGTTGTCATCCTTTCCCTTAACCAATCTGGAGCTACACCAAGTTGGCATAGTATCCTGTCCTGTTATTTTGTTATATGCATTATTCTCTCTATTGTTATGTTCTTTGTTCTTCTGCCATGTATGTTCTCTCTTATTAGAAGGCAAATTCAACTTCATTTTTAATATCTTCAATATCTTCATCCTCCCCCATATTGGCATACTACATAAGATTGGACTATTGTTGAAGGATCAATGCTTGCTAGTAAGGATGGTGTTGAAAGACTTTGGTCCTAATTTTAATCGAATCATTGTCCCATGTTCATAATCATTTACCTTAGATAATCTGGATCGCCACACTAAGTTGGCACAGTTAGACAGATAAGATAAGATAAATGTATTAGTGGTTGAGTTATTTCAATGAAAGGTTTCAAATTCCCTAATTTTTCTTTTTCCCACTCTTATAAGCAAGAGCTAGGTTGCATCTCATTTTACTTTTGGCATACCTTGTTAAGTGTCAAAATTGATTATTTGTTTATGTTTCAGAGGGTCTTCCTGGAGGGGAATCCATACATCCTTGGAATCACAATGATTGTTTCATTTCTTCATTCCATATTTGATTAAATTTTTGCATTCAAAAATGGTAAGTTGGGCCTTTTTACTACTTTCTTTTCAATGTGGGTTTATTCAACTGTATTAACTGTATTCTAAGATTTTTCATTTTTTTGTGATATTGTTTCTTATTGGTTATAGATATTCAATTTTGGAATAAGAACAAGTCAATGGAGGTCAATGATGTGGGTTTTAGCGAATTCTTCCTTTGTTGTAGCCCTTTCTCTAGCCTATTGATTCTCTTCAGTTATATGTTTATATGTTGGTTTCCTTATGATGTCTGTGTGGTGGAAACTAAGTATTAGATGGACCAAGGCATTTTCCTGAATGTTTCTCATATAGAGTAGAGGGTCATGGATGAAGTCTCTGGATCTGAAATTGCAAGGGTGTAACAAAAAAACACACAAGAATACAATAGAGTTGATATGCTCTATTAAAATGAAAGTTCCAACTAATAGCTTTGATGGAAGAATGTACAGATTTTAATGAGGGAAATTAGTTGCACAATGAATGAAAACATGGTTTTTAACAAGGGAAACCACTAGTTGTGTAATGGAGGAAAAAATAGTTTTTAACAAGGGTAGAAATTCGTTTTCAAAAGTTAGAGCTTATCAAGATCAAGGGTTTCTAGATATAGGTGTGCATTGACCTCTTGTTGTTGAATCAGAAATGATTTGGTTAGTAAATCAACTTATCACAGTTTTTTTGCCTCTCCATTCTATGTCATTGTAAGTGCTAGATGAGTCAGAACTCCCATGCTAGTTGTTTTCCAACTCAATTAGTATGAATTTCCATTTTCTCAATTTTATAGTTGCTATAAGGCACAAGAGTTGAGATGTCTCTGACCACTATTTTTTTGGATTTGACCCAATTGGCAGAGGAAGTCTTAAATGCTTTCCTAATTTTTCTGGTGCTTATTTTTTAAACATTTTATCATTCTGACTTGTTAAGTTGTTAATCAAATGATGTTATCCTTGCTTTTTTATTTGCAATTACATCATGTGGGAAATAAATCATAGCCCTGAACCCGTTAAGGGAGAATAAAGACAAATTTTACCTTGTGATAAGCGAGTTCTATGTGCCTGACATGGATGGATTCAGGTTGTTGGAACTTTTGGGATTGGAAATAGACATTTCTACTATCAGTAAGTGTAGCAGTTCATTTGGTAGACCTAGAAGTTTGATTACTTCTAGTTCTATGTTACTTCTATTTTCCATTAATTCCCTTAAAAGATTTATGGTGGTTGAAATATGGCATGTACTCCAAGCCAATTTATTTTTGGTATAACAAGGACTAGAAGTAGTGAAGAAATGTAGAGGATTCACACTAACTTGCAATGAAGAAAATGACTACCTAAGTACAACAATCTGAACTTATATTTTTTACTTTTGGAACCTTAAGCCCTAGATAAGGCAACAGGTTTCATATAAAGTAGGAATTGCCAAGATAAGTTATGTGCTACATGCTCCATGGTCTTTTATAACTGAATTGGGGTTGGTATTGAAGTTAGGGGCATTTAGAGAGGATAGCTTGCAATTTTCAATTATTATAAGGAGAAATATTTTCCTGCTTTAATTGTCACTTACCTTGTACTGGAAGCCTACATAAGTGATCCTCTCCCCAGTCGAATGGGTAGATATTACAGAAAAATTGAGTGTATATTATTTAAGTCGTAAATACTTCCCAACATGGATGAATTATTCAAAGAACCACCACCCATGAATTGCAATATAATTTTCTTGACCGTGGCTATGATTACTATGAACATGTCATTGAAACTGTACATTGATTTACGGATTCTCGTAGTGTGTTGTTATACTAAATTGTTCTCTTTTGCATGATATAGTGATGTCAGTAAATGGCGAAACAAGTGTTGTGATGAAGGGGATAACTCATGAGTCTTGTGATTACCTGATGAAGCTTGTCTGACTTGAAGAAATAAAGAATATATGGCAGCATGTTGTGAGAAAAAAGAAGGACAACGAGCAAGGATCATGACAAATTATACCATGGAGATGCAAATGACAAGTTTAGTCATGGACCAGAGGATGGAGAACATGGGTCTAGTGCCAATGATGGAACATATTGTAGTTGGAAGCTTAATAGGAAGAGAAAAGAACAAAATGATGATGAGGATGAACATGATATGGAAGACCCTTCAACATCAAAAAAGCCAAGAGTTGTTTGGTCAGTGGATTTGCATTGGGAATAAACAGTAAGAAACCTTCCTATTTATAATTTTAACTTTGAAAATTTATCTTTTCAATGTATGACCATTGACATAACAAGTTACTTGTTACCAGAATGTATTTCTTTGCTACTCATTTCCTCTAGAAGAAATTTCTATTCATTTGAATTGGAATGTAGTTCTATGTAAACAATTATTACATTTACAAGTAAATCAATTTTCTTTAGAGGATAATTTTGCATGATTATCTCTGAATAATAGTATTTTTTCACAGGTCTTTTGATGTTGATATGATTTCTTTGTGGTACAGAAGTCGTTCCAAAGTGAATATTGGAGCTTATGAATGTTCAAGGATTGACATGAGGAAATGTTGCAAGCCATCTATAGGTGTAGTTGAGTTTCTACCATATTTTTTACATATCTAAAATCGAGTCATCTTTCATGCTTAGATTTTGGATTTCAATCTCTAGATATGTTGCATTCTTTATTTTTTTATGATTTCATTGTTTCTACAGGTCTCTTTGATCTCTAATTTAAATATGTGTATAGCTTGATTAAACAGAGCAGTCACAAGTGACTCACATATTTGACTGAATTGATTAACATTAAAGCTTGTTTTTTGATGGTGTGTATTTTCTTTTTTGAATAATCTATAGAAATATAGACTATACTTAAAAATGCTTAGTGGTGTGGCTAGTCAGTAGGGTAGCATGGGCAATGCATTTGGAGGAGGCAGAGAATATTTGTTTGCTTCTCTTTGCCAAGTGGATGGAATTGGTGATTTGCAACTTCTTGATTTATCTGGAAAACTTTATGCCCGTGCTCTTAAATCGTTGCAAGCAGGGGTTTTGGGTAGATTAAATGGTTCAGTAGGCTTGGGTTTTCCAGGTCTAAACCCCTCTAGAATTCTCCAATTTTCCTCTCTTCCAGGCCTTGGGAGAAATAAAAGAATTGGAAGATCTCAAGGAATTTCACCTACAAACAATCCATGGACTACATTTCCTTGTTTATCAATTGGAATTCAACTAGATCAATTACAACGAAAACAACAAATTACTAGACTTATCATGATTTCTCTTGTGGACAATCCTGAAGGATTTCGCACAATGCAGTGGTAGCTAACAGCTACAAATAGTCTTCATGTTGGCATGGGTGAAGGTAGAAGTGGAAACATCTCAGTGAATTTAACAAATGATGCTTTGGTGTTGTAATTGATGCAACAGTACCAGCAGAAGCATGGAAGGGGTTTGACCACCTTAACCACTGAAAGAACTATTGGTCAAATATTGGGGGCAAGTGATATTAACATGGTAATATCTTCTCAACTACCTAATACTAACTTAAATAATGGCAACTGGAGTAATGGTGCCGTAGTTTCAGGGTTAGAAACAAATGCACGTTCAGTGGTCGACCCTCTAAGTAGTACATGTTTAGGTGTGCAGAATTTAAGGGAAAGCCTTTTAAATGCGTCGAATGTTGATTATATGTCAATGGAAGTTTTTGTTCCTCCTTCAAGTTCCCTTGTAGGGCCTAACCCTTGTCATCTTAACCCAACAAAATATATCTTCTTGTCCTCTATTAATGGAGTGAATAACAACATTGGGAACATAAGTGAAGTTGTGCCATCTGACAATAGAATACCTAAGCTTCCAATTCTTGGTAATATGAATGTTGGTCTTAGACAGGATATGAATCAGATTGTAAAGAAGACATGCAAAATCATAATCAAGATTTGCGAACCATTTCAAATCCTCTATTAAGTATGAAGTTGAGTCGGGCATCTCTTCTTAATCAGAAAGTTGTGGGAACATATATTGCTCAATTGCAGGGGCAGAACACTGGTTTTTGTGATCAAAAGATGAATTTGGATTTCAAACTCCTAGTGAATACAATTGTTCCAGGGATTGGTGGATGATGTGAAAGTGAGTAATCCACTGTAGACAGTGGATTGCTCAAAATATAATTACTCTCAAATGTATGCTTTTAATTTTTTACATATCAAATTTGATTTTGAATACAAGATCTTTTTTCTGGCACTCCAAGAAACACCTCCCTAAGGACAGTTAGAATGTCTCCAATCTCATAAAAGTATAATGTGCCACCTAAACAAGGATATGGCAACCTCTCCCCTCGATTTCATTGGAGAAATCCATGGAAGCCTTTCAAAAATTGGGTTCTTAACCTCATATTGAGTAATGGAACAATCATATAAGGTAGTGGTTATCTCAAGTTTTGCTTAATCCTCTTGTTCAAAAAATTGAAACCAGTCATAACCAAGTAATATATTGCTCAAAATATACTTACTCTCAAATGTATGATTTTAATGTTTTACATGTCAGATTTGATTTTGAATATTTATTTGTGTTATTTCCGAGATATGTTATGCAAACGGCAACAAAGCTTGGTATTTCTATCACCTTAACATAAGTAAGTATTAATGTACCAAATTCTGGAGTCTCTTCTGTTGCTTCATCTAATAATGTTTCTAATGAGTGGCAGACAACATTTATCATTGATGAGGACGGAGTTCTTCATCAATTATGTGCTACTCTCATACAAGAATGAGATGCTCGTCCTAGTAAGTTACACTACTTAAAAGTGTTGGGTGTGTATTTTATGTTGTTAAAAGGTTGACTGCTACTTTATAAGTCACTCTAAAACCTCAATATTTCTATCTTTGATGAGTTCTCTACAAGCTCAATGTTTAAGGCCTTGATGTTGGGTCAGTTTTAGGCTTGAAATGTTTAGGTTTCAAAGAAATAATGCAGCACTCCACCTTTTAGCATGTTTTTTATTTAACATATTTGAATAATTTCTATTCAAATTGTATACTTTGTATCTATAATTATTGTGTGTTTCATTCTACCTTGAATGTAGTTCCAAAACCATCTTTATTGGGCCTTCAACCTCCAAAAGAGAAACCTTTCAATCCTCATATTCAAGAATGTTTGGATGTCGTGACTGAGCATCAAAGTTTGGGTGCATTAATGAAAGGAGAGTGGGTTAAGGCGTTGTTACCACAAAGTAGTGTTCGCATAGATTACATAGTACAACGTATTAAATGTAAAAACATATTTAAGTGTGATTTTGAGTAATACCAGTTTGGCTTGCTGACTTTCTCAATCAAGTGGTAACTTCCAAAGTACAGTTGTATGGGGAAATGTGCAGAACTTTCAGAAGGAACATGTGTGCAATTTTGAGAGAAGAGGGGAATTTTATAACAAAGTAAACAAAATATGGACTCTTGAACTGCCCATAGATTCACATCTTCTTATGTATCTTTTATGTTCACTTTTGGAGCATCCGCAGTGGATGCTACATGTGGAAACTACTTCTTATCCAAACACATAGTCAAGCAATAAAGCTTTATTTGTCAGTATCCTATCGCCCAAAGAAATATTTCCTGAGAAGTATGTTGCAGTTTTGTCCTTTGTTCCTATTAGGTTTCGTCCTGGAGCATGTTTTCTAGTAGTGGGAAAGAAGAGTTGTCGTGTTTTTGCACTATACAGGGATAAAATGTTGCAATTCTATCTTCAAAGATATTGACCAAAGTTAAATTATCTAGGTCCTAGTCAATATCAATTGTCTAGTTTGGAGAGGCGAGATGTGGGTGTTGGAAACATTTCCCCATTCACTACTCTACTTGAAAATAGATCACCATGACCTCAAACTACTCGATCCCTTCTAGGATCACAAGTACCATGCCAAAGCATATCCCTTTGGGATAGACAATTTTCAACACCATGGTCTAAACCAAGGCCTTGTCTTACAAAGGAGGAATTACTAAATGGAAGAAAATATTGAAGAGTTTATGGAAAATGTGGAAGATTCTATGTCAAAGACAGCAACACCCTCAAATCAAGCTCTTGCAATGCCATCACCAAGCCTTCATGGACTAGGTGGAAGCACTCCAAGTTATGTTCCAAATACAGGATCTTTCTCTGGCACTCAAAGAAACACCTCCCTGAGGATAGTTAGTGTTGTAACATTATTTGGTTTTGATAAGTTAGTATATTTGTCAAAAATAAATTCAAATGTTAAGTTAGGATAAGGATGAAAAAGAAAAAGATCAAAAAAATGTTAGGACAGATGTACATCTTATATATGTCCATATCAAATAAAATGTTAGGAGTTAGTTGCCCTAAAGAATGAAGGCAAAAGAAAACAAAAAATGTTAGGGAAGCAAAAAGAAAATAAAAGCTTCGGTTTCAAAAAGAATAAATTCAAAGGCTGCTAGTTTAAATGCACCACACCATAAATGTTAGATTTTTACTAATTAATGATTAATTTCCCTTAAAAGGTATTAATGTTTGTTATAAATCTTTGACATTAAAAATTATGTATATGGCACATATATTTGTTTAGGCCAAAGTCGTTAGTCAACAAAACATCTTGTCGGCTTTAAATAAAAGGTGTGCATCATTGGATGGTGGATTTACTCCCCGCCTAGATAAACAACGAGGAGAGACTTCCCACCCCCCTCGACCATTTCCCATTAACACGGTGGGGGGGTGGGGGGTCTTAAAAGTGGATTTAATGGCAGATGCCCCAACCTTACGTGTCACAATCTCATAACTCCGCACCCCCCCGCTCAAAACCACAAACCATTTTCCACCTTCTCCGAAATCCACCAATGGTTTTCTTCCACCAACGGTTCTCCATCCTGCACTTTGATCGTTATCCCTTTACCAATCAAACACCACCACCTCACATACCCGTTGCCAAGTTGTTCTATCCGTTGCCACCTCACATACCCGTTGCCAAGTTGTTCTGTCTGTTGCCACCTCACATACCCATTTCCAAGTTGTTCTATCTATTGCCACCTCACATACCATTGCCAAGCTATCATAATTGTTTTTCTATTCGTCTGTTACAGCTTTGCTCCTAAGCATTAAAGCTACCATGGTCATAAAACAAACCTTCAACCAAACCCTACATGTTATGAATAAACCTACACCCATCTCTTTTTCACTTTCGTCTGACT
Source organism: Pinus tabuliformis (assembly GCA_031772625.1). Lineage (NCBI taxonomy): Eukaryota > Viridiplantae > Streptophyta > Pinopsida > Pinales > Pinaceae > Pinus > Pinus tabuliformis. The sequence continues at coordinate 719,996,353 of CM062814.1, forward strand.
TCTTACTGTTGGTTGCAGGTGAAACAGTTTTCTTGCGGAAAACCTCTTCCCATTTGATCAATCTATCACCAGAGTCACTCTTTCTTCTGTCTATTAGCATGGCCCCAAAAGGGAAACTAAGAAGTAGAGTACAAAATAAAGTACTTCTACCACCATCCCAGTTGATCTTGACCATGTTCCCCTCGCTGAATCTCTTTTCAAGATTGCAGATGCCAAGTGAGAATTCGACTTCCACGAATTGCACCTATGGCTCAAAGAAAAATACCTTGACCAACAATACCTAATCAGCTTTTGGGAATCATTGGTTCCTTTCTTCAGCTTCCTAAAAACTCATGATTTCCCTAACTTGATTACCTAGTGCCAAGCCAAATATGATCCTGTAAAAAGAGCAGTCATGGCTCAGAATGGAGACATTCTAATCACTATCTCTACTGAAATCATTAACCAAATGCTCCTAATTCATCAATTAGACTCTCTCAGCCATTTTTCACCAACAACACTTATGGATCTATACCATAAGCTAACATTTCCATAGAGAGCCCAAAAATTTGATATCTTTTTGCCTGAGGATGTAGAATTACCAAAAAGGAATCCACCCTACCCATCTTCCACGTTTCCTGAAGCCTCCAGGAATTGTATTTCTCTGCTTTCCTACTTGTTAGGATATCCATATGACTAGTCTGTTGATGAACCCATCCTTGGATTCCTTTCCATCTTCAACAAAGATCAGCAACCAGCATTCATGTATAATTACAGTCAATTCCTGGCTGATAATATACATGAACAATTCATGAATATTACTATACAAGGAGTGTTCAACTACAACTCTGTAATTGTCCATGTGTTTCTTTTTCAGCATGGAGATATTTTTCTCATCAAACTCAGCAAACAGGATGAACAAGGATTGAATCAATCACTGATTCATTCGACCAAAATAGTTAGGACCACTTCCAAGAGCTCTTCATTTCACGATTTTATAGATACATTCGTACTTCCAGTGGCACAACTTCTCAATAGTCAGCCAAAGCCAAGGAGAATATTTGGACACACATCAACCAATCTATGACAGATGTATGGCCATCCATACAAAAAAAATTGAACAAGAAGAACTCATTACTAGATGTAGAGTAGTAATAGAAGAACAGAAAGAATCTTTGAAGACCAAGCAAACATAAGCCACGGATATGATAAAGGTGTTAAATTAAAAAAGCGGAGAAGAGTTTGAAGAAATAAATATTTCTGACAGAACAACTACCATCTTAGAGATTAATAAAGTCTTACAAAGGAATAATTTGATTAACCAGCTAGAAACAAAATGTCAAACCCTAGATATTGTTGTCCAAAGGTTTCATTCAAAAATTAATATTTTAAATCAAGAAGGACTACCAGGATTGGCAGTTCTAAATGATAAGTTGATCAAATTAGAAGATTATTGCAAGAAATTGTATACTATTGCAATAGACAGAGCCAAGTTTGCAAGAATCAAAGGACAAATAACATGGAAGGCCTTTCTGGAAGCCTTGGAGTTTGATTTGACTAGCAAGCACAAATTTAGACATATGTTCCTTAGCAAGCCAACTTTCGAGAGGTACACAGAAGTGGATGAAATATTTGGAAAGATGGTGAATTTGGAAATCCCAACTGAAGAATGATGGGATCAGTTGTGTGAAACAATTGAGTAATTTTCATCCTAACAGTATGACAACTCATCAGCTTTTTCAAGCCAAATCATCAACAAATTCCCAAATTATAGAGCCACCTCTTCAACATTTTCTCGATTCCTACGATATTGTCCTATTTTTGTAATTTTGTCCTATTTTGGTATGTTGTTCCAACATATCATATATATTTTTCAAATTTTGTATAAATAACTCCTTTGAGTTATTATGGGTTGAACCCTTGAACAAGCTATCAAGAAGATTTGTACAAAGTTGGAGCATTCTTTTGGAATAATAAAGGATTCTAGATTTATCTCGTATGGTTTGTTTCTCAGTGAGTTCTATTTCATGTTATTCATTCATTATGTTTTCTTCATATAAATTAAGTCTTTTACAGTAATCTGGGAAAAATCTGACTGAGTTTCAATCTTATTTTGAATCCCCTGTGAAATTGTGTTTATAAAAAGAGAATAATTTACAGAATTGTTTGTTATTGTAAGTTCCTCTTTAATTATAAATTACATCAGATATCTGTAACAATTTAATTATATTTTGTTGATTAAGAAAACACCATTTTCTTAAATTCTTCTTATAGTTTTTTAAGTATTCAGTTTTAATATTCAATGAGTTATACTTCTTTTTGTTCTCCTTTTCCACCCCAATAAAATCAAATTAACTATGTGCAGTTAAAGAACAACCTTTTATTTTACTTGGAAATCTATCTAAGTTTAAAGCACCTATTTATAAATTGTTCACTGGTCATCCAATAATTCAAAACAACAAAGAATTATAGATGCTTTGGCATAACTAATTGACCTAGAGTTATCTCAAAGGACAACATCAGATTGGCGTCGATGCCGGGGAGTGAAGGATTCAAAGATTTATTTTCCCTGGAAGCAACGATTTTTCTCTTTTCCTTTAAGTTGAGTAAAGGATTAAATATAGGTTAAAATCTTTTCCCTGGTGATTCCACCTTTTCAAGTAAGTATACAAGATCATGCTCTAATTCTGAGATTGTTAACCCTCTACCAGATCTAGAGAGACGTATTAGGGGAGCCTCTTTAAGGAAAAAACTTCAAACCTCTTCTTCTTCTTCAGCATTACACCCGAAAGATATATCATATGTAGATCATTTTTCATTTGTTCCATCTAATCCTGATTGAACTGAACTACCTCCTAGGGTTTCTGAACTCCATTCAAAAGGAGTAGATCATCCATAAGCCTTTTTAATCCAATCACTTGAGTCATATCAAGTGCCATCCATTCCTATAAAATCACCATCATCTGAGGAAGAATTGGGTCTACAATTACCTGAATTCAAGCCTACATATTTCATCTCTCCAACTACTTATTATGTTCCATCAACTTCTACTAATCTTGAAGAGACATTCTCTGTGTATTCAAATCCTTTGTTTGAAAATAAGGAAGACTTTCCATCAAGAGTTCAGAAGTTGGTTATTAAAACCCCTTTGAAATCCTCAAGGAGGTCTCCTCCTTCTTTCTCTCCTCCACATACTAATACCCCTTCTGATTCTCGTTCACCTTCTTCTTCATCCTCTTCTTCTTCATCATCTACTCAATCACCCCAAACTCCACCTTCCACTGTGGATTTTCAACCCATTGTACAAGCAAGATATGTTGCTTTAGTCCTTCCTCAAAACTTGGCAAATTTTCCTGATGGATATCTAAAGCATTTACCAAGATTCAATGGTGAAACTGGTCCTTCAGTAGAAGATCATGTAGCAACTTTCTTAGATTTTGCAGATAATATGAACATAGAACATGAAAATGTTTATGAGATTATTTGTGTAATCCTTAGAACGAAATGTTAGGATCTGGTTTAGACAACTTAGACCTAACTCTATTAGAACATGGAATGAGCTCATAACTATCTTTAAAAATCAATGGGGGGTAAAGAAGGATCTTGTCTACTTTCTCGTTGAATTTGATGAATTGAAGAGAAACACTGGTGAACCAGTGGTCGAATTTATCAAGAGATTTAATAAACTCTATCATAAAATGCCTCATGATTGTAAGCCACCAGCAGCAGTTGCAAAAGTTAGATTTTACAAAGCATTTGAGGATGAATTTGCAGTCATGCTAAGAGAAAGAGTATCTAATAGATTAGAATATATGCAGACAAATGCAATAGAGGTTGAAGCTAATAGGTCTGTTTCTAGAAAATTTAAAGTTAAAGTAGAGAAAGAAGAAAGAAAATTAAAATCTAGGATTGATGACTCATCTTCTTCCAAATCTAAATTTGAAGATCAGAAAATTGATGAAATCACATCTTTAATTAGAAACCTTTCCAATAAGATTTCTAAAATTGAATCATAACCTAGAACTACCAGCAAACTATTGTTAGGCCTCAAGCTCAAACTCGATTTCGAAGAGCTCCTCAAATGTAGATCCTTTAGAGACCAGGTTCTGATCAAAACATCCAACCACCTTTGTTGATTGATGATCAACAGCCTCGGGATGTAGGTCCTTTAATTACTTAAGACATCAATAATGTTGATTCTTCAACAGTACAAGTGGAAATAATACCTACATCTTCCCCTCAGTCTTTTAAAAAAGAGAAAGGAGATGCTCAACTTTCCAAATATCAAGCATTTTTTGAATTTTTGATTGCATAGTTAAATAAGAGATATGATCTAAGACCTAGATTAGGCCCAGGTAGACCTCCAAAATCTACAACTATAATTGAACCTGCAATAAAATCTATACAAACACAAACTCCAACACCTCAAAATATAGAGTCATCTACTGAAACCTTTTCATCTGATAAAACAATTTTGACAACTTTTAAAATTGAGAAGGAATTGGAAAGAGTCAAGATTCCTATCCCTTTAGCTGAACTTTCCAAGAACCCTAGTTATAAAAATCAAGTGTCTAAATGGATACAATCCTTTAGTGTAGATGCTGAGGGAGATATTATTAGTTTACAAGATGAAAAAACCTCAGTAGTTTTTTGCCCTAGTTCTGACATGATTGACGAGATTGTTCCACCCTTTTACGTAACTTTAAAGGTCCATGAATTTCTCTTCTATAACTGCATGTTGGACTATGGAGCTTCTCATAACCTTATGCCTAAGGTAATTATGGACCAGCTCCAGTTAAAGTTGCTCATTCCTATCATCATCTCTACACCTTTGATTCAAAGAAAGTATCATGCCTAGGACTAATCAAAGACCTAGTTGTGACCTTAGCCCAAATAAATATTAAGAGTGTAGTCTTAGACATAGTTGTCCTAATATTCCTACCAAGTTTGGCATGCTTCCGTCTAGATCATGTTCTGCTAAACTTGGAGGATCACTTCAGATGGACATGTCTTTTGCTACTATTCCAGTCTATGGAGGTGAACATTTAAGGCTATATAGGGAAGTTAGATTCCTCAATATTGTTTGCAGGTCTGATCATACAAAAAATCACCCAATCTATGCACTAGATCCAGATTTCGGTTTCTTTAAGTTATCATTGCAAAATTCATCAAACACTAAACTTGCCATTGAAAATACAGTTTCCAAACCTAAAGTTGTAAAAGAAAATATATGGAAACTCTATTTTGATGGATCTTGCTCAAAGGAAGGAGCAAGAGTAGGGATTGTTTTAATCTCACCAAATAAGAAAAAATTACTCATTCATGTAAACTTCAATTTGAAGTCACCAATAATGTGGTTGAATATGAGGCTTTTCTTCTTGGTATTGAACTAGCTAAGAGTCTAAAGGTTCAAAACTTGAGTGTCTTTTCTGATTTTGAACTAATAGTTAAGCAAGTTAGAAACATGCGTCAAATAAAGCACCCAAGACTTAGATCTTATATAAATGAACTTTGGGATACAACTGAAAATTTCTTTCAAGGATTTAACATAACTGTTATACCCAAAGATGAGAATATGCATGTTGATTCACTTGTTGTTTCAGAAAGCTCTTTCAAAATCCCTGAGCCAGTATCTTTGGAATATCATATTCAAGTCAAGTACAAAGCATCAATTCCCGATAACCTTAAACACTGGCAGATATTTGAGGATGATGAGAAATTAAAACCTTTTCTTCAAGTCATTGATGAATTTTCAAACATGCAAATTGAAGAAGATCAAAAAGATGTCCAAGAATCAAATCAACAGAGCTTGGACACTTCATTTAGTTCTAAAATTCTTGATCTTGATATCATTTAGTTATCTAATAATATTATTCCCAAAGGATTAGTTCCATTGGAAAAAATATTTGATAATAACGATGTCTCCAAAAACCCCTTATCTAATTCAGCTGAAGAAGAAATTAAAGAGTGCAATATTGGGACTTTAGATGAAGTTAGAAATGTTAAAATATTATTATCTTTGCCTTTGGATGTTAAAAAGAAATACTTGAATCTTCTTAAAAAATACAAAGATGTGTTTTCCTGGTCTTATAGTGAACTAAAACTTATGATACATCTTTGATTGAGCAAGGAATTCCTTTAAAACCAAAGGCAAAACCCTTCCAAAAAAATTAAGAAGAATCAGTCCAATACTTCTTCCAACCATTGAGAAAGAACTTAAAAAGCTGCTTGATGCTCATATCATAGTACCTTTGAGGTATTTTGACTGGGTGGCTAACCTAGTCCCTATCAGGAAGAAAAATGGTGAAATTAGGTTATGTGTAGACTTCCGAAATATGAACAAATCATCTTTAAAGGATAACTACCCATTGCCCAAAATGGATCATCTACTTTAGAAAGTTTCAGGTGCAAATAGGATTTCTATGCTAGATGGATTTTCTAGTTACAACCAGATTATGGTGAATCAAGATGACCAAGACAAAACTGCTTTTACTACTCCCTAGGGTACATTCATGTATGCCAGGATGCCATTTGGACTAACAAACGTTGGAGCCACTTTCCAGAGAGCCATGGATCTAGCATTTGTTGGTAAAACATCTGAATTCACTGTCATTTATCTATATGATTTAATTGTTTTCTCTGATTTTGATGAAAATCATTTAAAACACTTGAGCAAGGTTTTTGACAGGTGCAAAAATATGGCATGTCCATAAAAGAAGTCTTTATTTGCCGTAAAGGAATGGAAATTACTGGGGCATATTCTCTCCAAGGAAGGAGTTTTCATTGATCCAAAGAGAGTTCAAACTCTGCCTTTTCCTAGAAACAAGAAGGAGATACAAGCCTTCCTTAGGAAAATTAATTTTCTGAGAAGGCTTATCCCTAATTATGTAGAGATAGTAAAAGATATAACTGATATGTTAAAGAAGAACAATGAAGTGAAATGGACATTTTCTGCGAGATATGCTTTTGATCAAATCAAAAAGGCTATATTTGAAGCCCCTATATTAGCCGGTCCTAATTACTCTTCCCCTTTTAGCATATTTTCTTTTGCATCAGAAACAACCTTAGCAGTTGTACTTTTACAGAGGAATATAAATGGTGATGACCAACCCATAACCTTCTTTAGTAAATTCATGAGGGATGTCGAGCTTAAATGTGATATTATTGACAAGCAAGCTTATTCTTTAATCCAAGCCCTAAAAGCCTTTAGAACATATGCTTTGCATTCACACATTACAGCCTATGTCCCTAATCATGTTGTCAAAACTGTTTTGACCCAACTTGATACTGATGGAAGAAGAGGGGAATGGATTGCCAAAATTCTTGAATTTGATCTTGAGATCAAGACCGTAAATCTAGTGAAAGGTCAAGGTTTGGCCAAATTGTTGGTTGAATCCAATTGCAAATTATTTGGAATAAATCTCGTTTCTTCACTTTCATCTGAGAAGAATCCACAAGAACCTTCCTTAAATGCAGAAGGGGAGAATACACAAGAAAAGAATCCATAAGAACCTTCCTCAAATGCAGAAGGGGAGAATTCATAAGAACCTTCTTCTTCAGATCAAGTGATTCTCATTCACATATATCAGAAATATCTACTCTCTGATTGGTATTCTGATATTGTGAAGTTTCTTAGAGATTTCCAATGTCCAACCGAACTTGACTTAAAGCAATGTAAAAACCTAAAGCTCAAAGTAGTTAAATATTGTATTATCAATGCTAATTTATACTGGAAATATCCTCTCAATATCATTTTGCTATTTTTGACTGAAAATGAAACAGAGGGAATTATAGATTAGTTCCATGCAGGGTGTTGTGGTCGACACTATGCCTAGAGAGAAAAAGCTTACAAAATTTTAAAAGTAGGTTTCTACTGGCCCACACTGTTTAAATAAGTTCAAGCAAGAGTTATAAGTTGCACCAAATGTCAGATATTTGCAGGGAAACAAAAGTTGTCAGCACTCCCTCTTGTTCCAGTATTGGTTCAGGCACCTTTTCTACAATGGGGGTTGGACTTCATAGGGGAGATTCATCCACATTCAAGTAATCAACATAGATGGATTCTAACTGCTACAGACTATTTTACCAAATGGGTAGAGGCTATACCTGTTAAAAATGAAACTAATATTGTTGTAATTAAATTCCTTGAGGAAAATATTTTATCAATACTTGGATGTCCTGATCAGATTGTTACAGACAATGCAACAACTTTTAGTAGTGTTAAAATGATTGAGTTCTGTCAAAATTATTCAATTCTATTACATCATTCTACATCATACTATCCACAAGGTAATGGACTAGCAGAGTCCTCCAACAAAAGCTTAGTTAAGGTCATTAAGAAGACTCTTGAAGACCATAAAAAGAGTTGGGACAGTCATCTGATCTATATTATTTGGGCAAACAGGTTTTCTCCCAAGAGGTCCACATGCAAGTCTCCTTTCCAATTAGTCTATGGTAAGGAAGCGGTTTTTCCCACTCATTTAGTTTTACCAGTTATGAGATTCGTTCAGGAATCTTATGAAGGAATAGATGATTTTTCAAGAAGGATTAATCAAATCACTAAGATAAATGAGAATAGGGATGAGATTCAGTACAAGCTAAGGAAATATCAAAACAAGATCAAGGAGCTATTTGAAAGAAAGGCCGGAGAAAGAAATTTCAAGAAAGGAAACTTAGTGCTTAGATGGGATACAAGAAGGGAAGATAAAGGAAAGCATGCAAAATTTGACAACCTTTGGTTTGGTCCATTTAGCATTGCATAAGTCAAAGGAAATAATACATTCATCCTACAAAATTTGGAAGGACAATATTCCTCATTGCCAGTCAATGGGAAATACTTGAAATATTATATCCTGTATTAAATTTCCATCCTTTCATTAATCATTTGTGAATATCCAAAGAGTTCATTTCATTTTGAAAAACTGCAAGTGTGTAATTGTTTCAACAAAGACTCCATAGCCTGAGGAGAAGGCACTTGGATCTTCTTATTCTTTGCATCCCACAGGGGGAAGCAGTCCCGAGCTAGAGTCGATGTTTTAACATTATTTGGTTTTGATAAGTTAGTATATTTGTCAAAAATAAATTCAAAATGTTAAGTTAGGATATGGATGAAAAAGAAAAAGATTAAAAAAATGTTAGGACAGTTATACATATTATATATATTTCTATCAAATATAATGTTAGAAGTTAGTTTCCATAAATAATGAAGGCAAAAGAAAACAAGAAATGTTAGGGAAGCAAATAGAAAATAAAAGCTTCATTTTCAAAAAGAATAAATTCAAAGGCTACCTATTTAAATGCGCCACACCAGAAATGTTATATTTTTACTAATTGATGATTAATTTCCCTTAAAAGGTATTAATCTTTTTTATAAATATTTGGCATTAAACTTTATGTATATGGTGCATATATTTATTTAGGCCAAGGTCGCTAGTTGACAAAACATCTTGTCAGCTTTAAATAAAAGGTGCGCATCATCGTACGGTGGATTTACTCCCCGCCCGAATCAACGATGGAGAGAGACTTCGCACCCCTTCGACCATTTCCCGTTAATGCGGTGGGGGGGAGGGGAGTTTATGAAAAGTGGTTTTAATGGCAGATTCCCCAACATTATGTGTCTAAATATCATAACTCTGCACCCCCCCTCCCCGCTCAAAACCACAAACCATTTGCCACCCCCTCCGAAATCCGCCAACGGTTCTCCATCCCGTGCTTTTATTGTTATCCTTTGACCAATCAAACACTGACATCTCACATACCCGTTGCGAAGTTGGTCTATCTGTTTCCACCTCTCATACCTGTTTCCAAGTTGTTCTATCCATTGCCATCTCACATACCCATTGCCAAGTTGTTATATTTTTTGCCACCTCACATATCCGTTGTCAAGTTGTCATACCTATTTTTCTATTCATCTATTACAACTCTGCTCCTAAACATTAAATCTGCCACGATCATAAAACAAACCGTTAGCCAAACCCTACATGCTATAAATAAACCTACACCCATCTCTTTTTCACTTTCGTCTGACTTCTAACTGTTTGTTGCAGGTGAAACAATTTTCTTGCACAAAATCTCTTACCATTTGATCAATCTGTCACCAGAGTCACTCTTTCTTCTGTCTGTCAGCATGGCCCCAAAAGTGAAATCTAAGAAGCAGAGTACAAAACAAAGTACTGCTACCACCATCCTAGTCGATCTTGACCATGTTCCCCTTGCTGACTCCCTTCTTAAGGTCGCAAATGCCAAGTGTGAGTTTGACTTCCATGAACAACACCTATGGCTCAAACAAAACTACCTTGACCATCAAGACCCAATCAGATTCTAGGAATCATTGTTGCCTTTCTTTAGCTTCCCAAAAGCCCATGATTTCCCTGACTTGATTACTTGGTACCAAGCCAAATATGACCCTGTAAAAAGATCAGTGGTGGCTCAAAATGGAGACATTATGATCACCATCTCTTCTGAAATCATTAACTAGATGTTCCTAATTCCTCAATTAGACTCTCTCAACCATTTTTCACCAGCAGCACTTATGGATCTATACCATAACCTAAACTTTCCATAGAGAGCCCAAATCTTTGAGATCTTTTTGCATGAGGATGCAGAATTACCAAAAAGGAATCCACCCTATCCATCTTCCATGTTTCTTGAAGCCTCTAGGCAATTTATTTCTCTACTTTCCTACTTGTTAGGATATCCAAATGACCATTTTGTTGATAAACCCATCCTTGGATTCCTTTCCATATTTAACAAAGATCAAAAACCAACATTGATGTATAATTACAGTCAATTGCTAGCTTATAATATACATGAACAATTCATGAATGTTACTATAAAAGGAGTGTTCAGCTACAACTCTGTAATTGTCCACATGTTTCTTTTTCAGCAGGGATATCTTTTTCCCATCAAACTCAATAAACAGGATGAACAAGGAGTGAATCAATCAACAATTCATTGGACCGAAATAGTCAGGACCACTTCGACAAGCTCTTAATTTCCAGATTTTATAGATACATTCATACATCTAGTGGCACAAATTCTCAATAGTCAAACAAATCCAAGGAAAATATTTGGACACACAACACCCAATCTATGACAGATGTATGGCCATCCATACAAATAATTTTTGAAAAACAAGAACTCATTACTAGATGCAGAGCAGTAATAGAAGAACAAAAAGCAACTTCAAAGACCAAGCCAACAAAATCCATAGATATGATAAAGGTGTTAAATTCAAAAAGCAGAGAAGAGATCGAAGAAATAAATATTTCTAATAGAACAACTACCATCCTAGAGATTAAGGTCTTACAAAAGAAGAATTTGATTAACCAACTAGAAATAAAATGTTAAACCCTAGATATTGTTGTCCAAAGGTTTCATTCAAAATTTAACATTTTAAATCAGAAAGGTCTACCAGGATTGGTAGTTCTAAATGATAAGTTGATCAAATTAGAATATTATTGCAAGAAATTCTATACTATTGCAATGGACAGAGCCAAGTTTGTAGGAATCAAAGGACGGATAACAGGGAAGGCCTTTCTGGAAGCCTTGGAGTTTGATTTGACCATCAAGCACGAAATTAGACATATGTTCCTTAGCAAGCCAACTTACAAGAGGTACGTAGAAGTGGATGAAATACTTAGAAAGATGGTGAATTTGGGAATACCAAGTGAAGAAATATGGGATCAATTGTGTGAAACAATTGAGTAATTTTCGATCCTAACAATATGATAGCTCATCAGTGTTTTCAGGCTAGATCATCAAAAGGTTCCCAAAAGATAGAGCCACCTCTTCAGCAGTTTCTCGATTCCTACAATATTTTCCTATTTTTGTAATTTTGTCCTATTTTGTTATGTTGTTCCAATAGATCATAGATCTTTTTCAAATTTTATATAAATAACTCCTTCTTTGAGTTATTATGGGTTGAACCCTTGAACAAGCTATCAAGTAGATTTGTACTAAGCTAGAGATTTTTTTTGGAATAATAAAGGATTCTGGATTTATCTCATACGGTGTGTTTCTTAGTGAGTTCTATTTCATATTATTCATTCATTATTTTTTCTTCATATAAATTAAGTCTTTTACAGTAATATGGGCAAAATCTGACTAAGTTTCTATCTTACTTTGAATCCCCTATGAAATTGTGTTTATGAAAAGAGAATAATTTACAAAACTGTTTGTTATTGTAAGTTCCTCTTTAATTATAAATTACATCAGATATCTATAACAGTTTAATTATATTTTTTTGATTAAGAAAACATTGTTTTCTTAAATTCTTCTTATAGTTTGTTAGGTATTTAGTTTGAATATTCAATGAATTATACTTCGTTATGTTCTCCTTTTCCACCCCACTAAAATCAAATTAACTATGTAGTTAAAGAACAACATTTTATTTTACTTGGAAATATATCTCAGTTTAAAGAACCTATTTATAAATTGTTCATTGGTCATCCAATAATTCAAAACAACAAAACATTATAGATGCTTTGGCATAAGTAATTGACCTAGAGTTATCTCAAAGGACGACATCAGATTGGCGCTGTTGCTGGGGAGCGGAGGATTGAAAGATTTATTTTCCTTGGGAGCATTGATTTTTCTCTTTTCCTTTAAGCTAAATAAAGGATTAGATATAGGTTAAAATCTTTCACCTTGCGATCCACTTTTTCAAGCGGGCTCCTTTTAAGCATACTAGATCACGCTCTGATTCTGAGATTGTTAACCCTCTACTAGATCTAGAGAGACTTATTAGGGGAGGCTCTTTAAGGAGAAGACTTCAAACCTCTTCTTCTTCTTTAGCATTACACCTTGAAGATATATCATATGTAGATCATTTTTCATTTGTTGCATCTAATCCTGATTGGACTAAACTACCTCCTAAGGTTTCTGAACTCCATTCAAAAGGAGTAGATCTTCCATCAGCCTTTTTAATCCAATCAATTGAGTCATATGAAGTGCCATCCTTTCCTATAAAATCACCATCATTTGAGGAAGAATTGGGTTTACAATTACCTAAATTCAAGCCTACAGATTTCATCTCTCCAACTACTTATTATGCTCCATCAACTTCTACTAATATTGAAGAGACATTCTCTATGTATTCAAATCCTTTGTTTGAAAATAAGGAAGACTTTCCATTAGGAGTTCAGAAGTTGGTTATTAAAACCCCTTTGAAATCCTCAAGGAGGTCTCCTCCTTCTTTCTCTCCTCCACATACTAATACCCCTTATGATTCTCCTTCACCTTCATCTTCATCCTCTTCTTCTTCATCATCTACTCAATCACCCCAGACTCCGCCTTCCACTATGGATTTTAAACCCATTGTACAAGCAAGATATGCTTCTTTAGTCCTTCCTCAAAACTTGGAAAATTTCCTGATGGATATCTAAAGCATTTACCAAGATTCAATGGTGAAACCGGTCCTTCAACAGAATATCATGTAGTAGCTTTCTTGGATTTTTTATATAATATGAACATAGAACATGAAAATGTTTATATGAGGTTATTTGTGAAATCCTTAGAAGGAAATGTTAGGATTGGGTTTAGACAACTTAGACCTGACTCTATTAGAACATGGAATGAGCTCATAACTATATTTAAAAATCAATGGGGGGTAAAGAAGGTTCCTATCTACTTTCTCGCTGAATTTGAAGAATTGAAGAGAAACCCTGGTGAACTAGTGGCCGAATTTATTGAGAGATTTAATAAAATCTATCATAAAATGCCTCCTGATTGTAAGCCACCAGTAGCAACTGCAAAAGTTAGATTTTCCAAAGCAATTGAGGATGACTTTGCAGTCATGCTGAGTGAAAGAGTATCTAATACATTAGAAGATATGCAGACAAATGCTATAGAGCCTGATAGGTCTGCTTCTAGTAAACTTAAAGCTAAAGCAGAGAAAGAAGAAAGAAAATTAAAAGCTAGGATTGATGACTCATCTTCTTCTAAATCTAAATTTGGAGATCAAAAAATTGATGAAATCACATATTTACTTAGAAACCTTTCCAATAGGATTTCTAAAATTGAATCACAACCTAGAACTACCCAGCAAACTGATGTTAGGCCTCAAGCTCAAACTCAATCTCGAAGAGCTCCTCAAATGAAGATCCTTTAGAGGCCAGGTTCTGATCAAAACATCCAACCACCTTTGTTGATTGATGATCATCAGCCTTAGGACATAGGTCCTTTAATTACTTAATACATCAATAATGTTGATTCTTCAGCAGTGCAAATGCATATAGTACCTACATCTTCCCCTCAGTCTTTTGAACAAGAGAAAGGAGATGCTCAACTTTCCAAATATCAAGCATTTTCTAAATTTTTGATTGCATAGTTAAATAAGAGATATGATCTAAGACCTAGATCAGGCCCAAGTAAACCTCCAAAATCTACAACTATAATTGAACCTGCAATAAAATCTATTCAAACACAAACTCCAACACGTCAAATGTTAGGTCCCTATACTACTAGTGTAACCCCTTATTGTTATTAGTACAACCCCCTTATTCTATTCTTATGCCCATGTAGTCCCCATATTGTTATTATCGTGCCCCTTAGAAGCCCACTATTGTTATTATTGTCCCCTTACATTATTATTGTTATGTCGACTATGATTATATTATGACCCCTTAGACTCCTATATATAGAAAGGAGGTCTTGTCATTTGTATCATCCAAGAATTGATCATTTGTGTAATGTAAAGGAGGTTGCCCCCTCAAAGAATCTGAATTCTAAGGCATTTATCTCTCTTTAATATCTTTTTGTGAGCTGGTTTCATAACATTTGGTATCAGAGCTTTGGATTATAGGGTTTCGCTGCTCCAAACAGGCCATTGTGGAATTTTCGGTATAACTTTTTTTATGCAACGTTTCAAAAGTTATAAAAAAAACCCATTTGAGACGAAATTTTGTTGAACCTTCGGTCCACATTTCAGATTTTGTCTCTCAATAGTTTCAGAGATATAATCTAAGGAATTTATGGTTTTTACAAGCTCCATAATTTCATCTAAAACAGGTCATTATGGAATCGTCACTGTAATATTTTCTCTACAAAGTTTTAGAAGCTAAAAAATAACCATTTGAGAAGAAATCGGTTTGAACCTCGAGTCCAAATTTCAAATCTTGTCTTGCTATATTTTCATATATATGATCTGAGGAAATTAGGGTTTTTGCAGACTCCTGAATTACATCCTAAACAGGTGACCTTGGGAAAATTATCATAACTTTCTCTCTGAGCATCAGATTGAAATTGCGTAAGAAGTTGCAAAAAGAGAACGGACTGTATTTTTTTGGGTATAATTTTCAGAACCTAAGGTTGAAACAGTGACGTGTCATGTCGTACAAGTTCACTCTACTGAACTAGTCTATAATTAGGTCATCACGAGAGATTGGGAATAAATATTTCTTCGGGAATCCAATTGCGATCATACTTGCAGAGTTAGAAAGAGGACTCAGAGGGTTATTATAGGCCAAAATTTTAGAACTTAAATATATGAAATTATAGAGTTACATTTGTTTCAATATCGAGCTCATAAAATCAAGAAAAAGCAAGATGAGGAAGTTTGATGGCAAGGATCCGGTAAATTATATGGAGAAATATTTTGATCTACATGACGTACCACTATTACAAAAGGTATGTATTTCATCTAATTATTCAGAACCGAATCAATTTTTATGGTATAAAGGGCTTTGTTCTCGTAAACCACTTATCACGTGGTTAATTTAACGGAGGAAATGCTAGCACATTATGAGGATACAAAGAGCAACACCTTCTTTAGCCAATTGATAAATCTCAAACAAAAGGGTTCAATGGCAGAGCACATTGAGGACTTTCAAAAATTGAATATAAGGGTAAATGATATTCTAGAGAAGTAAAAGATAAATAGTTTTATCTATTCCATGGAAGTTGATATCGATGGTATGAAAGCATATTGGAAGAAAGGCATGGAAGATTTGAAGAAAGACATGGAAGGTTTGAAGCAAGGTGGGACAAAGCTGCTACAAGAAAGGCCTCCTAATGACGAAAAGGATAAAGAAATGTCAAAAGAAGAGGATATACATTGGGAACCAACCCTACAGAAAGAACAAATGAATCCGACCATATCTTGTATTGCAATGGCAGGAATTACCACTCCTCAAACTCTCAAGATAGAAGGACATATCAAGAAGAAAAAGGTTCAAGAAGTGAAAGATCACAGCGAGCATCAAGAAATCAATCCAATCATATCTTGTAATGCATTGGCAGAAATTACCACTCCTAAAACTCTCAAGATAGAAGGACATATCAAGAAGAAAAAGGTTCAAGCAGTGAAAGATCACATCGAGCATCAACAACAAGTTCTCCAACTTTTAAAGGATAACACCACTTTGGTGCAGAATCGAATGAAAAAACAGGCTGATCAATATCACAGTGAAAGAAGTTTTGATGTAGGTGATTGGGTATTTTTACGGCTACATCAATACAAAAAAATGTCCCTCAAGCAAGCTATTTATGAGAAGGAAATGTTGGCAATACTATAAGCACTTAAGAAATGGCAACCTTACCTAAGGGGAAGACACTTCAAGGTAAAAACGAATGATGATAGTCTTAAATACTTTTTAGAACGAAGATTATCTTCAGAAGAATAGAAAAATGGGTCACAAATATGTTGGGTCATGACTTTGAAATCATCTACAAAAAAGGGAAGCAAAATGTTGTTGCCAATGCACTCTCAAGAAAGGATGAGGATATGGAAGCATTGTTTTGTGTTGTTTCTATTATCCAACCAAATTTGATAAACAAAGCAAGGGATGAATGGAAGAATGGCGAAGCAGGGTGGGAACTCATTCAAAAGTTGTCAAAGGTCTCAATTCCAATAATATTGCCAAAACTTTACAAGGAAGGAAAAATCATATTGGAACCTGAAGCATTCACAAAACCGAGAACTCGACAGCTACAAAATCGATCAATTTTAGAGTATCTCATCAAGTTGAAGAATTTACCCACTGAAGATTCCACATGGGAGGGCAAGAATTTTACACAAAAGCATCAAGAACTACTCAAGCATTGAGGATAACACTTTTTGAAGGAGAGGGGCATGTTAGGTCCCTATACTACTAGTGTAACCCCTTATTGTTATTAGTACAACCTCCTTATTATATTGTTGTGCCCATGTAGTCCCCATATTGTTATTATTGTGCCCCATAGAAGCCCACTATTGTTATTATTGTGCCTTTACATTATTATTGTTATGTTAACTCTGATTATATTATGACCCCTTAGACTCCTATATATAGAAAGGAGGTCTTGTCATTTGTATCATCCAAGAATTTTTCATTTGTGTAATGTAAAGGAGGTTCCCCCCTTGAAGAGGTTGAATTCTAAGGCGTTTATCTCTCTTTTCTTTCTTTTTGTGAGATGGTTTCATAACATCAAACTATAGAGTCATCTACTGAAACCTTTTCATCTGATAAAACCATTTTGACAACTTTTAATATTGAGAAATAATTGGAAAGAGTCAAGATTTCTATCCCTTTAGTTTAACTTTCCAAGAACCCTAGTTATAAAAATCAAGTGTCTAAATGGATACAATCCTCTAGTGTAGATCCTGAGGGAGATATTATTAGTTTACAAGATGAAAAAACATCAGTATTTTTTGGCCCTAGTTCTGACATGATTGACAAGATTGTTCCACCCTTGTATGTAACTTTAAAGGTCCATGATTTTCTCTTTTATAACTGCATTTTGGACTCTGGAGATTCTCATAACCCTATGCCAAAGTTAATTATGGACCAGCTCCAGTTAGAAGTTACTCATTCCTATCATGACCTCTACACCTTTGATTCAAAGAAAGTACCATGCCTAGGACTGATCAAAGACCTAGTTGTGACCTTAGCCCAAATACCTATTAAGAGTGTAGTCTTAGACATAGTTGTCACTGATATTCCTGCCAAGTTTGGTATGCTTCTGTCTAGATCATGTTGTGCTAAACTTGGAGGATCACTTCAGATGGACATGTCTTTTTCTACTATTCCAATCTATGGAGGTGAACATTTAAGGTTATATATGGAAGCTATATTCCTCAATACTATTTGCAGGTCTGATCAAGAAAAAAATCACCCAATCTATTCACTAGATCAAGATTTTGGTTGCTTTCATTTATCATTGCAAAATTCATCAAACACTCAAATTTTCATCAAAAATATAGTTTCCAAACATAAAATTGTAAGAGAAGATATCTGGAAACTCTATGTTGATGGCTCTTGCTCAAAGGAAGAAGCAGGAGTAGGGATTGTTTTAATCTCACCAAATAAAGAAAATATTACTCAGCCATGTAAACTTGAATTTGAAGTCACCAATAATGTGGTTGAGTATGAGGCTTTTCTTCTTGGTCTTGAACTAGAGAAGAGCCTAAAGGTTCAAAACTTGAGTGTATTTTCTGATTCTGAACTAATTGTCAAGAAAGTTAGAAACCTGTGTCAAACAAAGAACCCAATACTTATATCTTATAGAAATGAAGTTTGGGATACAATTGAAAATTTCTTTCAAGGATTTAACATAACTGCTATACCCAGGAATGAGAATATGCATGTTGATTCACTTGATATTTCAACAAGAGCTTTCAAAATCCCTGAGCCAATATTGTTGGAATATCAGATTCAAGTCAAGTACAGACCATTAATTCCCAATAACCTTAAACACTGGCATATTTTTGAGGATGATGAGCAATTAAAAAAATTTCTTCAAGTCATTGATGAATTTTCAAACATGCAAATTGAAGAAGATAAAAAAGATGTCCAAGAATCAAATCAGCAGAGCTCAGACACTTCATTTAGTCCTAAGATTCTTGAACGTGATGTCATTCAGTTATCTAATAATTTTATTCCCAAAGGATTAGTTCCATTGGAAAAACTATTTGATAATAATGATGTCTCCAAAAACCCCTTATCTAATTCAGCTGAAGAAGAAATTGAAGAGTGCAATATTGGGACTTTAGATGAAGTTAGAAATGTTAAAATATCATCATCTTTGCCTTTGGATGTTAAAAGGAAATACTTGAATCTTCTTAAAAATTACAAATATGTTTTTGCCTGGTATTATAATGAATTAAAAACTTATGATACATCTTTGATTGAGCACAAAATTACTTTAAAGCCAGAGGCAAAACCCTTCCAACAAAAAATAAGAAGAATCAATCCAATACTTCTTCCAACCATTGAGAAATAACTTAAAAAGTTCCTTGATGCTCATATCATAGTACCTTTGAGGTATTCTCACTGGGTGGCTAACCTAGTCACTACTAGGAAGCAAAATGGTGAAATTAGGTTATGTGTAGACTTCCGAAATATGAAAAGAATCATCTTTAAAGGATAACTACCCATTGCCCAAAATGGATCATCTACTTAGAAAGTTTCAGGTGCAAATAGGATTTCTATGCTAGAAGGATTTTCTTGTTACAACTAGATTATGGTGAATCAAGCTGACCAAGACAAAACTGCTATTACTACTCCCTGGGGTACATTCATGTATGCTAGGATGCCATTTGGAGTAAAAAACGTTGGAGCCACTTTCCATATAGCCATGGATCTAGAATTTGTTGGTAATACATATGAATTCAATGTCATTTATCTAGATGATTTAATTGTTTTCTCTGATTCTGATGAAAATCTTATAAAACACTTGGGCAAGGTTTTTGACAGGTGCAAAAAATATGGCATATCCATAAATCCAAAGAAGTCTTTACTTGCCATAAAGGAAGGGAAATTACTGGGGCATATTATCTCTAAGGAAGGAGTTGACATTGATCAAAAGAGAGTTTGAGCTATTCAAACTCTGTATTTTCCTAGAAACAAGAAGGAGATACAAGCCTTCCTTGGGAAAATTAATTTTCTTAGAAGGTTTATCCCTAATTATGTAGAGATAGTAAAAGATATAATTGATATGTTAAAGAAGAACAATGAAGTGAAATGGATAGTTTCTACCAGATATGATTTTGATCATATCAAAAAGGCTACATCCAAAGCCCCTACATTAGCTAGTCCTAATTACTCTTCCCCTTTTAGCATATTTTCTTTTTCATCAGAAACAACCTTAGCAATTGTACTTTTACAGAATAATATAAATGGAAATGACCAGCCCATAGCCTTCTTTAGTAAAGTCATGAGGGATGCCGAGCTTAAATATGATATTATTGACAAGCAAGCTTATGCTTTAATCTAAGCCCTCAAAGCATTTAGAACCTATGTTTTGCATTCACACATTACAACCTATGTTCCTAATCATGTTGTCAAAATTGTTTTGACCCAACCTGATATCGATGGAAGAAGAGGGAGATGGATTGCCAAAATTCTTGAATTTGATCTTGAGATCAATATCACAAAGCTAGTGAAAGGTCAAGGTTTGGCCAAATTGTTGGTTGAATCCAATTGCAAAGTATTGGGAATAAATCTTGTTTCTTCACATTCATATGAGAAGAATCCACAAGAACCTTCCTCAAATGCAGAAGGGGAGAATCCACAAGAACCTTCTTCTTCAATTCAAATGATTCTCATTTACATAGATCGGAAATATCTACTCTTTGATTGGTATTATGATATTATGAAGTTTCTTAGAGATTTCCAATGTCCAACCGAACTTGACTTAAAGCAATGTAAAAAAATGAAGCTGAAAGCAGTTAAATACTGTATTATCAATGCTAATCTTTATGGGAAAGATCCTCTCAATATCCTTTTTCTCTGTCTGACTGAAAATGAAAGAGAGGAAATTATGGATTAGTTCCATGCAGGGTTTTATGGTGGACACTATGCCTGGAGAGCAACAGCTTACAAAATTTTAAAAGAAGGCTTCTACTGGCCCACGATGTTTTAAGAAGTTGGAGCCAGAGTTAGAAGTTGCACCAAACGTTAGATATTTGTGGGGAAATAGAAGTTTTCAGCACTCCATCTTGTTCCAGTATTGGTTTAGGCACCTTTTCTACAATGGGGGTTGGAATTCATAGGGGAGATTCATCCACATTCAAGTAATCAATAGAGATGGATTCTAACTGCTACAGACTATTTTTCCAAATGGGTAGAGGTTGTACTTGTTAAAAATGCAACTGATACTATTGTAATTAAATTCCTTGAGGAAAATATTTTATCAAGATTTGGATGTCCTCAATAGATTGTTACAGACAATGCAACAAATTTTAGCAGTGTTAAAATGATTGAGTTGTGTCAAAATTATTCAATTCAGTTACATCATTCTACACCATACTATCCACAGGGTAATGGAATAGCAGAGTCCTCCAACAAAATCTTAGTTAAGGTCATTAAGAAGACTCTTGAAGACCATAAAAGGAGTTGGCACAACCATCTGATCTATGCAATTTGGGCAAACATAGTTCCTCCCAAGAGGTCCACAGTCAATTCTCCTTTCCAATTAGTCTATGGTAAGGAAGCGGTTTTTCCCACTCATTTAGCTTTACCAGTTATGAGATTCCTTCAGGAATCTTATGAAGAACTATATGATTTCTCAAGAAGGATTAATCAAATCATTGAGCTAAATGAGAACAGCAATGAGATTCAGTACAAGCTAAGGAAATATCGAAACAAGATGAAGGATTTGTTTGATTGAAAGGCCAGAGAAAGAAATTTCAAGAAAGGAGACTTGGTGCTTAGATGGGATACAAGAAGGGAAGACAAAGGCAAGCATGCAAAATTTGACAACCTCTAGTTTGGTCCATTTAGCATTGCAGAAGTCAAAGGAAATAATACATTCATCCTATAGAATTTGGAAGCACAGTATTCCTCATTGCCATTCAATGGGAAATACTTGAAACATTATATCTAGTGTTAGATTTTCATCCATTCATTCACCATTTGTGAATATCCAGAGAGTTCATTTTATTTTGAAAAATTGCAAGTGTGTAATTGTTTCAGCAAAGACTCCATAGCCAAAGGAGAACACACTTGGATATGCTTGTTCTCTGCATCCCACAGGGGGAATCAGTCCCCAGCTGGAGCCAATGTTGTAACATTATTTGGTTTTGATAAATTCAAAATGTTAAGTTAGGATATGGATGAAAAATAAAAAGATCAAAAAATTATTAGGACAATTGTACATCTTATATATATATATATATATATATATATATATATATATATATATATATATATATCCATATCAAATAAAATGTTAGGAGTTAGTTTCCCTAAAGAATGGAGGCAAAAGAAAACAAAAAATGTTAGGGAAGAAAAAAGAAAATAAAAGCTTCGGTTTCAAAAAGAATAAATTCAAAGGCTTCTTGTTTAAATGTGCCACACCAGAAATGTTAAATTTTTACTAATTGATGATTAATTTCCCTTAAAAGGTATTAATATTTGTTATAAATCATTGACATTAAACTTTATGTATATGGCGCATATATTTGTTTAGGCCAAAGTCGCTAGTCGACAAAACATCTTTTTGACTTTAAATAAAAGGCACACATCATCGGACGATGTATTGACTCCCTGCCCAGATCAACGGCGAGAAGAGACTTCGCACCCCCCTCGACCATTTCCTGTTAATGCGATTGGGGGGTGGGAGGGGGGGTCCAAAAAGTATTTTTAATGGCGGAGATCCAAAACTTATGTGTCACAGTCTCATAACTCCGCACCACCCCACCCCCGCAAACCACAAACCATTTTCCACCCCCTCCAAAATCCGCCAATGGTTTTCTTCCACCAACAGTTCTCCATCCCGCACTTTGATTGTTATCCCTTGACTAATCAAACACCATCACCTCACATACCCGTTGCCAAGTTGTTCTATCTGTTGCCACCTCACATACCTGTTGCCAAGTTGTTCTATCCATTTCCACCTCACATAGCCATTTCCAAGCTGTCATACCCATTTTTCTGTTCATCTATTACATCTCTACTCCTAAATATTAAATTCACCACGGTCATAAAACAAACCTTTATCCAAACCCTACATGTTATAACTAAACCTACACCCATCTCTTTTTCACTTTCACCTGACTTCTTACTATTGGTTGCAGGTGAAACAGTTTTCTTGCAGAAAACCTCTTCCCATTTGATCAATCTGTCACTAGAGTCACTCTTTCTTCTTTCTGTCAGCATGGCCCCAAAAGGGGAATCTAAGAAGCAAAGTACAAAAGAAATTGTTGCTACCACCATCTGAGTTGATCTTGACCATGTTCCCCTCGCTGACTACCTACAGATGCCAAGTGTGAGTTCGAATTCCATGAATTGCACCTATGGTTCAAACAAAAATACCTTAACCAACAAGACCCAATCAGATTCTGGGAATCATTGTTGCCTTTCTTCAGCTTCCCAAAAACTCATGATTTCCTTAACCTGATTACCTGGTGCCAAGCCAAATATGACCCTGTAAAAAGAGTAGTGGTGGCTCAGAATGGAGACATTCTAATCACCATCTCTGCTGAAATCATTAACCAGATGCTCCTAATTCCTCAATTAGACTCTCTCAGCCATTTTTCACCAGCAACACTTATGGATCTGTACCATAAGCTAACCTTTCCACAGAGAGCCCAAATCTTTGAGATATTTTTGCCTGAGGATGCAAAATTACCAAAAAGGAATCCACCCTACCCATCTTCCATGTTTCCTGAAGCCTCCAGGCATTGTGTTTCTCTTCTTTCCTACGTGTTAGGATATCCAAATGACCAGTCCGTTGATGAACCCATCCTTGGATTCCTTTTCATCTTCAACAAAGATAAGCAACCAACATTCATGTATAATTACAGTCAATTCTTGTCTGATAATATACATGAACAATTCATGAATCTTACTATACAAGGAGTGTTTAGCTACAACTTTATAATTGTCCACATGTTCTTTTTCAGCAGGGAGATCTTTTTCCCATCAAACTCAGCAAACAGGA
This sequence comes from Pinus tabuliformis, assembly GCA_031772625.1. NCBI lineage: Eukaryota > Viridiplantae > Streptophyta > Pinopsida > Pinales > Pinaceae > Pinus > Pinus tabuliformis. The sequence goes on from CM062814.1 coordinate 720,020,194, forward strand.
TGAACGAGTGAATCAATCAGTGATTGATTGGACCGAAATAGTCAGGACCACTTCCACAAGCTCTTCATTTCCATATTTTATAGATACATTCATACATCTAGTGGAACAGCTTCTCAACAGTCAGAAAAAGCGAAGGAAAATATTTGGCCACACATCAGCCAATCTATGACAGATGTATGGCCATCCATACAAATGAACAACAAGAACTCATTACCAAATGCAGAACAGTAATAGAAGAACAGAGAGCAACTTTTAAGACCAACCCAACAGAAGCCACATATATGATAAAGGTGTTAAATTCAAAAAGTAGAGAAGAGCTGGAAGAAATAATTATTTCTGACATAATAGCTACCATCTTGGAGATTAAGAAGGTCTTACAAAAGAAGAATTTGATTAACCAGCGAGAAACAAAATGTCAAACCCTGTATATTGTTGTCCAAAGGTTTCATTCAAAATTTAATATTTTAAATCTGAAAGGACTACCAAGATTGGTAGTTCTAAATGATAAGTTGAACAAATTAGAAGATTATTGCAAGAAATTGTATACTATTACAGTGGACAGAGCCAAGTTTATAGGAATAAAAGGACAGATAACAAGGAAGGCCTTTCTGGAAGCCTTAGAGTTTGATTTGACCATCAAGCATGAAATTAGACATTTGTTCCTTAGCAAGCCAACTTTCGAGAGGTACACAGAAGTGGATGAAATATTTAGAAAGATGGTGAATTTGGAAATCCCAAGTGAAGAAAGATGGGATCAATTGTGTGAAACAATTGAGTAATTTATGATCCTAACAGTATGACAACTCATTAGTGTTTTCAGGCCAGATCATCAACAAATTCCCAAAAGATAGAGCCACCTCTTCAACAGTTTCTCGGTTCCTACAATATTGTCCTATTTTTGTAATTTTGTCCTATTTTGGTATGTTGTTCCAACAAATCATAGATATTTTTCAAATTTTGTATAAATAACTCCTTCTTTGAGTTATTATGGGTTGAACCCTTGAACAAGATATCAAGTAGATTTGTACTAAGTTGGAGCATTTTTTTGGAATAATAAAGGATTATGGATTTATCTCATATGGTCTGTTTCTCAGTGAGTTCTATTTCATGTTATTCATTCATTATGTTTTCTTCATATAAATTAAGTCTTTTACAGTAATCTGGGCAAAATCTGACTGAGTTTCAGTCTTATTTTGAATCCCCTATGAAATTGTGTTTATAAAAAGAGAATAATTTACAGAACTATTTGTTATTGTAAGTTCCTCTTTAATTATAAATTACATCAGATATCTGTAACAGTTTAATTATATTTTGTTGATTAAGAAAACATCGTTTTCTTAAATTCTTCTTATAGTTTGTTAAGTATTCAGTTTGAATATTCAATGAATTATACTTCTTTATGTTCTCCTTTTCCACCCCACTAAAATCAAATTAACTATGTGCAGTTAAAGAACAACCTTTTATTTTACTTGGAAATATATCTGAGTTTAAAGCACCTGTTTATAAATTTTTCATTGGTCATCCAATAATTCAAAACAACAAAACATTATAGATGCTTTTCCATAACTAATTGACCTAGATTTATCTCAAAGGACAATAGCTAGGATATCTCCAACCTCACAAAAGTTTAATGCACCACCTAAACAAGGAGATGGTGACCTCCCCCCTTAGATGTCATTGGAGAAATCCATGGAATCCTTTCAAAACTTAGGTGCTTAACCTCATATTGAGCAATGGAGAAACGAGATAAAGCAGTGGTTATATCAAGTTTTGCTTAATCATCTTGTTCAAAAAATTGAAACTAGTCATAGCCAAGTAATCTATTGTTCAAAATATACTTACTCTCAAATGTATGATTTTAATCTTTTAGATATCAAATTTGATTTTGAATACAAGATCTTTCTCTGGCACTCCAACAAACACCTCCCTGAGGACAGTTAGGATGTCTCCAATCTCACAAAATTTTAATGCGCCACCTAAACAAGGAAATGGTGACCTCTGTCTTCGATGTCATTATAGAAATCCATCGAATCCTTTCAAAACTTGGGTGCTTAACCTCATACTGAGTAATGGAGAAATCAGATAAGGCAGTGGTTATCTCAAGTTTGCTTAATCCTGTTATTCAAAAAATTGAAACCAATCATAGCTAAGCAATATATTGCTCAAAATATACTTACTCCCAAATGTATGATTTTAATTTTTTACATATCAAATTTGATTTTGAATATTGATTTGTGTTATTTCCAAGATAGGTTATGCAACCGGCAGCAAATCTTGGGATTTCTATCACCTTAACATAAGTAGGTAGTAATGTACCAAATTCTGGAGTCTCTTCTGCTGCTTCATCTGATAATGTTGCTAATGAGTGGCAGACAATATTTACCATTGATGAGGATGGATTTCTTCATCAATTGTGTGCCACTCTCATACAAGCACGAGATGCTCCTGCTAGTAAGTTACATTACATAAAAGTGTTGGGTGTGTATTTTATGTTGTTATTTAAAATGTTTTATTGTTTTTAAAATGTTGCAAATCTTATTAGGCACCTAGATTTTTACCATGACTTAGTAGTTCTGCACCATAGCACCATTCTCACTGTGGTGTGGGAAATCAATTAAGAAGTATGGTTTATCAATTCATTATTTTCTAATTTGTGTTCATCACGTTATATACGTTAATATCTATTCTCATACATGCCATGATGACCTAGATCATTTTCATTTTGTGTTTTCTAGTAATTCCAGCTTACCATGGCATTATATATTAATCTTATGCTTCTATTTCGAGAAACAATTCATGATAAAGTACTTTAAATTTTAGATTGGTAACAATAATCCAATGACCAAGGACCATACTACTGTAGGATTCAATATCTACTTCTTACACATGACCCCAAACCACCTAAGTGAGAAAATTATCTTCTATTTTTACTTTCTAGATTATGTCCATGGAGAACTCTGCATATGAAAAAACCACGTTCAAACCTTTGAAAACTATTAACAGATGCCTTAAATCCGTGAAAGATCCTATTGACCCTAAGCACCACAAAGGGGTCTACTTGGTCCCTTGTTCATGCGGGAAGACATACATTGGTGAAACCGGCCGATCTATATCAACAAGGATTCAAGAGCATGCGGTCGACATTAACCATAACCGCTCCAAAACCTCGGCCTTGGCTGAACACTCAAGCAAAACCAATCACCACATTTGCATCGAAGACTCCTATGTTATGGCAAAAATTGAGCATTACCACCATAGGAAATTCAGAGAAGCAATTGAAATAAGAAAACACCCTAATAACCTAAATCGTGATGACGGTTGGAAGATAAGTGATAATTGGATTCCCACGATAATAAAGGATTCCGCCACTTCCTAGTCCTCCGTTTCCTTTTTTCCCCCTTAAATCCCTTTGTCCGATTAATCTCCTTCACCATCTTAATGTAATAAAACCTACACCATATCCAATTAATTTAAATTAAATTAAATTAAATCATAATAATTTAAATCAAACAACATATACATATATGTATAGAAAGAAATAAACTAATTATTCATATTTATAACTAACTTGTAATTAAATCATAATGTACTTGTAATTAAATTAAAACATAATAAATTAAATCTAGCAATATAAATATACATAGATATTTACATAGGAATAAACCAATAATTCAATTCATAACTAAAGCTTGATTAGGTGAAACATATTTAAACTCTAACAAAAATAAAAATAAAAATAAAATAAAAATGAAATTATAATAAATTCTAAATTAAAATAAAAATAATTCAATCCTAAACTAATTAATAAACCTTTCCTTAAATCTAGATCTTGTCGACCCTTCACTTTACCTTCTACTCATCTATTTATTCATCCTCACCCATATCTAACTTCTTCACTAATTCAAATCCTGATGATGAACCACAGAGGTTGGTTCGAAACGTCGATGCACAAAAACAACAGATGCGATGAATCCAGAAGATACAACCACACAAAAAAATCACTTGTTACCTATGGATTGTTTTTAAAGGTTAGTAAGTTTTCAAGTGTTTCTGTGACAAAGTTCTTTTCATAAATTGTTGCAGGGAACAAACGGTTGTTGAACTGATAGCAATTGTAGGCATCCTACAACACATTTCTTGTGAGTTCATTATTTTGGCTTCCTATCTTGTAGATTTTAGGCTTTTTAAGGGTTAATAGAATGGATTGTAAGTTGGAATATGACTAGTATTGTTCATTTTTCTAATTGTAGATGGGGTTGTTAAGGTGTTATAGATAATAGTATGGTTATTGTTCCTCACAAGTAATTTTTCTATCTTAAAAGCATTTTTATTGCAATGAATGATAGATTCAAATGGTTATGATGTTTTTCAAACCCCTCCTCAAGATTCAACAACAATATCAACACTAAACAAACATACACAACCATTTGGTTTCATAGAACATCAACAAGAACTTTAGGGGTTAAGGAAGAGGAATATTGAGGAGGGAAATATAGACTTCCCTTGAAATATTGGTAGTAGAAAATAGCCACAAAGATCAAAGAAATCATCAACTCCATCCCCCTCATCTCTATTATCACTTGTACAACAATCGCCTTCTAAAAGTTCTCGTGGACTAGTGCCTGGTCAATATCAATGGTCTATATTAGAGAGGCGAGATGTGGGTGTTGGAAACATTTCCCCATTCACTACTCCTGTTACAAATAGATGACTAGGATCTCAAGGTACTCAATCCCTTCCAGGATCGCAAGTACCATGCCAAAGCACATCCCCTTGGGACAGACAATTTTCAATACCATGGTCTAAACCAAGGCCTAGTCTTACAAAGGAGGAAATACTATCAGAAGAAAATCTTGAAGAGTTTCTGGCAAATGTGGAAGAAAAATTGTTAGAGTCTGTGTCAAAGGCAGCAACACCTTCAAACCAAGGTCTTACAACACCATCACCAAGCCTTCATGGAATAGGTGGCAACAATCCAAGTCCTATTCCAAATTTAGGATCTTTCTCTGGCACTCCAAGAAACACCTCTGTGAGGATAACTTGGATGTATCCAATCTCACAAAATCTTAATGCACCACCTAAATTAGGATATGACAACATCCCCCCTTCGATGTCATTGGAGAAATCCGTCAAAGCCTTTCAAAACTTGGGTGCTTAACCTCATATTGAGTAATGGAGCAATCAGATAAGGCAGTGGTTATCTCAAGTTTTTCTTAATCCTCTTGTTCAAAAAATTGAAACCAATCATAGCCAAGTAATATATTTCTCAAAAATACGTACTCTCAAATGTATGATTTTAATTTTTTACATATCAAATTTGATTTTTAATATTGATTTTTGTTATTTCCAATGTAGGTTATGCAAACGACAGCAAAGCTTGGGATTTCTATCACCTTAACATAAGTATACCAAACTTTGGAGTATTTTCTATTGCTTCATCTGATAATGTTTCTAATGAGTGGCAGACAACATTTACCATTGATGAGGATGGAGTTCTTCATCAATTGTGTGCTACTCTCATACAAGCATGAGATGCTCCTCCTAGTAAGTTACATTACTTAAAAGTGTTGGGTGTGTATTTTATGTTGTTAAAAGGTTGAGCACTACATTATAAGTCACTCTAAAACCTCAATGTTTCTATCTCTGATGAGTTCTCTGCAAGCTCAATGTTTAAGTCCTTGATGTTGGGTCACTTTTAGGCTTGAAATGTTTAGGTTTCAAAGAAATAATGCAATGCTCCACCTTTTAACATGTTTTTTGTTTAACATATTTGAAGAATTTCTATTCAAATTGTATTCTTTGTATCTATAATTATTGTGTGTTGCATTCTATCTTGAATGTAGCTCCACAACCATCTTTACTAGGCCTTCAACCTCCAAAAGAGAAACCTTTCAATCCTCTTATTCAATAATGTTTGGATGTCGTGACTAAGCATCAAAGGTTGTGTGCATTGATGAAAAGAGAGTGGGTTAAGGGGTTGTTACCAAAAAGTAGTGTTCGTGCAGATTACACAGTACAACGGATTAAAGGTAAAAACATATTTAAGTGTGATTTTGAGTAATACTAGTCTGGCTTGCTATTTGCTCAATCAAGTGGTAACTTCCAAAGTACAATTCTAATTTGTATGGGAAAATGTGTAGAACTTGCAGAAGGAACATGTGTGCAAGTTTGAGGGAAGAGGGGAATTTTATAACAAAGTAAACAAAAGATGGACTCTAGAACTGCCCACAGATTCACAACTTCTTATGTATCTTTTTTGTTCACTTTTGGAGCATCCTCAGTGGATGTTGCATGTGGAAACTACTTCTTATCCAAATACACAGTCAAGCAATAATCCTTTATTTGTTAGTATCCTGCCACCCAAAGAAATATTTCCGGAGAAGTATGTTGCATTTTTTCCCTCTGTTACTATTATTTTTACCTGGAGCATGTGTGCTAGTAGTGGGAAAGTAGAGTCGTCGTGTTTTTGCACTATACTGGGATAAAAAGTTGTAGTTCTCTCTTCAGGTACATTGACCAAAGCTAAATTATCTAGTTTGAATGAGATCAATTTTCTCACATATAATTGGAATAAATCCTTGTTGGATTATGTGTAAATTCTACTAGAAAATATGCCTAAAAAAGCTCCAAAACATATAACAGGTAGACTACCACTTGTATATATAGGGTGAAGGTAAAACAATCAACAATGATGTTAAGGTTCTTGTGTGAAACTACAACACAATGATTTTAATTGAGCATCAAATGATAAATAGATGAAAATTTCATTTTTTTCTTTATTATTTGTATCCTTTCTGCTATCAATTAAATATAAGCATTGAATTTGACCCAAAGTACAAATTCAAGAGACCAAAGTTTATGTACATTTCTATGTATGATACGTATGAAACTGATATGTATGAAACAAGAATATAGAAGTTAATGAAAAAAAGATGCATAATATTTGCAGAATATGAGTGAAACAAGGAGTCTACTCATGTAGGCTCATTCAAAGATGGCTTCCACAAAGAGAAAAAGGTGATAGGATGACTCTTCCAACACAAAGAAATATACCCATCCTCCAAATGCATCTCCCAATTTGAATCATGTTTATGAAAAATGGCTCTTGCACAATGAATTATTTTGTCACTAGGGATATGACACACAAATCCCCCTTCCCTAACTCTAGTGACCCACTTCAATTGGCTCTCTTTTCTCTCCATACGAGAAGCACCATCATATCCTACATTATTAACTAACCCCATGCCAGCCTCGCCTTCAACCATACGCCTCTCCTTACACTCTTTCCCCTTCAAACATATGTTGTTGGAATCCAATAATCTTCATAGATGATCTACAAAGTTCTTAAATATTTCTATGAAATCAAGAGACGAATGGTCTATATCATTATCACTCAAGAAAAATACTTGGGGATTTAGGTCCTTTATGAATTTGATGAACTTGTCATGAGGGTGAACTGATGTTAACTGATTGTCTTTTACTTCATTTTTGTCCAATCCCTCTCCTAAGAGTTGATGAAGATGAAATTGTGCACAGATAGCTAATGCCTTGTATTCTTTGACCCCTAGGGCTTTCACTGGTAAGGGAATCTAGGGGTTGTGCAATGACATTGACTTTCATATCAAGATTCAAAGTCTTTGCATACCTCTTTAAATGGTTAGGGAAGTCATTGGAAGGAGTGCCAACTGAAAAGGGTTCCCCAAGAGTGTCTAATATGATAGTTAGCCTTTGGAGACTAGGAGGCCTAGGTGGTCTTCTAGCCAATGCCTCCATGAATGTGGGCCATTGTATTCCATGAGAAACACCAATATCTATTACATGAAGAGCTTATTGGTCTTGTCTTCAAAGGCTTCGAGAAAATATTTATTGGCTATGGTGTACAACAACTAATACCATGGACTTACCTCATGAAACTTGATGAGAGCCCTATGAAACAACTTTGGATCTGCAGAGAGGAATTTCGAGCAAGGAAGAGATGCGTTGGGATGCATGATCTCAGCAATGAAAACTCTCAGCCCATGTGTTGCAAGCCTATGGTTTGCATCACATAAGATTGATGCAAGATCATGGAAGACCCATATGAGATGTTGAATGTGAACAATGTTATTGTTGGTTATAACCACTACACAAGAGTTTAGTAGTTGTTCAACCCATATCGATTCGTTGGGAAGATTAGGTGGACTACTCTGGCATCCACCTTATCTGCCTTTGTTGTTGCTATTGCTACTGTTGTTATTATTGTTGTTGTTGTTTCCTGTGGTGTCCAAATCTAATTGATTGTTTGATTCTTCTCCATGCATAGAACTTAGTTTCTGGGGCATGTAGTGGTTTCCATGACCCAAACTCTCTCTTGTGTGGGGAGAGGCTGCATTTTTTTCAAAGACATTCCAGATTTTTCCTTTAGTAGATTCACCTGAGACTCTAACTATTTTTATCTTCTTGGTTATCTTGTAGAATCCTCCACATCATTCTGTATTCAACAAAGAAACAAATTAATCATTTTTGGTTTTATAATCAAATGCACATAATGTTGATTTGGAGTAGCATTAGATGTTCTCTAGGCCTCAAATTTTGCAGGGGGACTTGGGCACATCAATTCTAAAGAACCCAGAAAGTGTTTTGGGAAATTCCACCTAGAGAGGATTTTATTAAAATAATTAATATTTTTTAATGGGACCCTAAGTATAAACTTAGGAAATTAAAAATATTAATGGGTATTAATCTAATTGTGGGTGTAACTTCTAAAAGAAGAGGAGGATAAAGCTAAAATGACCTTAGCCATTGATTATCTTTTAATCTGGGTCATTGAATGTCAATGAGAAGATTATTTAAGAGAGCTTGAGGATCATTTGGAAATCACACCGAGAGATCAAGAGATCGAATTTCTGAAGTAAGAAGTTCTTAGGAGGAAATTTTGATCGAGTAGATTTCTTGCAGTTGAGGGGTAGGGATAGGATTTGGAGAGAGAGATATTTTCTTAGTTCTGAGAATCATTAGCAGGGAGAGGAAGAGAGTGATCCAGTAGCCCAGACACAGAGGCTGACGCAGGGCCACGCAGAGGTAGCGCAAAGAGTGAGAGAGAGTCTAAGATTTTGATGAGGAGAGTCAGTTTCAGAAGTCGGGAGCCAAGGTGTGAAAATGGGAGGCTGAGAGCAGAGACTTCGGGCAACAAATTGATCAATAGACTAGGTGACACAGAGCTTAGAGAGGTTGATGCAGAGACTATGTGAGGACTATCTATAGAAGTGTAGGGTCTGCCAAAGGCACTTCATTCAATATCCAGATCAGTCGAGATTTTCTCAGTGATTCTGTGAGTTAATCTCACAAATATTTCTGCCAGTATTTCTCTCTCTTTAACTAAACAACCTGAGAGGTATTCAGAGATGTATTCAGAATGTTCTACTACTTAATAATATAAAACACTAACATTTGTTGCACTAGTTTTCCCACACTGAGGTTTTTTTAGGGACATTTGTCCAAAAATAACGGTGTTTATTGTGTTGTATTTTCTTTCTTGCTCAGTCTCTTGTTTCTGCATAATATTTAATTAAGTGAAGGTTGCAATGTATGTATTGCAATATTTTTCATAGCAAATTGTAAATAATTTGTTTAATGGATTTAAAAAATAGGAGTAATATCATCACTTGTTGCAGTAGGGGTTCATATTGAGGAATTTTCACAGATAAGAAATCTATTTGGTCAAAGTTGTGGAATGAACAACAAAATCAGTAGCAAAAATATCAATAGTGTCTTCTTCTCCATCGTCTACCTAGAACAATATAATCCATAATATAGAGCTTTAAGGTGAGGGGAATTAGAAGGGAAAGGAGCAACATATCTCATTTCAAGTTATTTTGATTTACTCAGAATCAAAAAATAATCCTTGAAGATCAACATAAATAGCAGAAATAACAAGAGAGTAAATCTACTCCAATGTTATAATTGTCTGCTTCAGAGCCTCTTCCAGAGAATGAGCCTCTCATATGAAAAATAGTAAAACAAATTTCATAAGTAGTTCAGAGAGTTGGTGTCTTCTCTAGTGGTCCACTTCCAGGAAAGGCAATTGTCTCATGTGCTAGAATTTGCATGGAGATGGATGTGAGTAAAGATCTCCCAACTAAAATGTTATAATTGTTTGCTTCAAAGCCTATTCCATAGCATGAGCCTCTCATCTGAAAAATAGTAAAAGAAATTTCCTAAACAGTTTAGAGAGTTTGTATTTTTTGTACGATGGTCTTCTTTAAGGAAAGGTGATTGTCCCCTGTGCTAGAATTTGCATGAAGATGGATGTGAGTAAATATCTCCCCACTAAAATGACATTAACTTTAGATGAATTTAGTTGGACCCAACAAAGTTCTTGACTATTAAAACTTGAATTTTCAGTGAAAAAAAATTCATGAGTTGGGGCATCCCCCTCCCTCTATTCTTAATGTTCCAAATGCATGGTTACAGGAAAAAGAGTATGTTGTGGTCTAGTAGTTGAGATAACATGTGGTGCCATTAAAGAATCAAATTTGAACCTCGAATAACGACATAATCATTTCAAAAATTGTGGTAGCCTATCAATATATGTAGATATGTGGTTATAGAAGCAAGTAAAATATCATTTAAACTAGAGGCTTGTATATACACAATGGATGCCTCCACTAAATAGGTTATGTAATAATGGGATCTAAAAAAATCTCATATATTTTATCATATTTAAACCAAAGAATTAGAAATATTCCAAAGAGGTATTAGTTTAGTGATATACATAGTGGAGGGCTCCAAACACTAAACAAGTTACTTAATCATGGGCTCCAAAAACAGATCTCATAGATTTTAACAAATTTGAACCTAACTATTAAAAATATTCCAAAGATGAATTAGTTCAGTGGTGAGAAATTATGCCCCAAATATATGATGTGAACCTCAAAGTAAAGAGCCAAGGTACAATTCACGAGTGATTTTGCGAGAATACATACCCATCATGATGACTTTCAGAAGGACAAGAATGGGTGCAATCCCCAAGAAATTTTAATAAAAAATGACTTCCCTTATGAATTTCAAAGGAAAAAACAAATACACACCCCTCATGACTTACAAAAGGACAATGATGGGTGCAAGTCTCAAGAAATTTCAGCAGAAGGGGCTTCCCTTATGAATTTCAAAGGAAAAAAATAGATACACACCACTCATGACTTATAGATGCATAAGGGCAAGTACAAGTCCTAAGAAATTTCCAGAAAATGTGCATCCCTCACAAATTTCGATTGGAAAAGACCTAATGCATCTTCCCCTAGCAATTTTGGTGAAATATGTAAGTTTATTACAATGAGGTGGGTGAAAGATTATCACTCTCCTAACTCATAAAATATTTCTATCCACCAATTTTATACTCTTGTATATACCTAATATAATATAGAGTGTATAGTTTGATTTTCTCTCGCACTTTCCTTCTTGTGAGATTGTTCTCATTTCTCTTTCAATTCATGCACATATCAATAAGGTTTATTTTCTTGTTTCTATTGCAGTATGAGTTTTGTTTGGTTGAGGTATTATTTTTGTTTTTTTTTGTTTATAAATTGTATTCCTATTTATTCAGTTTAACCCTCTTGCGTTCAATTCTTTCAATGAGTGGGTATTGGCTACATGATCCGCAAACAAAACAATGAAACTTTTTTATTTGTGCAAGATAACCAATTCTTTGCATACCTTTTCTTTTCACAAGTATGTGATTTGTCTGGGTCTAATTAATTTTCTTGTTTATGGAAGTATCATCCTGAATTTCTATGATGTATGTGGAAACTTGAAATGTTATATCTCTTTGTTTGGAGGTACTTCAAAATTGGAATGCAAATGGATTTGTTAAAATATAATATAAGGAGTTGAATATCTATTTATTCTTCTTAAAATGCATTGTAAAGAAGAGAATTTTCCTCTAGTATTTTTACCATTTTATTTGGTAGAACACATGGTAGAGAATGATGCACTGCTCCTTTTCTCATTATGTTTGGAATTTATATCGATTGATTGAGTGTTTTGTGTAGCTTCATTGTTGTTTGTTTTATACCAATAACTTCATTTCTAGTTTGTTTAGTTACCAATAGAAATTAAGCTTCATTATACGAATATAAATTAAGCTTCATTGTGTAGCTTCATTGTTTGTTTTATACTAATAGCTTCATTTTTGTTTTATATGAATAGTTAGTTTTGTGTAGCTTCATTGTTGTACAATGTTGATCATAAAAGAGTATTAATTCTTATGGTTTATGGCAAATATGGATGAGCATTAGGATCTGGATATATTGGGAATGTATTTGTTTTTGAAACAAATATTTTTTAGGATGTAAATGAATATGAAAGAAGAAAATCAAGTGGGTACATTTGGTTAGATACATTGGAAGGTTGTATAAATCAAATAGGTTTAGAAACAATTCCAAAATTCCATTTGTTTGGAATATATGACATTTTTGGTAGGTATGTGGAGATAACATGCAAAAATGATACTATGGAGTACAACTAGTTAATGATGGACTTATTTTTATTTTTTTGACTCACAAAGGAGAGGCAAGGCCAAGATGCAACCAATCAATCATTATGTTAGTAGGAATTTTACTTCCTCTGGACACTAAAGATCATGGCATATTGGGACATGTTACCCACCCACATGTATGGGTAGCCATAGGAGAATTTGTTTCTTCTATGATACAATTTTCCATCTAGTTCTCATACATTATTTATTATGTTGTATTTTTCTTTCCATATGTTTTCACAAGATATCTACAACTTAATATTTTTAGATTGTAACTTAGCTGATATGATTGTTATTAAGTTCCCAAGGTTTTATTTTTCTATGGTGACGTTTTATTTGTTTTGTTTATATAGGTCATCTGGCCACTATCGCCCAACTAAAGAAAATGTGTTCGAGTTTCTTGCTTTTTTGGGGAAAAATGACATTGACACAGTTGATGTTGAGGTATATGTCGTATAAATCGTTTATAGTCTAATTTAGTTTATATTCCAGTGTTCATCATATTTCATGTCTTATACTCTACATTATATCTTCTTTCATTTCAGAAGAGGAACTTAATATTGATGATCAAAAGCAGGAATTGAAGAAAGAGGAGAAAATAACACTAGAGCGACAAATGCAAAAAGAGAGAGAGAGAAGAGAACCAGTCTAGTGATACCTGTAAGAACAATATCTCGCATGATACACACACATAGAGATTGATGATCAAGTCTTCAAAGTCGTTGAATTCACCTACAATGCCTTGGCAACATAATGATAATGTTTTTGAAGTGATGAAACAATATTTCATGTGCAAATTGTTGTCCAACCAATATTAAGTTAGAAACTCGTATTGTAATACTTGACATTTCATATAATAGAGTTTTTGTGGTTGAAATTATTTATAGTTGCACTTGATATTATTTAGTATTGTAATTAACATATTTAACTTTGTGTTTTCATATTAAATGAACATCAACATTGTATGACATTTTTTTAATTTACTCGCAAAATCATACTAATTAATTTATGTTGATTAATAATGAACACATAGAATCAATCTAAAACTACTAAATTAGTAATTTATATTGATTAATGATGAACACAAATAAACTGAATATACGACTAAATTGGTCGTTTATAATGATTATTAGTTAAAGTAAATGAAATGAATATAAACTACTAAATTAGTCGTATATATAAGGAATATGAAACTACCAAGAAAATATAAATGACTATAACAAATGATAAATTTGTGATTACAAAGGACAACTAAATTTTGCATATATACAAATGTTAGTAGCTAATTTGCAATGTCTTATAACACGACCAAAATTTAGTCATATTTTTTTGGTCATTAATTGGTTTCAAATGATGACTAAAATTTGCATATATATGACTATTATTAGCTAATTTACAGTATCTTATAACATGACCAACATTTTGGTCATTAATTGGGTTTTTCGAGTGATTATTTAGTAATATATTTTGTTGTATATTTGGTCATTAATTGTGGCAATTAATAACTAAATCAATGACTAAATTAATGACTAAATATACTACTAGAAGATAAAATTGAGACAACCAATTAATGACTAAGCTAAAAATGACTAAAAGTTGGTCACATTATAAAATACTGTAAATTAGCTATTACTGTTCACCGACTAAAAAATGGTCATTTATATGCAAAATTTAGTCTTTTTTTTAGTAACTAATTAACCATTTTGTACTAGTGTATGTTTTTCAGGTATTGCATCTATACACCAGCCTTGTCCTTCAATTTGGGCTTGAGCAATATCACCTACTCGCATAGATAGCGGTGCAGACCCCCAAAATACTTGAGGAGTACATCTGGTTCTTTGGAGAGATACCCAACATTATAGCCATATTTCTGAATTCCATGGTGTATTCCTTCATGCTTTGGCTCGACTTTTCCTAAAGTAATGCCACTGAATCCACTAGTCCTCCACATACCCAATGGGATAAATTGTGCCTTAATGAGGGTTTTGAAAACCTCCCACTTAGTCACTAGAGGTTCTCCCTCCAACCTCAGGGTTTCTGCGTGGCTCTCCCACCAAGTCATTGCATGGCCCTCTAATTTCAGTCGCACAAATGAGATCTTTTCCCCTTCCTAGATCTAATGTATGTTGAAGTAAACTTCTAGTTACTGCAACTAGTGGTTCAACTTCAAACAATCAATCTCACCATGGTGCAGCTTGATATCGAATTTTGCTTCCATTTTGAATAGGGATTGATTCACAACACTCGAATTAGGTTGATCATTTTTGGGTTCTTTCTTCAGTTGGTTCTCCATGCATTCCTAATCTCTCAACCCCCCTTCTGATTTATCATCTGCATTTGAACCCCCACTGTCTCCAAATATCCCTAGCTTATTGCTTAGGGCTACCATGAGTAGGTTTACATTGTAGTTTATTTTTGCGACTTGTTGTTCAAGCCTAGAAAACCTCACCTCTAGAGGATCATTAGGTTCGTTCACAGATTTGTGAACCATGATTAGGGTTTTACGATTTTCGGCCCCACCGATCTAGATCCCTACAATATCCACAAAATGCCCAAATAAACCTTCTCTGATACCAAATGATTAGTAATCTACCATAGATATTCCACTGGACAGTTCATCACAACATATCTGATAATGTTATATTAAAATTTTGAGATTCTACACTATTACAGTTTTATTTAATTTCTAGATCTGTAGATTTTATTATAATTAGTGCATGCATGTGAATGGAAATCATGTAGAAAAGTAGAGAATGGGAAAATATGCTCACACACACACACACATAAGACACAAGATATGCTCTCTAGGAAACCCTTTCGAGAGAAAACCCAGCTAGAAGGTGAGGTCGTTTCGCTCTCTTTTTTTGTCTGGAAATATGGATGTAGGTACAAATAACTAATGCTTATGGCCCATAGGCTTCTACAGTGCATAGATACTCTGTGTGTGCTCTACATCCTATCTCTCCTGGCTATCTTTCTCATCTACAGAATAAAATGCTCTCGAAAGAATGGACATGCCTCTTCCTCCTAGTGGCCTGGTTATAACATAGCCTGATAGCCTACTAGTGGTTAATTTTGACTACATAAACTCTTAAGTAAAGTTACAATATAGACTCTTCTAGAGTATTTTACATCATAATCATGTGGCTAGCCCATTTTCCATGAATAATGGGAGCTAACGCGACATCCTCCCGAACTATAGGTGTGAAAACAGGAAGGTTAAATTCTGAGTGGCATAACTTTTGCATACAGACTCTGATTGACATGCTTCTTGCATCGTTGGAAATATATTTATGTGTAGAATAGCATGAAATAGTGTTGCACTAAAGCAAAAAAAAATTACCCTCAAAAAACATCATTTGATGCCTCAAAACATTCCCAGAAGGTTTCAGACCTCGTTTTGCCAAACTGGGTCCTGCAAGTAAAAGTGGTCCCGTGAGCTGATTCCTCCATTTTTTCCACTCCAAATGCATCGATGTGGATGAAAAAAAATATAATGATCCAATCTGGTTCCGTTTCAAAAGTTGAAACTTGGAGAATATTCAGGATACATTTCAAGCAATATATACCTCAAAGTTCATATCTTGTTTTTCCATATTTTCATATATATGCTCCATGGAAGTTAGGGTCTCTTGAAATCAATATCAAACAGGTCTGTTCATCATTTTCACTATAACTTCTTTTTTTCTTGGAGGTTTCAAACCATGAAACTTGGACCACACTGAGGATAAATCTCGATGAATATATTAAAATTTCAAAATATTAATTTTCTATCATTTTGAATATATGCTATAAGGATTTCTAGGTTATTGAATGCTCCTAAAATTAATTTCAAACAGGTCAGTTTAGCATTTTCGCAATAACTTTTTTCCTAGGAGGTTTCAAACAATGAAACTTGGATCATATTAAGTAAAAATATCAAGGAACGTCTGATTAATTTTTTTTTGAATGCTGAGAGGGGGGGCTTGAATCAGTATTCTTGTTTCCCAAAGTAAATTTTCACATCAATTCTTAATTCTTATACATTTATGAAATAAACATAAAATTGTCATATAATTAAATGATCACGTAGAAAAATGAAGATTTAATGTGGAAACCCATAAAGGGATGAAACCACAAATAGTTTTTATTTTATTTAAATGATTATTGTAGGCACCCACCTATAGTTACAAAATTTACAAGCACCCACTTGCCAGAGATATTATCCCTTTCTTATTTTTCAAGCTCTAACCCACTAGATACATCTATCCCCAAAGTTTAGTAGGCACCTACCTACTAAGAACCTTGATCCCCAATTAGTGTTATTCAATTATTAAGCTCTTTCTTTTCTTCACCCTATACTAATACTAGCAACAACAAATGCATTGTCTATAGTACCCACTTTGCTCCTCTCACACATAAATTAATGATCTTTTTGTTGGACTTTTTATTTATTTTACACACCAATAAAAACATCTAAAGTTATTTCTCTTCTATATTTATGGTTTAAATCCTTCATTTACAATAAGCATATGCCCATGGTTTTATCCATGGAAATCATCGCTTGACTATATCAACACATAACACCTTGTCAATCTTTGAATTAGTCAATGATGTTGAGGTGCATTAGCTCTTTTTCTTTTGGATCTTTTCTACATATGACCACATGTTGAAACCAAGGGCCAGTCATGTCGTTTCTTTAGTACCATAAGCCAAGCTCTTGGCTCCTCGTGATCTTCAACAAGGACCATGTCCTTAAACATTTGTAGCACTTCTAGGATCCTGGGATCCAAGCCACAACTTAAATTGTTCACCATGCTCTCTACTAGATGGTGGATAGGTGGATAGAATTTTCGCTCTGGGTATTAGAGCTAAAATATCTGGCATATCATTCATTCTCTTTCCTTTTCTACGAGGTAACACCACCAACTAGCCAGATGGTGGATGACCAGCTTTAAACCCATGCTAAGTCATCCAATCATAGGAAAGTATTTACACAAAGTTATTTATGAGAAGGAAATGTTAGCAATACTACATGCACTTAAGAAATGGCAACCTTACCTAATGGGAAGACACTTCAAGGTAAAAACAGATCATGATAGTCTTAAATACTCTTTAGAACAAAGATTATCTTCAGAAGAACATCAAAAATGGGTCACAAAGATGTTGGGTTATGACTTTGAAATCATCTACAAAAAAGGGAAGCAAAATGTTGTTGCAAATGCACTCTCAAGAAAGGATGAGGATGTGGAAACATTAGTCTGTGCGATTTCTATTATCCAACCAGATTGCATAAACGAAGTGAGGGATGAATGGAAGAATGATGAAGAATCGTGATCACTGATTCAAAACTTGCAGCAAGATCCCAGTACATCTGATACATTTAGCTGGAAAAATGAATTTTTCGTGGTACAAAGATTACCTATACCTTTGTAAAAATTCCCAACTCAAAAAAAAGATTCATTTGTAATTGCACACCTCTCCCTTAGGAGGGCACTAAGTATTTTTAAAAACTTACCACAAGGTTAAGAAAGATTTTTTTTGGGATGGCCTTAAATCTGATATTCAAAAGTTTGTGGCAGAATGTTTGGTTTTCCAACAAAATAAAGTTGAGACAATTAAGACCAAAATTTTGTTACAACCTTTATCCATTCCAAGTCAACATGGGGAGGAGATTTCAATGGATTTTATCATAGGTTTACCCAAGTCCAAATGAAAGAGTGTCATCATGGTGGTAGTTGACAAACTTACCAAGTATGCACACTTTTGTGCATTATCTCATCCATTTAAAGCCAGTACAGTTGCTACTGCATTTATGGAAACAATTCAAAAGATACATGGAAACCCAAAGATTATTGTAAGTGACGGAGATCCCATTTTCACTGGAAATTTTTGGACAAAATTATTTTCTTGTCTAGGTACTCAGTTAGCTCATAGCTCATCTTATATCCTCAATCTGATGGGAAAACTAAGATAGTGAACAAATTTTTGGAAGGATATCTCCGTTTCTTTGTATCTGATAAACAGACACAATGGATCAAGTGGTTGCCTCTCGTTGAATGGTGGTATAACACTACCTTCCATATTGCAGCAAAAATGACCCATTTATGGAACTTTATGGATATCATCCATCGTCCATCACATCATCTTTAAAAGAAAATTCTAAGGTTCAATTCGTGGAAGATCACATCGAGCATCAACAACGAGTTCTCAAACTCTTAAAGGATAATATCACTTTGGCGTAGAATAGAATGAAACAACAGGCAGATCAACATCACAACGAAAGAAGTTTTGATGTAGGTGACTGGGTATTTCTACGACTACAACCATACAAACAAATGTCCCTCAAGCAAGCTAAGAAGGATAATAAATTATCACCAAAATATTATGGTTCGTACAAGGTGTTACAAAAGATTGTACTATGGCATAGAAATTGGAGCTTCTTGCATCTTCCCAAGTGCACCCAATTTTCCATGTTTCGTGATTAAAAAAGGTTATAGGTGAGAAGATCCCAGTTCAAACAATATTGTCAGAACTTGACGAGGAAGGAAAAATCATATTGGAACCTGAAGTAGTCAAAGAAACAATAAATCAACAAGTACAAAATCGATCAATTTCAAAGTATCTCATCAAGTGGAAGAACTTACCCTCTGAAGATTCCACATGGGATAATGAGAATTTTATACAGAAGCATCCAAAACTACTCAAGTGTTGAGGACAATGCTTTTTGAAGGAGAGGGGCATGTTAGGTCCCTATACTACTAGTGTAACCCCTTATTGTTATTAGTGCAACCCCCGTATTGTATTATTGTGCCCCATAGAAGCCCACTATTGTTATTTTTGTGCCCATACAATATTATTGTTATGTAGGCTCTAATTGTATTGGGATCCCTTAGACTCCTATATGTAGAAAGGAGGCCTTTTCATTTGTATCATCCAAGAATTATTCATTTGTGTAATGTAAAGGATGTTCCCCCTCGAAGAGGCTAATTTTGAAATCGTTGATCTATATTTTCTTCTATTTTGTGAGTTGGTTGCATAACATATACTCTATGTAAATCTCCTCCTCAACAACATCATGGAGAAAGGAATACTTCACATCCTTTTGGTAGATTTTCCACCCCATCTGAGTAGCCAATGCTATAATGGATCTGATTGAGGAATATCTTGCAACTGGTGCAAAAATTTCCTCATAGTCCACTCCCTCTATGTAAGAGAATCCTTTGGCCACAAATTTTCCCTTGTACTTCTCAGTTCTCCCATCATTTGCATGCTTCAATTTGTAGATCCATCTTGAACGAACCCCTGATTTCCCTTCTAGTCTCGACACCACCTCCCATACATTGTTCTTCATGATGGATTCATATTCTTCCACCATGGCATCAACCTAAACAAATTTAGAAATTGCTTCCTCAGATGAGGAAGGCTCTATCTCAGTGAGCTCAGTCACGAGAATCGTGTAACTAGTGTACCTATTAGACAAGCTTCTTTTCCTGCATTATGATGTTGGGGATCCCACATTATCCCTTGCATCTTGCAACAATCTAGCATCTTCTCTGGTTCTTGTTCTCCCCTCTCTGGAAGATTCTAGTTGAGTGGGTGCCTTCACTTTGCCTCTTGTCTACTCATGTAGATGTGGCTACTCCAAAACCTCCTGAATCTCATCCTGAGGCTCTTCCTTTGGAGTTAGAAGCCATTTATTTGGTCGGATACTCATATCTCATTCTAGAGAGCATATAATAGCCTTCTCCTCATCAAACTTGACATCTATCCTCACAATTGTCATGCTCAGTGAAGGAAAATACACCCAGTAATTGTGTGGATTGTCGATGTATCCTACAAAAACTCCCAACTTTCTTGTAGGCTCAAGTTTCTTCCTTGAATCCTTGGAGACATGACAATAAATTAACGCTCCAAAAATTCTGAAATGAGACACATTAGGCTTTCTCCGAGAGAAATCTTCCTTCGATCTGATCATACCAAGTATTCTATGAGGACTCTAGTTATGCAATTAAACTATGATGTTGCATGCTTCTTTCCATAGATGTAATGGAAACCTTTGATCATGAAACATGGCCCTTGTTTCTCCCACTATGCTCATGTTCTCCCTCTCAGCTAACCTATTTTGTTATAGGTTATGGGGTGTTATCAGTTCCCTTCAAATACCTTATTTCGCACAGAAATCCTTGAAAGCATGTAAAACAAATTCACCTCCATTGTTGCTCCTTAGAGTCTTCACCTTCTTCCCAGTCTCCTTCTCAACCAATGTCTTGAATTCAACTACCCTATTTTGTTGTGGGTTATGGGTGTTATCAGTTCCCTTCAAATACCTTATTTCGCACAGAAATCCTTGAAGGCATGTGAAACAAATTCACCTCCATTGTCGCTCCTTAGATTGTTCACCTTCTTCCCAATCTCCTTCTCAACCAATGTCTTGAATTCAACAAATTCTGAGAAAAAAACATCCTTCCTTCACATGAAGAAGATCCATCATTTTCTAAATAAATCATAAATAAAAATAACATAGTTCTTAAATGTTTTTTTGTGGAAGTTGTAGAAAGGGGTCCACAAAAATTAGAGTGGACTCACTCCAAGATTGCATCTGCTCTACTATCTCAGCCATTGAAAGTGGATTTGACATATTTCCCCAATGTGAAACCCTTGCAGACATCTTATTGGTTAAGGGAGCCTTAAGGGAGACCGGTGGTAATTTGTTGCATTATTTTGAAGGCGCCATGGTGTAGATGACCCAATATCATGTGCCAAATTTCTCCAACATCTCGACTCAACACTTTTTCAACCTTACTGCTTAATGTAGTGCAATCTCCCAACTCAATTTTGTATATGTTCTTCACACAAACCCCAATCTTCTTCACTTTCCCAGTAGCTATGTGTGTCAGAAATTTTTTCCCTTTACTAAAAATAACATCATAGCCATGATCCTCCAATACTGCTATAGAGATTAGGTTCTTATTCATCCTAGGTACAAATATAACATATTTAAATTGAAGAGGAAAGGCATTCTCCCTCTCAAAGGTGATAGTACCAATTCTTGTAGCACTGTACCTCCCATCATCCGCAATTTCAATATGCATTTGGAGATCCTTCTCCTCCAGGTTATTGAAAAACTCGTTGCACCATGTCATATGGAACGAGGCATTGGAATCAAGGCACCACACACTCCCCATAACAGTGTTGGTCGTGCATGCTATTAGGGTGAAATCTAATTTGAGTTGTGAATCAAATGCTTCACCTGTTTCTCCTCCTTATGTCTTCTTCCTAGACTTCTTGTGTGGAAATTTTGTTACATAGATCCTGAATTCATGGCAATGGAAGCATTTTGTCTTACTCGTGCCTTTCTTCTTGCCATTATTTTGGCTAGATTTGGGTTTTCTCTGGGTCATCTTCCCTTTTCCCTTCTTCCCCTTTCCAACCAGGGAAAAATTATCTTCATCCTCAGCTTTGGATGATGTCCCATCTCTTTTATTTCTCCTGAACTCTTCTTGAACCAAATCAAGCCACAACCTTACCCAATTCGGAAAATTTTCCCTTCCATTCACAGAGTCCTAGTAGTTGTGCCATGATTTTTAAAGGTCTAGAAGAGTTAGGCTCACTAGGTCATCTTCTAAAACATTCACACCAACCCCTCCAATCTCATCTCAAACTTATGTAAGCCTGGAGAGATATTGTGGTATAGTATCATTTTTCTACATCCTAATGTTTCGAAGTTTTCCTTTTAGGGCCAATTTTCTATGGTCACTGCTATTTTTGAATAGCTCAGTCAGTTTCTTCCACATAGAAAATTTTGTATCTTTTACATGGAGATTTGAGACCACATGGTCTCTCACACCTTCCAAAAGAATTTTCTTGGACTTTACAACATCCTTCTTCCATTGGGCTACTTGTTGGTCTTTTGCAATTTTAGTTTTATCATATTCTAACACACCATTTTCATCGAGCACTGCTTCCATTTTATCATTACAGACTATGAAATTCAAGCTACCCTCTAGGGCATACTCCAATCTCAGTCTGTTGAAAGAGATTCTCCTGATCCTGAAGAAAAAAAAGTGTTGCACTAAAGCTTCCAAATCAGAATTCCTGAGAGACAAGCTTAAAATATTTGGGTTCTAATGTGATTTCAAGGCTCTGATACCATGTATAAATTTGATATAAATTGTAACTTCTCAATATTTTAAATTGAAAAAAAAGAGACAAAATTCTACTCTATTGATCTATGGAATGGAAATCACAATTTAGAACAACATGCAATAATCAAAACCACAAGTACACAATGATTTCTAGAGGAAACCAATTGGGAAAAACCCCTCAAGCCTCTTTGCATTAATCATTTGAATAGAGAAACTATTACAATTGCGAGCTCTAGCTCTGAGGTCAACCTACAAAAGAATAATTGTTCTCTCTTCTCATTGATAAACTCTGGCCAACACTTAACCAATTATTTCCTCACCAAGCATCCTATTTCCTTATCAAATCCTCAGGAAATTAGCCCCTAAAAGATAGGAATTTCCTCCAAATTGATTGTACAATTCCCAAGGATGGATCACCTGACCTCATGCAACACCTGGACACTCAAATTAGTTTACAATTGATATTACACTACCTTTTCATCTCCTTTTCAGCTGAGGAACTCGAATTCCTTGCATGCACTAGATATTTTGGTTTGATTGTGTTAGGTTCCTATACCAATAGGTGTCATATTTCATGATTGACTATCGAAATGCCAAATATGATCATCCTTTCCATGCTGCAAAGGTTCCATATTTTCAAAAAATCAAGAATTTAAAAAATTTAAAGAGGGTATGCCCTAAAAGAGAAATCAAAGGGTAAAAGGAATGAATTGGTCAAGAAAACAAAGAAAATGAACCCCAAAGAAAAGACCAGGAAAGTGGCTAGTCAAAATGCCACTACTATCCTATTTTTTGCAAATAAGTCCAGAATATGAAATCAGTGGCTTCTGTCACACCTCATGGATGGCTCAATAGCTCAATCTTGGGCAATCCATGTTTAAATTTCTTGTTGTAGAATTAGAGAAATAAAGTATGTCCAAACAGTTTAAGCTTGGCAGATCATTAGTTAGGTAGAGAAGCAAAGGGTCTCAACAGCTAAATCTGAGCCTTGGAAGAGATAAGGGCAAACTTAGATAGGAGGGTAGTCAAAAGAAAAACAAAAGAGAAAGGGTTTGCTAGTTCAAATGCACCCAATCAAAGGAAGAAAAAATGTTAGGTGTATTAGGCTGGGTAGGCAGGTGGATGTTGTAGAAGCAGGTTGGTGATCAGTTTTGTCTTGTTGAATTTGATTTATCTCATGAATGTCACAAATACCATAGCAAGGTGGTTGCAATTCAGTTGAAGCATGACTAATTCCCCCTCTCATTTCCCCAAGAACACTTACTAACATCCCCTCAAGGACATTGGGATCTGCTCAATGGTCCTAGTTCATTTCATTTTATGAGACATACTAAGTGGAACTCTGTGTTTACTTAGTCAAAACAAGCCACATTTCTTGTGTAAAAATAATCATTCCATTTCACTTTCATTTCCCTAAAAACCTAAGTTGTTACCTTATAAACTTAGCATTTACTACCCATAAAACCATATTAACATTTTAACTTTATTATATAGCTCCTATTTAAAAAGCTTTCCCCGCCCCTATTATACATAAAACCCATAAAAATCCCAAACTTTATAATATCCAACCCCCGGCTTAATATAGCCATATACTATAATATTTCGGGAGTTATAGGTTCACTTGGAACCTTATAACAACCCTCCCCGCGCATACATATACCATGGAATTTAATTAACACTTGGTTAATTAAATAACCAACCCACTAAACCCAAAATCGCAATACACTACGATACTCCGCAAAACCTTATAAAGCCATGAAATATTATAGCGGGCCCCATACATTACCCTTCCGCCAGCTTACTGTGCCACCAGTCGTCGGATCCAATCCCCCAGATCGGACGGTCCTCATCCATATCGCGAGCCCCCATATGTCGAACGATAGCGTCCAGGGGATGGGCGGTATTTCCGCCGTACGCGAGACACGCGTCAGGTGCCCGGCGTGATCGCTGCCCCCTCTGACAAAACCACTATCGCCCAAAGGCGATGTGGGGGCCAAACTGCTTACTGCCTATGCCCCCGCCCCGCCAACGTCACCCGCTCATCACCCTCACGTTCGCAGACACGTCACCCACCACCCCACCTCCATATCGTCCGCCATGTCCGCCACGTCACTGCTAAGTCGACCTCGTACCCCCGCTACCCAACAAAGATGATGTCATGCTGATGTCAACCAACCAAAGCGCGCCAAAAACCCGCCAAAATCAAAATTTTCGTCAAAAAGCCGTTAAAACGTCGTTTTGCCCATTTCCCTTTGTTTGTTCTGCACGCTATTTGCATGGTTTTCAATGACCAAAACGCCATTTTTACTACACACTCCACCAACCAAGCAATTCAACTCCATTTCTCGTTCCCTCAGCTCACTCTGCCACCTACATTTTTCACAGAGTGCCCAGTGAACCAGGTATTTACTCAATTGCTCCCAAACCATGTGTATTTCCGGTTTTCTCTGAGTTAAATCCGTCAAACCAAAGAATTGTGCAAATCCAATCGACAATTCTTGGAAAATACACCATACCTATCCCTACTTTTCACAATTTTCAGCAAAAATAGCATGTTTTATCCATTCCTTGCAAAAACCAGAGTTCCATAACAAAAAACACACTGCCGCCCCCGAACCTCTGCATTTTAACCTCTGTTCGGCCCATTTTTCCCAAGAAATTTCTCAAAACTTGTTTCCCTCTGCAAACTCCTCCATTTAGCTAAAATTCAAACTCAATTTGACCTACAATTTCCACACAGAGCTCCAAAAACTCATATTTTACCTATTGTTGCTGCGAAAGTTCCAAATTCTAAATTAAATAATCACAGAGGATTGAAAAATGGAAACTTTTGTTGCCCTCAATGTTTCCCCCTTGAATGCACCACACAAGGAGCTGGAATGGTTGCCCTTAGCTGATAGGGACTTCCAAATACAAGACCTAAGGGGTATCAAAGACCATCTGCAAACCTTCTGTGAAATTAGAAACAGCTATCTAAACAAGACTGACCTCTATGGCATCTGGGAGTCAAATCTGCCCAGATATTATCTTCCATCAGTCAATGTGTTTCCTGATATAATCCGACTATGCTGTGCTAACTATGAGCCTACTCAAAGGGTAGTCATGTCCCCAAATGGCACCCTCCTGTTCTATATCACTCCTGACTCAATAAATGAGATGCTGCATTCAAGCCTAATCATCCTTTGACTCCTCTGTCTATGAAACATTTGCTGGACCAAGGCTCTAAACTATCCTCTGCTGAAATAGGCCGAATTGCCAATTTATTCATGAGCCCAGACTCCCAGCCCAGAGACTCACCTCCTTTTCACCAGGTCTATTTCAATGAAGTGGGAAGAACTGTCATTGACATGATATCCTATGTCCTGGGTTTTAGAACAAGTGAGTATGTTGATGAAACCATTCTAGCTGTGATGTCTATATTCATTCCAGGACACCCTCCTTCCATCAAGTTTGACTTTGCTACCTTCATTAGCAACAAAATCCATGAGCAATTCATGAGCCTAAATAGGGAAGGGGTTTTCAAGTATACAGCCTATATCTATCATCTGTTCTTATACTATCAAACAGATAGTTTTTAGTTCCCTGTCAAGAAATTGGATGCAAAAGGAGAAAGGAGATCTGTCATATTTTGGACCCCAGTCTTCCATGTAGTCCATAAATCTCCTTATACTTATTGTGAGTTCATTGATCTATTCATATATCCAGTCTCATCTCTGCTGATGAGAAGTCCCCCTCCCAGACTCACAGCTGAAATGCAGAAAATCTTGCAGCTGTCCAAGAGCTATAAAATAGGTGATTGGTACTTTTACCAAAATCACACAGAAATCATGATTTATGGTTGTGAGTTATGCCCCTACAAGCTATCAAGATACATGCCTATGAGATTATTTTCCCTTGAATACTTTAGGCGGTTTATTAGCTCAGATTTGACTCATTTTTATGAAGCCAAGAAAAAGGCTCGGCTGAAGCTAAGAAACCAACTAGGCCCCATCATCATTAACAAAAAGGAAGGGTGGAAAGATGTTGAACAGATACTAAGTGAGCAGCTGAAACTAAAGAGGAGTTTTTGGTGGGTACCCTATGACCCATAGGGATTTATCCATGATAGAAAGACAAAATATAGGCTATCAGGTTATGAACATTGTAAAATCCCTGATATAGAACAGTATGCTAACCAAGATGAATGGATAGAAGGCACATTGGTAGAACAGATTACTGAGGAAGAGAGGATGGAGCAGGCAATGAAAAACCTTGAAAAAACTCTTGACCTGGACTCTTTTGGATAGGTCTCTTTCAAATTGCCTCAACACATTGGAGCGGGTACATCATATGCTACAACTGCACAACAACCTGCCCAAGAAGATACTCCACTTGCAGGAACATCCAAAGGCAAAGAAGTGATGCATTCGGAACAACAAGAAGTCACAGATCAGCCTACATCATCACAGCAGCAAGGCCAAGGGCAAATTCCTTCTGCCCAAACCCATGTACCAGAGATTCCAGCATTGCAAACTCCTCTCAATGAAGAGAAGGGCAGAAAAAGGGACCGAGAAGAGGCCACACCCATAAGTGGGCCAGCAGAACAACCAGAAGCAAAAAGGCAGAGAGTGGATCCTCTACCTGAAGAAGAAGTTATTGAAGAGATCATTGAGAGTCCGAGAAGTGAAAGGGCAGCCATCCCATTAATTTCCCTAGGGACAGAATCACCTACTAGTTCCCATGGACAACAATCGGGAAAACAACCTATTATGGAAATTTCATCAGCACGGCCACAAAGCAAACAAAGTTCAGATATTAAGAGGCCATTCATGGAGATCAAGGCACAAAATGAGCCAATAAGGATGCAGCTTTACGATCAGTTCCTCAAAATGACTCTGGCCAAGCAGCAGAGATTGATGTCTGCCTATGACATCAAGGAAGGCAAATTGATCTTGAGTCATTTCAAACCCACAGTGCAACAGCCACAGTCAGCTGCTGATTATATTAGAACAAATCTAGAGGCTCTGGCCAAAGACATTCACCCTTTGGACCAGGTTGAGCTGCACAAACAAACAGGTGAAATGGTTTATTCCACCTTAGCAGATAAGGCCATACTAGCTCAGCAATTGTAGAATTCACTGAACAATACATCTGCTAAATTAGAGTTGGAAACTGTATCCTCTCTGGCCAAGGACAACAGAATAAAGTCCTTAGAATAAATCATTATTGAGGTGAGACATAATCCCAAGGAACCCAAGGCAATAAAAGCACTGATAAAGAAAAAGGAGGATGACATAGCTGCCCTCAAAAAACAGTTAAAACTATGGGTTACTATGCATCCGCAGGCCACAGAGATGGTGAAAGAAAAAGAAGAAGAAGACATGGTGGAGCTGTTAATTAAAATGAATGAAATACTGGCAGAAACAGAGAAGGCTTTGGAGAAATCATTGCAGGAAAAACAGGGAGAGTTGGCCTCTTAGCCAGTTCAAAGAGCCCCAATAGCTACAACTGCTCCTCCTACAGCAACAACATCAGTCCCTCCCACTGCACCAGCATCAACAGTAGGTACCTCAGCTACAGCAACAACTACAGCAGCAACAACAACAGTGCCAGATGCCAGCATGAGCATGGAAAAGATGATGGAGGAAATAAAGGCCTTAGAACTCCAAATGGCGGAGCTAAAGGAAGCCAAGGAAAAACTAGCCAAGTTGGAGGTAAGCTATGATAAATCAAAGATAACTGTGGCTGAGAAAACAAGAGAAGTAAAGGCCTTGGAAAACAAGGTAAAATCTTTGGAAAAAGACCTTACTCTTCATAAAACCCTGTCAGAAATCAAGACAATTTTGTGGACTAAAATTGGCCAGTCCATCACCGATCAATGGAGATCAATTCAAACAATTCATGAGCAAATTGAATTGATAGAAATAGCCCGAGTGGAGACAGAAAATGCCAAAGCATTATTAAGAAACATGCTAGAACAGGCCAACAGATTAATCCATTTTTTGAATACTCATACCAGAGAGCAACTAGAAGCTCTAGATATTCGGGACATAATAGGTACAATTTTGACAATTAAAAAGGTGCTGACCATGAAGAGTTTTGTGCAAAATATGGAGAGAAAATGTCAAGAAATGCAGGTAGAAATAAATGCATTTACAAAAAAGTTTACAGCCTTGCAGCAAAGGGGTCTACCCAGCTTGTTAACCAACAATCAGAGACTGCTGACACATGAACAGTATGCTCACAGGGTAAACACATATGTTGCAAATCAGATTACAGCATCGTCAAGCACTTCAGAAGACATAGTGCCTCCCTCTGGACAAAGCTTGTATGACAAATTGGAAAATATGTTCTATATTGAACATGAAATAACACATCTTTTTGAAGTCCCACCCAATTTCTACAGGTACACTGAAGCTGATGAAATATTGATAAAACTACAAAGACACCAGTTGCCAACATACCAATGGTGGCAGAGCATGCTTGAGGTTTTACCATGGTAGTTTTGGTGCTTATTCTTTTTTGATTGTCTGCATATAATCAAAATTCAAATGTACGGGCCACCTGTCAGAAAATGAAAATAACAAAGGAATTCACGCTGGATGCGTTAAGGCAGAATCAAGCACAGATGACAGGGCCATGACAGCCATACAGGAATGCAAATTGAAGAGACAGCTACCAGCCGACTTATTCAGTCAAAAAGTCAAATACAGCAGACCACCTAAGGCAACCAGTACAGCGGAAGTTACTTCTACATTGATTATGCTCTGTTTTCAATGTCATTTATTGCCTTTGAAGAAGTAGATGGATAAATTTATTGCCTGATATTTTCCCTATGAGATATTTTGTAACCTTTTTTTGTATAAATACCTCCCCTAGGAATGTATTGGGGGTTGGTTGATGAATATCATTCTAGACCTACTCTGTAAATTTTGAGAACTCTTCAGAATAAAGACTGTTGGAATGCTTTGCTGATGAACTTGTTGGTTGTGGAATTAATGGCAAAAGAATATGTTGCAAAATTCTCGTGTTACCTCATGGATCAATAAGTCCTTTAACTTTTGTTTTACTGTTCCTGTGTTTATATATCATCTATATATCATGTTCTAATTGCAGGAAAAAAGAATAACCCAGAATTTACTTGACTGTACTCTGTGTTCAATTCCTGTCGATTTTTATGTTTTCTTCAGGACTAGCATAGGCAGGAATTCTTGACTGCTCCTGTCTCCTTGGTTCTTACACTCTAAATATAATTAAGGAATTCTTAACTACTCCTTGGTAATATTTATTCATTTTCCCTCTATTAGCATAATGAAAGATTCTTAATTGCCTTTCATTCCCTGACTTCATTTCATCTCTTTACAGCTTGAAAATTGTTCTGTGTTTAATTAGCTTGCTTTGTAGTTCCTCCTTTGCCTAAGAAACCATACCCAGAAATTTATTTTCACTGACTCCATTAACCCAATGGTCTGAACTTCTCATATTTTGCAGCTCTGTTTTATTGAATGTCACCTTCCAAACACCAAACAAACACTTGTGCCTCATAACTAGCCTAACATATAGCAAAACAAAGCTAAATCACAAAGAAGGAGCCCTCTCTAGTTGCAGATTGGCTAGAATCTGCAGCTAAAAGATTAGTTAGTGGTTACCTCGGACGTATTCCCTCCTTAGAATTTTCCTGGGGAACAACCTGAGTGTTAACAGATTGATCAGTTAACTTACAGATCTTTGAGTTAGATTGTTGTCCCATTGCACAAATGACCTTCAACTGATTCTATCAATAGTTAGAGGTCAGTTAATAAATACAACTTAAAATAACTTAATTGGATTACTAAAATTTAGCAATCACATATGCATAACTGAAATCCAAGCCCTCTAACTCGAATTTACTGAGCTAACTGAGTGACAAGAGCCATGTCACACTAATTAATTGCCTCCAAATTGTCCTGCTAATGTGGAAATTTGATTTACTCAATTTAACTAAGGCTAAAGTCAAATTGAGCCTTTCTTACTGCACTTTTTCAATAGAAAGGGCTATCTAACCAAGCACTTTTCATGATATTTTGGGTAAGGTACATGTAGAAAAAATTCCTTCAAAGAGAAGTTGTTAGGATACATAACCAACCATTATCAATCAAACTAGAATTCCAACACCCAGTAAGCAATGAAGACATTAATGACATCATAATATTAGCAGACTGTTATGAAACCAACTCACAAAAAGATAGATCAACGCCTTAGAAATAAGCCTTTTCGAGGGGGAAACCTCCTTATTCTTAGATGATTCAAATGACAAAACCTCCTTTCTATATATTGGAGTCTAAGGGGTCACAATATAACCAAAGCCGACCTAACAATAATAATATAAAGGCACAATAATAACAATATGGGGACAATAGGGGCACAATAATAACAATAATGGATACAACGACAATAGTAATGGGGGAATCACTAGTATTATAGGGACCTAACATGCCCCTCTCCTTCAAAAAAGTGTTGTCCTCAATGCTTGAGTATTTCTAAATGCTTTTGTATAAAATTCTCATCCTCCCATGGGGAATCTTCAACGGGTATGTTCTTCCACTTGATGAGATACTCTGAAATTGATCGATGTCATAGTTGTCGAGTTCTTGTTTCTTTGACTGCTTCAGGTTCCAATATTATTTTTCCTTCCTCATCAAGTTCTGGCAATATTGTTTGAACTGGAAGCTTGTCACCTATAACCTTCTTTAAGCATGAAACATGGAAAATTGGGTGCACTCGGCAAGCTGCAAGAAGCTCCAATTTGTATTCCATAGTACCTATCTTTTGCAACACCTTGTATGGACCATAATACTTTGGTGATAATTTATTACCCTTCTTAGCTTGCTTGAGGGAGATTTGTTTATATGGTTGTAGCCGTAGGAATACCCAATCACCTACATCAAAACTTCTTTCACTGCGATGTTGATTTGCCTATTGTTTCATTCTATTCTGCACCAAGGTGAAGTTATCCTTTAAGAGTTGGAGAACTTGTTGTTGATTCTCGATGTGATATTCCACTGATTGAACCTTAGAATTTTCTCTTAAATATGATGTGATGGATGGTGGATGATATCCATAAAGTGCCATAAATGGGGTCATTTTTGTTGTAGTATGGAAGGAAGTGTTATACCACCATTCAGCCAGAGGCAACCATTTGACCCATTGTGGTTGTTTATCAGATACAAAGCAATGAAGATATCCTTCCAAACATTTGTTTACTATCTCACTTTTCCCATCAGATTGAGGATGATAAGATGAGCTATGATTAAACTAAGTACCAAGACAAGAAAATAATTTTGTCCAAAAATTTCTTGTGAAAATGGGATCTCTATCGCTTACAACAATCTTTGGGTTTCCATGTAGCTTTTGAATTGTTTCCATAAATGCAGTAGAAATTGTACTCGCTTTAAATGGATGAGATAATGCACAAAAGTGTGCATACTTGGTAATTTTTTCAACTACCACCATGATAACACTCTTTCCTTCAGACTTGGGTAAACTTGTGATAAAATCCATTGAAAGCTCCTCCCAACATTGGCTTGTAATGGATAAAGGTTGTAATAGTCATGGGGTCTTAATTGTTTCAACTTTATTTTGTTGGAAAACCAAACATTCCACCACAAACTTTTGAATATCTGATTTAAGGCCATCCCAAAAAAAATCCTTCTTAACCCTGTGGCAGGTTTTTAGAAATCCTGAGTGCCCTCCTAAGGGAGACGTGTGCAATTCCCTAAGAATATTTTGTTTGAGTTGTGAATTCTTACATAGGTATAATCGATCCTTGTACCATAACGAGTCATTTTTCCAGCGAAATGTATCAGATGTACTAGGATCTTGTTGTATCTTTTGAATGAGTGCCCACACTTCCTCGTCATTCTTCCATTCATCTCTTGCTTCATTTATCCAATCTGGTTGGATAATAGAAATGGCGCAAAGAAGTGCTTCCACATCCTCATCCTTTCTTGAGAGTGCATTTGCCACAACATTTTTCTTCCCTTTTTTGTAGGTGATTTCAAAGTCATAACCCAACATCTTTGTGACCCATTTTTGTTGCTCTTCTGAAGATAATCTTTGTTCTAAAAATTATTTAAGACTATCATGATCTGTTTTTACCTTGAAGTGTATTCCCATTAGGTAGGGTCACCATTTCTTAAGTGCATGTAGTATTGCTAACATTTCCTTCTCATAAATAGCTTTGTGTAAATACTTTCCTTTGATTGGATGACTTTCGAAAGCAATGGGTCTTTCTTCTTGCATTAAAATAGCACCAACTCCATTTCCTGAGGCATCACATTCCACAATAAAGGTTTTTTTGAAGTAAGGTGTTGCTAAGACTGGTGCTTGGCACATTGCCTCTTTAAGATGTTCAAAGGCCTTTGTTGCTTCTAGAGTCCATGAAAATGCATCTTTCTTCAATAATGTTGTTAGAGGTGCTACTATTCTCCCATAATTCTTAACAAAATTGCGATAATACCTTGTCAACCTGAGAAATCCTTGTAGATGCTTTATGGATGTGGGAATTTTCCATTCCTTGATGGTTTTAATTTTTCTAGGGTCTACCTTAACACCTTCATGAGATACAATATGACCCAGATATTCCACCTCTTGTACTCCAAAAAAACATTTGGAGATTTTTGCATATCATTGTTTCTCCTCCAATAGTTTGAGCACCATGTTAACATGTTGGACATGATCCTTCCAAGACTTACTGTAGATTAGTATATCATCAAAAAATACTAACACAAATTTTCTAAGGAAGGGTTTGAAAATGGAATTCATCAAACCTTGAAATGTAGAAGGTGCATTAGTAAGGCCAAAAGTCATGACCAAAAATTCATAATGACCCTCATGAGTTCTAAATGTGGTTTTTGGAATGTCTTTAGTCTTCATTCCGATTTGATGATATCCTGAACGAAGATCCAACTTGGTGAAGTAAATTGATCCATGCAATTCATCCAATAATTCATCAATGACAGGAACGGGAAATTTATCTTTAATAGTGAGCTTGTTGAGCTCCCTATAATTTGGACACATGCGCCATGATCCATCCTTCTTGTGATCCAATACTACTAGAGCATAGAAATTCTAGCATTTCTACAACCATACGTTCAATTTCACTCTTTTGGACATAGGGATATCTGTAAGGCCTGATTTTTGTAGGAACACTTCCTGGAATCAAATTAATAGCATGATCATGATCATGAATAGGTGGGAGGCCTTTGGGAGTCTCAAATACCTTGGAATGATTGTCCAAGACTTTTTTGAGATCTAGAGAAATGGATGATTTCGATGTGGGAACCTCTAGTGAACATAATTGTGAAATTATCCCTCGTTGTTCTTTCTTTATAAGCTTTGTCATTTTGTTAGAGCTAATTATCTTTCCCGGTTTCCCTGTGATACCCCTTAATTCAAATTTCTTTCCTTCTGAAGAGAATTTCATGAAAATTTCTTGAAACTTAAAAGCTATTGTACCCAAGGGTTGTAGCCATTGAACTCCTAGTACAACATCAACACCACCCATTGGAATGGAAAGCATTGGGCTATTCAATAAATATTCTCCCATTGATAGCTTAATATTATGGCACTTTCCTTAGCAATTTATGGTTCCTCCACTTGCAACCATCACTTGACACTCTGGCGCAGGATATAGGAAGCAATTCAATTCCTTGGCTATCTTACAGTCAATAAAATTATGGGTACTTCCTAAATCAATCAACACTATACCTTTTTCTTCTTGATATGCCCTTCTATCTTGATAGTTTGAGGAGTGGTAATTCCATCCAATGCATTACAAGATATGGTTGGATTCATTTCTTCTTTTTCTAGAGTTTGTTCTTGGTGTATATCCTCTTCTTTTGACATTTCTTGTTCCTTTTCTTCCTCCTCTTCACAATCTATTTAATATAATTTCTTCTCGACACACTTATGACCTTTAGTGTATTTGTTATCACAACTGTAACAAAGCCCTTTTGCTCTTTTTTCTTCCAATTTTTGTGTGTCAACCTTGTAGGTTGTGGATGGCTAGGGGCAACAATACTTCCATCTTTATGATTGTGAGTGGTAGGCTTCCTTGTTTCCATAATTTTGCTTTCCATTTTTCTTGCCAACCTGAATTCCTTCTCCAATGAATCCGGTTCCCAAAGGTGAACCTCATGTTGGATGTTATCTTTTAAAGTCCCTATGAACACATCAATTCTATGCTCCTCTGGAATATCTTTTACCCTTAAATTAAATTTTTGGAAGTCCTCAATGTGCTCCATCATTGAACCCTTTTGTTTGAGATTTATCAATTGGCTAAAAAAGTGTTTCTTTTTGTATCCTCATAATGTGCTATCATTTAATCTGTAAAAATAGCTCAAGTGACAATTTGTTTACGAGAGCAAAGCCATCGATACCATTCAAACTGATTTGGTTCCAAATATAAAGTTGCAATGTGTACCTTTTGTGTGTTTTGCACATTATGGAGATCGAAAAATTGCTCCATCTGTAGTATTCATGTTTTGGGATCCTTGTCATCAAACTTCCTCATATCGATCTTTGGAACATGGTGGTTCTTTGATCCAGCATTAGAGTCTATGAAATCATGATTAACATTTATTTTGTTCTCATCATGAGTTTGCTTTACTACCCTTTTGTCATTAGTAATCATTTATTGTAGGAGCTTTGTCAAATCTGTCTTCAAATCTTCCATGCCTTTCTTTAAATCATCCATCTTAGCTTCCATGCCATCCATCGTAGCTTCCACGCCATCCATCTTAGCTTCCACGTCATTCATCTTAGCTTCTACATATTTCTTTAAACCATCCATCTTAGCTTCCACACCATACATCTTAGCTTCTACATATTTATTTAAACCATCCATCTTAGCTTTTGTTACTTTTTGTGCGAGTGAAATTTGTTACACTTGGTCTCGTAATTTTGATATATCATGTTGCATTTCTTCCTCTTCTTCATGAGTCATGCTAGATATTTCAGGTTGCTTACTAGGTGTTTCCATTTTCTTTCTTCGGGGCATCAATTACCGATAATAATGCTTCACTATGCCCTTTGAATTCCTTCAAACTAATTTTTCAAACCAAGCTTATGCAATAATTTAAAGAAAACTACACACATTTTTTCACTTTGTAGGAGCTCGATATTGAATCTGATGTACCTCTGTAATTTTGGATCTCCAAGGTCTAAAAGTTCTTCCTACAGTAACCCTCTGAGTAATATTTCTAACCCCGCAAGTCTAATCAAGATTAGATTCTCCAATGAAGAGTTATGCCAAATCTCCCATGATGACCTAAGTATAGACTGGTTCAGTAGAGCGAACTTGTACTACGTGCCGCGAGTCACTGTTTCAATCTTAGGTTCTCAAAATATTACCCAAAAAAATACAGTCTGTCATCTTTCTGTAACTTCTCACGAAACTTCAATCTGATGCTCAGAGTGAAAGTTATGACGATTTTCCCAAGGTCACCTGTTTGGAATGTAATTCAGGGATCTACAAAAACCCTAACTTCCTCATATTATATCTCTAAAAATATAGCGAGTCAAGATCTGAAATTTGGGCCCGAGCTTCAGCGAGATTTATTCTCAAATGGGTTTTTTTTTAGTTTTTGAAACATCGCATAAAAAAAGTTATAGCGATAATTCCACGATGACCTATTTGGAGTAGCGAAACCCTAGAATCCCCTAGAATCCAAAGCTTTGATACCAAATGTTATGAAACCAACTCACAAAAATATAGAAAAGATACATCAACACCTTAGAAATAAGCCTCTTCAAGGGGGCAACCTCCTTTACATTACACAAATGAACAATTCTTAGATGATTCAAATGACAAAACCTCCTTTCTATATATAGGAGTCTAAGGGGTCATAATATAACCAAAGCCGACCTAACAATAATAATATCAAGGCACAATAATAACAATATGGGACAATAGGGGCACAACAATAAAAATAAGGGATACAGCAACAATAGTAATGGGGGAATCACTAGTATTATAGGGACCTAACACGGACTATTGATAAACCCAATAAGCTCTTCCTAAACTTGACATCAATGACTAGAATTTGACATCAATTACAACAACTTCTAACATATTGTACTTTCATATTTATACCCTATGAAAGTTAGTGTTTGTTAACAATATTCCTGAAATCAATTTTAAACAGGTCATCTTAGCATTTTTGTTATATCATTTTTCTAGGAATTTTTAGACTCTAAAATGTTTAGGGATTTTAGGAGACATAAAAAAGTACCTGGGCTAAAAAATTTAGAATTATATTTTAATAATTTAACATGTGTCATATTATACAAATTTACTCGTGGGAAGTGGCCAAAAAATCAGCAACTTTTTTAAAAGTTACCATAACTTTCACTTGCTACATCAAATTTTTTTCACACCTATGGAATTTTTGTTTTTGTGAGCTAAGGTGGAACCATTTATATTAGAACAAGTTAAAACCAGTACATACATACAATGGCCTCAACCTGCCCTGAAGGGAAACCGGGTCTGTTGGCCATCTGAAGTTCTTAATAGCCATCCAAAAACAAAATTTAACGAGTCTGTTTATCCATGCTATATATACTAACCATTCAAAGAAACTAACACTGTTTGCTAACTGCATTATAAAAGATAACAGAGGGTAGCATGCTGTTCATCTTCCTAACTAAGGAGATAATAGACATATCTTGAAAAATCATTCTTCCATTGCGCTCGGCTGGTGCTCCTCCTCTTTTGCTTCCTGAGTAAGCTTCTTTAGCTGCTGCTGTATCTCGTCAAGCTTGCCATCCTGCATCATAATGGTTATCTGAAGGTTGTTTATCTCTTTCTTTAGATTA
Source organism: Pinus tabuliformis (assembly GCA_031772625.1). Classification (NCBI taxonomy): domain Eukaryota; kingdom Viridiplantae; phylum Streptophyta; class Pinopsida; order Pinales; family Pinaceae; genus Pinus; species Pinus tabuliformis. The sequence goes on from CM062814.1 coordinate 720,057,670, forward strand.
GGAATGCCTTGGGCCAATTCAGCCATCTCCATGGCCACCTGTTCCATGGCCTTTGCTAACAACTGCTTCATGACCCAATACACATGTAAGGCCTGTTTGTACAGGGACATACGTCCTCTGGTGTTTCCAGGGTCTGGCAACAGATATTCCCAGTCCTCCATCTCAGATTCTGACTGCTCCTGGGTCGCCTCCTCTTCCAAATGCTGAATTATCCTCCTAATGTCTGCATGCATGTCTTTACTATATGCCCTCTCTGCATACTGCACCTGGCGTTTCATCGTTTTCCTTCCACGTTTGTTTCCTGTTGTTTTGGTGCGTCCTTGTTCCTGATGACCGGCTTGCCAACGTCCTCTTCTCCCTCTGCGGCCCCTTCCTCGTCCTGCTCCGCCTACATTGTATTCCCTTGCCCTACTTCCCTGTCCTATTTCGCTGGCGGGTGATCTCGTGTCTACTTCCTCTTCTCGGCCCCTGACTTTCTTATCTCTTATATCCACCATTGCTTGTCTTTTTTTTTTCCATAATTCTCCCTTTACCTCTTTCGCTTTTTCTTATCTGCGTTTGACTGTCCCGTTCCAGGTCGTATATCTCCTCCATGTTTGCCTGGATCTATTCCTCTCCCTCCCAGTGATCCGACTTAATGCCTTCAGCACGCGAAGGTCTTCCTCCCCTGTTCTCAGACATTACAGTCCTCTTCATTCCGTCCTCTATTCTCTTACTCTAGATTTTCCTTAACCCAGGAGGTCGACCCTGTGCGATTCCTCCTGCTCCGGTTATCACCTTTTCCTTCCTGCCTCCATTCACCTCGAGGACGCTCCTTTCTTGCTTGCCCTTATGCCTCCACCCATATCCACTCCCGCTCACCTGCCGACCTCTTTTGTGCTGCTGCACCGTCTTTCTCTGCCGCCTGCACTCGCCATAATAGCCCACTCCTTCTCGGCTTTCCCTTGTGCGACCTGGTCCTTGTCCCATCACCGTTCCGCCGTCACCTCCACCACCTCTGAGCTTAAGATTATCCTTCCTGCTGCAATTTAAAATGATGCCCAGTCTACCTAACGTACAATCCACCTACCGCGATCTCTTGATGCAAGGTGGCTCATAATTGCCACCCCTCGTCCTTTTACTGCCTTCCCATCTCATCGCATTAACCACCCCGATCGGGGGCACACCTATGGAATTGAAAAAATACATATGAGACTATTATATACCAAATTTTCAAATCCATAAGGCCTAAAATCTCAGAGATATAACAAGGAAGTATTTATCCATTTAGATATTCTCCAAATTAAGGTAGGTAAATTACAATTGACCTAATTGTTGCTTAGAAGATCCCATTTTTCTTTTCTCGGTTACTAAAATTTGTGATAAAGAGGAGTTGTATTATTATTTTCCAACATATCTCCAATGAAAGTTATTACACCAATTAAAACTACTAAAGGCTCATCCTTGACTCATGAAGAAAGTAAAGACTTGTAATTTAGGTTATCTCAATTAGAGAAGAAATTTAATGAAATGGATTGTTTGTGAATGTATGTAGATGGGTTACACTCTTGGGCAAAATGTGACAATGAAATTTCAAAGTTTTACTCTTTTATCAAATTGAAACCCTCAAAATTCATATAAGCGTTATGAATTTTGATTCGGAGTAAAAAAACAATTTGTGGAGAATTATGTTGTTGTCATAATGATATTTTTTGCAAAAACATTTAATGTAATATAATCTATCAATCTTCTGTTAAATTAAATGCTTGTCCTTGCAAATCTTTGCACATCTTCAGAGGTATATGTGTGTTCGTGTAGCATAACTTAGTCTAAAATGTGCAATTTTTAAAAAATGTATACATGAGCATGATATATATGGAGAGAACTAAGTCTTTCATATTAAAAATTTATTTTTTTATGAAAAATTATATTTTTATTATTTTTCGAAGTTGACGAAGTAATATTTCAACTACATTTTGTAGACACACGTGTTTGCGTAAGTTTTTTTTTAACTATTTCAATAAATTGAAAAACCAAGTGTACCCTTTTGAAGAGGACTCATAAAAAATGATACTGGTATTTTTTGAAATTTTTTTCTTGTGTATATTTTATTTTATGGATTTGCATTCATCCCCTTTGAAACTATCCAAAACAAATTCAAACATTATGTTTAAAAGAAATTAGATGAAAAATATCATATGAATTTGAAAATGTCAAACACATATGACATTGGAATGAGGATTCCTTCACGAATCCAACATGATAAACTCTGCCACTTAAGGACAAATTTTTCCCTAAGTTCGTCAATGTAAAAAATAGTGTTGCTGAGAAATCTACATAAGGGGTGATAAAACTATGATTTTTAGGACCTCGGGAGCTCGATCAAGCACTTAAAATGCTCAGTCGAGTGCTTGAGTTATAAAATTAAAATGGCTCGATAAAGGGTTTAAGAAACCCTCGATTGAGCCTTTAGCATGGTTAAACAAATGTTGGATCTAGATTTAAGGCTTGATAAAGCCACTTTTTTTAATTTCGTGCCAAGGATGTATTGGCAGAAAATTTCAGAAATATGACTAGATCGAGCTCCTAGATAACCTCGGGTTACACAGGAGCTCGATTGAGGATTTTTTTTAAAGCTCAACCGAGCTATATTTAGGCCCTCAAATAGCACAATCAAGATCTGAAATATTGCCCAATCAAGCTCTTAAAATGGCTTGATCAAGCTAATTTTTTCACCCAAAATGCACCCTTGCTTGCCAAAAAGTGTAACCCAGCTTCATGTGTAGACCCCGGTAGTGTGTTGAGAAAGGTGGATTTCTCAAGTTATCAAAAAAAACTTAAAAGAGAAATGGAAAAGAAGATGATTGAAAATAAGGAAGGAATAGAATAGAATATGAACAAAGATAAGGCAGAATTGCAAAAGCTCATTAGGGAAGAAACAAAAAAATTACAAAAAAAAAATTATTAAAATATTTCCATAAAAGGGATGTGGAGACGCAACGAAATCATGAACATAAGGAGAAGCATGGTGTTGAGTATCAATCTCATATGGGGGTATCTATTACAATTGGAGAGCACAAATATTGACTCTAAGAACCATAATGATGAATTTTCAATCTAATATCGACATTATCAAGGCTTCAGGCTAGCACCAAGGAACTATTATATTCTAAAGAACAATATGAATAATTTTGATGGTAATGATCCTGTAACTTGAATATTTTATATGAAGAAATACTTTGATCTACATGAAATGACATCCTTATTAAAGGTAAATATTGCATCCATGTTTTAACAAAAAGACCAACATGTATGGTATCAATGGCTTAGTGAAAAGAAAAAGGATTATGTTATATCTTGGTCCATTTTTATAGAAGAATTGATAGCACATTATGGGTAAATTAAGAGAAATACATTCTTCAGTAAATTGGTAAATATTTGACAAAAGGGTCCAATTGCAAAGGACATTCAACAATTCCAAAAGTTGAGTCTCAGAGTAAAGAGTAATTCAAAGGATAATTTGTTAGATCTATTTATGGGAACTTTGAAGGAAAACATCAAACATGAGATGTGTCTCTTTAAACTTTTATCTCCATATCATGCTTTGATTTTTGGCTCTGCCTCTTGCTTTGAGGTGCCAATTTCTAATCATTCTCTCCCTTTGACATCAATGGAAAAGAACTGTAATTGCTCATTTACCCAAGTGATATGAACACCAAGTATCTCCAAACTATCATTAAAAAGGTACATTAATGGTTCTGCCAAGGACCAAATGCTCCCCCTACTTCAATATATGACGTTATTGAAGCTACTAATTGTTGAAATAACTATGATGAGTTAGATAAAGATGCAAATTGTTCATTCCATCATCTTGATTGCAAATCTCTTCTTCTGAACACATGCTAATTTTTTTGAGCTTCCATCTCCCCCTAAGTTGATGCTACATCCTTCGCTTGAACTTCTAGAATGCAACTATCCCTGCCACATGTGGACAACTTCCCTGTTTCTTTGGCAAGAAATCTATGGAAGAAATGAGAAAGATAGCATTCCCGATCTCTCTCCAAGATACTCAAAAGGTTCTCTTGGAAGAGGGTTAGTAAATATGTATGGAATATTCTCTCTAGTATGTACTATTCCAACATAACTATTTGACCCAATACTTTTTCTCTATGAAAATGATATTTAATATGAGTGTGCTTTATCTTGGAATACATCACAAGATTCTTGGATATATTAATGGAACTTGTGTTATCACAAAAGATAGATAAAGATTAAATGCAATCTACCTAAATTCCCTTAAGAGTTTTCATCATCCATAGAAGTTGTGTACAACATGATGCAGCTGCAACATATTCTACTTTAGTAATAAAAAAGGAGATAGATCTCTTTCTTGAGGCAGGAGACAAGGAACTTTCCTTGAAAGAGATATCCACCATTGGTGATTTTCCTATCATCAATAAAACCTACCTATTCAATATCAATATAAGCTTGTAGAGTAAATTTTGTATCCTTGGGGTACCATAAACGAAAATCTAAATTTCCTTTCAAATATTTGAATTCCGTCTTGACTGGCTTGAGATGGGTTTCCTTAGTATTTAACTAAAAGTGTCCCACCAATCCAATTATGTGCATAATATCAGGTCTTGTAGCTGTGAGATAGAGTAAACTTCCAATCATTGATTTATATGCAGATTGATCGACTTTTGGGATTCATCATCCTTGTTGAGGCTGCAACATGTTACCATGGGTGTACTTATAGGTTTACAGTCTTCCATCCCAAACTTTCTTAGAATTTCTTTGAGGTACTTAGTTTCAAAAAGAAAATTTCATTTTTTTGTCTGCTAAACTTGTAGTCTAAGAGAGAAGGACAATTCTCCAGGCATACACATTTCAAATTCTTGATTCATATTTGTTGCAAAACTTCGACTCATTGATTCAATAGCACTACCAAAAATTATATCATCAATATACACTACAACTAACAGCATATTGTTACCTTCATTCTTCATGTAAATATTGTTTCCAGTTGTTCCTTTCTTAAAGTTTTGTTGTTGCAAATATTTTTCTAACCTATAATACAATTCCCTTGGTGCTTGCTTTAATCCATTCAAAGCTTTCTTGAGTTTACGTACATAATATTTGATGTTGCTCAGTAGAAAACTTTTTGGTTACTCCACATAGACTTCCTCTTTTAAGTCATGATTTAGAAATTTTGACTTAACATCCATTTGATAAACTTTGAATTTTTTATAGTAGGAAAATGCTAAAAACATTATAATGGCCTCAATTTTCACAATAGGTGAAAATGTTTCTTCAAAATCTATTCCTTCTTTCTGAGTGTAACCCTTACAGACAAGTATTTCCTTGTTTCTGACAACCTATCCATCTTCATTTAACTTATTTTTGAAAACCCATTTAGTTCCTATCACATTTTTATTCTTGGGCCTTGGCACAAGGACCCATGTTTCTTTTTTCTCTATTTGATCTAGTTCTTCATTCGTTTCCCCATTCCAATTCTCATCTTGGCTTACTTGAGCAAAAATGTGAGCTTCTATCATAGATAACAATGCTAGGTTTGCATGACTAGATATGCCTAGGAACTTTCTTCTAATTTGTACCCCTATTTCTTTGCCACCAAGAATTTGAATCTCGGGGTGATGTTTATGTACATACCTTGATGGATTATTTTAATGTAGAGATTATTTTATGTCTTATTCCTCTAACTCTTTGTGTTCCTCTTGTTCTCGATGCTCTTTTACTTCACTTTATGTTGACTCATAGTCAATGTATTCCTCATGTTGTGGTTATCTTGTAGAGAGAATAGGTCCTTCATCAACTCTTGCATATATGCTTTCAACAATATTGCAAAGTCTCTTGTTGTATCACTTGTAGTCTTTGTTTATGGAAGTACATCCAAGTAGTATCCCTTCATATGATCTTGACCCAAACTCATTGAGATTGTCCTCATTCCTTTTGAAGAAGCATTGACTACCAAATACCTTAAAATCCTTTATAGAGGCAGGTCGTCCATACCACAGTTCATAAGGTCTTTTATCACTGTTTACTCTAAAATGAGCATGTTGAGATTGTTAACTATTGTTTGAGCAACTTCTCCCCAGAAATTATGCGGCACCTTTGATTCATCAAGCATAACTCAGTCCATTTCCTACATTATCCTATTTTACACTACTCCATATTGTTGAGGAGTTTTAGCTATTGAGAATTGTCTCTGTTAGGTCCCTATAATACTAGTGTATTCCCCCATTATTATTTTCATTGTAGCCCTTATTGTTATTGTTGTGCCCATGTCATCCCAATATTGTTATCATTGTGCCCCATAGAAGCCCACTATTGTTATTATTGTGCCCTTACATTATTATTGTTATGTCAGCTCTAATTATATTGTGACCCCTTAGACTCCTATATATAGAAAGGAGGTTTTGTCATTTGAATCATCCAAGAATTGTTTATTTGTGTAATGTAAAGGAGGTTTCCCCTCGAAGACGTTGATTTTAAAGTCGTTTATCTAACTTTTCTATCTTTTTTTTCGCTTGTTGCATAGAATTTGGTATCAGAGCTTTGGATTCTAGGGTTTCACAACTTCAAATAGGTCCTCGTGGAATTTTCGCTATAACATTTTTTCAGTGAAGCTTCAAAAGTTGGAAAAAAACCCATTTTAAATGCAATCCCATTAAATGTCGTATCCAAATTTAATATATTTTCTCGCTATATTTGCGGAGATATGATCCAAGGCAGTTAGGGTTTTTGCAGGCTCCCGAATTCCATCTCAAACAGGCGACCATGGGAAAATCGTCATAACTTTCTCTCTGAGCCTTAGATTTGAATTTCATAAAAAGTGACAGAAATAGGATAGAATTTAGTTTGTTGGGTATCTATTTAAGGTCTAAAGATTGAAACAGTGACACGTGGAACTTCGTACAAGTTCATTCTACTAAGCCAGTCTATAATCAAGTCATTGTATGATATTGGACATAACGCTTTCATGGATAATCCAATCTCTATCAGATTCATGGAGTTGGAAAGAGGACTTAGAGGGCTACCACAGGATGAAATTTCAGACCTTGGAGATCTACCATTACAAAGATACAACAGATTAAATATCAAGCTCCTACAAAGAAAAAAAGAGTGTATTTTTTTAAAATTTGCATATGTTTTTTTAGAAAAAATACTTTGAAGTGATTCAAAGGGAATAGTGAAGCATAATACTCATTAATTGATGCCCCAAAGAAAGAAAATGGAAACACCTAGTAAGAAACCTGAAATTTCTACTATGACGCATGAAGAAGAAGAAGAAATGCAACATGATATATCAAAATTACAAGACCAAGTGCAATAATTTTCGGTCTCACAAAGAGTAACCAAAAATGAAATGGAAGCTAAGATGGATGGTTTGAAGAATAGCTTAAAATCATACATGGAAGGATTGAAGAATGGCATGAAAGCTAATATGGATGAAATGAAAGATAATATGGAAGATTTTAATAATGGTTTAAAAGAAGACATGGAAGGTTTCAAGGAAGGTTTGACAAGGTTTCTACAAGAAATGCTCCCTAATGGTGAAAAGGTATTACATGAAACTCATGATGAGAGAAAAATAAATGTTAATCATGATTTCATAGACTCTAACATTGGATCGAAGACCCACCATATTCCAAAGATCGATATGAGGAATTTTGATGGAAAGGATCCTGTAACATGGATACTACAGATGGATCAATATATCGATCTCCATAATGTGCAAAACATGCAAAAGGTACGCATTGCAACTTTATATTTGGAACCCAATCAGTTTGTATGGTATCTATGGCTTTGCTCTCATAAAAAAATTTTCACTTGGTCAATTTTTACGGAGGAAATGATGGCACATTATGAGGATACAAAGAGAAACATCTTCTTTAGTCAATTGATAAATCTCAAACAAAAGGGTTCAATGGTGGAGCACATTGAGGACTTCCAAAAATTGAATATAAGGATAAATGATATTCTAGAGTAGCATAGGATTGATGTGTTCATAGGGACCTTAAAGGATAACATCTAACATGAGGTTCACATTTGGGAACCTGATTCATTGGAAAAGGCATTCAGGTTGACAAGAAAAATTATGGCAACAAAGAATCCTACCACTCATAACTATAAAGATGGAAGTGCAGCTGCCCCTAACCTTCCACAACCTACAAAGTTGACACCACAACAATTGGAAGAAAAAGGAGAAAAAGGGCTTTGTTATAGTTGTGATAGCAAATACACTAGTGTTCATAAGTGTGCTGAGAAGAAATTATTTTACATATACTGTGAACAGGAGGAAGAAAAGGAACAAGAAATTTCAAAAGAAGAGGATATACACCAAGAACCAACCCTATAGAAAGAAGAAATGAATCTGGCCATATCTTGTAATGCATTGGTAGGAATTACCACTCCTCAAACTCTCAAGATAGAAGGGCATATCAAGAAGAAAAAGGTAATAGTGTTGATTGATTCGGGTAGTACCCATAATTTATTCATTGTAATATAGCCAAGGAATTGAATTTCTTCCTATATCCAGCACCAGAGTGTCAAGTGATGGTTGCAAAGGGAGGAAGCATAAATTTCTCTTGAAAGTGTCATAATATGAAGTTATCCATGGGAGAATATGTATTGAATAGTCCAATGCTTTCCATTCCAATGGGTGGTGTTGATGTTGTACTAGGAGTCCAATGGCTACAATCTTTGGGTACAATAGCTTTTAATTTCAAGAACTTTTATTGAAATTTTTTTGGGAAGGAAAGGAATTTAAATTAAGGGGTATCGCAGGGAAACTGGGAAAGATAATTAGCTCAAACGTCATGACAAAACTTCTAAAGAAAGAACAACGGGGCATAATTGCACAATTATGTTCACTAGAGGTTCCCACATCAAAATCATCTATTTCTCTAGATCTCCAAAAAGTCTTGGACAATCATTCCAAGGCATTTGAGACTTCCAAAGGCCTCCCACCTATTCATGATCATGACCATGCTATTCATTTGATTCCAGGAAGTGTTCCTCCAAACACCAGGCCTTACAGATATTCTTATGCCTAAAAGAGTGAAATGGAATGTATGGTTGGAGAAATGTTAGAGGTTGGTATAATTCAACATAGTCAAAATTATTTCTCTACTCCAATAGTATTGGTGCACAAGAAGGATGGATCATGGCGCATTTGTCCAGATTATAGGGAGCTCAACAAGCTCACTATTAAAGATAAATTTTCCATTCCACTCATTGATGAATTATTGGATGAATTACATGGAGAAATTTACTTCACCAAGTTGGATCTTCATTCAAGATATCATCAAATCAAAATGAAGACTGAAGACATTCTGAAAACATCATTTAGAACTCATGAGGGTCATTATGAATTCTTGGTCGTGCCTTTTGGCCTTACTAATGCACCTTCTACATTTCAAGGTTTGATGAATTCCATTTTAAAACCCTTCCTTAAAAAATTTGTGTTAGTATTTTTTGATGATATACTAATCTACAACAAGTCTGGGAAGGATCATGTTCAACATGTTGACATGGTGCTCAAACTATTGGAGGAGAAACAATTATATGAAAACACCTCCAAATGTTTCTTTGGAGTACAGGAGCTGGAATGTATGGGTCATATTGTATCTCATGAAGGTGTTAAGGTAGACCCTAGGAAAGTTGAATCGATTAAGGAATGGAAAATTCCCACATCCATAAAGAATCTGTGAGGATTTCTCAGGTTGACAAGGTATTATCTCAAGTTTGTTAAGAATTATGGGAGAATATCAGCACCTCAACATTACTGAAGAAAGATGCATTTTCTTAGACTCCAGAAGCAATGAAGGCCTTTGAACATATTAAAGAGGAAATGTGTCAAGCACCGATATTAGCTACGCCAGAATTCACAAAATCCTTTATTGTGGAATGTGATGCCCCAGGAAATGGAATTGGTGGTATTTTATTGCAAGAAGGAAGACTCTTTTCTTTTGAAATTCATTCAATTAAAGGAAAATATTTACACAAAGATATTTATGAGAAGGAAATGTTGGCAATATTACATGCACTTAAGAAATGGCGACCTTACCTAATGGGCAGACACTTCAAGGTAAAAATGGATCATGATAGTCTTAAATACTTATTAGAACAAAGATTATCTTCAGAAGAGAAACAAAAATGGGTCACAAAGATGTTAGGTTATGACTTTGAAATCATCTACAAAAAAGGGAAGCAAAATGTTGTTGCATATGCACTCTCAAGAAAGGATGAGGATGTGGAAGCATTGTTTTGTGCATTTTTTATTATCCAACCAAATTGGATAAATGAAACAAGGGATGAATGGAAGAATGACGAACAAGTGTGGGCACTCATTCAAAAGTTGCAGCAAGATCCTAGTACATTTGACACATTTAGCTGGAAAAATGATTTGTTATGGTACAAAGTTTGCTTATACCTTTGTAAGAATTCCCAACTCAAACAAAATATTCTTCTCGAATTTCACACCTCTCCATTAGGAGGGCACTTGGGATTTTTAAAAACTTACCACAGGGTTAAGAAGGAATTTTTTTGGGATGGCCTTAAATCTAATATTCAAAATTTTGTGGCAGAATGTTTGGTTTGCCAACAAAATAAAGTTGAAACAATTAAGACCCCGGTTTCTTACAAACTTTATTCATTCCAAGTCAACGTTGGGAGGAGGTTTCAATGGATTTTATCACAGGTCTACCCAAGTCTAAAGGAAAGAGTGTCATCATGGTGGTAGTTGATAGAATTACCAAGTATGCACACTTTTGTGAATTATCTCATCCATTTAAAGCCAGTACAGTTGCTACTACATTTATGGAAATAATACAAAAGCTACACGGAAACCCGAAGATTATTGTAAGCGACAGAGATCACATTTTCACTTGAAATTTTTGGATGGAATTATTTTCTTGTTTGGGTACTCAGATAGCTCATAGCTCATCTTATCATCCTCAATTTGATGGGTAAACTGAGATAGTGAACAAATGTTTGGAAGGACATCTTTGTTGCTTTGTAACTGATAAACATACAAAATGGTTCAAGTGGTTGCCTCTGGCTGAATGGTGGTATAACACTTCCTTCCATACTACAGCAAAAATGACCCCATTTATGGCACTTTATGGATATCATCCACCGTCCATCACATCATCTTTAAGAGAAAATTCTAAATTCCAAACAGTGGAAGATCACATCGAGCATCAACAACAAGTTCTTCAACTCTTAAAGTATAACCTCATTTTAGTGTAGAATAGAATGAAACAACATGCATATCAACACCGCAATGAAAGAAGTTTTGATGTAGGTGACTGGGTATTTCTACGACTATAACCATACAAAAAAATGTCCCTCAAGCAAGCTAAGAAGGATAATAAATTATCACCAAAGTATTATGGTTCGTACAAGGTGTTGCAAAATATTGGTACTATGGCATACAAATTGGAGCTTCATGCATCTTCTCGAGTGCACCCAGTTTTCCATGTTTCATGCTTAAATAAGGTTATCAGTGACAAGATCCCAATTCAAACAATATTTCCAAAACTTGACGAGGAAGGAAAAATCATATTGGAACTTGAAGTAGTAACATAAACAAGAACTCGACAACTACAAAATCGATCAATTTCAGAGCATCTCATCCATAGAAAATTTTAGGGGCGAATGTTCGCCCTTTGGCGAAATTAAGGGGTTTTAAATTTTTTGTGGGCGAATATTTTGTATCATAGTACATTTTTACAAATCACCTCAAATAGCCCACCTTATTTTAAGGGAGAGGGTAAAAAAGGTAAATTTAGCCCTTGAAATTAGGAGTTACAACCTTCCATTCGCCCATTTTCAAGAATAGGTTTTATTTAAGTGAATCCATTCGCCCATTTTAAAGAATAGGTTTTATTTAAGTGAATCCTATGGGCCAAAGGCCCAAATACCATATTTATAAAAGAGGTATGGTAAATTAATAAAAATGTAAATAAATGAGAGGTATGGTAAATAAATAAAACATTTTTTATATTTACTCCATAAGTCACCTTATATACATGCAAGGGTGTAAACAAATAAAAATACAAGTAAAGTGGAGGTATGGTAAATAAATAAAACGTCTTTTTATACTTACTCAAAAGGTATGGTAAATAAATAAAAATATAAATAAATTAGACGCATGGTAAATAAATAAAACCTCTTTTTATATTTAGTCCATAACCCTCGTGCTATTTATGAAGGCTCAAGAAAGAGGTTTTATTTAAGTGAATCCTATGGGCCAAATGCCATATTTGTAAAAGAGGTATGGTAAATTAATAAAAATATAAATAAACGAGAGGTATGGTAAACAAATAAATTTTTTTTTTATATTTACTCCATAAGTCACCTTATATTTACGAACACTCAAAAACTGTGTTATATTTAGGTGAAACCTATGCAAAAAATACTATGGGACAAATACCATGGACTAGATTGTTATTAATACCATGCAAAAAAACATTATTAACCCTAATAATAGTATTAATAAAAATAAAATGGCACATGGTATTCACCAAAATGGCACATGGTATTGACCCATGGTATTCACCTGGAATGTAGCCTATTTAAATGGGGGAATTAAACCAACATAGATCCATCTTTACTCTAGATCTACTAACCCCCGAGAGGTATCAAATATCGTGATATGCAAACTAGCATAGAGTGAAAAAATATTTGATCCGATCAAGAGTAAAAATGGATGTTGTAATTTAATGTATGTTAAACATTTTAGCTTGGTTAAAATAAAAATCAACTATTAATTTTATTAATTTTTATAAATTACTAATAGTAATTTTTAAGCTCCAGGTTTATGATAACCCATGGTATTGACCCATGGTAATACCATGGTATTCATGTGAGCATAGACTATTTAAAGGGGAAATTCTATCATCTTAGATCCATCTTAAATCTGGGACTACCAAGTGCTCAGAGGGATAAATAGATTTCATCCCCCTAAGAGTGGTAGATGTGGAGTTAAGATGGATATAGGTTGGTTTTTATGATAATGAAGATATTAAATAGACTTAGGAAATTATATTGTAAAAACATCTTTAGGTGAATGGTTAAAGCATAGACATTGGACAAGTATATTTGTATATTTCTGTTTTAAACTGAAACAAATCCAGGGCTAAAAGGAATGGATTGATTGCACTAGTCATCCTTTTATAACTTTCCAACATATGTTGGAGTAAACAGATTGTAATTTGGGTAATTTTTCTAATTGAAAACAGGAACATACTTGGTATTGGAAGGGTGGTTACGAGGTCCCTAGAAGTGATGGATTTCAATTTTTCTTGGTTTTATATATAGTATTAGGCTTTTTCTCATGCTTTCTGTGAATGGCACAGGTGAATTTTATCCTACATCCACTAGGTTATCGATATGTAATTTCGGTAATTTTGATTTCAAAAGATATTTTAAAGAAATGCAATGGTTTCATTTGTGTATTCAATAAACACAAGATTTTATAATTGAGTAAAATATTCGCCATGTCTAGTGAGAGATTCGCCAAAAAATTATATATACATATCATATTATTGACAAAATCGCCTTCCATTTTTCCTATATACCATGGAGATTCGCCCATTTATTATACATGTAAATTTAGGGGGGGTTCTTAAAATTTTCCCTGATCTCATCAAGTGGAAGAACTTACCCACTAAAGATTCCACATGGGAGGATGAGAATTTTATACATAATCATCCAGAACTACTCAAGCATTGAGAACAACACTTTTTTGAAGGAGAGGGGAATGTTAGGTCCCTATAATACTGGTGTATTCCCCCGTTATTATTGTCATTATAGCCCTTATTGTTATTGTTGTGCCCATGTTGTCCACATATTGTTATTATTGTGCCCCATAGAAGCCCACTATTGTTATTGTTTTGCCCTTACATTATTATTATTATTTCAACTTTGATTATATTGTGACCCCTTAGACTCCTATATATAGAAAGGAGGTTTTGTCATTTGAATCATCCAAGAATCATTCATTTGTGTAATGTAAAGGAGGTTTCCCCCTCGAAGAGTCTGATTTTGAAGTCGTTTATCTATCTTTTCTTTCTTTTTGTGAGTTGGTTGCATAACAGCCTCTTGATCCCATGTTGTTTATAGAAATCATAAAACTCATTAGATGTGTACTCTCCTCCTCAGTGTAATCTCAGACACTTGATTTTAAGATCCATTTTTTTTTATCTGCCAATGCTTTGAATATTTTGAATTTTTGAACATTTCATCTTTATATTTCAAAAAACTAACCAAATGCATTCTTATATATTCATCAATTACAAACATAAAGTATTTCTCACCTCATGGATATCTCATTCTTTTGGGTCCACATATGTCTATTTGGATCATTTCTAGAGGCATTTTTGAAGAAAATTCATTTGCTTTGAACTGAAATCTTGGTTGTTTTCCAAATTGGCATGACTTGTAGACACTATTTTCATATTTGGTGATTTTGGGCATGTCTTGGATAACACCCTTTTTACCTAATTTAACCATTTGATGAAAATTTAGGTGCCATAATCTATTGTTCTACAACCAACTCTCATTAGTTTTACCCAAATAGTGGTTGTCTTTGTCTACTTCCAACACATATACATTACTTAGGGTCCTAACTTAGTTAATTACATTTTCCCCTATGTCTAACTCTTTGACCACACACTCATTTGACGTAAAGGTTGCCTCTATTCCTTGGTCACACATCTTACTAACACTTAAAATATTATGCTTGAGACCCTCTACATACAACATATTTTGAGCCTTTGTCTTTCCCTTTTCCAAGATGATTGTACCTTAACCAGTATTCTTATTATTGCATTATTACCAAAGGTAACATTTCCACCTCTATTTTCATCGAAGGGTAAAAATTTACTTCTATCAATTGTTATGTGTTTTGAATGTCCACTATCCATGTGCCACTAATTTCTTTGATTTTTGCAATATAAAACCAATCCACACCCTTATGGGTGTATAGTCTTCTTTTTTTGGGGAGTTTGGTAAATTCTTCCTTTTTGTCTTGCTAATACGAATCCATCAAATTTATTTTACATTAATCAAGCTTATGCCCAAATTTGTGGCGGATGGAACACTCCATTTCATCCATGAGAGGACATAATGCATTGTTAAATGACTTTCTAGTTCTTTTCATTTCACGCAAATTTGGCTTAATATTTGCATTTCTAGTCCTGATAGCTTTATATGTTATGTAATGTACTTATTTATGACCAAAATTGTTACAGATAAAACAATGACAATAAAATATGTATGGGTATATGGGAGTGAAAAATATTGATTGGTTCTTCGTTGAAGTTCTTTTCTCTATTACTTTATTACTCCTATGTTACAGTTGTGACTCAACCGATTCTATTTTTGTTGATCATCACTTCCTTTGCTAGTTTTTCTCGGTTGGCTACTTATTCCCATAAGGGCGTTAACATATATTTTTGAATCCTAATTTTTAGATGTGTTAAGGCTTGAATCTCCTTTGACTTTTTCTAGTGTTTCCTTGTATCCAACTCTTATTGTTATTGATAGCCATCGTTGAGAGTTGATAATCTTATATAAGGTTTATGATCTGCTTACAAAGTTTAAGTTCGGATTCAATTGTGTCTTAGTCTTCTTGAGCTCTATTCTTAAACACACACTTTATTATTCCAATTTATCATAGTATCTTTCCACTTCCCATAACCGCTTTCTTAAAACTTCCTCCATTCATTTGGATTCTTTTAATAAACTCCTAACAAAATGATTTCTTCACCTATTTTTCCATTTGGATACCATGTGTCCTATCCTCCTACTACCATGTCATCATCTTTCTTACCACATCACCACCACATGTATTTCATATCCCTTGCCACATCAACACAGTGCCATGTGTACTCTCCTTAAGGTGTCATGTCATCAATATGCCACCTGGTTCTACCATTATATGCCATGCGTGTTGCCACGTTGTTCTCAGTTCCACCTAGTGTTGAGCTCTGGAAAATTCGGGATCCAACCATTTTCATCATTCATTACTTGTTGGGAATAACACACCCCAAATACCTAAATAACTTCAAGAGGCTTGGCTTAATTGAACTAATATTCCCATGTATCCTTTTTCTTGAGTAAGTGCACCTTGACTATCTTGAACACCTAATGACTAGATGCTTGAGGCCATCCCTGGTTATTCACATTCTCTTTATTGCAAAAGCCCTTTTCTCCTCATTCTTTAGGAATTTGACCAAGTCATATACCACTGGAAAGCTCTCTAAAAGGGCTATTAACCAAGAATTTTTCATGATCTTTTCAACAAAGTAACTGTAGACAAACTTCCTTCAAATAGAAGCTGCTATGATAGATAACCAACCATTGGAAACCACACTAGAATACCAACATTCAGTAAGAAGCCAAGAAATTAATGACATCATAAGATGAGAACATTATTGATAAACTCAATAGGTTCTTCCTAAACTTGAAATCAATGGCTGGAATTTGACATCAATGGCAACAAATGCCAACATGCCATACTTTTATATTTATACCCTGTGAAATTTAGGATTTGTGAACAGTCCTAAAATAAATTTTAAACATGTCATCTTAGCAATTTTTCTATATATATTTTTCTTGGACTTTTTAGACTATAAAATCTTCAGAGATTTTAGCAGACATACACTAGTACCTCGGATACAAATTTTAGAATTATATTTTAATAATTTAACATTTTTCACGTTATGCAAGTTTTATCATGGGAAGGTGATTCGAATTGGAAAAGTATATTGTTTTCCATCAATATCAATTCTTTTAGAGTGGAAAAAGTGGAGGAATCAGCTCACGGGACCGTTTTTACCAACGGGACCCAGTTTGGTAAAACAGAGTCTGAAACCTTCCGGGAGTGTTTTGAGGCATCAAATGACATTTTTTGGGGTTAAAACTATGTAAATTGTGTGCCATGCCTTTTCATGCTATTCTAAACAAAAATACCTTTCCAATGGCACAAGAATTGTGTCAACCATAGTTTGTATGCGAAAGTTATGCCACTCAGAAGTTGACCTTCCTGATTTCACCACCATAATTCGAGAGGATGCCCTGCAGCCCCCAACATTCATGGAAAGGGGGATATCCACGTGATTATGATGTGGAAAACTCTAGAAGATTCAATATTGTAACTCTGGTTAATATTTGAGGTAGGCAAACCTAACCACTAGTAGGTTATCAATCTATGTTATAACTGAGCCACTCAAAAGAAAAGGGATTTGATTCTTTTGAGTGTATTTGTTCCATAGCTAAGAAAAAATAGCCAAGAGGGATAGGAGGTAGAGCACATAGAGAGGATTTGTAACTATAGTATCACATGGGCCACATGCCATACTTCTTTATACTTGCAGCCATATTTCCATTCAGAGAGAGAGAAGAGCAACCTCACCTTCCATACGGGTTTTTCTCCTGAAAGGGTTTCCCAGAGAATATCTTGTGTCAGATGTGCATGTGAGCTTTTATTTTATCGTTCTTTATTTTCTGCATAATTTTAATTTGCATGCATGCACTATTATCAATAGATATACAGATCCAGAAGTATAATAAAAATTTAATGGTGTATAATTTCGTATTTTTAATATAATATTATCATATATGTTGTGACAAACTGTACAATGGAATATCCATGGCAGTTTATGGATCATATTGGTATCAAAGTAGTTTTCTTTGGAAATGTTTTGGAGATTTACAGGGGATCTGGATTGGTTGGCCCGAAAGTCTTAAAACCTTAATCATGGTCAATGAATCCGTGAATGACCCTCGCGATCCTGCAGAGGAGAGATTTTCACAACTAGAAAAACAAGTCGTTGGTATAAATCGTAATGTAAATCTCTTCATGGTGGCCCTAAGATATAAGCTTTGGATATTTAGAGAAGATGGGGGTTCAAATGCAGAGGACAAATTAGAAGGGGGATTAGGAGATCGGGAAGAAACAAAGAATCAACAGAAGAAATAACCCATAAAAGATCAACCCAGTTCAAGTGTCATGAATCAATCACAACCCTTATTTAAAATGGAAGCAAAGATAGATATTAAAAAGTACCATGATGAGATCAACGCTCTAAAGTTGAATTACTAGTTATAGCAACTAGAAGTGTATTTCAGCATCCATCAAATTGAGGAAGAATATAATATCCCATTTGCACAGCTGAAATTAGAGGGCCATGCCCTAACTTGGTGGGAGAGCCCCACAGAGACCTTGAGGTCAAAGGGAGAGCCTCTAGTGACTAAGTGGGAGGAATTCAAAACACTCATTAAGTCACATTTTTACCCTATTAGGTACGTAGAGGATAAATGGATCTGGTGGCATTAATTTAAGAAAAAGTTAGGGCAAAGCATGCAAGAGTACACCATAGATTTCAGAAAGATGGCCATAATGTTGGGTATCTCCCCAAAGAATCCATATGTACTCCTCAAGTATTTGGGGGGTCTACACTGCCATCTGCAAGAGCAAGTGATGTTGTTCAAGCCAAAATTAGTGGACAAGGCTTGTGTACAGGAAAATTACCTAGAGAACATAGGCCTGAAGAGAGCGCAATCAAGTGGAACAAAGAAGAAGGAGCAGCAGGACACTTCTAAGGAGGGGAAAAAGAAGAAAAAATGGGGAAAGATGAAAATATAGCAGGCACAACAAACCATTACATTTCCATGGACTTTGTGGGAGGTTTACCAAAAACCAAGAAGGTACATCACTACCTATTCGTGGTAGTTTATAGGTTCAACAAGATGTGTTTTTTGATTCCCTTTAAAAATACCACCAATGATCAAGAAGCAGTGAACTTGTTCTTTGGACAGGTTTGGGTGTACTTTGGGATACCAAGGAACATCATTTTAGACAAGGACACAATACTTCTCAGTGCATTCTACATTATATTATGGGATAAAATGGACATGAAGTTGAAGAGATATACAACATTACATCCACAGACAAATGGGCATACATAAGTAGTCAATAGGACTCTGGTGCATATTTTGAGAGGATAAAACCAGAAGCATCTAAAGACCTGGGATGAAAATATAGTATATATACAACATTCTTACAAGAGAGAAATCCACACTTCTATAGGAAAGTACCCATTTGAAACTTGTTTTGGATATTTTCCACCTTCACCTTTGGACATTACATATGCGTAGAAAGGAGAACTAAGGGAAGATATTATACAAGACACTTTGAGGGTTGAAAAGTTTGTAGAAAAGATCAGGAAAATCCATATATGAGTATAAGAGACACTATAGAAGTGTCAGGAGAAATAAAAGACTAGGCATGATCAACATAGAACAGAGAAATATTTTAAGGTGGGAGACAGAGTATGGTTACAGTTGAACAAGGAGAGGTTATAGGGGCCTAGTTGTTGAAAAATGGCAACAAGAAATTTTAGTTTAATTTTTCCTTGAATATTTAAATTGAGAATTAAAATCGAATTATATTCTCATAGCAACTTGTAAATAGTTAATTAAGTTTAATTAACTTAATTAGCTTAGGAATTTCAAGTTGGAAGTCTTTCTATAGTCATGTATATGTTCTCCCTAAGTTTTAGGGGTCCCGTATGAGTTTAAATTGAATTGGAAATTAGATCACTCAATTTACTAAGTTATGTTTAGTTAAATTAGTTCCAAACTATTTGTGGAACTAACAGAGAGTCAACAGTCAGTTGGTGCACTAGTGAATCAACAAGTGTCACTCTAGTTAACTGAAGATTCCCTCATCAGAAACTCATGCATGTTGATTTTGAGAAAGACCCAGCAGAGACTAGAGTGCAGGGACAGTGTAATATCAATTGTATGATTTACTTAGTTGTAAATATCATGCATGCATCAAAGATTGATCCTATGTTTGGATTGTGTAGTTTTAGAAGCATGAATTCCCTTTAAATACAGGCTATTCATCCTAGGAATTATGCAAGATATTAGGGGCTAGGAGAGCTGCAGAATTGGCGAAGTGTTGGCCAAGAGCTAGCTTGTGAGTTGAGAGCATTGAGCATACTTGTGCAGAATTGTTCTAGTGAGAACAAGCTTTGTATCTTCACTCATATTTCTGATATATGCAATACATATAGCGGGGTTTTGAGTAGTGGCTTTCCCCAGATACATCTTGTGTTATGTTCCATTGATTTATCTTCTTCTTGTTCATATTGTTTTCATCGATCTATTGGCTTCAGCTCGCTGAAAGTAGAAGTAAATTCTTGTCCTATGCTTTAGTAAATTGTATGAGCTTATGAATCTACATGAAATTCTACATGGTATCAGAGCTGAGAATAATATAGTAGAGGAGATTTCAAATTTTTGAGTTTTGGGTTACAAGTGAAATTCGAATTGGCAATACATACTTCAGGATCGGCAGATGGCATTCTACGATTTGCGGCTTGAGTATGCCTTGGAAGGCAGCTCGAATTTTATAGCCTGGATGCACAGAATTTGGCCAAATGGAAGAATTACGTGGTGAAGGCGAGGTGGATAATCCTTGAGGGAGTTCGAGACCACATTGTCTCGAGTCTCCATGGCAAGGAAACTATGTATGCTATGTGGAAGCATTGACGGACTTGTATCAGAACAGTAGTGACCAAAGGAAATTAGCACTGAAGGAAAAACTTCAAAAAGTCAAAATGGAGAAAGGTGAGACTATTCCAAAATACTTGACTAAGTTCACTCAATGCCGCGATGAACTTGGAAGTGTTGGAATCACGATTACCGAGGATGATATGGTGATTATTGCTCTTCTAGTACTCCCAAATATTTGGCATAGTTATCAGGACTTTGTCAATGGTTGAGAGAAGCTGCCAAATTGGGAACGACTCTGGTCGGATTTGATGCGAGAGGATAACAAGAGGAACACCAAGGATGGATCTTTATCAAATACAGATGATGAAGAGAATTGTGCCTTAGAGATTAAGGCAAAGAAGTTGAGAAGGAAAGCTTCCCATTCCAAATCAGATTCTTATCATGGAGGTAAGAAGAAAGACATGATGAAAGTTAAGTGCTTTCATTGTCATGAGCTGGGCCATTTTTCTATAAATTGTCCACTCAAGAAGTCCAAGAAGAATTCATCAAGAGGAGCGGAGGGTGAGGCTTTGGCCTCTCAATTTGAATTGGACTTTTCCCTCATTGCATGCATGGTGTCATCAATGATGGGAAGTGTACGGTACTTAGACAGTGGAGCTTCATTCTACATGACTCGCAATAAAGATTTCTTCAGTGACCTGGAGGAGAAATATCTCTAGATGCATATCGAGATGGGTGACGACATGAAGTATAGTGTTACTAGATTGGGCATTATTACCTTTCAGAGGGAGCATGGGGCTCCACTCACCTTGAAGAATGTTATGTATGTTCCCGGGCTAGAGAAGAACTTGGTATCCATTTCCATGCTTGAGGATAGAGGCTATGATGTGATCTTCTCAAAAGGAAAGGCATTCCTTCGACACATAGCCACAGGTCAAGTAAAGAAGATAGGGATTCGGGTGAAGAATCTCTATAAGCTGGAGGTAGAGGAGTGTGTTGCCTTGAGAAAAAAAGTAGAAAGGGTGTAGAGCTAAGAGGTTGGCGAGTTGTGGCATAGATTATTGGGCAACTTGCATCATGGGGCTTTGAAGATATTGCAACAGATCTCTATCGGTCTTCCCAAAGGAATGCTTGAGCAAGTTCATACATGCAAGGGGTTTACTTTGGTAAAATACACCTAGTCTTCCTTTCACGGCAAAGACAGTCAAGCAGAGGCTATTCTAGAGTGAGACCATTCAGATGTGTGTGGATTCTCGACAGTATCCACGGTAAAACATAGGTATTATGTTATATTTTTTGATGATTATTCTTGTAAATGTTGGATATCTTTCATGCAGAAAAAGGATCAAACTTTCACAAAGTTTTGTGAGTTTAAAGCATTGGTGGAGAAAGAGTTGAGAAACAAGGTTAAAGCTCTACAGAGTGATAACGGTGATGAGTATGTCTCAAATGAGTTTAAGAACTTATGTGCAGTGGAAGGGATTAAATGGGAATTGACGGCACCACATAACCCTCAATAGAATGGGGTGGTTTAGAGGAACAATAGAATCGTGGTAGGGGCAGCGAAGGTGATGTTGCATGATCAGGGCCTACCACTTCACTTGTGGGCTGAGGCATGTACCATAGTGGCTTATGTTCAGAACCGTATCCTACGTCAAATACTTGGGATGAAGACACCAGAGGAGGCTTATTCCGGTAAGAGGCCAAATGTTGGTCACTTCAGGGTTTTTGGGTCTTCAGTATATTCCCATGTGACCAAATATGCACGGAAGAATCTTGAGCTGACAACAAAGTTGGGGATATTTGTGGGGTACACTGATACACCTCACAACTATCGATTGTACTTTCAGACCAGTAGGATGATAGTGGTTCGCAGGGATGTCAGATTCGATGAGGAGAAGGTCATGTGAGTTTCCCTTGAGAGGGAGTTGAGCTACATGCAGATGAGGAGCTTTTAGCTCCTAAGGTTGAGGAGCCTCAGAATGATGTGGAGTAGTCACATGCAGAGGATCCAGAAGTGGAGACATTCACTTAGGTAGAGTCTTCTAGAGAGGGAAGAAAGTGCACCAGAGAGGTTGAAAAATTGTTGGATGATGCACCGAAGAATGTGGGAGCACCCACTTCTCAGTACAAGCAGAGGAGGTCACCTGAGAGGTACACTGGATACATGGCTCTTAGGACGAATGTGTTGTGACAGAGCCATCTTCCTTTAAGGAAGCAGTGTAGTAGCCAGTTTGGGTTGATGTCATGGTGGAGGAGTATGACTCCATAGTTTGTAACATTTTTTGGGATGTGGTCCCGAGACTGGAGGACAAGTTAGTGGTGAGCTCTTGTTGGATTTACAAGGTAAAGCAAGATGTAGATGGTAGTGTGTAGAAGCATAAGGCTAGATTTTTGGCCCGTGGCTTTTCACAAGTAGAGGGGATCAACTATGATGAGACATTTTCTCTTGTTGCAAGGTAATCATCGATCAAATATATATTGGAACTATTAGCACAGATGGGTTGGAAGATACATCAGATGGATGTGAAGACAACCTTCCTTAATGGCATGATTGAGGAAGAGGTGTACATAGAGCAGCCTGAAGGTTTTGAGACCTTCAACCGTGAATCACATTTGTGCCAGTTCAAAAGAGCGTTGTATAGGCTAAAGTAAACACCTTGTGTTTGGTACACCATGATTGATAGCTACTTCACTGGGTTGAGCTTCACGAAGAGTGAAGCAGATGTGAACCTGTACCACGTAGTGGTGGAAGGTAAATTGCTTATCATTGTACTTTATGTTGATGATCTCATATTGACAGGTGATGATCAATTGATCAAATCTTGCAAGGAGGACCTTGCAAGAGAGTTTGAGATGAAGGACATGGGGCTCATGCATTACTTTCTTAGCATCGAGGTATGGCAGGTATATGGGGAGTTGTTTGTGTCTTAGGGAAAGTATGCCAACGAGATAATCACGAGATTCTGCATGGAGAGGAGCAAACCCATGGAGACTCCTCTAGTAGGTAATTGGAGGAAGGAGGATGCTACTTCAAAGGAAGTAGTGGAATCTATTGTTTACAAGCAGTTTGTGGGTTCACTCATGTATTTGTTAAACATGCGACGGGATATGTGCTATGCAGTTAACTGGCTTAGTCAAGCAATGGTTAGGCCTACCAAGTAGTATTGGAAGGCAGTAAAGCATGTGTTGAGATACCTTAAGGGAACTTCTTAGTATGGATTATGTTACAAACGAATATAGGGAGTGAATCTTCGAGGTTTCACATATGCATATTGGGAAGGGAGTCTATCCAACAGGAAGAGCACATCAAGAGGGAACTTCAATATTGGGTCAACGACAGTTTCTTGGTACAGCAAGAAACAGAGATCAGTTGCACTTAGTACATGGCTACGAGTGAGGCAGCATGTGAGGCCATCTAGATGAGGAAGATCCTGGTTGGTTTCAGCAGATGGATACAACTGTGATTTACTGCGATAATTGGAGTTGTATCAAACACTCTAAAAATCCATTTTTTCATGATCGTTCCAAGCATATTGATATCCGATATCATCATCTCAGAGATTGTGTATTGATGTGGATTATGTTGTTAGAGTGCATTCCCATGGAGGAGAAAGATGCTAAAATTTTGACAAAGGCATTGTCAAGATGTAAATTCGAGTTTCACAGAGACAGGATCGGGGTAGTTGATAATCCCTTTCTTGTAGAAAGGGAGTGTTGACAAATGGCAACAAGAAATTACAGTTTAAGTTTTCCTTGAATTAAACTGATAATTAAAATTGAATTCTATTGTCATAGAAACTTGTAAATATTTAATTAAGTTTAATTAACTTAATTATCTTAGGAATTTCGAGTTGGAAGTCTTTCTATAGTCATGTATATGTTCTCCTTAAGTCTTATGGGTCTAGTATGAGTTTAAATTGAGTTGGAAATTAGATCACTCAGTTTACTAAGTTATGTTCAGTTAAATTAGTTCCAAACTATTTGTGGAACTAATAGAGGGTTAACATTTAGTTGGTGCACTAGTGCATCAACAAGTGCCACTCTAGTTAACTGAAGATTCCCTCATCAGAAACTCATGCAAGTCGATTATGAGAAAGACCCAGTTGAGACTAGAGTGAAGGGGTAATGTACTATTAGGTGTATGATTTATTGAGTTGTAAATATCATGCATGCATCAAAGATTGACCCTATGTTTGGATTGCACAGTTTTGGAAGCATGAATTCCCTCTAAATACGGGATATTCATCCTAGGAATTATGTAAGATATTAGGGGCTTGGAGAGCTGCAGAAGTGGCTAAGTGTTAGCCAAGAGCTAGCTTGTAAGCAAAGAGAGTTGAGCATACTTGTGAAAAAATTTCTAGTGAGAATAATCTTTGTATCTTCACTCATATTTCTGATATATGAAATACATATAGTGGGGTTTTGAGCAGTGGATTTCCCCAGATACATCTTTCGTTATGTGTCATTGTTTTATCTTCTTCTTGTTCATATTGTTTTCATCGACCTATTGGCTTCTATTGGTTGAAAGTAGAAGTAGATTCTTGTCTTGTGCTTTAGTAAATTGCATGAGCATGTGAATCTACAGGAAATTATACATTGGTAAGACAATAAAGGCACTGAGGTATAGTCCCTTTAAGATACTAGAAAAGGTGGGTGATAATTCCTATCAACTCAGTTTACCACCATATATGTGCATTTACTCAATTGTGAATGTAGAGTTTTGAACTCTATGAGCCTTCCATGCTAGATTGGGAAGAGGAATAGGTCCTACCTTCTATGGATGATTTGGCACTAGATTCTCAGGAAAAGTTGACAGAAGATACAATTTTGAAAAAGAGGTCAAGAACTACAAGACAGGGGTAGCATGACCTTTGGCAAATTGGGTTGAAAGGACAACTTCCAAGTAATAAAAACGATGCACCAGATAGAAGGTGGAGGAACATTTTCCTCACATCATTCAGTAAAATCTTTTGGGGACCAAAATTCTCTAAAAATGGGGAGGTGTGATCCAGATTGGATCATTGTATTATTTTTCATCCATATCGATGCTTTCAGAGTGGAAAAAGTCGAGGGATCAGCTCGCACGATCATTTTTACTGGCGGGACCTAGTTTGGCAAAACATGGTCAGAAACCTTACGGGAGTGTTTTGTGGCATCAAATGACATTTTTTGGGGGTAAAAATTTGTCGCTTTAGCTTTACGCCTTATCATGTTATTCTACACATAGATACATTTCCAACAACACAAGAATCACGTCAATCGGAGTTCATAAGCGAAATTCATGTCACTCAGAAGTTAACCTTCCTATTTTCGCCACCATAATTTGAAAGGATGTCACGTAAACCACCAATATTCATGGATAATGGGATAGCCATGTGATTATGATGTATAAGAATCTATAAGATTCAATATTGTGACTCCAGTTCATAGTTTAGGTAGTCAAAACTAACCACTAGTAGGCATTCGTGATGTGTTATAACTGGGCCACTAGGAGGAAAACGGGTTTGAATCTTTCGAGTGCATTTGGTCCATAGCTGAGAAAAATTATCCCAGAGGGATAAGAGGTAGAGAACACAGAGAGGATTTGTGCATTGTAGCAATCCACGACCCATAGGGCATACTTATTTATACTTGCATCCATATTTCCATTCAAAGAAAGAGAGTGGAGTGGTCTCACCTTCCAACTGGATTTTTCTTTAGAAAGGGTTTCCCAAAGAATATCTTATGTCAAATGTGTGTGTGAGATTTTATTTTTTTATTCTCTATTTTCTACGTAAATTTAATTATCATACATGAAATATTATCAATAGATCTACACATCCAAAGATCTAATAAAATTGTAATAGTGTAGAATTTCATATTTTTAATATAATATTATCAAATTTGTTGTGACGAACTATACAATGGAATATCCATGGAATTTTATGGATCATATTAGTATCAGAGAAGTTTTCTTTGGGAATATAGTTGATATTTGTATGGGATCTAGATCAGTTAATCCCAAAGTTGTAAAACCCTAATCACGACTGACAAATATGTAAATGACCCTCACGATCTTTGCAGAGGATTGGTTTTCGTAGTTGGAAAAACAAGTCATTGATATAAATCATAATGTAAATATCCTCATAGCGGCCTCGAGAAATAATCTTGGGATATTTGGAGAATATGGAGGTTCAAAGTTCAAGGATAAATCATAAGGGGGATCAGGAGATTGGGAAGAAACGGAGAATTAGTCGAAGAAAGAACCCGAAAAATATCAACACAGTTCGAGTGTCATGAATCAATCATAGCCCCTATTTAAAATATAAGAAAAGGTCAATATCAAGTTGTAATGGTCATATCGATGCTCTAAAGTTGAATCACTGACTACAACAACTGCAACTGTATTTTAGCATCCATAAAATTGAGAAGAATACATTATCTCATTTGCACAACATAAATTAGAAGGCCATGTCATGATTTCATGGGAGAGCCACATAGGGACCCTGGGGTTGGATGGAGAGCCTCCAATGACTAAGTGGGAGGACATCAAAACCCTCAGTAAGTCATAGTTTTACCCTATTGGGTATGTAGAGGACCAATGGATCGATGGTACTATTTCAGGAAAAAGTTGGGGAAAAGCATGAAGGAGTACACCATAGAGTTCAGAAAGATGGCCATAATGTTGGGTATCTCCCCAAAGAACCCAGATGTAATCCCCAAGTATTTGGGGGGTCTACACATCCCTATGCATGATCAAGTGATGTTGTTCAAGCCCAAATCAATGGATGAGGCTTGTGTACAGGCACAGTACCAGGAAAGCATAGGCTTGAAGAGAGCGCAATCAATTGGATCAAAGAAAAAGGAGAAATAGGATGCTTCTAAGTACGGGAAGAAGAAGCAAAAAGAGGGGAAAGATAAAACTATAGTAGCCATAGCACACAATTGCAAAGATCCCAGCAATCACTGCAAAATTGATGTCCATACAAAGAAGAAGTGTTGGAATTTGCATCCAAAACTAAACCCAAAGAAGAAAAAGAAAGATAAGAAGAAGAAGAATCTCATGGCCATGGATTCGAGAAACCAAGTTGAAATCAGCTCAGACCTGGATGAGAAGTCTGTATTTACGTCAGTGCAGAAGGAGGTAAACCTGAGTAGCCTTCAGCAGTAGGAAGAGAAAGAAATGACCAAACTCTTCCATATAAAAATATAGGTCAAGAAGACAAAAATTGATACTTTGTTTAACTCAAGATCGTAGGAAAATCTCATTGCAATGGAGCTGGTCAAGAAGTAGGAGCTAGAAGTTCGTGATCATCTGAATCCATATCCACTAGGATGGGTAAATAAGACTTGTAGAGCTAAAGGTAACAAAATAGTGTAAAATTAGAATTGCCATCAATGTTGATTTTATTGATGTAGTAGAACTAGATGTGGTTCCCCTTGATATATTTGGAGTCCTATTTTGGATTCCCTACATGTACATGTGAGATGTTATATTCATGTAGAGAGCCAACCAGTATCGACTCTTAAAGGATGGAAAATCATTCATCATTAACGTGCACAAAGGCAAGTCAAAAATTTCATTGGTAAGTTCCAACCAAGCCAAGAAATTTAGATGAGTTCCAACAATAATCTTGTTTTATTTTTTTTAAGAGAAAATTAGTTTGTAGAAGAGTCAGTAAGAGGTAAGGCATCCCTGTAGGGGTGTACTGAGAAACAAAAACAACAACTAGAAGAGTTGTTACACGCATAGAGGGATGTGTTTCGAGAGCCTAAAGGGTTACCACATAAGAGAGAAGTGGAGCATGAGATCCAACTATTTTCAAACTCCCCATTTCCAAACATTGGGTTGTACATGAAGTTTGTTATAAAATCATGTGAGGTGAATAAATAGTTGTAGCAGCTACTAGAACAAGGTGTCATTTGACCGATTACATCATCATGTGGGTCACCCATCATCATTGTGCCAAAGAAGGATAGGACTTAGATGATGTGTATATATTATTGGGCATTGAACAAAATCACGCTCAAGAACAGATACCCCCTACCCAGGATAGATATGTTGGATTAGTTGCAGCAAGAAAAGTATTTCACCAAGTTGGACCTAAAGTTTGGATATCACCAGGTTAAATTCAAAGAAGATGATAACTAGAAGACAATATTCAAAACTAGGCAGGGTTTGTCTGAGTGGTTAATCATGCCATTTGGCCTATGTAAAGCACCAGCTATGTTTATGATATTAATGAATGACGTATTGTGCCCTTTTATATATTCATTTGTTGTTGTTTATTTGGATGATATATCGGTATACAATGATACCTGGGAGGAGAACATCTCTCATTCGACACAGGTGCTAGAGACATTAAAGAAGCACCACTTGCTAGAAAATATCAAGAAGTGCAAGTTTGCACAATAGTCTTTGGTGTATCTGGGGTATGTGATAGGTGGAGGAGAGTTGAAGATACATACTCCCAATATGGATACCATCATGAAATGGCCAATGCCTCCTAATGTTTCTGAGGTCAGGAGTTTCATCAGGGTAGCACAGTACCTGAGGTAATTCATAGCCTCATTTTCAGTGGTATCAACATTGCTCCACACCATAACAGAAAGTGGTAAAATTTTCTGGTGGGGAAAGGGTTAGTAGACAGAATTCAATGAGATACAGAAGAAAATTAATCAAGCACCAGTTCTGGCATTACCAAACTTGCAGCATCACTTTGAAGTGGAGACAGATGCAAGCAGGTATGTTATGGGAGTGGTCTTAATGCAGGGAGGTAGGCATGTATGCTACCATTATAAAGTATTTCATAGGGAAATTATTAACTACCCTACCTATGATAAGGAGCTTTATGCCCCAATTCAAGCTGTGAAGAATTGGAAGCACAACCTTAAAGGAAATAAGACAATAATCCACACATATCACCATCCACTATAATACTCACAAGCCCAAAGTAAGCTATAACAAACCATGCATTACAAGTGGATGGGGTTTCTATAGCATTTCCATTTGCTGATCAAGTACAATAAGGGAAGAAAAAGAAAGCTGGTTTACATGCTTTTAAGGCCACCGACACCAAAGATCACAGCTTTGGGAACTCTCATGCACATGGATCCATTCACCTATGATGCATATAGAGAGGCATATTCAGAGGATGAGGACTTCAAGGAGGTGTTTCAACAATTGCATTGTAAAATTCATGTGCATGATGGCAACAACATCATTAACTGACATATCCAGGATGGGTTACTCTATAAGTTGGATAAGCTATGCGTTACTAAAGGTGAGAGATTACAATTAATTAGAGAGGATCGCACCTCCAAGTTTGTAGGTCACTTTGGTGTAGGAATACCATGACCAACTTGCAGAGAAATGTTAATTGGCCCAAGATGTAAGAGAGGGTATCTAGGTTCATAAGAGGATGCATGCTTTGTTGTACCAACAATCCTAGCAATAGGAAACAGGGTCTATATCACCCCTTACATGTAGCCACTTATCCTTGGGAAAGAATTTCCATGGACTTTGTGGGAGGTTTAACAACAACTAGGAAGGGACATGACTACCTAGTTGTGGTAGTTGACAGGTTCAGCAAGATGTGTGTTCTGATGCCCTGTAAAAAGACCATTAGTGGGAAAGAAGCAGCGAAATTGTTTTGTGGACAAGCCTGGTTTCACTTTTGGATACCAAAGAGCACCATTTCAAACAGGGACACGAGATTTCTCAGTGCATTATGAACTACATGTGGGAGAATATGGACACGAAGTTGAAGAGATATATAGCATTCCATCCGTAAATATATGGGCACACAGAAGTAGTCAATAGGACTTTGGTGTACTTATAAGGGATACAAACAGAAGCATCTGAAGACCTGGGATGAAAATATGGTATATATATAGCATTATTACAACAAAGAAGTCCACACTTCTACAAGAAAGTCCCCATTTGAAACCTATTTTGGATATTTGCCTCCTTCACCTTTCGACATTGCATATGGGCTGCAAGGACGAGTGGGGGAAGATCTTACAAGAGACACCTTGAGGGCTAAAAATTTTGTATAAAATATTAGGAAGATCCATACACAGGTACAAGAAACACTACAGAAGTCACAGGAGAAATATAAGGCCAGGCATGATTAGCATAGACTAAAGAAATCGTTTAAGGTGGGAGACAAAGCATGGTTACAGTTGAACAAGGAGAGGATATAGGGTCATGGTAAGAAAATCACGACTCTTAGGTATTGTCCCTTTGAGATACTAGAAAAGGTGGGTGATAATTCCTATCAACTCAATTCACAACCATATATGTGCATTTACTCAGTTGTGAATGTAGGCAATTTTAAACTTTATTCTACTTTCATGTTAGATCAGGAAGAGGAACAGGTCCTACCTTCTGTGGAGAATTTTGCACCAGATGCTCAGGCAAAGTTGACAGAAGATACATTTTTGCAGAAGAGGTCTAGAACTACAAGACAACGGTAGCATGACCTTTGGTAGATTGGTTGACATGACAACTTCTAGGAAAAGAAAAGTGGTACACTAGAGAGAAGGTGAAGGAAAAATTTCCTAACCTTAT
Source organism: Pinus tabuliformis (assembly GCA_031772625.1). Lineage (NCBI taxonomy): Eukaryota > Viridiplantae > Streptophyta > Pinopsida > Pinales > Pinaceae > Pinus > Pinus tabuliformis. The sequence continues at coordinate 720,088,763 of CM062814.1, forward strand.
TCAATAAAATATTTTGGGTAGAAAAATCCTCCCAAAATGGGGAGTTGTGATCTAGATTGGATCATTATATTTTTTTTCATCCATCTCGATGATTTCATAGTGGAAAAAGTGGAGGCATCAGCTCAAGCCATTGTTTTTACCAGCGGGACCGTTTGGCAAAACAGGGTCACAAACATTCTGGGAGTGTTTAGAGGCATCAAATGATGTTTTTGGGGGGTAAAATTTTGTCTCTTTGGTGTCGCACCATTTCATGTCATGTTACACAAAGAGACCTTTCCAATGGCACAATAATCATGTCAATTGGTGTTTGTATGTGAAATTTATGCCACTAAGAAGTTGACCTTCCTATTTTCACCACCATAATTCGAGAGGATGCCACATCAGTCATCAATATTCATGAAAAAGGGGCTAGCCACATGATTATGATATAGAAGACTCTAGAAGATTCAATATTGTAACTTTGGTTAAGATTTGAGGTAGTCAAACCTAACCACTAGTAGGTTATCGAGTTGTGTTATAACCAGGCTGCCAAGAGGAAAAGGGATTTGATTCTTTCAAGTGAATTTGTTTCATAGCTAAGAAAAAATAGCCAAGAGGGGTAATAGGTGGAGCATATAGATAGGGTTTTTTAATTGTAGCAACCCACCAGCCACGGGCCATACTTCTTTGTACTTACAGACATATTTCCATTCAGAGAAAGAAAGGGGAGCAGCCTCACCTTTCAGCTAGGTTTTTCTCCCGAAAGGGTTCCCATAGCATATCTTGTGTCAAATGTGTGAAATTTTATTTTGGCATTCTTTATTATTTGCATAATTTTAATTTTCATGCATGCACTATTATCAATAGATCTATAGTATAGAATTTCATATTTTTAATATGATATTATCATATCTATTATAATGAACTATACAGTGGAATATCCACAATTGTTTATAGATCATATTGGTATCAAATCATTTTTCTTTGGGAATATTGTGGATACTTGCAAGGGATCTATATTATCTAGGCCAAAAGTCGTAAAACCCGAATCATGGCCAATGAATCTGTGAATGACCCTCTCGATCCTACAGAGGAGATATTTTCATAGATAGAAAAACAAGTCACTAATATAAATCGTAATGTAAATCTCCTCATGGAGGCCCTAAGAAATAAGCTTAGGATATTTGGAGAAGATGGGGGTTCAAATGCAAAGGACAAGTTAGAAGGGGGATCAGGAGATCCAAAAGAAATGGAGAATCAGCCAAAGAAAAAACCTAAAAAAGATCAACCCAGTCTAAGTATCCTGAATCAATCACAGCCCCTATTTAAAATGGAAGAAAAGGTCAATATCAAGCCATGTCATGGCAAGATATAAAATCTAAATCTGAATCATGGGTTGCAACAACTGGAATTGTATTTTAGCATCCATCAAATTTTGGAAGAACGGAATATCTCATTTGTGTGGCAGAAATTAGAGGGCCACGACCTAACTTTGTGGGAGAGCCACATGGATACCTTCAAGTTGGAGGGAGAGCCTCCAGTGACTAAGTGGGAGGACTCAAAAACCCTCATTAATTTTCAGTTTTACCCTATTAGGTACATAGAGTACCAGTGGATCCAGTGGCACTACTTCAAGAAAAAGTTGGGGAAAGCATGCAGGAGTACACCACAGATTTTAGTAAGATGGCCATAATGTTGGGTATCTCCCCAAAGAACCTAGATGTACTCCTCAAGTATTTGGGGGGTTTACACCTCCATCTGTGGGAGTAAGTGATGTTGTTCAAGCCCAAATCAATGGATGAGGCTTGTTTACATGCACTGTACCTTAAGAACGTAGGCCTGAAAAGAGCACAATCAAGTAAAACGAAGCAAAAAGAGCAACGAGAGACTTCTATGGAGGGGAAGAAGAAACAAAAAGGGGGAAAAGATAAAAAGATGGTAGCCACAACACACTATAGAAAATATCCATGTAACAACTACAACCACTGCAACATCAATGAGCACATAGAGGAGAAGTGTTAGAAGTTTCATCCAAAACAAAACCTAAAGACCAAAAACAAAGATAATAAGAAGAAGAATTTCACAGCCATGGATTCGAAAAACCAAGTTCAAAGCAATGAAGACGTAGAAGAAAAGATCATATGTACGTTAGTATAGAAGGAGGTGAATCTGAGTATCCTTCAGCAATAGGAAGAGAAAGAAATGACCAAACTCTTCCATATAAAGATATAGGTCAAGAATACAAAGATTGATGCTTTGTTTGACTCAGGATCGCAGGTGAATCTCATTGCAGAAGAGCAGATTAAGAAGTTGGATCTAGAATTTCATGATCATCCAAACCCATATACACTTAGATGGGCAAATAAGGATGCATAGCTAAAGGTAACAAAATAGTGCAAAATTACATTCGTTGTCAATGTTGATTTTATTGATGAAGTAAGACTAGATGTGGCTCCCCTTGATGTATGTGGGGTAGTGTATGGGAGTCCATACATGAACATGTGAGATGCTATATTCATGTAGAGAGCCAACATGTATCAACTTGTCAAGGATGGAAAATAATTCATCATCAATGCACACAAATGAAAATCAGAAACTTCATTGGTAAGTTCCAACCAAGCCAAGAAATTAATCAGTTCCAACAAGAAGTATGTTTTATTATTTTTAAGAGAAAATTTGTCTTTATAAGAGACAGTAAGAGACAAGGCATCCTTGGAGGGGTGTACTAAGAAACATAAATAGAAAATAGAAGAGTTGCTAAAAGCATACATGGATGTGTTCTGAGAGCCTGAAGGGTTACCACCTAAGAGAGAAGTGGAGCATGAGATCCAACTATTGTCAGAATCCCCATTTCCAAACAACGAGTTGTATAGGTAGACTATTATAGAAGCAAGTGACGTGAAGAAACAATTGCAGCAACTATTGGAATGGGGTGTCATTCGACCATGTACATCGCCATGTCATTCACCCATCATCATTGTGCCAAAAATGGATGGGACTTGGTGAATGTGTATAGATTATAGGGCATTGAACAAAATCACACTCAAGAAAAGATACCCCTTGCCCAAGATAGATGATTTGGTGGATCAGTTGCAGCAAGAAAATTGTTGGGTTGGTTATATTCTTTCCACAACTATCCCACGTAGTTAACCGAGGGTTAGAGGGGGAGAGGTCACAGGGGGTTTGAGGGGCACCCGTAACCCCACTTTATGGGGTCCGGGGCAGCGCCCCAGAAAATTTTGGTTTTGGACTCTATGTTAGGTTGGGCGGACCCACCTATGGTTTTGTGCATGATTTTCGCACATGTTTTTTGGACACGATGGTTTTTCGGTCCATGGTATTGGACACGATGGCTTTCGGTCCATGGTATTGGACGCGATGGTTTTCGATCCATGGTATTGGATGCTTCGACATGTATAAATATGTATTGCAACATTGAAAGGAACATAATGAAAAACCAAGCTGGTAGTCCCAGTTTTGGGATCCAGGGGAAAATATCTGTGTATATGTGTTTTATGTGTTATGTTCTCGCATTGTTTATTTTCTTTGTTTTAGAATTCGTATGCAGGTAATTTCTTTATGGGGTTAAAACCTACATTTGGTATCAGAGTAGTTTTGGCTTCAAGGGGACACCTTTGTTGCTGAGGGGTTTCGCTCGGGCCTGTGGTAGACCCTGTTCAGTGGGAGATCTACGAGATCGATTCTAGTGGTGAAAGAAGATGGCGAGCAGTGGAAAGATAGAGATCGAGAAATTTAATGGTCAGAGTTTTGAGTTGTGGAAACTCAAGATGGAGGATCTATTGGTGGATAAAGATTAGTGGATCGCGGTAGATCTAGGTACTAAACCAACGCGAGTGTCCGATGAAGAATGGAAGAAGTTGGATCAAAAGGCAAAGAGCACAATACAGTTGTGTGTCTCAGATTCAGTATTGTTGAATGTATCAGGGGAAGTTATGGCGAAGGCTTTGTGGGACAAGTTAGGGACTTTGTACCAATCTAAGTCTCTGGTGAATAAATTGTTCCTACGAAAAAAGTTGTATAACCTAAGGATGAAAGATGGAGACTCGGTGACAGAGCATCTAAATGCATTTAATATTGTGTTAAGTCAGTTAGCATCTGTTGATATTAAAATTTCAGATGAAGATAAGTGCATCAGTTTGTTGTGTTCTCTACTAGATTCGTGGGATAGTCTGGTTATTGCAATAGGTAGAAATGCAACTGCCTTGCAGTTTGATGAAATAGTCTCATCTTTGTTGACGAAGGAGATGAGATAGAAAAATATGGAGAGCTAGAATGGTGATGCCTTGTCTGTACAAGGATGGTCCCCGAACAGAAACAAAAATAAATCATCAAGTGGGAGATCTAAATCTAGAGGGAGATCTAAATCTCCAGGAAAACCTGTAAAGGTGGTGTGCTGGAAATGTGGAAAGGAAGGCCACTTCAAAAGGGACTATAAATCTAAAGCTCCTGACAAAGGAAAGGGATCTGATGAGGCTCCTTCTGCAAGAGGCGAAAATCACCTCAGATGAAGGTGGGGATGTGTGCTTGGCTTCTTCAAGTACACATGTAGATCATGAGGCATGGTTGATTGACTCAAATGCATCCTTTCACTTCACTCCCCATAGAGAGTGGTTCTGCGAGTATGAGAAATATGATAGTGGTGATGTCTTCTTGGGGGATGACAAGAAGGCTAGAATCATTGGTCGCGGAAAAGTAAAGTTGAAGTTGAAAGGTGGAAGGGTTAGAAGACTTCCAGGTGTTCTGCATATTCCTACATTGGCTAGAAATCTAATTTTTGTAAGCAAGTTGGATGATGCAGGTGAAAAAACAATTTTCGAGAAGGATACCTGCAAGATGGTTTGGGGAGCACTGGTATTGATGCGGGGAGTTCGGATTGGAACTCTGTACAAGCTGCAAGGTAGCATTGTTATTGATGGGTGCAATAGTTCTATGGTTCTTGAAAGTGGAGCAGAAAATCTAGTGGCCTCTGGAGAGAAGACCAAGTTGTGGCATCAAAGGCTTGGACATATTGGAGAGAAGGGCATTTGAATACTTCATGGTAAAGGTATGGTAGAAGGTATGAGTAATAACTCTCTAGATTTTGATTTCTATGAAAATTGTGTATATGGGAAGCAGAATCGGGTGAGTTTCCCCTCTGGTAGTAAGAGGGTGAAACAGATATTAGAACTTGTGCACAGTGATGTGTTTGGACCTGTGAAGGTTCCATCACTAGGTAAGTCTGTGTACTATGTATCATTTATAGATGACTTCTCAAGGAATACATGGATATATTTCCTTAAGAAGAAATCTGAAGTCTTTGACAGGTTTAAAGAATTTAAGGCTCTGGTGGAAAACGAGACAGAGAAGAAGATAAAGGTGCTGAGGACAGATAATGGTGGAGAGTTTTGCAGCACGGAATTTGAAGAATTCTGTAAAAAGTGTGGTATATCATGGTAGAAGACTACTCCATATACACATCAACAAAATGGAGTTGCAGAAAGAATGAACAAGACGTTGATGGAAAGGGCAAGAAGCATGCTCAGTGGTGTTGGGTTAGGATAGAAATTCTGGGTAGAGGCAGTGGATACTACATGTTAGCTGGTCAATAGGTCACCTTCGTCAGTGTCGGAGGATAAGACTCCACAAGAGGTATGGACTGTGTTAGCACCTAAATCTGCCTTAGACTGAAGGAAGGAAAAAATTAGGGTAACCACAAACCACGCTCAGTCTGGTAGCTAGCCCTACCAGAACAGGAGAGGGCTCTCTCTGAGTCACGCTCAGTGAATAGATAATCGAAAACGGTCTGAGATGACTTACAATAAAATATTTACCTTAGGCTAGTAAGTGAATAGGGATTCGGGAAACAATTTTCATGAATGACCGAGCTTCTGGGATGGTATGGGACCAACGGTCAGCAAAGAACAAAGAATTTAATACAAAGGCACAGATTATTCCGTGAGGCAAGGTGGGCGGAAAATGTAACAATTTAGTTTAAGGTACCGCGGCATGAATAGATTGCTGAAGAAAGTGAAAAGGGCATAGTGACATGAATCCTTTTCAACAGAAGAATAACACTGAACATGAAATTTTCCCACATGCAGAGCAATAAAATTGAATTCTACCTAATCTCACTCAGAAAATTTCACTGGAAATGAACATGAATTGAATAATGAAACATAACGAAATACATATGAAAACATAAGAGACACATTTGCTACACTCACAACCACAAGAATCTCATGAAATAGAGCCGCTGCCTTTCATTAATTCTCTATCAAAAATACACAGTGAAGAAACAAAGTTTCTTTCCCATAGTCTCCCAGAAGTTACAAGCCAACCAACCCTTTGCAAATAACTTGCATACAATATATAGAATACGTGAGGAAGATATAGAACACCTAGGGGTTGGGAAGTTACTCGAATCATTACAAAATGGAGATGGAGAGCCAACCATCAGCTACAGGTGCAACGCTACAAACATGACATTTGGCATTGGGGTGACCGTTTGCCTTCCTTCACCACTTGGATAGAAGCCAATATGGAGAAAAAACACTTTAAATGCCGCCTTTGGTGCCAAAAATCCAAAGTGTAGATGACCGGGCCCACTTGGAGAAGTCACAAACCGAAATTTTGCGAAACGGAAGCAAATTGGCAATTTTTTCCTCTATGCACCGCGCCATTTTTTCTGTGCATCACGCTACTTTGGGACCTATTTTGGGGCACTTGCAGGTGTCCAAAATGTGCCCAAGTGAGCTTTCTGGAAAGCCTGTCCTGTCTACTTTCTAACCCAACTGGAATTTTCAAATTTTATGCTCATTTGCCCCTCCAAATCTCCATTATCCCAAGACTTCTTTCTGTGTGTCAAAAAAGTGGCAGAGAGGCCATGTTTGGGTGTTTTTTGACCTTTAGGAGACCCAGATCTTGCCCAAATCTCTTTCCCAGACACCAGTAGTCGTAATTTTTGATGCTGAATCCAAATCTACAAGCCATTTCTCAATTGGAGCCCTAGAATTTTAGCGTCGCAGGGAGAAAATCCCTGTTTTTTGCCCAAAAAATTTCCCTGTGACCAAAAATTCCCCAACTTTTTTGAAATTTGGGTTGGAAGTTCTCTATGGGGTGCCATGCTAAGCCAAGGAAGCCTCAGCCAAGATTCTAAGCCTATCTTGCTCTTTTTCTCGTTTTTCCCTTCTTGTGGCTTTCCTCAGTTTTGCTTTCAAGTTCCTTATCCGGGCCTGTGCACTCATGTTTCGCACCCTGTAACGGAAAGCCATATGTCTCAATAGAGCAAGGTCCTGGTCGGCTTTGTCCAGCAACCTCTCCAAATTCATGTTGACCCTCTCAAGGTTGGCCTCCCAATCCTCATTGATTTCTTGCTCCAAAGATGTGAGTGCAACCCTTCTTCTTTGAGCAGCTTGGCGATGCTCACGGATGTTCTACAGCTCCATGATCATCTGTTGGTCCTCAAGCTGTTTGTTTCTCTGCTCCAGGTAGTTCATGTTCCATTTGGCCCTCTCCAAGTCAAGGGACAAGGAGTCAATCACTGACTTCTGCTCCTTGATGATCTCTGTGAGCTCCTCATTTGTTGGTTCTGCATCTATCTCATCGTCCTGGAGGAGAACAAACTCAGTCCCTCGCTCACCTGATGGCCCTTCCTCCTGCATTGGCTCCTTACCCTTACCCTACTCCTATGATGCTGATGTCGGAAGCGAGGCCCCTTCCACCTCGGGTGGAGATAACACTCGCTTTGCTGCTGCAAATAAGGATCTACTGCCTTTCTGATAGGTGATGTATACGAGCATAGTGGCAGTCTCATGTCGCTCATACTGATGAGATGGTCCCCCTACCTCATGCTCTGCCTCTGAAACCACCTGTGGAGAGCTGAAGAAGTCACGGGAGATGAAGTCCTCCCAAGCAATACCCTGCAATCCCAACTGATGGTCTACCAAAATCCGGATAAGGGAAAAGTGATACACATTGTTGAGCTGCTGTCGAGGGGTCTTGTGCTGCATGAAATTTCTCATCCTCTCTATGTTCCCGCAGATGAAAAATGGGAGGTTCATCATCCGCACCCTGGTAAAGTGCATTAGCAACCTAACGTGATAGGCATAAAGGCGAGAAAACCTCCCCTCGCAACTGAAGTACTTCATGATCAATTTCATGAGCAGGGCATACTCATCTTTCAGAAATCTGAATGGAAAAACTCTCGTGAGGTGGCTCAAACAGCTGTCTTTGATGTAAGGCTCATAATGATGCCTCTCCACCTTTTTCTTTTTATGCCACTGCTCTCCAATGTTGGGTATGCCTGTTGCCACTGATATGGTCTCGGGTGTCAATGTGAAAGTGACCCCAGCCAAGATAGACTGTCCTCCATGTAGGTGAAGTGCAAAAAGTCGGGCCAACTCATGATGAACTCTGACATTTTCCACCCTCTGACAAAATTCGAAACATGCTAAGTGCTGGAAGCAAGACATAGCAAGAGGGCATGCCTGCAACTCGGTGAGGGTGTTTGGCTCGTCCCTAAGATGTCTACCACTCCAGTGATGTATCCTTTGGGCCCTTTCTCCCGAAGTTGTGTCACTGTGGGTCTCCTCCTCATACTCTGATGAAACTTCGGATGCCATTACTGCTGTTTGTACCCTAAATTTTATGTTGCCCTTGAATTCTGATGAAGCTGGTAGCTGCTTTGAAAATCTCCCGCCAAGGGGACAATAAAATAGGGAGTATTAGGAGGGGAATGATGAAATAGGAATAGGGGTTTAAAGGGAGATATTTATCAGGGATTTGGAAGTAGTTTGGGTATGGGGTTGATGGGGTAGGGTTTTGAAACATATTGGCAGCTTTGTCACTGTAGCATAAACCCTAGGATCATGATTTCTTTCTTTCTCTTTTGTTGTATAAAAATGTTTGCACTTGATTTATACCCCTACAACCACGCTATACCTTTCAATTTTGGTGCAAGAATGGAGGTAGGTGGCCTACCTTTCAAAATTGGTGAGCATCCAAAAGTTTTTAGGCAGATTGGATAGTTTCTGGGCTTTTTATTTCTGTACGCCGCGTGCTCTGCCCATTGCGCCGCACGCCGGGTATGCGCCACGCCAGTGTTGTATTTACACAATGGGTGAGCCCTGTGTGCGCTGTGCCCAGGGAGTGCACCGCGCTCCTTGGTGTGTGCACCGCGTGCTATGAAATCACTCAAATTTTCTCCTAATCTTTGACTCTTCGACCCTTTGACCATGCATCCCTCTCCCAAAGCTTTGCTTGCCCAGTAGGTTGGTCCTATGGTGATTTTGCATTAACCAAACAGTGGAGGAAAAGGGAGAGGGTTTGGTAGTGACTTAGGGCAGGGGTTTAGGAAAAATGACAAGGGAGGATGGGGAAAAAATGATAGGTGAGGGGAATAAGTGGGTGGAGTGAAACCTTGGCAATATCAACACAAGTTTACAACCTCCGCCTTCATTTTCTTGTTGATTCTCATGGGTGACATTATGCGTTTTGGGTGACATTCAACCTCTTCACAAACACCATATCCTTGACAAAACTTGATGAGTAGGCGATGTCATAAGGCTTACCTCTCAATTTGATAGCCTTCACCAAAGTTTGAAGTGATTTGGCACTGTTTCTTGGTTTCTGGACTGTGTGCGCCACGTTCCTTGTATGCGTCGCGCCTGTGCAATCTTTCAACGGCGGGCTGGCTGCATGTGCGCCTGGTGAGTGCGCCGCGCCCCTGGTTATATGCACCACGCGCTCCCAAAACCTGCTTCCAATCACTCAAACTCTCCAATCTCACCCTCACACCTTTGAAATGCTTTCTCCAAGTCTTGCAAGAGCACAATGCCTTTGATTTGGGTCAAAACATGTATTTATAGCCTTGGAGGAGATGGGTTTGATTTTTGCCTCTTTGAAAACCCCTTTTCTAATGTTGAGTTTTGCACTTTTTCACTGACCTTTAAACACACTGATTTTCACTTTCCCTTTGACATTTTGGCTCAAATGATGAAATTTTCGACACCTCTTTGCAGGGACTATATGATAGAGCATTTGACCATGTAAATCATAACTGCATCTGAAAAGTCAACTGGTGATTTTTTGGAAAATTTTGTCATAAATGACCTTGTTTGACTTTTCTTCAAAACAGAGTTTTGAAGAAGAGTCGATGTCTATCCAAGTGACAATGAAGCTCTCTAAACCATAGTTGTATAAGGCCTCCCTCTGGCCTGCATGGCTTGTTCTGGACATGTTTTCAAAGACCAAATTGATGAATTCCTAGACCCAAACATAAAAATGACTTTGTCCTGTAAAGGATCAGACCTTGACTGTCATGAAATTTCGATGATTATGGAAAAAGACCTGAGCCAGCAGGAGCCAGACATGAGGGAAAATGATTAGCATAACCTTCTCCATCAGATCATGGCATGTCCCTAGCAAAATGTAGCTGAGTGAATGGAGCAGGACACCTAAAATTGAAATGCACAAAGAGTTTTGATCTCTGATGGAGGGCTGACCAGACCGACTCTAACATTGGCTCCAATGGGGGATGGTAGCTCCTTGGATGTGCCAAGAACAGCAGATCTCTGGAGGAGCTAGACAGTGCCTTTTGTCCATTGGGCTATGGAGTCATCATTTCGATAAACAGCACAAGACTCTGACTTATTTATGAAACTGAAATGACCAAGAAATTGGCTCTACTTGACATTGAAATAACTCAAAAACTAACTTTACAGACTGAAACCAAACTGAAATAAAAATGGTATTTACAATGACATTGGAAGCAGCGTTAATAGATCAGCAGTGATACCGCTTGAGTAGCCAACCATTGATCGGCCCTCCAGGACAATCTTCCCCATTCATTTCCTTCAGAAGAAAGGCATTCTGACCCCTATATGCTGCAATCTTGAAAGGACCTTTCCAAAGATTTTCGAACTTTCCGTGCTTGCCTTTCTCTTCATTCCTTGCATCCCACTTCAGCACCACATCATCCAACTGAAATTTATCTACTTTTTCTTTTCTGTCATAGATTTTCTTTATCTTCTCCTGCAACTTGGATGTGTTCTTGAAAACTTCTTCTCTTGTTTGCTGCAAGTGGATCATTTGATTCAGCCTTCTCTGCATGGGATCTTCTTCACTGCCGGCCTCCTGAAGAAGTCTGACCATCGGGGCAGCAAGAGAGGTGGGGAATACTGTGTCAACTCCATAAACAAGCTCAAACGGTGACATACCAATAGACTTTTTCTGACTGATCCGATCTACCCAAAGCGCATGGACCAACCTCTTATTCCAGCTCTTTTTATTTATTTCCAGCAGCTTCTTGATGATGTTGACCAATGATTTATTCGAGGATTCTGCCAATCCATTGCCTTGCGGATGATAGGCAGTTGAATGACCCAAAATTATGTGATACTTATGACAAAATTCTACCATCCTTTTCGATTTGAAAGTTGCTGCATTATCAGTGATTAATTTGTTTGGACAACCAAAGCGAGACAAGATGTTATTTTCGAGAAATGAAATGATTACCGTGTCTGTGGCTTGTCTGGTAGGGGCTGCCTCAATCCATTTTGTGAAATAGTCCATTGCTGTAAGGATCCATCTATGTTGTCCGGAAGAGGCGGGATGAATTTCCCTAATGAAATCCAACCCCCACTGCTGGAAGGGAGCGCTCACTTCAATAGGCTTAAGTGGCAAAGGCTGTAATTTCTATTTTCCTTCAAAAATCTGACATTTATAACAGTGCTTGACCATCTTATGCACATCAACAAACAAAGTAGGCCAGTAGTACCCTACTCTCAAAATTTTGTTCGCTGTTGACTTCCAAAAAATATGACCACCACACTCTCCTCCGTGGAAATCCTCCATGACTTTCTTTGTCTCCTCTTCCACCAAACAATTTAGCAAAATGCCACCAGGATCTTTCCAATACAGTGCAGAATTCAAAATACAAAACTTGGCAGCCTTCAATTTGAGTGTTCTCGCTTTGTTTCTAGTCATGCCAGGCGGTGGTGATAGATTTTTCAGCACATATATTATATCTGAATACCATGGGGACAAAGCAAACATTTCGGATACCTGAATTGACGTTCCTTCCTCATTCTCATCGGACATGGCAGTGATCAGATTTATGTCCAAGGCATGCAAGTTTGATTCGGCCATTAGCTTCGCCAACCCCTGTCCTTTGACCAGCTTTGTAGGCTTTATTTCCACATCATATTCCAGTAAGGCTGCAATCCATTTGCCTCTTCTCCCTTCTGGATCGGTCTGCACTAAAACATATTTTACAGCAGTCTTAGAAACATAGGCCAGAATGTGAGAATGTAGGATATATACCCGGAAATCCTTCAATGCCTTCACCAATGCCAGGGCCTGCTTCTCTATGATGTTGTACTTTAAAGCTGCATCTCTTATAGCCCTGCTGAATAATGCAATGGGTCTTTCATGATCATCTCTCTTCTGTAATAATACCACTGCCATAGTGTGCTCAGAAGCAAATGAAAACAATATGAAATCCTGAGTGTAGTCTGGGCTGACTAGAACTGGAGCTGAAGAAAGGGCCAATTTGACCAAGTTGAAAGATTTTACAGCCTCCTCTATCCATTTTACCTAGCTGTCCTTCTTAAGCATGTTGGTCATTTCTCTTAAGTGTTCTGCAAGATTAGGCACAAAGCGACGCAGAAAATTCATCTTCCCAATGAAGGATTGTATCTCCTTTTTGTTCCTAGGAAGATCAATTTGCTGAATTGCTTGCACACGTGTTGGGTCTATACGAATGCCATCCTTTGAAATGATGTGCCCAAGTAATTTTCCTTCCTCCATGGCGAACAAGCTCTTCTTAGGATTCAGCGATAGACCATATTTCTTGCATTTTTGAAAGACAATTTTTAGGTGATGCATGTGCTCTTCATCAGATTTGGAAAATACCGTCAAATCATCCAATTACACCACCAAAAACACATCCTTCTCATTTGCAAAAGCCAAGTCCATTGCCCGCTGAAATGTGGCACCTGCATTCTTTAAACCGAAGGGCATTTTGGCATAGTGAAAGGTTCCCCATGGAGTGGTGAATGCTGTCTTGTCTCTATCATCTTCATGAACGGAAATTTGGTTATATCTGGAATAACCATCAAGCAGTGACATACGAGATGCCCCCACTACTTGCTGAAGTATATGGTCCATCTTGGGCAATGGATAGTTTTCCTTCAATAAGACCTTATTTAGATTTCTGAAATCAATGCATAGGCGGATCTCACCGGTCTTCTCGCGTACAGGCACTAAGTTAGATATCCAATCTGAAAATCTGATGGGCACAATGATACCTGACTTATACAACCTATTTACCTCCTTTTCAATAGATGGCAGCAACTTTGGATTTATCCTTCTCAGCTTCTGTCTAAATGGTTTTTGGTTGGGCTTGATGGGTATTCTGTGCTGAATAATATTTGTATCATAGGTCTTTAAATCAGAATAATCCCAAGCAAACACATCTGCAAATGAAGCCATCAAACTGATGTATTTGTCCTTGATCTTTGGCGGTAATGCTTTGGACAATTTCACCAACTTTGGATTGGCAGTTGTACCGATGTTGACTTCTTCTACACCCTTCTCTATCGGCTAAATGTTGGCTTGCGGGCTACATCGTCCTGATCAAAAAGTTCCTCTAGAGGTATCAAGCCTTTAGGAATGATGTTATTCTTCAGCTGCAATACTTCCATTTGATTGATCTGCACTTCATCTGTAACATTCCCTTTGCCCTCATCGTTTTCTACATCAATTGAGGTTTCTTTGAACTTGCCTTTGTTTAGCAAAAAATCCTTAATCTCCTCATCATCTTGAAACACTTGCCAATATCGCTGATTATCTGGAATGGTTGGCCGATGCTTGACATGGATTTCAAATTTATTACTAGAGTTCATGGGAATCTTCAATTTTCTCGCTGACTTGGCAAGAGCATCAGCAATACTATTTTGTATACGAGGCACACATGTCAAGGTGTATTCTGAAAATAACTTCAAGATGTTTAAAACTACATTACGATAGGCCCGCATCCTAGGATGTTTTGCTTGATACTCACCTCTGACCTGTTTTATTACCAACTCGGAGTCACCATATACCGAAATCCTTTTTGCATTCAGCTTTCTAAGAATCTTTAGGCCAGCAATCAGAGCTTCATACTCAGCTTCATTATTTGAACATTCAAAGGCCAGCTTGTAAGAGCAAACTCTCACGCTGCTAGGCACTTTATTTGGGGCGGAGAAAGGACTGCGTACCCAAATTCCAATTCCAGTGCCATCATTCCCTACTGCTCCATTGAAATCCATGGTCCACAAGCCTTCTTCCTCCACTTGTAAGTGCTGGAAATCTGTTTGTCGTGCCTTGTCTGCTTGTTGTCCATTACTTTCAGCTGATTGCCCAACATTTTCCTGCTTTTCTTGTCTTTCTTTCTTCAAAATTTCTCTGAAATTTTCTGTTATTTCCGGAATGTCATCTGCTTCTACTATCTAACTATCTATCTCATTTAAACTATTTGAAAACAAAACAAAAGACTCTAAATATGTATGTACATAGTTGATAGGATGATTTATAGGTTTCTCCTTGCTTGTGATCATATATTTTAATTTTTGTTCCCGATATAACTTCCTCATTTGTCCAAACACCGGGATTGTTGCATAGGAGAAATCCAGCTGTAGTGTCCCTTTCAATTTCGCTACCCAAGACCTGGAAAGAAGCATGCCAAACCTTGGAGGAATATCTGCTACCACCACAGCCATCAAAACATTTTTCATAGGAAGCTGATCCAGACTCACAACTAAGTCTTTGATGAGTCCTATACACCTTACTCTGCTGGAATCGAATGAATAGAGATCATGATATTGCCGGGTGATGTCCAGACCAAGCTTATCCATGATAGCCTTAGGCATGAGATTGTGAGAAGCTCCGGAATCGAACATAGCATTGTGTAACACAAAATCATGCAATCCTAAACTGATATAGAAGGGTGGCACATCGCTATCGGGAAACTCACCATTAGTTGTTGGTCCAAAAATCATTTCAGGCTGATCATCTTCTACATTTACCATGTCGGACATTGGGTCCAAATTCAACATTTTAGAAATCTGTCCTCTATAACTGTTGTTGTTCATTATTTCAGTCAAGGGGATGGATACCTTTAACTTAGAAATCTCATTCTCTAGGCTAAAAGCGGGAGTTTTTTCTACCTCTTTGACTGGGATCTCTTTCCTTTCCTTTTCTTTTGATGTGGCTGGTTGCTGTGATTGTTCTGCTGATTTTGATTTGCTGCTCTCCGGACCAATCGCCTCCTTTCCTTTTCTTTGTGTAGCTGATGAATCATTTTTTGTTGTTTCACCCTCCTTCTTTTTCTAAATTGGTTTGGCCGGCACATCGTTGTTTCTAATAGAATATTGCTGCTGTTGTGCGGACAAAGCATTCATATACCCCCTTTGATATTCTTCTGATTCTTCTTCCAACACAGTGTCGCTAGCTAGAATAAAATCAATGTCTTGGTGTGCAGCTGAATTCACTGCACATTCTTCCTCTTCGGTAATGTAAGTATGCAACTCATCTAGAGTAAAGAGGTGGTTTTCCTCGCCTAATACATTCCTGTCCTCATCTGACTCCGGTCCATGCACAAAATTCTGCTGCAAAGGTGTTTGTACCAGCTGTTGTGCTGTCTGCTCTTGAGTTCGCTAATCTCTCTGTCTTATTCTATATTGTGGCTGTTGCTGACCACGAAAGTTAGGATTCCTAACTTGTGGCTCTGGCTTGTCAAGTTTTACCCTTTCAAGCATCTTCTCT
The DNA here is from genome assembly GCA_031772625.1 of Pinus tabuliformis. NCBI lineage: Eukaryota > Viridiplantae > Streptophyta > Pinopsida > Pinales > Pinaceae > Pinus > Pinus tabuliformis. Next base: position 720,104,546 of record CM062814.1, read on the forward strand.
ACCTTTTTGAGAAGTTGATCCATTGAAGAAGATTCTTCTTTCACCGTGGTTTTCTTCTCTGCTTTCGCTCTAGCTCTTTTGGACAGCAGATTTGCCTCAACGCTGACCGCAATTTTCTGCATGTCTTCCATTGTGGCCGGTTCTCTTTCTCTTAATTGGTACGCCATGTCAGCATCAAAACCATCTGGAAACTTCATCATTGCTAGTCCCACAGGTGGCTTTAGATGATCTGGAATTTCGTTGTAGACTGCATTAAATCTAACACAATAGTCTTGGACCGACTCACCAGCGTTCCGTTTGATTTGTTCATATTCGGCCAAAATTTGAAGGAGATTCTTTTTCACTTCCCACCGGTTCAAAAATTGTCTTTGTAGTTCAGCCAAGGTAGTGATACTTGCAACCGTCAAACCTCTGAACCATTTCCTCACATCACCTGCAAATGTCTGTACAAAGAGCCTCATTGCCACGTTCTCTGCATCAATCTCATGAAGTTCATAAAAGTCTCCCATTTTGTCTACATGTTGCTGAGCAGTAATGCTGTTAGGAGTGCCATCAAAAAACTGGATTTTACTTTGATAATCCGTTGGCATGTCGTCTAGAACTTGGGGTAGAACAAGGGGTGCAAAACGAGCAGCCATCATTCTCGGTGGATTTGGCCTTGGAGGTGTTGGAGGAGTGTGCACAGTTTGTAAGGGGTTTGCAATTGGAGTTTGGGGCTGCGCTGCAATGTAATTATAAATTAATCTATTATCTCTTTCTGTTTTGAGGTCTACAAGAAATTGCGGATTGGGGATGGTATAATCAACATCCCTTTCGAATTTAGACTCAAACAATGATATCTCAAACCGTTTGTCAAACTCAAGCTCTTCAAGATACTCAAAAATGTCGGGACATGAATGGGATTTGAACACGGGAGTTATGGTGCTTTCTTGACGAAGGAGTCTTGGGATCAAATTGGGGTTTTCGTAAATATGAGGAGGATCTGGGTCTGGATTGGCTCTGGTATATCATCTTGAAGCCAGCGTGCTATTGAGAAAAATCACAGGACATAACCAACTTACTCAACCTTTCCAATCCTAAGCTCATCATCCGGAAGCCTAGAATTATTATGAAACAAGGGGATTTGATTTCAACTTAGTTCCCTAGCGGAGTCGCCACTATGTTAGCACCTAAATCTGCCTTAGGCTGAAGGAAGGCAAAATTAGGGTAACCACAAACCACGCTCAGTCTGGTAGCTAGCCCTACCAGAACAGGAGAGGGCTCTCTCCGAGTCACGCTCAGTGAATAGATAATCGAAAACGGTCTGAGATGACTTACAATAAAATATTTACCTTAGGCTAGTAAGTGAATAGGGATTCAAGAAACAATTTTCATGAATGACCGAGCTTCTGGGATGGTATGGGACCAATGGTCAGCAAAGAACAGAGAATTTAATACAAAGGCGCAGATTATTCCGTGAGGCAAGGTAGGCGGAAAATGTAACAATTTAGTTTGAGGTACCGCGGCATGAATAGATTGCTAAAGAAAGTGAAAAGGGCATAGTGACATGAATCTTTTTCAATAGAAGAATAACACTGAACATGAAATTTTCCCACAGGTGTTGTTGGGAAAAGTATCCAATACGGAATGACCCTATCCCACTCTAAGGGTGATAGTTCCTTAGCAACAATCAAAGCAAAGCTATCTAAGATTACTTCTTTATGAGATGTAAAAGAGGGGAGAAAGAGATCCACTAACCGATGTCTTTCGCTAATGGTTGATCCAATCTTCTCTCCTTGCTGCTTGCCCCTAGCTCCTTGCTCTTTCACTGGCCCAGCTACACCAAGATCCTGCAAAATGGCAAGAGAGGGAAACTACAAGAAGCATACATTCATAATTGATTCAAGGATTAGAATAAATCAAATATACAAGTATAACAATACATCATTAAGACACATGTATATAGAAGAACCTCAAATGCTTTATTAATGGAAGAAGTAAAGTTCAGGAAGTGATACAACCATAAGAGGCCCAATCCAGCATCACCTTCCCAGCAGAAAGAAATCTCCTCTTCACCTCCTTCAAAGCAAATCACCCAATAGTTCTAAACTCAAACCAACAGCAATTCTTTACATTCACAAGATTCCAGCCTCCCTAGACCTCATGAGAGAGATCTATATATAGGAGTTTTGGAGAAAGGATGAGTCAGCTTGAGGCTGGCATGAAGCTGACTAGTGTCCTCTCCCACTTCAGTTCTTAAGTCCACTTGGAGGTTCTTGCTTCCACTTGGAGATTTGGAACCTCTTACTCATCACCAGTCGAATTCCCTGATCCAAGTGTCATTTTGGAAGCTTCCTGGGCGTTGACACCTTGAGGAATGACTCTGCCACATGTCCAAACTCGCCCAGCGCAGGTAGCCTTCTTTGGAGTTGACATTCAACGCAGGCAGATAGTGGAGCAGTTGACATTCAGCGCAGATGCTCAGTGGAGCAGTTGACATGATCCAGAATTGCCTTGTTTTTGAGTGTTTTCAGGTGGAGAACTTTTGTTGAGTGCTGTGGTTTGCTGGCCTTGTTCCTCTAGGGGTAGGAACAACATGTTTAGGGACTTTGGATCCCTTAGATTATGGACATTTCATGCTTCATGCTGTAAGGCACAAAAATGTCTATAACAGTTGCCCCCTAAAGTATGAGGTCGTTTATCGGGTGAAATGCTTTATCAGGAGGATCCGAAGTTCATTCGATCGCTGAGAGGTGACCTGTAACAAGATACAATACAATACATTATTTTTCATACTGCTTTCATGATCTAGCTGAGGCGGGCATTCCCATGCTCAGCTTTATAAATACATTTTTCTGTACATAGAACAGACAATCGTCTGATGGTAGACTGATAATTCTCTGCTGAAATTATCATCCTTTGAGTAGGATGATCATCTGCTGCACATGTCAATGTCTTTATTTCCTGAATATATATCGCAGCCCGGATGGATGAAACTAGATCCGGGGTCTTCAAATTCGTTCGATCTTCACTCTAAGTACAAGTCGATCCATGTGCGAATTTCTTGGAGTCGAACATGGAAAGACATCGCTTGATTACCAGTCAATGATGTAAACTGTTAACAAGCGCGAGAGGAATCACCAATAATGATGATGACCCTCAAGGTACGGCAGTACAATCCACGTGGTGTGAATAAAGGACTTGGCGTCGAACACCACGCAGAATCTTTCGGTCGAAGGTCATTGATGTATACCTGTCGCCGGAAGTGAGAAACTTGCCATTGAGGCATGCAAGCTTCAAAGTACTGAGGGGGTTGTTCCTAGATCAACTTCTTGGATAATGAGCTGAAGTCGACAAGAAGTGATCCGTCAAAGGAGGGCCTTAATGAATCCCACATCAGTGACACGGAACGGAGCTAATGATTGTGATGAAGGTGAAAACGACCTGTGAAATATGATTCAGGGTGGCGGTCATGAAAGGATGAAAGATGATGTATGGTAGTGGATGGGACACGGTTGACTCTTTCTGAACAACATCTCTTGAACATATAACGACACTGATGCGATGGATCGGTAGCATTACCCCAAATGTGGATGGTTTGGCGAGACCATGGTGATGAGACCGGTGAATGAAACAACCCAACCCGATGTGGTACGGAGGAAAAGTGTCATGTTCAAGAGCGACTTGCTACCATTAAAGCTTTGAGGTTCTCCCAATTTTTCCCCAGTCATTTCTGACCAGTACCTCTTTATTTTTGTCAAGCTTGAGGAGGATAACATATTCTATAACCTTCCCTTCGGGCAAGCCCATCGCTATGTTTTAACGAGCCTAGCGATAGGGAAACTCATTCTCGTCTAAAGACAAGTTTGTCGCTATTTAATCATTTTAACAAGTCTAACGACAAGGAAAACTCGGTCCTTTTCATTTTTAGAGAGTCTGAAAAGGTACATAAAGTCAACTCCAAAATTCCTTTTTCGTCATCTAATCCCTTAAGTCCGAAAAAGTATAAAACAATACAAAAGGGATGAGTTTTCGATATCTTTAACGAGCCGAACAAAACAAGCGCTCGATCTTTTTGTGCAATAATCCCTCAGGTCCAAAAAGATTAAAATCTAGAGGAGGGATAGCTCTTCCGGTCCTTTAACGAGCTGGAAGGCCAAAACTCGGCAATCTTTTCATATTTTACGAGTCAGTTGAAAAGAGCTTAAAGAAGACTCGTCTTTTGAGGAACGAGTGATAAACAGGGATAGCAACCGATTCCAGGTACAGGTTGGAATTTTCCAATCACGGCAGTGTCACAAGGATGGCTAAGTGAAATCACTCTTCGCAGCTGTTCCTCAAAATGGGTAAACAATCATATGGAGGTGAACGATCGGCCAAATGAAAGTGGAGGTGGCAGGTGCAAACACGACCAAGGCTTTTTATGGCTGATAAATTTACGATCACAGTGGTTATTTACCGGGATAGGTTCATTTTTTATTTAAAAATGAGCTTAAACTCTGGAGGAAACATTGCTCACTGCTTATATTTATTTTTTAACGAGCATGAAGACCGCGTTAAAACTGCTCGGATCTTGCGTTTATTTTTTAACGAGCATGAACTTTATGCTAAAACTGCTCGATATACCAGTCATAAGATAAGAAATGTCCCCTCAAGATTCTATTTTTTATGGAGCTTCATCTCACTAAGCTTTGCTCCGCTCCTTTCTTTATGCAAGTTCGGAAACGGCTAATCCAAAAAACAGATAAATAACCGCTCTTTGCTTGCACTCCAAAAGGGTTGCATGCCCCCAGGTATAAAATACAATTTCAAGGTTGCCCCTCCTCTTTCTCACCTCTGCTTTTCTTTGGGTGTTCACAGCTACTTGTCGTCTTGCTAGTCCAATTTTAACGATACTTGTCTTCTCGTTAATTTTAACGGGTCTATACGATACTTGTCTTCTCGTCAGCCCAACTTTTAACAGATTTTTCGCAAGATCGCAAGAGAACAGCTACTTGCGACAAGAGAGCAGCTACTTGCGACAAGAGAAGAACACTACTCAAAGACAAAACATTTGTGTTACTGAGGGAGGCTTACCTCTTTCTGGTTACCCAAAGATCGTCTCGTTAAATAAAACACTTCCTTGGCCTACCTTTTTCAGGTTACCTAAAGATTGTTTCGTTAAACAAAACACTTCCTCGGCAATGTCTACCGAAATAGACAAGGGTGAATGACTGTTGTCAAACACGTAACTTTGACAAAAGAATATTATTCCAGAACAACCCCTCTTCCAACCACGGACGGGGTACGGACTAGTCATATTCTCTCGCGGAAATTCTACCCTATACCTGAGGTTTTTTCTGCCCGAAGCAGACCAGGACGCATGCCCCCTGGGTTCCAGTCCCATCTTTCCGAATCACTCGCACTCATCGGGAAGAAGGACTGGGGGTGGAGACATTTCTTGATTGAATAGACCATTCAGGGTTGGTATGTGACTATTTGCGATGCGTGATCCCGGAAATGAAAGTTGGTCTACGAGCTTGACCATTCTTCCTTCGTGTGGAAAACACATTACTCTAAAGAGTGAGGAGACTATTGCTCCCATGCAATATATATAGTCTCGTCCAAGGAGTAGGTTATAATCCAAGGGTCCTTGAATGACCATCACGTTCATTTGAACGGCCTTCCCTTTCAATGTAATGGGCACATTGGGGAGGATCCCTAATGGTTGACTGGTTCCTTTATCGAAACCCGAGAGATTTCTTATCTCAGGTAAAAGCGCCGGGGAACCCAGTGCTTTCCAAGCAACAGAGGAAAGGATACTCACAGATGCCCCTTCATCAATGATAGTGCCAGCCATTACCATTCTGTATATTTGGACTATGATTTTGAATGGTATACGGGCTGGCAACCGGGGTCTGCCTAGTTGGTTCCAATCAAAGGACACAACCAGGTTGCTTGGTGGTGGGACCGAATACACGGCCGGATATGACCCTGACGATGTTCCTTCCTGTGATAAAGGAATGGGCGCATTGCCCTGATGCTCGTCAGAGTCTGTGTTGATGAAAAGAATCTGGATGGTGCCATCCTTATTCTCTTCAGTGAGGGTGTCATTTGAAGATGAATCTTCAGTGACGGTGTCATTTGAAGATGAAGCTTCTGAAGGGAGAACCGGGTCAACTGCCATTTTGACCTTTGGACTTTCGTCCGGTCTGGATTCAGTAGGTTCATTTTCAATGACTGACGCTTCAGCTGACCACTTGAGCGGGCCAGCTGTATTCTCAACCAACGAAGGACTTGGCACGAGTTTTTTGTATCCAGGAGGAAGTCTCAACGGTGAAACCAGACGATCTTCCAAAACTCTCTTCGCTTCGTCTAAGAAGGGAAAACGGTGGATGGCGTGATCGCCTTCACACAGTCTGCAGGGGGATCTTGCTCCCCCTCTTTGTCTTGAACCTTCACTTTCGCTGGTTGACGGTAAGCATTCAACATGGCTATCAGAGGTTGATGCTCCCGAACTGTGAAAACGAGGGGACCAGTCCCTTAGTATCCGGGGAATACAGGGACAATCTCTATGGAAGTGGTCTCCTCTACATATGACACATGGCGATTTAGGCCCGGTCTGTGCTGTGTGTGGATTTTTGTCAGATGTCTTTTGCTTGCCCCCAGTCGCCTTAGGCTCCTTCTTCTTCTTCTCTCTCTTCTTCTTCTCCTTCTTCTCCATGGGAGCTTGGCTTTTGCCAGCTCTACCTTGCGAAGACGAAGGATTGGAGGAAGAGTTATAGGAAGTAGAAGGCTGGTGGGCAGCTCTAGACTGATCTAACTATTGACTCGACTGTTCAGGAACCATGGTGTTCTGAACTACATTGGTTGAGAAAAGCCAGATTGGCAGGCCAATTGTCAGTCCTGGAAGCGACAATGTGGCCATGTGGGGCGCACCAACTTCTCCCCAAGAGGATAAAGGACTAGGATTTCCATCATGGGGAATTCCTTGGTTGGTGTGTTCCATGTTCTCAACCTACAGATCAACGCAGGAATAGGAGGTGATTATGTTCCGTTTTAAAATAAATTTTATAACGACGCTTTAGACACAACTTGCTTTTTCACTTTTTAAGAGTCGAGAAAAAGCTAAAGATAACTCTAGTCTCCTTCAATGTTTTAACGAGCCCGAAGTGACAAATGCTCGGATGGACTTTTTCAGTTATAGAGTTTGAAAAAGGCCAAAAGAAACTACTCTGGAGTTCTAGGCAGAGGGTGTGCCAAACTTTTCGCAAAACCACAGAATACGTTTTACGGTACGGGTGGTCGATCTTCGTGAATGCTGTGTTCACTGCATTGCGATCAGTAGGGCGGCCGACACGGCTTCCTATGGATAAAGGCTTTGTTCCTATAGGGGTCTCCCAATATATACGCGACGTTACGTGGGAGCACAAGTCCGTATTGATTCTTATCGCTTCACCGTGGAGGAATCACCCAACCACTCAACGCTAAGATATCACGTTTAACGACGCCGGAACACGTCTCTAGCTTAGACCTCTATGTGTTTGCGTTATGTTTCAAAGCGTTGTTATGTAAATTCAATTTATTTTAGGTTGATCTTGTTTAGCAGTTTGCCTTTATGGATCACCACGAGATGTATGGTACAACTCCTAAATGCAGTCTAAAGATGAGAAGCAAGCTTTTTCAATCTTTTCAACTTATGAAAATCTTAACTACTGAGGGAAAAGAAAGACATCATCTTTTCACACAGATCATAGAGCACACACTAATGCACTTTTTCCTAAATCAACACGCAAGCTGTCAAAATGCACATGCACAATGTAGGTATTTCTTTTCTCTTTCTTAATGTTGATGTACTACAAAAAGAAAGCTGTTGTATAACTTTGAATTCAATTTCAAGTGAAATCAAACAAGCTTTTGTCCAAAATCAAAAGACACCTTAAGATTTACTTGTTTCAACACTAGAAATAGATAAATTCAAGCCATATGACGAAAGCAAAAGCCCAATCGGCTATGAACAGCAAACAAACTAACTCTTAAGATCAGAACGACACTTATCACAGGTCTAGATCTAAGAGGCCACAGCAAGACTAGTTCACTTTCGTTATGGGAAACTGCAAATGATGTAAGAAATACACAAAGAACAAATACAGTTTCTTTATACAACCGAGGTGGAATAGTGGCAAAGAAAGGTGGTTTCAGATAGGTACATTGACTTATAACAGGCTGCAAAAACAGGGATGAAAACAGGGCAACAGAAAGCAGAGAACCCCAGTTGCACAAGGCCTAACTGGTTCAGCGCAGGTAGAACACTGTCAGTTTGACATTCAGCGCAGGTAGCCCCTTTGGGACCTGCGTTGAAATGCAGACTGCCTTCACAGTGCCTGCAATGAAGGAGAAACTCTCGTTTCTCTTGGTTCTGGGTCACAGATTGCTCAAAAATCAACAGTTTTTGGCCAAATCAAAGCTACCAATCAAGTACACACTAAAGGATGATTCAAAGGAGGATGAAAAGCTATCACTAAGAGCTGTTCAGAGTCCTTGTGGATCAGCTCTTCAAATCATAAACATGCCCAAAAACTGAGCTAGAGTAGCTGCCCTCTACTTTGCATTTGAAAGATCCAAATGCAGTTCGATTCGGTACTCCCTGTGTTTAGGAAATGAATAGCAAAAACACAAACAACCAACAAGATACGATCCCCAGTGGAGACGCCAATTTGTTGTTGGGAAAAGTATCCAATACGGAATGACCCTATCCCACTCTAAGGGTGATAGTTCCTTAGCAACAATCAAAGCAAAGCTATCTAAGATTACTTCTTTATGAGATGTAAAAGAGGGGAGAAAGAGATCCACTAACCGATGTCTTTCGCTAATGGTTGATCCAATATTCTCTCCTTGCTGCTTGCCCCCAGCTCCTTGCTCTTTCACTGGCCCAGCTACACCAAGATCCTGCAAAATGGCAAGAGAGGGAAACTACAAGAAGCATACATTCATAATTGATTCAAGGATTAGAATAAATCAAATATACAAGTATAACAATACATCATTGAGACACATGTATATAGAAGAACCTCAAATGCTTTATTAATGGAAGAAGTAAAGTTCAGGAAGTGATACAACCATAAGAGGCCCAATCCAGCATCACCTTCCCAGAAATCTCCTCTTCACCTCCTTCAAAGCAAATCACCCAATAGTTCTAAACTCAAACCAACAGCAATTCTTTACATTCACAAGATTCCAGCCTCCCTAGACCTCATGAGAGAGATCTATATATAGGAGTTTTGGAGAAAGGATGAGTCAGCTTGAGGCTGGCATGAAGCTAACTAGTGTCCTCTCCCACTTCAGTTCTTAAGTCCACTTGGAGGTTCTTGCTTCCACTTGGAGATTTGGAACCTCTTACTCATCACCAGTCGAATTCCCTGATCCAAGTGTCATTTTGGAAGCTTCCTGGGCGTTGACACCTTGAGGAATGACTCTGCCACATGTCCAAACTCACCCAGCGCAGGTAGCCTTCTTTGGAGTTGACATTCAACGCAGGCAGACAGTGGAGCAGTTGACATTCAGCGCAGATGCTCAGTGGAGCAGTTGACATGATCCAGAATTGCCTTGTTTTTGAGTGTTTTCGGGTGGAGAACTTTTGTTGAGTGCTGTGGTTTGCTGGCCTTGTTCCTCTAGGGGTAGGAACAACATGTTTAGGGACTTTGGATCCCTTAGATTATGGACATTTCATGCTTCATGTTGTAAGGCACAAAAATGTCTATAACAACAGGAAGAGCAATAAAATTGAATTCTACCTAATCTCGCTCAGAAAATTTCACTGGAAATGAACATGAATTGAATAATGAAACATAACGAAATACATATGAAAACATAAGAGACACATTTTCTACACTCACAACCACATAAGAGACACATTTTCTACACTCACAACCACAAGAATCTCATGAAACAGAGCCGCTGCCTTTCATTAATTCTCTGTCAAAAATACACAGTGAAGAAACAAAGTTTCTTTCCCACAGTCTCCCAAAAGTTACAAGCCAACCAACCCTTTACAAATAACTTGCATACAATATATAGAATATGTGAGGAAGAGATAGAATGCCTAGGGGTTGGGAAGTTACTCGAATCATTACAAAATGGAGATGGCGAGCCAACCATCAGCTACAGGTGCAGCGCTGCAAACATGACATTTGGCATTGGGGTGATCGTTTGCCTTCCTTCGCCACTTGGATAGAAGCCAATATGGAGAAAAAACACTTTAAATGCCACCTTTGGTGCCAAAAAACCAAAGTGTAGATGATCAGGCCCACTTGGAGAAGGCGCGAACCGAAATTTCGCGAAACGGAAGCAAATTGGCAATTTTTTCCTATGTGCGCCGCGCCATTTTTTCTGTGCATCGTGCTACTTTGGGACCTGTTTTTGGGCACTTGCAGGTGTCCAAAATGTGCCCAAGTGGGCTTGCTGGAAAGCCTGTCTTGTCTACTTTCTAACCCAACTGGAATTTTCAAATTTGGTGCTCATTTGCCCCTCCAAATCTCCATTCTCCCAAGACTGCTTTCTGTGTGTCAAAAAAGTGGCAGAGAGGCCATTTTTGGGTGTTTTTTGACCTTTAAGAGACCCAGATCTTGCCCAAATATCTTTCCCGGACAACAGTAGTCATAATTTTCGATGCTGAATCCAAATCTGCAAGCCATTTCTCAATTGGAGCCCTAGAATTTTAGCGCCGCACCACGGGGAGAAAATCCCTGTTTTTTGCCCAAAAAATTTCCCTGTGACCAAAAATTCCCCAAATTTTTTGAAATTTGGACTGGAAGTTCTCTATGGGGTGCCATCCTGAGCCAAGGAAGCCTCAACCAAGATTCTAAGCCTATCTTTCTCTTTTGTCCATTTTTCCCTTATTGTGGCTTTCCTCAGTTTTGCTTTCAAGTTCCTTATCCGGGCCTGTGCACTCATGTTTCGCACCCTGTAATGGAAAGCCATATGTCTCAATAGAGCAAGGTCCTGGTCGGCTTTGTCTAGAAGCCTCTCCAAATGCATGTTGACCCTCTCAAGGTTGGCCTCCTGATCCTCATTGATTGCTTGCTCCAAAGATGTGAGCACAACCCTTCTTCTTTGAGCAGCTTGGCGATGCTCACGGATGTTCTGCAACTCCATGATCGTCTGTTGGTCCTCAAGCTGTTTATTTCTCCACTCCAAGTAGTTCATGTTCCATTTGGCCCTCTCCAAGTCAAGGGACAAGGAGTCAATCACTAACTGCTGCTCCTTGATGATCTATGTGAGCTCCTCATTTGTTGGTTCTGCATCTATCTCATCGTCCTGGAGGAGAACAAACTCGGTCCCTCGCTCACCTGATGGCCCTTCCTCCTACACTGGCTCCTTACCCTTACCCTGCTCGTGTGATGCTGATGTCAGAAGCGAGGCCCCTTCCACCCCGGGTGGAGATAACACTCGCTTTGCTGCTGCAAATAAGGGTCTACTGCCTTTCTGATAGGTGATGTATACTGGCATAGTGGCAGTCTCATGTCGCTCATACTGATGAGATGGGCCCCCTACCTCATGCTCTGCCTCTGAAACCACCTATGGAGCGCTGAAGAAGTCACGGGAGATGAAGTCCTCCCAAGAAATACCCTGCAATCCCAACTGATGGTCTACCAAAATCCGGATAAGGGCAAAGTGATACACACTGTTGAGCTGTTGTCGAGGGGTCTTGTGCTGCATGAAATTTCTCATCCTCTCTATGTTCCCGCAGATGAAAAATGGGAGGTTCATCATCCGCACCGTGGTAATGTGCATGATTAGCAACCTGATGTGATAGGCAGAAAGGCGAGAAAACCTCCCCTCGCAACTGAAGTACTTCATGATCAATTTCATGAGCGGGGCATACTCATATTTCAGAAATCTGAACGGAAAAACTCTCGTGAGGTGGCTCAAACAGCTGTCTTTGATGTAAGGCTCATAATGATGCTTCTCCACCTTTTTCTTTTTATGCCACTGCTCTCCAATGTTGGGTATGCTTGTTGCCACTGATATGGTCTCCGGTGTCAATATGAAAGTGACCCCAGCCAAGATAGACTGTCCTTCATGTAGGTGAAGTGCAAAAATTCGAGCCAACTCATGATGAACTCTGACATTTGCCACCCTTTGACAAAATTCGAAACATGCTAAGTGCTGGAAGCAAGACATAGCAAGAGGGCATGCCTGCAACTCGGTGAGGGTGTTTGGCTCATCTCTAAGATGTCTACCACTCCGATGATGTCTCCTTTGGGCCCTTTCTCCCGAAGTTGTGTCACTGTGGGTCTCCTCCTCATACTCTGATGAAACTTCGGATGCCATTACTGTTGTTTGTACCCTGAATTTTATGTTGCCCTTGAATTCCGATGAAGCTGGTAGCTGCTCTGAAAATCTGCCGCCAAGGGGACAATAAAATAGGGAGTATTAGTAGGGGAATGATGAAATAGGAATAGGGGTTTAAAGGGAGATATTTATCAGGGATTTGGGAGTAGTTTGGGTATGGGGTTGATGGGGTAGGGTTTTGAAACATATTGGCAGCTTTGTCACTGTAGCATAAACCCTAGGATCATGATTTCTTTCTTTCACTTTTGTTGGCTTTATAAAAAAATTTGCACTTGATTTATACCCCTACAACCATGCTATCCCTTTCAATTTTGGTGCAAGAATGGAGGTAGGTGGCCTACCTTTCAAAATTGGTGAGCATCCAAAAGTTTTTAGGCAGATTGGATAGTTTCTGGGCTTTGTATTTCTGTGCGTCGCGAGCTCTGCCCAGTGCGCCACGCGCTGGGTATGCGTCGCGCCAGTGTTGTATTTACACAGTGGACGGGCCCTGTGTGCGCCGCGCTCCTTGGTGTGTGCGTCGCGCGCTATGCAATCACTCAAATTTTCTCCTAATCTTTGACTCTTCGACCCTTTGACCAAGCATCCCTCTCCCAAAGCTTTGCTTGCCCAATAAGTTGGTCCTATGGTGATTTTGCATTAACCAAACAGTGGAGGAAAAGGGAGAGGGTTTGGTAGTGACTTAGGGCAGGGGTTTAGGAAAAATGACAAGGGAGGATGGGGAAAAAATGATACGTGAGGGGAATAAGTGGGTGGAGTGAAACCTTGGCAATATCAACACAAGTTTACAACCTCCGCCTTCGTTTTCTTGTTGATTTTCTCATGGGTGAAATTATGCGTTTTGGGTGACATTCAACCTCTTCAAAAACACCATATCCTTGACAAAACTTGATGAGCAGGCGATGTCATAAGGCTTACCTCTCAATTTGATAGCCTTCACCAAAGTTTGAAGTGATTTGGCACTGTTTCTTGGTCACTGGACTGTGTGCGCTGCGCGCAATTCCCAGTGCGCCACACGCCTTGTATACGTCATGCCTGTGCAATCTTTCAACGGCGTGCTGGCTGCGTGTGCACCGCGCTCGGTGAGTGCGCCGTGCCCCTGGTTATATGCGCCGCGCGCTCCCAAAACCTGCTTCCAATCACTCAAACTCTCCAATCTCACCCTCACACCTTTGAAATGCTTTCTCCAAGTCTTGCAAGAGCACAATGCCTTTGATTTGGGTCAAAACATGTATTTATAGCCTTGGAGGAGATGGGTTTGATTTTTGCCTCTTTGAAAACCCCTTTTCTAATGTTGAGTTTTGCACTTTTTCATTGACCTTTAAACACACTAATTTTCACTTTCCCTTTGACATTTTGGCTCAAATGATGAAATTTTCGGCACCTCTTTGCAGGGACTGTATGACGGAGCATTTGACCATGTAAATCATAACTGCATCTGAAAAGTCAACTGGTGATTTTTTGGAAAATTTTGTCATAAATGACCTTGTTTGACTTTTCTTCAAAACAGAGTTTTGAAGAAGATTCGATGTCTATCCAAGTGACGATGAAGCTCTCTGAACCATAGTTGTATAAGGCCTCCCTCTGGCCTGCATGGCTTGTTCTGGACATGTTTTCAAAGACCAAATTGATGAATTCCTAGACCCAAACATAAAAATGACTTTTTCATGTAAAGGATCAGACCTTGATTGTCATGAACTTTCGGTGATTATGGACAAAGACCTGAGCCAGCAAGAGCCAGACACGAGGGAAAATGATTAGCATAACTTTCTCCGTCAAATCATGGCATGTCCCTAGCGAAATGCAGCTGAGTGAATGGAGTGGGTCACCTAAAATTGAAATGCACAAAGAGTTTTGATCTCTGACGAAGGGCTGACCAGACCAACTCTAACAGACTGGTAAGAAACCCTCTCTTTCACATCTAAGAGTATTTGGATGTGATGCATATGTACATATTCCAAAGGAGAAAAGAACCAAGTTGGATAGTAAATCTGAAAAGTGCATCTTTATTGGGTATAAGGATGGTTTAAAGGGTTATAAGCTTTGAAACCCAGTAACAAGGAAGGTTGTGTACAGCCGAGATGTGGTGTTCAGAGAGGTGAAAGATGTTATTAAACATGAAGTCCAGCCAAAGGAACCTAAGAAGATAGAGTTTGAGCTAAAGGAGGAAGAATCAAACTCTACAGTAGAGGAGGAATCAGAAGATGAAGAGCCACAAACTCCGGCTGTGAGAAGATCAGTTTGAGAAAGAAGGCAGCCAGAAAGGTATAGTCCATCTACTTTCTATTCAAATTTTGCTTTGTCTGTTACTGATGATGATCCCAAAACTGTGAAGGAAGCAGTGGATTCATAGGATGGAAAACTCTGGAAAGAGGCCATGGTTGATGAAATAGCATCTTTGCACAAAAATGAGGCTTGGGATCTGGTGGAGTTTCGGGCTGGAAGGAAACCCATTGGCAGCAAATGGGTGTTCAAAAAGAAGACAAATGTAGAAGGAAAAGTGGAGAAATACAAAGATCGGTTGGTAGAAAAAGGTTATTCCCAGGTGCCAGGAATTGATTTTGGCAATATTTTTTCTCCTGCTGCCAAGGTAACTTCTATTAGATTACTTTTATCTGTTGCTGTTGCTTTTGATTTTGAGGTAGAACAAATGGATGTAAAGACAACATTTCTTCATGGGGATTTGGAAGAGGAAATCTACATGAAGCAACCTGAAGGCTTTGTGGTGAAGGGTAAGAAAGAACTAGTATGAAAGTTAAAGAAGTCTTTGTATGGGTTAAAACAGTCACCAAGGATGTGGTATCAAAAATTTGATACATTTATACAGGGACTTGGCTTCACCAGAAGCAAAGCAGATCAATGTCTGTATTTTAAATTAATTGGTGACCGTGTTATTTATCTGGTCTTGTATGTGGATGATATGTTGCTGGTTGGAAATGACAAATAAATTATCCAGGATTTGAAGACCCAGTTGTCCTCCAAATTCGACATGAAAGATCTTGGCGCTGCAAACTATATTTTGGGCATGGAAATTAAAAGAGATCGAGAAAATAGGAAGCTCTGGTTAAACCAGAGGAAGTATGTCGACACAATACTACAAAGGTTTAATATGTAGGATAGTAAACTGGTGAAGGTTCCTATTCCTGTAGGTGTGAGGTTATCTATTGAGCAGTGTCCCAAGACACAAGAAGAGGAAGAGGACATGTCCCGTGTTCCATATGCAAGTGCAGTCGGTAGCCTGATGTATGCAATGGTCAGTGTTAGACCAGACATTGCACATGCAATGGGAGTATTGAGCATGTTTATGTCAAAACCATGGAAGGAGCATTGGACAGCAGTGAAGCGGGTTTTCAAGTATTTGCGTGGCACTAGTGATTATGGTTTATGCTACCAAGGAAGACCAGGATTGGACAGAGTGTTGGATATTCATGGCTTTGTTGATGCAAACTGGGTTGGAGATCTGGATCAGAGAAGATATACAAGTGGGTATGTGTTTAACCTATTTGGAGGTGCAGTCAGTTGGATGAGTAAGAAACAATTTGTAGTGGCACTATCAACTACAGAGGTAGAATACATGGCAGCCACTCATGCAAGCAAGGAAGCAGTTTGGTTGTAGAGATTGTGTTCAAGTATGGGGTTAGTGCAGGAAGCTATAAGGATAGACTGTGACAGCCAAAGTGCAATTTTCTTGGCAAAGAACCCTGCATATCATTCAAAGACAAAGCACATTGATGTTCAGTATCACTTTGTGAGGGATATGATAGAAGACAAAAATGTGTTGTTGGTAAAGGTGGACACTTTGAAGAATACTTCAGATGCATTGAAAAAATCTGTGAGCTCTGAGAAGTTCTCTTGGTGTAGAGAAACAATGGGTGTTGCAAGGGTGGATAAATGACTAAGCTCTCTTGTGGCCCCCTGTGGAAAGAAAACAACAAGTGGGAGAATGTTGGGTTGTGTTATATTCTTTCCACAACTAGCCCACGTAGTTAACCAGGGGTTAGAGGGGGGGAGGTCACAGGGGGTTTGAGGGGCACCCGTAACCCCACTTTATGGGGTCCGGGGCAGTGCCCCGGAAAATTTTGGTTTTGGACCCTATGTTAGGTTGGGTGGACCCACCTATGGTTTTGTGCATGATTTTCACACATGTTTTTTGGACGCGATGGTTTTTCGGTCCATGGTATTAGACGCAATGGTTTTTGGTCCATGGTATTGGACGCGATGGTTTTCGGTCCATGGTATTGGATGCTTTGGCATGTATAAATATGTATTGTAACATTGAAAGGAACATAATGAAAAATCAAGCTAGTAGTCCCGGTTTTGGGATCCAAGGGAAAATCTCTATGTATATGTGTTTTATGTGTTATGCTCTCGAATTGTTTATTTTTTGTGTTTTAGAATTTGTATGCAGGTAATTTCTTTATGGGGTTAAAACCTACACAAATTATTTCCCCAAGATGGACTTAAAGTCTGGATATCACCAAGTTTGATTCAAAGAAGAAGGTACCTTGAAGACCTCCTTCAAAACTACACAAGGTTTGTTTGAGTGGTTAGTCATGTCATTTGGCCTATGTAATGCACCAGCTACATTTATGAGATTAATGAATTATGTAGTGCGTCATTTTATAAATTCATTTGTTATTGTCTATTTGGATGATATACTAGTATACAGTGCTACCTGGGAGGAGCACATCTTTCATTTGACTAAGTTGTTGGAGACATTAAAGAAGCACCAACTACTAGAAAATATTAAGAAGTATGAGTTTTCACAATAGTCTTTGGTGTATCTAGGGTATGTGATAGGTATAGGAGAAGATAGATCCTGCCAAGATGGAGGCCATCATGAAATAGTCGGTTCCTACTAATATTTCTAAGGTCAGGATTTTCATTGGGGAAACAAAGTACCTGGGTAATTTGGTAGCAGCATTTCTTCGCGCCATAACAACAAGTGGCAAGAGTTTCCAGTGGGGAAAGGGGGAATAAATGGATTTCTAGGAGCTAAAGAAGAAAATCAGTCAAGCACCAATTCTGGCATTACCAAAATTGTAGCATCCCTTTGAAGTGGAGATAGATTTAAGTGGAAATGATATTAGAGCAGTCTTGATGTAGGGAGGAAGGTCTGTATGCTACCATTCTGAATTATTTCATGGGACAATTCTTAACTACCCTACCTATGACAAGGAGCTTTATGCCCTGGTTCAATTTGTGAATAATTGGAAGCACTATCTAATGGGAAAGGAGACAATAATCCACACAGATCACCAGCCACTACAGTACTTGCAGGCCCAGAGTAAGCTACAACAAATCAGGCATTACAAGTGGATGGGGTTTCTACAACAATTTCATTTGGTAATCAAGTACAAGAAGGGAAACATGAACAAGTTGGCTAACGTGATTTAGTATCACCCACACCAAAGATCACAACTTCAGTAACTCTTATGCACATGCAGTCATTCACCCATGATGAATACAGAGAGGCATATTCAGAGGATGAGGACTTCAAGGAGGTGCTTCAATAGTTACAGAGCTAGAGTCATGTGCATGATGGTGACAACACCATTGACTACCATCTCCGGGATGGGTTACTCTACAGGTTGGATAAGCTATTTGTTCCTAAAGGTGAGATATTGAAGTTGATTAAAGAGGCTCATCCAAGGTTGCAGGGCACTTTGGTGCAGGGAAGACTATGTCCAACTTGCCTAGGTATGTCTATGGGCCCAAGATGCAAGATAAGGTAGCTAGGTTCATAAGAGGATGCATTTTTTGTTGTACCAGCAAGCCTAGCAATAGGAAACAGGGTTTATATCACCCCTTACATGTACCCACTCATCCTTGTGAAAGAATTTCCATGGAATTTGTGGGAGTTTTACCAACAACCAGGAAGGGACATGAGTACATGTTCATGGTAATTGGAAAGTTTAGCAAGAAGTGTGTTATGATGCCCTGTAAAAAGACCATTAGTGGGAAAGAAGCAGTGAACTTGTTCTTTGTACAAGTATAAGTGCACTTTTGGATATCAAGGAGCATAATTTTAGACAGGGACACATGATTTCTCAGTGCATTTTGGACTATATTGTGGGATAATATGGACACAACGTTGAAGAGATCTTTAGCATTCTATCCACAGACGGATGGCCAGATAGAAGTAGTCAACAAGGCTTTGGTGTAGATTCTAAGGGGATAGAACTATAAGCATCTAAATACCTGGGATGAAAATATGGTATATATATATATATATATATATATATATATATATATATATATATATAGCATACTCACAATAGAGTACTCCACACCTCTATAGGAAAATCCCCTTTGGAAACTTTTTTTGGATATTTTCCACCTTCACCATTGGACATTGCATATCGGTAGCAAGGAGGAGTGTGGGGAGATCTTACAAGAGATGCCTTTAGGGTTGAAAATTTTATATAAAATATTAGGCATATCCATATACAGGTACAAGAGACACTGCAAAAGTCGCGGGAGAAATATAAGGCTAGGCAGATCAACATAGAACAGAGAAACCATTCAAGGTGGGAGATAGAGTATGGTTACAATTGAACAAGGAAAGGCTAAAAGGGTCTGGTAATAAAATCAAGGCTCTGAGGTATGGCCACTTTGAGATACTAGAAAAGGCGGGTTATAATGCCTATCATCTCAATTTACCACCATATATGTGCATTTACTCAGTTTTGAATGTAGAGAATTTGAAACTCTATGAGCCTTCCATGCTAGATTAGGAAGAGGAACAAGTCCTACCTTTTGTGGAAGATTTGGCACCAAATGCTCTGGAAGAGTTGACAAAAGATTAAGTTTTGAAAAATAGTTCTAGAAATAAAATACAGGGATAGCATGACCTTTGGCAGATTGTGTTGAAAGGACAACTTCAACGCAAAGCAAAATGGTACACCAAAGAGAAGGTGGAGGAAACATTTCCTCACTTCATTCAATAAAAAAATTTGGGGACCTCCAAAAATGGGGAGGTGTGATCCATATTTGATCATTATATTTTTTTCTTCCATCTCCATGCTTTCAAAGTGGAAAAAGTGAAGGAATCATCTCATGGGACAATTTTTACCAACGGGACCCAATTTGGAAAAACAGGGTTTGAAACCTTCCAGAAGTTTTTTGAGGCATCAAATGACATTTTTTGGGAGTAAAAATTTGTTTCTTCATTTCCACACTTTCCATGTTATTCTACACATAAATACCTTTCCAACGACACAAGAATCACATCAATCGGATTCCGTATGCGAAAGTTATGCCACTCAGAAGTCAACCTTCCTATTTTCACCACCATAATTTGAGAGGATGCCACGTCATCCCCCAATATTCATTAAAAATTGGGTATCCACGTGATTATGATGTAGAATACTCTAGAAGAGTCAATATTGTAACTCAAGTTAAGAGTTGAGGTAGTCAAACCTAACCACTAGTAGGTTATCGTATTGTGTTATAATTGGACCATAAGGAGGAAAAGGGATTCAATTCTTTCGAGTGAACTTGTTACATAGCTGAGGAAAAATAGCCAAGAGGGATAGCATGTAGAGCACACACATAGGATTTGTGTATTGTAGTAGCCCATGGGCCACATGTCATACTTATTTGTACTTGTAGGCATATTTCCATTCAAAGAAAGAGAGCGGAGCGACCTCACCTTCCAGCTTTTTTTTTTCACGAAAGGGTTTCCCGTAGCATATATTGTGTCAAATGTGTGTGTGTGATTTTATTTTTTCATTATTTACTTTTTTTGTAATTTTAATTCTCATGCATGCACTATTATTAGTAGATCTACATATACAAAAATCTAATAAAACTGTAATATTGTAGAATTTCATATTTTTAATATAATATTTTCATATTTGTTGTGACAAATTGTATAGTGGAATATCCACAATGGTTTACAAATCATATTGGTATCAGAGCAATTTTATTTGGGAGTTTTATGGATATTTGCAGGGGATCTAGATTAGTTGGGCTGAAAGTCATAAAACCCTAATCATGGCCACGAATCTGTGAATGACCCTTGCTATGTTGTAGAGGAGAGGTTTTCACAGCTAGAACAACAAGTCCCTAACATAAATCGTAATGTAAATATCCTCATGGAGGCCTTGAGCAATAAGATTTTATTTGGAGATGATGGGGGTTTAAATGTAGAGGATAAATTAAAAGGGGATTCGGGAGGTCAAGAAGAAATGGAGAATCAACTGAAGAAAGAACCCCGAAAAGATCAACCCAGTTGAAGTGTCGTGCATCAATCACAAACCCTATTTAAAATGGAAGCAAAGGTCGATATCAAGTCATACCACGGCGAGATTGACACACAGAAGTTGAATCACTAGTTGCAACAACTAGAAGTGTATTTCAACATCCATAAAATTAAGGAAGAACAAAACATCTCATTTGTGCAGCTGAAATTAGAGAGCCATGCCCTAACTTGGTGGGTGAGCTAGATGGAGACCCTAAGGTTCAAGTTAGAGCCTCCATTGACTGAGTGGGAGGACTTCTAAACCCTCATTGAGTCATAATTTTACCCTATTGGGTACGTTGAGGACCAGTGAATCTGGTGGCACTACATCAGGAAAACGTTGGGGTAAATCATGTATAAGTACACCACATAGTTTAGAAAGATGGCCATAATGTTATATGTCTCCCCAAAGAACCCATACGTTCTCCTTAAGTATTTGGGGGTCCTACACTGCCATCTGTGAGAGAAATTTATGATCTTCAAGCCCAAGTCAGTGGATGAGGCTTGTGTACATGCACAGTACCTAGAGAACATGGGCCTAAAGAGAGCGCAATCAAGTGGATAGAAGCAGAAGGATCAATAGGATGCTTCTAAGGAGGGGAAGAAGAATAAAATAGGGGGGAAGATAAAAAGACAAAAGCTACAGTACACCAGTGCAAAGATCCCAGCAACGATTGCAACCATTGCAACATTGACGGCCATACAGAGGAGAAGTGTTTGAAGTTGCATCTAGAGCTAAACATGAAGAACAAAAAGAAAGATAATAAGAAGAATAATCTCGTGACCATGGATTCTAGAAACAAAGTTGAAATTAGCTCAGATGTGGATGATAAAATCATGTGTATGTCAGTGGAGAAGGAGGTAAATCTGAGTAGCCTTCAGCAATAGGAAGAGAAAGAAATGGAAAAACTCTTCCATATAAAGATACAGGTCAATAAGACAAATATTGATGCTCTGTTTGACTCAGGACCGCAGACAAAT
The DNA here is from genome assembly GCA_031772625.1 of Pinus tabuliformis. Lineage (NCBI taxonomy): Eukaryota > Viridiplantae > Streptophyta > Pinopsida > Pinales > Pinaceae > Pinus > Pinus tabuliformis. The sequence continues at coordinate 720,126,081 of CM062814.1, forward strand.
CTCATTGCAGCAGAGCTGGTCAATAAGTTGGGACTAGAAGTCCATGATCATCCAAACCCATATCCACTTGGATGTGTAAATAAGGATGTAGAAAAGATCAGGAAGATCCATATACAAGTAAAAGATACATTGTATAAGTCTCAAGAGAAATATAATTCAAGGCATGATCAAAATAGAATAGAGAAATAGTTCAAGGTGGGAGACATAGTAGGGTTACAGTTGAACAAGAAGAGGCTACAGGGCCTGGTAAGACAATCAAGGCTTTGAGGTATGGTTCCTTTGAGATACTGGAAAAGGTGGACAATAATGTCTATCAACTCATTTTTCCACCATATATGTGCATTTATGTAGTTGTGAATGTAGAGAATTTGAAACTCTATGAGCCTTCCATGCTAGATTAAGAAGAGGAACAGGTCCTACCTTCTATGGAAGATTTAGCACCAAATGCTCAAATAGATTTGACAGAAGATACATTTCGTAGAAGAGGTTCATAACTACAAGATAGGGGCAGCATAACCTTTGTAGATTGGGTTGAAAGGATAACTTCCAAGAAAAGCACTATGGTACACCAAAGAGAAGGTGGAGGAAAATTTTCCTCACCTCATTTGGTAAAATATATTCAGGAACAAAAGCCTCCCAAGATGGGGAGGTGTGATCCAGATTAGATCATTATATTTTTTTCATCCATCTCAATGATTTCAAAGTGGTAAAAGTGGAGGAATCATCTCACAAGACCATTTTTACCACGGGACCCAGTTTGGCAAAACAGGGTCTGAAAACTTCTAGGAGAATTTTGAGGCATCAAATGACGTTTTTTGGGGGTAAAACTTTTCTACTTTAGGGCCGCACCTTCTCATGTTATTCTACATGCAAATACCTTTCCAACATCACAAGAATCGCGTCAATCAGAGTTTGTATGCTAAATTTATGTCACTCGGAAGTTAACCTTACTATTTTCTCCACCATAATTCGAGACGATGCCACGTCAACCCCCAATATTCATGAAAAAAGTGTTAGACACGTTATTATGATGTAGAATACTCTAGAAGGGTCAATATTGTATACTTGGGTAAGAGTTGAGGTATTCAAACATACCCACTGGTAGGCTATCGGGTTGTGTTATAACCGAGCCAATAGGAGGAAAAGGGGTTTGATTCTTTCGAGTGAATTTGTTCCATAGCTGAGAAAAAATCGATAAGAGGGATAGGAGGTAGAAAACACAAAGAGCATTTGTGCATTATAGCATCCCACAGGCCACAATCCATATTTCTTTGTACTTGTAGCCATATTTCTATTCAGAAAAAGAGAACGGAGCAACCTCACCTTCCAATTGGGTTTTCTCCCAAAAGGGTTTCCTAAAGCATGTCTTATGTCAAATGTGTGTGAGAGATTTTATTTTTTCGTTCTCTATTTTTTGCATAATTTTAATTCACATGCATGCACTATTATCAGTATATCTATAGATCCATAAATCTAATAAAATTGTAATAGTGTAGAATTCCAAATTTTTAATATAATATTATCATATATGTTTTGACGAACTATATAGTGGAATATCCACGGCAGTTTATGGATCAGAAGAGGCAAAAAAATCAACAAGTTTTTGAAAAGTTACCATAACATTCACTTGACACAACAAATTCTATTCACACATGTGGAATTATGGAAAATACATGTGAGTGTATTGTATACCAAAGTTTCAAATCCAAAAGGACTCATATCTCATATATATATCAAGAAAGTATATAGTCATTCAAATATCCTCCAATTTAAGGTAGGTAACTTACAATTGACCTAATTGTTGATTAGAAGATCCCATTTTTCATTTCTTGGTGACTAAAAGTTGTGATAAAGAGAATTCATCATATTATTTTCCAACATACCTCTAAAGAAAGCTACTACACCAATTAAATTTGTTGAAGGCTCATCCTTGACTAATGAAGAAAGTAAAGACTTAGAATTTGGGTTATCTCAATTAGAGAAGAAATTTAATGAAATGTATGGTAGTGTGTTGAAAAAGGAGGATTTCTCGAGTTCTCAAGAAAAACTTAAAAGAGAAACGGAAAATAAGATGAATGAAAATAAGAAAGAAATGCAAAAATCCATCAGGGAAGAAATAAAAGAATTGCAAGACATTTTATCAAAAGATCTCCTAAAAAGTATGTGGAGATACAAGGAAATCATGAACATAAGGAGAAGCATGATGTTGAGAATCAATCTCATATGGGGAGTATGTTATCATGATTAAAGAGCAAAAATATTGAATCTACGAACCATAATCATGAATTTTCAATCCAATATCTGCATCACCTAAGCTTCAAGTCAGCACCAAGGTGCTACTATATTCCAAAGGTCAATGTGAATATTTTTTATGGTAATGATCTTCTAACATGAAAATTTCAGATGGAGCAGCACTTTGATCTGCACAAAATGACATCCTTATGAAAGATAAATATTGCATCCATATTTTTACAACAAGACCAACATGTATGGTATCAATGGCTTTGTGAAAGGAAAAACGATTAGGTTATATCTTGGCCCATTTTGCAGAAGAATTGATAGGACGTTATGGGGATATTAAGAGAAATAAATTCTTTAGTAAATTGGTAAATATTTGACAAAAGGGTCCAATTATAGAGGAAATTCAACAATTCCAAAAGTTGAGACTGAGAGTAAAGAGTATTTCAAAGGATAATTTGTTAGATCTTTTTATGGGAACTTTGAAGGAAAGCACCCAATATGAGGTGCATCTCTTTAAACTTAAATCTCTAGAGCATGCTTTCATTCTAGACTCTCCCTCCTGCTTTGAGGTGCTAATTTTTTATCATTCTACCCCTTTGACGTGAATGGAAAATAAATTTAATTGTTCATTTACCTAAGTGAGATGAACACCAAGTGTCTCCAAACTCTCAATACCAAGGTACACTAAAATTTGTTCCAAGGGCCATGTGCTCCCCCTACTTTAATATATCACGATGTTGAGGCCACTAACTACTGAAATAAATAAGATGAATCAGATAAAGAAGAAAATTGTTCATTTCATCATATTGAATGCAAATATCTTCCCCTGAACACATGTTAAATTTTTTGAGCCTCCATCTCCACCTAAGATGTTACTACATCCTTCACTTGAACTTCTTGCATACAAAAATCCCTGCCACATGTGGAAAAATTCCCTCCTTCCTATGTAAGAAATCTGTGGAAGATATGAGAAAGATATCATTGACAATCTCTATCAATGATACTCAAAATGATCTCTTGGAAGAGGGTTAGTAAAGATGTCTGTAATATGCTCCTTACTATGTACATATTCCAACTTAATTATTTGACCCAATACTTTTTATCTAATAAAATGATATTTAATAGGAATGTGTTTTATCTTGGACTACATCACAGGATTCCTTGATATATTAATGCTGCTTGTGTTATCACAAAATATATATACAAATTGAGTGCAATCTACCTTAATGTTTTTAAGAGTTTACATCATCCATAGCATCTAAGTACAGCATGATGTGGCTGCAATTGATTCTGCTTCAACAATATACAGGGAGATTGAGCTCTTTTTGAGCCAAGAGACAAAGCAATTTCCTAGAAAGAAAGCTCCATCACTGGTTCTTTTCCTATCATCACTACTAACTACCCATTTAACATCAATATAATCTTATAGAGTAAAGTTAGTAAGATACCATAAACCAAAGTGTAAAGTTCCTTGCATCTATTTAAATACCCTCTTTACTGCCTTGAGATGAGTTTCCATAGGATTTAACTAAAATCATCCCACCAATCAAATTGCATACATACTATTGGGTCTTGTAGTTGCGAGATAGAGTAAACTTCCAATCACTGATCTATAGGAAGATTGATTGGATTTTGGGAATCCATCATTGTTGTTGAGGATTGAACACAGTACCATGGGTGTACTTATAGGTTTATAGTCTTCTATCCAAAACTTTCTTAGAATTTCTTTAAGGGAACTTAGTTTGAGAAAGAAAAATTCCTTTTTTTGTTTGCTAAACTTGCGGTCCAAGAAAGAAGGACGATTCTTAAAGTATAGGCTTTCAAATTCTTGATTCATATTTTTTGCGAACCTTTGACTCATTGATTCAATATTACTACCAAAAATTGTATTATCAACATACACTACAACTAAAAGTGGATTATTACCTTCATCCTTCATATGCAAGTTAGTGTTAGTTGTTCCTTTCTTAAAGCCTTATTGCTGCAAATATTTATGTAACCTATAATACCATGCCATTGGTGCTTGATTTAATCCATTCAAATCTTTCTTGAATTTACATACATAATATTTTTTGTTTCTCATGAGAAAATATTGTAGTTTCTCCACATAGACTTATAATGGATTCAATTCTTGCAATCGGCACAAATGTTTCTTCAAAATATAATCCTTTTTTCTTAGTGTAACCCTTACAGACAAGTCTTTCCCTTTTTCTAACAACATATCCATCTTCATTTAACTTATTTTTGAAAACCTATTTAGTTTCTATCACATTTTTATTCTTCGATCTTGGCACAAAGACCCATTTTTCATTATTCTCTATTTGATCCAATTCTTAATTCATTTCCCTGATCCAGTTTTGATCTTGGCTTTCTTGAGAAAAATTGTGAGGTTCTATCATAGATAACAATGTTAGGTTTGCATGACTAGATGTGCCTAGGAACTTTGTTCTAATTTGTACCCCTATTTCTTTTTCATCAAGAATCTAACTCTCAGGATGGTGTTTCTATACATACCAAGATGGATGCTTTTGCTATAGAAATTATTCTATGTTTTCTTCCTTTGATTCTTCGTGTTCCTCTTGTTCTCGATACTCTTTGAATTCATTCTTTGGTGACACATAGTCGATGAATTCAATGTGATGTGGTTGTCTTGTAGTCTAAACACGTCCTTCATCAACTCTTACATATATTATTTCAACAATCTTGCAAAGAAGGATCCCTTCAGATGCTCTTCACTCAAACTTTTTGAGATTGTCCTCATTCCTTTTGATGAAGCATTTGCTTCCAAATGCCTTAAAATGATTTACAGAGGTAGGTCCTCCATACCACAGTTCATAAGGTGTTTTATCACTATTTACTCTAACATGAGCCTATTGCGATTGTTAACTATTGTTTTAATAGCTTCTCCCCAGAAAGTATGTGGAATATTTGATTCATTGAGCATAGCTTATTCCATTTCCTGGACTATCATGTTCATCCTTTCAACTACTCCATATTGTTGAGGAGTTTTAGCTATTGAGAATTTTTTCTTGATCCCATGTTGTTCACAAAAATCATAAAACAAATTAGATGTGTACTCTCCTCTTCTATCTAATCTCATGAACTTAATTTTAAGATCAATTTCATTTTCCACCAATGCTTTGAATATTTCCAATTTTTCAAAATCTTCATCTTTATATTTCAAAAAACTAACCTAACATATTCTTGTATATTCATCAATCAACAACATAAATTATTTCTCTCCTCATGGATATCTCATTCTTATATGTCCAAATATGTTTGTATTCTGGATTAGTTCGAGAGGCCTTTTTGTATAAAATTCCTTTGCTTTGAAGTCAACTCTTGATTGTTTTCCAAATTTGCATGACTTGCAAACAATATTTACAGGTTTAGTGATTTTGGGCATGTCTTATACAATACCCTTTTTATCTTATTTAACCATCTAATGAAAATTAAGGTGCCCTAATCTTCTATGCCACAACCGACTCTCATTAGTTTTACCCAATAGTAGCTTTCTTTGTCTCCTTTCAACATATATACATTACTTGGAGTCTTAACTTATTTAATTATAGTTTCCCTTATGTCCAACTCTTTGACCACGCCCTCATTTGACCTAAAGGTTACTCCAAGTCCTTGGTCACACACCTAGATGAAACCTAAAATTTTATGCTTAAGACCCTCTACATACAACACATTTTGAGCCTTGATATTTCCCTTTTCCAAGAAAAAATTCCTTTCACTAGTGCATTGCTATCAAAGGTAGCATTTCCACCTCTATTTTCATCAAAAGATACAAATCTACTTCTATCACCTATCATGTGTTTTGAACATCCACTATCAATGTGTCATTGATTTCCTTAATTTTTGGCATATAAAACCAATTCAAACTGTTATGAGTATATAGTCTTCTCATTTTTCTAGATTTTGACAAATTATTCCTTTTTGTCTTACTGATAGGAAGCCATAAAATTTATTTTGAATTCAGCAGCCTTATGCCCAAATTTGTTGCAAATGGAACACTCAATTTCATCCCTGAGGAGAGAATGCACTGTTGAATGAATTTCTAATTCTTTTCATTTCATGCAAATTTGGCTTAATCCTTGAATTTCTAGTCTTGATAGCTTTATAAGATATGGAATCTACTACTTTATGACCAAAATTATGATAGATAAAACAATGACCATAGAAAATATATGGGTACCTAGGAGTGAAATATCTTCTTGATGGGATTGGTCCTTCATTATTGATCAGATGAGACTCTAATCTCTATTTTTTTTCTTATTCCTCTTTTACTTGTGTAACTCAAATGATTCTATTTGTGTTGATTAGTGCTTCCTCTGATAGGTTTTCTATGTTGGCTAATTAGTCCCTTAAGAGTGCTAACATAGATTTTTGAATCTGCATATAAAGATGCTTTAGTGCTTGAATATCCTTTTGACTTTTTATGGTGTTTCCTTGTATACAAATCCTATTTCTATTTATGTTTATCCTTAAGTGTTGACAATATCATTTAAGGTTTTTTATGCATTTACAAATTTAAAGTTCATATTTAACTGTGTCTTAGTCTTCTCAAGGTATTTTCTCAAAAATACACTTTCTTATTCCAATTTATTACAATATATCTCCTCTTCCTATAACCACTTTATTAAAACTTCCTCCACTTATTTGGATTCTTCTAATTGAACTCCTAATAGAACGATTTCTTCACTTTTTTTCCATCTAGATACCATGTGTCTCGTATTACTTCCATGTCATCAATATGCTTGCCACATCACTTCCACCTGTATGTCATATTGCCTTACCACATCAGTATAGTGCCATGTGTCCTCCCTTAAAGGTGTTTTGTCATTAATATGCCATGTGTTTTTTCCATCATATGCCACATTTGCTACCACCTCATGCTAGGTTCCACCTGGTGTTGAGCTCTAGGAAATCTACAATCTCACCATTTTCATCATTCATTACCTATTGAACCTCCCACACCCTAGATGCCTAAATAGCTTCGAGAGGATTGGCTTAATCCATCTAGTCTTCCCATCTAGCCTCTTGCCTGAGTAAGTGCACCTTGATTGTCCTAGACACCTAATGACTGTATAATTGAGGCCATCCCTAGTTGTTAAAATTACCTTTATTACAAAATCGTTTTTCTCCTCATTCCTTAGCAATTTGACCAAGTCATATACCACTAGAAATGTCTCTAAATGGTCTATCTAACCAAGAAATGCTCATGATATTTTGATCAAGGCAATTGTAAACAAAATTCCTTCAAAGAGAAGCTGAGAGGATACATAACCAACCATTAGCAACCAAACTAAAAATCCAACATTCAGTAAGCAACTAAGACCTTAATGAATTATAAGATTAGCACATTATTGATAAAATCAATAGGCTCTTCCTAAAATTAAAATCAATGACTAGAATTTACATCAATGACAACAAATACCAACATACTATACTTTCATAATTGTACCCTATGAAGTTTAGGGTTTTTGAACAATCCTGAAATAAATTTTAAACAAGCTATTCGGAATTTTTTCTATATCTTTTTTTCTTGTACTTTTTAGACTATGAATATTCAAGGATTTTAGGAGACATACAAGAATACCTCAAGTAAAAAATTTAGAATTATATTTGAATAATTTAACATGTGTCATGTTATGCAAGTATGCTCGTGGGAAGAGGCCAAAAAATAAGCAAGTTTTTGAAAAGTTACCTTAACTTTCACTTGACACGTCAAATTATGTTCACACCAGTGGACTTATAGAAAAGACATATGAGAGTATTATGTACAAAAATTTCAAATCCAGAAGGACTCAAATCTCATATTTTTATCAATAAAGTGCTTAGCCATTCAGATATTCTCTAATTTAAGGTGTGTAACTTACAAGTGACCTAATTGTTGATTGTAAGATCCCATTTTTCTTTTCTTGGTGACTAAAAGTTGTGATAAAGAGGAGTGATATTATTATTTTCCAGCATAACTCCAATGAAATCTACTACACTAATTAAATCTATTGAGGCTCGTCCTTGACTCATGAAGAAAGTGATGACTTAGAATTTAGGTTATCTCAATTAGAGAAGAAATTTAATGAAATGGATGTTAGTGTGTTGAAAAAGGTGGATTTCAAGTTCTTAATAAAAAATTAAAAGATAAATGGAAAAGAAGATGAATGAAAATAAGGAAGGAATAGAATAGAAGATGCATGAAAATAAGGAAGAAACACAAAAATGCATCAAGGAAGAAATAAAAGAATTACAAAAAAAAATTATCAAAAAATATTCCTAAAGGGATGTGGAGATACAAGTAAATCATGAACGTAAGGAGAAGCATGTCATTGATAATAAATCTCATATGGGGAGTGTGATATAATAATTGGAGAGCACAAATATTGAATCGAAGAACCATAATCATGAATTTTCAATCCAATATCCACATCATCAAGGCTTTAGGTGAACACTACAAAAATGTTATATTACAAAGATAAATATGAAGAATTTTGATGGTAATGATCCTATAACATCAATATTTTAAATGGAACAACACTTTTATCTACACAAAATGACATTCTTATGAAACATAAATATTGCATCCATGTCTTTACAACAAGACCAACATGTATGGTATAAATGGTTTTGTGAAGGGAAAAAGGATTATGTTATATCTTGGTCCATGTTTACAGACAAATTGATAACACATTATGGGGATATTAAGATAAATACATTCTTCATTAAATTAAAAAATATTCAACAAAAGGGTCCAATTGTATTAGACATTCAACAATTCCAAAAGTTGAGTCTTAGGGTAATGAGTATTCGGAGGATAATTTGTTGGCTCTATTTATAGGAACTTTGAAGGAAAACATTGAACATGAGGTGCATATCTTTAAACTTAAATATCTATAGCATGCTTTAATTTTGGACTGGCTCTTTAGGCTATTAACTAGTGAAATAAATAAGATGAATCAGATAAATATGCAAATTATTCATTCATCATCTTGACTGCATATCTCCTCCTGAAAACATGCTAAATTTTTTGAGCTTCCATCTCCCCCTAAGATGATGGTACATCCTTCACTTTAACTTCTAGCATACAACTATCCCTACCACATGCAGATATCTTACCTCTTTCTTGTGTAAGAAATCTATGGAAGATATGAGAAGGATATCATTCCCAATCTCTATCTAAGATACTCAGAAGGATCTATTGGAAGAGGGTTAGTAAAGATGTCTACAACCTTCTCCTTAGTATTTACATATTGCAACTTAACTATTTTACCCAATACTTGTTCTTTAAGAAAATGATATTTAATAGGAATGTGCTTTATCTTGGATTACATCATAGGATTATTTGATATTAATGGCACTCGTGTTACCATAAAAGATATATTTAGGTTGAGTGTAATCTACCTAAATGTCTTTAAGAGTTTTCATCATCTATAGAATCTAGGTACAACATGATGCAATTGCAATGTATTCTACTTCAACAATATATAAGGAGATTGAGCTCTTTTTTGAGCCAGGAGAGAAGGCAATTTCATAGGAATAAAGCTCCACCACTAGTGATTTTCCTATCATCAATACTACTTACCCATTAAACATCAATATAATATTGTAGAGTAAATTTTGTATCCTTAGGATACCATAAACGAAAGTCTAAAGTTCCTTTCATATATTTAAATACCCTCTTGACTATCTTGAGATGAGTTTCCTTAGGATTTGACTAAAAGCATTCCACCAATCCAATCATGTGCATAATATCAAGTCTTGTAGCTATGAGATAACAGTAAACTTCCAATCATTAATTTATAGGCAGATTGATTGACTTATGGGGATTCTTCATCCTTGTTGAGGATGCAACATGTTACCATGCGTGTACTTATAGTTTTACAATCTTACATTCCAAACTTCCTTAGAATTTCTTTGAGGTACTTAGTTTGAGAAATAAAAAATCATTCTTCTATTTGCTAAACTTGTAGTCCAAGAAAGAATGACAATTCTCCAAGCATGGACTTTTCAAATTCTTGATTCGTAGCTTCTACAAACCTTTGACTCATTGATTCAGTATTAATACCAAAAAATTTATAATCAACAAACATTACAACTAACAACATATTATTACATTTATCCTCCATGTAAAGATTGTTTTCGGTTATAAAGCCTTATTGCTACAAATATTTGTCTAACTTGTAATACCATGCCCTTGGTGCTTGATTTTATCCATTAAATTTTTTCTTGAGTTTACATGCATAATCTTCATTGTTTCTTAGTAGAAAACCTTCTGGTTGTGCCACGTATACTTGCTCTTATAAGTCACCATTTAAACATGTTGACTTAACATCCATTTGATAAAATTTGAATTTTTTATGGTAAGAAAATGCTAAAAACATTCTAATGGCTTTGATTCTTGCAATAGGCACAAAGGTTTCTTCAAATTCTATTCCTTCTTTCTGAACATAATCCTTGCAGACAAATCTTGCTTTATTTTTGAGAAGTTATCCATCTTCATTTAACTTATTTTTGAAAACCCATTTAGTTCCTATCACAACATTTTTAGTATTGGGTCTTAGCACAAGGACCCGTGTTTCATTTTTCTTTATTTTATCTAGTTCTTCATTCATTTTCATAATCCAATGCTCATCTTGGATTTCTTGTGAAAAACTTTGAGGTTCTATCATAGATAACAATGTCAGTTTCACATGACTAGATGTGCCTAGGAACTTTCTTCTAATTTGTATCCTTGTTTCTTTATCACCAAGAATATGACTCTCAAGACAATGTTTCTGTACATACCTTGATGGAATCTTGTTGTAGAGACTATTCTATGTCTTATTCCACTTATTCTTTGCATTCTTCTTGTTCTCGATGCTCTTTGACTTCATTCTTTTGTGACTCATAGTCAATGTATTCATCATGTTTTGATTGTATTCTAGTGCGAACGTGTTCTTCATCAACTCTTACATCTATTCTTTCAATGATCTTGTGAAGTCTCTTGTTGTACCACTTGTATCCTTGTCTCCTAGAAGAACATCTAAGCAATATCCCTTCATATACTCTTGACTCAAACTTCTTGAGATTGTCCTCATACCTTTTGATGAAGCATTTGGTTCTAAAAAACTTAAAATTCTTTACAAAGACAAGTCCTCCATACTATAGTTCATAAGGTGTTTTATCACTATTTACTCTAACATGATTGTTTGAATAACCTCTCCCTAGAAATTTTGTGGCACCTTTGATTCATCGAGCATAGCTAAGTCCACTTCCTAGACTATCTTGTTCATCCTTTCAACTACTTTGTATTGCTGAGTAGTTTTAGCTATTGAAAATTGTCTCTTAATCCCATGTTATTCACAGAAATCATAAAACTCATTAGATGTGTACTCTCCTCCTTTGTCTTATCTCAGGAACTTAATTTTAAGATCCATTTCGTTTTCCACCAATGCTTTGAATATTTTGAATTTTTCAAAAGCTTCATCTTTATATTTCAACAAACTAACCCAACACATTCTTGTATATTCATCAATCAACAACATGAAGTATTTATCACTTCATGTAGATCCCATTATTATGGGTTCACATATGTCTATATGGATCAATTCCATAGGCCTTTTTGTAGAAAATTCCTTTGCTTTGAACTGAACTCTTGATTATTTTCCAAGTTGGCAGGACTTGTACGCATTATTTTCAGGTTTGGTGATTTTGGGCATGTCTTGGACAACACTCGTTTTACCTAATATAACCATTTGATGAAAAATGAGCTTCCCTAATCTCCTATGCCACAAGCAAATCTCATAATTCTTACCCAAATATCAAATTTCTTTGTCTCCTTCTAGCACATATACATTACTTAGAGTCCTAACTTATTTAATTATATTTTTTCCTATGTCCAATTATTTGACCACACACTCATTTGTCCTAAAGGTCACTTCATGTCCTTGGTCACACATCTGACTGACACTTAAAAGGTTATGCTTAATACCCTCTACATACAACACATTTTGAGCCTCGGTCTTTCCCTTTTCCAATATGATTGCCCCTTTACCCATTATTCTTACCGATGCATTATTACCAAAGGTAACATTTCCACCTTTATCTTCATCAAATGATATAAATCTAATTCTTTCACTTGTCATGTGTTTTGAACATCCGCTATCAATGTGTTACTAATTTCCTTGATTTATGGCATATAAAACCAATCCACGCTCTTATTGGTGTATAGTCTTCTTCTTTTTCCATATTTTGGTAAATTCTCCCCTTTTTTCTTACGGATGGGAAGCCATCAACGTGATTCTTCATTCATCAGCCTTATGCCCAATTTTTTTGTAAATGGAACACTCAATTTCGTACCTAAGAGGAGAGAATGCATTGTTGAATGATTTCTAGTTCTTTTCATTTTCATGCAAATTTGGCTTAATCCTTTCATTTCTACTCATGTTAGTTTTGTATGATATGAAATCTAATGCTTTATGACCAAAATTATGACAGAAAAAATAATGACCATAGAAAATGTATGGGTACCTAGGAGTGAAAATTATTCTTGACGGAATTGGTGCTTGCTTTCTAATCAAATGAAACTCTGATCTCCATTGCTTTATCACTCTTGTTTTACTTATGTGACTCAACTGATTCTATTTTTTAACAAAACCACCAACTTAATGGGAACTATACCAAATTCTCATATTTTTAGAGGTTGCAAAAACTCATCCGATTTTGAAAAGTGTTGACTCGAAATCAACGTTTTTTTTGGAACATGACACTTTAAAATTTCTTATGTATCTCCCCGATGGGGGTGAGGAACCTGGCGCATGAAGCATCACATGGCTCATGTTTGTAAAAAATTGGCATAAGGGTGGAGGGTTGGCCTCCCTACCCTCTCAAATCACCTAGCATACGGGGGAGAGTTATGGTGTCCGTGTGAATACCACAACGCCTCGACTAGCATGGGAGGAATGATCTAAGACACGAGATGGGTTATGGCGAAATCATTTGCTTTGGAGTTTCAATACGGTTTCATGTTCCCTATTGGTATCTTGCTCGTCGGCGAAGGAAGCGTCACCAATTTTTCTGGGCATGGTGGCAACCCTAAAGTTTCTTCCCAGAATTTTGGCTCTGTGGGTTAGTATCCTTCCTATTCCAAGGGTGGTGCCCCATGTTTTTATGCGCATGCACAGTGCAGATTTAGGAAGTGATTACTAGTTTGTATTTCTGGTTCATTTGGAAATTGGAAGTTGTGGGTTATTGGTTTCTTGGAGGTTGGTGGAGGCAGTATAGTTGGTGATGCTTCTAGGGGTGGTGGTGGCTATATGTGTGGTGCTCCTTCGTAGGTTGTTGGGCCTATAATTGGGCTACTCTGCTTCTCAATGTATGGTTTTCTATGTGTTCTAGGGTGAAGGGAGTCAAGTCCTTGTAGGTCATCCTGGTGTCATGTTGTTGGTGCAGTTGGGGAGGTGATCCTCAGAGTGCTTCAAGCAGGGTCAGGTATTGCTCGACCCTTCTTCTTCTGAATTTTCAAAATTACAGTGAGTTTATGTGCTGGAGCCTAGGGTGGCAAGATTGGTGGGGTGGCGGAAGTCTAGTAGGTGCATGTCGTTGCTTCCAGGAGGGAAGTGCTAGCTCTCATCCCTGCCTGGGTGGTTGGTGGTTTCAGCCTTGGGCAAGGCGGGCCTGGTGGTTAGGGGCCACACATGTTTGGAAGGTTGTATGTGGTTCCTACATTCTTGACTCTAGTATCGACAATGTCATTTATGGTCTATCCAGTATGCGCCCATCTCTGCAGAGAGGGTGGTCCTCCATCCCATCGAAGCCTGGCTCGACTGGACACAGGGAACCAGAAACGCAAATACAATCTTTGGACATGGGAGTGGAGGCGTTAGGGGCTTGCTCCCTGATGAGGGTGGATGGTGTGCGATGTGGTCGTGGAGGTGGCAACTTGATGACGTGGTGTGGGGGGTGGTTGTAGCAACCACAGCAAAGCAATGGCGTGCAGCATGGTGGCATGGGAAGGCATGCATCTGCAGGGCATTTGGAACCTAGTGCGAGGGAAATTCAGCATTTTTGTCTAGATAATTATCATGAGTTGATACAATACATGTTGGAGTGGTTGGAAATGGTTGAACAGATCCAAAGAGAGGATCATGCTGAACTGGTAGCCACCTTGGACAGAATGCACTACTTCCAGTGTCAAATTCGAGAACCAATGGTGGTGGTTTGACGTGGACAGAACCTTTTGTCAGAGAAGCTAGATTCCTGGATGGCTCACTTCTAAGGGCATGTCCAATGCTCCTTCTGTCCTCCACCTCCCCTTGGGACAGCGCCAGACAATGCAGCTTCCATCATATCAGATGACTAGCATGACTACAGGTGTTTTCTTTGTGTTACTTGTCTTCTGGTGTCTTTGGCCTTCTCAGTTATGGATGATATCCTTAGTCTCCTTTTTGTTATATATTCATATGCTGCAAATGGTGGTCAACAAACTTGGTTGGGGTGAGACCACCTATTTTTTGTTAATCCTGATGTACATCTTTTTTAACGAATGAATAGAATTTCGAATTACAAGAAAAAAAATATCTTATCTATCAAGTATGGACATTTTTTTAAAATGTTAGTGATTTTCATGTTGATTTTGAAAAGTGTTTATGTCAGCATCAACCCCTTTTTTGGGGAGCTTATTTTTGACACTTTAAATTTTCTAATATATTACGTATGGGTAATTATTTTTTAAATGTTAGTATCTAACAATTTTTGAATTAGTTGTATTCTTCCTCTTCTTCTTTTTCCTTGGGATGTTTGTTTTTCATGTTTGTGTTTTTTTGTTTTTCTTTTCAATTTTTTTTGTAATGAAATCTTCATTTTTTTGCATAGTTAAAAAAAAAGGTCAATATTTTAAAGTTACGATTTTCTATATATTTATGTATCATTAATTAATATTTCAATGTACATCAAATAATTGTCACTAAAAAAGCAATAATTTTAAACATTTGACAAAAAAATACACATTTTGAATATAGATATAATAATAAAAAATACACATTTTGGGACTTTTGTTGATAAAAATGGCATGTCAAATAATTTTTTTTATGGGAAAAATTGAAAGAAAGAAATCTAAAAATATCATTTTTTATAAATATTATGTCAAAAAATAGTAATATTCAAAGTTTTTTTTCAAAAAATAATGATTCACATAAAAATTAAAGTGAAAATCAAATAATAAAAATATTAAACATATAACAACAATAATTGAATATTTATTCTTATCATAAAATCTCAAATTCAAAACATTACAAGTATAACTAATGAATAGTTCTCAAAATTGAGCTTGATTTTCAAGCATAACTTAAATTTAATTAACAATATGATATAATCCATGTTCATCATCTTCTAGAGCTTTATTATTGTTTTTTTCCATAGTATTTTGTGCTTTAGTTTAGTCATTTTCCTCTCTTATTGGATCTTAGATGTCTACAAATATCCCAAAGTATCCCTTTCCAATCATTCCATCTAATGGTGGTGAGGTTCCTTTGTCTTTTTTTCCATATGTGATTCATTAAAATCCCCTTTCCTCAAACTAGCTTCTTGCATTGCATCTGGAATAAATTTAGTATCATTAATTCTTTGTTGAATAAAAGTACATTATAGTTGGTCTTTTTTCAATGGTTATGCAATTTTTTCCTTTTTGTAGGCATCATGCTAGTGTTGTACCTAATCATCAAGTACAAATAAATAATTAAGTAAAATTGTATAAACACATAAAAAAAAAAAAAGAACTCCCTATATGTGATAAATTGGTTTAATGAACTTCAGAGATCTCAAAATCACATTTTGCTTCCTCTCATTGAAGAAATTTTACATTTAAAACATGGTTTTGACTACATTTATGTGTGCCACATATACAGGGAGCGGAGCTCTGAGGCAAACCTCCTTTCTAAGGAGGGCATACAAAAAGTTCTGGGCAAATGGAATACAAGAGAAACTGAAGAAGGAAGGATCCGGGCAACAGATCAGCAACATTTCAACAGATGATTGTTCCTATGCATGTCTATATATTTCACTTTTTTCTCAAGTTTTTTGATATAAGTTTATCAAAGTTTTATCATTACATATGTAATGTTTATATTGTTGATACATTTTGTATATGTTTTTGGATACTATATGCTACAGTTTTTTTATTTTTGAATAGCACTTTATGAGGGTTGTTTTCTCCAAAATATGGAGAGACCCGACGTTTTTTGTTTTTTTATTCTATATACTTTTGAGTACTTCATATGCTCATGGTTAATTTTTTCATCTACTCAGTCACTCTGTGATTTTCTTTTTTATCATGCAGTGTCAATAATGCCTCAGGCATCCACATATGTAATTTTTTATTCTCTTAATAAAAAGTTCAACTTTTCTGCAAAAAAATAAATAAAATAAATAAATAAAAATAAAAATAATAAAATAATTTAAAAATTAATATAAATAAAAGAAAATATTGAAGTTTTACAACAACATAAAAAATATATGTATCATGTATCTTGCTAACTACCTCATAATTTTCACCATATCGAAGCTCAACACAATATAGAAATATTTGTCCCCATTTGTTGCTTTGTCTATCTTTAATATACCATGAAAAGTCCATTTTATTTTCATTTGGTGCCATCTTCCATTCTTTAACATTCTTCATTGATTTTGAGGGGTCAATTGTTTGACCTTTTTTTTCTAAATATGTCTAAAATCTATTACTGTAACAAAATGATACAAGGAGGCTCTAACCTCTACAATTCTTAGCCAAGGTTCATGGCATATTGTAACAAAAACCAAATGAAGATTGCCCAAAAAAGGGAAACCAGTCCAATCTAAACTAGATTTGTTGCCCTCGCAGGGGAAACCAGCATGTGAACATAGAGCAATATTCTATTGAAATCAATTTCAAAACTAACTATTTTGCTTAGAAATGCAAAAATAAACCCATAGGACTGGGTGCCGAGAACCTGAATCCTAAAGACACGTGTTGGTTTAGTTGTCATTTGGTGTTGACGGGTGTTCTTCAAGAATTAGACACTTGTAGACATCGAGGTCATCCTCGTCTTTCGGCAGTTCACCTGTGTCTTCCTTCGCCAGAGTTTCTCGATTTTGCTCTGCTGTAGAAGGCTCGCCCTGAGAAATATTATTCTTCTCCGTTGTGTGAGTGGGACGCCCTTCAGCGCTGGAAGGCTCCTCCTGGAACGTGACTGTAATAGTAGCTTTGATAAGAGGTTGATCCAGAGAGCATTCATATGTGAATTGAGTTGTATGGTTGGAGTGCTAAGAGCTGGAAGGGAGAGCAATAGCTGATGGACAGGTTTGCGTAGGCTGGAAGTGAACAGCGCGAGTGCAACCTCTGCCACTACGTGTATTAGGATAACGAGCCGAGAAGTAATTTGACGAGGGGGAAGAGGAGTCAGAGACTGTTGAGGGCGAAGAATGGAGCATTTTACCTCTGCTGCTACCCCTCCTGCTACTCATTCGCTCGCGCAGTCGAGGCATAATGGCATGGGGAGAAAGTGACTGACTATGAGAAGTAGGCACTAAGTGGAAATCAGAGGCAGAAGGCTCAAAAGTGAGGGTCAGGTTGCATACCAGGCTCTGTGAGTGGTGGTTGCCCTTTCCGAATTCTATACAACAGAGAATATTGCATCGCCTGCCTGTTGTCGTGCGGGTGCTTGGCTCCACGACAGCCAGGGGGCACTTGCAATTCAGAGGCAGAGGAGCAGAAACAGATGAGGATGTGGGCCGAATAGCACCTGAGGTCTCCATGATGCAGAGCCGAGGCGGGATGGCGCTGGTAAGTTGGTTTGAGTGCCACATTGAATGGCATTTATGCATGTTGTAAGACAGTTTTATTATGTTGTGTGTGAGCTTACAAGTGGCCATGTGGCTATGCCACTTGCCGGCCCATTTCTCTACCATCATATCATCCCTTATGAACACCCGCATCCGAGAGTCATTTGTTTGAATTTTACCATAAGGGTTAGTTCGATTTTGTTGAGTATGTAACGACCTATCTATAATATAGAGAACACAAGAATAATAGCATGCATACGATGCATGCATATGATAGCTACATATGCATGTGTCGCATGCACCGCACTAGTATTTATATACTAAATTAACTATAAGTATTAAATATCATGACACTTCTTCAAATAGAAGTTATATTCACCCATCAACACCCATATTGCTTAATGCATCATGATTAATGGGCAAATACTAAATTTAAAATGTATAACATAAAAATAATTATAAAAGATAGATGTTAAAAATTAAGCTAATCTTAAAAGATGGTTATATAATTATATATCTTAGAATATTAATAAATTATAATAATAAATTAATAAAATGATTAAAATAATAATAAATTAATTAAAGATAAGGTACCTAGTATAAACCTAGGACCTTTATATTAAAAACAAACAAAAAAAGAATATTAAACCAAAATTCATAATATAGTCAATATACCTTCTAAAAAGAAATATATATTACCTGACATGGGAAGGGTGTCACGATGAGGAGAAGCGGTGAGTTGCTGGTGGAAGGGCGGCCACTGCCAAGAAACAGCTTATAAAGCACGAGAGAACAGTTTTGGGAGGGCATCTGGAAGAAGAAGAGGAACGAAAGAAAGAGATACTGAAGAGGGGCAGAAATTTATAAACCTGAGTTACCAACTGAAGGAGGGCTCGTTGTTCTAAGGATTTTGGGCACAGGGGAACAGTCTGCTTCAACTGAGAAGCTTACTGGACTGAGTAGCGAAGTTCTACTTAGTTTCGCTGGTTGGTTTCGATCTTTTGGTAACCGAAGCAGGAGCAGCTTGAGGTATCATCAACCACAGGAATACAGGTAGGTACTCTCATAAATTATGTTAGTTAAATTTGTAAAATTTCAGGAAATTTATCACAGGCTCATGATGATTTTTTTGAAACCCTTTAATGTTTTTACAATGGCTATACAGTCTTTATAGAGTAGCAATTACAAAGGGTCCAGTTGCAACTTTAGATATTGTAATTGTTGTCATTGATCTAGAAACATTCACAGATAATGTCTTTAATACAATTTTCCTATATATATGTTTGTATCTTAGTATCGTAGGGAATTATACTCATATTGTATTTCTTTTAATTTAAACAAAGTTAAACATTTTAGAAATTTTGAAAAATTAAAATGAACAAAAAACCTTTTTTTTTGTAAGCTTGGTAGGACCTTCTTATTTTCGAGTTTTTACATGTCCGTTATTCACCCCATTTCCGGGGAGAGTAGCACAAGAATTGAACCCAAGATCTCCGGTTCGGTGAGGCTTCATTTCCACAGCCATTGCCACTTGAGCTACCCCATGCAGACGAACAAAAAAACATTTTAACATCCAATGAAAAAACATTATAAGAGTCCACAGAGTCTTGGACAGACAATGATTGGGTGCTCTATTAAGGCACTCTTTGATGTGAATTCACTAGTTAAATTCCAGACCCCGACCGAAATGATATATTGGACATGATGAAGATGTAGTCCTACGAAGCTTACAAAAAAAACATTATAAAAATATTAAATATAATATAAAAAAAAAAGAGTTAAATTAAAAAGAGAAGATTTAACCAAAAAAAACATAAAATTGTAATTAAAAGAAAAATACATTAACTTAAATAAATTTTAAAAAATATAATATAAATTTCAAGCAACATTAAAAAATTTAATAATGTAATTTTAAAATAGCTTTAAAAAAATTAAAATAAAAATTATAAATTATAACAAATAAAAAATATTAATCAAATTATAAATTACAAGTTAAAAAAATAGATAGATAGATAGATAGATATATTGAAATCGCCGCCAAAGAGTTGTAGCACGACCAGAGTAACAACGTTCGTCAGTCTCTCTTGCCATGGGGAATCGACCGTCTGCCGTGTTGGGGGCAAAAGGGTCATGACACATCCAGAGCAGTGAAAGAACCGTCGTCGCTCGCGGCCACTGGCAGCAATTTCATTTTTTTATTAATATTAATTTTTTATATGTATTTGTCTTTTTTATTTTATTTTTATACTTATTTTTTTTATTTTTTAATTTATATATATAATTTGTTAATTTATTTATTTTATGCTCTTAAATTATATTTGTTAATTATTGTTTATAAAATTTGAAAAAAAAAAATTGTGTTTGTTGTGTTTTTTTAATTTTAATTTTTTTTTTTTTTCTAAATTTCATTTTATTTTTATTTCATTTTTTAAACTTGGTTTTAGAACTAAAAATAAATTTTTTTACTTCTAATTTAAAAATAATAATAATAATAAATTGTTTAAGATATTTTTCCAATAGTATAAAAAAAGTTTTAAAAATTAAATTTTCTATTTCTTTTTTTTATGTAAAGGTTTGTCTATTCATTTTCCATGGGGTCTTGGATAAACGGTGATTGGGTGCTTTGTTAAGACATTCCTTGATGTGAATTCACTGATTCAATTCCCTGACCCGATTTGGGTGATATATTGGACATGTTGAAAATGTAGTCCTACCAAGATTACAATAAAAAATAATGTATATTCATTATATCAAGAAACTAGACCAGTAACACAAATTTAGAATCTTGAGATTACTCAAGTTTTTCCTAATCATAACATCAGGCATGACAAAAATTATGCTGATGGTATACAAAGAATGCTTGAATGACAAGCATGCAAGCCTTCATTAACGGATCGCCTATACAGGGTATACATTAAGGAGTTGTCTATAATGCGACTTTTTGAAGATTCCGGTGACGGAATCCGGCGGAAGAAATTGAGATTAAATCATGATTTGTTGCAGTTAAAATGGTTTTTTAACTGCATATTTGGATTTAGCACCCTGAAAAACCCCTGGGACGCTTTGATTGTGCAGAAACTAGCTATCAAACTTGCGATTCCAATAAATTGCTGTCAGATTTTCACCGGAAAAACCGGCCAGAAAAGCTTTCAAAAAATCGCGTTATAGACAACTGCATACATTAACACCAAAATTTCCTGGGCACAAAACTAAGAACTAAGCATTAATGAAGGTGAGGACATGCACGTCATTAAGAGGATGGGTTACTTAGCGCCACTAATTCTCTGTCTAAAAGCAAGTGCTATGCCCACAAACCTTTGTCGACCCTTTGCAATTCTTGCGGTGCCAACCACGTTACTTGCTATGATGACCAACTGTGTAAGAAGCCCTGCCCAGACCACGATACCTCATAGCCCCGACCACCGGCATTGTGGCCTAGTCACAACCATCAAGTTCGTCACCCTTCCACGACATGCTTTAAAAGCTGACTAGCCACGTATTTTCCTCAGACCGAAACATCCCTCTACCAACACACTCCACATAGGTAGAGGACCAAAGTGCCTTTCCAAAGGACTGTGTCGATGCCACCAAGTTGATATTGCTTGGAAGAATAGGGTACACCTTCACATTTGAAGAATTTCCACCATATACTGAATTCTGAGCGTGAAGCCAAGAACATATCCCTTCCTCGAAAGAGGAGGTTGCATACGGGTCTTAATCAAATCATCTTAATTTCGAGTGAGAAAAGAGTTTATACCTATCTGACCCTTGTGGAGAATTAACCTTATGTCCCCTGACGGACTGAAAATGTGAGAGAGAGTTGCAGCGTGAGCCAATAAACAAGCCATAACTGTGTGAGTTGGAGAGAGCTCTGGAATTTCCATGAATGAGAGACCGGTAGAGAGGAATTCCTGGTGAGTCGCAACATAGCCCTAAATAATTTACCCATTCTATGCTCAGTACTAGTCTAGATTGCAAGAAAACCACCACTGAAACCACGACCGACATGGAAAATTATGCTTGACATACCCAAATTCACTAACTATCAAGGTGATGGAATTGAATCAAAATTAAGATATTTCTATAAAAGGCCAACGCTAACATAAGGTGATGAGCCATGGCATTCATGCGAGTGGCCATTCGAGAGAATTAAATTGATACGTCATGTGGAGATCAAACCAGGTGTACTTCCATTCAATGGCAAGTGAAGCTCGCATCACTTGGGAGTTAAATGCTATGTCCTATCGACTTAACGAGGATAGAATGGAAGCCAAGTGGTGAGTCCTTCAAGCAGTGATCATGATATCCATTGCATCATAGAGCATAATCACCCACGGTGGAGGGGAAAAATAATTTATCCATTTCAAAGTCCAAAAAAATATGGTTTTCTTGTTTTTTCTCATAAAAATCTTATGTGTTTTTTTCCCTAAAAATTTTATAAATTTGATATATTTTTGGGCTTCGTTTATTGAGGCGATAAATTTTTTCGGATGGTCAAAAATTGCTAAAATCCGACAATATTTTTTTCAAATAATCTGGCAGTAGGAGTGCCTGAATCGTATTTTCAATGATAGAAATGGATTAGTCACCATTAAAAACCCCTGGGGCACCCAAAATCTTGAAGTTTGACAATTGTAACCTGAATTTACAAAAAATTATTTCAGATTTTATCAAAATCTTGCCGGAATTTCTATGATTTTCTCGAAAAATTTGAAGTCTGGTTAGACTACGACATATTTTTATGGTTTTGGCCCTAAATGATATATATATTTTAATTCTTTGTAAAAAAATAGTGAAAAAAAAAATATAATTTTTCAATAAAAATACATTGAAACAACATATTTACTGAAATTCTTTTTTTAAAGGTAAAAATAAAAAGAAAGCTAACATTTTAAATGCAAAAGTCTCCTATTGAATGTCTTCATGATTTCTCTATAACTCCTTCGTAAATCGCTCCAATTTTTCTAACAAATTATCTACCAGATTTGATGTGATGTGCAGAAGAGAAAAGGTAAAATCTAATATAATGAAGATTGTGGAATTACTTTAAGTTCTGTTGGATGTGAGATTAAAATTAAATTTAAAGAAAATTAATATATAGCTAAGATTATGGGGTTTAGATTAATTTTTGCTAGATGAAGTATAAAAAACAAAATTCAAATTGTAAAAAATATCTTAATTACTTAATTAATGTTAAATTATTAAAATAAAAGTTTAATTTCATTTCTAAAGGAGAGTATTAAAGGAAAATTTGTGTGGGAAATTTGAGTAGAAAGTAGGGATAAAATTTTCAAGGAAATTTTTAGTAGAATGTTTGAGAATAAATTTTGGAGAAAAAAAATTTAAAAGATTTTTTTGGTGGAAAAGATTTCGAGCAAAATTTTTGGGGAGAATCTTTAGAGGGAAATTTTCATTCTCTCACTTAAAAATTGTCAATGGGAGAGAGATCATTTGTATCTATCAACATCTTCTAAGAAATTTCATGGATTCATGTGATACTGAAGTTTCTATTTCTGCAACATCAACATCTTGTTCACACAACTTTATTTATATTGATGAATATGATAGGAATGTTTTCACTATGAATATATAGTCAAAAAAATTCACTTAGTCAGGAGTTTGGTGAAAGTACAAGTAATGATATTGATCATAATAATCAATAAATCCCTAATCCTAACAATTATGAAGGAACCACTAACGAAGTGGGAGTGAATAATTTCATCCAAATGAGAATTTTAAAGGCACAGATGAGGATAATGCATTTTATCCAAGTTAGACTTTCAGAGGCATTCATGATGATGATAAATTCCTCCCAGCGAGGATTTCAAAAGCACAAATGGTGATGACAAATTTCCTTTGAATCAGGATTTCAAAAGTGTAGACAAAGATAATGGATTTCCTCCAAGTGATAATTTCAAAGGAATACGTGAGTATGGTGAAGTATTACCTCTGAATGAGGATTTCAATTGAATAGATGAGGATAGTGAATGATTTCCTCCGAATAAGAATTTCAAAATCACTCACGATGATGATGAATTTTCTCTGAGCGAAGATTTCAAAAGAACTGATGACGATGATAGATTTCTTTTGAGCAAGGATTTTGAAAACATTGATGGCGATGATGGATTTCCTCAGAGTGAGAATTTCAAAAGCACAGATGACGATGATGAATTTCCTCAACGTGAGGATTTCAAAAGGATCTCAATGATAGTGAAGGATTTCCTTCGAGCGAGGATTTCATTAGAAAAGATGAGGAGAGTGTGCCAAAACCTATTAGTAAATTTAAATAATTATCTAAGAAATTTTATGTAAATGATGTTTGCATGGTAACTTGAAATAAATATTTTAATTTGCATATGATCTTGCATGAAGTTATGAGTCATTTATATGTTTATGGGATTGCATGTTTTAATTATGAAGAATTCATTTGTTTCAAATATCCACAATGCAACAATAACTTTGAGAAATAATCTATGTGTCGTTCAATCAACTTAGTATTGATATTTTGATAAAGTTAATAAAATATTAGGAATTAATGTTGAATTTTTAAATTATAGGGTGATATTGTCATGATATTATTTATCGTTATGATTTGATAGATCATAGTTAAAAAATTGTTGCAATTATAATGCCACGTTAAAAAAGTGAATGCTTCAATTTAATGGTTGATTTTTCAGTTTTCATTGTAATGGGAAAAGTTGTGTTAGGCTAAGATTTCAGAAGAGCTATACTTTTAGCTGTTAAAATAAATAATTACTCTTTGTGCAATGACCTTTTTATTTATGTGTTCATTTAAAAAAAAATCAGTCATAATATTTGGTTCATAATGTCATAGTTGAAATATGTTAAAAACTTAAGGTTTCTTGTACTCATGATATTTGGTTTTAATTCCCATGATTGAAAGATGTCAAATTTTAAGGTTTTTTGGAGTCATGATATTTGTTCTTTAATGCCATGGTTGAAAATAAGAATTTAGGGTTTTATAGAGTCTTGATATTTTATCTTTAATGTCATGCCTGAAAATTGTTGGAATTTTAAGGTTTTTCATAAACAAGATATTTTATCTTTAACGTAATGCCTGAAAATTTGTTAGATTTTTAAGGTTTTTCCAAGCTATGATATTTTATCTTTAACATCATTGCTAAAAAATGTTGAAAATTTAACATTGTAAACTATCAAACAGGGATTCTAGCGAGTACCCATTTTTTTGAGTTAGCAAAACATCATCCAATTTTGAAAAGTGTTGATTCAAGATACACATTTTTTTATCATATTTTTGATACTTTAAATTTTATTATTTATCAGGTATGAACATTTTTTTTTAAATGTTAGTGATTTTCATGCTAATTTTAACAAGTGTTGATGCAACATCAACCCCTTTTTTTAAAGGCCTTATTTTTGACACTTTAAATTTTCTAATGTATTAAGTGTGGATAAAAAAAATTGATGTTGATGATTTTTATGAAGATTATGAATAACATCAATATTTTTTAAGGCATATTTTTTACACTTCAAATTTTTTTATGCACCAAGTATAAACAATTTTTTTAAATGTTAATTATTTAACCATTTTTAAGTTAGGAAAATTAATTCTTCAATACACATAAAATAATTGTCACTAAAAAAATATATATTTTTAAAAACTCGACAAAAATACACATTTTGCATATAGATATAATTAAAAAAATATGTGTTTTGGGACCTTTTAGCTAATAATGACATGTTAAATATAAGTTTTTTATGAAAAAGTTGAAAAAAAACACCAAATATTATGAATTTTATATCAAAAAATAATACATTTGAAAAAAAAAAAAAATCGAAAAAAAAAAAATGATTCACATAAAATTTTAAGTAATAATAACAAAACAAAACAAATTAAACAAACAATTAAAAAAACAATACAAATCAGAAACATTTAAAAAAAAAAAATACAATTAAATTAAAAAATAATAATAATAAATAAATAAACATAAAACTAAAAGAATAATAAATCAAAAAAAAAATGTTAAAAAAATAGTGATAATTAGAATTTTTTTTTTAAATACGACCCTTCAAGCCTCTGGGTGGCGCCTTTCCAACTACTAGAATCGAGCAAGGCTCACCCAAGGCCCCAAGGGACTTCGGGTCTCGATAGGGGTGTCGCACACAACAACCCTTGCCTAGGCCCAACGCCCCTAGGGACACAATGTCGTCTACCCAGACCCAAGGCCCCTGGGTGGGGCCTTGCCGATTCCCAGAATCAGACAAGGCCTGCCAAAGGGCCTATTGGGCTGCAATTTTTTTTTTAATGCTAATTATAATATTTTTATTTTTATTTTTTAATGTTTCATATTTCTTAATTTTTTTATTTGTTTTATTTTTTTAATATTTTTTAAAATTGTTTCTTTAATTTTAAATGTTATCGATGTTATTTTTTTTAATGTTTTATATCTATTTATTTATTTAAGGTTTTTTTTTGTAATCTTGGTAGGGTACATCTTCATCATGTCCAACTTTTCACACGGACCAATGGGATAACACAAGATTTGAACCCAAGACTTCCAATTCGCTGAGACTTCATTTCCATTATCATTGCCAATTGAGCTACCACAAGGGGACATTTTTTTAAGTTCTTTTAATTTTAATCCTTTTTTATTTTTATCTTTTTAATGTTATTTTATTTTCTTTTATTTTTTAATCTTTTTTCTTATTTTCTTTTTTTTTTTTAACATTTTTTATTTTTTAACTGTCTAATCAGGAGCTATTTATTTGTTTTTTATTATTTTATTTTTTTTCTTAATTTATGTTTTTTTGGAAATAATTTTTTTTTTATATAAGCTAATTTCGTTGTTTTTACATTTTTTATGTTTGAATATATATATATATATATATATATATATATATATATATATATATATTGGGGTCATTTGTTTTTTATTTTTATTTTTGTTTTAATAATTTTTTTATTTACTTTTATTATTTTTTTAAACTCCTTTTTTGTTTTTTTAAAATGTTTTACTTTTTGTATTTTTAATTTTTATTGATTTATTATTTTATTTTTTATTTTTATTTTTTCTGTAGGGTTCATGTCAATTCTTAACTAGCAATTTCATCTCATTATATATCAATTTGATAGTTGATTTTACTTTTTTCGTTATAATGTATCGAGTCTGCCTCCACAATGTGTCAATTTCATAGTTGGTTTTTAAGTTTTCATTGCAATGGGTTGAGTTCGTCTACACAGTGTGTCAATTTGATGGTTGATTTTTATTTTTTTGTTGCAATGTGTCTCATTGTCTTAAGCTAAGATTTTAAAATAGCTATACTTTTAGCATTTAAAAAAGAAATTATTGTTGGTATAATAATGACTCTTCCATTCAAGTTTTCATTTTTAATTTTTTTTAGTCATAACTTTTTTCCATAATGTCATGGTTGAAATATGTTGAAAACTTAAAGTATTTTGTAGTCATGTTCTTTTGTTTTAATTCCATGGTTGGAAATTTGTCAAATTTTTAAGGTTTTTCTAAGTCGTGATATTTTATCTTTAATGTTATGGTTGAAAATAGTTATAAGTATTTTTTCTTAACACCATGGCTAAAAATTGTTGGAATTTCAAGACTTTTCAAAGACGTGATATTTTATCTTTAATGTCATGCCTGAAAATCGTTGCAATTTTAAGGCTTTTCAGAGACTGATATTTTATCTTAATGTCATGTCTAAAAATCATTGGAATTTTAAGGCTTTTCGGAGTCATGGTATTTTATCTTTAACGTCATTATTAAAAATGTTGAAAATTTACCTTGCAAAAAAAACACGTTATTCCAGCATAAACACTTTTCATTTTTGAGTTGTTTTCATGTTTTTTTTGGGGGTTTTTTTGTTAGAGTTATCATTTTTAGTTTATAGTTCATGTTTGAAAATTTACATTGTTATTTACCAAAAAAAAAAAAATTGTTGTTCCAACATCAACACTTTTCATTTTCAGGGTAATTTTTTATGTTTTTTGCGCAAAAAAAAAAAAAAAAAAAAAAAAAAAAATTGGTTTTTACTGCCATTTTTTAAAATGTTGAAAATTTGCCCAAAAAAGTTATTCTAACGTCAACATTTTTCATTTTCAGCCCGTTTTTGATGTTTTTTGGGGGTTTTTTGGCTAGGGTTCCCATTTTGAGATCATAGTTCTCATTAAGTCGGTAACTTGTTGATCATCGCTTCCTTTGCTTTGTTTTCTAGGTTGGCTACTTATTCCCTTAAGAGCATTAACATAGATTTTTGAATCCACATATTTTGATGTTTTAGGGCTTGAATATCCTCTGACTTGTTATTATGTTTCCTTGTATTTGAGTCCTATTTTGATTAATGTTCATCGTTGAGTGTTGATAATCTTATCTAAGGTTTCTGGTTCGTTTACAATTTTTACGTTCATATTCAACTGTGTCTTATTCTTCTCAAGATATTTTCTCAGAAACATAATTTCTTATTCCAATTTATCACAACATATCTCTTTTTCATATAATTGCTTTATTAAAACTTCCTCCACTCATTTTGTTTCCTTTAATTAAACTCCTAATAGAATGATTTCTTCACTTGTTTTGCCATATGGAGACCATGGATCTTGTCCTCCTACTGCAATGTCATCAACATGTTTGCCACATCGTTGCCACCTTTATGTCATATCACCTTGTCACATCAACATAGTGCCACATGTCCTCACCTCAAGGTGTCACATCATCAATATGCCAAATGTTTCTACCATCAAATGCCATCTGTGTTTCCACATGTCCTCCTAGTGTTGAGCTCTAGGAAATCCAAGATCCATCCATTTTCATCATTCATTACCTATTGAACCTCCCACAACTTGGATGTTCAAATAGTTTTGAGAGGCTTCTCTTAATCCAATGAATCTTCTCATCCAACCTACTTGAGTAAGTGCACGTTGTTTGTCCTAGACACCTGATGATCGAATGCTTGAGGCCATTTATGGTTTTTAACATTGTCTTTATTGGAAAATCCTTTTTCTCCTCATTTCTTAGTTATTGGATCAAATAATATACCATTGGAAAGCTCTTTGAAAGGGTTATCTAACAATGCACTTTTCATTATCGTTTGACCAAGGTAACTGCAAACAAAAACCCTTCAAAGAGAAGTTGCTAGGAAACATAACTAGCCATCAGCAACCAAACTAGAATGCCAACACTCAATAAGTAACTAAGACTTTAGATTTAAGATTTATGGGCTTGTTCATTAGTTGTAATTGATTTTCCAGATCCATCCCATTCGAGTTGATATTAAATCGATATTTTGAACCTGCGACTGAGGTTCATCATCAGGGAACAGAAATATGTGGAAAACGTATTCAACCTTGGTATGATAAATATGGAAATGAATTTTAGGTTTTAAATGAAAGAATGTGGCCGATAGTGAAAATTTAATTAAGAAAGGTTCTATTAAGAATATTAATAAAATTGAGAGATGTGTTAAAATTAATAAAATAATGTGAATAATAGAACATAATATTTTTGCATAATAAATATGTTTGTATATTAAATTTACTAATTGGAGAAATCATTTTTATTCCTGAATTGTAAGTGTTAATATTATTAAATACATTAAAATATTTATTATGGATTTGGAATAAATGTGAGAGATTAGTTGAGGATGAAATTAATAAAATAATGAGAGTAAACAATTGGAGTGTTTATAATTACAATTAATAGATGT
This sequence comes from Pinus tabuliformis, assembly GCA_031772625.1. Classification (NCBI taxonomy): domain Eukaryota; kingdom Viridiplantae; phylum Streptophyta; class Pinopsida; order Pinales; family Pinaceae; genus Pinus; species Pinus tabuliformis. The sequence continues at coordinate 720,155,820 of CM062814.1, forward strand.
GTTAATATTAATAATTTGATGTTTAGCTCATGAATAGTTAATGAAGTTGAAATATAATAAGATTAATTAACGTATTAAACTAAATATAAGAGGGATTAGAGTTAAATAAAGCAAGTGAAAATAATTAAAGAAATGATGATGAAAAGAAAATAAGTCAGGGTGTTAAAAAGTATTGGATTTGGAAGTCAATGTAGGGTTCCAATTTTGGCTTATGCTTCATCCCTCATCCCTGTTTAGGTTTTTAGGATATTTATTGATTTCAATGGTTTCTCTTAATTTTCTCTAGAAATAGTGGTCAATTTTGGCAAGGATGCAAGTGTTTTCAATGGATATGTGATGTTTAGTATTGTTGGAATGTTCAGCAAGAGCAGAGCTTTTTAATCTATTATGTTTTATGTTGGTAACATGTTCAAGGATATGAGTTTTGATAGATCGGCCAGTGTCCCCAACATATGGAATACCACAAAAACAAGGAATCAAATAAACTCCTTGAATTGCAGCCAAGTTTGAAGGGGTGTTGATGGGAGGTTGGGAGAAATGTTGTAATGGAGGTGACACGTGTGAGAGATCGCCTCCAATGGAAAATGATGAATTTTTTTTTCATTACATTGCACAGTGGATACGTAATTGTTGTTAGAGTTATCGAATATGTTGTTACCGGTGTCATTTATTTCATACGAGATTTTTGAAGAAAATTTTCCAATTGAATTAATATTACTCATTTCAGTATCATTATTAATACCAATAGCATTTTTTAGGGTTGTATTTAGTTCAGTAACAGGATTAGTGTCATATATTTCATACGATGATTTAGAAGTGAATTTTCCAACTAAATTCATATTATCCATTTTAGTATTGTTATGAATATCAACAATGTTATTTAGAGTCATATTTAGTTCAGCAATGGGATTCTTAAAAACTTGATCGATATAATTGTCTAGATTAATATTAGACATTTTAATATAGTTATTAATACCAACAGCATTATTTGTATTCATTTTTAGTTTAGTAATTGGACTATTAAAAACTTGATCGATATAATTTTTATTGGACATCGTATGCAGGTTGATAATGGAATCTAGGTAAGATTTTTGTGTTGGAATGATTCTAGAGTTAGATGGAGAAATGTAGTTGGATTGAAAATTAATGACAGGAATATTAGAAGTCATGGTTGAAGGAAGGGGAGACCCTTTTCTTGGTGAGAAAAATCTTAGAGAATTTCTGAATTTGGTTTTTGTGGGACAGCGCCTCAATTCTGAGAGCTTTTAGAGCTGATGTCGCATTGATTTTATGATTCCTTGTTCTTGTGGTATTCCATATGTTGGGGAGATTGGACGATCTATCAAAACTCGTATCCTTGAACATGTTGCTGACATAAAACATAATATATTAAAAAACTCTACTCTTGTTGAACATTCCAACAATATTAAACATCACATATGCATTGAACACCTGCATCCTTGCCAAAATTGACCACTATTTTCATAGAAAATTCAGAGAAGCCATTAAAATCAATAGATATCCTAAAAACCTAAACAAGGATGAGGGATGGAGCATAAGAAAAAATTGGATCCCTAAAATGACTTCCAAATCCAATACTTTTTAACACTCTGACTTATTTTCTTTTCATCATCATTTCTTTAATTATTTTGACGTGCTCTATTTGACTCTAATCCCTCTTATATTTAGTTTAATACATTAATTAATCTCATTATATTTCAAATTAATTAAATATTCATGAGATAAACATCAAATTATTAATAGTAAACACATCTATTAATTGTAATTATAAACACTCCAATTGTTTACTCTGATTATTTTATTAATGTCATCCTCAACGGATCTCTTGCATTTATTCCAAATCCCTCAATGTATTTAATAATATTAACACCTACAATTCATGAATAAAAATTATTTCTCCAATTAATAAATTTAATATACAAACATATTTATTATGAAAATACATTATGTTCTATTATTCACATTATTTTATTAATTTTAACATATCTCTCAATTTTCTTAATATTTTTAATAGAACCTTTCTTAATCAAATTTTCATTGTCAACCACATTCTTTCATTTTAAAACCTAAAATTCATTTCCCTATTTATCATACCAAGGTTGAATCATTTTTCCACATATTTATGTTTCCTGATGATGAACCTCAGTCGCAGGTTCGAAACATCGATTTAATATCAACTCGAATGGGATGGATCCGGAAAATCAATTACAAGTAACTAAGACATTAATGACATCATTAGCAAACTATTGATAAACTCAATAGGCTCTTCCTTAACGTGAAATCAAGGACTAGAATTTGACATCAATAGAAACTGCAAACATACTATACTTTTATATTTATACCCTATGAAATTTAGGGTTTGTGACCAATCCTTAAATAAACTTTAAACAAGTCATCTTGGCATTTTTTCTATATCTTTTTTCTTAGACAATGAAAACTTCATGGATTTTTGGAGACATACAAAAATAAATCAAGTAAAAATTTTAGAATTATATTTGAATAATTTAACACGTGCCATGTTATGTAAGTTTTCTTGTGGGGAGAGGCCAAAAAATCAACAAGTTTTTGAAAAGTTACCATAACTTTCACTTGCCACATCAAATTTTGTTTGCACTTGTGGAATTGTAGAAAATACATATGAGAGTATTATATACCAAAGTTTCAAATTCAAAAGGGATAAATATTTATCAAGAAAATATTTAGCCACTGTGATATTCTCTAATTTAAGGTGTGTAACTTACAAGTGACCTAACTATTAATTAGAATATCCCATTTTTATTTTTATGGTTACCAAAGATTGTGATAACGAGGAGTGACATTATTATTTTCCAACATACCTCCAATGAAAGCTACTACACCACTAAATCTATTGAAGGTTCATCCTTGACTCCTGAATAATGTAAAGGCTTAGAAGTTAGGTTATCCCAATTAGAGAATAAATTTAATGAAATGTATGGTAGTGTGGTGAAAAAGGTGGATTTATTAAGTTCTCGAGAAAAACTTAAAAGAGAAATGGAAAAGAAGATGAATTAAAATAAGGAAGGAATAGAATAGAAGATGAATGAAAATAAGGAAGCAATGCAAAATTCCATGAGGGAAGAAAAAAAATTACAAAACATTTTATTAAAATATATCCCTTAAAGGGATATGGAGATACAAGGAAATCATGAACATGAGGAGAAGCGGTTGAGAATCAATCTCATATGGGGAGTATGTTATCATAATTAGAGAACAAAAATATTGAATCTAAGAACCATAATCATGAATTTTCACTCCAATAACCACATCATCATGGCTTCAAGTCATCACCAAGGAACTACTATATTCCAAAGATCAATATGAATAATTTTTAAGGTAATGATCCTATAACATGAATATTTCAAATGGAGCAACACTTTGATCTACACAAAATTACATCCTTATGAAAGGTAAATATTGCATCCATTTTTTTACAACAAGGCTTACATGTATGGTACTAATGGCTTTATGAAAGAAAAAATGATTATTTTATATATTGGTCCATTTTTACAGAAGAATTGATAGCACATTATGGGGATATTAAGAGAAATACATTCTTCAGTAAATTGGTAAACCTTGGATAAAAGGGTCCAATTTCATAGGACATTCAACAATTCCAAAAGTTGAGCCTCAAAGTAAAGAGTATTTTAGAGGATAATTTGTTAGATATATTTATGGGAACTTTGAAGGAAAGCATCGAACATGAGGTGCATCTCTTTAAACTTAAATATCTAGAGTATGATTTCATTCTAGACTCTCCCTCTTGTTTTGAGGTGCCAATGTCTGATATTTCTGCCCCTTTGATGTCAATGGAAAAGAAATTTAATTTCTCATCTACCCAAGTGAGATGAACACCAAGTATCTCCAAATTGTCAGTACCAGGGTACACTAAGAGATGTTCCAAGGGTCAAATGCTCCCCCTACTTCAATATATCAGGATGTTGAGGCTATTAATTACTAAAATAAATAAGATGAGTTATATAAAGATGTAAACTATTCATTTCATCATATTGACTTCAAATATCTTCCCCTCACATGGTAAATCCATTCAACTTCGATCTCCCCCTGAGTTGATGCTACATCCTTTGCTTGAACTTCTAGCATATAATTATATATGCCGCATGTGGACAACTTCCCTCTTTCTTGTGCAAGAATTCTATGGAAGAGATGAGAAAGATATCATTCCCAATCTCTATCTAATATACTCAAAAGGCTCTCTTGGAAGAGGGTTAGTAAACATGTCTAGAATATGCTCCTTAGCATGTACATATTCCAACTTGAAATTTTGACCCAATACTTGTTCTCTAATAAAATGATATCTAATAGGAATGTGATTTATCTTGCATTGCATCACAGGATTCTTTGATATATTAATGGCACTTGTGTTATCAAAAAATATAGATACAGCTTGAGTTTAATCTACTTGAATGTATTTAAGAGTTTGCATCATCCATAACATTTATGTACAACATGATGCAGCTACAATTTATTATGTTTTAGTAGTATACAAGGAGATTGAGCTCTTTTTTGATCCAAGATACAAGGCAATTTCCTTGAAATAAATCTCCACCACTAGCATTTTTCCTATCATCAATATTGACTACCCATTCAGCATAAATATAAGATTATAGATTAAAAATTTTATCCTTAGGATAACATAAACCAAAGTCTAAAGTTCCTTTGAAATATTTAAATACCCTCTTGACTTCCTTGAGATTATTTTTCTTAGGATTTGACTAAAAGTGTCCCACCAATCCAATTGCATGCATAATATTGGGTCTTGCAGTTATGAGATAGAGTAAATTTTTAATCATTTATCTATAGGCAGATTGATTGACTTATGGGGATTTGTCATCTTTGTTGAGGCTGCAGCATGTTACCATGGGTTTACTTATAGGTTTGCAGCCTTCCATCCCAAACTTTCTTACAATTTCTTTGAGGTACTCATTTTGAGAAAGAAAATTCATTTTTTTATTTGCTAAACATGTAGTCCAAGAAAGAAGGAAAATTCTCCAAGAATAGACATTTCATATTCTTAATTCATAGCTTCTACAAACCTTTGACTCGTTGATTCAACTTTACCACCAAAAATTATATCATCCACGTACACTACAACTAATAGCAGATTATTTCCTTCAATCTTGATGTAAAGATTATTGTTACTTGTTCCTTTCTGAAAGCCTTGTTGTTGCAAATATTTTTCTAACCGGTAATTCAATGCCCTTAAATCTTTCTTTAATCCTTTCAATTTTTCTTGAGTTTACATACATACTATTTATTGTTTCCCAATAGAAAACCTTCTTGTTTCTCCATGTAGTCTTCTGCTTCTAAGTCGCCATTTAAAAATGTTGCCTTAACATTCATTTGATAAACTTTTAATTCTCAATACTAATCAAATGCTAAAAAAATTATAATGGATTCAATTCTCACAGTAGATGCAAATGATACTTCAAAATCCATTCCTTCTTTATGAGAATAACCTTTACAGACCAGCCTTGCCTTGTTTCTGACAACTTGTCCATCTTCATTTTACTTATTTTTGAGAACCCATTTAGTTCCAATCACATTTTTATTATTGGATCTTGACACAAGGACCCATGTTTCATTTTTCTCTATTTGATCTAGTTCTTCATTCATTTCCCTAATCAAATGCTCGTCTTGGCTTGCTTGAGTAAAACTGTAAGGTTCTATCATAGATAAAAATGTTAGGTTTGCATGACTATATGTGCCTAGAAAATTTCTTCTAAGTCGTACCCATGTTTCTTTGTCACCAAGAATATGAGTCTCAAGATGATGGTTTTGTACATACCTCGATGGAGTATTTTGTTATATAGATTCTCTATGTCTAATTCCTCTAATTCTTCACATTCCTTTGTTCCTGATGCTCTTTTATTTCATTCTCTAGTGACTCATAAACAATGGATTCATCATGTTGTGGTTGTGATATAGTGAAACATGTCCTTTATCAACTCCAACATCTATGCTTTCAACAATATTGTGGTGTCTCTTTGTTTTATCACTTGTAGCCTTTTCTCCTAGAAGAACATCCAAGCAAGATCCCTTCATATGCTCTTGACTCAAACTCATTGAGATTGTACTCATTCCTTTTGATGAAGCTTTTGTTGTCAAAAACCTTAAAATTATTTACAGAGGCATGTATTCCATACCATGGTTCATAAGGTGTTTTATCACTATTTAATCTAATGATCCTATTGAGAATGTTAATTATTGTTTGAACAACTTCTGCTAAGAAATTTTGTGGCACCTTTGATCCATCGAGCATAGCTAAGTCCATTTCCTAGACTGTGTTGTTCATACTTTTAGATATTCTATATTGTTGAGGATTTTTAACTAATGAGAATTGTCTCTTGATCCCATGTTGTTCAGAAAAATCATAAAACTCATTAGATGTGTATTCTCCTCCTTTGTCTAATATTAGTCACTTAACTTTAAGATTCGTTTTTTTTCCACCAATTCTTTGAATATATACAATTTTTCAAAAGCTTCATATTTATATTTCAACTAACTAACCAAGCACATCTTGTATATTCATCAATCAACAACAAAAATTATTGCTCACTTCATGGAGATTTCATTATTTTGGGTCCACATATGTCTATATGGATCAGTTCCAAAGGCCCTTATATAGAAAATTTCTCTGCTTTGAACTGAACTCATGATTTCTTTCCAAATTGGCATGACTTGTAGACATTATTTTCATGTTTGGTGATTTTGGGCATGTCTTGGACAACACCTTTTTTACCTAGTTTAACAATCTAATGAAAATTGAGGTGCCATAATCTCTTGTGTCGCAACCAACTCTCATCAATTTTACCAAAATAGCAGCTTTCTTTGTCTCCTTCCAACACATATACATTACTTGGATTCTTCACTTATTTAATTAAAGTTTCTCCTGTGTCCAACTCTTTGACCACACACTCATTTGACCTAAAGGTTACTTCATGTCCTTGGTCACACATCTAACTCACACGTAGAAGATTATGCTTAAGAGTTGTTGGTAGGCCAAGCAAGTCCCTCTCATTCATCACTAAATGATATGAAATCTTTGTATAAATTAATGTGTATATTCGAAACTTCTCATGAAATTTACTAAATCACAAGACTTGAAGCTACTATATTGATCTGCGGAATTTAATTCACCATCTAGAACACAAATCATAGACATGCAAAAGGAAACATAACACATGCACAAATATTTATCTAGGTGAAGGAAACTACTCCAAACCCCTTCCTATCTATATTACATTAATCAGAGAATAAAGATGAAATACATATGCTTTCTCATGTCTAAGCACACCCTACAAGTGTATATTTTATTCCTCTATCTAACTAACTGAGTATGGCAAACACTTAGCCAATTTTCAAGCCCTCCAAACTCCTATTCCTTGCGTTATTCCTTGAGGAATTAGGCACCTATTAATTAATAAATTTCCTCATCTAGATTGTGTAATTCATTTACGTCCTTCCTCTAACTGCATGCAACATTTGTACACATTGGAATATTCTACAACTGATATTACACTTCCTTGGAATCTCCATCTCAACTGGGTAACTCAAATTCTCTACATGCATGAGCTATTTAGCTTGATTGATTAGTTATCTAGATAATCGCTAAGTGTGGTTGAATTTACACTTCCACAACTTGATCTTCCACTAGTTCCTCCAATATTTAGAACTATTTTAACTTACCATAACTCAATTTAACTGAATTATTGTTAGAACTGAAATTAACTCAACCTAGGCTCCTAAATTTTAGGAACCCACTGCATACAACTAAACTTCATTCCCCTAACTCAAATTAACTGAGCTAGACTTCTATCTTTTAGGAATCAAATCAAGAAAAATGAACCTTAACTCATTAACTCGAATTGAGTGTTCTTACTGAGTGACAAGAGTGATCTAATATATAATATTAGTTTGCAGTGCTAAGATATTCCTCAGATTATAAAAAAAATGATTTCATTTTGCTTAAGGATTCATCAATTTTTTTGCAAGTGAAATGAGATTTTTTATGTTAATTTTATGAGAAATTTAACATAAACCAAAAACTGAATAGCAGCATAAACATGTACAAAACATCATCAAAAACACATTACAACAACCACATGATAAAGGAGTTCACCCCTCCTAGGCTACGTCTCCTTGGTTCAACTTCCAATGGCTTGGGCCTCTTTATTATGCTCAAAAGTCTAAAAATTTGTGTTTACAATGCTCAAATGCTTCTGAAACCTGCTCCAAACAGCTCAGAATACTCAAAAATGGCTATCTAGCCTCTTTTTGCATCCAATTTAGTGGAAAATTAAAGAAGTTATGACTTCTCCTAGTTCTGCCATTATTCGTTCCACAAATTGCTCCATATTTGATAGAAACCCACAATTTCGCTCCAAAAATCCGCTAACCGAGCAATAATTTTGTCGCACGGCAGGCCATAATCCATCAGAAATGACTATCCATCACAAATCGAAATCGGCGGAGTTCTGTGGGCTTATGGTCTTTGAACAAGGTGGGAAATATGCGATTGCGATGTGGCTGACCCAACAGGAGTATTAACCGGAACCTAAAGTCGCTTTGCATCCGGGATCCTTTCACATTTCGCAATCGATGGATAACCTGGGGTATTTTATATGCGGGACTTTGCAACATGTTACGATTTGTGATTGAGAGATCACATCGCAACCCAGTACCTACTGGGGGTTGATTCTATAACACCAACCCTTTGTCAATCTGCAATTGTGATTCATCGCATCACGCCTCTGGTCGTTTCTTGAAAACCTTCCCGCCCGCCTTATTGCATCGCACCCTTCCCTGCTCGGGGGCCAATTTCTAATGCCAACATGCCTACGATTGTGATTTTTGACATGCGAGGACCAATGGCAGCTTGCCACTTGGCGCCTCCTCATTCATTGAAGGTACAGTTCCCTCACCTTTCCAACCTCTATCCATTTGGCTTTTGAAGGAATTGTTCCTTTGAGCCCCACTCGAAGATAATCAATACTTCCCCTTTTTTATGTCCTTGTTTCTCTGTCAAGTATAGTGTCTTATTAAAGCACATCAAGGAATTCTAGAGAAAAGTATTCAATAGATGGAATTTGAATATTCTCTCCTTTATCTTCAATCAAAGGAGGCTCATACAACCTTAAAATCTCAACATTAACAATAGCATAAATTTGCATATATGAAGGCAAATCCAACCTGAAGGCATTATTACCAATCTTTTCCAAAATTTTGAATGGACTATATCTAACTGGTTTAAGCTTTTTACCTTCTCCTTGGAGCCTCTCTTTGTTAAGGTGAAGCCAAACTTCATCACCAACTTTGAACTTGTGATCTTGACGATGTGTGTCGTGCCTTGCTTTGTACTTGCCATGGCTTTTCTCAAGTTGTTCTTGGACCTTTTGTTGTACTAATTGTATTTGTTCAATGAGCTTTATTACTTTAGCTATGTCACTATGACCTTCAATAGCAACATCTTTGCCAAAACTAAAATTCAAAGGAGATTTAGGCAAGTATCCCATGCATGCCTCAAATGGAAAAGTTTGAGTAGAAGAGTGCCTGGGTCAGTTGTAAGCATGATGAATATAGTGAAATTGTTCATCCCACAACTTAGGATGCTTGTTCAATATCCACATAGAAGATATATCATTGTTTTTTTCACTACCTCTATTTGACCATTTGTTTTTGGATGAAAGGATGTGCTCTTTTTTAATTTAGTGTCCATTAATCCCCACAAGTTTGACCAAAAATTCCCCGCAAAGCAAGAATATTGATCACTACAATGGATGTCGGCAATCCAAAATGCACCCAAACATTCTGAAATAGTAACTGAGCAATTTGTTCAGCTGTAACTTGCTTTTTACATGGCATCAAAATGCACATTTGGCTGAACCTATCCACAACTACATACAAATAATCATGACCTCTTTTTGACAATGGAATACCTCCTACATAATCCATAGAAGCACTCTCCCATGATCGTGAAGGAACCGGAAGTGGTGTGTAAAATCCTAACTTCCTATTGTTAGGCTTACTGACTGCACATAATGAACATCCTCTAATAAAATAAGACACACTTTCAAGCATACAAGGCCAATAAAAATACCTTTGTAGATGTGCCACCATCTTACTTACACTGAAATGACCAGCAATAAGTGAAGTGTGTGCCTCTCTTATGATGTTAACTCTTTCTCCCTGTGGAATACAAAGCTTTCCAAGATGGTACAACAAGTTATCATGCAAATGATAATCCAATTCCTCTACTTGGTTACCTTGACTCAAGCTTGCATAAACATCTTGAAAATCATTATCTAATGCATATTGCTCAATATAACTTTCAAGTAAAATAGAATTATGCTTGAGTGAAGTAGTTGCACTAACAATTAGCCTAGAAAGCATATCAGCAACTATATTGTAGATACCTTTCTTATACATGATTATAAAGTGGACTTGTTGAAGGAAACCCATCCATCGGAAGTGTCGTGACTGCTGCAATTTTGATTGAGATTGCAAGTATTGCAATGGTTGATGGTCAATGTGAATGATTGTTTCCTTACCCATCAGGTAGTGTTTCCATTTTTTCACACTTTGCACCAATGCATACAACTCCTTGTCATATGTAGGATAGTTAATCACTACACCGTTAAAATTTTACGAATGAAAATAGATAGGCTTACCATATTGCATGAGGACTGCACCCATAGCGTAGTCACTAGCATATGTCTGAATCTCAAATGACTGTATCAAGTCTGGAAGTGTGAGTATGGGAGTTGTATTGATATTTTTCTTCAACACATCAAAGGCCTTTTGTTGTTTTTATCCCCACTGAAAAGACTTTTTCACACTTATCAACGCATGAAAAGGAGCTGGTATAAGAGAAAAATTAGCAATGAATTTCCTCCAATATTGGGTTGCTCCCAGAAAACTTCTTACCTCTGTAACTGTCTTGGTCCTTGGCTATTACAATGATGTCAACCTTGGAGGGATCTATTTTCAACTCACCTCCTCCAACAATATGACCCAAGTATACTAAAGAAGTCTTTCCAAACTCACACTTTGACATCTTCAGATACAACTGTTCTTTTTTCAAGACATCAAGTACTTTTCTTACATGCATGGCATGTCCAACATGGGATATACTGAAAATTAAGATGTCACCTAAGTATACTATGACAAATTCATCAAGAAATGGCCTCAACACATCATACGTCACATGCATGAATGTAGCAAGAGCATTACATAAACCAAACGGAATAACTAGCCATTCAAACAAACCCTATTTTTCTTTGAACATTGTCTTCCAAATGTTTCCTTCAACTATTCTAATTTGATGGTAGCCACTTCTTAAGTCCATCTTAGCAAAATACTTTGCATCTTTCAATTGATCCTGTAAATCATCTATTCGAGGTAGTGGGTAATGGTTCTTTATCATAATTTTGTTTAATGCGCGAAAGTCCACACACATTCGCCATGTTCCATCCTTCTTTGGCACCAAGACAATAGGTGAACCACAAGTCGAGGAAGATGGTCTGATGATCCCTTTATTCAACAACTCTTGAATTTACTTCTTAATTTCTGTGCTTTCCATCAATGACATCTTGTACATGCCAATGTTAGGAAGAGGACAATCTTGTTGCAATTGTATCTCATGTTGGATTCCTCTCTTGGGAGGTAATCCCTTTGGTTCCTAAAACATTTCATCATATTGGTTAACTACATCAACCAATTCAGATTTCAAATTTGAATCACAACCTTTAAAATCTTCATTATCAACATCATTTTTGGGTTTTATCATGAGAAGCACAAAATTCTTGCTTGAATTCACCAGTATTTTCATCTGCCCTGCATTAACAAGCGAAAGATTTGTTTTCTTAATGTGAGCTCTCACAATAGATTCTACTCCATTTTTGAATAAATGATATTTATTTTCATGTCGATGGAAGATAAATTTTGTCATAAATGTATGGGCTGCCCAAAACCATGCCACAGATATCTAATAGCACAACGTCATGCTCCACTTCATCTATGACATTTTCAGTAATAGCGAATCTCAGTTTACACTTTCTAGTAACCTACAATTGTGCATTGTCATATACCCATCCAAGTGGATACAATTTATGATGTGGAACAGTTTCCATATTTAAACTCTTGACAATGTTTTCAGATATAAGATTGGCTTGAGATCTGCTATCGAATAGCATATCAATCTTATTATTTTTTGAGATCACCCTTATGTGAAACAATTCTATTCTCCTCTTTTCATTTGGAGTTCCATTTTGCAAGTTTGAAGAACTAGTGTTTGAAATGGATTATTTTCCTTTTAACCCCATGGCTGTGATTTTAGTTTCATCACCTGGATCAAATCCCAAATCCTGTTGAGTGGTTGTAGTGGTATTCTATTTTCCCTTGTTGTTGTTTCTTTTTGGTTTCATTTCAGGATGAAGCTTCCAAAAGTGAGATTCATCATGACCCTCTCTGAAACTGTGTTTGCATGTAATTTTCTCTCCTTCTTTTTTGATAGACACATTTTTCTTTGCCTTCCCTTTGAAAGCCTTTTCTTTTCCCTTACTCTTAAATGGCTTTTTAATACCTTCTTCTGGACTGTTTTTCCCTCTTACCTCAAGATGAGTGGCTTGCACACGCACATCATCTAGATTGTTGGGATTAAACATTAAGATAGTATGCCTAAGGTAATTGTGTAAACCCCCATATGTACTTCAGCAAAGTGTCTTGTGATTGCAAATCTACACCAAACGTCAAAGACCTTTTTCTGAATTCTTGGGTGTAATCTTGCACATTCTGACCTTGTAGTTGTCTAAAGTTCTGCCAATTCATGATGCCTTTCTGCATATAATCTAGAGGGTAGAATTTTATTTTAATTGCAACAATGAAATCATTCCAATAAATTAAGATCTTGCCATGTTTTTTAATCTCCTCTTGGGTATTTGATTCCCATCATACTAGTGTTGCACCCTCCATTCTCAAGGAAGCTAACTAAATCTTTGTGTCATACTCTTTAAGGTTTTGAATCTTGCAATAGACCTCCAACTAATGAATCCAATTATCAAGCTTCTCTACATTCACTTTGCCATTATACATGGGCAACTCGAATTTAATATCTAGTTTTAAAAAGGTGATTTACCAGTTCCTTTTGAAGAATGATGATTAGTATGAGTAAGGGTTGTATTAGTGTAAGAGTGTGAAGATGCCTGTGAAGAAGAATGAAGAAGATGGTGGAGAGGGTGGAGGTTTGTCTCCATTCCCATTACCTCCTCTTGAAGAGCCTTCTCCTTTGAGAGGTTTGGAACTTTCTCCTTGAAACCTGCTATTCCTCTCTTCATAGAGGACCTTCACCATCTGTGTCATATCAAAGAAAGCCTTTCTAAAGGTATTCTCATCTTTTGTCATGTTTGTAGGTTCTCCTTCATGAGACATTATCTCTGCAGTCTCAACTGTAACTTGAGGCTGAACTAGTGTTGGAGATTGTGGCAACCTTTCTCTTCTTCTCCTTGACCCAACTTAAGGGCTTCCAACCAACTTTCCTTCACCTCTTTTGATTTTTAACCTTATAAGCATGACATAAACTTGCAAACAATTAAATCCCTCTTTCACAAAGAAAACATAGTGCTCTAATACGAAATTGATCTTATTTAGAATATTAGTTTGCACTGCTAAGATCTTCCTCATATTATAAACAAAATTCTTTCATTGTGATTAAGGATTCATCAATTTTTTTGCAAGTGAAATGAATAGTTTTTATGTTAATTTTATGAGAAATTTAACATAAAGTAGAAACTGAACAACAGCATAAACATGTACAGAACATCATCGAAAACACATTACAACAAGCACATGATAAAGGAGTTCACCCCTCCTAGGCTACGTCTCCTTGGGACAACTTCCAATGGCTTGGGCCTCTCTATTATGCTCAAAAGTCTAAAAATATATGTTTACAATGCTCAAATGCTTCTGAAACTTGCTCCAAACAGTCCAGAGTACTCAAAAAATGGCTATCTAGGCTCTTTTTGCATCCAATTTAGTGGAAAACTGAAGAAGTTATGACTTCTCCTAGTTCTCCCATTATTCATTCCACAAATTACTCCATATTCGGTAGGAACCCACAATTTCGCTCCAAAAATCCACTAATCGAGCAAGAATTTTGTCACACGGCGGGCCGTAATTCATCTGTGCCGACTGTCCATCACAAATTACAACCAATGGAGTTCTGCGGCCTTATGGTCTTTGAACAAGGCAAACAAGATGTGATTATGATGTGGCGGACCCGATGGGAGTATCAACCGGAACCTAAAGTCACTTCGCATATGGGATCCTTTCGCATTTCGCAATCGGCGGATAACCTGGGGTCTTGTATATGCGAGACTTTACAGTGTGCTGCGATTTGCGATTTCTAGATCGCATCGCAACTCGTTACCTTCCAGGGGCCGATTTTGTAACATGGACCCTTCGTCGATCTGTGATTGCGATCCATTGCATCATGCCTTTGGTCGTTTCTTGAAAACCTTCCCTCCTACCTTATCACATCACACCCTTCCCTACTCGGGGGGCAATTTCTAACATTGACCTGCCTGCAATTGTGATTTGCGACATGCGGGGGGCAATGGCAGCTTGGCGCTTCCTCATTCAATGAAGGTCCTTGCCGCATCATCCAATCCTACCATGTGAGAAAGTCAAACCTAAAATTTGACTTGCTCTAACTTCTGCATACGAGCTCGGATTTGAGTATTGTTCACATCATTGGAATCAGAATGATGAGATCTTTGATCTGAAGCTAAGTTTAACTAGACTCAGACACTTTGATTTTTGAGCATAATTTTGAGCCCTAGTTAAAGAGCCATGTCACCTCAATTAACTCCTCCAAGTTTTTTGATGATGTGGAATTTTGAATTTCCTCAATTTGATTAAGGAAAAAATCAAAATTGAGACTTCCTTGTTTCCTTTTCAACACTCCCTCTTAGCAAGAAAGGGATTATCAACCACCCCTATCCTACACCTAACACCTCTCACTATTGTTGTTACTACTGCAACATCTGCAATTGAGAAGCATAAAAAAAAATTGAATCAACTATGTTCATCATTGTTTACTAGGAAAACTATGTTGTTGTTGACTCTGCTACTGGGCCTCTTGCTTTGCTATCAAAAATCCTCTGCACTCCTCAACATCTGAATTACATTGATCCTCCTACTACTGAATATTGTGGGACCCATAGAAATTTAATGATCCATGAGGAGAACTCCTCAATGGACCCTACCCAAATTTTTTCAACTCTTGAATTAAGAATCTACATCATTCCACCTCACTACTGGAGGTATAGCTACATGCGCTCCCTCTGCCCACTTGACTCGAACTCTCCCCATACTGGAGATATCTGCTTGAGTGGATGTCTCCACTCTGCCTCCTGTCTGCTTCTCCATTTGTGGTTGCTCCACAGCTTCCTGAGGCTTCTTCTGAGGCTGCATGTTGAAAGGTATAACATGCTCTTTCTCAATCAACATATCTCTACTCTCTACCTTTCTCATCAAGGCTTTGCATGCGTCTTATACCTCAAGTGCATAAATGTTGTTGACTTGAACCCTGATATGCTTCACCTACCCCATGGCTATGTGTCTCAGGAATGCCTTTCCTTTGTTGAATATCACACCGTAACCATGGTCTTCCAACACTTATACAGAGATGATATTTTTCTTTAGTCTTGGAATGAACATGATATCCTTGAGTCTGAGAGGGGAGCCTGACTCCCTCTAAAAGGTGACTATACCAATCTCGATCACGTTATACCTTCCATCATCTCCAAACACAATATTCATATGGAGATATTTCTCCTCCAAGTCACTAAAAAATCTCTATTCCCCATCATGTGGAATGAGACGCCACTATCCAGGTACCACGCAATCCCCATCAATGTTCTCACCATGCACGCAATGAGAGTGAATTCAAGCTCAAACTATGAAGCCAAAACTTCACCTGTTGTTGTTACTGTAGGCTCCTTGATTGCCTTCTTGTGTGTACATTTTGTGGCATAGTGCCTGAATTCATGACAATTGAAACACTTGATTTTGAACAACTCTTTCTTCTTGCCCTCTTGGCTAGAATTAGCCTCACCTTGGGACTTCTTCCCCCTGGCCTTCATTCCTTTGCTGAGTAATGAAAATTCCTCTTCCTCTTATTTTGATGAGGTCCCATCTCTGGTATTCCTCCTTATTTCCTCCTATACCAAGTTAGACCATAAGCGCTCCCAATTTGGTAGTTTCTCCCTCCTATTCATTGAAATCTTGGTAGTTGCACTAGCTCTTGGGAAGGCCTAGAAGGGCAAGGGTTACCAGATCATCTTCTACAAAAGTAACACCAACTTGACCAAGTTCATCATGTTAGGTACCTATAATACTAGTGTGGCCCCTTATTGTTATTGTTAGTGAAGCCCACTATTTTTATTGTTGTGCCCTTACATTATTATTGTTATGTAGGCTTTGATTACATTGTGACCGCTCAGACTCCTATATATAGAAAGGAGGTCTTTTCATTTTTATCACCCAATAATTATTCATTTATGTAATGTAAAGTAGGTTTCCCCCTCAAAGAGGATAATTGTTAATTCATTAATCTATCTATTTGTGAGTTGGTTGCATAACATTTGGTATCATAGCTTTGGATTCTAGGGTTTTTCTACTTCAAACAGGTCATTGTGTAATTTTTGCTATAACTCATTTTCTACCAAGCTTCATAAGCTTGAATTGTAACCACGTGGAGTCGAAACCTTGGTGAACTTTGTGTACGAATTTCAGCTTGTCTCACTATATTTTTGGAGATATCATCCGAGGAAGTTAGGGTTGTTGCAGGCTCCAAAATTCCATATCAAACATGTGACCTAGGGAAAATCGTCATAACTTTCTCTCTAAGCATAGGATTTGAATTTCGTAAAAAGTTACGAAAAGAGGATGCACCGTAGTTTTTTGGGTATCATTTTCACTTCCAAAGGTCAAAACATTCTATAATCAGGTCATCATGGGATATTGGGCATAACTCTTTCTTGAAGAATCCAAACTTGGTTTGACTTGTTGGATTGAAAAGAATACTCATAGGTATACTATAGGACAGAATTTCAAATCTTGGAGATTCACAATTACAAAGATACAATAGATGCAATATATAACTCCTAAAAGGCAAGAAAAAGGTGTGTATTTTTTAAATTTTGCATAACTTTTGTTTGAAAAATCAGTTTGAAGTGATTCAAAGGGCATTGTGAAGCATAGATATAATTGTTTGATTTCAAAATGCCTCGAAAAAAAATAAAATAAAAAAATAAAAATAAAAATAAAAATAAAATAAAATAAAATGGACACACCTGGTAAGTAACCAGAAATCCCTTCTATGACACATGAAGAAGAGGAAGAAATGCAGCATGATATATCAAAACTGTGAGATCAAGTGCAACAAATTTCACTCTCACAAAGAGTAACCAAAAACGAATTGGAAGCTAAGATGGATGGTTTTAAATTTGACATGGAAATAATGATGAATATCAAGATGGAAGGTTTGAAGAATGGTTTAAAAATAGATTTGAAAAGGGACTTGGAAGGTTTGACAAAATTGCTAGAAGAAATGCTTCCTAGTGGTGAAAAGGTGCTCCACGAAAATCATGACGAGGATAAAAAGAATACAAATTATGATTTTAGAGACTCACATAATGGTTTGAAGACTAACCAAATTCCAAATATTGATATGAGAAACTTTGATGGGAAGGATTTGGTGACATGGATACTACAAATGGAGAAATTATTTGATCTACATCATGTGTCAAACACACAAAATGTAGGCATTGCATCTTTATATTTAGAAAAAAATTAGTTTGTATGGTATCGATGGATTTTTTCTCATAAACCACTTGTCACTTGGTCAATTTTTATGGAGGAAATGATAGCACGTTATGAGGATGCAAAGAGAAACACTTTCTTTAGCCAATTGATAAATCTCAAACAAAAGGGTTCAATGACAAAGCACATTGAGGACTTCCAAAAATTGAATATAAGGGTGAATAATATTCCAGAGGAACATAGGATTGATGTCTTCATAGAGGATAAAGTCCAACCTGAGGTTCACCTTTGGGAACCTAATTCATTGGAGAAGTGTTATCGGGAAAACTAATGTCCATTTAGAGCTGCTAGTCCCACTGAGACGGGTAACTATCTTAGAAACAAACAAACTAAAGTTACTTGTGTTTTCCTTTACGAGAGATAGATGAGAGAGAAGCAGAGAGTACCAACCTCAGTCTTTCGCTAGTCTCCTTGCTCGTTTCCTCTCTCCCTTGATAGAGCTTTCGCCACTCCTTTCTTGTTGGGTATACGACCAAAGTCCCACATTGACTAGAAGTGGGGAGGATCATGGGTATATAAGGATGGACAAATATCTCCATTGGTATGAGGCATTTTGGGGTAAAGCCCAAAAACAAATCCATGAGGGCTTAGGCCCAAAGTGGACAATATCATACCATTGTGGAGATATGTGGTGTCCAGAGTCCTTACAAGTGGTATCAGAGCCATATTCAAAGCTAGCCAAGTGGATGAATCCTCAGAATGCCGAACGAAGGTGGTGAGCCCCGGTAATATCACAATGGGATCCGTGGATGAGCTCGGTTAGAGCAAGCTCTCGAGGCAGGTGGTGCTTCCATGTAAGGCGTGTGCTTCCAATGCATTGGAGTGAAGGATCCTGGTTGGTCGAGAGTGGACGGATGGATAATCATTTGAGGGGAGGCTCGATGGTCCTTCGTTCGAGGGGAGGATTGTTGGGTATACGACCAAAGTCCCACATTGACTAGAAGTAGGGAGGATCATGGGTATATAAGGATGGACAAATATCTCCATTGGTATGAGGCCTTTTGGAGTAAAGCCCAAAAACAAATCCATGAGGGCTTAGGCCCAAAGTGGACAATATCATACCATTGTGGAGATATGTGGTGTCCAGAGTCCTTACATTTCTCACTTGTCCCGCTTCAAAGAACACCTATAGAGTCAAAGCAACAAAATACCATCAAAGAATAGAGATCTATAACCATAAACAATGTAGGATCAGATGTACATTAACCATATAAATGCATATACAAATACAAGATTCAGAGATATACAAGCATATGGAGGAAAACTCAAATAGATTTATTGATAGAAGTAGTAGAAGAGAGTATTACAACCAAGTTGTCTAATCCAGCATCATCCTCCTAGCATGAAAGCCCTCCTCACCTCATACAAAACAAGATCACCCAACAATGTCTTCAAAGAGAAACCAACAACACTTCCTTGCAAATTACAAAATTCCAACCTATGGATCTCTAGGATGAGGGATCCATATATAGATGTTTGCAGGAGAGTGAGTCAGCTTCTGGGATTTTGATTAGTGTCATTTCACTGATAGTTCTCGGTTCCACTTAGATATTTCATGATCTCTTACTCATCCTTGAGCGAATTCAGAGAGGCAAGTGTCATATGAGCAGTTTCTAGAAGATTCCTTGAGTTTCCACCTAGAAAACTGCTTCTGCCACTTGTCTGCTCTCACTCATTGCACCCTACAAAAGGGATTTTCAGTATGCATCACACCCCTCGTGTGTAATAGGTGAGATGCGTTACACCCTCAGCATGGAGCAGTTTGTATGGTCCAGTTCTGAGCAGTTTTTGGGAGAACCTCTGGGAAATGATGTAATCAGCTGACCCTGTTCCTTTAGGGTATAAAAAAACACTTTTAGGGGCTTAGAAGCCCTTGGTTTATGGACATATGTGATTGGGGTTACAGTGCCCAAATATGTCTATAACAGTTGCCCCCTAAAGCATGAGGTCGTAAATCTTCTGATGTCGGGTGAAATGATTTATAATGAGGATCCGAGGTTTTTCGAACTAGAAGGTGACCTATAATAAGATACAATACAATACATTATCTTCATAATATTTTCATGATCTAGCTGAGGCGGGCAATCCCATGCTCAGCTTTATAAATTCATTTTCATGTACATAGGACAGGCAATTGTCTGTGTGGCAGACTGATGATTCTGGTAGAGCCATAATCCTTTAGCTTGGATGATTATCTGTGCATCAATGATGTACATTTGATGTCTTTATTTTCCTGAATATATCGCAGCCTTGATGGATGAAACTAGATCCGAGGTCTTCAAACTCGTTCAATCTTCGCCCGAATTACAAGTCAATCCATGTGAAAAGATGTTCTGATGTCGAACATGGAAAGACAGCGTCTGATTACCAGCCAATGATGTAAGCTGTTAACAGGTGCGAGAGGAATCACCGATAATGATAATGACCCTCAAGGTACTACAGTACAATTCACGTGGTGTGAATACATGAGTCGATGTCGAACACCACGCAAAATCTTTCGGTCGAAGGCCATTGATGAAAACCTATCATCGGAAGTGAGAAACTTGCCATTGAGGCATGCAATCTTCAAAGTACTAAAAGGGTTGTTCCTAATTTAACTTCTTGGATAATGAGCTGGTGTCAACAAGAAGTGACCCATCGTAGGAGGGCCTTAATGAATTCCACATCTACAACACGGAACGGAGCAAATGATTTTTGTGGAGGTGAAAACGATCTGATGATACAAGGTTCAAGGTGGTGGTCATGAAAGAATGAAGCGTTAAGGTATTGCAGCGGATGAGGCGTTAGCTAGGTTAGTGAATTCTCTAAGTGACTTCTCTTGAACATATCGGCGACACTTGAAATGGATTGGTAGCGTTAACCCCAAAATGGATGGTGCGGCGGACCAATGGTGATATGACCGGTGAACGGAATAACCCAACCCGACTCAATCATGGTGATGGAGTGAAAGTGTCATGTTCAAGAGCGACCTGCTACCAATGAAGTTATTCAAGTTTTCTTCCCTTTTTCCCCAGTCATAGCTTGCCAATACCTCTTTATTTTTGTCAAGCTTGAGGAGGATAACATATTCTTGTTCTATAATTTTCCCTTCGGGAAAACTTGTCGCTATGTTTTAACGAGCCTAGCGACAGTGAAACTCGCTCTTGTCTGCATGGACAAGTTTGTTGCTATTGTTTTAACGAGTTTAACGATAGAGATAACTTGGTCCTTTTTAATTTTAGAGAGTCTAAAAAGAGACGTAAAGGCAACTCCAGTAGTCCTTTTTCATAATATAATCCATTAAGTCCGAAAAAGTATAAAATAATACAAAAGGGGTGACTTTTCGATAGATTTAACGAGCCGAACAAGACAAGCGCTCAATCTTTTTGTGTAATGATCCCTCAGGTCCAAAAAGATTAAAATCTAGAGGAGGATGGCACTTCCGATCACTTTAACGAGCTGGAGAGGCCAATTTCTCAGCAATCTTTTCATATTTTACGAGTCAGAAGAAAAGAGCTTAAAGGAGACTCGTTTTTTGAGGAATAAGTGATGTTTTCGGATAGCAGCTAGTTCCAGGTAAGGTTTGGAACTTTTCAATCACGGCAGTGTAAAGAAGATGGCGAATAGAATCACTCGTCGTGGTTTTTCCTCAAAAGGGTAAACAATCAAATGAAGGCGTATGATCAGCTAAAAAAATAATGGAGGTGATGGTAAGAACATGACCAAGGTTCAAAAGCTGATAATTATATAATTGCAAAGATTATTTACCAAAGGTGGGTTCATTTTTTAATGAGCTTAAACTCTAGGGGAACATTTGCTCGTTGCTAGGTTTATTTTTTAACGAGCTTGAACTTCACGTAAAACTGCTCGTGCCAGTCGTATAATAAGGATGTCTCATCGATAGGTTCATTTTTTAGGGAGCTTGCCCCATTCGAAACTTTTCTCTGAAGCCTTTTGTTATGCAAGCTAGGAATGACCAACCTACGAGTCTAAAGGGTTGAGAGCCTACAAACTAAGAAAATAAATGGTCGCTTTTCACTTGCATGCAAAAAGGTTTGCATGCCCCCAGGTATAACGAAATAGAGCTTCCAGGTTACCATACAGAAGTTCTTGCATTAGCAAGATTGTTCCATCTGCATAGCAGATAAAATGCTTCCTCAGCTTTGTCCATCGAAATGGACGAAGGTGATTCAAGTTCCAATCACCTAACCTTTGACGAGGGAATCCTTTTCCAGTCTGATCCATTTTCCTAAATGAACAGGATAGTCAGACTAGTCATATTCCTACACAGAAACCTACCTTATATATGGGGTTTTCCTGCCGAAGCTGACCAGGGCGCATGCCTGCTGGGTTTCAGTCACAATCACTGAATCACTCACGCTCATCAAGTGGACGGACTGGAGATTGATGAGACATTCCTTGTGCAAAAAGACCAGTTAGGGATGGAATTAGCTGTGTTTGAACCAGGGAATGAAAGTTGGGCAACTAGGTGGACCACTCTGCCTTCATGCAGAAAACACATCACTCGAAAGAGTGAGGAAACAATAGCTCCCATGCTATAAATATAGTCATGCCCAAGGAGTAGATTGTAATCTAGAGGCCCTTGGACTACCATCACATTTAGATGAACGGTTTTCCTTCTCAAAGTTATAGGCAAATTTGGAAGGATCCCCAACGGTCGACTAGTTCCTTTATTGAAGCCTGTCAGATTTCGAATCTCAAGTAGAAGCAATGGCGAACCAAGCGCTTTCCAAGTGGTTGAGGAAAGGATACTCACAGAAGCCCCTTCATCTATGATAGTACCAACCATGATCATTCTGTAAGCTTGTACTATGATTCGGAATGGTACATTAGATGGTAGGCAGGGTCTCCCTAGTAGATTCCAATCGAAGGAAACGACTAGATTGCTTGGAGGAGGGACTGAATAAACGACCGGATAAATCTCAGACGAACTTCCTTCCTGTGGTAAAGGAACGGGTAGATTTCCCCCATGTTCATCGGATTCTGTGTTAACGAAAAGAATTTGAACGATGTCGTTCTCATTCTTTTTGGTGACAGTATCATCTGAAGGTGGACCTTCTGAAGACAAGATTGGGTCAATTGTCGTCTCGACCTATTGACTTTGGTCTGGTGTAGACTTAGAGGGTTTATCTTCAATGATAGGTGCTTCGACCGACAACAGAGGTGTGTTAGTTGGATTTTCAACTAGCGATGGACTCGGCAAGAGTTTCTTGTATCCAGGAGGAGGTCACTGTGGTGAAGCAGGACAATTATCCAAGACTCTTTTAGCTTTGTCTAGAAAAGGACAATGGTGGAGGGCATGATCGCCTTCACACAGTCTACAAGGAGATTTATATCTTCCTTTTCGTCCATTGACTTCACTTTCACTAGTTGATGGTGTGCTCTCAACATGATCTTCAGAGGTTGAAGACATCGGGTTGTGCAAGCGGGGAGACCAATGCCTCAAGATCCGTGGGATGCAGGGACAATCTCGATGATAGTGGTCTCCCTTGCAAGTGACACATGGAGATTTAGGTTTGGAAGGTGCAGCGTGTGGATTTTCACCAGATGATGCATGGTTGCCCCCTTTCACATTGGATTCTTCTTCTTCTCCTCCTTCCCTTTCTTCTTCTTCTCAGTTACTTGTTTTTTAGCATTACTAGCTTCACCAAGCGAAGAGGAAGAAGGAGAGGGAGAAACAAATGAAGTAGAAGGTGGGGTAGCAACTTTAGTATCATTTGGTTTCCAATTTGATTGTTGAGGAATTGCGGTGTTTTGAATGACAAAGGTCGAGAAAATCCATACTGGCAGGCCAATTGTGAGTCTTGGAAGGGACAATGTGGCGATGTGTGGAGCACCAACATCCCCCCAAGAGCACAAGGGACTAGGATTTCCCCCAAGGGGAAATCCTTGATTGGTAAACTCCATTTTCTCAACCTAAGACCAACGAGGAAACAGTGACGTTATTCCGATTAAAAAAAAAATTATGACGCTTTGACACAACTTGCTTTTTTAATTTTTAAGAGTCGAGAAAAAGCTAAAGATGACTTTAGTCGCCTTCGATTTTTAATGAGCCTAAAGTGACAAGTGCTCAGATGGACCTTTTCTTTTAAGGAGTCTGAAAAGGAATGAAAGTGACTTCTCTGGAAATCTAGACAGAGGGATTACCAAACCAATCGCAAAACTGCAGAATACTTTTTACGGTATGGCAATCAATCTTCCCGAATGTTGTGTTCAATGCATTACGATCGATCGGGTGGCAGACACAGCTTCCTAAGAATAAAGAATGTAGTCTATTGTGGTCTCCCAATATATACTCGACGGTACGTGGGAGCACAAGTCCATACTGGCACTTGTTGTCTCAAAGAGGAGGAATCACCCAACCCACTATGAAAGCGATAGTTACCAGGCTTTACGACGCCGGAAAACGTCTCTAGCCTAGACTTCTAGATGTTGTGTGTTAGGTTCCAAAGCGTTTTTATGTTCATTGAGGTTTATTTTACAGTTGATCTTTCTTAAGAAATTTGCCTTTAAGGTTCACCGCGTGATGTAGATATACAATTCCTAAATGTGTAATCTAAGATGATAAACAGTCGTTTACTTTCTTTTTGCAATGAAAATCCTAGCTACTAAGGAAAGAGAGATGAAATTCTTTCAACATAGAGCAAAGAGCACACACTAGATGCACTTTTCCTAAATCAATTTCAGCATGCAGTCTAAATGCAAATGCACATGCATGTATTGTTTTTCAGTTTCCTTAATGTGAGAATGACAAAAAAGAAAACTAAGTACAAATATAAACTATATTCTTTCAAAGCGACAGTACTAACAATTTTCTCTTCAAAAAATGAAAGGAAGGCTAAGATGACACTTTGCGATTTCAAATTCAAAAAATGAAAGGAATACTAAGACGACACTTTGTGATTTCGAATTCAAAAAATGTAAGGAAGACTAAGACGACACTTTGCAATTTCGAATTTAAAATTGCTTTCGACACTTGAAATACTATTAATTCAAATCAAATACAAAGGAAAAAGTACAATCGACTAACTAAAAGAGGAATGCTTTACGACACTTTTTTTCTTGACTAAAAACGACACTTGTGACACTTTCAAATCAAAAGACAACAGTTCGATTAAGCTACTATTTGCAAAGGAGAACTATAAACGATGAAAAATACATAAAAAACAATCACAATTCCTTATCAATGGAGGTTGAATAATGCAAAGGAAGATGGTTTCGATAGTGATATACTTATCATAGATAGCAAAACTACTAAATAAAGCTGAAGACAATGAGGGAAAAACCAAAATCTGGAGGCAGAAATAGTCTTAATCAATCATCACACCTATCCTTAAGGAAAACAGGGATGCATCTCACCTGCAACACACAGGAGGTGCGATGCATCCAGGCTGCCAATGAGAGACAGCACGATGGTCCAGGGACGAGACTGAGCTTGGTTTTCATTCACAGTTTGCAGCTAAGTTCAGGGGTTTAGGCTTTGCTAATGATAGTCAGTAAACACAAAGTATAGGGGTTGATCTAATGAGGTTATTTGAGCTACCACCAAGGCACTTAGGATGTTTGCAAGTCAGAGGTTCAGTTCATAAACCAACCCGAAGATTGACTGAAGCAGCATTGATCTACTTTGCAGTTGCATAGAAAATGTAGTTCGAAGGCTAGATAGCTTAAATTCAAGCTCCATTTGTGGTTTATAAAGAAAATAGCAGTAACAAAACAAACAAACTATTCACTCCCCAGTGGAGTCGCCATTTTGTTATCAGGAAAACTAGTGTCCATTTAGAGATGCTAGTCCCACTAAGACGGGTAGCTATCTTAGAAACAAACTAACTAAAGTTACTTGTGTTTTCCTTTATGAGAGATAGATGAGAGAGAAGCAGAGAGTACCAACCTCAGTCTTTCGCTAGTCTCCTTGCTCGTTTCCTCTCTCCCTTGACAGAGCTTTCACCACTCCTTTCTCACTTGTCCCACTTCAAAGAACACCTGTAGAGTCAAAGCAGCAAAATACCATCAAATCATAGAGATCTATAACCATAAACAATGTAGGATCAGATGTACATTAGCCATATAAATGCATATACAAATACAAGATTCAAAGATATACAAGCATATGGAGGAAAACTCAAATAGCTTTATTGATAGAAGTAGTAGAAGAGAGGATTACAACCAAGCTGTCTGATCCAGCATCATACTCCCAGCATGAAAGCCCTCTTCACCTCATACAAAGCAAGATCACCCGACAATGTCTTCAAAGAGAAACCAACAGCACTTCCTTGCAAATTACAAAATTCCAACCTCTGGATCTCTAGGATGAGGGATCTATATATAGATGTTTGCAGGAGAGTGATTTAGCTTCTGGGATTTTGATTAGTGTCGTTTCACTGATATTTCTCGATTCCACTTAGAGATTTCATGATCTCTTACTCATCCTTGGGTGAATTCAGAGAGGAAAGTGTCATATGAGCAGTTTCTAGAAGATTCCTTGAGTTTCCACATAGCAAATTGCTTCTGCCACTTGTTTGCTCTGCTCATCGCACCCTACAAAAGGGATTTTCAGTATGCATCGCACCCCCTGTGTGTAACAGGTGAGATGCATCACACCCTCAGCATGGAGAAGTCTGTATGGTTCAGTATTGACCAGTTCTGAGCAGTTTTTCAGGGAGAACTTCTAGGAAATGATGTAATCGGTTGACCCTGTTCCTTTAGGGTATAAAGCAACACTTTTAGGGGCTTAGAAGCCCTTGGTTTATGGACATATGTGATTGGGGTTGCAGTGCCCAAATATTTCTATAACAAGAAGGCATTCAGGGTGGCAAGAAAAGTTGAAACCAAAATTATGGCAACAAGGAAGTCTACCACTCATAACTACAAAGATGTAAGTGTTTCTCCTAGATTTCCACAAACTACAAGGTTGACACCACAAAATTTGGAAGAAAAAAGAGCAAAAGGGCTTTGTTACAGTTGTGATAGCAAATACACTAAAGGTCATAAGTGTGCTGAGAAAAAAATATTTTACAGAGATTATGAAGAGGAGGAAGAAAAGGAACAAGAAATGTCAAAAGAAGAGGATATACATAAGGAACAAACCCTAGAGAAATAAGAAATGAATCTGACCATATCTTGCAATGCATTGGTAGGAATTACCAGTCCTCAAACTCTCAAGATAGAAGGAAAAATCAAGAAGAAAAAGGTAATAGTGCTAATTGATTTGCTAGTACCCATAATTTTATTCAATGTAAGATAGCCAAGGAATTGAATTTCTTCCTATATCTAGCACTAGAGTGTGGAGTGATGGTTTCAAATGGAGGAACTATAAATTGTTCTAGAAAGTGCCATAATATCAAGCTAACCATGGGGGAATATTTATTGAACAGTCCAATGATTTCCATTCCAATGGGTGTTGTTGATGTTGTACTAGGAGTCCAATGGATACAATCCTTGGGTACAATAAATTTTAAGTTTCAAGTACTTTTCTTGAATTTTTTTTGGGAATGAAAGGAAGTTGAATTAAGGGGTATCACAGGGAAACCAAGAAATATAATCAACTCTAATGGCATGAAAATTCTTCTAAATAAATAACAATGAGGTGTATTTGCACAATTACGCTCACTAGAGGTTCAAACATCAAAATCATTTGTTTCTCCATATCTCCAAAAAGCCTTGGAAAATAATTCCAAATTATTTGAGACTCCCAACAACCTCCCACCTATTCATGATCATGATCATGTTGTTCATTTGGTTCTAGGAAGTGTTCCTCCAAACATCAGGCCTTATAGATATCCCTATGCCCAAAAGAGTGAAATTGAACGTATGGTTGCAGAAATGATAGAGGCCAGTATAATTCAACCTAGTCAAAGTTCTTTCTCTGCTCCAGTAGTATTGGTGCATGAGAAAGATGGATCATGGTGAATGTATCTAAATTATAGGGAGCTTAACAATCTCACTATTAAAGATAAATTTCCCATTCCTGTCATTGATGAATTATTTGATGAATTACATGGAGAAGTTTACTTCACCAAGTTGGGTCTTCGTTCGAGATATCATCAAATTAGAATGAAGGCTAAAGGCATTCTGAAAATAGCATTTAGAACTCATGAGGGTTTTTATGAATTTTTGGTCATGCGTTTTGGCCTTACGAATGCACCTTCCACATTTCAAGTTTTAATGAATTCCATTTTCAAACCCTTCCTTAGAAAAATTTTGTTAGTATTTTTTGATTATATAATAGTCTAAAGAAAGTCTTGGAAGGATCATATTCAACATGTTGACAGGGTTCTCAAACTATTGGAAGAGAAACAATTATATGAAAAAACCTCCAAATGTTTCTTTGGAGTATAGGAGGTGGAATATCTAGGTCATATTGTATCGCAATGAGGGTGTTAAGGTAAAACCTAACAAAATTAAATCCATTAAGGAATGGAAAATCCCCACAAACATAAAGCATATTCGAGGATTTCTTGGGTTGACAAGGTATTATCGCAAGTTTGTTAAGAATTATGGGAGAATAGCATCACCTCTAACAATATTACTGAAGAAAGATGAATTTTCTTGGACTCTAGAAGAAATTAAGGCCTTTGAACATTTTAAATAGGAATGTGCCAAGCATCGGTCTTAGCAACACCAAACTTCACAAAAACCTTTATTGTGGAATGTGATGCCTCAAGAAATGGAATTGGTGTTTTTTTAATGCAAGAAGGAAGACTCGCTGCTTTTGAAAGTTATCAATCAAAGGAAACTATTTATACAAACGTATTTATGAGAGGGAAATGTTGGAAATACTACATGCACTAAAGCAATGGATACCTTACCTAATGGGAAGACACTTCAACGTAAAAATAGATCATGATAGTCTCAAATACTTTTTGGAACAAACATTATCTTCATAAGAATAGCGAAAATGGGTTACAAAGATGTTGGGTTATGACTTTGAAATCATATCCAAAAAAGGGAAGCAAAATGTTGTTGCAGATGCACTCTCTAGAAAGGATGAGGATGTGGAAGGATTTCTTTGTGCCATTTCTATTATCCAACCAGGTTGGATAACTGAAGCAAGGTATGAATGAAAGAATGATGAAGAAGTGTGGACACTCATTCAAAAGTTGCAGCAAGATCCCAGTACATCTAATAGATTTAGTTGCAAAAATGATTCATTATGGCACAAAGATCACTCATATCTTTGTAAAACAAAATATTCTTTTGGAATTGCACACCTCTCCCTTAGGAGGGTACTCAGGATTTTTAAAAACTTACCACAGGGTCAAGAAGGAGTTTTTTTGGGATGGCCTTAAATCTGCTATTCAAAAGTTTGTGGCAGAATGCTTGGTTTGCCAACAAAATAAAGTTGATACAATTAAGACCCAAGGTTTTTTACAACCTTTAGCCATTCCAAGTCAATATTGGGAGGAGGTCTCAATAGATTTTATTTCAGGTTTACCCAAGTCCATAGGAAAGAGTGTCATCATGGTAGTAGTTGATAGACTTACCAAGTATGCGCACTTTTGTGCATTATCTCATCCATTTTAAGCCAGTACAATTTTTATTGAATTTATGGAACAATTAAAAAGCTACATGGAAACCCAAAGATTATTGTAAGCGACAGAGATCCCATTTTCATTGGAACATTTTGGACGAAATTATTTTCTTGTTTGGGTACTCAATTAGCTCATATCTCATCTTATCATCCTTAATCTGATGGGAAAACTGAGATAGTGAACAAATGTTTGGAAGGATATCTTCATTTTTTTGTATCTCATAAACAAACACAATGGGTCAAGTGGTTACCTTTGGCTGAATGGTGGTATAACACTTCCTTCCATACTGCAGAAAAAATGACCCCATTTATGGCACTTTATGGATATCATCCAGCATCCATCACATCATCTTTAAGAGAAAATTCTAAGGTTCAAGCAGTGGAAGATCACATTGAGCATCATCAACAGGTTCTCCAACTCTTAAAGGATCACCTCACTTTGGCGCAGAATCAAATTAAACAACAGGTTGATTATCATCGCAACAAAAGAAGTTTTGATGTAGGAAACTGGGTATTTTTACGAGTACAACCATACAAACAAATTTCCCTCAAGCAAGCTAAGAAGGATAATAAATTATCACCAAATTACTATGGTCCTTACAAAGTGTTGCAAAAAATTGGTACTATGGTATACAAATTGGAGCTTTCTGCATCTTCCCGAGTGCACCCAGTTTTCCATGTTTCATGCTAAAAGAAGGTTATAGGTGACAAGCTCCTAGTTCAAAAAATATTTCCAAAACTTGACGAGGAAGGAAAAATCATATTGGAACCTGAAGCAGTCATGGAAATAAGAACACGATCGCTACGAAATCAATCAATTTCAGAGTATCTCATCAAGTGGAAGAACTTACCCATTGAAGATTCCACATGGGAGGATGAGAGTTTTATACAGAAGCATCGAGAACTACTCAAGCATTGAGGACAATACTTTTCGAAGGAGAGGGGCCTGTTAGGTCCCTATAACACTAGTGTAGCCCCTTATTTTTATTGTTATTGAAGCCCACTATTGTTATTATTATGCCCTTACATTATTATTGTTATGTAGGCTATGATTATATTGTGACCCCTTAGACTCCTATATATAGAAAGAAGGTATTTTCATTTGTATCATCCAAAAATTCTTCATTTATGTAATGTAAAGGAGATTTCCCCCTCGAAGAGGATAATTTTTAAGTAATTGATCTATCTATTTGTGCTAGCACTTAGGAAGGCCTAGAAGGGCTAAGGTTACCAAATCATCTTCTGCAAAAGTAACACCAACTTGACCAAGTTCATCATGATATTGTGTGAACCTGCATAGGTACTATGGAATGGTCTTGTTCTTCTTCATCTTGATATTTTGAAGTTTTTCCTTAAGCACCAACTTCTTTTGGTCACCATTGTTCTAGAATAGATTTGTCAATGCTTTCCACATTGCATATGGAGTCTCTTTCCCATGGATATTAGAGACAATATGGTCTTGTACTCCCTCCAATATGATTCTCCTTACCTTGGCTACACACTTCTTCCATTATACTAGATCTTGAGCATCAGATGTTGTTGGTTTTGGGATATCATTATCAATGAATTCCTTCAATCCATTATCTTCTAGCACTGCCTCCATGCGGTCCTTCCAAGCAACATAATTCAAGCCTCCCTAAAGGGCATACTCGAGCCTTAGTCCCTAGAAATCCATCCTTATAGATCTGAAGAATTGATCCTGCAAATTTGATCCTCCTGCAACGAAAACTTCGAAATCTCTGCTCTATAGTGAATCCATATCTGATACCATGTAGGAATTAATGTGTAGATTAAAAATTGTTCATGAAATTTACTAAATCATAAGACTCGAAGCTACTCTACTGATATGTGAAAGTTAATTAACCATCTAGAACACAAATCATAGACATGCAAAAGGAAAAATCACACATGCACATATATTTATCTAGGGGAAAGCAGCTACTCAAAACCCCTTCCTATATATATTCCATTAATAATAGAATAGAGATGAAATACATATGCTTGCTCAAGCCTGAGCACACCCTACAATTGTATAGTCTATCCCTCTGCCTAACTCACGGACCCTGACTAACACTTACCCAATTTTCATGCCCTCCAAGCTCCTAATTCCTTGTGTTTTTCCTTGAGGAATCAAGCCCCTAATGATTAGGAACTTTCCTCATCTAGATTATGCAATTCCTTTAGGTCCTTCCTATGACTTCATGCACCACCTGTACACATTGGAATATGCCACAACTGATAGTACACTTCCTTGGAATATCCATCTCAACTGGGTAACTTGAATTCTCTACATGCATGAGCTAATTTAGGTTGATTGATCAGTTATCTGGATGATCACTGAGTGTTGTTGAAGTTACACTTCCACAACTTAACCTTCCACTAGTTCCTCCAACAATTAGAACTAGTTTAACTTACCATAACTAGATTTAACTGAATTAAATTGCTACAACTGAACTTAACTCAACCTAAGCTCCTAAAATTTATGAAACCACTTCAAACAATTGAATTTCATGCCCCTAACTCGAATTAACTGAGCTAGACTCGTGACTTTTAGGAATAAACCCAAGCAAACTGAATCTTAACTCATTAACTCAAATTGAGTGTTCTTAACTAAGTGACATGAACCAAGTCACCTTAGTTAAGTCCTCCAAGTTGTCTGTTAATGTGGAATTTCAATTTTATTCAATTTTATTAAGGAAAAAATCAAAATTGATACTTTCTTGCTTCATTTTCAACAATCCTCTCTATTTTATTTTTCTTTTACATTTTTCCTTTTGGTTTGGTTTGCTTATATAGTGTACAGTTACTTTATGTTGCTGAAGAATTGTGTGATTTACCTATGACAATTGGCTAGTGATTTCTATTTCTTTTCTTTGGTAATTGATTCATTCATCTTTGTTTTCTTTGACAATGGTCAAATTAATCTTGACATTGGTTTGACATTGAAAATATCTACCAAAGGACTATCCTTTTTTGCATGCATTTGAACATTTACAAAAAAAAAGAGACCACTACAAAATTTGAAATAAATTTATTATATTTTATATAACTTTCAAATTTTATGTATAATTCAAATGCATGAAACATTTTAAAATGCCTATGATTGGTACCTTGGCTAACTAGTTTATATGTTGTTGTTCAAATGTCAAAGTCTTAAATATTGATGCATTAGTATTGACCTTAGTTTGGGCATTGTTTATTATATGGGGTTAATGTTAACTGCAAAACCAAGCTTATCACCTTAGTCTTGGGATATTGCATGCCAAAATTTCTCGATTCTAAACCTAAATCATTTGTTATGATGCATCTTAAATTTATGGTGAATCATCGAGTATCGTTGTGACTATATGTGTAAAAGGATAGGATCTCCTAACACTTCCACCTATGTAAATACAATGGTGGCCCACATTTATACCTGTCATTATCATACTCCTGAATTATCTCTCATAATTACTCATACCCTAAGACAAATGATTAGGGTTTTCTCAATTCAAACGACCTCTGGATTTTTTATTCTCAGCTTTTTTTCTCCCTATCGAGGTTGTTGGTTAGGGTTTTGAGGACTTTGCCTTGATGCATGTTCGTCCATTGGTTTTGGATTTTATCTCGATTTTAAGTTCTCTCAGGACTTAGTTATGTCATAGGTTATTCAAACAGAGGTTGTCAGCACAAATTTGCTTGAATTTTACGATGAATGTGTCAAACTCTTTCAAACTATCGAGTCTCTTAAGTTTCTGCAACTCTTTCGGGATTACAACAAGGGTGTAGTCGAGGCTTTTTCCACTTCATTTAATGTTCATAGTTCCAAGGTGGGAGATGTTGAGATGACTATGGATATCAATTTCATTTCTAAATCCACTCATCTCTCGGTTGATGGTGAAGCTCGACCTAAGAACTGAAGGGTTCACAATATCACTATCAGGAAGTTATTAGCAAAGAAAGGGTATGTGTAATATCAAAGGTATGCATGTCTCGTATCTAAAACATCAATGGTAGAATATGTTGATTTTTTTACGTAGATATGTGACCTATGAGGTCCATTACAAGTTGATATTTCTCTATCATATACAGCCGTTAATGGTCTTTTTAAGGTTTAAGGTAAATTTTCCACACTTTCTGTATATGAGTTTGGTTAAGATGTCTTCAATTTACCAAAAATAACACTCAAATGTTAAGCAGACTCTTATCCATCATACTTTGATTGCCATACTAGTGAAATATAAATTGGGTAAGATGGGATAGGATTGGGAATCATCTCTCACATAGAATTTTTTTGATAAGACCTTGTCTTCAAAGGAAACTAACTCCCAAATGTCCTTGGACCCTGGTCTAATTCATGAAGACATTCCATCCTCTTCTATGCATGGTGTTGTGCATTCAAATGACTCTGAGGTGTGTAGAGACATTAGTCCTTCTCTTTTAGAAGAGGACAGGGCCTTGAAGCTTGAAACTGTGCATTTTTGCCAAAACAGATATGTTGATGAAAATACTCTTCTTAATAAGGTGGAAAAGAAACCTAAGAAAACGAGTAAATCAAAAATCTCAAAGTTAAACCCCAGTCAAAATCTTCCCCCTGGAATATACAAGTGAACATGTAGACAGTCATCATAAATAGCATTATGACATGCATGTTAAAGATAAACTAATTAACAGAAAGATATCTAGATTTCAGTGTAATAAACATAAGCTCTCTTATGATCAGATTTGTGTTAATCTCGAAGAGTCTCAACCTAAAAGGGATAATTCTAAAGTTGCAAATAGTTGTGATCCCCTTAATTATGTTAATACCACTCTAGAGTTGGACAATAACAATGATAAAAATCACTTCAAAGGCCTTACCTGAACTTTACTGGAACCAACAATTCCTGTTTATTATCTCTTGGTTAAATGGTTGGATTGAACAACTTACCAGAGAAAATGAGCAACTCATAGCTACCTGTAGGTCTAATGAAACTCTTAGCAAACAGAATTATTCCAGTTCACATAAAAATTCATAGGTCTTTAACACATAAATGATAATTAAATCATTAAAGGATAAGCTCATAATCTCTCCACAATCTCAAGATTCTAAATAAATACTTTTGTTAATGTCTTTCAATTGTTTGGATAAAGTGAGGTACATTTATTTTATTTTTATTTTTTCTAATTTTAAAAGGGAATTACAAAATATGTGATTTTGTAATGACCCTCTTTTCCAATTTAATCTTGTTTTAACTAATTGTTTATAATTGGTTACAAGTCATTTTGTTGGTCATATGTGTTGTCTCTTTGGTCTTTGGATAAACATATGTGGATTGCCTCTAGCCTTGGAAGATGTTAGTGAAGATGTTTTTTTAGTTATCACGTTGATCCTTTGTTACTTGTTGATTTCCCATGAGGCCTAAAGATCATACTCGTTTTTATTTTTGTAAAAAGAAAGTTTTATGATCTTAGTCTATTAGAAACATGATTTAGGAAACATTAATTATATAAACTCCTCATTTTGAAGAGAGGAGGGATCTTTGGAAGGAGAGGGAGGAATTATTGTTTTTCAAACAAAGAAATGTTGATTATTATGACTATGGGATGAATTTTTAATACAAGTATTTAGATTTGGTTTGATTCCATCTATCTCTTGTTGCATTTTGTTTACATGGTCATGTTCCTATTTTGTTATATCTTGTGATTACAAAATATCTATGTTGTTTGTTGGATGATTTGATTCTCACGCAAGTGATTGTATCAGTTATATTACTCTATTAATTTCATTACACCTATTCAAATTTATTATTATGTTTTAAATAGATCAAATATTCTTCTTTAGTGATTTCTATTCTAAGAAGAATAGATTGATTACTAAAGTCAATTTACCTAAAAAGTCATCAGGTTAATTAAATATCAGTTCTTTATATGAATCTATCATAGTGTTGCTACAATGAACGGTAACTTTGCTTTTTATATATACTCTGATTCGATGATTAATTGTTTTGATTCATTGATTGTCGATGAAAGTAAAAGAATTATTTAAAAGGAATTGTTTATTGTTGTTCCTCTTTCGCTCAGGTATTGTCTAAGCAAGAATTAGAAGTAATAGATTAGGTAGTTCTTTTATTTCCTTTCTTACTTTAGAAATCTGAAAAGGAAACAAAGTTTATATTGTGTTAAAACCTACGGGATGAGTCCCTTGTGTTTCTATAGTTACTCATTTTGCTTTTAATTACATTGAGAAAATGGATAAATGTTTTTCTTTTATTTTACTAGGAACATTACTTCATCTTGTTTCAGGAAGAATAACGCATTTTAATCTGATATCATCATTTCATGTTTTAGCTAGTTACATTTTGTTCTAGCTTGATTTATTTACTATATCATAATATTGTAAACATTGTATGATATTCTAACTTTATAACAGTAGTGACTTAATTTTTTATTCTAATTCTAATTTATAATTGAATTCTTTCTATGCATTTTAGTCTCTCATTATCTCATTTCCATTAGGCATAGATCATTTCATTTCATTTAGACAAAAATGACACAACTTTAGTTTAGTTAAAACATAATTTAGGATTTATTTAGTATAGGATAATTATAGCTTAGGTTTAGGATTAGTTTGTTTTGGGCTCAATCCTTCCTCAGAAGAAAGGATCCAAGGCCAACGGAGTCATTGAACCCATCAAGGATAGTTATTCCAAATGGATTGGGTTGTTAAGAGCCTTAGTTTAGGCTATACCTCCTTTGTTGACATAGGAGTGAAAATGCTCATGTAAACAAAATGGCATTATAAGGAGGCATATTAGGCTATAATGGCAGAAAGAAGTCACAAAAATCAAACTATTAAGACCCAAATTTGTCACTAGGAGTCACACCAACACTCCCTTAGTTGATACTTCTAAAAGTTATTAACCACTAGTTGAAGAAACAAACATTGAGCTCACCACACTAATTCAACCTTATTCTCAAGAAGAAATTGAACAAGATCTACAAAGATCCCGTGAAATTATCTCACAAACCCAAGAAATAATTGAGCAGAGTTCTTCTCTTCGAAGAAGTTTGTCCTCTCATATTACCACACCCCTTTCTTTGAAGTTGCAACAACCTTCAGTGATTGAGAAAATAGTTGCTTCTTCCCAAACCACCAGTACATTTAATGATTGATTACATGATATTATTACTATAAAATTAATTGATATATTAAAAATACCAGATAAAGAACCAAATCTATTTGGAGGATATGATTCTCTACCTTCTCCACCTAGTTCACCTCCTTCCTCAAGAAACCCTTCTACTGAAGAAAACTCCTCAGACTCATCAAAATTAGAGGGATCTCCTAGGATAGCTAATAATTTGGGACATCATGAAAATGATACAAACGACCCACTTCACCTTGGTTGGATTAGGATGTTATGGTTATACTAGGTGTATAGCATCCCCTTCCAAGAAATCCGCATAAATTCTAACCTAATTTTGATCCTGATTCAAA
Source organism: Pinus tabuliformis (assembly GCA_031772625.1). Lineage (NCBI taxonomy): Eukaryota > Viridiplantae > Streptophyta > Pinopsida > Pinales > Pinaceae > Pinus > Pinus tabuliformis. The sequence continues at coordinate 720,192,752 of CM062814.1, forward strand.
ATATCCTACTGAAGACCATGTGAAGACTTTTATGCTTGTTATTAGGTAGAAGAGTGTTTGTCATGAATATGTTGTATGCATATTTTTTTCATACATGTTTAAGGGGGGAAATGCCACATGGTAATTTTCCTAACCTCCACAAATCATAATCCCTTGGGCACAGTTTGAGTTTGCATTTCTAGAGAAATTCGGAGATGGTAAATAGCCTAAAGTCCTGGTAGATGAGTTGTCTAATATGAAAATGCAGAATAAGGAAAATGTAACACCCTCCTCCCACATCTACCCAAGCAACCGACCAGCCGGGGTAAACATGCGACGCGAGGCCACTATGATATGATTCAACCTCCTAGGTAACCTTAAGTAAATGGAATCGATGGAACATCACACGCAGTCATCCAACATCATCAACAGAATGCTAAAAAGACAAGTCAACCACTTAGATAGCCTGTCCCTAGGTCCTATTGATTTTTTGGATCTCTTAGGCCATATTCGCTCTCATGCTATGGGAAAGGGAGCGACCAGAAATGCAAAGTCGCTCTCATAGGCCTGCCTACCAACGACTATGGACCAAAATTGTCAGTTATGTGCCAACGACCCTAGGATTTAAGCCATTTTTTCAGGCCCGGAGCCTAGGCCACTACCCAGAATGGAATGAACGCATAGAATCAAGAAAATTATAGGGAAACAATGATGCAAAAGCAATTAGATGATCAACACCTTACCCCGACCCCTACTAGCCATGATAGGAATTTCATCAAGCATATCATGAACAAGTAACCTACAGGTGTAAACAACATAATTAAATTTTGGGATCTCATACTTATCTGAGAATCTCTATGAATGATTGGTTCCTCATGTCATTCATTGCATATTCATATATTAGGTCATAGACACATTATCCATGCACATACAAGTAAAAACATGTTGAGACCCATACATAGTTGTTGTCATAGAATATACATATGACCAGCATAATAGGGACAGAAATATCAATAAAATCACATCCATATCACTAGGAGATATCACCTTTCATTAATGATGCAAAATCCAAACCAGGGATGGGACTTCCACGTTCCACCTGACCATAGAATGGCTTAGCCAAATATCTCTTCATCCATTCACCCCCATACCATACTCCAAGCATGAATGTGGGATCTCGTAGAACACATCAAGCAAAACTCATCCAGGGTTTCCAAAGGCCATCCACCTCAACCCATCAAACAATGATTCCACCTCACAATTGGACATCACAAAACCAACATCAAATTGATCTCTATCCCAACCTTCCAGGGCTCCAGAGTGTTTGTTCGAACCCAACTCCCAGGACTAGTAACTCAACCCACAGCTTTTACCAAGCTCCAGAGCATTTGTCCAACCAAGGCTATGGGATTAGTAACTCAACTCACAACTTTTACCGGGTTCCAGAGCGTTTGTCCAACCAAGGCTACGGGACTAGTAACTCAACCCACCAAGGGCTTCAGAGCATTTTTCCAATCCACGCTACGGGACTAGTAACTCAACCCAAGTTCTTCCAGATCTCCAAAGCATTTTTCCAACCAAGGCTACGGAACTAGTAACTTAACCGAAGTCGTGACAGGGCTCCAGAGTGTTTTTCCAACCAAGGCTTCCATGAACTAATAGCTCAACCCAAGCTAAGGAAATGTGAGAACCAACTAGAAAACAAAGAAAATAAATCCACAAAACCATGGCTATCCAGAACATGGCAAGGCTAGGCAAATCCACTATCAATCCAGGCAATCCTCCATGCCATTAACAAATCATGACCAAGAAACCACATGTATGTGCCATGCATGCCAAAACTAGTGAAGAAATCATACATGCAACTCGATACCTATAAGAAAATCTAATGTAGTTGTGGATCCCAATGTCCTCTTGCACTTTCCTATTCTTCCTTTGCCTTCTTGCTCCAAAAATCCAAGTATGCCACACCCTCCAAGAGTGCTCTAAGAAAACTCTAAGTATCCAAGAGTATGAGAGAGAGAATAATGAGAGCTCCAACACTAAACTGACCAAGTCCTCCCCACTAATCCTCAGAAGCATTTTTATTAATGAGGCCTCTATTTTCTTCATTTTCCATTATTTTCCTTCATTTTCCTCCTCACATGCAACTTGTGACCTTTCACCTCCCTTTTCTCCTAATTTCCATTATTTTCATAAATAAAATGCCAATTAATGCCTCATGCCTTTCCAAAGCCTTAGCCATTGCCTTTGCCAATTTCCTTAGCCATAATAAACCGAATCAACACCCACTAGGATGTTTCCCCCACCATTCAGCTTGGAATACGTGTCCCATTACCATTGCCTTATATATATTTTTACATGGAATTTTCACCAGAGTTGTTACAGAAAAAGTTAAAGACTTTAATGTTAGGTTTTTATCATTAAAAAATAATATACCTACTGAGTCTTTACCTCCTCAAAACCTTATTTTTTCCTACTAACTTAAGGCTTTGCATCATGATATCATTGTATGGGTAAAGAGGGTGCAAAAGCCTTCTCTCTAGACAACATTTGAAGAAGCCTTAAAAGTAGAAAAAGACATACTCAACCTTAAACCCAACATTGATAAATCGTCAAATTCTACTTCTACCTTAGTGAAGAAATTGGAAACGTCCAAATATTCCACTAGTAAAAAGGACCAATCCTCCTTAGACTTGGAAATCTTCCAAAAGGTCATAAACAATTTTTCAAATGAAAGCACTGACCTCAAGAAGGGTAAAACTGAGAGGCCATCAGATAGGGGAAGTTTTAAACAGCCTTTTAGGAAATCACCTCCTCTCAATGAAGGCCTTAACACAGAATGATTGGAAAACATTCTACAAGATTTGACTTCCAACTTTGAGTCAACTCATGAAAACATTGAAAAATAGGAGGATGAGTCTAAATCTGAGGATAATAATGAAGTTCAACCTCTTGGATTCTCATTGAATGTTTATGATGAATATTATGGGTCCCTCTATGCATATACATGAAGCAAAGCACTAGATGAAAGTCAAACTCAACCTGTAGCAAATAAAAACATAGATAAACAACCTCCTTTTATTCAAAAGACCGCAATGCTAGAAAGTGATACAGTCCAATAGACGATCTTAAAAATATTAAAGCTAACATATCCTTGTATTAGCTTTGGAAAATCCCTACATTCAGAAAAAAGTGTAGCAACACATTGTTAAACTGAAAACTCCTCTTGGAAAGGACATCGCTGCACTTGATAAACATGTTTTGGAAAATGTAATTCAAACAGTCTGGTACTCAAAAAAAAGAAACCACCTTCATTTTTTCTCACCTTGCGTATTTTTAATAAAATTGTCCATAATTGTATGATTGATATAGGAGCATAATTAAATTTGATGCCACTTTCTGTTTTTAAAATATCAACACTCAAATAAAACATTCAGATGTAAAAATCATACAATTGGACAGAACTTTTGTCAAAGTTGTTGGTGAGCTTAATGATGTGTTAATCAGATTCTCTAAAGATAGTAGAGTCCATCAAATCATAGACATTATAGTTATTGATATTCCTAAAGTATATGGGTTATTTTTAAGCAGGGATTGGTTGTAACATCTTAAAGGCTTCATGGACTCTAACTTAACACAGTTATGGCTTCCCTAGAAAGGGAAACCCAATAAAATCAAAATAAATAGGGAGTGTTTGCGGGAAAAATTTCCCTAAGGTAAGGGTTGACAATCTCAAAAAATCGAAGGCAAAATATCAGCAAGAAGCATACATTCAAGCAACAAAACTATGAAAACTACTAAAGTTGGGTTTGTGAAAAGTACTCTAAGGTCCTACATTTGATGTCGATCTCGTAGGGTCCAAACTCTCTGCTTCTTCCAAAGCGACCAAACCTGCAACACAATTCAAAGAATCATATGTCTAGAAAGTAGTTAAAAGAGTGTGCATAATAAACATGTTAGATCATCAAAAATCAACATATAAAGCATGATACATTAGAAAATAATTATAAAAAACATAAGATCAGAACATTTTGAGAACAAGACGGAGCTTCTTTATTTATCAGCAAATAGTAGTGGAAGAATACAACCTAATCCGATCGCGGCACCTCTTAGCACTCCTCAGTGTCCCAAGGCTGAGAAAGGAGACTGACGAAGGTAACCTCAAACCAACTTTAGATCTGGTAGCTAGCCCTACCAAATCAGAGAGGTATCTCTCAAGAATCTCACAGCCAATGAAGTGACTAGAGAGGAAATTAGATGTTAAGCTAGATATTTAGCTCAATAGGGTTTGAATTTAGGGTTTTCTAGACCAGGGTCATGGGTCTGGGAACTAGGTCAGGGTTGCTAAAGATCAGTTGCAGAGATACAACGGGGCAAGGCAGGTATGATTAGTGACATATTGGAGTTTTCATAGTGGCGTAGGGTTGAAAAAGTGAAGGATCAAAATGAGCATATGAGTTATGAATTCATTTATCAGAGGAAATTAAACATAAACATGAAAATTTCATCAAATCAGAGCATAAACATATGAATTCTGCTTGAAGACTACTGAGATGATCACATGAAAGAATTAAGATGGAAGTAAGGAGACATAACATTCATATTGATGATAAAACAGAGGAAAAACACTGTCACAAAAGTATACCACAAGAATCCCAAGATAATAGCTGCAACTGCATGTATTATTCCTACAAAGTGTACACTAGCTCCAAGCCTCTCACTCTCAAATGTCCAACCCTTTATTTGACTTAGATCAGGCTACATATAGTTGAAAACCTACATTCCCCCTCTCAGGGTTCAAATGCATCATCATAGAAATTGTTTACATCAAAATTTCTAACCATACCTAAAACTAGGGAGGTTAGAAACCAACTCCTTGTTTAGACTTAACTAATTTAGTTGACTTTCAAAGCATTAATTACAATGGATTTGACAAGAAATGACTCTTACCATTACTATTACACTTAATTACATCATTTAAACTCATTAGAAGACAAATTACATTGAAAAAAGTTGACTTTGACTAAGCAAAACTCGAAAATTGGCTTTCACATAGAAGCACAGCGTGCTAGTGCAGAAGCACAGTGAACTTTGAAGGGTGATTTGGAGGCCTTCCTAGATGATTTAGTTGTTGCAAATGGTATGGTTGGAAAGATAAAGAAGTATACTACATGATGGAGTCATTAAGCACTGCAAACACCTATTCCAAACCCCTGAAAATCGACTTGAAGTTGAATTGTCCAAAATTGTAGCGAATTCTCTAGAAGCATAGAAAAAAAATAGGGGTCAAAGATGGAGTGATATCTCTTTAACCATAATAGCACCAACGAAACCTTCCTCTGGATCTATCCAACCCAACCCTCAAATATTACCTCGCAACATGTGCAAAAGGATTTCATATAATGGAAGATGGACATCTCTACATGGAAACAAGGGTTTCGCATGACTGGGAGTGCAGGAGGCACAAGGAAAATCAGACTTGATCTAGGGACAAAGGGACTATAATGTTGATATCTTATCTCCTTCTATGTTTTAGGCCTTTCCATTAGGTGTATAAATACCACCAGAAATCAGTTGATTCAGTTAGGCCATAGGATCCTATAGGTGGAATTTTAGTAAAACCCGTAAATCCCGCCCGAGAAATAGGAAATATTTTATTTTTTCATATTTTTAATTATGTATGCAGGTTCAGTATTATGGTGCTCGTGTGTACAAGTGCCTTTATAAGGGAAAATTCATGTATGGAATTTAAAAAATTGTTTTTTAATAAGTGGTCAAATCCGAATGGGAAAGGGCTTCCTAAGGCCATATAAGAGAAACATAACTACAGGATTGTTGAATGATTCTATAATAGATTCCCCCTAATATATGAGGTCAGAAGGGGTACATGATGGTCGAAATGTATTAAGTATAAAGAGAGATCATTTGAGAATTTGAGAGGAGATCACCAGATTTGGGCTTGTTGAATACCTTTGGAAGGAATCATAAAGAAGAATCGTGCTTGAGGTGGGCATACCCATGCTCAGAGATAGTAAAGCATGTCCGTTGATCAAGTACAAAGTGGATCCGTCATGTATACATAAATTTATAAAGACTACTAGAGAATACATAGTGGATCGTTTGATCATAGCCGTAAAGGAACACATTGGGGCTATGTCTCAATATCACATATATAAGAACTGATTAATGATGCTCGAAGAATGTATGATCATTGATGTTGAATAACTAATCCTCATAATATTACCATGTCATATATGTGGAATAATGGTACTGCATAAAATTCGGGTGTCAACATATAGAATGTTGCTGAGATGAACTGCAACATATAAGGATGGTTGGTAGCACTGGAAGAAAATTGAAGGGACTGACAAGCAAACCAACATGATAACACAACCTAAGGTCTTCATTGACCATAGATGGCACATTTATACACTATGGGAATAAATGAGCTGAAGTCGACCATGTGAGAAATTGTTTGATTACTATTCATTGATGTATATCGTTAACAAACACAAGACAACTCACCGATAATGATGATGAGAGTCAAGGTACCCGAATACAATCTAACAAGTGTGGATAAATGTGTTGAATTCAAACACTTGAGAGAATCTATCAATCAGGATACATTGATGTATTCTCACTGTCGATAGCAAAGGAGTCTGCCACTGATGATTGCAAACCCTAAGGTACTAAAAAAAGGACTCTAAATATTATTCTTAGAGCAATGAGTTGGATTCAATGGGAAAAGATATGCTGGAAGGAAGGCATTAAGGCATCCCACATCAATCAACATGAGTGTAACCCGCAGGCCAATAATTTGGAAGAACTCAAACGAAAAGAGATGAAGTAATCATTCTAAAGTACGTTTCCGACATACACAAGATGTGGCTAGCACACGACAAAAACCCTCTGAACCAACCAATAATGAAAGATTACACAAAGGCGAGCAATCCACCAATAGGGAAAAATGGAAAACAAGATACTGCATGAATCCCAATGTGTGATATTGTAAGTTTACCTCGAACACAAGGGAAACCACTTAGTTAAACACCCATGATATTGATCGAAGTTGAGCACAATTTCACCTATCAATGATGTAAATAGGGCTAGGTTATGGCTCTAGGTGTACTCTCAGAGAAATTTGTCGGAGTTGATAAGAGCAGACCTGCTAGCAAAAAGTCAATGGAGACCTTCTTAACTAGCACGAGAAAAGGACCAAATAACTGATGTGATACTGAAGATGACTTTGATAGACCAGGTATGGTCGACTGAAAATGAGTCAAGAGACACCGCAGAATGGCCGACATAGGTTGACTTCCCTTGAACAAAAGCATGACTCATATGTGACTATATGGCAGCATAAAATAACTTTGCATAAGTTTTCAATGCAAGAGGCATCAACAAACTCTCCATGTGATTGGAAGAGATAACCAACCGGAGGAGGACTGACTCAAGAACAAGGTTATCGCTCTCCCAAATTTGAACTAAGTCCCATCCCAAATGGAGGAAAGACTTATTTTGAGTTCTTTGTTCAAGGGAAACATAAATAACTCTTACTGCCATCAAATATGGAATTAAATGTCTCGTTCCCTCTCTTTTTGGAATATATAATTTTTTTTTCTTGTTCATATTGAAAGCCTGAAAAAAGAATAAAAGAATTCCTATAATACAGTGGAAAGAATGAGTGTCCAAAAGCATATGCTCTAGTTCTTGGGGTTGGAACATTCCTATGCTCAATTTAAGGTGGTGAAATTGGTCATCAACACTCAAAGGAATGTTAATTCCATGGATAATAGGTGTCAAGTCACAGAGGCTAATGAATGCATGGTTTTTAACTTACAGAAAGGTCATGGTCAAAAGAGGCTTATACACAAGTTCGAACGAAGTCAGTTAAGGCCAAAAGGGTACAAGTAGCCTATATGAAATGCAACAATGTAACTTAACACATGGGAGCCTCTAGGATATAAAGGCATAAAAATAGTGAAGAAGAAAATAAATAAGGCTTCGTCGCAAATTCATGGCGAGACTAAAGAGGACTCCTTAGCCTAAGCACTTCTTGTAGCATGGGAAACATATGCTAGCGAGGATCTAACTAAGAATCCCATTTAAGGAATGGATCTACCATTATGTTACGATTTTATAAGACGACAAATGAAAGTGGTTGAAAACTGCAACATAATGGGGTCGACCCTATGGCAAAATATCGCAGTATGAAGCTAAAATGGATAATGCAGTGGAAAAAGTGATATATCCTAACCTATATGCCAGTAAAAAAAAAAATACATGCCACGATAGGTCTACGATCGTGGATTCAAAGTGTTGAAAAATGTCTCAAAGTCTTCACTTACCCTGAAAAACAACCTTCCCCAACATTTCAAGACGAAAATTAAAAAGTTCACGAAATAAAAATTAAAAAATATGAACTTTATAAAAGTCGGTTTTTAAAATTTCATTATAAAAAGACATTTCAACTCACCACAATTCATTTTACTTGCAAGTGTTGAGAGTTTGAGAGCTTGGGAGAAAAAATTGTGGAACCACATTCCACGTTTTCGCCAACCAAAGGCTTCCAGGTAATTCTAAACTCATCGTGTCATCCTTTTCATTCATTTTGAATGGATTCAAATGATTCTTCACCGTAGGAATTTTTAATTTAAAGTTTTCTTCTGCGTGTACATGGGTCGACCCTTTGAAATTCGCATGTAGAAAATCCCTACACACGAGTTTTCAAAGGCAAAGTCGCGTGTACACGTGACTGTCATTTAAAAAAGTCGCATACACACAGATAGATTTGAAAAACCCAAATTCTAATGGATGAAAATTCTTCAAATTGCAGGATGTCAATTGTTTGGAAGGAGAGGGAGCATAGTGAAGTTGAAAATGAGGTTTTAGGAGATCCAGGGGCATTGGATGCATTAAGAAATTGTGGATTTCTCAAATTTTACATGTTGTCAAACATGAAAACCCAAACTCGGTTGCTAGAAATGTTTGTCCATTAATGGGACCCAAACTAGGAGGTCTTTATGATAGATCAAATGCCTTTACCAATTGATGTAGAAGATATTTACTTCATTACAAGGCTTTCCCGAAAAGGGGATGCAACTGATCTAAAAGAGAGGGCCCAGGGAGGCCTAAATGTCTTTGATTACATAGACATCTACTACAAATTAGGGATAAACAAGGTCAGACCTCAAATTCCAATCAAGGATGTTAGAATCTTGCCAATCAAGATCATTCTCTTTACTATTGCTAAAGGGATGTCATATAATGGAATATGGACATCTCTGCAAGGAAACAAGGGTTTCCTTTGACTGGGAGTGCAGGAGGCATAGGGAAAATTAGACTTGATCTGGGGACAAAGGGACTATAATGTTGATATCCTATGTCCTTCTATGTTTTAGGACTTCCCATGAGGTATATAAATGCCACCAGAAATCAATTGATTTAGTTAGGCTACGGGCTCCTGTAGGTGGGCTTTCGGTAAAACCCATAAACCCCGTCCGAGAAATAGGAAATAATTTTTTTTCATATTTTAAATTATGTCTGCGGATTCGGTATTATGGTACCCGCATGTACACACACTTTTATAAGGGCAAAGTCACGTATGGAATTTTAAAAATTGATTTTTAATATGTGGTCAAGTATGAATGGGAAAGGGTTGCCCAAGGCAAATATAAGAGCATCATAACTACAAGGGTGTTGAATGATGCTATAATAGGGAGTCATACATGAAACACATAATTACTGATCTTAATGATGTAAATGAACCAGTAAAATCAAACAATTTTCTTCTTGTTGACTCTTTCTTCGGTAATTTTGTTGCTCATTTTTTCGCAATTTCTAATCTTGAACAACAATCAGATTCAGAAAAAGTCAAAATAGTACTTATTTTTGATCATGAAATTATTGGTATCAGTAATTTTTCAAAATTTGACCAATTTGAGTTCTAGTCACTTTATTTTGATGTTTCAAAAACAAAAGGAGTTGGTGTAGGATGTATGCTTGCGGACTCGAAAGGCAATAAGAGTTTTTTGCATGTAGACTAGAATTTCAATGTACTAACAATGTTGCAGAATATGAAGCTTTGATTCAAGGGCTTCACAGACCTCTCGATCTCGAAGTTAAGTACTTGAAAGTTTATGGTGATTCTAAGATCATTGTTAGATAGGTAAGGAACTCAATTCATTACCTTTCATCTCACTCGAAGGCTTACCAATCTAAGGTATGGGATTTGATAACGAAATTTGTAGCTTTTGATATTCATTTTGTTTCTAGAACTATAAATCAGGGAGTAGATATGTTAGCTAATGTTACTTGAAAACTAATTCATGCTGAAAATTTCAAACCATACTCATTTTTTGTTGAGTTACTTTTTAGATCTTCCATAGCATATACTATTTCTAATTAGCGTGTGTTTGATGATGATAAATAGATAATCAGTTTTTTTCACATGGAAGGCACTTACAAGGATGCAATTATTGATGAAGTTGCACACGAAGAGAACCTACGGAATTTTTAATATATAAATAAATAACGTCAATTTGATGAGATCCTCGAGATGGTAAAATTGATCCCTAAATATATTTTGATATTAGAGTATTTATATGAATTACATGATAGGTTTAAGAAGCCCAAAATTTGTAAAACTAATAGCTCTATCATGAGAACTAGAGTCATAATCCTAGGAACTAGGGAAATACCAATATGTGTCAATTTAGGAATTAATTATTGTCCTAGAGAAAGGTCAGATTTCATCAGTTTGTACAATAAATACTAGACCCTTTCAACAGAAGCTTAGGAAAACACATCTAAATCTCGAGTCTATAATTAAACAAGATTTTGATAAACTTTTGGAAGATAAAATTATTTTCAGAGTACGACACATTTAGTGGGTCACAAATTTAGTAGCTATTGGGAAAAATAATGGTGATATTTGTCTTTCCGTAGACTTCAGAAATTTGAATAGAGCTTTTGAAAAGGATAATTATATGGTCCATCCCATTGAACAGATACTTTAGCATGTGTCTGGCTCTAAGATGTCCTTTTTTGATGGTTTCTTGGGCTACAATCAAGTCATGGTAGCCCCTATTGATTAGCTTAAGAACTCCTCGATGTACATTCACCTATAGGAAAATTCCCTTTGGGATCATTAACATTGGAGCAACCTTCCAATGGGTGATGGACATCACTTTTAGAGGGCTTATTAATGAATATGTGGTCATATATTTATATGATATCATTGTTTTCTCAAAATGTAGTTTTGATCATCTACAACACTTGAAAAATGTGTTTGAAAGATGTAGGAAATTGGGAATTTCCCTAAATCCAAAAAAATCTATTTTGTTGTTACTAAAGGGAAGCTTTTAGGTTTCGTTGTTTCAAAAGATGGGATTATGATTGACACTGAAAAAACACAAGCTATATATTCTTTAACTCCTAATTCTAAAAAGGTTATGCAATCTTTTATGGGAAAAAATAATTTTGTTAGACATTTCATCCCTAGTTTTTTGAATATTGTGAAACCACTTCGGGACTTAGTTAAAAAAATTGTTGTTTTTAGATGGGGAGAACCACAAAAATAGGCTTTCGACACCATCAAAAAAGTTATTGCAAAAGCACCTGCTCTCAGTAGTCCTGACTTCTCTAAAGAATTCCTTTTATACACTTTTGCTGAAGATACAACATATGTTGCCATGCTTACACAAAAGGCTAATTTTAATATAGAAATTATTGTTTCTTTAATGAGCTCCACTTTTAAAGGAGCAAAATTAAATTATGCACCTATGGAAAAACAAGCATTTGCAGTATATAAATCACTCAAACATTTATGTTTCTATTTGTTCAAATCTAATGAAAAAGTAATAGTTGTGTATCTTGTTGTTAGGAACTTGTTTATTCATAAGGAAATTAGAGAGAAGAGGGTTTATTGGATGATATCCCTGCAAGAACTTAACCTTGAAATTAAACATGCTCAAAATATTATAGGTCAGGGTCTTTGCAAGCTAGTTGTAGAATATGTTTCTTCTCCTAATGGTAATATTTATTTTCCTCATGAGTCCTCTCCTAATAATGAAATATCTTTTATGGAAAATGAAATCATGTGTCAAGATCACGACCCTAATTCATGGTATTTAAATATAAGATTTTATTTGAAGAATGGTATTGCGCCCTCTTACCTTAATTCGACTAAGAGAAGAGCATTAAGATTAAAATCAACTTCATATCAATTTATTAACAATTTCCTTGTCAAAGAGAATTACGATGGGTTGTTACTTCAGTTTCTTGAGCAGGAAAATGCCCAAAATACTCCTTGAATTTCACTACGGTCCTATCGGTGACCACTTTGGCAATGTTACCATTGCTCACAAGGTGTTAAGGGCTGGGTATTATTGGCCAAATTTGTTCAGAGACACCCATACCCTAGTGATAAAATGTGAATCATGCCAAAAAGTTGTTGGTAGGCTAAAGAATCTTGATTTTCCCTTACGGCCTATTTCTTTGGAGGCTCCCTTCCAATAGTGGGGCCTAAACATAATCAGACCTATCAACCCTTCCTCAATTCAAAAACATAAATTTATTATTACATCCCCATATTATTTCACAAGATGGGTTGAGGTAGCACCTCCACGTGTAGTAAATGCTAACTAAGTTGTTAATTTCCTTGAAACTCACATTGTTACACATTTTGGTATTCCTGAATCTTTGGTATTTGACAATGCATCGTATTTATTGTCACATGAGCTAGACGCATACACCATATAAAAAGGGATAAATATCAAGTATTCAACAAATGATTATCAACAAGGGGATGGTCTTAATGAATCCTCCAACAAAAATTTACTGAAAACTCTTAAAAAAACAGTATCAAAAAATCAGAAAAATTGGCATATTATGGTATTTAATGCATTGTGGGCTGATAGGGTCACCCCAAAATCCTCCATTGGAAACTTTCCCCTTTTCCATGTATATGGTAGAGAATTTATCCTACCACCCACCACATTTCCTCCTTCTCTTAAGCAATCCCAAAGTGTTCAAGAGATTAAATCATCAAACATGGAAAATAGAATTAATGATTTACTAATATTGGAGGAAGAGAGAGTGAAAGCTAAAACCAAATTTGATTGTCATCAACAACTAGTCAAGCATTGGTTTAATAGTAAATCTTATTTGAACAGGAATTTTGAGGTTATTGATCTAGTTTTCAAATGGGATAAGGCTCACGAGGATAAGGGAGAGCACACCAAGTTCTAGAAGTTATGGTTGGGACCTTTCATTGTTACAAAAAAGATTGGTCCCAACACATTTCGACTGCAAAACTTGGAAGGTTAATTTGAATCACTCCCTGTCAATGGTTAGCTTTTAAAAAAATACTTTGTATGATCTCTATGGAGAGACACATGTACATATTTCTTTTTGGTTTTAGTGTGCTTTTCTTTTTACTTTTTGGTGTGTTGTTCTTTTGTTTTAATCCTGCAATTAATATCCTCGGGACACTTTTATTATCAAATGAATCATTGTTTCATATGATTACTACTGAAATTTTTCTTTCCACTTGATCTCAATCTATAATATCTATCTTAAAGGTACTATTGCAAAAATTGTAGGAACTTCTTTAAGTTCATATCTATCAGATGGAATCCATATTCCAAAATGAACAAATAATATTCTAACAACTCTATGAAAGTTGGAAATTTAAACTCCTCATGTCATCCTGTCTCTTAAGGAGTGGATTTGCCTCCCCATCCATTAAGCACTTAGTAATATATTTTTAGAGTGCAGTTCAAAAATATAAGTTATTAATTGGAAGATAGGAGGTCTCATCATGAGTCGACCTACCATGGTCATGGGTCCTAACTAAAGTAACATTACCACTTCTGGTCACCAAGTGAGGGTAATGTGGCCTTTATTCGTATGGCTATAAGACAAGAGGTCTCATCACGAGTTGACTTATTCACTCCTGCTAGGTATTTTGATTGGCACTATCAATATATGGTTACTAAGTCAGGGCAGTGGCTTTCAGTTAATAAATAAATGAAATGAAATGAAAGGGAAATATGTAATTGTATAAATGTTATTTGCTCTGAATCTATTTCTAATGGATTGGATACTGACACATATGGGTCAAAAAGTAACGTTTTCAAGGCTATGGATGCTTGTTGGAAGCAGTGGCTCTACCGGTGGTATTGGAGTTAAAAAATTTACCAACTCTTTTCAAAATTATTGTCTATTTATTTTCATCTATCATATTTATGGATATTTTTGAATTTGTATTGAACTTATTGTATCCTGTAAATAGATTTGTACTAATGAGTACCTATGATTGTTTGCAAATTGACCTGAAATACATCAAGCTTTAGTATGCATATGTAACTCTAGCTTTGCCTGATCCTTTTACATTTTCTAGGCAGAGATAATTGGTTCGACTCAGTAAGCGGCCAATTGTTGGAAGGCCAACCAAATCCCTCTCATTCATTGCTAAATGATATGGGCCCCTCTCTATTTTATTTTTCTTTTACATGTTTCCATTTGGATTGGTTTTCTTATATAGTGTACAGTTACTTTATGTTTCTGAATAGTTGTGTGATTTACCTATTATCATTGGATAGTGATTTCTACTTCTATTCTTTGGTAATTGGTTCATTCATAATTGTTTCCTTTGATAAATGTCAATTGTCTCTTAAATTTGGTTTGACAACGAAAATATCTACCAAAGGACTATCATCTTATTCGCACGTTTGAACATTTACAAAATAAAAAGGGGTTGTTACAAATTTAAATTTTGTAGCAGGATCAACTTATAAATTATGAATTTATCATTTTATATAACTTTCAAATGTTATGTGTGATTCAGATGCATGAAACATTTTAAAATTCCTATGATTGATACCTTGGTTAATTAGTTTATATGTTGTTGTTCAAATGTCAAAGTCTTACATATCAATGCATTGGTATTGACCTTAGTTTGGGCATTGTCTATTATATGGGGTTAATTTTAACTGCAAAACCAAGCTTATCACCTTAGTCTTGGAATATTACATGTCGAACTTTCTCGATTCAAGACCTAATCATTTCGCAGTTATGGTGAATCCTTGGGTATCGTTGTGATTAAATGTGTAAAAGACTCAGATCTTCAATCATTTCCACCTATGTAAATTCAATGGTGGCCCGCGTTTAGATATGTCATTATCATACTCCTGAATTATCTCTCATGATTACTCATACCCTAAGACTAATGTTTATGATTTTCCCAATTCAATCGACCTCTGGCTATGTTATTCTTTGCTCTATTTTCTGCCTATCAAAGTCGTTGTTTGGGGTTTTGAGGCTTTTTCCTTGTTGCATGTTAGTCTGTTGGTTTCATATTTTATCTCGAATGTAAGTTATCTCGGGAACAAATATTTTTGGCACATCTTTTCATGAAGTTTATGATGAATGTGCCTTTTGAACCATCGAGTGGCTTAAGTTTTTGTAACTCTTTTGGCGTTACAACCAGGGTGTAGCTAAGGCTTTTTCCACTACATTTTATGGTAATAGTGACAAGGTGGGAGATGTTGATGTGCTATGGATATCAATTTCATTTCTAAAGCCACTCATGTCCTGGTTGAGGGTGAAGTCTGATCTAAGAAACAAAGGGCTCACAATTTCCCTTGGAGGAAGCTATTGGTGAAGAAAGGGTATGTGTATAATATAAAAGGTATAAATGTCTCGTATCTGAAACCTCGGTCGTAGAATATGTTGTCTTTTTTGTTGAAAATAGCAACAAGAAATGCTAAAAATAGAAGTGCTAAAAATAGCATTGTTATAAATAACATTTCGGGATAGATTCCAATTTTAGTTAGTCCCTAAACTAAAATTGAGAAGTAAAATTCGAATTTGATCTTAGCAACTGTTTGTAAAATAATTAATTAATTCATCTTGAGTTAATTAGTTGTAGGAAATCAAACATGAAGTCTATGTGAAGACATGCAACAGTTTCTCCATTGATTGAGGAAGTTATCCCTTGATTAAGGAGATCAGGATGAGTTGTACTTTGAGTTGTAATTAGTTAGCTCAGTTATCTGAGTTAAGTCCAGTTAGATTAGTTCCAACAGTTTGTGGAACTGATTGTGAGTTCAGTTAGTTAATGCATGCATGCATGTAACTGCTACACTTCAAATAACTGAATATTCTCTCATAAATAACTCATGCATGTCAATTCAGACAGAGACCCAGTTGAGATCAAAGGAAGGGACAGTGCACTATCAGTTGGAGGATTTTTCCTATATAGGAAACTCATCCATGCAAAAGGAATTATCTCCTTCATGATTACGCAGTTATTTCAGAGGTCAGTGTTGTGTGTGATGTGAGAATCACATAGGTTGCAGCTGAAGGACCCTGGAGAAACTGCGCAAGGAAATAGGAGGCTTGGAGGACTGAAGGAAGGCATATGTGTTGTCTATTCTATCTATGAGCAGCAGAGAGGGATTGTACTAAGAGTTGGATAGCTTATGAGCTAAAGATTTGTGTAATCCTGAGATATTTCCACTTGTATGATAATACAGATAACGGAGTTTTTTAGCTGAGGCTTTCCCAAGAGTATTCTTCTATGTTTCATGTGTGATTGATTTCTTCTTCATCTGTTATATGTGTTCTATTTGGTCTTGCTCATAATCAATTAAGCTTTCGCAAGTTTGATAGTAGAAGTAGATCAAGTATTTTTCTTTAGTTGCATTGCATTATCAGGTGATCTATAGTGAGAAATTCTACATGGTATCATAGCAAAGGTGATCAAAGCAAAGAACAGTATACAAGAAGGGAGAAGTTTGAAGTTTGAAGTTCTTGAATATAGAAATCGAGTTCTTATCACATCTCAATTTCACCAATGGCGTTCAATGGTTTAAGACTCAAGTATTCCCTTGATGGCAACTCGAATTATATAGCCTGGAAGGATCGCATGGAAGCAGTATTAGAGGATAATGGTCTAAAGGACTTCATTGATCAAGAAGTCCCCAAGCCAGCAGCAGCTAATGCTACAGAATTAGCGGAATGGAAGAAATGTGTGGCTAGAGCAAGGAGAATTCTTCTGGAGGGAGTTCGAGACCACATAGTCTCGAGTCTCCATGGGAAGGAGACATTGTTTTCAATGTGGAAAACATTGAAAGATCTATATCAGAACAGCAGCGATCAAAGGAAGTTGGTGCTGAAAGACAAGCTTCGGAAAATTAAGTGTGAAAAGGGTGACACGGTCTCTACATATCTGAACAAGCTCACCACCTGCAGGGATGAGCTTGGAAGTGTAGTGATCATGACAGTCGATCATGACATAGTGAGTCTAGCTCTCCTCGATCTTCCTAAGAGCTGGCATAGCTACCAAGACTCGATAAATGGAAGAGAGAAATTGCCAGATTGGGAACGACTTTGGTCGGATCTGATGTAGGGGGAGATAAGAAGAAGCACTAGAGATGGATCCTCATCAAAGCAAGATGATGAGGAAAATCTAGCCTTAGCAACTAAGGTGAGGAAGGGGAAAGAGAAGGCGTCCCATTCCAAATCCAGTTCTTCCCATGGTGGGAAGAAGTTTGACAAATCAAAAGTGTGATGCTTTCATTGTCATGCGGTGGGCCATTATGCTACAAATTGTCCACAGAAGAAATCCAAGAAGGGATCCTCGAAGGGATAAGATGGTGAGGCACTGGCCTCACAGTTTGAGTTGGATTCTCTCTCATCACATGCATGGTTTCATCTATGGTGGGATGTGTTTGGTACCTAGACAGTGGAGCTTCATTCCACATGTCCGATGACAAGAATCTTTTCAGTACCTTGAAGGAGAAGGATCTCCAAATGCGGACCGAGATGGGCAATGATGGAAAGTACCGTTTTTCAGGTGAAGGTACGGTTGTGTTTCAGAGGGAGCATGGAGCTCCTCTCACCCTGATTGATGTAAAGTATGTACCAGGTCTGAAGAAGAATCTTGTGTTCATTGCTATGCTAGAATATGAAGGCTATGATGTAGTCTTTAGCAAAGGAAAGGTATTCCTGAGGCATATCGGAACTGGACAGACCAAGAGGATCAAGATTCGAGTAAAGAACCTCTACAAGCTGGAGGTAGACGACTCTGCTACATTGAGTTCCAAAGTAGAGTTGGTGTAGAGCCAAGATGTTGGCAAGTTATGGTATAGAAGATTGGGCCACTTGCACCATGGAGCCTTGAAGATCATGCAACAGATTTCTACCAAAATTCCCAAGGGAAAACTGGAGCAGACGGATACATGCAAAGGTTGTACCTTAGGTAAGCATGAGAAATCTTCCTTTTAGGATCAAGACAGTAGAGCTGGAGCAATCCTGGAGTGAGTTCACACAGATGTTTGTGGACCATTCTCTACAGCCTCCACCGCTAAACAAAGGTACTATGTTATTTTTATTGATGATTTTTCTCGTAGATGCTTGATCTACTTTATGCAAAAGAAGGATCAGACCTTCTTGAGTTTTTTTGAGTTTAAAGCCTTGGCAGAGAAAGAATCTGGAAAGAAAATAAGGGCCTTGTGTAGCGACAATGGTGGAGAGTATGTCTCCCAACAATTTAAGGACTTTTGCACTGCAAAAGGAATTAAATGGGAGTTGATGACACCCCATAACCCACAGCAGAATGGGGTGGCCGAAAGGAAGAACAGATCGATTGTGGGAGAAGCTCGAGCGATGTTGCATGACCAAAGCCTACCACTGCATTTGTGGGCTGAGGCATGCAATACAGCAGTATACTTGCAGAACAAAAGCCCACACTATATACTGGGAATGAAGACACCTATGGAGGATTTTTCCGGGAAGCGACCAGATGTAAGTCACTTCTGAATCTTCGGATCATCAGTTTATTTCCATGTGACCAAAGATGCTCGGAAGAAGCTAGATCCAACAGCTAAGTTGGGGATACTTGTGGGGTACACTGATACACCCCACAACTATTGGGTGTTCCTGCCTACCAATCAGAGGATAGTGGTACGCAGAGATCTGAAGTTCGAAAAGCCAAAAGCCATGCGAGGATCACTTGAGAGGGAGCTCAAGTTCCATGAAGATGAGGAACTTTCAGTTCCTAAGGAGGAGGAGCCTCAGATTGATGTGGAGTAGTTGCATGTAGAGGATCTGGGAGTGGAGACATCCATTCATGCTGAGTCTTCCAAAGATGGGCAGAAACGCTCAAGGGAAGCTGACAAGTTGTTGTTGGATTCACGAGAGAATGTGGGACAGCGATCTTCTAAGCGAAAATAGAGGAGGTTGCTCAAGCAGTACACTGGTTACATGGCCCTGGTTAGGGAGTGTGTAGAGTCCAAACCTTCTTCATTCGAGGAGGCAATGCAACAACCAGTCTGGGTTGATGCAATGGTGGAGGAGTACGACTCCATCGTTCAAAACTGTGTTTGGGATGTTGTCCCAAGACCTCAGGACAAGTTAGTGGTGAGTTCCAGATGGATTTACAAGGTAAAACAGGAAGCTGATGGCAGTGTTGAGAAACATAAGGCAAGGTTTGCTGCCCGTGGTTTCTCATAGGTCGAGGGGATCGACTACAATGAGACTTTTTCTCCTGTAGCAAGGTACTCATCTATCGAATCGATGTTGGCACTATCAGCTCAGATGGGTTGGAAGATCCATCAGATGGATGTGAAGACAGCGTTCCTCAATGGGAAGATTGAGGAGGAGGTGTACATTGAGCAGCCGGAAGGTTTCGACCTTCGATCGTGAGTCGCATGTGTGCAGAATCAACAGGGCTTTGTATGGGCTAAAGCAAGCACCCCGTGCTTGGTACACTAAGATCGACAACTATTTCACCAGGTTGGGCTTCACCAAGAGTGAAGCAGATGTGAACCTTTACCACATCATGGTAGAAGGTAAGCCATTGATCATTGTTCTTTATGTCGATGATCTGATTTTGATAGGTGATGATCAGCTGATCAAGTCTTGCAAGGAGGACCTTGCAAGAGAGTTCGAGATGAAAGACATGGGCCTTATGCACTACTTTCTAGGCATGGAAGTGTGGCAGAAGGATGGGGAAGTTTTTTTGTCTCAAGGCAAGTATGCCAATGAGATACTCAGGCAGTTCCACATGGAGAAGTACAAGCCCATGCAGACTACTCTAGCTGGTAACTGGAGGAAGGAGGATGCTACTTCAGGTGAGGTAGTAGCTGCTACTATTTATCGGCAACTTGTGGGTTCACTGATGTATCTAGTGAACACACGACCAAACTTATGCTTTTCGATGAACCAGTTGAGTCAAGCTATGGTTCAACCTACCAAGCTGTTTTGGAAGGTAGCGAAGCATGTGCTGAGATACCTCAGAGGCACATCTCATTATGGATTGTGGTACAAACGGACAGAGGGAGTGAAGCTTCAGGGCTTCACAGATGTGGATTGGGAAGGGAGTCCATCAGACTGGAAGAGCACTTCTGGAGGAACCTTCAACCTTGGTTCAGCTACAGTTTCCTGGTACAATAAGAAACAGAGGTCAGTTGCACTTAGCTCAGCAGAGGTTGAATACATGGCTGCCAGTAAAGCAGCATGCCAGGTCATTTGGATGTGAAAGATTCTAGCGGGATTGTTTGGTCAGAGGATCGATCCAACTGTGATCTGTTGCGATAATCAGAGTTATATCAAACTCTCTGAGAATCCAATTTTTCATGACAGGTCCAAACACATTGATATCCAATATCATCATCTTCGAGACTGTGTGGTGAAGAGGATCATGTTGTTGCTGTATGTTTCGACCGAAGAACAAGATGCAAATATTTTGACTAAGGCATTGTCAAAATGCAAGTTCGAGTTCCACAGAGACAGGATTGGGGTTACTGATAATCCCTTTCTTATTGAGAGGGAGTGTTGAAAATAACAACAAGAAATACTAAAAATAGAAGTGCTAAAAATAGCACTGCTATAAATAGCATTTCGGGATAGATTCCAATTTTAGTTAGTCCCTAAACTAAATTGAGAAGTAAAATTCGAATTTGATCTTAGCAGTTGTTTGTAAAATAATTAATTAATTCATCTTGGGTTAATTAGTTGTAGGAAATCAAACATGAGTCTATATGAAGACATGCAACAGTTTCTCCATTGATTGAGGAAGTTATCCCTTGATTAAGGAGATCAGGATGAGTTGTGCTTTGAGTTGTAATTAGTTAGCTCAGTTATCTAAGTTAAGTCTAGTTAGATTAGGTCCAATAGTTTGTGGAATTGATTGTGAGTTCAGTTAGTTAATGCATGCATGCATGTAACTGTTGCACTTTAGATAACTAAATATTCTCTCATAAATAACTCATGCATGTCAATTCAGACAGAGACCCACTTGAGATCAAAGGAAGGGACAATGTACTATCAGTTGGAGGATTTTTCCTATATAAGAAACTCATCCATGCAGAAGGAATTATCTCCTTCAGGATTTCGCGATTATTTCAGAGGTCAGTGTTGTGTGTGAGGTGAGAATCACATGGGTTGCGGCTAGAGGACCCAGGAGAAACTGCGTAAGGAAATAGGAGGCTTGGAGGACTGAAGGAAGGCATATGTGTTGTCTATTCTGTCTATGAGCAGCAAAGAGGGATTGTACTAAGAGATGGATAGCTTATAAGCTAAAGCTTTGTGTAATCCTGAGATATTTCCACTTGTATGATAATACAGATAGTGGGGTTTTTTAGCTGAGGCTTTCCCCAAAGTATTCTTATGTGTTTCATGTGTGATTGATTTCTTCTTCATCTGTTATATGTGTTCTATTTGATCTTGCTCATAATCGATTAAGATTCCACAAGTTTGATAGTAGAAGTAGATTAAGTATTTTGCTTTAGTTACATTGCATTATCAGGTGATCTACAGTGAGAATTTCTACATTTTTTATGTAGATATGTGACCTATGAATGTCATTATAGGTTGGTCTTTCTCTATCATATACGACTCTTAATGGTCTTTTTAGGGTTTAAGTTAAATTTGTCACACTTTCTATATATGAGTTTGGTTAAGATGTCTTCAATTTACCAAAAACAATGCTCAAACACTAAATGTTCTCTTATCCATCACATTTTGATTGCCATCCTAGTGAAATACCAATTGGGTAAGATGGGATAGGACTGGTAATTGTTTCTTATACGGAATTGTTTCGATAAAACCCTATCTTCGAAGGAAAGTGACTCCCAAGTGTCCTTGGACCCTGGTATAGTTCGTGAAGATACTCTATCCTCTCTTGTGCATGATTTTAAAATGACTCTTGAGTCATGTTGGGACATTAGTCCTTGTCTTTCAAAAGAGGACAAGGCCTTGAAGCTCAAAACTATGCATTTTCGTCAAAATAGATATGTTGATGAAAATACTCATGTTGATAATGTGGAAAAGAAACCCAAGAAAAATGGTGAATCAAAAATATCAAAGGTTAAACCCCAGTCAAAATCTTCCCCCTTGGAATCTACAAGTGACCATGTAGACAATTAGCATAAATATGATTATGAAATGCATATTAAAGATAAACTAATTAACAAAAATATTTCTAGATTTTGGTGTAATAAACAAAAGTTCTCTTCTGATCATATCTATGTCAATATCAAAGAGTCTTAGCCTATAAGGGATAAGTCAGAAGTTGAAAACAATCATGATCCCCCTGATGATGTTACTACCACTCCAGAGTTGGATAGTAACACTAATAAAATTGCTTTAGAGGCCTTAACAGATCTTTAATAGCACTAGCAATTCCTCTTTGTTGTTTCTCAATTAAATGGTTAGATTGAATAACTTACCAAAGAAAATAAGCAGCTCAGAGCTACCCGTAGGTCTAATGAAGCACTTAGGCAGCATAATTATGCTAGTTTAGTTAAAAATTCACAGGTCTCTAACACAAAAATCATAATTAAATCATCAAAGGTTAAGCTCATAATTTCTCCATAATCTCAAGATGCTAAATAAAGATTCTTTTTAGTGTCTTCGGACTGATTGGATAAAGTGAGGTACGATTATTTTTCAATTTTCATTTTCTAATTTTAAAAGGGCGTTACAAAATCTGAGATTTTGTAACAACCCTTTTTTTCTGATTTAATCTCATTTTAACTAATTGTTTATAATTGGTTACAGGTCATTTTGTTGGTTATATGTGTTGTCTCTTTGGTCTTGGGACAAACATACGTGGATTGCCTCCAGTCTTCGAATATATTAGCGAAGATGTTTTTTTAGTTATCTCATTGATCCTCTATTACTTGTTGATTACCCATGAGGCCTGAAGATGATATTTTCTTTTATTTTTGTAAAAAGACGGTTTTATGCTCGTAGTCTATTAGAAACATGATTTAGGAAACATTGATTATATAAACTCATCATTTGAATAGAGGAGGGATCTCTGGAAGGATAGGGAGGAATTGTTGTTTTTTAAACAGAGTAATGATTATTATTATGACTATGGGATGAATTTTTAATACAAGTATTTAGATGTGGTTTGATTCCATTTGTCTCTTGTTTCATTTTGTTTCCATGGTCATGTTCCTATTTCATTATAACTTGTGATTACAAAATATCTATGTTGTTTGCTAGATGATTTGACTCTCAAGTCTTAGTTGCGTTACTCTATTAATTTCATTACACTTATTCAAATTTATTATTATGTTTTAAATAGATCAATTATTCTACTTCAATGATTTGTATTCTAAGAAAAATAGATTGATTATTGATGTCAATTTACATGAAAAGTCATCAAGTTAATCAAATCTTAGTTATTTATATGAATCTGTCATAGTGCTATTACAGTGAACGGTAACTTTGCTTTTTATATTTACTCTGATTCGATGATTAATTGGTTTGATTCATTGATTGTTGATGAAAGTATAAGAATTATTTAAAAGGTCTCTTTTACTGTTGTTCCTCTTTTGCTCAAGTATTGGCCAAGTGAGAATTAGAAGTAATAGATTAGTAATTATTTTATTTCCTTTATTAATGTAGAAATATTAAAAGGAAACAGAGTTTATACTGTGTTAAAGCCTACAGGATGAGTCCCTTGTGTTTCTAAAGTTCCTCGTTCTACTTTCAATTACATTAAGAAAAGGGATAAATATTTTTCTTTTATTTTATGAGGAACATTACTTCATCTTGTTTTAGGAAGAATAACAAATTTTATTCTGATATCATTATTTCCTGCTTGAGCTAGTTACATTTTGTTCTAGCCTGATTTATTTATTGTATCATAATATTGTAAACATTGTATGATATTCTAACTTTATAAATGTAGTGACTTAATCGTTTATTCTAATTATAAAAAATAAATGAAATATATAAATTAGAATTATTACTATGCATTTTATTCTCTCGTTATCTCATTTGCATTAGGCATAGATCATTTGATTTCATTTAGACAAAACTGACACAACTCCAGTTTAGTTAAAAATAATTTAGGATTTATTTAGTATAGGATAATTATAGTTTAGGTTTATGATCCAGGTGGAAATTGGCGGCCACCCACCTATTCCACTTGGAGTCCAACACTGTTTCTTTCAGTTTCCTTAATTGTAGCATAGTTTACTATTTTTTGCAATTTTTCAGATCCTAAACTTCTGAAGCCGTTTTGAAGCCCTAAATGACATTTTTTTTAAAACAGGCAAATACTTTACTAATAGTATGGGTTTGTAGTTGAAAGTTGTAATACTTGGGTAGATATTTCTAACGAGGTATTGTACGCATCAAACAGAGATCATATGCCAAAGTTACGACCCGAGGAAGTTGGTGTACCAACTAACCCCAACGAGGCCCACAAACTTTTGGTTCTTCATCTCCAAGGGTTAGGTTTTTGGATGTTTTGGGTTTTCCCTTGTATATAAATAATAAAAATTCTTGTTGACCTCATTGTAACACTTTTCAAAGGCATGTAGTAGCCACATCCCTTCCCAGAGATAAGATACCATTGTCTGGGCTAGTTTATTTCCATTCTACATGCAAACAGTTTTCAATATTTTATTATAAATGAATGAAAGTTCAATTTTTGTTGTAGCTTTGTGTTTTTGTTTAAATTTGTACTTCATTTCATTCCTGCATAAATCTGGATCAATTGTATCATAGTGATCTTATCTTTCTCTATTTTTTTGTACATGTCCCCAATGAGGTCGGGGTATAAGGAGTTATGGCTTGCACTAGTTGAGCCTTTGCAAGACCGGCCTCTCCTACCTCAACGACCTCCCATGGTGGAAGAAAAGAAATACCAGGGAGTAGGATATCCTTTCAAAATATTGCCTGAAGAACCCCTCGAGCGATAAAGGAATGCGATGATGGACAACTTTTCCATTCCAAACAACCACTCTAGAGGCGCCACTCCCTTTAATGTATAATTCAACTTTGACATTCCCATATTTGAAGTTTAGATAGATGCAGATGTCATAGATAAATGATTAAATCTGTTGGAAGGATATTTTTCAGTTCATGATTTTTCCAATAGGGAAAATATTACTTTTGCTCTCATCAAAGTTGCCCCCCACGTTAAGGATTGGTGGGAAACCTACTGTGAGAAGAGGGATGAGAGAGAACCCTCATTGTTTTCAGCGACACCTACTTGGAATTCATTCTGGGATGCCATCAAGGAACAGTATTATCCTGTCAGGAGTTATGAAGATAAGTACATAAAGTGGATGACACTGCGACAAGGAAGGGACCAAGACATACTAGAGGGAAGGTGAGGTGGGAGGGGAGCGAGATCGGGTGGGTTGGGAGGGAGGGAGGGGAGGAGTCAGTGGGGAGGGAGGTGGGAGGGAGGGTGTGGTGCGGGGGCGGGGGAGGGAGGGGAGAGGTGGTTGGGGAGGGAGGTGGGAGGAAGGGCGGGGTAGGGTGAGGAGGTATGGACGGAGGGGTGGGAAGGGAGGAATGGT
The DNA here is from genome assembly GCA_031772625.1 of Pinus tabuliformis. Lineage (NCBI taxonomy): Eukaryota > Viridiplantae > Streptophyta > Pinopsida > Pinales > Pinaceae > Pinus > Pinus tabuliformis. The sequence continues at coordinate 720,218,572 of CM062814.1, forward strand.
ATGGTGGAGTGGGTGGGATGGAGGTCGAGGTGGAGTAGGCAAAAAAAAATTTGTATTTTTTTTTTAATTTTAATTTATTTATTTTTATAATAATCTTTAATTTTAATTTTTTAAATTTGTTTGTTTTTTTTAATTTAATTTTTTTAATTTTTATTTTTATTTATTTTTCTTTTTTATTTTTAACTTAAAAAAATTTGATTTAGATTTTTATTTTTATTTTATTTTTCCCTTATATTATATGTTTTTTTTTTAATATTTCTCTTTTTATTTATTTTTTGATATTTTTTACTTATTTTTTAATATATATATATATATATATATTTATTTATTTTTTTTATATAAGTTAATTTTGGTTTTTTTTACATTTTTATGGTTTTTTTTTTACATTTTTATTTTTTTTGTTTATATATATATATATATATATATATATATATATATATATATTATATTTCACAGGATCCGTGTCGATGCTCGTCTAGCAACTCGATCCCATTATGTGCAATTTGATAGTTGATTTTAAATTTTTCGTTATAATGATTCGAGTCTGCCCCCACAAAGTGTCAATTTCATGGTTGGTCTTTAAGTTTTCATTACAATGGGTCGAGTTCACCTACACTGTGTGTCAATTTGATGGTTTATTTTTAAATTTTTTTGCAATGTATCAAGTTGTCTTACTCTAAGATTTTAAAATCGTTATACATTTAACATTTAAAAAAATTACTCTTGGTATAATAACTCTTTCATTTAGGTGTTCTATTTTTAAAGTTTTTTTAGTCATAATTTTTTCCCATAATGTCAATGCTCGAAATATTTTGAAAACTTAAGATTGCTTTGTAGTCATAATATTTGGTTTTAATTCCATGGTTGAAAAATCGTCAAGATTTTAATGTTTTTCTAAGTCGTGATATTTTATTTTTAATGTTATAGTTGAAAAGAGTTATAAGTATTTTTTCTTAGCACATGCCCGAAAATTGTGGCAATTTTAAGGTTTTTCAAATACATGACATTTTAAATTTAATGTCATGCCTAAAAATCATTGGAATTTTAAGGTTTTTCAAAGATGAGATATTTTATCTTTAATGCTATGTTTGAAAATCGTTGGAAATTTAAAGTTTTTCAGAGTCATGATATTTTATTTTTAACATCATTATTTAAAAATGTACCCTGAATAAATTAATTAATTAAAAACAAAACAAAACAAAACAAAACAAAAAAAACAAAAAAACCGTTAACCGTTATTCTAACATTAACACTTTTCATTTTCATGGTATTTTCTGCACAAAAAATTTTGGTTCTTACAGTCATTTTTAAAAAATGTTTAAAATGTACCCTATATATATATATATATATATATATTGTTATTCCAACATCAACACTTTTCATTTTTTGGGGGTTTTTGGGCTAGAGTACCTATTTTGAGGTAATAGTTCCCGTTCGATCTGTAACTATGTTCCATTAATTAAAATTTTGAGTAGGTCCATAAATTAGAACAATACTCTTGACCATAATATAGGATCCAAATTGTCTCATTCATTCATTAACATCATCATAAGGAGGGTTCAATACAAAATACATAAGGTACAAAGCCCTTCATCAAATACATGTAATGACATAAACACGTGATGCCTCAGACCTCTGGCCAAGTCTAGCTCTGGCCCTTCTACGAATGCTCAGGTCCTCGAGACCTTGTTCCTATAAACTCATGACTTCTACTAGATACCAACCCCTTTCCCTTACTGTCTTCTTCTTTTATCTTTTCTTCCATCGTCCCCATTGCCAGGTCTGTTCGACTGCCCTTTCCCTCGGTTGTTTTCTGCCCTTCCTCTTCTCCACTCGACTGATCTTGTTTTCTCTCACCACCTTGCCGCAACTACTTGTTCATTGTATTTCCTTGCCTCCATGCCTGACTGTCATCTCCGCAACTCAGTCGTTGCTCCTGCCACCTGTTCTCCACCTTGGTTCCCGCATTACTTCCAAATTCAAAACAAAGGCCCCAATAAGCTCTGACCACAGTTCTTTGGCTCATCCCCGAATCAATCTATCTCGAGCGTCATGGGTCCAGTCTCTGGTCCTACTGATGTTTCCATTGTTCCTACCTACTACTACGTTGGTCCTTTATTCTACGGGGCTACTACTTCTACTACATGTTGGCCTCCTTTTTCGATCAAAGTTTGGTCTTCTTTTCCAAACACACGCCCCAATTCAGGGACAGTCGTGGTCATTTCTTGTTGAAAGCAGGTGTAATCATCGAGCATTGCTTGCCATGTGGTTGTGATGGTGTCGGCCTGTTGAATGAAATCGTCAGTCGCGGTGGAGGTTGGCTGATCTGGCCTACTGCTGTGTAGTGTGCTCCACTATGCTTCAAGGTTGTTGCAGACCTCCCATAGAGCAATAACATGGCAACAGGTCGGTGGTCGAAGGTCACAGATCTTTTTTTTAGTTTTCACGGATTCTTCCTCCATCTGCTGGACTCGAGCCTTGATGGAGGCAATCTCTTCATCAATTTGTTGCAGTCGAACTGAGTTTTGTGCAGGCTTTGTTGTCCACGATGTATCTTTGTAGATGCTCATGAAGAGGGTAGATTGGTTGATTCTTTTGAGCCAAGCTACTCGACCAATCCTATAACCGATCCATTAGGGCATATCCGTCAGTGAGGGCTTCAGTAAGGGACTATTATATTGCAGTGGTCGTGGTGAGCTTCTGGTCAATTTCCTGGGTGTAGCTCGAAGTCAGATCAGGCAACGCTGATCTGACTATTTCTAAGTTCTTCTTCAGCTCAGTGTTTGTGGCCAACAAGCCTGAGCACGCTGCCTGAATGTGGTCGCAGTAGTCGACCAGTGTGCAGGATGAAAAATCTTCGGGAGCTTCGATAACAAGGTCAGAAACTGTCGGCCAGAGAGCCCGAAGCTTATCAGTGACTTGGTTTACTTGTGACTGGAGGCCCTGATTTACCTATCTGAGTTGATCTCTTTCCTCTGTGAGCGCCTGCAATTGTTGTTTATGTTGCTCATGCTCTTGGACGAGGTCATTGTGTATTCTCTCCGCTCATTGCGCAACCTATTAAATGAATCCAAACAACTACGAGGATGACTAGCATTGGAGAGTCTCTGTCTGCATGGTGTTTGGATCTGGGAAGTTACTTTGAAGGGGTAGGCCGCTGGAGATGGATTTTTCGGAGCGGGCGCAAGGTGAGGTGTTTGGCTGGGAATTTGTGGCAAACTAAGGAGTGGGTGGAATAATAATGGGGTCTAGGACTACAGGGAAATTTATCTGAAAAGTGGGCTGGTAGGGTTCAGTGCCCATATACTACATCGTGGAGGTGATCAACTCCTCACTTAGAAGTGGGCCCGACCCTAGGAGTAGGGATACCAGTGAGGAGGTTTGAGTGTCATTACCATGAAGTGACCCAGTGTACCTCTCTACTAAGTCGACTTCCATTTCTTCTGTGGCCACTCGGATACCATGATGATGGGTTCAGACAGGGTTGCGGAGGTGGAGGCAGTGTGCGGTGATGGATCCCGTGACGGAGGTGATATTGTAGACGTGGATGGAGGATTTTCTTCAATTACAAGTGAGGTAGACATTGATTGAGTTGCCTCGCTAGTGAGGTCAACAATCTAAAATGCAAGGGTTGTCTTAGGCTTCTTAGCAGGGGGCTTTTTGGCTCCTCTTCATTGTTTTAGCTTAGGTATGGTTGGTTTAGGATGTGCATGAGGGTTGATGTGAGGGATTTCTATAGAGAGTGGGGTAGTGACAATGGGATTAAACAATGTGAACCCTTGAAAAGTGACGAACTGAGTGCTCTTACCTGAGGAGCCCTCGAAACTTGCAATTGTATGCTTGAGTGAAGACATTTGTTTCTGCATTTGGGAGACCATGGGTTGTATCTCATCCTCGGTCGCTCTCTTCTTATTGCTCCCTGGTGCTTCTCCTGATGATGGTTGCGGTTGCATGCCTCCAAACATGTACTTGTATCATTCCTCCATAATCTCACACGCAACCCCTGGCCATGACCCAACTTCAGTGTGGAATGCTGCATTGGCCAAAGCAAACTTTTGTAGCCTCATCTGGAATGTCTCTGGATGGACACATTGTGGCCTTATATAAGTATGTCCATGGGTGACCCAGAACCAGACATCCTTCGTAAACTCGTCCAATAGAACTCTAGGGATCTGCTCTGCCTCTCTGATTGTGGCAAGAATCGTTGAATACCTGTCATTGAAGGTTGCCTCATTGATCTCTTTACTGCTCGGGTCTCCTGAGGTCCCCCAAAAATTGTACCTCAGTGCCACCTGTTGGTCTTCTCGAATTGGTGCAGTCTCCCTGCCTCTGGGTGGCCGCCACTTCCACATTGCTAATGTCATGACCAAATATGGGAAGATAGAGTTGGTGCTTCTCCTGTCTATTTCTTCACAAGCCTCAAAAAGTTCATTGAGCAGGAAGGAAGACTAGTTGAGCAAAGTTCCTTCACAGTAGTGTTCGACAATCGAAATGGTGTCTAGAGTACATTCATTTATGGCAAAGTGTCTCATCATCTTCCCTGTTATGATGTAACATGCGAATTTAATATTTTCCTTTTTGATCAAGTAAATCTTGGAGCCTTTGCCTCTGCGCTTGGTTTTATACGTTTCGTAGTCATGGTTGTCACCTTCTTTCTTCGCCAGTTTCGTTCATGCTTGGAATGCTGAAGAAACTGCATTCCCTGTCACCTAGAGTCCTATTAATCACTGGATTTCATCTACATGAATTGGGTATTCCTTATCTAGCCACAGTGACCCGCCATGCATCTTGCTTGCATTGAGATTAGTACACTTCATTGCATCCAATTATGTCCCGAAAACTGGTAAACTTCTAAGGTTGATCAATGTCGAGCGTTGAAGGCCCTTAAATGTGGATTTAGTTCTTGTGACCTTGGTACCGCCCCACTTGGGAACCTCCTCTATGTAGACTTCTCGTTTTAAGGTTGGGAATTGGAAACAGTTTGAAAGATCGTTATCCACTATCGTTGCCTTATCATACTTGCCATATAGATTTACGAGAATTGCAATTCGTTCATACAATTCATCCTCAGGAACTGATACGATGGCCTTTGTCATTTTGCTACATCTCTGATAGATTATGGTTATCGGAGGTTGATAGCTACTGTGCTTTTGTTGTTATTGATGCTCAGACTGAAATTCAAATTCTTCTACCACCTGCGTTTGAAACTTTGGAACTTCCTGCATAGCCATGCAGATTAAGTAGACCAACTTCGACGTGACATTTCTAACTAGACTCGCTAACTAATTACTACGACAAGTTTCCCTATGCAGACTCAATCATGTTATTTCATCATCGGCTGACCTAGATCTGACTCAAATGACGTAGCATAGGAAAGGATGAAGTGGAGCGTATGGGTAATAAAGTTTCTATAATGGTAGATGATTATTAGTTAATTTCTTCCATAACGGGAAAAGATCCTACGGAAATTTATCTGACAGGTGTATTATTGCCTACTTATTACAGAAAAGACTTGGAGTACGATGGATAAGACTCATAAAGCGTGTGACCACCTACCCCGACCACAAGTGGGTTGCAGTGTCACGGCATTGATGCTGCCACCAAACTGACATGTGTGATTTATTTGCTGGAAAATAAATGAAAATGTGACTGACTATGCAATTGACTAAGTGTTATTGACTCTAAACCTACCTATGGGACCATTTTTGAGACCCCTTCAATTTGATGATATGACTCTGGACATGTGTAAAGGTTTCAGTTGTGCACCATTCACCCATCGTGGTAACAATATTCCGTCTAGTTGTGCTAGCTTCACCGCACCAAACTCTTTGATCTTCGCAACTATAACTGGGCCCAACCATTGCATCTGCAACTTGCTCGGGAACTTTTGAAATTTGTTGTCATATAACAAAACATGATCTCCAACTACGAAAGCCTTTTTCTTAATGTGCCTGTCATTCCAAGCCTTCTGTCTGCGTCGCTTTACTGATTGGTGGAATTCAGCTAAAAACATTGATTCATCTAACTCCATTAGTTCCTCCAACCTCTTTTGTAAGGATGCATCATCTATCATTCTAGTAGCCTGAGAAATGAAGATGCTTGGTACAGTGAATGTCGCTGGTACTACTGCTTCTCACCCATACACCAATTGGAACAATGTTTGTTTGTGTGACCGGTTTACCATCGTCCTTTATGCCCACAACATGGTTGGCACCCGCTCATCCCAGTCATTTCGATTTGTTGTTAGCCCCTTCTCAAGTATCTTATTGAAAGCCTCGACTGTTCCATTAGCCTGAGGATAGTAAGGGTTGCTCTTATGATGTTGGACCAAGAAATTTTTTAGGAGAGATGCAATTGTTTCGTTTATGTAGTGAGTCCCTTGATCGTTGGTTAGGCTCTTCATGCACCCGAACCTGGATATTATGTTTTTTAAATGAACCTTGCAGCTGTATTGGTTGTACAATCCTTTTACTGGCACTACCTTTTCCCACTGCGTGAGGTACTCGGTAGCTATGATAATGTATCTTGCATGAGAATGACGTGCTGGCGGTGTAATCGAATCGATGAATTCTACTGCCCATTTTCCAAAAATTTATCTGTGTACTGGATGTAAAGGTAATTCATCCATATTCGATGGCTTGCCAACCCTCTGGAAAACATCACATCCCTTTTCATATTCCTTAGCATCCTTGTGGATGGTGGCCACCACAACCCTACCTGTAGGACTTTCCTTACAGTAGCCTTTCCACCGACATGCCCACCCCCCCGCAACCCCAACGTGGCATTCCCACAACACCTCATGCCTTTCATGCTGAAGGAGATAGCGTCATACAACTTGATCAAGCCCTAGCTTGTATAGATGCCTAGAAATTAGCTGATAGTCTAATGCCCGTACTAATAGGTGCCTTTGTTGCGTTGTTGTGTATCCTTCCAGGCACTACCTTGTCACCAGGAAAGCAGTGATTTACTCCAAGTAATCTAGTATGGCCTCTATGCGAAAAAATCAACATCTGGTAGTTAATAATCCAACGACCCTTCATTATCCCCTAGACTCCAATCTTGAAATGTGATCTAGCCCCACATTTAATCTTCCTTGTTTGATAACAACTTCAAACATGAACTCTTGGAACAACAACAACCATCTGCAGATTCTTCCTTCCAGGACTGGATTATTGACTAGATATTTCAAAGTCGAATGGTCCATGAAGAACTTGAATGGAGCCCCCAGTAGATAGTGCTTGAACTTTGTAATGAGTATACCATGGCCAATGCTTCTCTTTCTGTTGTGGTATAGTTCTTTTCTGTGGTTGATAGCTTCTGACTGGCGAAGTAGATTAGGTGATCTAAGTTCCCTTCTCTGGTTTGCACTATTACTGCCCCCAGTGCAATTCCTAGTGGGTCAATGTGTACATGGAACTGTTTATTCTAGTCTGGATATACCAAAATTGGAGCACTCACCAACTTTTACTTTAGCATGTTTAGGGCTACTTGACAGGACTTCGTCCACTTGAATGCTTTTGTCTTCTTTAGCAGCCTCTCCATGGGAGCGTAATGGATGCATAGTTGTGGATGAATCGACGGTAACATCCGATGTGGCCCAGTGTTGATCGCAACTGCTTCATGTTGGTTGGTGGGTCCATACTTGCGATTGTCGCAACCTTTGCGGGGTCCACGCAAACACCATCCTTGCAAATGATATGGCCTAGCAATGTTCTGAATGGAACTGCAAAGATGCATTTATTCAAGTTTAAAGAGATCTGTAGTTGTCTTCATCGATCAAACATCACTGGAAGTAGGTTGGTATGCTTCTTCAACAAACTATAAACTTTCTTATCGTCCATGTATACTTTTAGGAATCGGTGGATGTAGTCCCTGAAGGTAGCTATGACAATTCATGAGAAAATAACAAGTACATTCTTCAAATAGAATGGCATGACATGATATGTGAAATACCCCCATTCTATGGTGAACGTTTTTTTCTTCTCATCTTCTTCTGCTATGCGGGCTTGATGGTATCCTGAGAATCCATCGGTGAAGGAGTATGCTTCATTCCCTGCAACGTTATCCAAGACTTCGTCGCTAAAAGGCATTGGAAATGGGTCGTGTACACATGCATTGTTTAGGCTCCTGTAATATACCCATATGCTAATTTCTATGGCATCCTTCTTATTTTGTATTACAATGGGGCTGATCCATTCTACCTCATCTACTGGGAATATAAGTCTTGCTTCTAACATCTTATCAATCTCCTTCTTGACCTTCTTGTTTACTCTTGGGTTGAGCCTGTATGGTCTATGCTTTACTGCTCATGCGTCTAGCTTTAGCATAATCTTCATTTCCCCAATGTCCCCTTTTATTCATTTCAACTCAGTGACCAAAGCTGGGAATAAGTCCTCATACTCATGCAGTAAATCAAAAATTTCTTTAGTTGTTTTCTCATCCCAATAATCCCCAATGGACGCCATCTTAGGTTTATCTTCTAAGCCAATGTTTTGCTTCTGCAAATTTACTGGGAGAAAGTGAGGGGCGTATGTTGTGGGTCCCTCGTGAATGTCTCGCTCTCCTTCAGTTTCTTGAAATGTCAGGTGCCTGAGTCCTTCCAAGTCATCCTCCTCTAGATCTGCGTTAACTTTGCCACAAGCCATAACTCTGGATACCCTGATTGGTAGAATTATTGTAACAATTTCTCATTGATTCACCATTCCCACAATTGTCTTATGGTCAAAAGAATTGTTTTGATGGCATGCATGGATTCATTCAATCATTGGTCATTATCTCTGAATGAGAAACTACTACTGAATTGTTTAGCCATAGGGTCCTAGTCTCCGGCCTACCTTCAAAGTTATTCCTGTATATACCATGCTTGGGGAATCGTACCCAAGGTATGTATGAACATGTGTACCCATAACACCTTTGAGACTCTCTCCTTACTCCGTCTCTCTGTGTAGTTATCTAGATGTTTCTTAGGATCAGAGTTCCCCCTATACTTCACAATCTCTCGCAAGTGGTCTCCTTCTTGCCTAAACCTTTCCCTCATGGCCAGCTTGATCGTATCCCAGTCACAAAGGGTGTTGCGATGTGCCCCCCACCATCACGCTGAGGCGTCTAGCAATGCAATATCCAACAACATGACCTTATGGCTTTCCCTTATATTTTTTTCAACTTTATTTAGAAAAACATCCACGGATTCTATGTTATGGAAGGTTGGGTAATTACTTACCTCTGTTCCAATCTAGTTCAATTGGTATATCTTGGCACAGAGTTTGGTATCAAATTCATATCCGCTTTGGATCCAAGCATCCCAAGCAGCTTCCGAGCCGACTTTTGAGCTTTGTATGCTTCTCAACTGACTAATCGTCTTGCTATGGGATTGATGTAATCTTCTCTTTTTCCAGTAGTTAGCTAGTACAACTGATCTAGCATTCTAGGCTCATCTCAATCATCTACGGGTTCATAGAATCTTGGCCCTTGGTACGGATCTAGTGGTTGTATTACTCGCACCCCTTCTACCTCAAAAATCATCAACTCCTTTTTAAGATCAATGATGGCATAGTTCTCGTATGCCCAGTCGATACCAAGAAGTGTTGGGTAGGGGTCTTTGTCGCCCATTATGTCTATCACTTCAAATTTGGTGTGTGTATTTACGCTTGCCACATCTACCTCCACATATTCTATCCTCCTGATGGGTGAGATTCAGTATTGGTTAACCATCCGCAATTGAATTGGTGAGTACCTTAGTTGCAGCTTCCCAAGCGCTTCCCATGTTTTTATGGGTAGGATGTTGACATCTAACCCCATATCTAGCATTTTATCTTTAATCTAAAATCTTGTAACTTGAGCGTCGATCCATAATTCCCTATCGGTCCTTTTCTTATTCCTCTGAACTCTCCTCACATGTCTTTCAGGCATATTTGCTGAGATTTCTCCTTCTCTTGCTTCTTCCTTTGGTAACATTGCTTTGAGACTCTTGCGCAACTCCCCTAGCATCTGTTTGTTATCAACAATTTGTAGGAACAGCCTGAACCATTCCTCAATTAGTCGAGAACTCACAGTTGTGACTAAGTCTAACACCTTGTCCTTTTGAGACTCTGTAAAGTTTTTGAATAGCTTGGCTGCTTCTTGATAATATTGCTTCTGTTGTGTAGGGTTTTATGACCGCTTCGGGGACACCACTCGAACAATTGAGGGCTGGTCTGATGCTCCATGATAATCCCCCGTCTTCTTACCTCCTCTGGTGACTATGTTTATATTGGACAGTGGGACAATTTTAGTAGTTTTTGGCTCTACATTAATCAAGTTAGTTCCTCGTTTCTTGGTCCTTTCTTCCCATCTCGCAATCATCTCAGGGCAATCTTCTGTGACGTGCATTAACCTAGCATTGAGAGCACCAAGGCCTTCTTGGGAGCAGGAATTCCTTTGAGACATGTCCCTCTTGGTCGTAGTTGTAGCACCCCATGGGTCCTCTACCCTCTATTCTTCCTCCTCTCATACCTCCTCCATGTCCTCCACGACTAGTTTCATTAATCCTGAATGTTGGTCGGTCCAATCGCTCTGCCAAGGCATCCAATGCTTGGCACTTATCGATGTGGTGAGTCGTGGATGCACAGAACTCACAGTAGTTGTTGTTAGGTACATTGGAGTAATTTTGTAGTATTGAACATAGTCATGGCAAGTGTTCATAGCTTCTACAAACCTCACAGTAGTCCAGTGGATTCCGGCCCGAGAAGGCTCCTTGCGATCCTTTTGCCGCAACATCTATTGTTGGTGGGGCCCCCGATGATCCTGCAAGGCCCTATAAACTACTTGTGCCTCTCAGTCTTGGGCATTCAGTCGCTAAATGAACCTCTATTAGGCAATCAGTGCACCATACATTGGGTCTCACCCATCCAAACGATTGTAAGTCTTTTAATTTCTCCGTCAGACTGGCGATCTAGTTTTGGAGGTCTATGATCGATGGATCCTAAGATCCCATTCCTTCTCCATAGGTCCAAGTAAGGGGTAGGAGCGCCTTAATAAACTATTCCCTCTGGTGATTAGGATCTATCACATAGCTTAACTTGTTGATTGCATCTTTGAACCTCTACAATAATTCCCACACAGTCTCTCCTTCCTTCTTCTTTATCTCCCACAGTTCCGACAGTCCTTGTTGATTTGTTTGCGGTAGTTTGAACTCTTGCACAAAGCTCTTCGTGATGTCATCTACGGAGGGATTTTTATTCAGCGTCGCCCATTTGATGAACCACCTTAAAGCTCTCTCCCTCAAGGTAGTCTAGAATTCAATCAATTGCACGTTGACTAGTATTTTGCGAGCTCTCCATATTGCTTCGCATAGGTACCAATGTTGTTCCACATCCTCATTCCCCCAACCAGAGAACTTAGGATATCTAGTAAAGGATCCTGCCATGTTGGTTCGAGTATGTGCTAGGATCACAAATCCTTGGGCTCCGAGCTGCTAAGATCCTTGCAATCCCAGGTTACTAAAAATGCTAGTCCCACTACTGTTAGATGTGCCAAAACCCATCTTATATCTAACATGCACATTCTGTACACGAATCACTTTAAGTAACTTAGCAACAAATTTGCCAAGGCTATTGTAAAGCACCAGGGGAAGGATGGGGTGAACACTACCTGACTTTGGGGATTCAGCTATTGAATTTCATCTGGCGTATCATTCTCCATAAATAATCGCCTTATCGCATCGCACATCTCATCTTCCATTTCTTCCTTGGGATTGTTGTAATCACTTCCTTCTGGCACCTTCCCTGTAACTTGGGAGGGAGGACTGTCATTCTCCAAGCTTCCATTTGTCTTGTCGACGTCCCTCTCTTACCCTGGGTCCTTTACCATCCTACTTATCTCCTTCAGTCCCTCTGGCACCACTCTTTCTTGATGGGGTGCTTCAACTCTCTCTTTCAGTGCCTGTACCGCTCTTTCCTACCACTTTTCTGCTATCAGCACTCTCCTTTGCACTCTAACATCTTTAGCTCTTCACGATCCTTCTATATCCATTCCTTCAGCAACATCTCAGTTCCCCAAATGGTAGCCTTCTTCCCCTTAGATCCTTCCCCCAACACTAGGGTTTTACGCTACCATACTCACTCCTTGGAAAGGTATCAAAGCTTCCTCCACCATCAGCATCTTAATCCAAAGGGGTACCTCTTTCAGCAATTTTCCTCTCAACTCCGATATGAACATTGCATCCATTTTAGAGAAGGACGGGTAGCTCTCTACTACAAACTCGACCATGTACCCCTCTATGGTAGTCTACACCCACAAATCTACTTCCCTTGTTGGGTTTTTATCCAAGCGTTGGAGCGTTGCAAGATCTGTAGGGACCTAATCGTGACGTACTGATGTCGGTCCTTCTAGCTGGTTTTTTACTTTTAGTCTATGTAACCAGTTGTACAACTCCTCTGGGAATTTACACCAAAATATCTCATATTGATCGCTTGCAGCCTCCGAGTACAATATGTCTTCATTCACCTTCGAGGTAGATCAGTTTCGAAGGGTGGCCTGCTCTGACATGAACCGATCCACCTAATTATCCCACCAGTCCCGTATTTCCTTCTTAAATATCCTCGATACCATATTCCAAACCACTTCTTGTGATTTTAGGTCCTGACAACTGAACCATTTGTTCACACAAAAATGTTATCAAGGAAGAGACCCTGGGTTTGGGCACAAGGGGCAAAAAAGGCTCCATTGTAGTCTAGGACAACGTCGGCATTTTCACCTTACCCAAGGGGTAATGAGTCTCACCCGAGGCATGTTGTGACCGAAGATAGGAAGGCTTGGATGGGTATCAAGGGAGATCCAAACATCAACCATCAATATCTTAAAGATATCATTCATAGGAACATCATAGTATTATGATCACTATATTCATCAAGAAAACGCCCATTAATTAAAATTTTGAGTAGGTCCATAAATTAGAACAATACTCCTAACCATAGTATAACATCCAAATTGTCTCATTCATTCATTAACATTAGCATAAGGAGGGTTCAATAAAAAATACATAAGGCACAAATCCCTTCATCAAATACATGGAATGACATAAAAATGGGATGCCTCAGACCTCTAGCGGAGTCTAGCTCTGGCCCTTCCACAACTGCTCAAATCCTTGGGACCCTATTTCTCTAAACTCTTGACCTCTGCAGAATACCAACCTCTTTCCCTTATTGTCTTATGCTTTTATCTTTTCTTCTGTCGTCCCCACTACCAATTTTGTTCGGCTTCCCTTGCCCTCAATTGCTTTCTACCCTCCCTCTTATCTGCTCGGCTATTATTGTTTTCTCTCACCACCCTGCCACAACTTCCTATTCGTTGTATGTCCTTGCCTCCATCCCCGGTTGTCATCTCCGCAACTCAACCATTTCTCTCACCACCTGTTCTCCACCTTGGTTCCCACAAAACTTCCAAATTCAAAAAAAAGGCCCCAACATGCCATCTCTTTGATCTCTTCTAAGTAATGCAATAAGATCACCTACTAGACTAGGAAATTTGTTTGCCTTTTTATTCATTCTCAAAGTAAGGGGAAGATCATGACCACATCCATGGCCCCGTGAAGGGTTTTTCCACACAGCAAAAGTAGGTGGATAAGGTCATGGAAGAATGCCTGAACATCATCTCATTACCCACAAGGGTACCCTCGCACTATCAGGTTAAGCATTCGATCAATCTGACTCTCGAGGAACCTCTACACAATGGGATGATATACCACTACTTTGTTCTAGAAAATAAAGAAATCCAATGGCAGATCCAAGAGTTACTATAAAAAGGGCGCATCTGACCAAGTTCCTCACCTTGTGGGAGCCCGATTATACTTGTACAGAAGAAGGATGGGACCTGGAGACTCTGCATTGATTATCAAGCACTAAAAAAAATCATTGTCAAGAACAGGTATCCAATCCCATGAATTTATGACTTTCCTGACCAGCTCAAATGATCCAAGGGTTTCAACAAGATCAATTTAAATTTTAGTTATCACTGGGTTCTAATTCAACCCACGGATGTATAGAAGACCACCTTCAAATCTAAGGAGGGCCTTTTTGAGTGGTTGGTCATGCATTTTGGGTTGACAAATGCCCCTGCAACTTTTATGATGCTAATTGATGACATCTTGCAGCCCTTAACCAACTTGTTTGTGGTTGTATATTGGGATGACATCCTCATCTTCAACAAGAGTTTGGAAGAGCACTTGCAACACATTCGGTAGGTACTTCAAAACCTGCAACGGCACAAACTATGTGCCAACTTGGAGAAATGCACCTTTGGCGTGAGACGGGTCCAATATCTGGGTTACATCATTGATGAGAAAGGTGTGCATGTGGATCCAACTAATATCCAAGTCATTAAGGATTGGCCAGCCCCAACCACTCTAACAAAGATTCGCAACTTTTTGGGCCTTGGCGATTTTTATCGGAGGTTCGTGTTGGGATTCTGTCATAACACTTGGACTTTGAGTCAAGTTACAAAGGGCGAAGCGAAAGAAAAGTTTTTTCTAGTATGAGTTCCAACAGAAGGCATTTGTTGAGTTGAAGCACCATCTCTTCTTTGCATTAGTACTCACGTTTCCATACCTACAACAACCATTTGAAATTGAACAAACACCTATGACTATGCTATTGGTGCAGTTCTCACCTGATAAGGGCATTTGATGGCCTATCACAGTGAGACACTTTCCGACACAATTTGGAAATACCCCACATACGATGAGGAGATGTATTCCATCATGAAAATATGTCGACAATGGAAACATTACATTCTAGGGAAGGAGATGTTATCACCCAAAAAAGGTTCACCTAACCATTTTTTACTAGGTGGATCGAAATACACTATGTAGGATTTTTTTTACCATGGTAAACTTACTTTCACCATAGGAAATAATTTAATAAACCATTTTTCCTAAATGATGTCTCGTTAAAATCCAAAAACCCCATGAGAATAATTAAATAAATCATTATTTATTTAACATTCCCTAAAAATAATTATTAAATCATTATTTGATAATTATTTCTTATCACTTTTGACCTAATCACCTTAGAATAATTAAATAAATCGCTATATATTATTCCATATTTTCCTCTTGAGATAATTGTTAAATCATAATTTAATAATTATTTCAAATTCATATTTTCCTTCTTTCTCACAAAGTGATTAATTAATCATTTTATTTGTTAATTACTTCAACCACTTTCTAAACAAATATATTTGACCATTTTGAATATCTTTTCCCTCTCAAAAATTATTCTCAACAACTAGATTTTGATTTAGTCAATAATATTTTATTATTTTCTAATTCCTAATTTGGCTCAATACTTTGTTATAAATAGAGGGTTTTCTATTCATTCTTCACCATGACCATTTTAATCATCAACATTATCACCTCATATAATATGAGCTCTCACTTGAGTTCAAGCACCTTTTTTTTCTACCCATTGCAAATTGAGAGAGAGAGAAGCACGAGGACAAGAAAGGACCCATCCCACAGAGGGGGAACTGCAGACCCATTTTGTAATTTCTCCTCACTAGGTGTATTCATTAATAAAATTATCATTTGGTCAAGTCCTTCATTGGGTTATTACACTTCTATTTTATGTTGTTATATGTTTTTATTTTCAAAATCTATCATGTTGTAGGGTTTTTCTTCATGTTGTATTACAGAACTGAAGCATAGAAGTAGAAAATTAAGGTATTTTAGTACACTTCTCCAAAAAAATTACACTAGCAAATAGCGACTCAACTGGTGTAGTGATTCATAACCTTGTTGATTCTTGTTTCAGCTACTTTCAGTGTTTCTTCAGATATTTTATTCCTATCAATTTCTATTTTTAGATCTATTTTATTTTCTGGAAAATTCTTTGTTTTTGTTGGGGTTTTGCATCTTTCCGCAAGTCACAGATACCAGCCAAGCAGGAGATGACACAATATGGACCAAATCTGTCGAGTAGAAGAAGAGGGAATAGAGCCCACTTTTTGGCCCTTTTTCTATGCCCCCAACACACTTTTAAGCCCAAAATTTGCGCCCAGACGCACTTTCCAAGTCATTTTCTGCATTGTGCAATTTTTTAGAAAAAAAATCAATTTTTCCAAATTTTGTTGAGATTGTTGTGTGTGTGCTAGAAAGGATTCCCATTCTTTCCTAAGTGTTATAGCACCATTTACCACCCTTGGTATTTTTGATGCTTGGTTTATGGCCTAGGGCAACCCCTCCTTCCAGACTCGGTCCAAATATTTTAAAAACAGTGTTTTATTCCCTATACGCTACTTTGCCCTAAGATAAAAGCATGTACACGCAGGTTAGTTAATACGCAACCCGCATATATGTGTTAAAACACTTAAAAAAAAATTCCTTAATTTTGGCTGGAGTTCATGGGTTTTACCTGTTGATTACCTCCTAGTGCCCGTGGCCCAACTGTTTCCCAACTAAAAAACTAATTGGGAGAAGTATAATAGACATCTATGGGAAGGCCTTAAGGAAGAGAAGAGATAGAGTTATTATACTGAGATTATCCCCAACTGAGTCTAAAGTATCCATGTGCTTCATGCACTTCCCAAAGTTTCAGGAAACCCTTGTTTCCTTGATTGTTGATATTCTCCCTCTTGCTTGAGATATCATGGTATTAGTTATGGAAGGAGATTTTTGAAGATTGGGACTGGATGGATTTGGAGGACAGTTTTGCTTGGAGCTAGAAGAAGAAGACCCAGGTGAATTCTCTTTGTGTTAGTTATAGCCTTCTACAATAAAAAGAAGCGTTGTATTGTTTCTGAGATCAATTGTGTTTATGCATCAGATAGTGCTGTAATTCATATATGAATGTTATTTTGATGTATAACTAATCATTTGCTTATATGATACAAGGTTAGTTTCATTAAAATGATTTATCTATATGTTGCTATGTATGTTCGAATTGGATGATTTTTCAGGTTCGAAGATCATTAGGAGTTGCAAAGGATCTGAACCCTGTTGGATCTACCCAAACGAAGGACATCCATGTATGGTCACTCTCACATAGTTTGTTTATATAAGCGTGTTGCCTGAGTTGTATGAGTGTTTCTTACTATAGTTTGCTCTTGCTCTGTTGGGGTTCCAACCCAAAGCCCTAGGGTACTTATTCCTGTAACAGAATTGGCGACTCCACTGGGGATAACAATCTTGTTATTCCTAGTTTGGGTTGTTCAGTGTCATTCAGGGCTTAGTTTTTGGTTTTCTTGTTGTTACAGTATTATTTGGTCCAGTAGAGTCTCAGGCCTTAAGTCTAATCTTTTTTATCTGGCTTTGTTTTTTATTTTTCTTGTAAAGCTTTGTATACGCACTTTACTCTGTTTACAGTAGCGTACACACGCTTGTTTCTGTGAAGTGAACCTGCGTATACGCGATTTTCCTTATCACAAGTGTGTGTACATGCCCTTGTGCTTAAACACAGTCGCGTATACCATTTTTTGCATTGTTTTTTCAAATCTCTCTGCCCAGAAATATTTTTTGCTTGGTCTGTTTAGTCTCTGAGTGGTCAAATTATGTCTGAAGAATTTCATTATTCTACGAGCTTACTGTTTTGAAGTCTCTTCCACTTTGAAAAGATTTGGCCTAGGTTTGCTTTAAAGTGAGATTGTGATTGGTGTTTTGGCACACAAGACTTCATACAGAGGTTCTTGATTGTTCTAGTCCTCCAAAACAGCAAATTGTTTTCAATCTTAGTGTCAAGCTCGCTTGTTGGTCTACTTGCTTTGATTTTCGTCATTTTGTGGCCTTATAGCTTTTCTTGCTTTTTGGAAGTTTTTTGTTTTAAAGAATTTGAAAGTATTTCTTTCCTGACTTCTTGATCAGTTTGTCAAGCTCTTTGTTGTTGTTTGGGTCGTTTAGTACAAGTAGAAGCCTTTTTGTTCAAGTTTACATTTGTTGTCGAATTTGTAACTTGCAAAGACTCCTTGTGCTCTTTTTTCGGTCTTTGAGTTCCAGTGGCATTTAGAGTGCTTTCAAAAGGTTGTTTTGATTGTTTCTTGAAAAAGAAAAGATCTTAAAAAACATTGTTTTTGTTTTCTTTTTCCAAGTTCGATTTTGGTTTCTTTTGATTTGTGAAAGTGAATTGTGATCTTTTGGGATTTGCCCTTCTTGTTTGGAGAGAATTTTGTATTCAAAATTTGTATTCTTTTCAACACTTAAGTTGGCTTATTAATAGTTATAAACAATTGCTTTCGTTCTTTTTTAGAGTAATTTAGGATCTTGCATCTTCATTACACCTTGCATTAGGGTAGTTTTTCATTTTTAAAGCATCAATAGTCTTTTTAGTTTTTGTATGTGTGGAGTGTGTCTTAAGAAAAGAAAAGAAAATGTTTTTTGCTTTATGGAAGTTTAGTAGAACCCACATATAAATCTATTTTCATCGAAGAACAAATGATTGCATTCATGTAGTTAGTTTTTCATTGATTTATTTTGCGTCATACAAACGCCATTGGTTTCATTTTCATCTAAATCCCTGACTTAAAAGAACAACCATTAAAATCAAGCACTTAATTAAAATAAACTAGAACTTTTATATTGTCATCAGAATATACCAACAAGTTCAGGTTTATTAGGGCCTTGGATTAGGTGAGAGGAGAGTTAACTCTCCAAGGCCGCTCTAAATTACAAAATGTAGAAGTTTGATTAAAGAGTGAAATCCAATAGCATTAGGGAGACTGGGAAAGCTCCGTGACTGGGAGTAAATCACGAGGGTTCGTGAAGATAAGGACGAGAGATACCCCGTCTCTTACTTGTTGAATCCTCCCTCACAGCTGTTCCGCCCGGCTTCTGATACGAGTTGGTGACCATAGTTGCCTATGCTATGAATCACACAGGTGGCTATGGAGGGGAATCCCGTGGCACCTAAGGTTGACGTTGTATCACGTTCAGTAGTACTTATGGAGGGCACCCTTGCGAAGCTTGGGGGCTTGCACTAGCAAAGTCTGTTGTCTGGAGGTCAGCGTAACTACCTCTGATACTTTTGCTAGTAGGCCTGGGGCATAATTACCCCAGTCTATTTTCGGAAGGCCCTTATTATTAAATTTCTTGTATTTTGGTGTCCGGTCCTAATCACCCGGAGCGGAAATACTTGGAAGTTGTTTGATTGCTAATATCTTTAGGGACATTTTAGTGAGTGTTCTATGCTCCTAGTCGGCCTAGCTTTATAATTTTCTTGAGTCTTTAAGTATATTTTATAAATAATTCAAAGTGGTTGACCAACCATCTTGACAGTCTCAGAGACTTCGTGGGCTTTCACCTACGAGTCCGGAGCCTTCTCCTGGAAGGTGTAGGAGCAATTCTGCCAGTGGTTTCCAACCAGTGGCAGTAGGCACACTGGAGATTGATCCTCTGCTTGGGGGCATTAGTTCACAGGATAGACCTAGTACCAGTACAGAGTTAGAGAGGAACACACCAGTTCTTTCTTGAGTACTCTTTCAGTTGAAAGATGGTATCGAAGTAGAAGAGCTTTCAGACTTGGTTGCGGCTCCGAATTCTCCTCTCCCTCCTGATCATCCAGACGTTTTTTTATATGTTAGAACTCCAACTCACAGGCCTTCAAGCCCAGGTCCACATACATCTATCCCTTCAATGACCACTGTTGGAAGCATGGCATCCACGACAAGTGTTGCGAGCATGCAGACTCCCATATATGTACAAGGAGGAGGAACTATTTCCATCCCTTCTAACACTCCCAGCACTACTATATTTGGGTCTACTTCCATTCCATCGACGAGTGGAAGTTCTCAAGCTGCTGCATCCAGTTTTGGATTCTTCCCTTTTGGAATGCCATCTCAAGGTATTCCTTCAGTTCCTTTAAATATACCATCAACCGCCTCTACATCCATGATGAGTGGATCGGCTTCTTTTCAGGGTTTCCCATTTGGAAGTGGTCATATACCACATTCCAATCCGACAGTAGGGTCAATGCCTTTTCCTTTTACAAGTCAAGGCAGTAACCCCTTCCAGAGTTGGACAAACCCTGCAGTTAGTGGGATAGGAGCTGGGAATCAATTTTTCGGCCAACAAGGGAATATGCCATATTCTTCGGTTAATTCATTTCAAAGTTTTTCACCCTTTGCTAATGCATGGAACCCTTATCAAGGGCTGTCAGCTCCTTTCAATACTTCGTTAGGGGGTAACTTCACTGGTTACGGAGGATTTTCGGCAGGAGTTGGTCAAACTCCGAATTTTGCTGGACCACAAGGATCACCTTTTGGTTCAGTAGGCTCTACAAGTTACTTTGGGAAACCTGGTGCCTTTCAAAATCCAGGTCATTCTTTTCAGACCTTCGAGAACCCCGCCCATTCTGGATGGAATTCCCAAGGTCCTCCACAACTTCCTTTTTTGGCCACACTTAATTTTCCAGACTTAACTAAATTGACGAATGATCTAATTAGGTACAATTCAGCTTGGCCTCCGGTCCCAAATAAACTTCCATCGGATATTCCAAAGTTCGAAGGGAAGAGTGGTGAAGACCCAGGAGACCATGTGACCACATTTCACTTATGGTGCTCATCCAACTCCCTGATAGATGATTCGATCAGGTTGAGGTTATTTCAGCGCACCCTAACTGGGAATGTAGCCAAATGGTATATAGAGTTGCCAGGGGGAACCTATACTTCTTTTGCTGATTTGGCTAATATTTTCTTGAACCATTTTAGTTGCTTGTCCGCTATGAAGCCGGAGCTGAGCTTCTGGCCAACTTTCATCAAGACATGGCAACTCACATTTTGGATCATATCTAGGAATGGAGATGGAGAAAAAGGCTTATCAAAGCTGAAATTCCACCAAAGTTTTGTCTCGAATGGTTTCTCAAATCATTACAACCTGAGATCTCAAAGGATGTTTCTCTTTTCGGTGTTTATTCGGAAGAGCAGGCTATTTTTCGAGCCTAGCAATTAGAACTGATATATTCTTAGTCTAGGACTCTTTAGAAAATCCTACATGACGCTCCTAGATCCAAGGTTGACTTAGCCAAGCCCTCACGTCGATGGTATAGTTGGATCAATTAACGCAAATATGGTGAACCTTTTGAACC
This sequence comes from Pinus tabuliformis, assembly GCA_031772625.1. Taxonomy (NCBI): domain Eukaryota; kingdom Viridiplantae; phylum Streptophyta; class Pinopsida; order Pinales; family Pinaceae; genus Pinus; species Pinus tabuliformis. The sequence goes on from CM062814.1 coordinate 720,239,616, forward strand.
AAATGCAACAGTTGTCTCTACAAACTGCTTCTTCTAACCAAGCAGCACCGTCTACACCTTTGCCTTCCCAACCTACCTCTATAAACGTCGTCCAGGCCTCTAACCCCAAAGGAAATCAACAATCTGATGGGAAAAATAAGGCACGAGGTGAGAAGAAGAACCAAGAAGGGAAGGGCAATGCAAACAAGCCCGACAACGGTGCCGGTGAGGGTAGAAAAGAGTCCAAGAAAAAGGTTAAATTTCCATGAAAGTTATGCAATGGAGATCATTTGACTCACCTCTGCCCTAAGATTCAAGATGCTCAGTGCTTGTTAGTGTAGCAAGGGTCCTCTAGCTCTTAAGTTGTCCTGACTAACCCTTTTCCCCAAGGGCAGCAATTACTTGCTGGCGCAAACTCGAACCCTGGTACCTCTGCAGGGGGCAACCAGGAAGGGGAAAATTCCTCAAATGTTTATATGATGAACTCTCATGTCGACATTGCTACATGAGCATGCAATTATTGTGAAACAGAAACATCTAAGGCTAAATATGTTCCCGAAACCACGGACCCACTTCATATTGAGTGACCCTTTGCTAAGTCTATACCTCAGATACCAAAAGGTTCCGCAAAGCGCTCGACTATTAACCCTAATGCTAGGGTGGCTCAGAACTACTCGATTGTAGAGGATCTGGCTCAAATTCCTTGTGATATGTCTGCATTGGAGGTACTCCAGTCGTATCCTGGTCAGAGAAGTGCCTTGCTTTCGGCAATTGGGGTGGTGGATCCAAAGAATTATTTAGTGCTCACTTTTGATATGCTCAATGTCAAAAAGAGACTTCCTCACCATATGGCCTTCCAGATAAAGTCCACTTACCGAAAAACCAATATTTTTCGGATAGTTATAGATGAGGGAGCTTCCACATGCATAATGTCTATGTCATGTTGGAAGGCCATTGGATCACCTTCAGTTGTTCCTTCACCGACTCTCTTGACAGCATTTGATGGACATTCTCATAGGCCACATGGAATTATCCCGACCTTTCCTATATGTGTTGGAGGAAAGTTCGTTAATATTGAGGTAGAAATCGTTGATGCCAACCTGGATTACAACCTCCTCTTAGGAAGGAATTGGATTTATGAGATGGATGCCATAGTTTCATCTTTATTCTGCATCCTCTATTTTCCTCATGAGGGGAGAATTGTTGAAATTGATCAGTGAGATTATTCTCTAGGTGACTACCATGCAACGTTTGATTCTACCGTTCCATTGGTGGATAACCCCCGTCAACCTATTGAGAATTTAGGAGTTGGGATGTACTCTTCGTTGATGGGTATATTTGACCTTCCCCCTCCTATAGCTAGAATCAATGCAATTTCATCCTCCAAGGGGCCTTCACGGAAAGAGTTCTTTCAAACTCATTATTTTTTAGACCCTTGGACCTTACCTTCATTTACGACCACATTAGATGGAGGTCAACTTGGTGGAATGGCATTTCCCGTGTCTGCAGCAGAACTTGGCTATCAATCTATCATTAACTCTATAGACAAACATCCCACTCCTTTTTCAGAGGAGGAGTTAGATGGTGATGTGGCTCCAGCTTGGACCCTTGACTCTACTTCTGCTCTGGATTGCTTAGATACAGTTTTACCATCTGAAGAAGCAATTTTAGAAGCAATGATGGGTGTAGATTGACCGTGGGAATATTTACATCATCGTTCATATTTTCTTCCTCCATTGCATGAAGTCGAATCCAAGTTCTCCAATCTGCTTACTAGTGATGTTTGTATAGTTTTAAACCCTTTGGCTCCAGTACAATTATTTTCCAAAGGTAATATATCGGTTATCTCAAAAACTGTACCTATAAACATCTCTAGGAATCCTAACGTTATAGAAAATGTCTTCATCGGAGCCGATTATTCCCCTGAAGAGATTCAAATTTACACCGACCTCTTTAAAGAGTTTCAAGATGTGTTTGCTTGGTCTTATGAGGAAATGCCTGGAATTGATCCATCTATAGTCCAGCATGAGATCAAGACGTACGAAAATGCCAAGCCTATTCGTCAAAAGCTTCGACCAGTCAATCCTCGGAAAGCAGCAGCTATTAAAGCTTAAATTGAAAATCTGGTTAAGGCAAGTTTCACATACCTCGTTCCTATAACAGAGTGGGTTTCCAATCCAGTCCCGGTAGATAAAAAGCAAGGAACAATCTGAGTGTGCATCGACTTTGGGGATTTGAATAAAGCTTGTCCAAAAGACAATTAAACCACACCTTTTATTGATCAAATTATTGATGAATGTGCGGGTAATCAAATTTTTTCGTTCATGGACGGATTCTCTGGTTACAATCAAATTACTATCCATCCAGAGGACCAGCATAATACAGCTTTTATTTGTCCCTGGGGCACGTTTGTGTACAAGAAGATGCCTTTTGGTCTTAAAAATGCTGGAGCTACGTTTCAGCAGGCCATGTCTTATGCTTTCCATGACATCAAACATGTTATTGAAGCATACTTGGATGACTTAGCTGCTCGTTCTCGAAAGAGAATCGATCATCCTAGCCACCTTCGATTAGTTTTTTAAAGATGTCGTTTTTATAAAATCCGATTGAATCCGAATAAGTGTGTTTTTGCAATCACATCCAGTCGATTGTTACGGTTCAACGTATCAACAGAAGGGATTTGAGTAGATCCTTTCAAGGTTGAGGCAATAATTCAGTTGCCTCCCCCGTCTTCCATTTGACAACTTCAAAGTCTCCAAGGAAAGGCAAATTTCTTGAGAAGATTTATAGCAAATTACGCCGAGATTACCAAAGGATTTATGCATTTGCTTAAGAAAGGAGTTCCATTTTTATGGGATGACTTTGCGCAACGATCTTTTGATGCCTTGAAGCAGGCATTAATCTCTGCTCCATTGTTGAGTCCACCAAATTATGGCAGAGATTTCCTTTTGTATCTCGCAGCAGCAGAATCAACCATAGGTATGGTTCTGGTTCAGGAGGATGATGCTCTCACTGAGCATGTAATCTACTACTTGAGTCGAGGCTTAGTAGGTCCTGAACTACGCTATTCTCCTATCGAGAAATTGGCCTTGGCAGTTGTCCATGTTGTCTAGCAGCTTCGTCATTATATTCTGCTACACAAAACGTTCATCTTAGCGGCTATCAATCCTTTTCAGTTTGTCCTCAGTAGGCGAGTGATTGGGGGCAAATACAATCGTTGGATTGTTATTTTGCAAGAATTTGATCTCAAGTTCTTGTCAGCCAAGTCTAAGAAGTCATTGGTTTTTGCGGAATTAATTTCCGAGCTGCCTTGTGAGGAAGACATTGTTTATGAGGAAAATTTCCCCGACGAACATTTATTCCTCATTTCTTCACAAGATCCCTGGTATGGAGATATCATCATATATCTCCAGACTTCGAATTTCTTGCCTGCTTCCTCCAAGGATGAGCGTTGAAAGTTACGCCACCTTGCCAAAAACTATGTTATCATTGGTGATACATTATATCGCAGAAGGTTTGATTCAATCCTTAGGTGTTGCTTAACTTTGGAGGAAGTGAAATCTGTACTCAATGATTGCCACAATGGAGCTTGTGGTGGTCATCTATCAGGGCTTGAAACAGCCCAAAAAAAAATTTGTGCCAGCTACTTTTGGCCTTTAATTTTCAAAGATTGTATTGAAGCAATCAAATGTTTCCACCCTTGTCAAATCTATACTCGAAAAATGCGCACGCATCCAGCTCCAATTTTTCTTGTTACCATTTTCGGTCCATTTACGAAGTGGGGCACTGACTTTACTACTTGTAATCCGCCTTCGGCAGCGAGTCACAAGTACATCATTGTGGCCATAGACTACATTACAAAGTGGGTTGAGGCCATGCCTACTTACAAAAACGATAGTGAAACAGTAGCCTTGTTTCTCTTCAATCAGGTTATTTCACGTTTTGGTATCCCGAGAGAGATTGTCACTAACCATGGTAGTCACTTCCAGAATTGACTGATGACCGAATTGGCTCTCAAGTTGGGCTTTCGGCAAGAGCATTCATCTCCATATTATCCTCAGGCCAATGGGCAAGTCGAAGCCGTGAATAAGTCCCTCAAAACTATCCTGCAAAGGGCAATCGACAAAAATCGCTCCAATTGGCACATCATGTTATACCCGTCTCTCTGGGCATACCGAACCTCGGTGAAGACTTCCACCAGTTTTACTCCTTTTCAATTAGTTTACGGGCTGGAATCTATTTTTCCTATCAAATGTGAAATTCTGTCCCTTAAGCTAGCTATAGAACTTCGAGAGAGACGTCTAGTCTCGAAGAGCGCCTTGTCCATTTGCAACATCTCGATGAGCAGCATCGAGATGCCACCATAATAAACGAGGCCAATAAGAAAAGGGTTAAAACTCGATATGATAGAGTTGTTCGTCCTCGGGTATTTTTTTAAGGCGACCTTGTCTTAGTCTATGACCAAGATAAAGACACCTTGGGGGCAGGCAAATTCAAGTCTATGTGGTATGGTCCCTTTATAGTAAAACAAGTTTTGGGAAAAGGGGCTTATGAATTAGTTGATTTTGAAGGGAACAAGTTGGCGGAGCCCCGAAATGGGCTCTACCTTAAGAAGTATTTTGCTTAGGTTCCGGCCAAGAAATTGCTTGTTTGTATATATTGTATTTTTTTACATATTTGTCGGGAATTTTGTGATATCGGCATTTTTTTATCTGCTTTGGTAGGTGTTGATGGATGACATGATATATTTCGGATTTTCCAATGGTGCTAGTCGGCACACTCGAAATCTTGCTTCCGCAACTTGGGTAATTTATTATCCATTTGGCCAGTTGATGGTGTCGAAGGGAGTATGTATTAGTCCTGCTTCGAATAACATTGCCGAATATACTGTCGTTATTAATTTACTATTCGAAGCAATTTCTTATGGGATTGATTCGTTGGTAGTTTATCTTGACTCACAACTGGTAGTGTCACAATTAAATAACATTTATAGGGTTCGTGATCCTTATTTATACTGCCAATTTTTTAGAGTGAGAGTGTTGCAATGATCATTTGTTTATATTACATATGTTCACATTCCACAATCTGAGAATTCATTAGAAAACTCTATTACTAATCAGGCATTAGATTGGCATATTAATCATTCATCATATTAGACAAACATCAAGAATTTGGATTTGTATATATATCATAAAATTGCCTATGTATAGATAAAGCATTCAAAAAATAATATACAGAATTGGGACAAAATGCCCTCAAAATTTGGGTCCATGTCCAGTATGTCTATCGACCCGGCTCGAGATGAGCGGCTAAAAAGTTAACTACTGCATTGGCTACACGATGAAGTATGCGGACCCAGTCCCATGGTACCCCTACCACACGGCGTTGCATCTCCTCAGGTAGGTCCTCTATGGCTATCATAGGTACCTAGTGACTAAGCCTCACCAAGTTTCTCTGAACTGCATATAAGACTCTCTCTGTTTCAGTTGTTGCCTCTTTGGCACCTCTACCCCGACGCCTGTGCCTTGGAAATCCATCTGATCTCACTAGACCCACATCTGGAACATGGTAATTTTTGTCAATATTTTGTCTCATCAAAAATATTTCTAATTTCATTTCATATTTAAAAAAGCAAAAAAAATCTTTAAAATTTACAAAAACTTAAAAATTGTTACCTATGTCTCCCCATGTTGCGTTTGGTGGCAACACCAAGTCTGGATCTCCTTGGAAATCCATACCAGCATATGGGTAGTCGTCGACTGTGATGATCTATTGGTCCCACCAGGTGAAAAACTCATCATCGAAAGTCATCATAGTCATGTCCCCACCTCCAAGGTGTTTCATCAAGTCATCCCATCTACCCATCCAAGGATCTCGAGGGTTGTTGATAGAGACAGATACTTTGGGACGTAGCCCAGGTACCTTCTCGAAGAAGAATGAGCATAAGATAGCCCCATATCCAAAGTTCTTTATCTGGCCCTTCTGAAGAGAGGTCAGTTGGCTCTTCATGTTGGTCAGAAGAGGCATGCACCAGTCGAAAATCGTGGTAAGGCACTCCACTGCCAGGCTCATGGACACTCGTGAAGCCTGATGCAGTGAAGTTGATCCGTTTATCCTCGCAATGGTAAATAGTAGAATTCTCAGAGTTAAACTTTCCATGTGTTTGATTGGAATCTGACTTCCAATATTTCCAGGTGTCCAGGATAGTATATGTGTACATAGTCTTCTACTAAAAGACTACCCCTTGTCCTGCCAGTCGAATGCACGACCTCCCCTCTTCGGGAGAGACCTATAATAAAGTAGATGTCTTCAACCTCTATCTGTAAAGGCATATGATCTATCATGAAGGCATCATCCTCTACACTCCAGTAGTGGATCAGCAGTTCGAGCAGGCGTGTGTTGGCTTTCATGTTTGGAATTTTGAAAAATTTCAATAAGCCACACCCTCTCAATGTGTCTAGTGCATGTTGGTCATTCATTACCTGGTATGCTCTCTCTCTCTCCATGTGATGGTCATCCTGAAAAAATTTGAGTTTCAACCATTAAATTTTGTGTTTAAACTTCAACTCATGTACACACAGGTTCCCTTTACACACAGTCACATGTAGGGTCATCGTATACGTAGGTTGATCACATCCAACCCGCGTGTACACAGAGTTGGATTTTTGGCATGAATTCCCACAGTCACATCTTAATGAAAACCTATAAAAACTATCACAAAAAATTGCAAGCATGATTTGAGGGTTACCTGATAACTTTGGTGCGATTTGAACGGTCCAATTGTTCAGAGGCAAGTTTGCTCCTTTTTGATCCACAGCTCTTTGCTCCAAACAGAAATAAAAAAATTGTGAGTCCAAAAGTCATTATATAGCTTTGAAATTACAAAATATTTTTTCAAAACTTGATTTTTCGTCTTATGAATTTTATGACTTGTGGGCTTGGATTGATGAGAATGGGTTATTTTTTCAAGATATTTTGGAGACTTCTTCGAGATATTATTTCGGTCCCATGACCATTGACCCGTCATGGTAGGTATCGTTCACTCACTAGAATATAGGTTAGGGAAAACCATTTTTTCCATTGCATCTTGCATACTAGCCTCCGTTCAGCGATACACTAGCCATAGAGTCGACCCCATCATGTCTTGGTTAGCAAACCATGTTCACTCACCGATTTTTAAATCATGATGCGATGGTAGAGCTATCCTTTACATGGGAATCATAGTTAGAACCTCGCTGACATTGGTTGCCCATGTTGTTATACTGAGTAGGCTCGGGTGTCCTCTTTAGTCCCAACATGACTTGTGCGTTGAAGACACATTCTCTTTTCTTCTACACTTATTTATGGCCTTATATCCTAGAGACTCCTTTGTGTTGAGTTGTATTGTTGCATTGCATTTTGACTATTTGCACCTTCTGGCCTTGAGCCAGCTTCACTTGGACTCGTGTTTAAGCCACTTATTTGACCGTGTCTTCTGCAAAATCAACCATGCAATCACTTAGCTTCTGCAACTTGACGCATCCTTTGACCCGTGGAAGGAACATCCCTCTGAGTGTCCTTGACTCACCTCCATGCATTGAGCATAGGATTGTTCCCATCCTAGGAACTAGATAATTTGTTTCTCTGACACTCGTTCTTTCCATTGTACTATAGAATTCTTTTATTCTTTTTCTAGCTTAAAGAAAAAGACAAAAAAAAAATTATATTCCAAAAAGACAGGGAATGGGACAACATTTCCATATATTGATGGCAACTAGAGTCAGTCATGTCACCCTTGAAAAAAGAACTCAAAAGAAAGTCTCTCCATGGATCCAATTATTAAGTTTCTCATTGAGGAAGGAAAAATCCTCCTAGGGTTTAGAGTACACCTCCATCATTTGGGAAGAGAATTGTTGAGTTGAGGAGTCTAATGTGCAACTTTTTAGCAACTATTTTTTCATTGTTTTTTCCACTATTTTACAGTGCTTTTAGACAGAATTTTACATCACTTTATTCCCTTTAGAATCTTTTGTTGCCTTCCCTCCTTAGGATCCCCTTGTGCATCCTTGCTTTTGGAGCTTTTTTCCTGCCTTTTTACAGCATTTTCACCTATGTTGTTTGTTGGTTTTTGGCACCATTTTTAGCATATTTTTTCCTTTAGATCCCAGTCCCTTAGAAATTAGATATTTTGGCTATTTTTGTGTCCTTGAGTTGTGTGTTTTACCTCTTTTCTGTTGTTGCTCAATTTCCTTCTTGGGTGGGGGGTCGTGTTCTTCAGTTTGTTGTTCATTTTATTGTTCTTTTTTAGTATTATTTACAGTTTATGCACTTTATTTTCACCACCATTGGCATCATCAAAACATGCTTAATTAAATCATCAACTTAATACATTTTTCACACACACACATCCTAAGCGATCATGAGCTTGGTTATCATCACCAATCCAAGAATTGAAACAATCAACATTAATAACTTAACTCACATAGATTAAGTCCACTTGGGCACCAAGGCCAAAACAATCTTTGTAGTTAGGTGTAGGATCAGTGGGATAGGCTTCTAATAACACCCATTGATCACTTACATTGAGACATAGAAAGTTGAAATTTTAAGGAGCCTAAAATCCTTTACCATCCCATGGTCCAAAGTCAGAGCATGTTAGAAACCTGATTTGGAGGGGGTTAGGCTAGATCATGGTGCAAGCAGCTCTCCTCGAGGCCACCCAACTTGTGGTAATGAATTATGTGTTGTGGTTGATCACCAAGAAGCTCAAGACTTGATCACCCCCGTGGGACAAAGGTAACCTTAATGTCCAATATTAAGAAAACACCCTATAGGACTGGTTGTGGGAAAGTAGTTGGTCCTCTACCCCACCTTTCTCTAGACATCTATGCTCATGGGGATCAAATTTCGTCAAGTAAGAAGTCTCTTGGAAGGTCATATAAAATAGTAGAAATAGGACTTGTTTGAGGATTTAGATCATCTTTAGGCTAGAGGTCGTTTTTTCTTTGATAGGATGTGTTTTCTTGAATTAGAGTAGAATTTCATTATACTTAGTTTACACTTAGCACCATTGTACTAGGTGTTTTCTTGTTGTTTGTTACTCTCTTTTCTCCTATCATCACCCTTTATCCTCTTGAGTCATCTTTGTCTTGACATCGTTTCACTCCCTAGGCATTTTTCGAGGATATTTCGTGGCCCTTGCCCCAAGTTTCATTTTTGAAATCATCTTACTCCTGCTCGTCGAGTTCAGACCCATCCTCCTAGCCCTCCATTGAGTCCCCATACTGACTTGAGTTATTTTGATTCTTCCAGATCTTCCTATAATTCTACATCTTCCCAACCCCTCACCACCACCATGTCAGGCACTAATGTGGGTGGTGGAAACTAAGGTGGTAACCAAGGTAAACCTATTGGCGAAACCTCTACAACTATGGCCACTAATCCTCCCTTATTTTCCTATATGGTTGACCTAAGCCTCCCAGATTTCAACCAGCTTATCAATGATCCCCTTCTCCATTACCTTAGTTATCCTCCCATGTCCACCAAACTCCCCTTAGACATTCCTAAATTTGAAGGTAATCCTAGAGAAGACCCCACCAATCATGTTTTCTCTTTTCACATGTGGTTTTCATCAAATTCCATTACCGAAGACTCCATTCATCTTTGTCTCTTCCAATGCACCCTAACTAGAGTTGTTGCCAAATGGTATGTGGACCAACCGCATGCCTCTCATTCTACCTTTGCGACTCTTGCCAAAGCCTTCCTTTCATATTTCCAACTACCTCTCTGATACGAAACAAGTACTGAACTATTGACCTCTTTTCGGAAAACTTCTTCCACCCGCCTTTCTAACCACGTATATGAATGGCGCAAAAGGAGGAGCATGTTAAGAGCGCCTGAGTTTGAATACCATGTATACATGGATTGGTTTTTAAGAACCCTTTTGGCCCCCATAGGTAAATATGTCGCCTCTCACTTCCCTCAGACTAAGGAAGAAGCTCTTCAGATAGCCTTAAAATATGATATGATATATGCCTAGTCAGGTTATGTTTATATTATCTTCCCCGATTTGCCTCAGCATGGTGCTGCTACTGCACCAAGGGCATATCATGTCGTTGATGGTATCATTGGATCTCTTTCCCACCCTCAATCATAACCATATAATCAACCTCCCATTATTTATGGTCAACCCGAAAGGGGACCAGTTCCTCTTACACCTATCCCCCTCTTGATCCTTCGTGTGTCAACTCTTAATAAGTTACAAGCACATCATATGCATTTCCTTGTCTGTATCATTCGATGCCAAGGCCAGTTATTGCTCAACTTGGTTATCCAAATGTTATTGTGAATCCTTATTATCCTTATGCACCACCTAGCACTCCAACCCCACCAACAGTAGTGCCTCAACCTTCCCTGCCTCCTCCTCTCCCACAATAGTAACCACCTCCACAAAATCAAGTGTATGCTCAGCAGAGTACTACCAATCCCCCTAACCCAAAGAGAAGTAATAAGGGGTAGGGTAACTAGATTCAGCAACCTCAACGTAACCAAGGCAATCAAGGTTGAAAACCTAATTCCCCTAATGGTGACTAACCTAATCTCGCAACCCAGCAACAGGGCGAAGAACCCAAGCAGAACAAGTCTCTTAAAACCAATAAAACTTGTGCTTTTTGCAAATTTTTTGGCCATTATACTCATGAATGTCCCTTTTTAACTCAGATGCATTAAGCATGGCAAGCTCAAGCAGCTACCTCTATAGGACTTTAGCCTATGGATCCACCTCCTCCTCCCTCTTCCTCGTAATCAGTTGTTCTTACTAATCCATTCCCTCATCAAGGATATGTGGCTACCTAACCTGCCCCAAATCCTCCATCTCCTCAACCTTCACAACATGGGAATGGGAATTACCAGATTCTCATGATGGATTCCGAAGAAATCAACCTCCATATTCAGTCACACAAATATGACAATCCTCATGATAAGACAGTGACCGATTCCCAACCCAAGAGTTCCACTGAACCCCTGTCGTCACCAAATGGTACCTTACAAATCCCTCAGCCTAAGTTCGAGGTTCACCCAAAGATCACCAAAGGTCCATTACATCAAAATATTGCCTCTTCTAAAGTCACCCATACTTACAGTATAGTAGATGACTTGGTGTAGTCTCCTGCTAGCATGTCAGCATTGGAAGTCCTCCAGATGTGCCCCTCCCAATGGAAAGATCTATTGTTTTCTTTGGGAACTATGGATCCTCTTGATGATCATTTGATCGTCTTTGAGGTTGATTAAGTGGAGCATCCTTCCCTTCCTTCATCCATTGCTTTTTAGATACCAGTATCAATTAAAAACGCCACTGTCCAGTGGTGTATAATAAAAGAAGGCACCTCCACCTATGTGATGGCCACTAGTATATGGAAGCAACTTGGTTCCCCTAACCTATCACCATCCACCATAACCCTTCGTGCATGGGATGTTCACCCCTCACAGTTTCTCAGTCTCTATCAGAATTTACATGTCATTTTCACTAGAAAGATGGTCATGATCGATATCAAATTCATCGATGCCCCTTTATATTATAACCTCTTGTTGAGTTGTAGTTACACCTATGCCATGTCAATTGTCTCATCTTTTATCTTTCGCAAGATGTGCTTTTCCCATAATGGAAAGATCGTTATTTTCGATCAACTTATTTACTATGAACCTCAATCACAGACATGTCCTCAGAATATCAACTCATTGATGGCAGGAAACAATACTACTGCTATCATTGCCACTATTTCCCCTAGAGTCTATAAATATGTTGCATTGCTTAGGGCTTGATATGGCCCTCCACCTACTCATTTTGAGCCTAGCTCTTCGAGTGTCTATGTGCTTCAAGCATTATGGGCCACTAACAAGTGGTTTGGTACATATTCTCAACAACCAGGTCCTTCATATCCCCCTGCTCCAGACTTAACTCATCATTTACTAGAACCTTTGCTCAGTCTAGAAGCTCTAGTCCTAGTATCACCTCTAGTCTTTGTAACTAGTCAGTGCTAGTTGTCATTGTCGATAGCTAGCAATCATAGCAAGTCGATCACAACTAGGAGTAGCCTTAATGGCATATCCAAGTAGGTCCTATTCGATGTTGCCAATCATAGCCGGCAGTAAATCTTAGTCGATCATTGTTGATAGCCACTAGTAGCTGGTAGTCCTAACCATGAGTCATAGACGATAGACAAGAGTTGGTTGCTTGTTCCTTGTTGTCGGTAGTTGGTAGTCCTTTTGCCAAGAATTCTCATCGATCATAGACAGAAGGTCATTGTCAGAGGGTGAGCCAAGAGTCGAGCATAGCTAGAAGGTAATTGCTAGCCGGTCTCATTTCCACCTAGCTGATAGCCTCATTGCTAGTCAGAGCCAACCAGTCATTGTTGAGTTGTTATAGCCAATTGTCAGTGGTCATTGTCAGCCGATCAGGGCTAGTAAGTCCAAATTCCATATGTGATGGAGTCAGAGAGGCAAGAATAAATTGTTTACACCTTCGTGAACATTTTGTAGCATCACGTTGACATAATTCTTCTTAGTTACAACCATAAGTAGTAGATCCCATAGATGAATTTTGATGCTTTATTATGGTTTCAACACAATTGGCCTTGTAGTGTGCCAACTCAACATGGCAGATTCAAAATTTCATATGAGTTTTCTATTGCAAGAGAATTTGGTCTAGATTCGTTGCACTAGCTCAACATGTTTAGTGGGACCTTATACAGTAAGGTGGAAAAGATAATTCCTCCAAGCGAGTTTCCTTCTGCTAATATCTCTCCCTGTCTATTTAAACTAGGAGTGGTTCCTACAGGTCAGTAAATCTCTTGTCAGATACCTTTCTTATTCCCACCACCAGGAATATTTTATACCCCTGTAATGGCTACGTTGAGTCTACCTAACATAATGTTGGGGATCCCAGTATGGTACATTTACCCCCCTTCAAACAATCTCCCTTACCAACTCAAACCTTATACAACTCTGACTCTAGTTCAACCCGTTCTTACCACCACTTCCTTTGCTCCCATCCCACAGCAACCTCAACAGGAAGCGACTCCTATTGTGAAAGCATTCAGTTGAGGTGGCGAAGACCCTAGAAAAAGGGAAACAAAGACAAGGCACCCCAAGCAACTCCCACTTGTCCTAAGCCACCTAATCCTTCTCCTCCATGTGCTTCGTGTGATGTTGTTGGGCATGCCACCAATAATTTTCTTGAGCTTCCTCATATTAAGAATGTGGTCTATGATAATTTTCCAAACCCTAACATTTCTTAGGTCCATGTTACCTTACCCGAGTCCACCAAGAAGAATAAAACCTTACACACGAATCACCCTTCTGATTTATGTGATAAGTATGGACATTATTCACATCACTATCCTCGTCTCGAATATTTTCGTGTTACACTTCAAGTACTTCGCAAGTTATATGCCACTCGTAGTGATTCTACTTCCCCTCTACCTGCAAGTTTTGGCCCAACTACTTCTCGAGGACACGTGGTTTCTCAACCCACCATCAATATTCCCCCTCCTGATGTTGAGATGATGGATAGTTCATCCCCTATTCTCTACCTATCATCATCCATGGGATCGATATATTCAAACTCTTTAGGATTTTCCTATTGTGCTTCTTTTGAACCCTCAACATTGATGGATGTCATATCTACTAGTCATTTGTCCCACCCTTCTAATGATGAGCATGTGAACTTTGTCTCTCATGAAGATGCCTTAGGTAGTTCCTCTTCATCATGTGGTCCATCTTCCTCTTATGTTCCCATATTTCATTCTAATGGAGACATCGTGGCAGTCTTGACCACCCCTGATTATCTCTGGGATGATATGCACCATCATGCATATTTCCTTTTGCCGCAAACCCATGATCAATATGTTGTGGAGTCCAAAGACTTGATTCATGGTGAGGTCAATTGGTTCAAAATTCCCATTCCCACACCAAATTCTTTCAAAGAAGGAAATATGGCCAACATTTCCCCTACCATCAAAATTAAAATTTCAAATAAACCGGGGTTTGAAGAAAATATCACCTTAGGGCCACAATGCACCCTGAAATAAATTGAGGCTTACACTAGGTTATTCAAAGAATTCTATGATGTTTTCGATTGGTCCAATTCTGAGATGCCCAAACTTGATCCCACAATTATTGAACACCATATCAACACATAGCTTGATGTCATTCCCATCCACCAAAATCAAAGGCCTATCTGTCCTTCCAAGCGCAATGTTATTAAAGCCAAAATAGATAAGATCAAGTAGGCTAGTTTCATTCATCCCATTGAGTACACAACATGGTTGTCCAACCCCATTCTTGTTCTAAAGAAACAAGGCACCATTCACGTTTGCACGGAATTTCATGATATGAACAAAGCTTTTCCCAAAGAAAATTTCCCCACACCTTTAATTCACCAAATCATTGACGATTGTGTGAGACATGAGATCCTTTCCTTTATGGATGGATTCTCGAGATACAATCAGATTTGTATCCACTTTGTCGATCAACTTAAAACTGCCTTTACTAGCTTGTGGGGAAATTTTACTTATAGGGTCATGCCTTTTGGTTTAAATAATGTTGGGGCCACTTTTCAACATGCCATGTCCTATTTTTTTCACAGTCTAACTCACATTATCCTTGCATATCTAGATGATTTCACTGCATGTTCCAAACTTTAGTCGCAACACCTTGATGATTTGTGTACCATCTTCCTCTGATGTTGCAAGTATAACATTCGCCTCAATCCCCTTAAGTGTGTCTTTTGTGTTCTTTCGAGAAATATTTTGGGCTTCATTGTGTCCAAAGATGGTATCACCCTTCACCCTCTCAGAGTTCAAGCCATTCTCGAACTTCCTCCTCCTTGCACCCTTCACCAGTTACAAATCCTTCAAGGCAAAGCCAACTTTCTTTGCTAATTTATTCCTGACTATGCCACCATTGTTCATGGGCTTCTCATACTCCTTTGATCTAAAATTCCATTCGTTTGGGATGATTAAGCTCAATGGTATTTTGATTCCCTAAAACATGCCCTCACTTCCACCCCCTTCATCAACCCACCTAACTTTAAGAGGAACTTCATCTTATATATCTCAACCTCCACCTATTCCATTGTCGAGGTCATAATACAAGAATGTGGAACTGGAAACGAGCATGTCATCTATTATGTCAATAAGAACCTAAGAATTCTCCCTTTGTCCTACTTCCAGGAGGAAAATTTGGCCCTGCATTTTGTGTTCTCTATTCAGAAACTTTGTCATTATATCCTTATGCATACCACAAAAGTTGTGACTAATTCTAATCCCATGGCTTTCTTGTTGATTCAGTGGGTCACCAAGAGGAAGCATGCCCACTAAATCGTTATCCTCTAGGAATTTGATTTGGAATTTGTCACACCCAAGTGTAAGAAAGGTTTATCCCTTGTAGAAATCATTTTTGACTTTCCTACTGGTGCACCAGATCAACTGGTAAATGATGACCTTCCAGATGAACACTTGTTCGCTATAACCTCTAATGACCCTTGGTATGGAGACATCCTCACCTATTTGCGAACCCAAAAATTCACCCCCCATCTCAATCATGATGATCGATGACGTATTTGACATCAAGCCCCTTGTTATCTCCACATCAATGATGATCTTTATCATCGTGGTGTCAACATTGTCCTTCGTCGTTGTCTCACCCATGCTGAAGTTGAGAAAGTGCTCAATGCCTATCACGGTGGCGCTTGTGGTGGTCATCTATCTGTAATGGCCACTGCCCAGAAAATCATGCATGTCAAATAATTTTATCCTTCTCTCTTTAGTGATTGCATTGAGGTAGTCAAACATTGTCCCAATTGTCAATTATACGCCCCTAAGGCTCAACTCCACCTTCTCCCCTCCATCCTGTCATCGCAGTTGGTCCTTTCTATAAATGGGTCATTGAGTTTACGGAGTTTTGACCTCCATCTGCTAATAAACATAAGTATATTATCATGGTCATCGACTATTTCACCAAATGGGTTGAATCCATGCCCACATTCAATAACACTGCAGTTACTACAACCTTGTTCTTCTTTAACCATGTTATCACTTGATTAGGGGTTCTGAAACAATTAGTTTTTTACCATGGCTAACACTTTGAAGATGATATATGGCGTAAGCTATCCTCACGGTTGGGTTTTAAGCACCAATATTCATCTTCTTATTACCCTCAAGGAAATGGACAAGTCAAAGTTATCAATAAAATCCTTAAAACTATGCTTCAACGGACGGTGAATAAGCACAAGACCAATTGGAATCTTACGCTCTTTCCTGCATTGTGGGCCTATAGAATTTTTTTCAAAACTTCCACCAAGTTCACTCCTTTCTGCCTTATCTATGGAAAGGAGGAATTCTTACCAATCGAGTGTGAAATACCCTTCGTCTACCTTGTTATCGAACTCCTCCTGGACACCCAACCTTTAAAACAAATACTCATCATGCTTGAGTGTGCCAATGAAGATCATTGCGTTGCCTTGCAAACCATTGAAGTGGCCCAAAAGCACACCAAATCTCAGTATGACTGTAAAGTCCACCCTTGTACCTTTCATGAAGGTGACCTTATTCTTTTCTATGACCAAGTTAATGATGTCCTGGGGCATGGGAAGTTTGAACCATTATGGCATGGTCCTTATATCATTCGTAAGTGTTTAGGGAAGGGGGCATACCTTTTAGAGGGTCCAAAAGGAGAAATTATTCCCAACCCTTGCAATGCACTCTACTTGAAGAAATTATACCCATAGAATTTCCCATTTAAATGTGTGTTGTTTGTTTTTGTTTATGCATTTAGGTAGCTTGCATCCCCCATCATCTCATTCATTGTCTTCTTGTACCTTTCAGATGCATCCATCATCTGCACCACATATCAATTACGCAGATGGTGAGAGTTGCTTCTCTAATAATCTAGCCTTGACATATTGGGCCAATCCCCCCTTTGCATTCTTTAGTTCACTCCAACAAGGTCTGCGTTGGATTTGTCGCAAATAATCAAGTTGAATATGATGCAGTGATAGGTTTGTTAGTCGATGCCCTTGATCATCGCATCCTTCACCTCCATGTTTGTCTCAATTCCTTGCTACTCATCACGTAACTGAATGGTGTTTATCATGTGTGTAATCCTATCCTATTTAGAAAATATCTACGAGTTAAGATTTTGGCATGTGAATTTGAATCCATTTCATTCAATCATGTTCCTAGAGAACAAAATAACTATGTAGATACCATTGCAAACAACATTCTATATTGGCATTTATCACATGCATATACAAGAAGACATCCATAAAATAAACAAATGGTGAACCACATCATCACAAAAATATGCATAACCATATTATGTATCATAATATCCATCATATAGTGTTTGGAGTCCACTACTCTAAATACATCCAACGTGCCCATTGCATGCTACTTAAAAAAAAATGGGGGCACACGCACCACTATAGCTAATCACTATCCTCTAGCAATTCTCCTTCCAATGGGGTCACTCCCCCAGCTCGTAAGTATCGGATCGCCTAACCGACCAACGTTATATGCCTCATTATAACTCGCCAATCAAAGGGAATACTAGTACATGCATTTGTATACCGATCTTCCAACTCATGCCACCCACTCTTTGTCACACTGGTCAGTAGCAAGTCGAATCTATGATGGAGATTCTCCAATAATGCATCACTATCTGGCCTCTGTTGTGATGTTGATCCCCTCTAACCTGCAGCCCCAAGTGTTGCAACTCATCCCACATATCCTACCAGTTTCATTGGTGCTATATCTACATGCCACAATTTTGAAAATCAATACCACATACATATATTTTTTAAACTATACATGCAACCAAATATAACAACTATCACTTACCATCTAGTCCCCATGCTTGTTCTGGTGGAAGTGGTAAATCAATATCCCCCTAACAGTTCATACCATTGTATGGATAGTCATCTATGTAAAGTGGCATCTAATCCCAATGAGAAAATAACTCGGTTCGGAACACCCGTTTGAATCCTCTCCCTTCAACCCGTTGCAGTATCTGCCCCCAGTGGCGCATCTTGGACTCCTATGGGCCCCCATCACGAATTTGTACATGTGGTTAAGTGGTAGGGATCTTCTTAAAGAAGAATGAGCACAACATTGTCTCAAATGAACAATTAACATCAGCTCATTTCTTGCATAGACTTAACTAATGTTTCAACGACGTTAGTAACATTCGGGCCCACCCATAGTAGGTCCTTCCCATTACACTCTCCACTAGCATCAGCTTCCCTCTAGAAATGCGGTGGAAGGCATGACTACCCAAGATCCGCACCACTGTTGTGGTCATAGCTCGTGTCTCAATCCTCTCCAAGTCATGTATCTGAATGCTTGTGTCCTTTACCCGAGTACCAGGTACATGATAATGATGGTCCAAGAACTCTCCAATATGCCTCCCACAAGGTAGCACTGGATTAATCTCTCCCACCACCCACAAAAGTGGTGACCTTGTCAAAAGTTATATGTCCTAGATTGTGATCTCAATCATATGCCCTTGTATCACAAAGGCCTCCTAATATGGGTCCCAGTAGCTCACAATACAGGATAAAAGTGGCTCACCCACCCTCATCAATGGGTTCTCCAAGAACTTAAGAAACCCATATCACACCATAGCCCCTCTTACAACCTGATTCCCCTTAATCTCAGTGCGAAGATCATCAAACACCCATTCTCTCCATACCAGTTTTAGCCCTACCATACTTGCCAAAAACCAACATATTTTTTCAGTTCAAAGTCATAACATACATTTTCAAACCTCAACTTCAGCTTCTAGGGGACCCCCAGGACAGCTTCTCCCTCAGGTTCTGGGCACAATTTTTCCTCTAAAAACTGCATTAGGCACACTTTTTAGCCCCTTTTATATGCTCTAGGGTGTAGAAAAAGGCCCAAAAGGTGTGTTGTGACTGTGAGGAATGACAAGGGTTTCCCCCAACCAACCGAAGCCCTAATCTGAAAAACTTAATCCATTGAAACTTATGAGTAGGGTTAGGCCACCTACTTGGAAGTCGCAAATCCAAATTCTGATGGTTGGTTTGTCAGCTATGAGTTCACCAAGATTTAGGACCTCCTTCTTCTCTCCAAATTCTCCAACAGCTCAATGTGCAAAAGAATTGGATTTTGGGGAAAGATTACCTTTTATAGGAAAAACCCTAGTTTTTCTGGAGACCACTAAGAGCGAACCATAGCTCAGTTTGAAAAATCATCAGCACCGTTGGAAATCTCTCACCGAGCTCTATAATGGGTCTCTCCTTTCTTTTGGTAATTTGAAACTTTACTAGGAATCCATTTTTTACGTAAGGTCTCATTGTGTTGCCTCTCAAAATCAAATCTCTTCATATGAGTTGCCTGCACTCTCGTACCACTTTGACTTTGCACTTGGTGACTTATGTGTTGACTTTCATCGTGGGTAACCATTATTTACTCATGTTTTTATAGTCTCATTTCGGCCTTTCCCATGTGGAAACATCATAGAGTCACCCTTGTTTAAAGAATCAAAGACGAGTCACCCTCGCATCCATGGAATTTATTATGATGCCCCCTAAGTCCTGCTACAGTGCATCATTCATCGTTGTGACATATTTATCCCATTTCACTTATATTTGGCTCCCAGTTAAGCTGATATATCTTTAAAAAGCCTATGTCTAATTAATTGACCATCCCCTCTAGAATCTATTCAGTCTCTACTATGTCAACCATGCCTATTATGCTCTGACAAGGGAATTCGTCAATCCACCACTTCTCTCATTCCTCCATGATCATCCCCAATGTTAGTCTATTAGTCACATTATTATAATCCTCGTGCCTTTGTCGACGACTCCTCATTGCCTCAACCCTGGCAGGCCCTCTTCTATCAACCTCGGTACATTTATTCCAGATTTCATCATTGTTTAGTGCATCGAATCAAGCGAAGAGAATCAAGAGGTCCAGTGATCTAGCAGATTGTACTAGAATTTCCTGGGTGTGTGTGAGATGTTCCAGACATCATAAGGGGGTGACCCTTCAGGTATTCCCCCACATGCCTGGATGTCAGCAACTCATGATCCAGCCTCAGATGCAGTTCTATAGATTTGACTGGATCGGTTTCTGCCTCTTGCAGAACCCACAGCATGCATGTCTCCTTCATATAGTCCATTAAGATCTTTAGAGCCCTTTCTTATTCAGCAGGGCTTCTTCCGTCGTGATCTTCCCTCTCATCTCAATGTGGGAGGGCATTATGTCTCATGTACTTAGATCAGAATATGTTATTGTATTCAGTCTTGGCCTCTATTTTCTAGGCACATTATTTATGTGGGACTCATCGTATCATTGTGTCATCATTTGGCCCAGTTGATGCCAGCATTGTTGGGCATGTCATTCTTTTTTGTACTCAGTTATCTTGACGGGTATGGGTATGCCTCCCTCGCCTAATTGAGATTTTGTACTTACCAATAAAAGGAGGCTTCTATCATATAAGTAGGTCTCGCCCCCTCCATTTTAAGTGCTTATTTTCCTTGCTTCAACTCTCTCTCTCTTTCTATCTCTCTATCTCTCTCTCTCTCTTTCTATCTCTCTATCTATCTCTCTCTCTCTCTCTCTCTCTCTCTCTCTCTAACTCCCCTTCGGTGTTCCATGAAATTGAAACCTACAACTTATTCCGATCATACGATTTTCTCCCAACACTCTTACGTTGGGGGGCAATTTGTTATCACCCAAAAAATGTTAACCTAGCCATTTCTTTTTAAGTGGATCGAAATACACCGTGTACGAATAGTTTACCATGGTAAACCCACTTTCACCATAGGAAATAATTTAGTAAACCATTTTTCCTAAATTATTTCTCATTAAAATCCAAAAACCCCATGAGAATAATTAAATAAATCATTATTTATTTAATATTCTCTAGAAATAATTTTTAAATCATTATTTCATAATTATTTATTATCACTTTTGACTTAATCACCTTGGAATAATTAGATAAATCGCTATTTATTTATGGCGTAGTCTAACTTATAGACGAAATGACCTTTTCACGATATTTTTTCCAGTTATTTTTAATCAAAATTCGTCAGAGATTTTCAAAAACTTGAGTTTAAATTGTTTAATCTGCATAATTTGAGTGCCTTAGAGGTTTTTCAAGGTGCTAAATCCATTTATACATTCAAAAACTTATTTTAGACAACAAAAAATCTTGAAATTGTATTGCCAAATTTTGGTGAATTATGGTGAGAAAAGGTTATTTTGTCTATAAGTTAGACTACTCCTTTATTTATTATTCCTTATTTATTCCATATTTTCCTTTTGAGATAATTGTTAAATCATTATTTAATAATTATTTCAAATTCATATTTTCCTTAATTCTCACAAAGTGATTAATAAATCATTTTTATTTGTTAATTACTTCAACCACTTTCTAAATAAAGATATTTTACCATTTTGAATATCTTTTCCCTCTCAAAAAATATAATAAAGTATTCTCAATAGTTAGATTTTGATTTAGTCAATAATATTTTATTATTTTTTAATTCCTAATTTGGCTCAATACTTTGTTATAAATAGAAGGTTTTCTATTCATTCTTCATTGTGACCATTTTCATCGTCAACATTATCGCCTCATAGCATTTGAGCTCCCACTTGATTTTAAGCACCCTTTTTGTTTTCTACCCCTTACAAATTGATAGAGGGAAGCATGTTGTCGAAGCACGAGGACAAGAAAGGACCCATCCCACAAAGAGGGGGACTGCAGACCCATTTCGTAATTTCTCCTCGCTAGGTGTATTCATTAATAAAATTATCATTTGGTCAAGTCCTTCATTGGGTTATTACAATTCTATTTTTTGTTGTTATATGTTTCTATTTGCAAGATCTATCGTGTTGCACGCTTTTCTTCATGTTTTATTGCATATCTAAAGCATAGAAGTAGCCATATTTTTTTGTTAGGGTTATAAGTAACCTATAACTCAAGCAAGGGATTTTGGTACACTTCTCCAAAAAAATTACACTAATAGGAGATGGTCATCCACACAGATCACTGACCCTTGCAGTTTATATAAACCCAAGGGAAGTTGTAGAATGTTCGCCATCAAATGCGTTCCACATATCTGCAACAATTCCAATTAAATATCAAATATAAGAAGGGAAGCACCAATCATGTTGCAGATTTCCTCAGCTGACCACTGGTTGCAGCACCGATCACTATTCTCAACTCTTGTGGCCACGAGACCTCTGGATGGCCGCAACTATATAAAAATGATCTTGAGTTCGCCACCACATACCAGATGTTAGTGGAAGTGTTAACGGTGCTGGACCCGCCAACATGTCAGGGGATCTCCCCGGTAAGAAGTCCCAATTAGACCTCAAACCGTTTGGTTTAGGAGTCCCAATAGTGGGTCGTATGGTAATGCCTTGACCGCAATTTCACACAGAGGCAAGTAAGATAACTCTGTTGGTAGCAAGGGTATGACAGCTACAGCAAGACAAGGAAGTTTCATGAGAGGTTCTAACACATAGAGTTTGAGTTGATTGTGCCCCTTAGAAACCTGTGATAGCACGTAGTTAAGAAGGGAACACACGAGCAAAGATACATTACAACAGGGAAGGAAAGTTAGCAAGCAATCCAAAGTGATGGTTAAACCAACAACACATTTCAGAAATATTGATACATGCATACATAGATAGCTATACATGCATGCGTAAACAAACCAATACATATATCATTTAGAGTAAACCGGATAGCATAAATACAATACAACATATGCATAAAATGTGTTGGCTCTTGTTATATTAAGAAGTGTAAGTTCCAGTCATACAATACATCCTTGTCCAACGCTAGTTCCAAATGCGGAACGTTACAGCCACAACCCCCTTCTCCTCCAAAGAGATGTACTAGCTCTGCATAGTGGAGAACCCAAGGCTCATTACAATATTGTCCAAGCTCTCTCCAAGATAGTCTTATCGGAAGCTTGGCTGACAAAAAGCCTATACAATGAGTTATGAGGGACTATTTATAGCAAAGGGTGGGGTGGCCCTTGACATTTCCCATTGTGATTGTTCAACTACCCTCATGACTCTTCATCTACTCTATGATTGTTACATCCAACTATCACGACTTGACTTACACTTGACAAGACATTACATTACAATGCATATGTACCCATGTGAGAGAAATGGCTTGAGCAAACCATGCTAGACATCACTATGACTTAGAGAACCATGGAAGTCCAACTTCTCAACATCCAAGGTGACATCTTTCTAGAACCTGACTCTTGCCTCCATAGCATCCGGGTACACTGCTTGGGCTCCTCTATCCAACTCGTCTTTAAGCGTGTGCATCATTGTCTTCAATGCGGCCGGACCAGCAACATACTTGTGCATGATGTCTGTGTTGATGGGCAAGTCTGGGCTGGTGGGAACAGGCATCAACTCGTCGAAGTACAAGCCAAGCTCTAGTTGGACTTGTGCCTTTGTCTTCGCCTGGGTGAGAGTCCCAATAGATAGGATCGCATGTGCACGCACCACAACATCTATACTCTTGAACACACGTGCATGGGAAGACTGTATACTAGTGATGAGCTGTGGGAGCTCTTCATAGTTACGGATCTTACTCCGGATATGTGCCTTCAGCTCAACCGCACTAGCCTTCATCATCTTGGGCAAGTGAAGTGGGACTCCCTTATATCTCATCGTCCATGATTGAATGTAATCAACAGCAGCATGCAAGTTCGTCAAGATACATGCTCTTCTAGCACATTGTTGTTGCCATCCATTGAGATGGAAAATTGCCTTATGCATGGTGCCAAACTTGGAGTGAAATGCTCACATAACTGTGTCAAGGGACAATACCTCATCTAGTATTGCCTTCTTCAGTTCATCTCATGCGGACATTGTCACCAACTCTCCTTCTTGCTTGGTCGTATGTAGTTCCTTAGCCATTCCCTCATTCTTAGCTATCAGAAAGCGAACACTTGAGTTAGTGGCTTTGGCATACACTCTAGTTGCATCTACCAAGGCTGCTAGATGTTTGCGCACGTCAAACACGATCACTCGTTCCTCAACTTGCACAAGAGATGTGTGGTCATCCGGAGTCGACACTTTATGTGACTACACAACTCTATGTTGAGACTCATTGAATGAGATGTTGTGCATCTCTTCTTCCGGCTGATCTCCAAGGATCGCAGTGCCTCCTCAATCACTTGAGACTTGCTCAACATCTGGATGCGGTGAAGTAGGTAAGTCGACCTCTTGGTGGTGAGGCATAAAGTCGATCTCCTGTTCTGATTCTCATTGCTCCATATTTGTATCCAACTGTTGAAGTGCTTGTTCTATCTCAAGAGCAAAGTCATGCTCCTACGATGGTTCATCCTATTTGCCTGATGCTAGCTGTTTTAATGAATCCACTACCTGTACAGGCATTTTTTCCTCTGTTTGCACATTTTAAACCCCTATTGTACCTATTTTTGTTTCGCTTCCCTCTACTATTTGTGCAATTCTTGTTCCTTCCGAAGTTACTCCTTCAATTCATGCAACTCCTTCTCTGCTTCTTCCATCCTTCTATTATCCCTCTGCCTTTGCGCGATTCGCTTTTCGCGTTGTTGCCTCTTTGCTTCTATAGCCATAGCTTCTTTCTCTACAAGTGAGTCTGCTTGGAACTTGCAGCTTTGCTCTTCCTCCATGTAATCAAAAATATTCCTCTTGCACTTGTCACGCTCTGGTATGCTTGCCTTTGTTGCTACTGCTGTTGGTGCTAGTGCTCTCCAGGATGCTGCTTCACGTTTCTTCACTAACCACTCCACAGCGAAGCTGGCCTGTTCATTAGGTCTATAGAAACTATAGCAATATCTCCATGGGTCCTCCTCAGCCCAACGAAATGCCCCATGGATCCAGTTGAATTGTACTCTCGTGAAGTGATCTCACACAATACAATGTGGGTCATACGGATTGTAGCTTCGGTGGTCAAATGGATACTTCTTCATTAGTTCTAATTCGACATCTCCTTGCTTGATACTCTGGATCTCATATAATCCAATCCGCGATGGAAGAGTGGGCCAAGGTACCTTCTTCTTCCGATGCAGTCTAGCAGTTAATCCTGCTGAGATGCAATATGCTACTTCCTGCATGAAGAGTATGTCCAAGGCAAAATTCGGTAGAACATACGGAGGCTTCTTAGCACTGAACATTCGGATGAAGGTGTCGGATGGTGAGGAATACCAATCAGCGATGTCTATCAGTGTCTCCATTGCTTCCTTCGACATACAGGGTGGATCCTATTCGAATATCATCTTGTAGACTAGGGTGACAAAATGATCGGACAATCGTGTGATTACTCCTCTGAAGCTGCATTCAGACAACAACTTATAATATGTGTTCACAGTAGTCTCCGCTGGTGACCATGCCCACTCCAAGCCTGGGAACTCCTGTCAGGCACAGATTACATCTAAGATGTAGGCAGACATGTAGATCTATGCTTGCATACCTCTGGGTGACTGTCGAGCCTTCGTTACTTGTTCCTTCAGCTGATGAGCCAACATTCCTGACTAGTTACATGGTTTACTCTCTCTGGCCAGTTGGTCCAGCACGATCACCCAACTCTGTGGGAAGGTTTCATGATTTCTTGACCACATAGTCGGCATGCAAATATGACCAAGTATTGATACGCCTTCCACAGTATCTTCATCTTGTAGATCTGGTTGGGTGTCATCCTAAATCTGGTTGGCTCTTCTACCCAGTTCTTCAGAATGTCTCTGGAGTTGGCATTGTTGTTGGGTAAGCTTAAAGGAGTCTCCATGATAGTCACGGGCTTCGACATCTAATACATCTCATCATAATCCTATGCCCAGAAGGTGGTAAGCTTCGTCCCGCTGACACTGCTCAAGGTCATCATCTCGGGATTAGTGTGCGAAACTATCCAGTGTATCATGTCCATGCATGGGAACGCAGGGTATCTACATGCAATCTGGTACAATCTAGACTTGTGAATGTTCACATACACCTGACGGTCTTCGAGGTCTTTCACAAAAGTGCCTACAAATGCTTCATTGACTGCTTGCCATTTCAACTTGATGTCCTTGTCTAGAAACAGCTTGGTATCTTCATAGATCGGTAGACATGCGGACACCTAATCAACTGTTGCTCCAGTTGCACTTCCGTCAGTGTCCTTTGATCCTACTCTCTTAGAGGCCATTGATCCTGTAATGCTAAGAGGTGGATGAACACCTGAAAGATCTGGAGACAAAACAACATGCATGGCAAGAAATATGTCAGTGAAAACCAAATCAAATTCGAGGAATAACTTAACACATACCTGGGGAATGATAAGAAAATATTGCACAATTTCTGCTGGGAGGCTGGGTGACTGATTGCTAGAACTATGCAAAAGGCAATTTGGGTTGTCTGGGAGGCAAGACTGGTTGTTGGATTTGCGCAATGCGCAATCCACGCTCACTGCTAACTATTGGGATTGCGTAATGCGCAATTCCAGCTGGCAATGACTACAGGCTCAGGGGCTACATTGCGCAATTTTCTGGTCCAGTAGTCACTGTCCCTCATAAATGCACAAAACAGTCTTAGAGGACAGTGGGTTGGGAGCGGGATCCCCCAAGGGATATTTTGGGGCTAAAAGCCCATATTAAGTCAATTTTTGTAATATAATTGTAAATACTCTGCATTTTGTGGTCACGGAGTGCGAAGGTGTATGTGTCAAAAAGTGTAGTCCACCCTTAGTTTTGTAAAGTAAATTTGGTTTTAAGAGATCTACCCATCGTCCACAGAACATGGGATTGTATAAAAAGAGCTAAGATCTAAGTAGTTTAGGCAGGAATAGAATGGAAAATCATGTAATAGAGTGATATATCTGAAGAAGAAGTCTAAGTCTTGGGTCGTAGCGTAGGTAGAGGCTCTGCAACTGAGTGCGCAGAGGCCTAGGGTAGAAGTCTGCAGCTGAGTGCGTGGACCCCTACGGCTGAGTGCGTGGACCCCTACAATTGTGTGCGCAGAGTGGATAGAGTCTGTAAACGCTTGGAGGATATTAATAAAAGCAGTTATTCTACAATTTTGTGTTTTTGTTCTGTTGATGCATTTGGATATTTTATGTATGAATTTCCTTTATTATGCTTATATGATGCGTGAATGAATGCAATTACATTGAATAATTGAACGCAATTATGAATATCTGCTTACGCAGTGTTAACTTTAAGTATTTGACGAGATAAGCAAATCACTTAGGATAATTGGGGAATCTACATGGCACGCTACCATATCAGCGTGAAAGTACCTGAGCCACAGGTTAGGGCTGCACGAAGATCGATTATATACTTTCACGAAGGTATTGAAGGCTGGAATAGAGGGTTTGTCTTGCAAGCCCTAAAGAAAAGCCACTTGCACGAAGGCAGGGATAAAGGGAATCAAATGACATCGCAACCATCTCAGGGTGAAAAAACTTGGTTCCAGCATCCCCCCCATACTGCTTCGGGTGAGACTTTGGTCCGCACTCTGTGGATTGATGCCGAAAGGGCTAGTAGTGTAGGGATTTTTTTGGCTAATTAACGTTGAACCTGGTTCAGGCCCCCTCAAGCCAACAAATGGTTTCGTTGTTGGGACAGGAATTTGCATAAGAGATGTGTGATGTCGTATCACTGGAATCCAACTAAGAAGGAGATTGGAGACTGGTTCGATAGAAAGATCCACAAATTCACGACGCAGGAAAACAGAAACCCGCGACTAACAAAGGAACAATGGTTGGACAAATACCTGTATACAGAGGTCCACGAGATCTTTTTCTGCTCCTTCCCTATTGAGCTATACAAGTGGATTGTGAAGCTAGTAGATAGCCAAGCAACGTGGAAAATTGATGGTCCTATTGTGTGGACCCCGGAGCTAGTGCGAAGGTTGGAAGCATTAGAGGATAAGATCACCTGTGCTGTCAATCATTGGCTCAATCGTGTCATAGGAGGATTTGTGATTGAATTCGCGGTCGACACCTCAGTCAGCTACAATGAGGCGGAGAGGCGCTTCTTCAGAGGACCGTGAGGTAAGTATGTAAAATCTTTGAATACTTGGATTAAAATGATATTGTGCAAAAAACGGGTCATGCATCTACCTTGATGTTTGAGACTATGCGAAGTGGAAAAAATTATAGGAACGAAGGAAAAAAGGGTCCGGAGTATAGTCCCTTGTTTTCATCTCCGCGAGGTGATGAAGAAGGGATAGCGAAGGTTTCTTCGTGAAGTTCTACTCAGTTAATAAGAAAAGGATTCCATGAATACCACCTCCACCCACACCACCTCCAACTTCACCACCCCCACCTCCAACTTCACCCGTACCACCTCCACCGCGGTTCAGTATGGCAAACATAGTAAAGTTGCCTTTGTTCAAAGGCTTGGTAAATGATGACCCAAACCAATTCTGGTTCGTTGTGAGGGTTGTATGGGAAGCTCAAGGTGTTACAGATGATCATATAAAGAAGGCGACACTAGTTAGTGCTCTACAAGATCGCATGCTAGCCTGGTATATTAAGTACTGTAACGATAACCCAAATGCTGGAGTGGCAGACATCCAGGCAACACTAAATAGGGAATTTAGTAGGCCTAAATCTGAGGCACAGTCGATTGTGGGATTCAAATAAATTGTGATGCAACTACGCGAGATGCCTTGGGAACTAGATCAAAGGTTGAAATTTACAATCCGCGAAGCCAACATGAATTTGACAGATGGACAGCATCGCGAGAGATTTGTAGCTTCACTACTACCACATTTAAGGAGTGCGTGGGTCACAGCATAAGATAACAACTTAGTCAGAGGCTATAGAGATTGCCACGAGACTACATGAAACTCTGATGCAAGATCCAAATCTAGGAGTTCAGCAGATCCATGTGCAGCTGAAGAATTTGTGCCTTGAGATGCAAAGTCTAAAGCAGGACAAGATGGTTTGACCAGAGGTATGCGACGAGGTATGGTGCTTGAAATGTAAGAGTTAGGTTCATGACAAAGACCATTGCTTGGTCTTTGCAAACTATATTGCAAGAGGAGGACCGATGCCTTTAAGGCCAGAAGCTCAAGCAGGACCTAGCACGGGGCCTGCATTATGGTGTGCTATTTGTCAGGTAGCCGAAAAACATGCCACGGATAACTGTCACTTGCTACAGAAGTTTGTATAGACACTGCAACAATTATTCTGCAACTTTTGTAGGTCAGTAGGGCATGATGAGCATACTTGCAGGAGCTATGAACTGATGATGGATAGAACTCCCACCTATAGGGTTCAGGCCGAAACGCGACCCCATGACTAGAGTGCATGGATAGCGGGGATAGGATTTCAGGGACGTGGAAGAGGCCGAGGTGGAGGAGGACCTAGTAGAGGTCGAGGACAGTGGATTTGCTACAATTCCGGAGGACCGGGAAACTATGTCTGCAATTACACTAATCCAACGTGTCCATCATGCAAGTATTGCACACTGTTTGATCATGAAATGGAACATTGTCCTACACTGATAGCTAGGATACGTGACAGAGGGGCACTACCACCTCTGTCGACTTAGAACCTGCAGATGATGAGGTATGAGCCATGCGAGGAAGATCCAAACATAAATATAGTGCTCAGAAGTGGAATCGCTATAGGAGATGATAAGGGGAAATAGCCAGAAGACAGTACATGGGTTCGCAAAGCCTTGGCAAAGGAAGCTAAGTTCAATTTGGAGCATGCATGTGAAACCTTCATGGAAGCTAAGAAGAGATTCGTTGAGGCCTCCACCTCAGGAAGCAAGGATAAGCTTGAGCAGGAGATGCATCCCTCTATGCTCACAACTTTCCTGGAGACCTGTATGAAGTTACCGTGCGATAATAAGGCTGTGAAAGGGTTATAAGAACTCATCAATAGTTGCGCTGGAACCATGCAAGGTGAGCCGCGTAGTACAAAATATTGGCAAGCATAAAACAAGGACGAGACAGGAGATGAGACTGATCGCACAAATAGGAGAGTATGAAATGGATCAGGTCATTTTGGACTTGGGTTCAAATGTGAATGTCCTACCAAAGCATACTTGGGAGCGAATGAGGAGACCTACATTGTAATGGTCTCCAATTTAGCTAAGGATGGCAAATCAATAGAAGATCATCCCCATGGGGCGGCTGCAGGGGGTGACCATGGATATTGAGGGAGCGAGCGCACTGGCTGATTTTGAAGTAATAGAGATAGTGGATGACAACAATCCCTATCCTGCACTCCTAGGAATTGACTGGGCTACTGATATGAACGGGGTAATCAATCTAAAGAAGCGAAAGATGATCTTTGAGAAGAAATCGTTGTGCGTAATAGTACCCCTTGATCCTGCTGAAGGATCACGCTATACTAAACTTGTCCGCGATTATGAGAGTGATGACAACCTAGACTGTATCTATAAGATAATAGCACGAGACTAAGATTGGGTGAATCCCACTGTGGATGGAAGGATTACATGGGATTGCGAGAGTTCCTACACGTCGGACTCCGATGAAGAAATAGAACGCTGGCAGAATCGTTACATGAAATAACTACGCTGAATTGCAACATGATGACCCGGTCACTGCGTTGTGTGCCATCAGAGATAAGAAATATGCCTACTTATGATGGTCTGAAAGAGGTAGATATCTTTTTGGATGCATTTGAAAGAGAGGTACAAGAAAACCAGCACTTCCAGGCATTAAACTGGGCACTGCGCGCTATGCCGCAAGATGGTGGGGTACGCACAAGGGAAGCTTTGATGATTGGCATGAATGTAGGAGGATGATGAGAACATGATTTGGGAAGCCTAAGATGTGACTGACAGAAAAGTATGGTGGGTAGAATGATCCACGTGCACATCTGGCCAAATGGGCCCAAGCTTATGGAGAAAAGCCCCAACCTGAGTAGGTGCACTTGTTATGTCATACCCTAGATGTTGTCCCAATGAATTGGTATATAGAAATAGAGCTCCGCCATGGGACAGGAGAATGGGATATCCTGTGCAAAGGATTAATGATGACATTCAGTTTTGAGGATGGGTTTTCTAGTGTTTATGAAGCGCTATAAGAGGTGAAAGCAACAATATTTAGGATACCGCAGGATCCTTTAGACCTGATTCAGCCTGAATGGGCTACTCAGCTAAGTCGCGCTAGAATGTTATAATGTAACTGCCAAAGGAGAGGATGAGGATCCGTAAAAGATTAACATTCCAGAAACAGAAGGTCACTGCGAGGTTCAGGGACTACAGATTGAGAACCCTGATATAACCGCACCATTGAAAATGAAACAAGTGAACATTGGTACGGAGGCAAAACCCAAATTCGCGAATATTGGAGATTACCGGGATGACACGACGATGGATAAGGTCACTGAATTACTCCATGAATACCAGGAATTATTCCCTATCAAGTTTATGGATCCAAAAGGAATAATTAGGGACCTAGGAATGATGAAGATCACATTAAAGCCCAATGCGAAGCCAGTTAAGCAAAGGCCTTACTGTCTCAATCCAAAATATAAGGAGAAGGTTCGCTTAGAGCTAGACAAGATGCTCGCGGTAGGCATCATTGAGCCTGTGGAAGAATCTGATTGGGTAATCCCAATGGTGGTGCAAGAGAAGAAGCAGAAGGATGAGATAAGGAAATGCTTGGATCTCAAAAAACTGAATGACGCTTGTGTGCATGATCCTTTCCCGAATCCGTTCACTGATGAAGTGTTGGAAAATGTAGGTGACTAGGAAGCATATTCCTTCACTAATGGGTTCTCTGGGTACCACCAAATCAAAATCGCATTGGAGGATAGGAGCAAGACAACCTTCACAACTGAGTGGGGTTGTTTTTAGTACACTGTAATGTTATTTGGACTGAATAATGCGCCCGTGATCTTCTCATGCATGGTTGTTGTGGCATTCAAGGAATTTATTCATAAGTTCCTTGAGGTATATTTTGATGATTGCACTATATTTGGGCTAGTTAAGTGCCATGTAGCAAGCTTGCGCCTCATGCTGGATGCCTGTGGAAGATACCAGATCACGATCAATCTCAAGAAGTGTATGTTTTGCGTTCCTTTTGGAAACCTGTTGGGGCATGTGGTTTGCAGACAGTGACTAATGGTAGACCCTGCAAAGATCGCGGTGATACTGAACTTGGAAGTGCCGAGGAGTGTGAAACAGTTGCACGCTACTTTGGGACATACGAGATATTACAGAAAGTGTATCAAAGGCTACGCCCAAATCACCACACATATGGAGAAATTGTTGAAGAAGGATGCCACGTTCTGCTGGAATTATAACTGTAAGAAGAGCTTGGATATATTGAAAGAAAAGATGGTTACCGCGTCGATTATAGTCTTCCCAGATTGTAAGAAAGAGTTTCATGTACATGTCGATGTGTCATGTATAATGTTGGGAGTAGTACTAACACGGGCTGGCAGAGAAGCATTAGACCATCCTATCGCATTCGCAAGACACAGATTATCCAGAGCAAAGAAGAACTATTCCACCACTGAGCGCGAGGGGCTAGCTATGGTGTATGCACTCCAAAAGTATAGGCAATACTTGCTAGGAGGCCATTTTAAGATGTATACGGATCACTCTGTGCTGAAGTACCTGGTCAATAAACTTGTTTTACGGGGGGGGGAATCTACAGATGGCTTTTATTGTTCCAGGAGTATGATTTTGAAGTTGTTGTGAAGCCTGGACGATTGAACGCGGGACTAGACCATCTGTCGTGCATCGAAACAGGGGAGGAACCTACTAACTTGGAAGAAGGATTGCCTGACGCGCAGCTATTTGCAGTGTGTGTCATGGATGGTTATTTTGAGGATATAATACACTTCCTAACAACAAGAACTGCACCAGAAGGATACACTGTTCAGCAAAATAAGGAATTAGTGGTGTGCGTGGGAGATTTCTCTGTCATTGTTGGGCATCTATACAAAATGGGGACTGATGAGATACTGCGACGGTATGTACCTGAGTTCGAAAGAAGCATCATCCTCGCGGACGCTCATGGGGGCGTCGCGGGAGGACATTATTCAGGGAGAGCAACCGCGCAAAAGATTCTATGCGCAGGGTTGTGGTGGCCAACCCTTCATCGGGACGTAAAATCATATTGCAAGGCGTGTGATGTATGTCAAAAAACGGGTAGGCCATCGCGAAGGGATGAAATTCCTTTGAATCCACAAATGATGTTGCAATTCTTCGAGAAGTGGGCGATAGGTTTTGTAGGACCCATTCAGCCATAAGGGAAGACAGGAGCAAGGTACATTATCACTACGACGGAGTATTTGACTCGTTGGGCAGAAGCGCAATCAATGAAGGATTGCACGGGCGTGACTGTCGCGAAGTTCCTATTTGAGCATGTACTGACGTTATTTGGATGTCTGAAGATCTTGATGAGTGATCATGGTACGCACTTCCTAAATGAGACGATCAGTGCATTGATGGAGGAATTTCAGGTATACCACCAGAAGAGAACACCTTATCACCCACAGGCTAATGGAAAGTGGAGGCATTCAAAAAAGTGCTCGAAAACACGTTGACCAAGGTTTGCAATGCTCAGCAAAGTGATTGGGACCTACACATACCTGCAGTACTATGGGCTTATCGAACGACATGCAAGAAGTTGACTGGACAAACCCCTTTTAGGCTTGTCTATGGTGTGGAAGTGGTAATTCCTATGGAATACATCGTGCCTAGTCTGTGCATAGCAGTGCTCATAGGTATGACGGACTATGGAGCCCTGGAGGAGAGGCTCACACATCTAGATGAGCTCGAAGAAGAAATATTTTTGGCTGGATTTCACCAGCAGGTCCAAAAGCAGCGTGAAAAGGCATGGCATGATTGACACATCAAGTTGCACACATTTAAGATAAATGACTTGGTTTTGTTATATGACAGTAAGTTTGATAAATTTATAGGGAAATTCAGGATGCATTGGTTAGGTTATTAAGGAGATTACCGACGGAGGATCGGTATAGCTGGTTAGATTAAATGGAGAACCCTTCCTAGGAATGGTGAATGGCAGTCACTTGAAACCATACATCGACGTTCAGGCCATGCAACTAAATGAAAGTAGCACAGTCTTAGCACTCCAGGAAACTGAAAGGAGGTGTGGGACTATAAACTACACTACCCGAGTTGGCGAGTTGAACGATTGGGAGATGGTGCAAAGCAAGGACGTGTCACTGGGTCCGCAGCGGTGGGAGGGAGCTACGCTACCCAAGGAGAAATCATGCAGGTCGGATGAAAAGTGACCGTTAAAGTCATTGTTCATGAAAAGACAGTAGAAGTGAGGCCAAATGGAGCAGGCGGCTGGCATTCAAGATGAAATTTATGGCTTAGATCCTTGAAAATATACCGCCAATCCAGCATTAATGGACCGATTTTGGGGCGAACGGTCAAATTTGAATTCAAAATGCCCTATAAATTACAAGTGGTTGTCCAGTGAAAAACACTTGGCATTTTGAGTATTCAGTTGTTGAGCTCTCAAGAACCTATGAATCGTGAGAAATACAAGCTTCTGATAGTTTCTGGGGTATTTGCGACCTTGCCGACGGACACACAGGAATTCTTGCAGAAGATCATGTCAGTGCCCCCAGAAGTTATCAATACACAGCAAGTAGTAGAGGAGCCAGCATAAGAAATGGAGAGAGAGGCAAAAGTAGCTGCCTCAGAAGTGGCCAAAGTATTGGCAGAGGTCCCTAAATCCCCAAGAACGTCGAGACCGAAGCAAACCCCAACCAAGGACTCTGTGAAGGACAAGAAGGGAAAGCAGTCTACCATACCGATGCGTGCATCGCCAAGACGAAACCCACCAAAGCCCACTGCCTAGGAGAAAGGCAAAGCTATAAACATAGAAGTAGAGGAGGAGGATATTGAAGACATCTCAATGGATGATGAGAATGTGGGAGTGGAAATATTGGAGGTTGAAGCCCAGGGTGCGGACCCTATTACACGGTTGCCGGATTATGTCCCTCTGCGCAAGCCTAAGTCCAAGGTCCCAAAGGACATTGATGAAAGCAAGACTCCCCTGCAAACCCCCCTGCTATCATATGAAATTACTTTTGACTGTCCGTGTTTGGCACGAGTGCCGATATTGAAGCTTGAAGACTAGGACTTGGTGGACCACGAGAAGTTCCCACACTTGGCGACCGAACAACTAATGCGCCGCATCATAGACACAAATACGGGGATGATAGTGTTGGAGCCGTGGAGGTGGCTCAAGGGGGTAGAGAAGGCAAGATTGTTGAACCTGCTCTGGGTGTCGCACTATAACCGCACCCCCATGATAGTTTTGGTCATCAAGGAGTTGTTGTGCTTGCTGCATGATGGGTTTCTATGGCTAGAGGAGATGATACCCATCACTGACATGTTGATTCACAGAATAATGCACCTTCCATATACAGGGGAAAATCCAGCTATGATCTTTGGCAACAAGGGTGGCGAGTAGGTGCTCGCAAAATCAATGAAAGAGAAGTTCAAACTAGTGAAGAAGTCACGCGGGTACGCTATCTCCAGCATCTGCGACCCCGATGTGAAGGTGACAACGCATATCCTTACAGGGAAGGTGATGTGGAGGTGTCGCGTCGATGAGGTGTCGGTGCCTGTGGTCGCACTTGCACAGTAGTGCGTGGAAGGAGTCCAGTTTAACTGGTCCAACTACCTTCGTGTAGAGTTCCTGGCGAACTGCCGCGAAGCGCAAGAGCAAAGCAAGACCTTCCACTATGAACGGCTCTTGCTGTCGATCATGCTGCTAGCATAGAAGCTACTAGATGAGAGTCAATTGCGCTCGGTCATGCCAAACCTTCTTGAAGCAGTGAAGCATGCTTCGCTATGGGCGACTAAGGACGTGGAGCGAGTTCAGGACAGCAATATCTTCTAGATCTTGATGGAAATGAATATTAGGATGGCCATCAATCGCAAGCCATGATTTTTGCCCATGGTATGTGCTAACCTGCAGAGCTATGCTGAGTTTAAAGTCGATTTCCATAGGATATCAATCAGGGCATGGAAGGACCCTGCACAGAAATCGTACGATTTGTTGTACCTAGCCACAGACGATGCCATCGATGCGATGCTTGATAAATGGTCGATAGAGTGGCACACTACCACGGACTTAGCAATGGGTGGAAGCAAGTCTGCCACACAGAAGAAGAAGGAAGAGGCCAAGCTGAAGATGGCGCAGCTGGTCAAAAAGAGGAAAAAGGAGGCCACTGAGAAGGCCCAAGCGGAACAGGCAGGAAAAGAGGCACGAAAACAGACAAGTGGCACAGAGCGAGGCTTTGACAAAGGTGCACGGTCGCCTTCACCTGAGACCGAAGAGGAGGACACAGAGTAGCACGGTGCAGACCCTCAAGAGATGTCCACCCACATTAAGCACCGAGAGAGCTGGAGAAGGGAGGGTCCAGAAAGTAATCTAAAATGACCAAGACCTCACTGGACCCTATCACATTGACAGAGGGCGACTTATATGACATTGGTGACACAGTCAAGGATGTCACCGTGGATGCCTTGCAGCAATTTGAAAAGCAGCAGCAGATCATCCTATGGGCCATCCAGACTGGGCTCCAGGAGTTGCAGACCCGCGCGTCGCAAGCTGGTACGATGTCTACCAGCTTGGATATCAACACGTCAGAGGCTGTCAATATGCTACGCATGAAGGCTTCCAGTGCGATAGTGCTGCAAGATGGAGCACTGACCATAGAAAATGAGGCTGATAGACCCACTATTAGTGCCTTGAACGGAGTTGGACTGAACCTGGCAGTGCTTCCGCACGAAGCACTCCACCTCTTGTAGGATGGAGTAATTGCAAAGCTGAGGGCCCGTGAGCACCGCGCCCTCTAGGTGATCAGTGAACAGAGGATAAACAATGAACAAATGGCCCTATAGAGAAATGTTTTCATCGCCGCTAAGGCTGAGGTGACCAACCAGAGCAAGAAGATCATACAAGTCGTGGAGGAGGCATGTAGAATGGTCCCAGAGTTGGCCATTTCAGAGGAGGAGCCAGTCGAGGTCCACATCCGAAAATTGGCCACAGGGGTGCGTGACACTCAGATAGAGATGGCGTGGTTCAATTGGAGCTGAACCTATAGATTACAGAGCTCCAGTTGAGGGCCCAGTCTTCAACACAACTAGAGGTAAAGGAACAGCAAATGGTCACTATCACTGAAGCAGTCGCGGCGATGGATAGTGCAGTAGTAGACTGCACACAGTTGTTTGAGCAATTGTTTGAGGTCATGACTAGCTTGTAGGAGCACCCAAACATCCAGAGGCTAGAGACAGAAGTGAACGAACACCAACAGTGCTATGACGAATTTAAGGGCACAGCGCGAATCGTCGCACTGACACAGAGGTTAGCCAAGCTGGAGGAAGCCAAGCAACTAAAGGAACAAGTGGACGCAGCACTACACAAGGAAGCAGTGCTGAAAGCGCAACTAAAACCCTGGCAGGAGAAAGCTTACACACTCACAGGAAGCATTGAAGGCAAGCTTGCGACTCCACAAGCTGTTAGGTTCCTATACCAATTGGGGTCATAATTTTGAATGACTGAGATTAAACCTTGTAATATTGTACATACCTTTTCTTTTGCAAAGGTTTTCCATATTCAAAAAAAATAAAAAATAAAATGTAAAGAGGGTATGTCCTAAAAGGATAATCAAAGGACAAAAAGAATAAAAAAGCTCAAAAAAAATGAAAAAATATGAACCCCAAGAAAAGAAAAAAGACCATGAAAGTGAGCAAGCCAAAATGCCACTCCTATTTATTTTTATGCATAATAAAATATTGTGTGCAACTTGGGATCCTTGTCACAATCCATGATAGTCAAAATGTTTAAATTTGGCTATTTCATGTTTTCAATTTCATGTCTATAGATAGAGAATAAAAATTTGGCCAAACAGTGTAACCTTGGCAGATAATTAGATAGGTAGAGTAAATAAAAGGAGTTCAACTGTTTAATCTGAGCCCTTGGATGTAATAAGGTTAGATTTAGTTAGTTTACTATTGTAAAGAAAAGAAAAATATTTGATAAGGGTTTGTTATCTCAAATGCACCCTAATAAACTGAAGTAAAAATGGTAGGAAAAGTAGATGGGTAAGTAGGAGAAAGATTGCAGAAGTATGATGATTGGTTAGACAAAAAGCATATTTATCATTCTCATCATAAAAGTTCCAGATATGAATGAACAATCAAGCATGCAAATGGATTTCAAAGTCAATTAATTAACTTCCTCCATTCATTTCACCTTTTACTTAACTAATTTCCCATAATAAAGTTCAAAGTGCTCAAAAACCTTTAAGTCAAAGAGGCTCAGAGCATTTCTCTAACTTTTGGAGGGACCGGACCCTTGGCTCAATGACTTATGGATGTTAAGTACTAAATTCCCCTCAAAAAAATTCATCTCCCTTCATTCCCCCTCATTTCCCTAATAAAACCCCTTTTCCTAAGGTTAAAACACTATTTGCCTAGGGAAAGTAATCACCCCCATGTAAAACCCCTTTTTCCCAAAAAACCTACTAAAACACTTTAGCCTAAGTTATAATGCATATATGTGAAAAGCAAACAAATCACAAAAAAAAAAAAAAAAAAACATTATGCTTAGCACAATTCATTTTTGTCGTTTTCATATTAACTTCTAGCTTTTATATATTAATTCCCATTAATACCCTTTCCCGTATGTATATATCCCTTACATTAATATCCCTAGACCTAGTTTTAACTATAAAACTACGAATTTCACCCAAACCCCAACATAACTAATCGATTCGCGATTATGTTAATTAAAACTCCGCAAATCACCCCAAAGCCTAAGTTCGTCATTAACCCATGCTTAATCATCATACCACCGCAATTAACCCATCGGGCTCCCCCCCATTACCCTCCACGCTCGTTCACAACACAATCACCATCTAATCTGAAGGCCCACATCCAACGCTCATAAGCCATTTTGGGTGGGATCATCCGTTGAACGATACCCACCCGAAAAAGTGCTTTTCCGCTCGACCCCTGATGCTACGTGGCATTCAATGAATGGAATCGAGCGGCCTCTCCCAAATACCACCAAGCACCCAAAACTGGTGCGATATAAACTGTTTACCATCTTCCCGCTACACAACAAAGTAACTATTGTCACCCTGTACCCGCCAAAACTAACTTTTCACACATAAAAGCCAAAAAGCCCCAAATCATTTGTTTTCACTAGAATTTCAACTGTAAACCTCTGTACGCATACACGCTACCTGCGAACATCGAAGCCGTCAACCCACGTCCAATTCTCCAAATCATGCATTTCTCTCTTGAGAGGAAGCTTCAAATCCCACTGGAGGAGGAGCTTTTAGCTCCAAAGGAGGAGCCTTAGGATGTTGTGGAGCAGCCACAAGTTGAGGAGATGAGAGTGGAGATAGACACTCAAGCATATTCATCCAAGGATGGCAGGAAAGGACCAGAGAAGCTGAGATACTTGTGTAGGATGTGAGGGAGAATGTGGGTGCTCCTTCAAATTAGCATAGGCAGAGAAGGTCATCAGATCGGTACACTGGCTACATGGCTCTAATGATTGAGCTAGTAGAGATTGAGCCATCCTCTTTTGAGGAATCAATAGATAAAACTGTATAGATTAATGAAATGGTGGAGGAGTATGAATCCATTATGAAGAACAGTGTTTGGGAAGTGGTCCCAAGACCAACAGATAAATCAGTTGTGGGTTTGAGATGGATCTTCAAGGTGAAGCAGGAAGTAGACAGAAGCATAGAAAGGTACAAGGCCAGATTTGTGGCCAACAGGTAGTCTCAGGTTGAGGGGATTGACTATGAGGAGACCTTTTCTCCTATTGCAAGGCACTCATACATCATATCAATCCTTTCTCTAGCTACACAAATGGGGTGAAAGATCCACTAGATGGATGTGAAGACAGTATTCCTCAATGGAGTTATTGAGGAGGAGGTTTATATCAAGCAACCAGAAGACTTTGAGATTTTTTATCGAGAGTCTCATGTGCGAAAACTCAAGTGAGCATTGTATGGTCTTAAGAAAGCACTTCGTTCTTATTACACCATGATCAATAGCTATATCATCGGTTTGGGCTTCACCAAAAGTGAAGCGGATGCAAACCTCTATCATATTTTGGTAGAAGGTAAATTATTGATTATTGCTTTATATGTTGATGACTTGATTTTGACTGGTGATGAGTAGTTGATCACATCTTGCAAGGAAGACCTTGTAAGATAGCTTGAGATGAAGGACATGGGTCTCATGCACTACTTCCTCATACTGGAAGTATGGCAAGGAGACAGGGAACTGTTTGTCTCTCGGGGAAAGTATGCCAACGAGATACTTCATAGGTTTTGCATGGACAAGTGCAAACCCATGGAGACTCCTCTAGCGACCAACTAGAGGAAAGAGGATGCCACTTCAGGTGAGGAAGTGGATGCGACTATTTACCGATAGTTGGTGGGTTCACTCATGTATCTTGTGAACACACGACCATACATGTGCTTTACAATCAACCAACTGAGCCAAGCTATGGTTAGGCCAACCAAATTGTTTTGGAGGGAAGCTAAGCATGTTTTACGGTACCTCAAAGGCACTACCCAGTTTGGAATTTGGTATAGATGGATAGAGGGAACGAAGTTGTGTGGCTTCACCAATTCAGATTGGGCATGGAGTACTTCAGGTGGAATTTTCAGTGTTGCGTCCGCAGGGGATTACAGTAGGAAGAAAATATTTGTGGCACTCAGCTCAGAAGAAGTAGAATACATGGTTGCAAGTCAAGAAACATGTGAGGCAATATGGATGACAAATATACTTGTTGGCTTGTTTGGTCAGATGGTGTATCCAATTGTGATATAATGTGATAATCAGAGTTGCATCAAAATCTCTGAAAATCCTATTTTTCATGATTAACCCAAGCATATTGATATCTGGTATCACCATATATGGGATTGTGTGTAGAGGTGGATTATGTTGTTGCAGTAGATTCCGACAGAGGAACAAAATGTTGATATTTTGATAAAGGCCATTTCAAGAGGGAAGTTTGAGTTCCACAGGTGCAGGATAAGGGTGGTTGATAATCCCTTTCTTGCTGAGAGGGAGTGTTTAAAATGCAGTAAGAAAATATCAGTTTGAATTTCACCAGAAATATTAGAGGTATTTAACTGAGGTGACATGGCACTTGTCACTCATTTAACTCAATTAATTTGAGTTGGGAAGGCTTGATTTTAGTTCAGTATGTTTGATTTCTAATTTGTAGCAATCTATTTCAATTAATTTGAGTTACTATCATTTAAACTAGTTCTAACTATCAAAAGAACTAGTGGAGGTCAAGTTGTGGAAGCGAAACTTCAACCACACTCAATGATCAACTAGTTAATTGATCAATCAACCCAAAATAATTTTTGCACGAAGAGAATTCAACTTACCCAGTTGAGATGGAGATTCCAAGGCACGGTACTATCAGTTGTAGCATATTCCAACGTGTATAGTTGGTGCATGCAGTCAGAGGAAGGACCTAAGGAATTGTGCAATTCAATAGTGGGAAATTCCTAAATAATAAGGGCCAATTTCCCAGAGGAACAGCGCAAGGAAATAGGAGTTTGAAGGGCTTTAAAATTGGCTAAGTGTTGGCCAGAGTCAGTTAGTGAGGCAGAGGGATAGACTATACACTTGCAGAGTGTGCTCAAACTTGAGCAAGCATATGTATTTCATCTCTATTCTCTTATTAATGCAATATAGATAGTAAGGGGTTTTGAGCAGTTGTTTTCCCCTAGATAAATATATGTGCATGTATGATGTTTCTTTGGCATGTCTATGAATTGTGTCGTAGATGGTGAATTAACTTCCGCAGATGAGTAGAGTAGCTTCAAGTCTTGTGATTTAGTAAATTTATGAGCAGTTTTGAATCTACACATTAATTTCTACAAATCAAAAGTCAGTGTCTCATATTTTCTATCATTTGGATAAAATTCTTTTCAAAAGGGATAGACAAGAAACATAGATGATTTGTCATAAATATGACCCCTTTTTTGGGTTCCCATTAAAACTTTATAAGAATCCATTATAGATATGGATTTAGCAAAGATTATGCCTCCTCAAGAAACCACTAAAGAGCCTCTTTGTGAGGAGCCTAAAATTTCCCTCCTTTCCTTATGAGGAATTTCATCTCCATAAACCTTGAATTTTGGTTGTTATACTAGAATAGAAATGATTTCCTTAATTAGTAGCACTATCACACAGAATTTTATCCATATCCAATTCCATAAGAATACATTAGTCAAATACAAGAGTAACCAAAAGCTAGCACCAGAATTCTATATACCTCATTAGATCCTTTAGTGCATTGGACAAGTTACCTACAAACTAGAATAGAAACGATTTTGCTTAATTAATAGAAACACCACACAAAATTGTACTCATTTCCAATTCCCTAACAAGGCATTAATCAAATATAAGAGAAACCAAAAGCTATCACCAAAGTTATATAGACCATATTATATCCTTTAGTGCATTGGACAAGTTACGTACAAATTATCTCTTTGTGGCCCACTCCAACATTAACCCAAACTTCCATGTATCTTGTTTGAGGAAAGTAGTGGGGTCAAAGTTCCAATTTTATAATAACCTTTATGCTCCATTTGGTTACATCATGAGATATTTTTCGCCATAAGAGAACGTTAACTACACCAACACACAATTTAAAAGGCCCTAATAAAGAGAAAGTATGCACATCATGAAGATGCTACCTAGGAATCAATAGTAGTTTTAGAGGAGTTTCCATGCCTCAATCCTTGAGGATGATGTTGTTTTTAAAGGTTGAGGGCATGTTAGGGCCCTACTCTAACCTCCTTATTTTGGGTTACTTAGAATTTAAACAATTAATTGATGAGGCCATGTTCTTTGAATAATATCCATTAAGTATTTGGTGTGTGGTTTCTCAATGTATAAGGGTTATTTTTATTAAATAAGACCTGCTGGGTGGTTGGTACTTATTAATGATGAGACTGGAAGTAGTCAGAGTTTTGCTAGTGACAAACTATTTATAAAAGATAGAAAGCTATGTAATTTTTTGCCAAGTATTTTCATTGTATTGGAACTCTTCTCATTCAGAGGTTCCCCTTTATTTCTCTCCTTTCATAGCATCCATATAAGGGTTTACATTTTATAGGTGCAATACACTTGTTTCTCTTGTTTTACTTTCTACAATTTATATTTATTTTGATATTTATCATGATTTATTGTTTCTATTGATTGATTGCACTAAACATTCTCATATCTAATATCAATTAAATCAATAGCACCCTCATCTTCTAGTACCCCCTACCACATTCAACCCATGGGTTCCCCTTGATGCTCCATTGGGTGATATTCCTAGGCACCTTAGTTTACAAAATGTTCTTTAGACCTTTGTAAGCTTATTGGATCTTGTAGAAACCTACAAGGGGGACAGGAGCATCTCTTGAAATGTTGCATCATTCATTTCCAACTGTGATTTGTATATTGTCATGGATACTCCACTAGAATAGATCATCATAGAAAATATTACAATGTTCTAAAGTTTTTTATTATGTTGTTTATTAACTTAAATTCATATTTAATATTAATAGCATAGCACTCAAAGTTATGGGAATAACTAAAATTAAAATGAAAGAAAGAAGCAAATGAACACACTATCTACACAAATAAACGCAATATGTGACTTAGAAAACCCAATAAAATAACAAAGCTAGCTAGAAGGTGAGGCCTATGCTCTGCTCTCTTTTTTCTCAATTATGAAATGCAAGTACAAAGAAGCAGTGTCTCAGTATGGAGTTTCCATGAACATTATGGTCTGAATTTCTGCCTTAAAATTTTCTACCCCTTTGACATTCTTCAATATATTATTCTATACTCTTTTCACAATTATGGAATGATAACAACACTGCATTAATGGAACCCATTCCTTTCCTAACATCCTGGTATTTAACATAACCTTACAACCATCTAGGGTTCGGGTTAAGGTGTTTGCATGCCTTAATCCTCAATTATTGTTACATTTCTAGACACTCTATAATATTTTTGAAAGTCTAGACATCACTAACCCCACATTTGTGAGTAATGGATTTTGGTGTCCACTCACTACCATGGAAGTGAACAAGGTAGGTCAACTTATAGGAGGCATAACTTCCATATATGAACTCCAATTAATGTGATTTTCACACCATTGGAAATACTTCAATATGTATAAAAATTCCAAGGATGGAGAAAGCAGAAGAGAGAAAACCAGAAGAACAAGGTTCAACACATGGAAATAGTGGAGAAGAACCCCCTCCTTCTCCTTCCACGAGTCAAAGTTCTTCCTCTCATCACCATAATCGTAGAAATTCAAGGGATGCATCTAAGAAACCTTTCTTTAAATTAGATGTCAAATTTGATATTTCCATGTTTAATGGTGAAAGCAACGCAGAAAATCTTAATAATTGGATTAGACAGATTGAAATCTACTACAGGATTCAGCAGATCGATGAGGACAAGGCAAAGATTAAGTTAGCCTCTCTTCGGATAAGTAGCACCACTCTCGCTTGGTGGGAGAGCAAATTGCAAAGTAGTAAGAGTGTGGATAATCTTCTTTCCTCATGGCCTAATTTCATTTCTGCATTAAAGGAACAATTCTATCCCATGTTGGTTGATGCCTCAAAATGGCTTTGAAAGTTTACAAACCCTAAATCACCAAACTGGGACCTACCCCTAAAATGGGCCCTACAAGCCAATTCCTCCAATTTTCCATCGATAAAGTACCGAGATAAATGACAAATTATATAATTATCCATTCTATATCAAACCATAACACCCAACATATCACCAACGGGAAAATTAGTAATGCTAGGCGATTAATTTGTCATCCAATCACTTCATAAATGTCTCCTCCACTAAACCACCTTCACAGAGACCATTTCCATTTGAGATCGCCTTTTATTCCAAATAGATAACCTTCATAAAAGGAAACCTATTAGTAGATGATATGTAGTCACTATGCAATTTTTAC
This sequence comes from Pinus tabuliformis, assembly GCA_031772625.1. Taxonomy (NCBI): domain Eukaryota; kingdom Viridiplantae; phylum Streptophyta; class Pinopsida; order Pinales; family Pinaceae; genus Pinus; species Pinus tabuliformis. The sequence goes on from CM062814.1 coordinate 720,284,606, forward strand.
ACATAGTGTAAAGGTTTTAGCCTTGTTGTCTTCTTCATAATATCATCTCCTATTTAAGAACCTTGTTACATAAAAGTAGCCTCAAATAATCTAGTCTTAAGATGGGAACCAATCTTCTAATGCTTGGACCAATACCATTTATCCACTCCCATTTTACCTTCCAAAAATGTTATTGTGTATCCATGTTGGTCAATATATCAACCTCCCATAGCATTTTTTTACCACATCATCCTATCTTCTTCATTATGAAGCTTGATGAAACAAGAGGCCAACCTTTGAGAAAAATTATGACACTCTCTCACTTAATCACCTTTTAGAACTATATACACTAAAGATATTCATCCTCAATCCTACTAGTTCATATCTCCTAATTTGACACTAGTTTAGAGTCACTTATGGCATTATGCCCATTTCCATAGATATCCTAAAAAATGAAGGTAGTTCTTAGACATATGCCTTCAAATTTTTGTCCCTATTTATAATCCTGCTAAAAATAAATTTTGGCTCCTTAGTGAAGAACAACACCCCTCCTACCCAACATGTACCAAGTTTCTTGTTATAAGCTCCATAAAACCCCCAAGCTATTGACTTATAAATATCTGATTTTCCACCTATTAGGGTTTCTTTTTTCTTTTTTTTTCACCTTTATGAAGTCATAAGTACATTTCATCTTGTAATATACCCAATGAATAACCAATTTTTTTCTTTAAATTTTTTTGCAATCTTAGTTGTCCAAACTACCCATTAAACCATAGTTTGGAAATCCTTATGGTCTACTACATCTATATCTTCACATCAATTCCTTACCTTCTTCTAAATTAGCACCCTAGCACTTACCTTTCCCTCCTAATAGAGTTCTTGCAACATCCCATACCTCCGAAGAGTAATGGAATTTTATCAATATGTGGTAGATTGGCACCCCTCTATGTACTTTTAAGTCATAACCAATTGCCGCAAACCTTAATGTTGATTAAGCCTATAAAGGCTCTTTGTAGCTAGTGATTTTCCAAAATAACATACGTTTTTAATTCTCAACCTCCTAAGGACTTGGATTTTGCGATTTTTTGCCATTTTACTAGGGGAATCCACTTGTTGTCTTTAATACCTACCCATAGAAATTTCAAACACTTTTTCCTCATATTTTCCATAATTCATATTAAAGCAAAATCCATAGAATGTCAATAGGCAAGACTTGCTTCTAGCATTAATTAATGATAATTATTCTACCTCCAAATCATAACCATATAGTGTACCAATATGTTATTATTATTTTTCTATATATTTCGAGCCTTGTCCATTGACTTAAAAGGGAATCCTTGAGATATTTCTCTTTCAATTCTTCCAAGAATACCATTGTAAGAGAGAGGATTTTTCGTATTTTAATCTCCATCCCTTAAGCTAAACCATACAAGTCCAAATCTTCTTTTGGCCAATGTGCATTCCTTATTGCACCCTATCCAAATAATATAACAACATCAACAAATAATATATGTAACAATATCAAACTTCTTCCCTTTTGATACCTTCTTTATGCAAGGAATACTCTTCCTAGGCCTTTCAATAATATCAAAAAAATTGTGGGGGCATTAACATCCCTCTCACAAACCCTTGGGAGTTTGAAGGAAGAGGAACCTAACCCATTTATTAGCAAAGCAAATGATATTAATGAAAACAATCACACATTCCATTTAACCAAGGGTATCAAAGCCCAATATGCATAAGAATCGATCTCATGTATAGTCAATTAAATAGGTCATAATATTTAAACAAACATAATTTGGTAACCATAATTGGCATATTTTTTATTTTTTATATAATGTAGCTCTTATTGATCCACACCCTATATCATCATGAATTTTTATATCATTTAAGAAACCAAATTGTTCTTAACTATTTACTAAAAAAAGATTGGCTTCAAACGTCTAGCAATCACCTTAAATATTGTATTAGATATGATATTGCATAAGGATATTGATTAGGATTCCTCATGGGATGATAGTGAGTATTTATTGGGGATTAAGGTTAATAAAGTTGCATTAAGAGTTCCCCAAAGATTCCGTGAATATTTTGATTTTTCTATCATAGATAATAGATCCTCCTCCAATAAACCATAAAATCATTATAGTCCAGCCATCAAGGCCTAGACTCGCATGGATTCTTTAAGGTAATCCTTTCTCACTTCTAACACTAACTCTTCATTTATGTTCACCATGACCTTGGAGAGCAAGATGATATTCTAAGAACTTGAGTCCTTGTCTTCCCTAGTATTTTCAATGTATAACTTTGGAAGTATTTTACTCCCTCTTCATTTAGTTTCTTGAACCTCTATGCTTTTCTTGTAGGTTCCTTTTTTATCTCCCATACAGTATTGTTATTTATTCTCATTTTAGTATATTCTGAAGAAAAAAAATGTGTTGTTATCACCTTCGATTAAACCATATAGCCCTTACTTTTGGTCTTCACTTTGCTCCCTCCCAAACTAGGAGTTCCCTACTTTTACCTTCCATACCTTTTAAAGTTATTAGTTCCTCCTCCATAAAATCTACATTGGAATTATGTTCATATATACCATCTAGTTTTCCATCCACCTCCTTGAGGCCCTTTCAAAAGTTCTATTTTTTTTTTGTTTGACCAGGCCACAATTTCTCTCTTTACTATTTTTATATTGTCATTAAACTTATACACTGGTGTTTCTTTTATATCCCTATCATATGATCTCCTCTCTTTTTTAGCTAATGATATGAATTCTTATTCCTTTAACTAGAACGTATTGAATCTAAAATATCGTAGTGGCGTTTCGTCCTCCTTTTCCAAGTTAATAAAAATATGAGTATAGTCTAATCTAATCCAATCCTTAACATTTGTGAATTTCTTATTTTACTAGTACTTCCAAAATGGACTTCAAAATAAAAAATTTCTCATGGTAATGCCTTCTGCACCATTCTATAAGTTCCTCCATGTGGGGGCCAATTCTATTTTCCTGATGTCACATTGTTAGGAGCCTACCCTACCCTCCCTACTTTAGGCTTCTTAGGAGTTCATCAATTTATGTACATGGTCCTCCTCTTTGAATAAGTCCAATTAAATAATAGCGGATAGTTATTTAATGTAAAAGGGTTCACTTTATAAGGTTAAATAGGTAGTTATTACCCATTAATGATGGGGCTAAAAGTAGTTCGGGTTTTATGATTGAGAATGTAATTAAAGGAAACATGAGGATACATAATGTTTTGTCTTGTATTGCTGTATTTGGAGATTTGATCAATGAAAGGTCACTCCACCTTAATAGGTAAGTGAAAATTCCTCTCTTTCTTATAATTATCATAATATAGCAGTATATTTCACATATTTCATCTTACTTATCTCTTATATCTAGTTTTCTACAATTATTTTTTCTATATACCTAGTTTATATTTCAAGTTTAAGGGTTAAGGAGCACTAAAGTGGTAATAGAGCTCTTTCTTGAGCTAGTACACCACTCGATTTTAATAGATTTGTATTTTAGGCTATAGACATGTTCCAACATATTTAAATAAAATAAATATATATCTCTTGGTAGGTAAACTTATGGTCAAGGAAGAATTCATGCATAAACTACGAGTTGTATCACCTATTTGGACACCTTTGTAAGATCAATTGGTACCCTTGTGAGTAGTCCCACATCAAACAACACTTGTATATGGAATGATCTTCCATACACCTTTAGGTATATCAAAATCCCTTTAGGTGCACCTAAAACTAAATTCACGTTAACCTACAACAATATTATTGCTATAATACATGTATAATGACATTTGTGGAGGTCACTCTTGCATATGAGGGTATTGTATAGTATAGCTAAGCGTATGATAGAGCCCCTTTAGTTAGTGTCATGAAATATTTAACTGGGTACTATTGTTGGAAACCATCATTATAGCATAGATCTATAACTCTTAACACTCCTCTATCTTTAAGACTTGGAAAACCTATCCTCTATGATAGACCAACAAAATTCCTACATATTTGCATTCAAAAAGATTTTGGAAATTATTCCAGTGCAATAATATTTAGCAAAGAGTAATACTCCCTAATTGATTCATTTTCATAATGTTTTTCTAAGAAAGTAGTTAAGGTTTTTCAATTTAAAAAAAAGAGATGAATCCCTAGCTAATGAGACCACAAGTAATTAGGGTTTTTGCATTGTGATAATTAGGTGGGTCTACCCCTCTAGTAACCATTTTTGTGTCAACCTAATAGAAAAATGTTTGTGGCATATTTTAAAAGACTCCTTACAAGACACAAATTATAGTGAGTTGATTTGGGAATAATAGTTTCATAAAACAATAGATGGTCCCATGGTCCATAATTGCAATATATAAAACATAGAGATCTAAAACCAACAACTTGAAGCCATGTTTCTAACATTAATGGTTCAGTCAAAAATATATCCAAAAAGATGGACATCCAATATCATTTATTGAAATTTATGTGTATCTACCTCAGAATCTATATATCATATCCACACATTTCTCCAATGAAGGATGAACCCCTAACAAAAAAAAGTGTAGGACACTCACATGATCTTTTTTGATACCCTTAGCCCACACTTTTAATAACAGAATTTGTGCCACTGCTTATAAGGTGGAAATGAATAAATTTGGTGGTTTCAATCCCTTAGGTTGTGTTACCCAAATGGGACATCATCTCTCTCTCCATGGCTTTACTAATGACCTACAAAAACCTATAGTAAGGGGTCCAATATTTGGATTCAGAATATTAGCAATGGTGGCAATGGTATAAGAAAGCTTATGGAGGTCACATTTCTTAGACCTGAATTGTGAAGTTCCTTTATATTCATTTTGAACACAACACTCATTGTTCAGTATAATGGACAAAACCATGCAAAATAGGCACAATTATTGACTACATTTCCACCTTTGAGCAATAAAAAATCAATATTGAGGACCTATCTAATTCCTTTTTTAAATATTGTTTCATCAATTTTGTGAAGGAGGAAATTATAGCACATGTCATGATGTAGCACCCAAAAAAATGGCTACAAGGTTGCAAAATAGATAAAGAGACTAATATGGTGATCAATGCCTAAACTAAAAGACATTTATTTGACCCCTCCAACTCTTAACTAGTGAGTATCTGCAAGTTATCTCATGAAGAGATGGTAGAACACCAACACCTATAATTTTGCTATAATTGTGATGAGTGATATTTCAAAGAGCACAAATATAAAAATAAAAATTATTTCAAATGGATGTAACCCCACAATAATAATCAAAAGACATATTATAAGTTTTGTGGATATAGTATGGGTCATCAATGACAACCAGTGCCATTGGTGTCATTGGTGTCAAATGATAAGCCAAAGGAAGAATATTGTTGAGGATGATAGTTCAATGATCACATCAAATGATGTCAAAGTGGCTCAAAATTTATTGAGTTTTTGTTGAATATATGATGTTAAAATGATCTTGTAGATGATATGGTTGGATAGTCTTCATCGAGATCTTTCCAATGGTATCACACGTGGCTAAACTCTTCTCGGATGAAAAGATATGTCAGATTGAAAGTTCACATTGAAGAAAATGGTGAAAGGGGTCAAACCCCAAATTCATTAAATATCATGCAAGTTCTAAAGTAGATATATGTTTCCTTGGTAAATAAGCGGTGGTTGGTACCCAATGTGCACAATGTTTAACAAGTTAAATTTCATGCAACTTTGGGAGATCTAGCGAACAAAAATGAACTTATGGTTTGATGAGCAATGGATTGTGTGCAAACTTGAAAGAACTTTTAAGGAAGGTTGAGTCCCTCTCACCACATGGACATCACATGCTGGAATTATAGGTGGTCCAGTTGTGCAGTGACACATGGATGAATAATATTGGTTCTCGGGGATGATATGGACATGCAAGTAATCACGTAGCGACAAGTGGCAGCATAACCCTGGCTCTTGGTGGTGACATGGATGCACAAGTGGTAGCACAATGACATGTGAAAACATAGGACTGGATCATAGTGATGACATGGACATGATGACGTGGTAGCATGATGACGACATGGCAGCATAACAAGATGGCATGTGGCATGTTGATTTGGCATTTTTGGTTGGTCAATAAGGCAAAAATTGGGTGACATGTGGTACCACACAGATAGTGCCATGCAGCCTTGGTGACATCATGCTAACATCAACATGACTTTAACTATGGACCCCTAAGACCGGGTCACATAGCATGGTCACATGGAGGGCTCTAGAAAATCACCAAACGTCAATATTAGGTCAATTGATTTCTAAATTTACATCGGTTTTGGGCCCAGCCTAGGGGGCACCCACACATATTGATATGTGTGCCAGTGTGGTGTCAAGAGTATGGATAGAATGATGAATCATTCTATTGGGAGTGAAACCACTATCTAAAATTGCTTGGTGCATTGGTATGTTGTGTACTATGTGACAAAGTTGGTGCATTAGCTTCATTAGCGTATGGTGTGGTAGATCGAAGGCCTTGTCTGAGTCAACTTGGCATAGTGATTTGTTAGTGTGTTGATCCATATTATGTGGTGTCCTGAAGGCCTTGTCTGAGTCAGCCTAGTGCAGTGGTTTTTTAGCATATAGTGTGGTAGCCCGAAGGCCCTATCTGAGTCATCCTGGCACAGTGGTTTGTTAATGTATTGGTTCATACTATGTGGTGACTCATAGGCCTTGTCAAAGTCAGCATGGTGCAATGGTTTGTTAGTGTATTGGTTCATATTGTGTGGCAGATTGAAGGCCCTATCTAATACAACTTGGTGCATTGGATTCATTAGTGTGTTGGTTTCACACTGTGACACGACCCAAAGGCCCATCTGCGACAATGTTGGCACATTGATTTTGGGAGCATATGGAGTAAAGGTCATATCTAATACAACATTGGCACATTAGTTTCTTGAACATATGGTGTGGAGGCCTAAAAGTCGTGTCTAAGACAAAGTTGGTGTAGTGGCATATCGTGTGGAGACAATATTAGCACATTATTTCTTTGGCATATTGATTTCGTATGGAGGCCAAATGGTCTATCTAAGAAAGTCTTGGCGCATTGTTCCATTGGTGTATTTTTTTTTGTGTGGAGATTGTTAGTGTCGGTCTTGAAAGCCCTCCATCAGTGATCAAAGCTCTTTGCATTTGTATTAGTAGGTGTCTCATGAGTGTCAAATTTTGCATCCCGTTAGGCATGCCATAACCCTGATGGAGGAGCTGGTTTATTTGCACCCCTCTTGGTTTTGCTGGATCAGGTCATATCAGTCATCAAGCTCTTTCAAGCTTGTCTTGTTTTGTCTTAAGGTCAGAGGTCCTAGGTCTAGGATTTTGGTCATTTATCCTTGCAAGGTCATGTCTTTGAAAGTCCTTGAGTGCCCAGCAAGCCAGAGGGAGGATTGTAAACATGTTTCTTTGATATTTTCATCATGTACAGTTCATTTTTAACCTTGGATTTAAAAACTTTGTTTTTAAAGCCAAGGTCATGTTAAATTTGTGTAAAAAGAATGAAATTCCAAAAGGTCTTCAAAAGGACAGCAGTAACCCTGGTCCCCTTGCCAAAGTCCCTCAGATGATCTACCTGCAAAAAGAATCAAGTCAAAGCACTCAATGAGTCAAAATCAGGATAAAGGAAACCAAAAATCAGTGTTATAAAGTGTCAAAAGAAAAAACATTAGAAAGTGGGTTTGTAAATGAATTTTTTTCAAATGAGACTTATAAAAGCCCAAATTCCCTCCTTTCACTCTCATTGTGCATTTTAGAGCTTGCAAGAGAGAAAGAGAGAGTGATTGAGAGAAAGGAACAAAATTACAGCGATTTCGGGCAGCTGAGAGGGGCGCGACCCGTCGAGAGAGGTGCGCGACCTGTTGGGAGGTGCGCGACCCGTCCAGAGCCTCTCTGCAGTTCTGAAAATCAACGTGCGCGACCCGTTGGGAGGGGCGCGACCCGTTGGGAGGCCTGCGCGACCCGTTGAGCCGCTTGGCTGCAAACTTCAAAAAAATTTCCCTAATCTTCTTCCAAATCACCAAATTTGCTCGAGGTAGGTGCTCTAAACATGGATTCATTGCTGTTATGAATGGTGGATGTCATGGGCATGCTTTTATGATCAAAATTTTGCAAGTGGAACTCTTTATATGGCTGCTATGTTCATGACCAAATTGTGCTAGGGTTTGTGTTGTTTCAAGTTACTTTTCCCCTTGGTTGGCTTCCCTCCTTTCCCTATCACTTACACTCATATGTTCATCTCTTTTCCCATTTATTTTACAAATGAAATGCAAATTTTTCCCCATCCCTAGCCATTAAAAATGAAAACCCTACCCCTTTCCCAAAGCATCAAAAAACAAAAAATGAAAACCCTGATTCCCCTCTACCATATGCATGTGCAAAATAACAAAAACTGTTGGTAAACATGTCAGCATGTTTTGTGCATGGTTTCCCTTTTTCCCTTATTGAAAATGTATACATATATTCCCATATTTACTTTCATGCATGTTTTTCCCATATGCAATAATCTTTGCAAATGATTTCCCTATTACAAATATGTGTTCCTATATGCATATGATTTGCAAAATTTCCCTTGAAATTCCCTGTAATATTTATATATTCCCATTCCTTGTTAAAAGATCCCTCCCCTAACATTTCCCTCATGTTTTGTTCCCCTTGAAACAGCATAGATTTCAGCACTTTTTGCAGGCAGAGACAGCAGTTTTATTTGTCCACTTTGCTCCTAAACCATGTCGGAAACCAAAACTTATGAGCAAAGTGATGACCATACATCATCTACAGAGGTTGAGGAACAGAGGAGGCCTCGTAAGGGTGGTAAGGGTGGACATCATAAGCGAGAGGAGCCCACCTCTCTGGCAGAATTACAGGCTTGTCCCATGGCAGTGACTTGTTTTCAGTATATGTCTTGTTATGATTTCTGTGAGAGAATTTCTCAGATTCAGCACCATAGAGAGTTGGCCCGCTTGTTTGTTTTACACCTCCATGATGGACATGTCACTCTGGCAGGGGTGAACTTCACATTGACACCTGAGGTGATCTCACAGGCTACAGGGATACCGAATGTGGGTGAGGTGTGGCCTAAGCGCAGATTGCTAGATTTTGTTCACTTTGAGCCCTATGTCCGGCCACCATTCGTGAGACTTTTGACGGGTGTTTTTCCATTCAGATTTCTCCAGAGCGAGTATGCTCCCATCATGAGGCTTATTATGCATTATTTTACCTGTGAGGGCAGATTTTCACAGGTGTACTCATATCACATTCGCCTTTTGATGCATTTCACCCGAGTGAGGATGATGAACATCCCGGTCTTCTGGTTTCATAACATTCAGAGGATGGTGCCCATGTTGCAGAAGAAGACCCCGGCCCAGCAGTACAGGAGTTTATGTCATTATGGTTTGATTCATCTCATAGTCTCACATCAGTTGACTCAGCAGGGCATCTCATGGGAGGAGTTCATCTCCCGTGAGTTTTTCACAGTGCCACCTCAGCCACATCAGGAGGTCATTCATGAGGAGGGAGGACCATCTTAGCAGCCTGATGCTCCCGTCACCCGACATGTCAGCTCCACTCCTTTGGTCACTTATCAGAAAGGCCCAAGGGCCTTATTTGCAGCAGCTAGGCGAGTACTATCTCCACAGCAGGTGGAAGGGGTCTCGCCTTCATCTTCAGCTCAGCGAGTGTTATCTCCACATCAGGTGGAAGGGGCCTCGCTTTCTTCACCAACACAGGTACTACAGAGGGGCAAAGAGCCCATGATTCATGAGGGTCCGGTGATTGATCTTGAGGCCAGTTCTCCTAGCCAAGAGGCGAAGGAGATCATTCAGCATCTCAGGGCTGAAAATGATGTTTTACAGAGGAGACTTGAGGGTGCCCAATGGACTATTACTTACCTGGAGCAGCGGAACAAACAATTGGAGGATGAGAAAGCACTTGATGAGCTATGGAGGATTCGTAGCAACCGAGTCTTGAACCGTAGAAGACCCGGTGATCCATTGCCTGCTGACCGAGAGTCAATGCTCATTCAGGAGAATGCTCACTTGGAGAGGTTGTTGGCTAAGGCCAACCAAGAGAAAAAGCTACTGAGAAACATGAAGAATCACTATTGGACAAGGATGCATGTATGCAAGGCCAAAATGAAAATGTTCCAAAGGAGGTTGTCCGAGGCTCTTAAGCGGAGGAAGAAGACCAATCCACTCCGTATCTTGGCTGAGGCATCCCTCAAAAATCATGGCACTCACTAGCATCAGCTACAGCACAAATCCCAAAAAAATTTGAGAATTTTGGGTAATTTTGGCATTTTTTGGAAATTTACAGGTTTTGGCTCCTCAACGGGTCTCACCCCCGGTGAGACCCTTTGTTATCGTAGCTCCTTTTTGCAAAAACTCAACATTTCTAGATTTTTCATGCAAATTTACATATGCCTATGGATGGACTTGAGTTTTTATGGGGTTTTGGACCTCTAGAAGGTCAAAATACATGCAAAATTTGACTTTCTACCCCTTTTTTGAGTTGCAGAAGCAGTCTTGGGAGAATTGAGTTTTGACTAGGAAAATGAACTCCAAATTCCAAAATTCTAGTTGGGTTGGAAAGTAGACTCGCAGACCTTTCCAACGAGCTATCCTACACCCAATTCTGACACCGGGAAGTGCCCCAAACAGAGCTCCAAAGTGCGCGACCCGTTGAGGAAATTTTGCCAGATTTGACTAGTTCAGCCCAGAAATTGCAGATTTGACTCTTTTCGACTTTCTGAGGTTAATGATGGTTTTCATGGATGTAATTGTGACACTTTTTGAATACTTTTACTCTTGTTTAACATTTCTAGAAGATTTATGCATGTAAAGGGTAAAAATTGAATGTATGAACTGGTTTCCAAGTTTATAGAGGCAAGTTGTTTTGACTGCCTATTTTGTAGTGCTTAGTTTAGAAGTGGTTCAAACAGCTCCTAGGATAGTGAGCTCGACCCATGGAGGCAGGGAAAGAGGTTAGATCATCTATATTATGTACTTTCTTGCTCATTTTCATGGTGGGACTCTTGAGGGAGAAGCTATCATTGTATTATTTCACTGTATCTCTGCAATTTTTGGCTAAGAAAGACCAGGGTTTTGCAGTCCTCTTTGGGATTCTTGTGGATTCATGTGTTGATGATGTGTTTCCCAATGTTCTTGTAAGTGTGTTTATGTGAATCATTTCCTTTCCTTTACTGCTGCACATTAAACAAATGAAGTGCTAAAGTATGAATTCATGCTAGCCATGCTCTGCTTTTAAATTTGTTTAATTTCAATGTTTTCTACTGTCTAAAGGGAATTCAAAGTCATTGTTTGCTCTCTTTAGCTCCTCATCCTTCATTCCTGATCATCCATCTCAATCTAAGGCATCAATACGGTCTCCTACCTCGCCCCAAAGAACCCCCTGCAGAAACTGTGTCAAATCCCCGCACCCAAAATTGCAATTCCTCAATTTGCCACCAAAAACCCAAAAAACCCCAAAATCAACTCTTTGATCAGTTTACTAGCCTAATATCAGTGTTACCTTGTTGGTCATCTCATCCCATTGAAATATTTACCGAGATTGACCGGAGAGAGCCTTCTCCTGCCCCGTAGGGCTAGCTACGAGGCTAAATGGTTTGATGTAGCCTTGAGGTTTACCTTTCTCAACCTGAGGCGAAATTTCAAGCGCTAACAGAGACCAAACGCTCTATCGAAGACATCATTGGTACATTTATCCTGATTGGCATGTTGGTTTCATGTGGTGGCAAGGCTTTGTCAAAGACATAATTTCCGCATTGATCCCATCGATATATTATTTTCATGCGGAAGCCAAAGGCTCTATTCAAGACAACATTAATCCATTGGCATATTGCTTTCATGTGGAGGCCAAAGGCTTTGTCTAAGACATCATTGGCCCATTGGTTTTGTTGGTGTATTGGTAGGCCTAGGTTCGAGTTTTGCATGAGACATACATGACATACAATTCATCCTAAAGGGTTATCCTTTTATGATAATAGCATGGTCAGTAAAATATTGCTCGATTTCGGGTTCAACCCTGCAAAAAGAATCAGAGGTAGTTTATATGTGTGTGTGTGTGTGTGTGTCTTGTATCAAATCATTGCTCATCATGTTTCATTACATAGGCGGATTGGTGGTTTTGTTTGATTTGTGTTGTAGAGGTCATGAGGTTAAGTTCTATCAAGTTAGTCATAATTTTCTTTGTTGTGGGGTTCTTACTACACCAGAAGGTGCATCTTGTCACAACCATAAATTTTAAAAAGGGCTAATTTAATAGATCAATATGCATTATGGAATTCAGAATACTACCCTGTAACACTTTATTTATATTATCGTAGTTGGAACATTACATTACAGATTTGCGAAGATACACAATATCTTTCAAAAGAATATCAAACTGAACCATGATAGAACCAAACTACAAACAAACACAAGCACAAGGATTTGGGCTTCATTCCAACAGCATTTCAGCATAAGCTTTATCTTTCTCTCTCTCTCTCTCTCAGATCATTACCTATGGCCTTATATAGATTTCCTTCTTCATTCTGATCCATGCTCGCTTAGTCTAGTCCACTTTGATCCCTTTGACGGAATCCATATGCTTTGTTCCATATCCTCTCGATCCTTTCAAAACTAGTGCTTAGATCCTTCTTCCATGGATTTAGAAAGTCCCAAGATAACCACTTTTGATCTCTGTTTTTCGCTTTCTTTTTTTTGTTCTTGGCTTCCAACATGTTTTACCATTTTCCTTTCTTGCTTCCATTGATCACTTACACAAGTCTTTTTCGGCAAAAATTGATAAAAACTTCTCAAAAAATGAAGGACCCAATAAGCCCCGACCACAGCTTATTGACTATCCCTTGAGTCAATCCTCTCTTTATACACTCTGCTCTTCTTGTGGTTGTGCAACTTCTATTGATGTTTCTCCTCCCTCTTTTGTTGTGTCTCATTCAAACGAACGACCCAACTCTGGTATTGTCTGCAAGACTTGAGCTTTAAAATAGTTATAATATTCCACAACAAATTTCCAAGTAGTAAGCAAAATAGTAACATTATCCAAAAATTAGGTTGCATTCTTCGTAGTGGACTACTAAGGATGAGAAGATCCAAACTTTGAGCTTGAGTTGGGGGTCGAAGATCCCATAACAAAGTTTTGGTCTTATGCAATTCTTCCTCTAACTGATGAATTTGTTTGTCAATCACTTCAGCTTGAATAAATAAACTTTGTTGTTGCGTGAGATCGGGAGTGGTGATAGCTTACTGAATGAGTTGTTGTGTTTGTTTTCATAGCTAATAAAGAGGTTGATTCCATTTGAAAAGTAGGCTCAGCCAATCCTGTACTTGCCGAAAAATCTCCTGAGAATCTCTTCTAAGTTGTTGAAGAGTATTGCGAAAAGAAAATCCTTGTTCAATCTCTTGAGTAATATGTTGCTTGAATTATTCCACAATATTAGGAAGTGATTTGTGCAACTTGGAAATAGTTCCACACAACTCTCTATTTGCAACAACTAACTCCATACAGGTAGTTTCAAGGAACTCAAAGCATTAAGCAAGTTGATATATAGAAAAATATTTTGGAGCATTGGGCACAATCTTGACGATGGTCGCCATATCTGCTAGAGCTCAGAACTGAGTTCTTCAACTTGTTTCACCACATGCTCTTTTTTTCCATGCAACTGGTACCTCTCCTTAGTGATAGTGAGGATTTTTTTTTGTTGTTCCTCATGAATAGTCACAAGCTCATTGTATCTCGAGTCAGCAAGAGCTAACTGGTCTTCAAGGTGGATCAATGAAGCTCTGATAAACTATAATAGTTGCAGTGAAGGCTAGGTATGAATATCATTCATAGATAGAGTATCAATCGGAGGAAACCTAGCCTACAAGGGTTGGCCACTTGCAACAGACTTCTCTGATTGTCCTTGTTGTGAAGTTTCAGTCTCTTGAGTCAGCTCTTGTTAATAATCTTCACATATTTTGGTAGTAACATAAGAAGGAAAGATAGGGATTATATCATGTGACTACACAAACAAATGCAATGCCTCCAGATAGTAATTCAAATCTCGATTGAGTAAAGAAATTTGGACTACAAAAACAACTATGTTGGGCTTTGTCTGCAATATGGATGAACATTGCACAAGTGGTATAGGAAGTGCCTCTGCAATCTGTATCGATGGTCTCATATCCTTGGGGTCTAACTCAACTTACATGTCAGCATCTTCAGTGGTGTTTCCAAGTTCGGGATGATCAGAAATGGTTGCGGATGGCAATGTAATGTGGGGTGATGATCCAGGGTTATGCATAGGAGTTTGAGCAAGTGAGGAGAGAAGTTGTTCTTCAACAATTTTTGTAGGCTTGACAGGGATTCAGTCTCATCATCTATGAGACCAACAACATGAGAAGATCTAACAACATTATTGGTAGACATAGAAATAACATCAGTATAATCTTGGGCGAAAGCGAAAGCATCAAATGTAGAAGGGTCGATATCGACGATTATTGGGGGAGCATACTAAATAGGGCTTATAGAAGAAAATGGAAGTGTTGGAGTTTTAAATTACTTACCGATAAAAGGAACAACATTGGGTATCTGAGAAGTAGAAACAATGAAGCCTACCAGGGATTTGACTTCTAACATAGTGTTATGGACATAGGACACGCACTCTTGAAGCTTCTTCATCATAGGATGGAAATCATGCACAGGATTAGTTGTTCACTTCTTAGAGGATGACAGAGCATCAAAGATCGAATCTCGGGGTTGCAACGCATCAAGAGAATAGATAATTTTGGTCTTCTTCTTCATACACTGGATTTTTAGCCAATAAAATGCCTCTTGATGGAATGCCTCCTCCGACGTATAATAAGGCAACGACTTCATCATAAATGTTCCTGTGTTGACAACCTTGGGCCAAAAAATTGTATTGGCGTGATTAATATTGAACCACATTTGCACTACATATTTGTCGAAAATTGACCTAGGCACTATGATCTTAATTTGAGTAACATGAAGCATTTTGGTATGCCATTTCTTGAATGCATTCTCGTTGAACTCTATGTTAGCAGCATCCTCTTGAGTTTGCCACGAGACATAGGTGAGAGCAAGGAATCCACCATCTGACACTTCAACTGGGATTTGACCTTTTGGGGCACACCATTTCAGCATTGTAATAACAATGACCAGGTATCCATAGATGAAATATGTTCCCCACTTATGTACATCCTCACAGGCTTCAAAGAATTCATTCAGAAGATAGTTGCACCAATTCAATGACTCACCCCACTCACAAGCTTCTGTGACAAATGTTGCATCTAGCGTGCATTCCCCCTTTGTATAATGTTACATGATTTTTTTAGCTATAATATAGCAGGAGAACTTAATTATGTCATTATTTATCTTATCGATGACAGCTACATGGCCCTTTCACTGAGTGCCATATTTTTTGTATCAGTTGGCATCGCCTTTCTTCTTGTTTTGGAATACAGTTGAAACAACGGGACCATACATGGATAATCTTGAGAGCTAATGAATATCATCCACATGGATGGGGTATTCCTTATCGAGCCACAATGAACCACTAGATAATATATTGATAAGGAACTTGGTACATCTCATGGCTCCACCAGTGGAGCCAAAGACGGGAAAAACCCGTAATTTCAGCAAAGTGGACCTCTGCAACCCACGAAACTCAAGCTTGACCCTTAGTCTACTGCCACTATTTGGGGCTGGAATGGAATACATGTAAACCTCTAAATTAATGTTAGAAAGAGCGCTGAGTTGAACAAATCATTATTGACCAGGGTAGTTTTCTCATACTTTCCCAAGACATCTTCTGTAGGCATAATACAATCATCTGAGACATCACATGGAACTACAGGCTTGGTAACATGACCCATGGTAGATGGTTAATGACTATAGACAATTTTAAATAGGGATGATGATGAACATGAGATACAGGGGAACTAGACACAGTATTCAGGGCGAAAAACTCTAAGGGATACATAAACACAATTGAGAAATAAAACTATGAAGCGTGACATTTATAGAAAAGGTAGTAGCATGGCACGTAATGACTCAATCATTGGGAGAGTAAATGTGACAACTTAGCAAATTTTGGCTTGCTTTAGATATTGATGATAACCAAGACATAATGCCCATAACATGACGTGAATGACCCAAAAAGGAAATGCCACAGTGGCAAATTAACGAGAAGTACTTTAATGCCTTAAAGTGCAAATTAAATATCTGAAAGGTGATTGTTACAAGGAAAACTAAATTAATGATTTAAAAGACTCAAATTAATAACTGAATAAATGGCGGAAGTGAAGCTTTATACCTCCTTGACCACAATGGGTTGCAGTGGGTCACAACTAAGAAACAACACAACGACTGACGCAACTAAATTGACTGACTAACTAACATGACCAACTCTATCCTAAATCTAAATAATGCCCCCCTTGAGGAGAGCGAAAAACCCAATGAAGTTAATGACCATAGTAGGGCTCCAAGCATGTGTCATTCACCCAACCAGGCAAAAGGACTTTGTCAAGTTGTGTGATCTTAACGACTCTAGACTGTCTTATTTCTGCAACAAAGAAAGGACCCAACCAATGCATTTGCGATTTTCCAAGATGTTTAAGGTACTTACTCTCATAAAGCAGAACTTTATCTCCCATAGAAAAATATTTTATTTTAATATGTTGATCATGCCAAGATTTTTGTCTCTCCTTCTCAACACTTTGATGGAAATCTGTAAGAAAACAATGTCCATCCGAATCCCACAACTCTTGCAATCACTTTGGAATAGAGTCATCATCAAACATTTTGGTGGCTTGTGCAATGAATAAATTTGGAATAATGAACTCCGCAAGTACCACTGCTTCTCTACCATATACAAGCTTAAATGGAGTATACTTATGCAAGTGCTTGATAGAATTACAATAGGCCCCTACCATATACAAGCTTAAATGGAGTATACTTATGCAAGTGCTTGATAGAATTACAATAGGCCCATAATGTAGCAGGAACTCTCTCATCCCATCTGTCTGTGTTAGCAGAGCATACTTTAGTGAGTCCCTTTCCCAAAATCATATTAAAAGCTTCAACAATCCCATTCGCATGCAGATGATATGGGCTACTTTTATGGTGTTGAATCATGAACTCCTGCAATAATGTAGCAACAGTTTCATTAATAAAGTGTGATCCTTGATCACTTGTGAGACTCCTTAGGAAGCCAAATCTTGTGATAATATTTTCAAATATGAACTTGCAGGAGTATCAGTAGTGCAATCCTTAACATGATTTGCCTTAGCCCACTGCATCAAGTAATCAGTTGCGGTGATATATAGCAAGTGTGTGAATGTCTCACAGGAGAATTTATGGGCCTAGAAAAATCAACAACCCATTTCTCAAAGGCTTCAAGAGCTCTAACCAGATGCAATGGAAGTTCATCCCAATGGGAATGTCTCCCTACCCTCTGACATACATAGAAATTTTTGACATATTCCTTAGCATATTTGGAAAGAATCAGCCACCATAGTCCAACTTAGAGCACCTTCCTTGCAGTCACCTTTCCTCCAACATGTCCTCCCGCAACACCACAATGGAATTCCCATAAAATTGCTTCCCTTTCATGATCGAGAATGCATCTATGTGAGATATTATCAAGTCCCGTCTTATACAATTAGCATGCAATTAGATGATAATTTTCAACATGCACCACCAAATGTTTCTTCTGCATTATTGTATAGTCCTCTTGGCACTTACTAGTCGCTAAAAATATTGCAATGTCTTCAAGATAATCTAGCATATATTCAATTCTAAATAGATCAACATTAGGCAAACGATCATCAAGTGACCCTCCTGTTTCTCCCGAATCTAAGCGAGAAAAATGGTATGTTCCCATGTTAGCACGACCCGACTTGATAACAACTTCAAACAAAAACTTTAGAAACAAAAACAACCATTTACAGATTCTTCCTTCAAGAACAGGTTTATTGACAAGATATTTCAATGCAAAATGATCAATTAAGAACTTGAAAGGACCTCCAAGCAAATAATGCCTAAACTTTTGAAGTGAATATACCATGGTAAGAGCTTCCCGCTCAGTTGTCATATAATTTCTTTCAACATTAGAAAGTTTTCTGCTAGCAAAATAAATTGGGTGATCAAGATTACCTTCACCGGGTTGTGCCAAGATAACACCAAGACCAATACCAAATGCATCAATGTGTACATGAAATTCTTTGTTCCAATCTGGATAAACCAATATTGGGGCACTGATAAGATTTTCTTTGAGAGTGTTGAAAGTAGCATCACATTCTTTAGTCTAGACAAACCACTTAGCCTTCTTTAACTTCCCCAATGGTGAGGTAATCAAAGCATAGTTGTGGATGAACCTACGATAATACCATATATGTCCCAAATTGGAATGCAACTATTTAATACTAGTGGGTGGTGGCATATTTAGGATCACTGCAACTTTGGCCGGGTCTACACACACACCATCTTTGCAGACAATATGTCCTAGTAAAGTCCCAAACAGCACTGCAAAGATACATTTCTTCAGATTTAATGATATTTTCAATTGTCTATAGTGATCAAACATAACCTACAACAAGCTAGAATGCTTCTTCAAGAGACTATAAATTGTCCAATCATCCATATAAACTTCGAGAAACTTATGAATATACTCCCTGAAAGCAGCAATAACAATCCTCAAGATTACAGTTGGATCATTTTTTAGGTTGAATGGCATGACATGGTAAGCATATGAACCCCATTAAATTGTAAAATTGGTTTTCCTCTTATCCTCCTCTACAATACGAATTTGATGATATCTAGAAAACCCATCTATAAAGGAATAAGCTTCATTGTTTGCAACATTTTTTAAGACTTCATCGCTAAACGGATTAGGGAGTGGATCATGGACATAATCATTATTCAAGCTTTGGTAGTCTACATAGACTCTGATGTCATTTGAACCCTTCTTCTCCTGAATAACAATAGGATTGATCCACTCAGCTTCATCAACAAGAAATATGAGACCCTGAGCTAACATTTTATCTATGTCCCTCTTGACATTATCTTTAACTCGCTAATTCAACTGATAAGGTCAATGTTTAACGAGCCTTTCATTGGGTTTCAAAACAATTTTCATTTCTCCTAAATCTCCCTTTATCCCTTTAAGCTTTGAAACAGATGCAAGAAAAGATCTTCATATTCCTTCAATAAATCAAAAAATTATTTTGTATTTTGCTCATCCTAGAAGTCACCAATAGAGGCTAACTTGGGATTCTCTTTAGTTAAAATGTTATGCTTCCACAACTTCAAGGGTTTTAGATGTGGAGCATCTTTAACAATGTCATCTTTGATACTTCTTTCACCTTCAAAATCTTTTAATGTTAAATTCCTTAATTCCTCCAAGTCATCATCTTTAGGTTCCTTGTTAATCTTGCCACAAGCAACAACTTCATGAAATCCATATTCATACAAATGTTCATAATATCCATAACTACTACATTCAGTAATAGGTTTTCCAGTGGGGAATAACACTATTTTGATTTCTTTCAAAGCCTTAGTTATGTTTGTGTCCTCATATGAAAAGAATAAATCACTACAAAATTGAGCTATCAACACCTCCCAATTAGTTGTTTGCCTCTTCATCTCCTCTTTTAAGTACCAGGCTTGTAGAAATGTCCCCAATGTGTGAATGAACTGATGCACCCATAATTCAACAGGAAGTCCAAGTTTTATCCATGTCGTACTACATATTTGAACATGCTTCTAAGGATTAGAATAACCCTCATATACAAGAATAGTAAATCGACATACCATAGCATACTTAACTGATTCCCAGTTTTAAAATTGGTGACAATGAGCTCCCCACCATCTTGCAGGGTTTGCTTGCAGATCAACATCCATCAAAGGAATCTTTTGTGTTTCTTTAATATTTGAATCAACTTCTTTAATAAAATTGAAAACATATCCTATACCATTGAAATTAGGGTAATCCCTTACCTCGGTACCAATCCAGCGGGCATAACGAATAGTTTCGTAGCATCTAGAGTGCAGCTCATGGTCCCCTTGTTGCCAATCATCCAGCACAACATCTGAACTAAATTTTATGTGTTGAACACTCCTCCAGCTAAGAGAACCATTTGATGTAGGATTGATATAGTCCTCCCTCTTTCCTACAGTAAGCTGATATAACTGATCCAAAATATTGGGCTCTTCTACATCATCAACAAGCTCTATAAACCTTGGACCTTGATAAGGATCCAATGGTTGTATGACTCTGATTCCATCTACTTCAAAAGTCATGGTCTATTGGTTGAGGTTGATAACAACATAGTTTTCAAAGGCCCAATCAATTCCTAGCAAAGTTGGATATGGATCTTTGTCACCCATTATATCAATAACTTCAAAGCTTGCATGTGTTTTCACTCTTACAATATCATCTTCAACATCTTCCAAACAACCAACGGGGAGAATGCAATATTGATTAGCCATACATAGTTGAATAGGGGAAAATTCCAACTTGGGTTTTCCTAATGCCTCCCAAGTTTTCCTTGAAAAAATGTTTACATCTAATCCCAAACCTAACATAGAGTATTTAATCTGGAATCCTACAACTTGAGAATTAATGAGGAACTCTCTTCATGTTATCCTCTTGTTATAATGGACATGTCTGGAATGAAGTTTAGGAAAATTGGTAGAGATAGGACTTTCTAAAATCTCTTCATCTTTGACAACAATTTTGATCTTTTTGCTCAACCTACCAAACAATTGTTCATCAATCATAATGTGAAGGAACAACTTAAGCCACTCCATGACAGGATGAGATGTTGCTTGCAAATACCAAGAATTCTTCAATTGCTACTTTAATTGTTGATCTGCTCATGGGCTATAATAATTAACTAGTTATCTAAAAAAAATTGCAACATCCTTGTAGCACTCTTCCTGTTGTGTAAGTTCACAAGACTTCTTTGGAGACATAGGCCTTATTATAACAGGTTTCTCTAATACCTCCTTATCTTCTCTATTCTGCTTGCCTCCTCTGGTGACAATATTAATGTTTGATTGATGAACTAGTTTTTGCTCTCTACATTTTGCATTGATTAAATTAGTGTCCCTTTGTCGTTACCATCTTCCCAATGAGAAATCAACATAGGACAATCTTCAGTAGCATGTGTGTTTACCCGGTAGTGGTAACACTAGGGCCTCATAGGTAACAAACAATCACGGTTGACATGGCCCTCTTTGTCACAGTTGTAGCATCGAATAGTGCATCTTCCTCCATATCTCCCCCCTCTTAGGCCACCTCCCCCTCATCCTCAAGGAGCTTCATTAACCCATAATGCAGTGTGGTCAAGGTGGTCAGCCAAAGCATCCAAGGCTCTACACTGGTTTTTATGGTGGGTTGGAGACCCACAAAAGTCACAAAACATATTGTTTGGAACACTGGAGTACTTATGCTAAACAGGGCAAAGACAAGGTGTATTCTTGTAAGTGTGTCAAATCTCACAGTATTCATTAGCTAACGTACCTTAAAGGTTAGGAAATGCATGATACTAAGTATGACCCTGATATGAAATAATTGTGGAAACTTGTGCAACTCCAGAAGTAGGTCTTAGTGGTGGTGGAGGTGGTCTTATAGTCATAGTAAACAGACCTACACTCCACAACCTTAAGCACTCAGTAGCGTGATGCCCCTCAATATGACAATTAGTGCGCCATACTTGTGGATGAAGGGGTCGTGCGATATGCATATCCTTCAACCTCTCTGTAAAATCAACAATATGATGTTATAAACCAATGATAACAGGATCACTGGAAGTAGTACCCGACCTATACTCATGTGGGTATCTCACCATTGCTTCAATCTTCATAGCTTGTTCCAACGCATCCTATAAAGTATCAATCTTCTATTGCAACAACGAAATTCTAGTCAATGACAACAAACCTTTAATTAACCAATCTCATTGATGATGAGGATCAATTAGATAAGTGAGTTTCTCAATTGTGTCTTTAAACCATTGCATGCACTCCCATGCAGTCTCACCCTCGCGTTGTTTAATATCCCATAACTCTACTAAACCATGTTGGTTTGTATGAGGGAGCTTTAATTCTTTAATAAACTCTCATTTAATCACATCAAGAGTTGGATTTGGATTCAAATCAGACCACTTAATAAATTGTCTAAGTGTGTGATCCCTCAAAGTCATATGAAATTCAATGATCTTAGTAGCATATAGGTTTTGTCTAGTGCTCCAGATAGCTTCACATAGATACCAGTGGTGTTTAATGTCTATGTCTCCTCGGCATGAAAATTCCGGGTATTGAGTGAACAAACTTGCGACATTCCCTACCATAGTTGTTTGACTAGATGTGACTTCTATAAAGCCTTGCAAACTAGGCTATGAATAAACTACAGAATTCATCTGAACACTACTACTAGAAATATTGACTCCACTAGAGCTACCAGCTATGTATCTATTATAAACTTTCTGGAATTTTAAGTTTTGACTAGTTTGGAAATAAAATTAACAAGATTTTGATACAGTACCAGGGGGGTTAGGAAGAGAGTTAATTACATTACTACTTTGCAAATTGCTTCTTGTGGGGATTGAATCATCTTCAAAGAATAATCGTCCCATTATAAAATGAATTTCTTCATCTACGGGAGTATTTTTGTCACTCATCACAATTGGCTATTTAGGTATTTTGAGCATATGGTTTCCTCCTAACTCTTGGTGGGCTCCACTTATTCTATTTTGGTCTCCTATCACACCTCCTCTCGCTGCTCTTATTTCGCCAAAATGAGTCCTTCTCTTACATCACTATTTCGCAAATTTGGGCTAGCCATTGCATCTATCCACATCCTCGAACTACTCAAAGCTTCACCTATCCACTGCAACTCTCTTCTCCTCCTTCTAATCTCTCGCAACTTATTTTCCCTCCACTCATCAACTATCCATGCCCTTACGTGCCCTGAAATTTCCTTCCTTTTGTAATTAATTTGCATCCATCGCAACTTCTCCTCATCTTCCACGACCAAGCAACATCTCTCCCTTAAATCCCACCCCTAGTACCTAGGTTTTTAAGTTTCCATGTTAGTCTCCTTGAATGGTAGTAGGTTTTCTTCTACCATGAGGATCTTGATCCATAGAGGGATTTCTTTCAACAACCTACCCCACAACTCGTACTTAAATATTGCTTCAGATTTGGAGAAGGATTGATGGTTCTTCGTAGCAAATTCAATAATATAACCCTCTAGAGTCTCTTAAACCCAAAATTCAACAAATTTGGTCAGTTCAGTATCAAGCTAGCGTAAAGAAGCTAAATTGGTTGTATTCCAGGTTCTATGAATTTGAAGTAGATTCCCAGTTCCTGTCTTGATCTGCAATCTTCTCAACCAGTTATATAACTTCTAAGGAAACTTACACTAGAAAATTTCGTACTAGTTGCTTATAGGTTCTACAAATAAGATTTCCTCCCTAATCCACTCTAAGTTCTTATGTCTTACCGAAGCTTACAATAGGAAAAACGAATCAAGCTTCCCGTACCACCACTCTTGAATATCACCTTCGAGTACTCAACTATCGGCAATGGAACCATTTGTTGGCGGTAAGTTTTACTTTATAGACCTTGGGTTCGACCTCAAGTTGCCAACATAGATACCATCGAAGTCTAGCACAACATCAACATTTTCATTCCTCCGCGAGGGAGACACATCTAGACCGAGGCGTGCTAAGATGTCTAAAGATGATGGGAAATGCCAGATAGTGTCGAGGTTTGAATTACCACATACATTGTTCATTATTAATTTATATATGCAGGGAACTGAATAGTTTGCACACAATAAACAAAACCAAAATATATGCAGAACATGAAATTACAAACATTTTAAAAGGGCTAACTTAACATATCAATATACATTCCATAGAACTCATAATAATACCCTATAACACCTTTATATTATCAGATTTGGACCATTACATTATAGATCTGCGAAAATATGTGATTTATTTCAGAAGACTATCAAACTGAACCATGACAAAACGAGATTACAAACAAACACAAGAAAAAGGGTTTGGGCTTCATTCCAGCTGCATTTCGGTATAACCTTTATCTCTAACACTCTCTCAGCTCGTTCCCTATGGCCTTATATAGATTTCCTTCTCCATTCTAATCCACTCTCACTTGATCTGGTCCACTTTGATCCCTTTGACGAAATCTAGAGGCTTTAGTCCATGTCCTCTTTATCCTTTCAAAACTAATGCTTATATCCTTCTTCCACGGCTTTAGCAAGTCCTAATATAACCGATTTTGATCTATGCCTACCACTTTCTCTTTTTTGTTCTCAACTTCGAACCTATTTTTCCATTTTCCTTTCTTGCTTCTGTCGATCACTTTCGCAAGTCTTTTCCAGCCAAAATTGATCAAAATTTCCTAAAAAATGAATGACCTAACAGATCCCAACCACAGCCTCTTGACTCACCCTCGCGTTAATCCTATGTCTGTATACACGACTCTTCTTGTGGTTGTGTATCTTCTATTGATGTTTCTCCTCCGTGTTTTGTTATGTCACCTTCAATCGAAGGACCCAAAAATATTGATTAATTTTTATTATGTTTTTGGGGCATTTTTAATGTCCAAATTAATTTCTAGAAAAAGGGAAATGGAAAAAATACTTTTGTGATCCAACATGGCGACATGAAAAGTTATGAAGACATTTTTTATGTCAAGAAGCTATATTTATCTTCTTCTTCTTTTTTCTGGTCTCATGAATAGTTTTTTTTTAGATGATCAAATCGAGAATTGAAGAAGTTGTCATGGTTGAAAATTGGGGAAGAGATAGTGGTGGTACCGATATGAACAGATTTATGGAAGGGTATTGTTATAGATTGATGAGCGCCAGTATTGCAGTAAGGATGTTGCAACTCCTGGGCTACCATCTTTACTTATCAATCCAGGGTTGTACAAACTTGGAGGTGACAATGCTATATGCACAAGTAGAAGTGAAGGTCCTGCCTGTTGTCACTTGTTCATCTGGCAAGAGACCCCAGGGGTACCAAGCCAGACTTCTATAGGGTTAGAAGAAGCTTGATTCTTTGATGGAAGAAGAGCAAATATATTCTAAGAGAGCTTACTCTACTGCAATAATGAAGAAAACAACATGTAATGCTAAATCACACCATATCCTAATTAACCATTTAAACATCTAAACTAAGCATAATTGCTAAATCAACACTAACCTAATGATGGTATCTAAGTTACAGAAGTAAAGAGCATCAAACCAAACTAATGTGTAAGCAAGGAGACTAAACTAAGTCTGTTTTCGCATTTTTGGTGTTTTGGTAAAATCAAACATGCAAGGAGTCAAGCAGGAGAGCAAGCAAAGATAAAAATCAGTGAAAGGAGGACGTAACGAAGAAGCAGTGCATGGGAACTGTTGGATCGACCAGCGAACAGTAAAAATGGAAGATGAGCGGCGGAGATCTTATCGCAGGAGATTACATGAATAGATGGACGAACAAGACTAATGGGAGATGAATGGCAAAGATCTTATCGTGAGAGGTTAAGTCAATAGATGGACGAACAAGACTAACGGGAGATGAATGGCAGAGATCTTATCATGGGAGGTTAAGTCAAGAGATGGACGAACAGGACTAATGGAAGATGAATGGCAGAGATCTTATCGCGAGAGGTTAAGTCAATAGATGGACGAACAAGACTAATGGGAGATGAATGGCGGAGATCTTATCGCGAGAGATTAAGTCAAGAGATGGACGAACAAGACTAATGGAAGATGAAGGCAGAGATCTTATCGCAAGCGGTTAATTCAATAGATGGATGAATATGACTAATTGGAAGATGAATGACGGATATCTTATCACAGGAGGTTAAGTCAAGAGATGGACGAACATGACTAATCGGAAGATGAGCAGTGGAGATCTTATTGCGAAGATGAACCAAATAGATGGATGGATCACATCAAATCACATGGCAATAGAAGGGTAAAAAAACGTGCGGAATGATGGAGCGAGTTTCCGTAGGCGCTAAGCAGTTTCTCGCGTGCCCTTAAAGCTGTAAGCGAAATTCTAAGATTTTACGCGATTAGCCTAACTGGGTGACACGTAGCACGAAGAAACCACTTTTCTCGCATGCCCTCGGGTAGATATTTGTCGTGCAAGAGTCCGCATGAGATTGCACGATAGCAGTTGGATCAAGCTAAACAGATCAACAGTGGAGATTTGGAGCGCATAAAGTCAAATGTTGAAATGAATACGAAGAAGCTATGCGACACGCGGTTGACGGTGGTTGGTCAGGGTTGTTGTGAAAGGAAATCTATAGGTATAATCCTTGCTATCCTGCTAAATGAATACAAAGGCATAAACGGAAGCAAACTAGAGCACAACCAATCTACGCTACATTGTTGTAATGGAAATGCAGCTACTTAAGCAAATGAACGATTAAACCATGAATCTATGCGCTACCCTGTTGTAATGGAAATGCAGCTACTTAAGAAAATGAACGATTAAACCATGAATCTATGCTAACATACATGTACAATAAAGAGGAGCCTTAGTTTCTAGGGTTGGGCCCTAACCCAAGAGCTTCAGCCCTCTGAGTTAACTCAGTGCTGGCTCAAAACAAAACTCATTCTTATTATCAAAACAATGGATTACATCAACAACTTTCACAAGTCTTGCAACTCGAAAATAAAGTAGAGTTTTACAATCAAAAGTTTGAATCCTACTGAGGTCCTAGGCCTCTCTACTTATGCATCTGAAGTCTCCAACGACTTCCTTAAAATTAGGGAGGCTCAGCTCCCAAACTAGAGATAAACTGGTGCTTTGACTTCCACTTGCTCGGCTGCCTTCTAGTCCTCATGATTTGGCTGGTTGCACTCTGAGCTGATGGAGGAATATTCGAATGGGGGGGTAGTAAATGAGGAGGATTTCCCTCCTATAATTCCTCTCCCTTGTCCCATTCGAGTTTTAACCAAGATCTTTGCTAAAACTCTTTTCTTTTATCCTTTAATCTTGCATTACATGCACTTTAGACCACAAAGAAAAATATCAAACTCTAACTCATCTTATAAACAAAATATAATCAAAAGTATGCAATAAGTTGTGAGAATAGTTGGTTTGACTTAGCTAGGAGGTGAATTAAGGCCCATATAATTACCCAATGATGAGGCTTATCATCACCCCCCTACTGAAAGTGTTGCTCATCCTCTGAGAAACTTAGTCAATGTCCATGTCCTTCACGGCTCTGGTAGCCTCTCTGACATCCCATGCCTTTGTTGTGGTCTCTTCTTCTTGTGCATAGAAGCCTACTTTCCTTTCTACTTCTTCCCACTGGCTCTTCCCCTCTTCTTATTTTCTCCCTTCTAGCATTCTTAGTAGTAGTGGTGGACTAAGTTTTAGGACTATCCAATTGACCTTCAACCTTTGCATTGATTGCTTATACATAGGTGTCTTGTTGAGTGCATCTCTCAACCTTTGAGGGGAGTGATATTCTCTGATCTTCAAATTGTGTGGTAGTGTGTTCCATCTCCTTGAGCAGGCATGTATACTATCATCTCCTAGCAGCCTAAACATATCCTCAAAATGTGAAATTGCTTGCTCTTAGGCAACCAGATATCTAGGTGCCAACTGAGGATCATTTGCAATTAGATTATGGGTGCTTAATAGGGCCTTGGGATTTGATTGTTCAGCTCTGATGAAAAGAGTTTCATTCTGCTCTATGGCCAATATTCTTTTCATCTCCGTAGCCCTTGACTCCTCATGGTTCATCCATGATGCCAAAGCCATTAATTGCAAGTCTCCTACCTTGGCATTAGGATCCCAAACATTCTTGTCTGTGAGGGCCTTTTCGTGCAAGTAAAATTTAGCCATTTTGGCCCTATCCTCTAGTGTACTTTGATCACAAAGATCAATAAAATTCTTGTAGTCCTGAAATGGCAAGGTGCCCCTTTGTGCTAGTGTTTTAATCTGAAATTGCAGCCATTGTTCTCTGAGGTAAAGAGCATAGGATTTAGCTAGCATCCTACACTGGATGGCCTCTAAGGAGAGGCTGTCCATACATGCTAGTTGGTTTTCCCTTTCCTACAGTTGTCCTCTCAGCCATGCATTTTCCCTCTCAAGTTGATCTCTCATTATTGCTTCTCTGTCCCTTAAGCCACTTAGCTCTTTGTTTTTCTTATCTTCTTCCTCTTGTTGTTCTTTCTCATCTCCATCGGTTTCTTCCTTCGTTTCCTCCTCTGTTTCAACATCATCCTCCTTCTCTTCTCCTTCATCATGTTCCTCTGTATTAGTTTCTTCTTCATCCATCTCATCCCCATCTAGCTCAGTATCTTCTTCTTCTTGTTTTGCCTCCTCCTCATTCACAGAAGGACTAACATCTTAGGTGAGGGTTTTGATGTCATCCTCTGCTGGTAAATCTCTAAAGACCAACCATGTTATAGGGATTCTGAGGTTTTGGAGGGCATCCTCAATGAGGATCCTGGTCAACCCATTGTGAGCCAATTGTTGGGAATTCCCTTCCTTTACTTTGTTGTTGGAGTCTATGAGTGATTGCATCAAGAAATAGGTTATGTTGAGTCTTTGGTGAACTGGTGTTTCTACCCCAAATCTTAATTCTTCAAGCATTCTAAAATGGTAGCCATAAACCACACTGTATCTACCCTCACATGAGATATATTTAATGAGTTGGTAACCTACCTCACTCCATGGGTATGGCAGACTGTCTCCCCTTACTCCATTTTTATCCTCTATGGGTTCTTCAACTTTTGAAAAGAATTTCCTTTTTGCCACCTGATTGTCTGCTTTGTCTTCTTTTCTCTGTGGAATTCCTAGGGGAAGTGTGGTGACCCTACTGATGAGCTCTAGGTTGAGATCTATAGTGAGCCCTCTAACTATAACAATGGCATGGATTCTATTGTGTGGAGTGAGGGAATGAGGAAATTCTTGAGCCACCTCATCATCATACCCTGTGAATTTTTCAAAAAACCCAACCCATTGGGGTCTTATAAAGATTTCAAGAACTTGGGGGTGTTGTTGTATCCTCATAGTGTTTGTGGGTTCTCTCTTATTAAACCCTCTTGTCAACTTGCTTGTGAGGCTTGAGGAGGAAATGAGAGGTTTGACACAAGAATTTTAAATTCAAGAGAAAACAAAGTTTCTTGTGTATGTAATTCACCTTCCACAGTTGTTATATCCACTAGCTTTTAGAGCATTTCTAGTTCATTTGCTTGTAAATGGGGATGGATTTTTAGATCTTACCTCTTTAGAATGGTGGCAGTGGATAGTTCTCATGATATTCCCTCTTGAACCCCTCTCTGCCTATCTTGTAGACTGCCTCTATGTATCCTGTAGACTGCTCCTATAGATTGTTCCTGTAGGAATTCCTGTGCATGCTCCTG
This sequence comes from Pinus tabuliformis, assembly GCA_031772625.1. NCBI lineage: Eukaryota > Viridiplantae > Streptophyta > Pinopsida > Pinales > Pinaceae > Pinus > Pinus tabuliformis. The sequence goes on from CM062814.1 coordinate 720,314,053, forward strand.
TAGAAATTCTCTTGTAGAACGATGGATCCTTGCTTCCGGTGGGTGGCCAGAGTTATGAGCATGACTTGTGCGAGGGAGTTTCGAGGAGGTGGAATGCACAAATGCATGCAAACAATGTTTTGTTTGCCTTTATAGATTTTTGTGGTGAGGTTCCTCGTAATGAGCTCCCACTCCTCGTAATCAAATCCCACCTCGTAGATCCATAGTTAACCACTTCTTGTCCTACTCCTCCTCTGTCTTTGAGTTGACTGCGGCCATGTGTGAGAGGACACTCGGTTTTGTATGTGATGACTGAACGAAGGTGGCCAAGTTAACTGGCCACCTTTTCACTTATAAACCAACTACCTCGTAACCTTTACAACTTTTGATCAAATTATGCATATGAGTGAGTGAGCAGGATACTTACCTGTGGTCTCGATGCCATGCTATAGTTGTCAAAGATCAGATGTGTTGTGTTGTTTATTTGCTGCATGGTCATTCTTCTTCCTCCTCTGCTATCTGTGACTGAAGAACTGATGTTGTTGTTGTTGTGGAGCTCCTGGATCATCCTAGTGAAGACCTGTAGCTGATGATTGATATGCTGTGGGATAGGTTGTTATAGGACCTGACCAACCTACCATTCACCCTCAGATTTCTCCCTGTAGATTTTCGGGGGATCCTATAGGAATACAGGGGATCCTATAGAAAACACAGTATTCGCCTAAATAGAAGCAATGAAGTGAAAAAAACAATGGAATTGATGGAGAGATGCATGGTAAGGAGTGGATGAGATGAATATATGTGAGGCAGGGTTCTCCTTGGATCCTCTCTTTGCTCCTTGATTGTCTTTCTCGCCCACCTGCAAATAACAATTATGTCTTTTTCTCTTTTTCCCTTTTTTTTTGAAAAGCACCTAAGCTTTCTCAGAGAGGTTTTCACCCTAGATGTTTGCCCTGGGCGCCTCAAGGAAGGTTTTCACCCAGGGATCTTCTTATTCTCTTTTATTTTTTATTTTTATTTTTTTCATCATTGGGCCACCTCACGAGGTTTTCAACCCAAATATGGGACTTAGGCGCCTCATGGAGGTTTTCACCTGAATCCTTTTTTTTTTTTTTTTTTTTTTTAGTGACCTGATGAGGGAGGAGTTGGAACTTGCTCCACCATCATCACTGTCTTATTAATATTGTCAATGAACTCTTGTTTTGATAAAGGCCTCTTGTACATTTTCAATCGGTGTCCATTAACAAGCAATGGAATGGCTTCTTCATCTATAGTCCTGATTTGCACTGAACCATTATCATGGCATCTTTCCACCACATAAGGTCCAAGCCATCTTGTCCTTAGCTTTCCCTTGAAGTCTTTATACCTAGAATCATATAACAATGCCCAATCGCCCTCTTGAAATTGCTTCTCCTTAATATGTCTATCATGTCAGATCTTCCTCTAAAGCTGAACTATCTCTGTATGTAGGAGGGCCTGCATTCTGAATTCATCTAAGCCATTCAACTGGAACAATTTTTCTTTTTGTGCATGAATGAGATCCAAATCTAGTTGGGCTACCATCCTCAATGTGTAATATTCAAGCTCAATGGACAACAAAGCCTTTTTCCCATAGACCAGCTCATAGGGTGTAAATCCAATGGTGGTCTTCCATGTTGTATTATAGGCCTAGGTGGCCTCAACTAGTCTCTATGCCCAATCCTTTCTGTTGCTGCTTACTACCTTGGTTAAGATGCTCTCCAGTGCCTTGTTAGTCACCTCCACTTGCCCATTAGCTTGTGGATGATGAGGAGTGGAGGTTCTATGCTTGATTTTGTGATGGCTGAGTAGTTCTTCAATCATGTTGGAGGTAAACTGGCTACCTTAGTCTGTGGCTAGCTCTCTAGGGTACCCAAATTTGTAGAATACATTCTCCCTTAGGAACTCAACCACCTTCTCTTTTGTTGCTACCTTAATCGCCTTGGTTTCAGCCCACTTAGTCAAATAATAAGTGCACACAATAATGTATTGTTTTTGCTTTGAAGGAGGGTTGATAGGCCCAATGAAGTACATGCCCCATTTGTCAAATGACTCGAAAGTCACTTGAGGTTGTAGGGGCATTTAATCTTTTGGAGTAGGCTTTCCCATCCTTTAGCACCAATCACACTAACTAATGTACTTCTTCACATCTTGATGAAGAGTGGGCCAATAATAGCCCGATTGTAACACTTTGAATGTTGTCCTCTTTGCTACAAAGTGGCCTCCACAAGGCCCATCATGATAGCTCAGAAGGATGTCAAAAACTTCCTCTTCCCTTACACACCTTCTCAAGATTTTATCTGGGCCAAGTTTGAAGAGATTGCCCCCAATCCAGGTGAATTAGGGCGCTTTTATTGACTATCTTGCTCTTTTCTTTGGAGGGAAAGTTTGGTGGGAACTGTGCTGATACCAAATAGTTTGTTATATCAGAAAACCATGGGGAAAGAACTAAAATATCAAACAAATGCTCAGCTGGTAACTGGTCATCCACCATTCCTTATTCATCTGCAGGTAGATTCATCCTAGATAGAAAGTCTGCAACAACATTTTCCTTACCAGGATTATCAAAAATAGTCAGATCAAGCTGTTGTAATAAAAGTAACCATCTTATAATTCTAGCATTCACATCTGGTTTGTTCATTAAATATTTGATTGCAACATGATCAGTATGCACAAATGTTTGGTAGCTTGTAATGTAATGCCTAAATTTATTTAATGAATGCACAACAGCTAGGATTTCCTTTTCAATCAAAGTATAATTTAGCTCAGCCTTTGGCAGGTTCTCACTGATAAAATAGATGGCACAGGGAAATTTCTACTCTACCTGGCCTAAGGCTACTCCTATGGCTTTGTGTGAGGCAACAACATGAATATGAAAAGGGAGGGCCTAGTTTGGGCCTCGAAGAATTGGTGAGTGGTTAACTTATCCTTTAAAATGTCTAAGGCCTCTTAAAAGATTTTTGATCATATAAACTCAGAATCTTTGGCCAACAACCTAAATAAAGGAGAGGCCAACTTTCTGAAGTCCTTTATGAACCTTTGATAATATCCAGCTAACTCCAAGAAACTCTTGACATCCCTCTACTTTTGAGGAGGTGGGACCCTTTGGATGATTGCCATTTTGTTTGGGTCCACCTACAGTCCTTGCTGAGATATTAAATGACCTAGCACGGTCCCTTCAGTCATTAAGAATTCACATTTTTTTGGACTAAGCGACAGGTTCATTTCAATTCATTTGTGCAATACTTTGCCTAGGTTAGTCAAGGCTTCTTAAAAATCACAGCCATAAGGTGTAAAATCATCCATATAAATTTCCACTGCATCATGTACTAGTTCAGTAAAATACTCAAGACTCCTCTCTGGAAAGTGGTAGGAGCATTGCATAGGCTAAAAGGAAGGACCCTATAGGAAAAATTACCCCAAGGACAGGTGAATGTGGTATTATCTTGGTCTTCTGGGCAGATTTGGATTTGGTTGTACCCACTAAATCCATCTAGGAAAGAAAAGAACTTCTTCCCTGCCAGGCCATCTAGCACTTGGTCAATGAAGGGTAGGGAAAAATGATCCTTCTTTGTGGCTTTGTTCAACTCCTTGTAATTGACACAAATCCTCCACTTACCATTTTTCTTGGGAAATAACACTAAAGGAGAGACCCACTCACTGCCAGAGATAGGGTAAATGAATCCTGCATCTAGCAGTTTTTGTATTTCTTCTTTGACTATATCTTTAAGAGTTGGATTCATCCTCCTTTATGGTTGTCGGACTGGCTTTCAACCTTCTTTGATGTATATGTAGTGAGTACACATTGAGGGGTGTACTCCCTTTATTTCCTTGTAACTCCAAGTGAAGGCTTCTCGGTTTTCTCTCAACATGTTGCATAGCTTTTCCTCTTCAAGAGCCGAAAGAGATGGATTAATTTTCAAAGTTTTCTCTGGGCCAAATTCTATGGTTTTGAAACGGAGTGGGTTGGAATTGGCCAAGAATAATTCAATTGGATGATTGTTCTGGGTTTCCCTTACTTCTTCTTCTGATGGTAACAAACTAGGAGTTGGACTTTGGAGCAGGTGCTCAATTAAGTCATCCTCATATTGTTGTCCTCCTCCTATGGTTGCTTCCAAAGCATAAAGTTGGGTTGAATAAGCCTCATCTTCTTCCTCCTCCTCCAACCATAAAGGTAAATCATGCTCTAGAGAAGGTTGAGTAGGAGGGTATAGGACTAACTGCTTGGACATATGCCCATTCTTGATGGTCATATTCCCAGCTCTGCAACTAATGTAAGCATCAGTTGTGGCCAACCATGGCCTCCCAAGGATGAGAGGGTAACCAGTAAGCTTAGCCTTAGGTTGGAGAACTAGAAAATATGCAAGGTACTCCCAGGAATCAATGGAGACCATCACATCCTCCACAATTCCCTCAGGGGTGACTGTGGAACGGTTTGCAAGTTGTAGAACTATTGTGGTCTTCCTTAATGACCCTTGGAGGTTGAGCTTAAGCATGGTGTCCTTAGTCATCACATTAATGGCAGCCCCCAGATCAATCAGAGTGTGTGGGATAATGGTGCCATTGATGTGCACATCTACTACAGGGCTTCCAAAGTCCAAATATTTTGGACATATTACCTGCCCCAGTGTTAAGTTAGACAACTGCCCAATGACATTAATGGTAGGGTCATCCCTTTTTCTTCTTCTTGGGTGCTTGAAGCATTTCTCCTTAATCAACTTATTGTAAATGGGAACATCTTTTATTGCTTGGAGAAGGGAGATCTTTACACATAGATTTTTCAATTCTCCCAAAAGTTCAAGTTCTTCTCGAGTAGGCTGGAGTGGTTGGGCTAATCTCTCAAGAAAGGGTGGATTTACTTTAAAGTTAATTTCCTCTCTTTCTTCCTCAGCCTCCCTATGTGGAGAGGGAGGTTGGTTATCTGGGAGAATTCTCCCAGATCTTAGGTTGATCTCCTGGATTTCTACCGCATAAGCTGGGTATGATGTCTCTCCACTGTAGAGTCTACCTATTGTTCAGATTCCTATTTGGTTGGTCAGGCATCTGGGGTTGCTTGGGTGGAGCAGAGTGCAAGAGTTGTGGTTGGGTAGATGGTGGAGGCAATAGAGCTGGAGCATTGTTGTATTGGGGCCTCCACCCCTGGTTTGGGGTATTCCACTGAGGTTGTGGTAGAACACAAGGTTGAAATGACTGGTTGGCTGGCTGGGAATGATACTGAGATGCATAGGATAAAGGAGGGGGTGTAGAGCAGGAAGGATGAGCAAGGGGTCCTCAAGAAGGTATAGTTGTGGCTTGGTTGGGGTTGTAATATGCATGGCATGACCCTTTCATACCTTGCTGGTATGGTCTAGGCCCAGGAGGTCTCCTTTGGTTGATGTAACAAAGCTACTCTTTGACCCCTTCAGTGCCTTGATATACAGCTTTGAGTCTGGGTAAAGAAGGGCACTTGTTTGTGGAGTGGTTTTCTTCACAGACTGAGCAAATCTCAATGCAGTTCAATGGACATTCATTCCTAGGATGCCTCCTAGTGCATCTAGGACAAAAGATGGCCAAGGCTCTCTCTGCTTCCTCTTACTTCCTTTTGATGTTCATGGTGTCCAATTGCAAGGCAAGGGTTTGCAGCATCTCACTTTTGAAATCTTCCAACATATTTCCAATTTCACCCTTGATGGATGAGTTGGAAGATGATGTACTAGCCATAGGTTGACTACCCCTACCCTTTTTCCTAGCTGTCCTAGAATGGTTTCTAAAGACAGTCTTGATATCCTCATAGGGTAATTGGTAGATATCCCCTCCTGCTAACAAATGTAAGGTATCCAGAAGATCTTCCCTTACTCCTCTGAGCAGGACCAGCTTTAGTGACTCAGGGTCAAGTGTGCACCTGACCCTTTTGTAACTGAGTTGGAATCTTTCTTCATAGTCTTCTAAGGATTCATCCTGATCCATGGTCATCCTAAAAATCTCTTCTTTAGTATCCTTTGACCTACAATAGTCCCTATATTTTTTGTTAAAATCCTACTACATCTGAGCCCAAGTTATGATGCTATCTCCAGGTAAACCCATGAACCAGCGCAATGCTGCATCCTTGAGGGTAGATGGAAATAATTTTAACTTTTTCTCATCATATGTATAGTCATAGGTTCGACATATAACAACAAACTCAAATAGGAAAGTGTCAGGGTCCTCTATGGTCAGGCCATGGAAATGAGGTAGGGCATAGGGGCTTATATTCTTCATCTTGGTGTCCCCATTGGTTTCCCTGATGGGGAAGGCACCCTCAACTCTCTCTCTATTCCCTCTGTCATTTCAGTTTTTAGCCATTGGTTCAGTAGGAATGGGTTCCTCTTCTTCTTCTTCCCCTATAGGTTCTTCAAATATGTCAGGTTGCTCACCTAAGGGTTCCTCCAGTTCACAGCCACCGAAGAAGAGAGAAGGTTGGCTGTTGGATGCAGTGGGGGTATTTGGAAAGAATTTTCCTAAATTGTCCCTACTCCTACGAGGCATGAAAGGAAATGTTTTTGGGTTGGTTTTTGGAAGAATTTTTTTTAGCAAGAAATTACTTTGTAGAAATGAAATTATTGATTGAATGAAAACTACTGACATAAAGAAACTACTTGCTGAATTGAAATTCTACTTGCAGAATGGAAAGGAAAGCAGATAATGACAAATGAAAGAAAGGAAGCTACTAGATTACTTTTGTAGAAATAAACTAATGGAAGAAAGTTGAAGACTAGAAATAGAAGAAAAGAAAGCAGTAATCACATTCTACTCTGACACCTCCCCGGAAACGGCGCCAAAAAGTGATGAGCGCCAGTATTGCAGCAAGGATGCTACAACTCCTGGGCTACCAGCTTTACTTATCAACCCGGGGTTCGTACAAACTTGGAGGTGACAGTGCTATATGCACAAGTAGAAGTGAAGGTCATGTCTGTTGTCACTTGTTCATCTAGTAAGAGACCCCAGGGGTTCCAAGCCAGACTTTTATAGAGTCGGAAGAAGCTTGATTCTTTGATGGAAGAAGAGCAAATCTATTCTAAGAGAGCTTACTCTACTTCAGTAATGAAGAAAACAACATGTAATGCTAAATCACACCATATCCTAATTAACCATATAAACAGCTAAACTAAGCAGAATTGCTAAATCAACACTCACCTAATGCTAGTATCTAAGTTACAGAAGCAAAGAGCATCAAACCAAACTAATGTGTAAGCAAGGAGACTAAACTAAGTCTGTTTTTGCGTTTTTGGTGTTTTGGTAAAATCAAGCATCCAAGGAGTCAAGCGGGAGAGCAAGTGAAGATCTAAATCAGTGAAAGGAGGACGCAACGAAGAAGCAGTGCATGAGAACCGTTGAATCGACCAGCAAATAGTAAAAATGGAAGATGAGCGGCGGAGATCTTATCGCAGGAGATTACGTGAATAGATGGATGAACAGGACTAACAAAAGATGAATGGCAGAGATCTTATCACGAGAGGTTAAGTCAATATATGGACGAACAGGACTAACGGGAGATGAATGGCGGAGATCTTATCGCGAGAGGTTAAGTCAAGAGATGGACGAATAAGACTAACGGAAGATGAATGGTGGAGATCTTATCATGAGAGGTTAAGTCAATAGATGGACAAACATGACTAATCAGAAGATTAATGGCGAAGATCTTATCGGTAGATTTTAAGTCAAGAGATGGACAAACATGACTAATCGGAAGATGAGCGGCGAAGATCTTATCGCGAAGATGAAGTGAACAGATGGATGGATCACATAAAATCACGTGGTGACAAAAGGATAAAAAAATGTGTGGAATGATGGAGCAAGTTTCCATAGGCAGTAAGCAGTTTCTCCCGCGCCCTCAAAATTGTAAGCGGAATTCCAAAATTTTACGCAATTAGCCTAACTGGGTGACACGTAGCACGAGAAAACCACTTTTCTTGCATGCTCTCGGGCAGATATTGACTGTGCAAGAATCCGTGCAAGATTGCGTAATAACCGTTGGATCAAGCGAGATAGATCGACGGTGGAGATTTGGAGTGCATAAAGTCAAGTGTTGAAATGAATACGAAGAAGCTATGTGACACATGGTTGATGGTGGGTGGTCAAGTTTGTTGTGAAAGGAAATCTACAGGAATAATCCTTGCTAACCTGCTAACTGAAGACAAATGCACAAACGGAAGCAAACTAAAGCACAACCAATCTACGCTACACTGCTGTAATGGAAATGCAACTACTTAAGCAAATGAACGATTAAACCATGAATCTATGTGCTACCCTGCTGTAATGGAAATGCAGCTACTTAAGCAAATGAACCATTAAATCATGAATCTACGTTAACATGCATGTACAATAAAGAGGAGCCTTAACTGCTAGGGTTGGGCCCTGACCCAAGAGCTTCAGCCCTCTGAGTTAACTCAATGTTGGCTCAAAACAAAACTCATTCTTGTTATCAAAACCATGGATTACATCAACAACTGTCACAAGTCTTGCAGCTTGAAAATAAAGTAGAGTTTTACAATCAAAAAATCTAAATCCTACTGAGGTCATAGGCCTCTTTACTTATGCATCTGAAGTCTCCAACGACTTCCTTAAAATTAGGGAGGCTTGGCTCCCAAACTAGAGATAAACTAGTGCTTTGACTTCCACTTGCTCGGGTGCCTTCTAGTCCTCATGATTTGGCTGGTTGCACTCCAAGCTAATGGAGGAATATTCGAATGGGGGGTAGTAAATGAGACGGATTTCCCTCCTATAATTCCTCTCCCTTGTCCCATTCGAGTTTTGATCAAGGTCTTTGCTAAAATTCCTTGCTTTTATCCTTTAATCCTGCATTACATGCACTTTAGACCACAAAGCAAAATATCGAACTCTAACTCATCTCATAAACAAAATATAATCAAAAGTATGCAATAAGTTGTGAGAATAGTTGGTTTGACTAAGCTAGGAGGTGAACTAAGGCCCATATCATTACTCAATGATGAGGCTCATCATAGATGCTCGCAGATCCAATTTGAAATATTGTGAAAAGGGATCCATGTCAGTTTGAAGAAGGAGATGGGTGCCTCCATCGAGGTTGGTGCCTCAATCAGGTTGGAGCCTATTGCAAGTTAGTGCTTGCATATTATCAATGTTGGTGCCTAAATAAGGTTGTAGCCTACTCTAATGCCTCCTCCCGCATATACCCACATTTACAATCTCTATAGGGTAAACATGAGTTGAGTGCTACTATGACATGACCTGACCTCCAAGTTCCAGTAATGGAAGTGGGGCCTACAAACCAATAACTTATTGATACTTTTTAGAAGCACTAGATCACCCAAAAGTCACTCCACAACCTTTGATGATCAAATCATGAGCTGGAACTGCTTTTCCACAAGCCTAAAACCCAAAGCTCACCCACCACACAACATGCATGTAGTTATGAGGCTCCATCCACACCCATAAGCCTGTCTCCATGTGGTTATGACCCAAATATTCTAATTATGTGAATGTGGTTTCGAGATATCTACAACCTTTTAAGGCTAACCTCTAGACCACTGCCCAAAACTACCTCTAACTTTCTTGAATCATTATTAGAATGATAACAATGTCAAGAATTCAAACTTATACAAGATCTTGACCTAGACATGCCTAGTACATAATCGACATATCGTCAAACATATGGTAAACTTATAAGCTACAAGTCATGAATGCATATATAATCATAAACCTATGAACTTCATCTAAAAATCACCAAGAAGGTCTAATTCCCTCTCAAGTAGATGCAACAACACTTGTTAGCACATGCATTCATCAACCATACAAATACATATCAAATCATGGACAAGAGCCATAGTTAGAGCACATCATAGACCCATGCTTATAACTAGCATATAACCAGAATATTAACCATGACAAATTAGTCATCAAATAAACATAATAACAAGTACAAGTGCTCATAGATAACAATAGGAAAATAACTCTTATTAACATATGCAAAAGCTAACCAAGTCAAGGACTTCCATGTACCACCTGACCAAATATTGGGATGAACCAAATCTTTCTTTTAGCCAATCACCCCCATGCCATATTCCAACCATGAATGTGGGACATCATGGGATAAAACAAGACATAATCAACCAGTGACTCCATAGGTTAAACCACCTCCACCCTCAAGTTACTGTGATATCACCTAAACCAGTCTCGAGATCACAACACTAAACCAAGCTTGTATGCCTCAGAATTCCTTCACAATAGCTTGAAGAATTTTCTTATCTCCACCCACCTGTCGAGGGCTTCCTAGAGAAAACCATCTCCACACCCAACACTTGGGAATTTTCCTAAGACCACCTCACCCGGTTCCAAAACCTTCCGGCATTCCAAAGCTCAACCAATAATGAATCTCATCACACCATGGCTACCCCAGAAATGGCAGGACATGGTTGAAGACACTATCAAAACTAGGCAAAACCCATTCCAATGACAATAAATGAACCAAATAAACAAATGTATATACCATGCATTCACACCTCAACTAGGAAATCACACATGCAACCTTTTACCACAAAATCCTCCTACTGAAGCTGCAAATCCAACCTTCTCCCTACTTTCCTTCACTTTTCTTTTCCTGCCTTTCCTTTCCTTTCCTTGCTTGCTTGCTTTCTCCTCTTGGAGCTCTCTCTCCCCCTATATCTAACACTATTCTCAAGCCAAAACTGAAAAAAGCTATGAACTGGTTCTTTGATGCCTTTTTATTATTGACGTCTCATTTTTCTTCATTTTCCTTCTAATTTCCTTGGCATGCAAATATGTGTCTCTTTACCTCCCTTTTCTCCTATTTTCCATTATTTCTCATAAATAAATGCCAATTATCGCCTCTTTGCCTTTGCCAATTTCCATAGCCATAAATAAACTGCAAGTGATCCCCACTATGATGTTCACTCACCATTCAACTTGGAATACGTGTCCTGTGGCCTTGGTCTTTTTTGTTACAAACCCCTCCCCCTTAGGGGAACACCATCCTCGGTGTTCTATGACGCTTATGACTAGCAAATCAATGAAAGCAAAACATACTACCTATGGAGCTTTATAACATAACTTGATACAATATTTACAATGACAACTACTGAAAAGATGGCAAACATACCGTTTACTGGAGCTTTATAACACAACTCATTACAGTATTTACAATAACAACCACATATACTCATGCACATTTGCTTCAACTAGCAAACAAACATATTGTTTATGGAGATTTAAAAATCCATCTCAATACAATATTCACAATAATATACACATATATAAATATGCACATTTTCTTTAACCAACAAATAAAAGGATACGATGCTTGCATCAACAACAAGGGAATACAGAGGTTCACACCTCCACCCTCAAAGTAATACTAGGATTTACCTCCTTCCCTGGAAGTCCAAAATCCACTGCCAAAGTCAAACCTGCATCCAATTTCCAGTGCCATGATCCTTACACTCCCCTCAATGAATAATTACTACATCATTGTTCCAAGGAACACTCCCAAAGTGCATCTGATTCCATCTGGCAATGCTAATGACCAAAATAAATTCATTTCATGATCTTCCTTTCTCTGCTACACAGTCCCTTGGGAAATACGGTCACCCCCTTTCGTGCAGTCACCCACCTTCCAAGTTCCTCGGCATCTCCTTCTTTGCTACATAGTCCCTCTGGCGATCCATCCCTTGAAAAGGTTTCTCACATCGGAATGTCCAAAAACCAAGGCATATCCCTCCCTCAAAACCATTATATCGGTTATTGCATGCTCATGGAAATCAATTGACACTATTGGGTACCAATGTCCCAAAATGGACCTATTGTTTTCTTTTTAACAGAGTCGGTTACTGGATTTCTATTACAAAAAATAAAAGAGGAGGCAAGCCCACATTACATCAATGCAAAACGGAGAGGGGCGACCCGGAAGAAAACCAGAGGGAAAACATTCCCTATCTTCCAAACGCTTCCCTTTTAATTTTGAAAGTACCGATTGCACTATCCTTGTAAATACCTACGAACTGATTCAACATGAATCTATATTTACATAACATAATAAACTATTGGAGGAAGAACTTTGAAGAGAGAAGAAGAGCAGAAATGAGGAGTCTATTTTTTGTTAGATGAAGATTCATGATGAGACAGAAGTCGATTCTTGCTGCTTTGATAGTTAGAGTTCTCTCCCATATGATTGATTAGTAAACTCTTCAAATAGTTGATCATTTCATCCATTTGCTTGCATTTGTTCTTTAGGGCTGCAATTTCCTTCCTCTGCTCTTCTAGATGTCTCTTCAGGAATGAGTTCTCATATTTTGCTTCAAATTTATAGTCCTTAATCATTTCTCTAATTTGTTCGATCATGAACTTGTTGGCTCTACACACAGTGCAACTCTTACACTTAGGTACATTTTTCCAGAGGATTCAATTCCATTTTTCCTGAGGAATGAAGGTGTTCTTTCTAGCATGTAGAATAAGAGGCGGAAAGTACATGAAAATAGATGATATTTTTTCCTGAAGACAGGACACCAATAATCAATAACTTCCACTAAGAGGAGAACAAAGGATCAACAATAAACGAGGCTCTCTTTGGATAAAATGAAATAATCCAAGAGTCAAAACTGGAAATAAGCCACCAAAGCAGCGCTAAGGGAAGAAGCACAGACCATCAAGACTGTGCGAGGGGAGGCACAGCCCTCCAGAGCTGCGCGACGGGGAGAGGCAGATACCACCAAAGCAGCACGAAGGGGAGAAATGAATACCACCAGAGCTGCACGAAGGGGAGGGGCAAGACTAAAACAAAGAGGATAAGCTTGGTCACCAAAGGAGCATAGTGACAGTTACAGGAAGATTGAGAGCTTCTTCTGAGACTAGTCAGAAAATAAAGGAGATCATAGGATATAGAGCGACTAGAGAAGTGAAGGCGTCCTTTCCAGTAGGGAGAAGAAGTAGCTATAATAAGTCGAGAATAAATGCTAACCCGACCACAAGGCAAGCCAACAGGGAGCTGTCAGTGAGAAGAGACCAAAGAATTGAAGGCTATAGTGGCGCTTTTTTAGAAAAAGAGATAAGCCAAGAGTCGAAGCAAGAAAAGAAGCCACCAGAGCTGCGCGAATGGGAGGGGCCAAACAATATCAGAGAGGATAAGCTCGATCATCCAAGAGGCGCAGAGACAGATGCAGGAAATTTGTAAGCTGCTTCTGGGACCAGGCAGAATATAAAGGAGAGCGCAAGCAACTAAGCCTAGGGACAGGAGAAAGACAGAGAGAAAGAGTAGCGAAGAGATGGGAACAAGTGCGGAGAGATGAAGGTTATATAGCTACGTTGAGGGCCTCTGCAGGATAGATAACTTGTTCATTTCACGGGGAGCCTGAGTAGCTGAGACTCACTTGATTGACAGAGTTTGACAATGTTGTCTGTACATTATGATTTTCCTGATTCTATTATGCTTCTGAGTTCTAGCTTTTCGTATTGAGGTGATTGATGCCCACCTTGATGTCCTCAGCTTGAGTGTAATTCTCTGCACTTGACGGCTTGAAGTCCTATGGAATGGGTTTTTGAGCAATTTCATTGTCAATTCTGGATTCTCCCATAGGACGATTGACAACCAAATTGGCCTACATATTAATTGTACCATTATTTTCTCTTAGGATATGATTGAAGGTGACTTCTCCAAGATACTGAAGATTTTTTTCCACCCTTTTGATTATTTGACTCAGAGTCTGGTTCTTGAGGCTTCTTCTCTCCACCATTGATTGAATAATTATTATCGAATCCCCCATTATGACCGGGTTCTTCATACCTCATTTCCATAATATTTCAGTTCCCGAGAGGACGTTGTATGCTTCTGCCCTATTGTTGGATAATTCTCCTAATCCCCATTCACAAGTGATGGTATTTATTCCTCCTGGGTCGAATATGAGACCTCCAGCTCCAACCTTGCCTAGATTAGACTGTAGAGCTTTGAAATTACACCTCTCCTACACATTTTCCCAGAATTTTTCCTCTCACCAATACTCCATAAGCTGTCATAAATCATTTCATATTGATTCTAAAAGAGCATTTGAGCGGTTTTCTAACTATGCTTTTGTGTTTGCTGTTTGAACTAGATTTTGCTCATTAGCTGCGAAATCCAGTCACTTTCCGCAGTTGTTTTTGTTAAACTCTAGGTTGCAGGTGTCACCAGGCAAAACAAGCCACATGGGCAAGTTAGAAATGACCTAGACATGGATCAGGTCCTATTGGTTCAGCCGAATTCATCAAGGGAAGTTGTGGTCAACGGTGGTCAAACAGTGGTCCAACATAAGAGTCCTACGGTAGCCAGACTCTGTTTTCAAACACGTGAAGGATTCTGAAGGATGCGTGGCCGTTCCTAAATCTCTGGGGGCGTCTTGCCACCTGTAGACTGCCCCACGATACGAATCAAACAGCCACAGTTGATAGATTTAATAGTCTCGGCAACCATTACGCTAAATCCATGGATGCTGTCTTTCACGTGTCTTTGTTCACGTAGTTTTACAAGAAAACAGTTATGTAAACTTTGTTATAAATAACACGTTTCTACAACGCATAGAGTTGGTATTTTGAATATAATTTTGTTGTTCAAAGTTCATTGTGCCGTGACACTAGTTTTATCGCTGTAACTGTGTTTTGAAATATATGAGAAGACTCTGTTTCTACATGACTGCCTGAACATAATCTTGGATTGATAGCCTGTTGACCGAGGCTGTGCAGAGGGCCCCTGTACGCTGAGGTTTCATTTCCCTTGTTGTTGTAAAGTTTTATGCATTGTTTTCTTATTTCCATTGCATATATTCCATAGTTATCCACTTGTGTATATTTCAGTTGTTATGATATTTCACTTCTGTTCATGATTTTACAAGTTTGTATAACACTGATCAGTACATGTATGTTTCAAGATAGAGTAGGCAGCCCGGGCATCTGCATATAATTTTCACAATGACTAGTGACATGGGATTAATTCTCTGCTGACTTTGCTTTTCTTAGTTTTTTTTTTTTAATTCCATTTCTGTTTTGTTGATTTCAGTCTTGTTCATTTGCTTTGTTAGTTAGTTTAGAAATCAACTTGCTCATGTCATTGACGATTACCTCCGAAAGCCATATCTAGACTAACTGGTGAGGGATCAGATTATGAATGTTGTGAATTGATTTTAGTTTTAATTTTCTGCAATTAGATATCAGATTGCTCATGTCATTGACGATTACCTCCGAAAGCCATAGCTAGACTAACTGGCGAGGGATCAGATTATGAATGTTGTGATTTGATTTTAGTTTTATTTTTCTGCAATTAGATATCAAATTGCTCATGTTATTGACGATTACCTCCGAAAGCCATAGCTAGACTAACTGGCGAGGGATCAGATTATGAATGTTGTGATTTGATTTTAGTTTTATTTTTCTGCAATTAGATATCAAATTGCTCATGTTATTGATGATTATCTCCGAAAGCCATAGTTAGACTAACTGGCGAGAAATCGGATTATGAACGATGTAATTTGATTTTAGTTTTACTTTCCTTGCAATTTTTTATTTCTTTGAGTGCAGTAGCTTAAATCACTTTTCTGTATTTGGACAGCAGCAGAGATAATAGTTTCATGATCAGTAGTTCATTATTTACTTGTTTTAAATAGCAGCACATTTTCCATTCTTGTTTAAACATTACTGTCATCACCAGTATATTCTAAGATCTTTTGAAGTGTTAAGTGTTGGAAACCATAATAGAGGACATAATTGCCTAAAATCTATATCCATACTTGCCTTCTAAAAGACTTAGCAATAGGATTTCCATTCATATTAAGGATGAACGAAGATAAAAACCCCCAAAACAAAATAAAATTTGAAAAACGACAAAAATATAAGAAAGAGGCTGTCTTGCACATATAGTGCGCCACACTTCATCAGTTTAGGACTCCCGGATTGATAATTAATGTAGCAATTTAGGACACGCTAAATTAACCAAACATTTTGGCGCCGTTGCCGGGGAAGTGTAACTAGGTAGCCAATCTCTTAAAAAAAAACGAAGGGAAAATTGATAACTTCTTGAAGTATGCTCTCCTCTTGCACCTAGTGTGATCTGGAGGATCAGAAAAGAGAGTTGTTAGTTTAATAATTTCTTGATTATGCTCTCTTCTTGCACCTAGTGTGACCTAGAAGATCAGAAACAGAATTATTAGCCCGACTTGAAAAATAAATAAATTAAAAAAAAAAAAAAAAAAAAAAATGACATGCATAGAGCAAGAGATTCTAGAGGAATGTTTATAGCTAGGGCCAAAAGTTCGATTTTCACAACTCCAGCTACTTCAAGGCATAGACAGATACACCTCCATCATCTCCGACTCACACTCCCAGCCTTAGGATTCCTGGAATTCAAGGGGCAGCAGCTGAATTAGGAGACTCTCCCACACTATCCATCAAATCTGACCTAGGAGAAGAACCTTTCTTCACTTCTATAGGGGAACACATTGTAATCAAAGAAGTAGAATCACCTAAAGAAGAGGAGGGAGAAATTCTTCCTCGTTCGCCATTAATAGAAGAACCAGAGGACTCTGAGAACTCTGAGGAAACTATCATGACAGAGGAAGTAGTGAATGGATTTGGAGGAGGGGGTCGAGGTAGAGGTAGAGGAGGAAGAAACAATGGAGGAGGTAGAGGTAAAAATGGGGGAAATAGGGATGGAGATAACTCATTTGGATTCCCTAGAGCCGATGATGAGACCCATACAACAATGAAAAACATTTCACCATCTGTCCTCCCAAACTTTTATGGGTTGCGAGGTGAGGATCCTGAAACATTTCTATTTGAGTTTGAAGTCTTGTGCCGAACCTATGACTATATGGAAGACTCTCAAAAACTCAAATTGTTTCCTTCAACGTTGAAAGGAGCCGCTTTGAAATGATTTATGGGATTAGTCACCCAATCTATTAGGACTTGGAATGATATGAAACAAACATTTTTGGATAGATACTTGGATTATTGTATGCCCACCAATCATAAGGATGATGTATTCAAGATGATGCAAAAAGAAGATGAAAACTTGGAGGATTTACTTGAAAGATTTCAATACAGCTTAAAGAGAGCAAAAATGAGTAATTTAGATGAGGAAACCTTGAAAGCCCTTCTATTAAAATCCATTAGAGATGAATGGATAGATATTTTAAACATGATGGGGAAGGGAGATATTTCTCAACTTCCACTCCATGGCATAGTAGAACTATGTGTCCATCTCTGAAGGGAAAAATCTAAAACTAGAAAAGGGCCTAGAGATCCTTCTCTTATTAGAGCAAACAAATCTGCAACTGGATCAGTAAGTAGGGCAGAGATTGGCAATATGCTTGATGAGTTCAAAACTGATATTCTAGGGAGCCTTAGTGAACAACTAGACACCCTTAAAATACAAAACAAGCAGAAAGCAGAAGCCGAAGCCTTAGCCATCTTTTGTCCAAAATGTAGAAAGAAACATGCTTTAAGGGAATGTCCCTTGGATGCAAAAGTTGTAGAGACATGTGTGATTTGCTCAGAAAGCCATGAGACCAAGGATTGTCCTTCAATTCCTGGGCTCAAAGCTGTCTTTCAGGAAGATCCAAATTCAATAGAATCCCTTTGTTTTGTTTCAAGAAAACCATGGCAGGGGCCACAAAATCAAGGATTTAACAATCCTATGAACTTTCAACACCCACCAAATTGGAATTCTTGGCAACAACCTTGGCCCCAATCTCAAAATCCATACCAATCATGGGCACAAGGGATGCAAAATCCTTATGGGAGATTTGCTCAATTTTATCAATATCCTCCATCTTTTCAAAATCAACAAAATCCACAAATTCCAAATCAAAACCCACAATTCTCATTACCATTTCCGCAACAAAAACCTTCTCAACAAAATCCAAATTCTCAACTCTTGCTTCCATTTCAACAAAAGACAAATCAACTACCAGCCCAGCCATTGCCAAATCCCAATAACAAAAATCCTCAAAATGCTTACATGGTAGAAGGACAACAATTTCCTACCTATATGATTGTTCCTCTCAACGATGTACAACTCAGGTCTGGTAGAGTTTTAGAAAAACCTTCTATAGATGTTCAAAAGCAAGATACCTCTGAGGAGGATTCTCTTAAAGCCAATAAAGGTTCTGAGGAAGCATCTCTTCATAACCCAAACATTCAAAAAGAAAAAGAAAAAGAGTCAACCCCCACAACTCCTGTAGTTGAGCAACCTGCATCTTCATCCACACCTCCTTTCCCTGAAAGATTACAAATTGACAAAGGGGTGGAAAAACAAATCTTGTTGCCTGACTATGACTTTCTAGATGAATTAAAGAATGTCTGTATCAAGATTCCCTTGCTACAAGCCATTAGAGAGATTCCTATTCTAGCAAAAACAATAAAGGAGTTGAGTCTTAAAAGACCAGGAAGGAAACCAAGAGATACAAGAAGAATCCACTTGGTAGGAAAAATTGCAGATATCATGATGGGAAAAATTACCATGCAGAAATATGTAGATCCAAGAAGTCCAATTGTCAAGACACATATAAATGGGATAGAAATTCCAAATACTTTGATTGACTTAGGGGTTGCTATCAACATTATGAGTAGACAGACTATGGAACAGCTAAAACTTCCTAATCTTCTTTTTACACCTACCTTACTGCAACTTGCAGATAGATCAATAATCAAACCAGATGGTGTATTAGAAGATATTTCAGTCTCCTTAGATTCTTGGGAATATCTAGTAGATTTCAGGATTTTTACTCCCAAGAGTAATTTAGGAGGGCACCCACTCATCTTAGGAAGACCTTGGCTAGCCACAATTGATGCTTTCATTAGTTGTAGATGTGGGGATATGTACATTTCTGATGGTAGTTTGACAAAGAAATTCAATTTGTATCCTCCAGCAAAAGCAATTACAGAAGTAGGAGACAATGAATGGGTTGATGGTGAGGACAGTATACAACCTGTCTTTACCATTTCTGAAATTAATGAAGATAGTCAAATTCTGAACACATTAGAAAATTTTGGAACATCTTCAGAATATGACCACACACAATTTCAGTTAGATTCTAACATTGAGTATTTATCATCAAGACAAATGTATCTTTACTCTATGGAAGAGTTTGGTAGTTCTACCATTGAGATTTTTCCAGGTAATACATTGAATATCAACAAAAATTTGGAAAAATCACAACAGGAAAAGCTATCCAAAATCTTGCAAAAACATTCTACTGCATTTGCATGGGAGTATACTGATATGAAAGGTATTGATCCTAAGACTTGCATCCATCATATCTATATTGAGTAAAACAGTAGACCAGTCAGACAACTTCAGAGAAGGATGAATCCAAATCTTAGGGAGATAGTGAAAGAAGAGCTCCAAAAACTACTCAATGTGAACTTCATTTATCCAATTTCAGATAGCCGATGGGTTTCTACTTTGGTTATAGTACCAAAAAAGAATGGTAAATGGAGGGTATGCATTGATTACAGGGAATTGAATAAAGCAACTTTGAAGGATCACTTTCCTTTGCCCTTTATCGATCAAGTATTAGATACATTAGCAGGCAAAAAGTACTTTTCATTTCTGGATGGTTTTAGTGGTTATAATCAAATTCAGGTAGCACCTGAGGATCAGGATAAGACCACATTTACCTGTCCATGGGGAATTTTTGCTTATCGAGTGCTTCCTTTTGGATTATGTAATGCACCCGCGACATTCCAAAGAGCAGTACTAGGAATTTTTTCTGATCTAATCCATGATTGTGTAGAGGTTTATATGGATGATTTTACAGTTTATGGTAATTCGTTTGAAGAGGCATTAGAAAATTTGGAAAAAGTCCTTATAAGATGTAAAGAGAAACCTTTCATTAAGTCATGAAAAATGGTTTATGATGTTTACTGAAGGTATTGTTTTAGGACAGGGGATGGGATTAAAGTTGATAGATCAAAAGTTGAAGTCATCTCCAAGTTGCTTATTCCAAATTGTCAAAAAGATGTTAGAAGTTTTCTAGGATTTACTGGATATTATAGAAGATTTATAGAGAACTTCACTAAAATCGCATCTCCACTCTTCAAACTGCTTACAAAAGACTGTGAATTCAAATGGGATCCTGATTGTCAATCAACGTTTGAAACTTTGAAAACAAGAATATTTGAAGCGCCTATCTTGAGAGGACCAAATTGGAAACTCCCTTTACATATTTCTACAGATGCTTCAGATACAGCTTTAGGAGCTGTGTTGGGTCAAAAAGATTTAGTTGCTTATGCCATTTACTATACCAGTAAAAGTTTGACTCCCACTGAGTTGAACTATAATGTAACTGAAAAAGGGTTCTTAGTTGTTGTTCATGCAATCAATAAGTTTAGACATTATATAACAGGGTATGAAACTTTTATTCATACTGATCATTCTGCAATTAGATATCTAATGAACAAACCTGTTACTAATGGCAGAGTTACAAGGTGGCTCCTACTTTTACAGGAATTCAATATCACTGTGTTGGATAGACCAGAGAAACAAAATAAAGTAGTTGATTTCTTGTCTAGGATTCAGAATACTAAAGAAGATTCTCCTGTAGAGGATAAGTTTCCTGATGGATATTTATTTGCAGTAACTACTAAGACCCCTTGGTATGCAGATATAGCTAAATATTTGGTTACAGGGAAACTACCTCCACATTTATTTTCTGGTGAAAGAAGAAGGATTATTCAGGAGAGTTCAAAATATTCATGGATTTCTAACGAATTGTTTAAAACAGGGCCAGATCTTGTGATCAGAATATGTGTTTGGGAAGATGAAATGTTTGATATCCTCAAAGCATGTCATGATGAACCATGCAGCGAACACTTTGCTGACAAAAGGACATCCTATAAAATCCTCTCTTTAGGATATCATTGGCCATCCCTCTTCAAGGATGCAAAACAATATGTCAAGAGGTGTGACAGCTGCCAAAGAGTAGGGAAACCTACCCTTTCAAATGAAATTCCATTGCAACCACAGGTACTCATCGAACCCTTTGAAAAATGGGCTTTAGATTTCATTGGACCTATTAACCCACCATCTAAACAAAGAAAGTATATATTGGTATGTATTGATTATGTCACTAAATGGGTAGAAGCCAAAGCATTATTTTCTGCTACTGAGAATTCAGTTGTTAGTTTTCTTTATGAGGATATTTTTACTCACTTTGGTGTTCCAAGAGAAATTGTGACAGATCAGGGAAGTCAATTCACATCCAACCTAGTGGAGAAGCTGATGGAAGAATACAAAATCAAGCACAGAAAATCTACTCCTTACCATCCGCAAGCAAATGGTCAAGTGGAGTCTACAAACAAAGTTATTGAAGGCATCATCACCAAAACTGTTCATCTACACAGAAGAGATTGGGCAGAAAGGCTTCTTGAAGCCTTGTGGACCTACAGAACTACATGGAGAAATACAACAGGACATTCTCCCTATGAACTTGTTTATGGGAAAGAAGTCCTGCTCCCCATTGAGTTCCAAGTTAAAACTTTCAAGATGGCAGTTCAGTTGGGAAAGGATCTATCAGAAGCCCAAAAGCATAGAATGGAGCAGTTGAATGAGCTAGATGAGACCAGACAAGAGGCAATCCTAAGAACTGATCTAGTTCAATATTAAAGAGCTAAGTGGCATGACAAATACATCAAGGAGAAAAATTTTCAAGAAGGAGATTGGGCATTGCTACTTGATTCCAAGTTTAAAGATTTTAAAGGAAAATTTCAGACTCATTGGCTTGGGCCATATGAGATTGACAAAATCTTTAGCAATGGAGCGGTAAGAATCAAAACTGTTACACAGTAATTTGTCACCGTTTGTCACCGTCCCTGTTACCCCTCTCCTACACCTTGGAGGACTCATGCCGGGACTTGTGAGAAGTGACAAGACTTGAAACCACTTGCATCATTCCCCTCTGAATATGAGCATCACATGCCTTGAAGACATCTGTTGCAGCTTACCCATAAAAATAGCCCTTTTTGCATTAGCGCGGGTTCACCATGTACTTCCCTCGCCAATGGGAAAAATCCTCCAAAGAAGGCGCGCTATTGGCGCTCTATCCCAGAGTCGCAATCGCGCCAACCAACTTGGGTAAACTTTTTAACAAATAAACTTCCAAAAGTTCTCTCCAACTCATTCACCAACTGAGTCTATGTTAGGTGAGGATGGTTTGGCTTCGAATCTCCTTGAATGGGAAGTAGTTTGCCACCCTTCCATGGAAGTTTCCAAGTGATAATGCCAAATCCATGATTTATGTGATTGATCTTATCTTTCCCTCCTTCATCTATAAAAGCTTGTCTCCATACCTTGAGCAAGCTAGTGGTAATGGTAGTGGTGATGCTGTAAGGAAGATATCAAGAGATTAAGAAGAGTTGAAAGAGCTTTCCTTGTGTCCATAAGGCTTAATCTAAGTAAGGAGATCTTGTTACCAAAGAGAGAGAGAGGCTTGTTCCCCATCCCCTCATGCTTTGCAAGACTTGTGTAGCTGAGCACCCAGCTAAAGGAGGACTCAACGTCAGAACATTGGTTGTATTCTCTTTTGTTGATTATCGATAATAGATGACTACTATTATGGTTCCACTCTCATTTGTCTTTGTAATGGTTAATGTGATTTATGTCCTTTCTGACTGATGTATAATTGCATTTATTAGATTTCATGCTTGTGTTTGTGTTTCTCTTTGTGTGTGTAGGTGTCTATTCACGAGGATCGTGGAGGATTGTGACCGGCCAAAGCGAAGGAGCGAGGGCGACGTCTCTTCAACAAACATTAGCGTTGGAATCCAAGTAGGTTTTCATTGCCTACCTTTTATTTGCAATTAGGAACTTGCATGGTAGCATTGACTGATTGTTGCTAGACCCATTCTGGGCTAGTAGGGATCGCCTCTATCCGTAGAGGGGATTTACCTCTCCAACAATTTGGCGACTCCGCTGGGGACCATCTTGTCTCTTTGGTTTTCTTGCTTGCTTGCTTAGATAGCTTTCTGGATTGAATTTCTTGCTGTCTCTTGCTTCCTGGCTTACCTAGGTACTGTAAACCGAGCTTAGGGTCATCTGTTTTTCTTTTTGATTAGGCAAAATTTATTAGCGCGACTTTTCCTCTGACAGTCGCGCCAGTTGGTGCATGTTGCTAAGTAACAACCCGCGCCAATCCCTTTATAGCGCTAGTTACAGCCTGACAGTCGCGCCAGGCCTGTTAACCTTTCCAGTCCGCTTGTTTGCCTGCTTGGTTTGTATCTTGCCACGTCTTTTACAGTTGCTGGAGTGTGTTAGATCCCTGTTTGACTGGTTTTAACCCCCGTCCTCCGGGTGTTTGCTTTTCTCTATTGATTTCACACCTTAGCCCTAGGGCATCTAGTGGCCGTGTGTGTCAAGCCTTCCGTAGGAGTCTTGGGTTTCTTGATTGTCCAGCCAACTTTGTGATTGCTTTTTACACTTGCTCAGCGATTGTTGAAGTATTTTTGGTTGATTTCCAAGTGACTTGCTTCCCTCTTGCTTGGGTTTCTTTTTGTCTTGTTGGGCTTAGATCACATAGCTCGTACAAGCCTTTGTTTTTCCCTTGATTTGGAGAACTGTTTTGGTGTCTTGGGGCTTTCTTGTGTTTTTCATTGAGTGATTTTATTTCTCTTTACTCGGTGTTGCTATCTCTCAAAATTCATTTTAAGTGCGTTGTGCCATTGGAAAAGAAATCGAACTAATATCTTTTGGCATTCAATAGTTAATGGGAAAAAGATTGTTTCATTGATTTGTGTTCTCAAAAGAAAAAGTCTCATTTCCTTGCCATTAGCTGCATTAGATTGTTTGATTGATTGTGTTCATTTTGTTTGATTGAAAATTCTTAACCCTCTCATAGTTAAAATTCATCGAACGAAATGGTATTCTTTGGCATGTAGTTTGCATCTAGGCAATTGTGAGAGATCACATGGTAGGACCTGAAACTGAAACTTAATTCAAGATCAACCATAAAATAAACTGAATAAACCTAAAAACGCATTGGAACTTAACGCAAACGATTAGAGGTCTAGGCTAGAGACGTGCTCCGGCGTCGTTAAAGCTAGTCACTGTCGTTTCACACTACGGTTGGGTGATTCCTCCTTTTGTGACTCGATAGTGGTCTAGCACGGACTTGAGCTCCCACGTACCGTCGCGTATATAGGGGAGACTCCACTAGGTTATCATCCTTGATCCATAGGAAGCCGAGTCTGCCGCCTTGCGAGCCGTAACGCACCGAACACAGCATTCGGGAAGATTGACTGCAGTACGGAAAGTCCTTGGTTCTCATACGATTTCCAAGGTGTATAAGCAGTTTTACGGATTGCCTGGTAAACCCTTTGCCTAGAGTCTCCAGAGTAGTCACTTTTGATCCTTTTCGGACTCCTTAAAAGAAAAGGTGCCAGTGAGCGTCTTGTCACTTCGTGCTCATTAAACATTCGAAGGAGACTAGAGTCATCTTTTCGTCCTTTTCTCGGCTCTTAAAACATGAAAAGGTCAAGTTTAGTTCCTGTGTCTTAAAAGTTTATTCGGCCACGTTAACACCACCTGATTAGATCTTGTGTGCGTTAGTTTGAGTAGGGTCCTTTATCATTAGACTCCCTTAGGTCTTGTTTGAAGTTTGTCATCCTGGCTGACCCGTCAACTCCCGTTCCAAGTGATCAAGGCTCTCCATCTTCCGCTACTCCTGAGGTACCAGTTGTAAGTGATACTCTTCCTGTTATCCCGAGTATCCAACCTATCAACTCTCGTGCCCCGGGCGACGAAGATTACAAAGTCGATTGGAACCCCATCTGGGAGCCCGACGAGGACGATATTCCTGTTACCCCCCCTGGTGTTTTGTCTCCAATGTCTACTTCCCATATGGATGAGACATCTCCTAGCACAAGTGAGACACCTGTGGTGTCAAACATTGACACTCCCATCCCAGCTACTTCTCCACTCCCCCCACGCTATCAGTCGTTGAGGGATAGGGTAGCTGCCAGGACTCCTGCTTCGACCATGTGGGATCCTCATGTCACTCCCACCACGGGACCTTTTGTTTCACAACCCCATACTACACCTGTTACCTCAGTTCCGACGAATCCAACTGTTTGTGTAGCACATTCAACTCCGGTCGTTAGTGCCGTAACAGCGTCTTCATCTTTGAACACTGGTGCTGGTCCCCCTCACGGTCAAGTGAGTAGTGGCCAGCCGGAACTCTCGCCTAGAGTCATCCACCCTGCACAAAGTGCTCCACCCTCTTCTGGTCCTGTTCCAGGAGGGGGGCCATATGATGCCTATGGGCAAGCTATTCAGGATCCAAACGCGCAAGGTCCACTCTTTTATTACGATTCTACTGGTCAATACCTTCAACTTTCTCAACCCTTGCCTACTCAACCTTTCGTTGAGGTTTCAGTATCGTTATCCATTGCTTGGGACCCTAGTACTCACTCTTTTCATGGAGGCCAAGCAATGCCTGCACAGCTCCAAGGACCGCCTAATCAAGGCCAGCCACCTTATGTGCAAGCCCCCCAAGGGCAGCCACATTATGGCCAGTCTTACCCAGGACAATCTGGGGGCCCACAAGGACAACCCTATCAGGGACAACCTTCGGCCGCTGGTGGTCCATCGTTTACCTATCTGAGTCAACCTTCTGGTTATCCGGGGCAACCTGGTACCCAGCAAGGTTACCCGTCTGGACAACCAGGACAACCTTACATCCAACAAGGCCAACCTGGTCTCCAGCAGGGTTATCCCTCTGGACAAGCTGGTCAAACTTATATTCCACAAGGTCAACCGGCAGTCCAACAGGGGTATCCTTCTGGGCAAGCGGGGCAGCCTTACGTACAACAGGGCCAACCCACTGCTCAGTCTAGTCATCCTTCTGGGCAAGGGGGGCAGCCCTACGTACAGCAGGGCCAACCCACTGCTCAGTCTATGCATCCTTCTGGGAAAACGGGCCAGCTTTCTGCGTAGCAAGGCCAACCCACTGCCCAGCTTAGTCATCCTTCTGGACAGGCTAGCCAACCTCAAGGACAACCGGCCGTCCAGCCCGCTCAACCATCTGTTCCGCAAGGACAACCCCTGGTTGCTCAAAGACAACCTGGTACCCAACCAGGCCAACCTTTCGGCCAGATGGTCCAAGCCCAACCTGTTCAAGGACATCTTTCTGGGCCCCAAACTCAAATAGGTTATCGAATGCAAGGTGGGCCACGGCCCCAACCTTCTTACCAAGCGCAGCCTTCTTATCAGGCTCAGTATGGAGCTCAACAAATGTATGGCTACCAACAACCCCAGGGGAAAACTCAGTTTACCCCTTATCAAAATTATCAACAGATGCAGGTCACTCCTTACCAGAATTATCAGTACGCTACACCTGCAGGTCAAGTTGCTAATCCATGGGGTGTTGGGGGGCAGACCCAGGGTCAACTGTCTGCATATGGATAGAATCCGTATGGACAGAACCCCTACGAGCAAAATCCCTATGGGAAAGTCCCTTCGGGCCGGGCCCATCTGGACAAAGTCCATGGGGGCAACCACCACCTGGTTGGAACCCTGGTACTACCTCTCTTCCACAGCCACAAATGTCCTTTAACCCTCAGTTGCCTTTCTTAGCGACGTTGGAACTCCCGGATGTGTCCAAGTTGACGAATGATCCCATTCTTCATAACCCATATTGGCCACCAGTTCCGACTAAAATACCCGGTGATTGCCCAAAATTTGATGGCAAAGCTGGTGAAGACCCTCAAGCCCATGTCATGACCTATCACCTTTGGTGCTCATCGAACTCGTGGCTTGATGACTCTATCCGACTCCGCCTCTTTCAAAGAACTCTCACCGGCTCAGCCGCTAAGTGGTATATTGAGTTGAATCGCAGAACATTTCAAGATTTCAACTCGTTGGCTATGGCATTCCTGACTCATTTTCAGTTACCCATTCGGTATGAGACAGGGACACATCTCCTTACGTCTCTCAAACAGGACACGGCTACGCACATATCCGATCGTATACATGAATGGAGACGGCGTCGTCGCTTGATCAAATTTTGGATTCCTGATCAATTCCTGACCGATTGGTTCACGACTTCCTTTGTCCCTGCTATCGCGCGAGACATCGCCATGGGAGCTTGTGTAACTGAAGAGAAAGCTATCGCGCGTGCTCAGTACCTTGACTTAGTATACTCTCAGTCGGGTACTTTATATGATTATTTGCCAGATGCCCCGAGGCCCGGACAATCCAAGGCTCCGCCAAAACCATCTGTTGACGGAGTTATTGGCTCTGTAAACTCGTCATCAAAGAAATCGGCCGCGAACCCTGGGAAGCAAAAACAGAACGCTTCTAATGGAAATGCTTCTCAGGGCCAATCTAATTCTGGAAGTACCTCCGAGGTAAATGCCGTTCAGTCCACCACGGCGGATAAATCCTCGAAAGGGAAAAAGAAAGGGAAAGCCAAGAATAAATCCGAACAGCCCAAACAGGATTCCCCTAAGCCTCCACCTGAGGAAGGAGCCAAACGTAAACCTAAGTATCCTTGTCTCATCTGTGATGAGGATCACTACACCAAAGACTGCCCTAGGCGGTCCGAAGTTAGTCGATTATTGAAAGGTGCTCCTGGGACTCCTGTCGTGCTTAAAGAACCTTTCCCTTCCCAGCAAACTCAAATGGTGGCAGATCCATCGCAACCCTCTTCTTCATTCGGCTCTCAAGTCTTCATGGCTGGAACGATTCCCATCCATGTCACCACTCGAGCGAAAGAATATCCATCTCATGCCGGGAAAGAGCCGGAGGTCCCCTGCAATGCTCCTCCGTCCAGTTCTGGTCCTCTCCACATCGAAAGACCCAGCACTGAGACGATCCCCCGACCCCCTCCGAAAGGTGTACTCCGGAAGTCGTCTTACAACCCTAATGCTCGTGTTGCCCAGCATTATAGCATTGTTGAGGACTTAGCTCAGGCTCCGTCTACTATGTCCGCTCTAGAAGTCCTCCAGAGCTGCCCCTCCCAGAGGAAGTCCTTGCTATCAGCTATCGGGGCATAGACCCGGCTGATTCAGATTTGATTTCTTTCGATCTCAAGGCCTTTACGCCGAGACTGCCTCACCAAGTCGCTTTCCTTATACAGGTCATCATCAATGGCAAAACAATTCATCGCACAGTCATTGATGAAGGTGCCTCAACTTGCATCATGTCTGTTGCTTGCTGGAAGGCCATTGGTTCTCCTACGTTAAGTCAGTCTCCTACGACGTTAGAAGCCTTTGATGGAAGAGAGTCTCGTCCTTACGGTATCCTCCAACGTTTGCCCATCTCTTTGGAAGGGAAGACGGTAGAAGTGGAGGTCGAAGTTGTCGATGCTAATCTTACCTACAACCTCCTCCTCAGACGTAGCTGGACATACGCCATGCAAGCCGTGGCTTCCTCCCTTTTCCGTGTCATTCGTTTCCCTCATCAAGGGAAGATTGTCACGGTGGACCAGCTCTCCTTCTTCGCCTCTTCTTCCGAAGGTAATGTGCCGTTCGTGGAGCATACCTCTAAATCATTCGAGAGTGTGGGAGCTGGGATCTTTAAAGATCCCGCCCTAATGGGTGTTTTTCCCCTTCCACCTCCGAATCTCGCCCCTATTAACATGATTTCCGTACGTTCTAATCCGTGGGTCCTTCCTCCCGCTAATCAGATAGACTCCTGGGGTGATATGATGCCGTTGAGTCCTGCCAAGCTCAACTACGTCGAAATCGTCGCTGCATCGGCTCCCCCTCCCAAACCTGCTCTTTCGAGCGGTGTTCCCGATTCGTATGTTCATTTCCCTTGGCTTGGAGATGATGCTACGCCGGATCCATTAAAGGAAATATTTCCTTCTGATGAAGCCATCATAGAGACCATGTCTCTTGAAGAGCTCCCTTGGTCAGATCATCACCACCGCTCTTCCTTTCTCCTTGACCATCAGGAAATGATCGCATGTCTCGAGCAGTTTGCTCTGTGTATCCCATCCTCGCCCCTCCAAACACCTATTCAAATTTACCAAGTATCTTCTGAGGGCAATATGGGGAACATTACGCAAACCCAACCTATCGACATCTCTGTGAAACCAGGGATTGTCGAGCACATTCATATTGGAGTCACTTGCACTCCAGAGGAAGTTCAACTCTACACTGACCTATTTCGCGAATTTCGTGATGTCTTTGCTTGGTCCTATGAAGAAATGCCTGGCATCAACCCTAGTATAGTGGTGCACGAGATACCTACGTATCCAGGTGCTAAGCCTGTTCGTCAGCGCTTACGCCCTGTGCACCCCCGAAAGGCCGCAACCATCAAAGCAGAAGTCGAAAAGCTTCTCAAGGCTGGTTTCATTTACCCCATTCCACTGACGAATTGGGTTTCTAATATAGTCCCTGTGAACAAAAAGCAGGGCACTATCCGAGTCTGTGTTGATTACCGTGATATCAATTGTGCCTGTCCTAAGGATAACTTCCCTACACCCTTCATCAATCAGCTTATCGATGAGTGTGCAGGAAGCGAAATTTACTCGTTTATGGACGGCTTCTCTGGATATAACCAGATCAACATTGCACCCGCTGATCAACATAAGACGGCTTTTATCTGTCCTTGGGGCACTTTTGCCTATAAGAAGCTCCCTTTCGGTCTAAAGAATGCCGGCGCTACATTCCAACGTGCAATGTCCTATGCCTTTCATGACATTCGTCACATTGTACAGCCGTACCTGGATGACCTCCCAGCTCATTCAGTCAAGCGTCAGGACCATCCCTCCCATCTTCGCGAAATTTTTCTCCGCTGTCGACACTACCGTATTAGGCTCAATCCTCATAAGTGTGTCTTCTGCGTGGAATCAGGCCGACTACTCGGGTTTATCGTCTCCCGAGAAGGCATCCGTCTGGATCCCCTCAAAGTCGAGGCCATCCTGAATCTTCCTCCCCCTGCTTCTTTGCAGCAGTTGCAGAGCTTGCAGGGCAAAGCAAATTTCCTTAGACGTTTCATCCCGAATTATGCCGAGGTGGCTAAGGGTTTCACACGGTTGTTGAAGCGAGACACACCCTTCCATTGGGATGCTATCGCTCAGGAGTCTTTCGAGTGACTCAAGGGCCTCCTTGTCTCTGCTCCATTATTAAGACCTCCAAACTACCATCGTGATTATACTCTCTATCTGGCTGCCGTCGATACCACTATCGGCATGGTTCTAGTGCAGGATGATGATGACGGCAATGAGCACATTATCTATTACCTCAGCTGCAACCTCTTGGATACGGAAACTCGCTACGCTTACGTCGAGAAGTTGGCATTGGCTGCTGTCTGCGCCGTCCAGCGTTTCCGGCATTATATCTAGTTGCGCACCACGACCGTGATTTCTGACTGCAACCCAATGACGTACATTTTGTCGCGTCAGTTGCTGGGGGGCAAATACTCGAAATGGATCGTAATCCTCCAAGAGTTTGACTCGGAATTTACTGCTGCCAAGTCTAAGAAGTCTCTGGTCTTTGTTGAATTGCTCTGTTCCTTGCCATCTCCTTCTGCACCCTCTCTTTCGGAAGAGCATATCCCGGACGAAACTTTGTTTCTAATCAGCACCCTCGACCCTTGGTACGGGGACATCATAGTATATTTGCAGACGTCTTCCTTCCGTCCCAATGTATCGAAAGACGCTTGACAAAGGATTCGTCATCAATCTCAACGCTATCGCATTATTGGCGATACCCTGTACCGCCTCGGCGCTGATTCTGTTCTCCGCCAATGTTTGACTCTCGAGGAGGCTGAGCGGGTGTTGAATGACTGCCACTCCGGCGCTTGTGGTGGTCACATGTCCGAATATGCCACCACTCAGAAAATCCTCTGTGCTGGTTATTTCTGGCCTTCTATCTTCAAGGATTGCATCCTTGTCGTCCGTTCATGCCATGAATGGCAGATCTACCACCGAGAATGCGTGCACCTCCTGCACCACTGCACCCTGTTGTTACCGTAGGTCCTTTTGCCAAATGGGGCATCGATTATACATCCTGTAACCCTCGTTCGGCCGGGGGGCATGGGTATATCATCGTTGCCGTGGATTATTTCACCAAATGGGCCGAAGTGATGCCTACATTAAATGAAGACGGTCACACAGTGGCGCAGTTTTTGTTTAATCATGTTATTACACGGTTTGGAGTCCCTCAGGCTATCGTCACGGACCACGGAAAGCATTTCCGTAATCATATGATGACGGAACTAACGACCCAACCAGGCTTGCGTCAAGATAGTTCGACGTCGTACTACCCTCGATCCAATGGCCAAGTTGAAGCCGTGAACAAAGTCTTGATCACAATGCTCCAATGTACCGTTGGTACACACAAGTCTAATTGGCATCTGATGTTGTTCCCCGCCTTGTGGGCCTACCGGACCTCTGTGAAGGACGCCACCGGTTTCACCCCTTTTCAGCTAGTTTATGGACTGGAGGCCACCCTTCCTATTGAATGTGAGATTCCTTTGTTAAAGTTAGCTGTCGAGTTGCTTCCCAACACCACTCCGGTGGAGCAACGGCTTCTTTATCTAGAACGGCTAGACGAGACCCGTCGCTTAGCTTCTCTAGCTATCGAAGCACAGAAGAAGAGAGTTAAGGCTCACTTCGACCATACCATTCAACCTCATTCCTTTGTTGAGGGAGATCTAGTACTGCTCTATGATCAAGCTAAGGATAAGCTAGGGGCAGGTAAACTCGAACCTACGTGGCTAGGCCCCTATATTGTGAAGAGAGTTTTGCAGAAGGGGGCATATGAGCTGATTGACTACGAAGGAAATCCTCTCGAAAAGCCACGTAACGGGCTTTATTTGAAAAAATACTATGCATGATTTCGTGCACCTAGTTTGTACATACGTGTGTTTTTAGCAAGTGTGTTATGTGTGTATGATTTCACGTTTTGCTTTGGTGTGAAGGCGTGTTTGCCTCTTATTGTGCTTTCTGCTTCTTGTGCAGATGTCTAGTGCACCTTATGTTGGTTTCGCTGATGGTGCCTACTGTAGCACTTGCAATTTGTCTTCTGCGGCGTGGGCGATCTATGATCCTCACGGAGAGTTGCTAGATCTTCAAGGTGTGTGCTTGGGTCATACCACTAACAATGTTGCCGAATACAGTGTTGTAATTGAGTTATTAGCCGAAGCAGTTGATCTTGGCATTCGTGCATTGGTGGTGAACCTGGACTCTCAACTTGTCGTCCATCAACTCAACGGGCGGTATTCCGTCAGAGACCAACGCATTCTAAGGTTGTATTTACATGTAAGATTGTTAGAAAGGAATTTTGATTACATCACATATCAACATATTCCAAGACGATTAAACACATTAACTGATGCATTGGCAAACCATGTATTAGATAGACATTTGCGTAACAGATAAACATTATACAAGAAGACATAGAAAACATAATAAGACCATAGGATAAGCATATGTATATATATATGTATGTCATAATGTTTGCACCGTGTGCATCAAAAAATAAGTCCAAAAATTAATACATGTTCGAATCTCATATGGCCGGAGACAACGTGTCTCTCAAAAATATGCAAAAATGAAACCTAGGCGTCTAATCACGGTGATGCTCATGATAGCATGTCACCGCTCGCACCAAACGTCTCAGCAGATGGTGGACGTGAGTCGGTACTCCCACTGTGTGCCTCTGGTACGCGAAGGGCACATCCGCCAATCTGGCATAGTCTGGAATCCCTCGAGTGAGTCCCTCAAGGTTTTGTACTAGCTCTTCACCCGCACCACCCTCTACCTGAGGGTTGGCTATGAGTTGTACCCTCCGTGCTATGTGGGACAGACCAACTGGTCGCTCTGCACCAACATCTGCATACATATATATAGCTGTTGTCAGAGACATGCATGTATTACAAAAAAATTAAATACATAAAAAGCATCAAAAACACAAAGAGTTCTTACCAAGCTCCTCATCCCAGTGTTCTCCCGCGGGCAATGGGAGATCTAGGTCTCCAGTAAAATCGGTCCCCGCATAGGGCCAATCCTCTATAACGATCATCTGGTGATGAAGCCATATGAAGAACTCGGGCCTCCAGGCCATCTGCTGGCCCCCTCCTCCTCTGGGCATGAGTGCTGCCCATCGAGTCATCCTCGGTTCCTGTGGCACTGGATCTGCCACTATACCTCCCTGAATCCGGAAAATTGGAAGTCGCTCCAAGAAGAAGGATACCACAATGGATCCATACCCGAACTGTTTGTTGCCCCCACGCTTACACTTCGTAAGCTGTCTCTTGATGTTAAGGGTCACAGCTGTGGCCCAGTCAAATAGAGTAGGGTTGAGACACTCGGTTGCCAGCAGTAAATGATTCTTACTGGCCTCATGGGACGCCTGTACCCCTGCCGTCCATGTAATAGTGAATAGTATCACCCGTAGCACTAGGTCTGGAACTGTGGCGATATCTACCTTGGCACTGTTCTGTCCAAACTGTGCCCCCGAACAAACCCGGTCCATCACCTCCCTCATCTTTTCTCCGGAAGGCCTACTTCCAGTCAAAATGGGTCGTGCACCTCTCCGCGATAACCCAATGATAAAATAGACATCGGAAACATCCAGCTCCAATGTCTGATCTCGCAAGCAGAATACCTGATCCTCTATGTCCCAAGCATCCACGATAAACCGTAGTAGCTCCAGTTGTGCACGCAAATAGGAGGTGAGGAAAAACTTCTTTAAGCCACAATCCCTCAAGGCATCCATGCAGGCTTCATCCTCTAGTGCCAGAGCATCCACAGCATCATGCTCTCTTTCTCTCCACTCTAAAACCATTTTTGACGAATCCCTGCAACCATAAAGTCGAAAATACCATCATTAGATCACTGGTGAAACCATAATTCAAGGAAATTTGTGAAATTAATGGTAAAATCCTCGGAAAAATTAGATCACGCGGTTGGCGCAACTGTTTTCAAAACAGTCGCGCCAATGGCGCACCCCCTTTTGGAAAATAATCCCATTAGCGCGGTCCCGAGTGGGAAACCCGCGCCAATGGCGCAACCCTAAATTTTGCAAATCCCCTTGCAGGGGATCAATCTGTGGATGGAAAACTGAAAAAACGGAACGAAAATGAAGCTAAGGACAAGACCTCTTACCTGCTCCAGACGGCGGCTCGATTGCTTTCCTGGATTGATCACAATCGACGGTTGAAGTTTGCACCCAAAACCCTCCAATGGTAAACTCACAAGGTGAAAAGTAAAAAGTGAATTTGTTTTTTACCATTTCACTATTTTATAGCATTTTTTCACCTAAAATGCATTAAAAAAATTATTTTTTGGGTTAAAATAATGTCTTTTAAGTGTTTTTTGAATATATTTATGTCAAAAAATGGATTTTACGCTATTTTGGGTATGTTTACAGGTGTTGGTGCAACTCGAGCAACGAAACGAGTTTTTTTTTCTACTTTTTCAAGCTCGGTAAAACATGTGAAAAGGTTACTTTGAGGTCCGCTTTCAGCTCTTTTCTGACCCTTTAAAGATGAAAAGATTGCCGAGTTCCCTCTTAACTCGTTAAATGGAAATAAGAGGCGGTCGTCTTTAAACCCTTTTCCGACCGTGTAAAAACGAAAAGATCGTCGGACCCTTGTCGTTTCCGGTTCGTAAATGGTTACGAAACGACGTGATGTTGATCGCTTTTCTACTTTTTCGGATCGATGTCACTATAATTGAAAAGTACTCCTCGATCATAACGGTCGGGCGGTTCTTTCAAGCATTGTTTTATACTTTTTCGGGCTCGAGAGACACAACTTTACGAAAAAGGACCCCCCTGGAGTTTTTCTTTTTGCTGTCTTTTCAGACTCTCTAAATAGGAAAAGACGCCAAGTTCTTCCTTTGTCAGACTCGTTAAAACTTAATGACATCGGATTCCGTCATACTGACGCCCACAAGCATATGCTATCCCCGTCAAGCTTGTTAAAAATAACTGGGGTACTTGCCATAAATGGTGGGGAAAATGGATCCATAATCATTGTCGTGTCGGCAGTATGTCGCTCTTGAACATGGCACTAGTCTGCATTCGTGTCTGGGTGGGAACATCTCATCTTGTTTCACATTAGCCTCCGTGGGTTTGGGTTATCCTATTTGACCTCTCATCTGCTCATTGCCTTATCACCATGACCTCTGCTCATTTGATGTCAAATACTGCCAAGTCCGTTGTCGTGCCGCCGATATGTTCGAGAGAAGTTGACCTCTGCTAAAATACAACCTTCCTCTGATACCTCGCATAATTTTGGTTCACTACAACATCTTTCCTCTGTCTTGTGTCAATGATGTGGGAAACATTATGGCCCACCGTTGATCAAGGTCACTTCCTGTCGACTCCAGCTCATTATCCAGGAAACTGATCTAGAGACTTCCTACTGGTGCCTTGGAGCCTGCATGCCTCAATGGCAGGTTCTTCGTGTTCGACGAGAGGTTTTCATCATTGGCCTCCGATCGAATGATTCTACGAGTGTTCGACGCCAGCTCATTGATTCGCACGCCGTAGATTGTACCTATAGTACCTTGAGGACCATTGTCATTATTGGTGGTACCTCTCGCGTCTGTTAATAGTTTTCATCATTGATTGGTAATCAGACAATGTTCATGCATGTTCGACTTCAACTCATATATTCACATGCTTGAACTTGTACTCTGTTCGGGTCGAGATGGAGCGCAAGACCCTGGGTTTTGTCTTTTAGAATCCAGGCTGCGATTTGTGGCTTGTTATGATTATTACATGACTCATTCACTGGATGGCTGCGACCATGCCTGAGTCTACTTTTCGATCCTCTCTGGATGGCTGCGTCCATGCCTTGGATCTAGATTATTATATACTCTCTTATGGATGGCTGCGCCCATACCACATACATCATGTACTTGAGATATCAGTTGTACTTCTTTACGCAGGTTCTCCGGCGGCCGTGTTTCAGTCACGCATGTTCTTGTAAAGCACTTCACCCCTCTCTCTCCCTCGGGCCTCATGCTTTAGGGGGCATCTGTTACACAGTAATTTGTCACCGTTTGTCACCGTCCCTGTTACCCCTCTCCTACACCTTGGAGGACTCATCCCGGGACTTGTGAGAAGTGACAAGACTTGAAACCACTTGCATCATTCCCCTCTGAATATGAGCATCACATGCCTTGAAGACATCTCCTGCAGCTTACCCATAAAAATAGCCCTTTTTGCATTAGCGCGGGTTCACCATGTACTTCCCGCACCAATGGGAAAAATCCTCCAAAGAGGGCGCGCTATTGGCGCTCTGTCCCAGAGTCGCAATCGCGCCAACCAACTTGGGTAAACTTTTTAACAAATAAACTTCTGAAAGTTCTCTCCAACTCATTCACCAACTGAGTCTATGTTAGGTGAGGATGGTTTGGCTTCGAATCTCCTTGAATGGGAAGTAGTTTGTCACCCTTCCATGGAAGTTTCCAAGTGATAATGCCAAATCCATGATTTATGTGATTGATCTTATCTTTCCCTCCTTCATCTATAAAAGTTTGTCTCCATACCTTGAGCAAGCTAGTGGTAATGGTAGTGGTGATGCTGTAAGGAAGATATCAAGAGATCAAGAAGAGTTGCAAGAGATTTCCTTGTGTCCATAAGGCTTAATCTAAGTAAGGAGATCTTGTTACCAAAGAGAGAGAGAGGCTTGTTCCCCATCCCCTCATGCTTTGCAAGACTTATGTAGCTGAGCACCCAGCCAAAGGAGGACTCAACGTCAGAACATTGGTTGTATTCTCTTTTGTTGATTATCAATAATAGATGACTACTATTATGGTTCCACTCTCATTTGTCTTTGTAATGGTTAATGTGAGTTATGTCCTTTCTAACTGATGTATAATTGCATTTATTAGATTTCACGCTTGTGTTTATGTTTCTCTTTGTGTGTGCAGGTGTCTATTCACGAGGATCGTGGAGGATTGTGACCGGCCAAAGTGAAGGAGCGAGGGCGACGTCTCTTCATCAAACATTAGCGTTGGAATCCAAGTAGGTTTTCATTACCTGCCTTTTATTTGCAATTAGGAACTTGCATGGTAGCATTGACTGATTGTTGCTAGACCCATTCTGGGCTAGTAGGGATCGCCTCTATCAATAATAGACTGATTTGTTGATTATCAATAATAGATGACTACTATTATGGTTCCACTCTCATTTGTCTTTGTAATGGTTAATGTGAGTTATGTCCTTTCTGACTGATGTATAATTGCATTTATTAGATTTCATGCTTGTGTTTGTGTTTCTCTTTGTGTGTGCAGGTGTCTATTCACGAAGATCGTGGAGGATTGTGACCGGCCAAAGCGAAGGAGCAAGGGCGACGTCTCTTCATCAAACATTAGCGTTGGAATCCAAGTAGGTTTTCATTGCCTACCTTTTATTTGAAATTAGGAACTTGCATGGTAGCATTGACTGATTGTTGCTAGACCCATTCTGGGCTAGTAGGGATCGCCTCTATCCGTAGAGGGGATTTACCTCTCCAACAAAAACCATTGATGAACATCAAACTCCTCTTATTGTGAATGGCCACAGATTAAAGATCTATCATAAGCCACTCTCAAAAGAGGAATTTGTCAAAATGTTTCAAGATAGTGTTGCAATAAGGCTGGTGAAGAAGAATCCTTCTTCTCCACCATCCTAGCCTTTGTTCTTTTATGTTTCTAAAAAAAAAAAATAACAATAATAATAATAATAATATGTATAAGCCTGAAAACCAATCACTGATTGGTAGTCTTATACAGAAAATACAGGGCGAAAATCAGGAACTCCTGACGCCCTATATTTTCCAAAAAAAAAAAAATCTCTCTCATTCCACAGTTTTGTGACACTCCACTTCATTTCATTCCATTACATTCCACTCCACTCCATTCATTTCATTCCGCCAATAAAAGTTTTTTTTCATGACCATTTTCATTCATTCAATTATCATTTATCCATCTCCATTCAGTCATATGATTACTGTGTCAGTTTCCGCAGCTGAACCCAGTTTCCGCAGCCAGAAGCAGTTTCCGCAGCCATCACTCTGTTTTTCAACACTGACAGTCAGATGTTAGTTAAAAGATCATGAAAATCAAATGCAGGTATGACCAAGCACATATTTTAAAGACATGAGGCACTTAAAAGCATCAACAAGGAGCAGTTGATCAAAGGTTAATGGACGAAAAGCGGCAAAAATTCCAAGGTATGAGTAAGGTTTATTTCAAATAGCATCTAGAGCACATTTTATATAGTTTTGAAACCACGGCTCCATTATATGCAATGATTGGCATTGATAGCGCATAACCGTTCCACGACCTATGATTCCTCCACGAACCTTGTATTTATTTTTCAAACGGCCTCATGATCAAGCCTCCAGATTTAAATCGTGTTTGGCTGTACTTTGACACTCCACTTGTAATTATGGGGACGTGGTTGATTTGATCACGACTCTTCTCCGCCGCACAAATTCCGTAGCCATTTCTTGAGCATGTTTACGTCTACTCCATAGACATTCAGTTTAAAACTCTGTCGGGCTCACTTTACTCCCCTACTATTCTATTGAAGTCACGTTTGCATTCCTACCCTGTTCACATAAGCCTCTGCTCCGCTGCATAAACTCACTCCCGCTACCTGTTCATTGTTTTCCATCTACAGTCACTGGTTTTTCTCCATAAATCCTGTCCATTTCACGCTAACCCAACCGTCTCACTTCCGTTCATCCAATACCCACACAGACATGTTTAAGACAGGAGGAAAGAATGGGTCCTCTGTTGAGAGCAGAACCGGAAGGGCCCAAATTTATGGAAGGGTATCTGCAAATGAAAAGCATGCTAAGGAAGGCCCGGTGGTTACAATTTATTCAGAAATTCAGAGGCTACAACAAGGAAGTTACGAAGACTTTTGCGAGGTCCTTTGACGGCATAGAAGCAGAGGTTGGAGACCTTAAATTCACAATCACAGAGGCGTCCATAGCAGCTGCAACCGAACTCCCACAGGAGGGAGAACGATGGTTCAAAAATAAGAGCTTTGACGAGAGAGCATGGAGGGTTATCCTACGAAATCCAGGTATGGATGTAACCATCTTTAATAGAGGAATCCTTGTCTCTGCTTTACAAGAAAAATGGGCTAGTTTACTATTAATAATCCAGAAATTCATTACCTGTGAGGGACGATTCGGGTCAATGTACATGTACCACACCCGGTTGCTGATGAATTTTCTAGAAAACCAAACTCTTAATTTGCCCTATTTCTTGCTAAATAGCCTGAAGAAAATGTCCACCACCGTCCAAAAGAATTTGGGGGATGTAGAACCCCACTTGTATCACCACGGCCTTGTGAAAATCTTGATTGAAAGACAATTAAAGGAAAAGAAGGATACCTGGGAGCAGTTTTTAGTTAGAAATTTCTTTAAAGATCCACAAGAAACCCCTAAAAGCAGCACATCAAGGAGAAGCAGAAGAAGAAAAAACAAGTGATAGAATTCAAGACACTCCTACTAACATAGTGGAAGAAACTAGTAGGGAGGAAAAACTATCTGAAAGTAGGAAGGAAAAGATTGAGGGTAAGAAGCCAAGAAAATCAAAAGGGAAAAGAAGTATTGAGGCTGTCCATCAAACCCCAAAACCTTCCTCAGAAGAGGACCACCAAATACTTTCTGAAATACTAGTTTACCTTCAGAAACAGTCAGCTACAGTAAAGAAGAAAGGGAAAGAAAAACAGAGTGGGGAGAAAGAGGACACTAGCCCAAAAAATTTGAGGAGAAGTTCCAGACTTAAAGGGAAATTGAGGAAGATACAAATTAAGGGGCCCCACTTTATTGATTTAGGAGGGGAAACACCAGAACAACCTTCAACAATCCCTCCTGGCCGTGGTCCCCACCATACTCCTATTTCTCAGCCAGATTTTGACATGAGTCCTTCTCGACCAGATTTTGAAATCAATCCTTCTCAACAGGATTTTGGGGTCAGCCCAAGAAAGACCACACCTGAGATAGACCCGAACCAACAAGAAATGTATGATTATATAGAGTCCTTGGAGAAAACGGCCACAGATCCAAGCACTTCATCTGCCCAGCCTAATACAACTCAAGAAGCTCAAATCCAATCACTAAAATAGGAAGTTTTTGAGCTGGAGGTCTTAAATAGACACATCAAAAGAGAAAATGAAACATTGAAGGAATAGGGCAGGTTAGATAAGATTATTCATGACAACACCATGTTGCATCTTGGGCTATGTCAGAAGAAAAATAGGAAATTAAAG
Source organism: Pinus tabuliformis (assembly GCA_031772625.1). NCBI lineage: Eukaryota > Viridiplantae > Streptophyta > Pinopsida > Pinales > Pinaceae > Pinus > Pinus tabuliformis. The sequence goes on from CM062814.1 coordinate 720,354,253, forward strand.
AAAAAGAACAGAAGGTTAAACAGGGCTCTCATCAACCTCAAGTTCAGGTGTCTAATGAGGAAGCTGAGGATGCTAGTGGTCCCAAGAACGAAGAAAAGAAGGCTAGATGTATTGGCAGAGGTCTCAGAACACATGAGCCAAAAGGAGGGTGATCAAAGTTTTGGTTGCATGGGGACATGCAACACCTTCACAGTGGAGGTATGTAGAGCTTTGAAATTACACCTCTCCTACACATTTTCCCAGACTTTTTCCCCTCACTAGTACTCCATAAGTTGTCAGAAATCATTGCATATTGATTCTAAAAGAGCATTTAAGTGGTTTTCTAACTATGTTTTTATGTTTGTTGTTTGAACTAGATTTTTCTCATTAGCTGCGGAATCCAGTCACTTTCCGCAGTTGGTTTTGTTAAACTCTAGGTTGCAGGTGTCACCAGGCAAAACAAGCCACATGGGCAAGTTAGAAATGACCTAGACATGGATCAGGTCCTATTGGTTCACCTGAATTCATCAAGGGAAGTTGTGGTCAACGGTGGTCCAACGTAAGAGTCCTACGGCAGCCAGACTTTGTTTTCAAACACGTGAAGGATTCTGAAGGATGCGTGGCCGTTCCTAAATCTTTGGGGTCGTGTTCCCACCTGTAAACTATCCCACGATACGAATCCAGCAACCACAGTTGATAGATTTAATAGTCTCGGCAACCATTACGCTAAATCCATGGAAGTTGTCTTTCACGTGTCTCTGTTCACGTAGTTTTACAAGAAAACAGTTATGTAAACTTTGTTATAAATAGCGCGTTTCTACAACGCATAAAGTTAGTCTTTTGAATATAATTTTGTTGTTCAAAGTTCACTCTGTTGTGACACTAGTTTTATCGCTGTAACTGTGTTTTGAAATATATGAGAAGTCTCTGTTTCTACATGACTGCGTGAACATAATCTTGGATTGATAGCCTGTTGACCGAGGCTGTGCAGAGGGCCCCTGTACGCTGAGGTTTTGTTTCCCTTGTTGCTGTAAAGTTTTATGCATTGTTTTCTTATTTCCATTGCATATATTCCATAGTTATCCACTTGTGTATATTTCAATTGTTATGATATTTCACTTCTGTTCATGATTTTACAAGTTTGTATAACACTGATCAGTACATGTATGTTTCAGGATAGAGTAGGCAGCGCGGGCATCTGCATATAATTTTCACAATGACTAGTGACATGGGATTAATTCTCTGCTGACTTTGCTTTTCTTAGTTTTTTTTTAATTCCATTTCTGTTTTGTGGATTTGAGTCTTGTTGATTTGCTTTGTTAGTTAGTTTAGAAATCAACTTGCTCATGTCATTGACGATTACCTCCGAAAGCCATAGCTAGACTAACTGGTGAGGGATCAGATTATGAATGTTGTGAATTGATTTTAATTTTACTTTTCTGCAATTAGATATCAGATTGCTCATGTCATTGACGATTACCTCCGAAAGCCATAGCTAGACTAACTGGCGAGGGATCAGATTATGAATGTTGTGATTTGATTTTAGTTTTATTTTTCTGCAATTAGATATCAAATTGCTCATGTTATTGACGATTACCTCCGAAAGCCATAGCTAGACTAACTGGCGAGGGATCAGATTATGAATGTTGTGATTTGATTTTAGTTTTATTTTTCTGCAATTAGATATCAGATTGCTCATGTTATTGATGATTATCTCTGAAAGCCATAGCTAGACTAACTGGCGAGAAATCAGATTATGAACGATGTAATTTGATTTTAGTTTTACTTTCCTTGCAATTTTTTATTTCTTTGAGTGCAGTAGCTTAAATCACTTTTTTGTATTTGGACAGCAGCAGAGATAATAGTTTCATGATCAGTAGTTCATTATTTACTTGCTTTAAATAGCAGCACATTTTCCATTCTTGTTTAAGCATTACTGTCATCACTAGTATATTCTAAGATCTTTTGAAGTGTTAAGTGTTGGAAACCATTATAGAGGACATAATTGCCTAAAATCTATATCCATACTTGCCTTCTAAAGACTTAGGAATAGGATTTCCATTCATATTAGGAGATAAACGAAGATAAAAACCCCCAAAACAAAATAAAAATTGAAAAACGACAAAAATATAAGAAAGAGGTTGTCTTGCACATATAGTGCGCCACACTTCATCAGTTTACGACTCCCGGATTGATAATTAATGTAGCAATTTAGGACACACTAAATTGACCAAACATTTTGGCGCCGTTGCCGGGAAGTGTAACTAGGTAGCCAATCTCTTAAAAAAAAAACGAAGGGAAAATTGATAACTTCTTGAAGTATGCTCTCCTCTTGCACCTAGTGTGATCTGGAGGATCAGAAAAGAGAGTTGTTAGTTTAATAATTTCTTGATTATGCTCTCTTCTTGCACCTAGTGTGACCTAGAAGATCAGAAATATAATTATTAACCCGACTTGAAAAATAAATAAATTAAAAATAAAAATAAAAATGGCATGCATAGAGCAAGAGATTCTAGAGGAAGGTTTATAGCTAGGGCCAAAAGTTCGATTTTCACAACTCCAGCTACTTCAAGGCATAGACAGATACACCTCCATCATCTCCGACTCACACTCCCAGCCTTAGGATTTCTAGAATTCAAGGGGCAGCAGCTGAATTAGGAGACTCTCCCACACTATCCATCAAATCTGACCTAGGAGAAGAACCTTTTTTCACTTCTACAGGGGAACACATTGTAATCAAAGAAGTAGAATCACCTAAAGAAGAGGAGGGAGAAATTCTTCCTCGTTCGCCATTAATAGAAGAACCAGAGGACTCTGAGAACTCTGAGGAAACTATCATGACAGAGGAAGTAGTGAATGGATTTGGAGGAGGGGGTCGAGGTAGAGGTAGAGGAGGAGGAAACAATGGAGGAGGTAGAGGTAACAATGGGGGAAATAGGGATGGAGATAACTCATTTGGATTCCCTATAGCCGATGAGGAGACCCATACAACAATGAAAAACATTTCACCATCTGTCCTCCCAAACTTTTATGGGTTGCGAAGTGAGGATCCTGAAACATTTCTATTTGAGTTTGAAGTCTTGTGCCGAACCTATGACTATATGGAAGACTCTCAAAAACTCAAATTGTTTCCTTCAACGTTGAAAGGAGCCGCTTTGAAATGGTTTATGGGATTAGTCACCCAATCTATTAGGACTTGGAATGATATGAAACAAACATTTTTGGATAGATACTTGGATTATTGTATGCCCACCAATCATAAGGATGAGGTATTCAAGATGATGCAAAAAGAAGATGAAAACTTGGAGGATTTACTTGAAAGATTTCAATACAGCTTAAAGAGAGCAAAAATGAGTAATTTAGATGAGGAAACCTTGAAAGCCCTTCTATTAAAATCCATTAGAGATGAATGGATAGATATTTTAAACATGATGGGGAAGGGAGATATTTCTCAACTTCCACTCCATGGCATAGCAGAACTATGTGTCCATCTCTCAAGGGGAAAATCTAAAACTGGAAAAGGGCCTAGAGATCCTTCTCTTATTAGAGCAAACAAATCACGCGTTATAGTTCGTTTCTATAACACGTTTCTACAACGCATAGAGTTAGTCTTTTGAATATAATTTTGTTGTTCAAAGTTCACTGTGTCGTGACACTAGTTTTATTGCTGTAACTGTGTTTTGAAATATATGAAAAGACTCTGTTTCTACATGACTGCCTGAACATAATCTTGGATTGATACCCTGTTGACCGAGGCTGTGCAGAGGGCCCCTGTACGCTGAGGTTTCGTTTCCCTTGTTGCTGTAAAGTTTTATGCATTGTTTTCTTATTTCCATTGCATATATTCCATAGTTATCCACTTGTGTATATTTCAATTGTTATGGTATTTCACTTCTGTTCATGATTTTACAAGTTTGTATAACACTGATCAGTGCATGTATGTTTCAGGATAGAGTAGGCAGCCCGGGCATCTGCATATAATTTTCACAATGACTAGTGACATGGGATTAATTCTCTGCTGACTTTGCTTTTCTTAGTTTTTTTTTAATTCCAGTTCTGTTTTGTTGATTTCAGTCTTGTTCATTTGCTTTGTTAGTTAGTTTAGAAATCAACTTGCTCATGTCATTGACGATTACCTCCGAAAGCCATAGCTAGACTAACTGGCGAGGGATCAGATTATGAATGTTGTGAATTGATTTTAGTTTTACTTTTCTGCAATTAGATATCAGATTGCTCATGTCATTGACGATTACCTCCGAAAGCCATAGCTAGACTAACTGGCGAGGGATCAGATTATGAATGTTGTGATTTGATTTTAGTTTTACTTTTCTGCAATTAGATATCAAATTGCTCATGTTATTGACGATTACCTCCGAAAGCCATAGCTAGACTAACTGGCGAGGGATCAGATTATGAATGTTGTGATTTGATTTTAGTTTTATTTTTCTGCAATTAGATATCAGATTGCTCATGTTATTGATGATTATCTCCGAAAGCCATAGCTAGACTTACTGGCGAGAAATCGGATTATGAACGATGTAATTTGATTTTAGTTTTACTTTCCTTGCAATTTTTTATTTCTTTGAGTGCAATAGCTTAAATCACTTTTCTGTATTTGGACAGCAGCAGCGATAATAGTTTCATGATCAGTAGTTCATTATTTACTTGTTTTAAATAGCAGCACATTTTCCATTCTTGTTTAAGCATTACTGTCATCACGAGTATATTCTAAGATCTTTTGAAGTGTTAAGTGTTGGAAACCATTATAGAGGACATAATTGCCGAAAATCTATATCGATGCTTGCCTTCTAAAAGACTTAGGAATAGGATTTCCATTCATATTAAGAGATAAACGAAGATAAAAACCCCCAAAACAAAATAAAAATTGAAAAACGACAAAAATATAAGAAAGAGGTTGTCTTGCACATATAGTGCGCCACACTTCATCAGTTTACGACTCCCGGATTGATAATTAATGTAGAAATTTAGGACACACTAAATTGACCAAACATAGACTTAGAAGCTCCATTGAACAATAAACATGGCCTATTTAATTTTTCTGACCATGCTTTAAAATTTTATTTTTTAATTCTGATTTTCCAACTATGAGTGCTAATAGCAAATCTACTGATGGTTGATTTGTTGATGTTTGTTTTTTGTTGCTTGCTCATCACAAATTCTAACTAGGTTCTTTCCTCGTGCTGCATATTTTTTATATCCATTGCTTTTGCTCCTTTGGAGTTGATGAACTCGATTGTCATGCTCCAAGTTTTAGCTAGTATTGTTCTGTTGCTTGGAGTGTGGTCTTTGAAGATCCTCTAGTTTCTTGCTAACCAGATTTGCCAACACATAAATGAGGGCAAGGTCAGCCAATATATTTTGATTGTTTCTTTACTTTTTAAAGTATATGGATACTTTTTTTCCAGTTTGTTAGGAGCATTTGCAGAGGTAGCGAATGCTAAATACTTACCCCCAGAGGTCTTATGAGCTCTTGCCAACAGACACGAGCAAAGGGACATCCCATGAAGAGATGTTGGATGTTTTCTTCACTCTTCTAACACATTGCACAGCGTAAAGGGCCTTCATAACCTTTCTTTTTAAGATTATCAGCAGTAAGAATCTTGCCTTTGAGGAGTGTCCACATGAACACTTTGATTTTTGGCAGGGATTCGATTTTCCATGCCTACCTCCAGTGATCCCAATCACAATTTTCTTGTTGATGTAAGGAGGCATATCCAGATTTGATTGAAAAAATCCTCTGTCAAGATCCCAACGGAGAGAGTCCTTTGAGTCCAAACTCAATGGGGTAGCCCCTTTAAGACGCGATATTAGTGACCTCCACTAAGGGACAAGGCCTTGGGGAATATTGTGGACTCTCCAGTCCTCCCAATGTCCATCTATCCAAATAGAGATGTCTTCCAACGTACTGATACCTTTTGAATTCATCCACCTTCTTAGGTCTTGAAGATTTTCTTGGAAAGTTATAGGCTGATTTCCCATTATTTTGTCCTTCCATATTTTGATGAGTCTACCATTCCCATGGATCTTAGAGGAATTTTCTTTGATTAGAGGAAGGGTATTTTTAATCAAACTCCAAATATGGGAACATGGTCTTATTGGGAAATTTTTTTCTAATAATAGAATTCTATTATGGTTCATATATTGTACTTCCAGGATTTGCTTCCACCAACAACTTTCTCTAGTTATAAATGTCCAAGTTATTTTTGGCCCCCAGTGCCAAATTCATTATCCTAGGAAGTCTTATAGCCAAGTTTCATTTCTCATAGGGCTACGTTACTTCATCCCATTTCACTAGGATGTGCTTATTTGTTTCTACTTTTCCTCCTTGCCATAGGAAACCCCTTATTACTAGCTCGATTTGTTTACGTATGCTTGTCGGAGCTAGTATTGTTGTGTATTGATAAATTGGGAGTGTTGTGAGTAATGCTTTGATTAATACCACCCTTCCTGCCATGTTTAGCCAATTCATTCCCTAGTTTTGCACCTTTTTTTCATTTTTTCTATGTATTTATTCCATATCTTAGTCTTCAGATCTTCTTTGGAGATGGGGAGGCCTAGATAATGAAAATGGCTCCATTTTTCTTGTAAAGGAATTTCCAGAATTTCTGATTTTTTTTGGAGAGCACGAAGAGGAGAGTTCCATCCGAAGATTCTACATTTTTTATTATTTAGAAGTCCACCAGAGACTTCCATAAATTTGTTCAACACCTTTTTTATTCTTCTTGCCATTATACAAGATGCCCCTCCCATGACCAAGGTGTCATCTGCGAATAGAGAGTGGTTTATGCTTTTTACTTCAGGGGAGATTGAGAGACCTATGATAGACCACTCTTGTCTGCATTTCTTGAGATTTTGGCTCAGAGAGTTTGCCATTATAATATATAGGAAAGGAGAGAGGGGCAGCCCTGACGAAGCCCTCTTGAACTTTGGAAATATTCACTTGGTCTTCCATTGATCAATGGAGAAATCTAGGGACCTACTATACAGGCCTTAATTATATCTATTGCCTTTTTGAGAAACCAAATCTCTGAAGGACCGCCACAAGGAATTCCATATTGACCCTATCAAAGGCATTTGCCATATCAAGCTTTATAATCATACCTTTTTCCTTTTTAATAAGGCTAGAGTGCAAATCTTCTTGGGCAATTAGGATATTGTCAAGAATTTGTCTTTTTGGTACAAATCCTCCTTGGTTTTTTGAGATAATTTTTGGGAGCACTGCTTTTATTCTATTTGCCAGAATCTTTGTAATAATTTTGTAGGAGGAGTTACATAGAGAGATCGGCCTGAACCTACTAAAAGTGTTTGCATTCGGTTCTTTTGGGACTAGAGCAAGGAAGGAGGAATTTATGAATACTACTATCTTGAATTTCCCAAAAAAATTTATAATCATTCTTATCAAATCTTTTTTTATGATACTCTAATTATTTTTATAGAAGGAGATAGGGAACCCATTCGGGCTTGGAGCCTTATCCGGATGTAGATCCCAAATAACAACAACCACTTCCTTTTCTTCAACTTCTTTTGTAAATTCAATGTTTTCTCCATCGCTGATTTTTTTTGGGGTATGTTGTAGAAATTCTTCATACTCACTATTTGCTGTTGAGGATGATAACAGATTTTTGTAATATCTGAAAGCCTCCTTCTTTATTTCCTCTTGTCCTCTCACTTCTTTTCCCTCATTATCCATAATTCTGTCAATATGATTTTGTATTCTCCTGATCCTGGCAGTATTATGGAAGAAGGTTGTGTTCTTATCGCCTGCTTTAAGCCATAAACTTCTAGACTTTAGTCTCCACTCTTCTTCTTCCACTCTATTTTTCCTATACAATTCCCAATACACTTGTTTTTCCTGCCATAGACTCTCCTACGTTTCCGCTTGCTGCTCTTTTTCAACTTGGATTCTCTCTATTTTTTCTGTTATTTCTAGCTTTCTTTTTGTGTTTCTATTTGTTTGCTCCTTGCCCACTGTTTCAGCTCTTTCCTCAATGATTTAAGTTTAGTTTCCCAGACATAATTAGGAGAGCCAATGATTTGATTTTCCCATACATCTCCAATGATTTTTTTTACTTCTTCACTGTCATTCCAAATGGAACTGAATCTGAAAGGAACAGGGCCAAAGTTCTCTAATAACCCAAGTGAAAGTGCCACTAGTTTGTGATCTGATGCAATGTTATGAATGATTTTGGATTTTATTTCACTGAAGGAGGTGGCTATTGTATCTTGGATTAGGAATTTGTCCAACCTTTCCTTTATATTATTTTTACCAATTCTTTTGTTACTCCATGTATACTTCCCATTGCTAGGAGGCATGTCCATTAATCTGCAAGTTTCCATGATAGATTCTACCATTTCCCTTGATGGATCAACATTATATTTCCCACCAAACTTCTCCTCTGCATTCAGTACCAAGTTGAGATCCCCTCCTATTATTATGCCTCTATTTTGGACTTGCAAAAGATGATTTTTTAAGGTGTCCCAACAAACTTCCTTATCCATGTAATGATTTGGGGCATAAATGTTAACAATACAATATATCTCCTTTGAATTTTTGTTTTTCAAGTCTATTTTTATCCAATGCTGCTCTTTTTTTCCTGAATCAACTCCCACTTCGTTGTGTTCCATAATGTACAAATCCCTCCTGAAGCTCCTATCGTTGGGATTGATGTTCCTTGGTAGTTTTTCATTTTCTGATTCATTGCTTCCATTTCCTTTTCATTTATCTTCGTCTCCTGGATCATAAAAATATCAGGCTTCTTTGATGATATTAAGTCTTTCATTGCCTTGATTTTTGGCATACTTCCCATTCCTTTATAGTTCCAGGAGACTATATTCATTATCCCTTGGAGTTGAGGGTAGAGGGACCTTTCCCTCTGTTGGGTTGAGTGGTTTTCTCCTTGTTTTTTTCTAGAAAGGTGTCCAATGGTTGTTGGGTGCCCAAAGCCATATCCTTTGCCACAACTTCATCTTTGATTTCTCACTTGGATTTTCTGCCTGCCCGTTTAGGGTGGTCGAGGGAGGAGAGGAGATCTTTGGAGATGGTTCGAGTGATTATTCGATCGAAGGAGGAATGGGAAGGGCTATGGGAGAGGAGGGGAGAGGAGGGGGAGGGAATAGAGGGGAAGGGGAGGAGGGAAGATCAAGGTCCCCAAGAGAGCTAAAGGGGTTAGAAGCCAAAAGATCCGAAGAGGGGGAGGGGATAGAAGAAGGAGGTAAAGATGAGGAAGGAGAGGGGGGAGCTTTAGGAGGAGAAGGAAAAGGAGCCGAGGAGGAGGGGGGGAGGGGGAGGGTCGAAGATGGGAGGATGGAGACAGAAGAAGGATGGGATGAGGGTTTGGATGCTGACTTTTTCTTCTTGACCTGCTCCCATTTTGGTTCCTAGTTTTCTATTTCTTTTGATTCCTAATTTTTAGCACATCTATTAGCAAAATGACCATATTCATGGCATACCTTTCATTTGAACATAATTTGTTCATAATCTAGCTTTTGAATGTGAACCCAACTATCCACTTTGATCTTGACTGCTTCCGGAAGTCCTTTCCCCATATCTACTTCCATGCAGGCATGCATGTTTTCCTTTGGCTCACTTCTGTAGATATATTTCCCCACTGCATTCCCTATTGCTTTAACATATTCATCTCCCCAGCAATGCAGATGAAGATGGGGAAGCCTCACCCATACTAGCACTGTATTTGGCACATCCAACTCTGGATCAAAGTCAGAGTCCATTTGTTGAGATATAGCCCTCTTGAATCCATGAAATATGGTCCATTTATGAAGATTAAATCTCTGTCCTCTTTCGATTCGACTTGGAAGGTAAAATAACCTCTTCCACAAAACCTGATGGAGATTTTTCCCATGATAGATGAGGCCCAGTTTCTTTCCACCCATTTGAGAACTGAACGGAGAGAGGGCCAGATTCCAGTAAACTGACCAACCAATCCTCGTTCAGAGAGGGACAGAGCTGCGTGACGATGAAGGGAGGGAGGAAGAATTATTTCAGGTATTTCATCGATCTTCTTAACAAACTTTGATATTGATGGTCTGGGATGAGACGGTCTAAGGGAGGAGATTAGAGAGGCAAAGGCTTTCGCAATCCCTCCCAACTGAGTGAAGTTCCGTAGTTGAGGCAGGGGTCGATGCACCCACAGGACGAGGCTCCACATGGTCCATCGTGTACCAGTCGAGGGCAGCAAGCCCTGGGAGTAGGAGGCCCCAGGAGCTGAAGGGAGAAGACACACTCAGAGTTTGAAAATGCCAAGGCGGGAGCAGAGCACTTCACCGCAACTTTTTTCACTTTAGTACAATGGCCCTACTGTTGAATGCTTTACCATCACACTATTGCATGTTCCAATCATTTTACTACTGCTACTAACATTCTTTTAGTCAATTTAAACCACCCAAACCAATCATTTCCCTGCTTTCATGTACCAAACACATAATTTCCATTAGACTAAAAAGAAATTGAAATTAATTTAAATCATACCTCATTGGTAGGTCGCAAATAAGGTACACCTACAATTCTCTTTACTTCCTATCGCAACAAGTCAAACTAGTTCTTTGATTAAAATCATCATGTATAAACATATCACATATGGTTAGCTCAAAAATCAACCGTCATAAATCACGTGCACAATTAAAAACTGAAATGAAATACTAATACTTATCTTTCAAATGGTGCTTTTCTTTTTCCTTTATTTTTTGTCCTTTTCCGTACACACACTGAATCGTTTTCCAAACCCTGCAAGCAAGCAATCCCTTCTCTTCTCTTCAATCACGTACACACACTAGATCAGTTGCCAAACCCGGCAAGCACCCAGTGCCTTCTCTTCTCTTCAAAGAAACAAGGGAATCTGGAGACTGTATCGCCTCCTCCCTAATTATCAGCAACAAGGGCATCTAGGGACTAAACCACATCTACCTTCAATATCATTAACAAGGGAATCTAGAGGCTAAACTACCTTTACCCTCAATATCAACAACTCAAGATAGGCCTCATCCTAAGTTGTACAGGGCTCTAGGAACTAGTAACTCAACCCACAACTTTGCAAGGCTCCAGAGCATTTGTTCCAACCACAGATCCAAGAACTAGTAACTCAACTTACCAAGGGCTCCAAATCGTTTGTCTCAACCTATGAATCCAGGAACTAGTAACTCAACCCGAACTGTTCCAGGGCTTCCAGAACGTTTGTTCCAACCCACAACCATAGGGAACCCAAGGACCAATCCCCTTCAGAACACATACACATACACAATGTACATCACAACACATACACTTACACCTGGTGTACAACACCACACATACACCCACACCTGGTGTACAACATAACAAATATAGATACACACAGTATAATACAATGAATTCACATGTTACGATAAAACGACTACGCAAGACTTATGAAATAATACCACATGTACAAAACACAATATGTACATCATATACACAACAATAGTATTGCACATCCATAGACCACACTTTCTCTACTAGGCAAACTTGCCTCTAGTGTCTTTCCTGTTATCTCAAAATCAGATCCTGATAGGCTGCTGGTCAGGTTGACTCTAAGTAACTATTTCAACCTACTTTAGGCTGAGGCTTAGCCTCCTCAACCTAAGAGGGCTCTCTCTTGATGGATTAATGATTTTGATTAAAGATAAGATGGCTAACTCTTATAGAACAACTGTGAAAAATATGAATGGTGGAAACACATTAAACAACTATCCATTGGGCTTATGGAGTCAACAACACCTCAATATAACAATGAACTCAACCTTACATGGAAGTCAGGGCATTCAACATTTAAACATTCAGAACATAAACTCATATGGGACCACACAGTTTATAAATGTATACAGGAAGCCAGAGCACATTCAGTGAATTCTGAGTGATTATACATCCATAACACTGTAAGAATTAAGAAAAGGACAACATCACATATTCTGAACATAAAAAATCCTTCATGAATCCTGAGAAGTAAAGTCAAGCATGTATTACTGAAAATGAGTCTTACATAGGCCAAATACAAGCTTTTGCATAAAATTTCCAACCCTGATTACATTGTTGTTTCAGCTATATATAGAGCTCTTATTCTAACTGATCGAGATTCCTCCTCAAGCATGAGGGGAATTCGAAAACTACTTCTATTACTGACAACTCTTAAACTCTAACTACCTAATAAATACAACAAAGTGTTGACTGGAGTTTTTTTAGAGATCTAAATCAACTATGATTCTAACTCCATATTACATGCATGATGGCTTTAATTAAGATGATTCCATTCTATGACATCTGGTTCTCTTTCAGTTGGGATGAGATGGGTGTTTAATGCTCCATGTTAACCTTGGATGCTGTATCTTCTTCACTGTCCAGAAAAATTAGGAGACTATCCTTGCTTCTCAGCTGTATGATCTTCGAATCTTCATAAGTCGATTTTTTAATTGTTGTTCCTCAAAATATGACGGTGGCCACGTTTTGATGTGTTGTCCGCTGTTATGAAACCTGATTTGATGATGTGTCATCCACTGTTTTGAAAACAAAAAGGAAAATGTATTCAAGCTGTCTGATACACACTTCAATTTCCTTATGATATGTCAAAATGCCACTTTTTGATTCAAACTATTTATTTCCACTTGTGCTAGTCTGATTGGCTGTTGTAACTTCAGGTGTTCTCGTTGTATACAACTGTCCTTCAAAATTTTCCCGCTTCAACTTCAAAACTGCTTGATTTATGTTGAAATCATCACTTTCAGCAGTTTCGTAGTGCGCTACGAAACTGCTGAGTTATTTAAAACAACTTGTTTTTAACCTGAGACCTTTATTAACCGAGTGCTTGATTGCCAAAAACTTCTTTAGACTTTCCAAAGGCCGAATAGGGATTTAGATTTCTTTAGAAAGATAAGATCAAGCAAACTTATCAAAATTTTGAAATAGAATCTTACTTGAAATGAAAACTCATTTAGCAGGTCCTTTAAGCTGGCTTAGCTGTGCCTTCAGATCTTCAATTTGTTTCTTCATAACCTTATTCCCAGCTCTCAGTTGCATATTGATCCTTCTGATGTACTTGGCTTCTTTGATTGCTGGTACTGTCCAGGTGTGAAATTGTGAATGGCCATCAACCACTGAATTCATCTGGGCTTCTACAGTTGCATTCCCTTTCCATAGAGTTTTATAATAGTTTGCTTGTATGACTGCATGTCTTCTAGCAGCTTTCTTCAATTTGGCAATCTCGTGCTTAGCTGATTCTAATTGGCTCTTCAGGTCTGCTATATTATCTTCTTTAGATGTGATGACTGTTTTGCCTGTGTTTTTCTTTAGCCAATGTTTTGTCCCTTCCCCTGTTTCCTCTGTTCTTGACAGTGCTTCCTGTACTTGTTGGAATCTCCTTGTCATAGGTCTTCTAGGTTTAAAAACAAACTCTTCAGCTGGCTCATCAAATTTAAGCCTTTTTGAAGCCTTGGCTTTCTTGGTGCTTTCTTGTTTTGACTGTATCAACTCAATTTGAACTGGTAGAGACTGCTCAAAGTCAATAGCCTGTAATAAGGCATTTAAACTTCCCTTGGACACTGGACTTTCTTCGACTGCTACAGCTTTACCTTTTTCCTTATTCATCTGGCTTCTTGTTCTTATCCTTGAGACTACTTCAGATGTGCTTGTTTCAGGTACAATCTTTTTACCATGAGCTTTTTCCTTAGTTGATTGCTGAGGTTGATCTTGGATGATGAGTGGCTTCACTTGTTTTCTTACTTGTGAATTTGGAACTCTTTTAGCTCTTGCTTCTGTTTGGAGCTCAGCTATTGTAAAATCTCTAGCAGGTAGAGGAGTGAGGCCAGTCTGGCTTTTGAAGCCAGCCATAAAAATGAATGAATTCCAATCTCTGTCTACCTTTTGGAGCCCATCTAAAACCAGTAGTTTGATCAAACCATGATGAAACAAAGAGGTTTCACAATCCTCTTTCCTCAGTTGTACCTTATCACACATCTTACTCAAACTACGGAAAAGATAAAAAGGTAAGTCTATGGAGACCTTCCCGGTGAAATGCAAAAGGATTTTAAAATGGTAAGAGTAAACCTTGTTATACCTTCCTTCACAAGTCAGATATTTCTGTATGCAGGTGAGTAAATGAGCATAATATTATTTGACATAACTCCTGGGCACTGCCTTACTTAAATCTTCATTTACAAATTCATCCTTCAAAAACTCCTTGCAAGGATTCATGTCAAACTTGAAATTTTTAAACCATTGCTCTTGTCCTCGTGGGATCTCTGTCACAGTAGATATCACTTCTGGCGAAACCTGCAATTCTATCATGGCTACCTTTGAATTCAAGCCTATGAAGTTAAGTGCAAATTCTTTAGTTATCTGTGCGTGCCCTCCTTGTAACTTTTTGCAAAAATTCCAGCACCCGGCCTTTTTAAATGCTTTCTCCACCTCTTTGTTTCTCAGCGTTATATCTAAGCCTTCAGGCTCAGTCCTTAGACATTTGCCGGATCTGTGCTCCTTTTTCTCCATTGATTCTTCCAAATCTTCGCAAACAATGACTACCAACTCCAGTTGGAATTGTGATTCAGCTTCTATTTGAATTCAACCTCGCTTGATTATCAGCCTCGCTTGATTATCTTTGCAGTTGAATTTTAAATTTTGCCGTTTAAAATCTTTCAAGTTGTAATCTTGCAGATTTGTCATTTCATGCAAGACTTACGACCATCATTAAGTTTTATGCACGGTGGTCTTTCTTGGAAATGATGATTCATGCGTATCAACAGATCTAGTGGTGGTGATAGTGGCAATGAGTGGTGAAATGTGATAAGAGGGGTACATGAGTTGACATGAGAAGACACGGCCTATGACTCACCTAACGGATTTGATATTTCGGGAAAGATTCGCTGCGAAATGTACGAAACCATGATTTTGCAGCGCTGTCAGTTTTAAATTTGAATGATGCGCTGCGAAACTGCCTAATCAGGATTGCGCTGCGAAATTACAAAAAGGCACGGTGACTGACATAAGATAACAGGTGGCTATAAAACAATGGTAGATGGAGGGGAACCAATGGGAGCTGAGAATAACTTGACTCAAAAACTCTTCAAAACTTCAGATTCTAAGGGAAGAAAATTAAAACAAAAATAAACTAGCACTGACCTTTGTCATCGGGCTAGGATGAAAAGTTACATATATCAATTTTAGTTCTAAGTGATAACATTTCCCACGCCTTATTGTGTGCATCCACAACCCAGGTCCCAGGTTTGTGGCTCTTTCCACTATCCATGCTTGTCCCAACATGTCGCAGATCATGTTATTTTCATTTTGTTGATGTATCCTTCAACATTACCTGCCACAGCATAAACATAGGCATAGTTATAAGCACATAATATAAATCATATCCACATGATGCTAACCTCATATATTTGTCATGGCTACTCTTCCCACTTGATTCCTCATAAACCGGGAACCTTTTCATGCCATTCACCTACATAAACAATCATTCTTCCACAAGAATGATCCCTGACGACCCTGCCAGAAAATGACATTCATACACACACACACACACACACACACACACACACACACACATATATAAACATCATCATAATCATGATCACAACATAATTACTAGTTCTCATAAGGTCGGGTTACTAAAACTCCCTTTATCCATGCAACACATGCACAACATCGAGAACAACGGTTCCCAACATAATCAAGGAATTTGATACTTTAGATCCATTTACTTTACTTTTCCTTGATTACCTTTCTCATAACTCTCCTGTCACTGTCCATTTATCCCCATGGACCTAACCAGTCCAACTGGTTGTCATATTCTTGCCTTCAGGTGCTCTTATTCATGCATCGGGCTTCATCCGGGCCTCATATTACATGTTGGATTTTATTCAACTCTCCCTAAGCTCCATTAATTTTTCTCTTCCACCAACCAATTCCCAAGACCCTCAACATAAAAGGAAAGAACAAGAAGAAAACAAGTAGAAAATCATGAAAAACCAATAACAATATGACACCACAACAAAGTGGCATGTCCATGCACCAGATGCAATCAAAATCGCAAATCAAGTGTAAAAAATCACAAAATATTGAAAGCACAAAACTAGCAACAAACACCATGACTCAACCATGACATCCCCAACTACATGTGCCTCTTGCACATTGTAGATCTTAGGTTTTCCATGCATCTACTACGCACTCTGATACAAATGGAAATCCTTCCTGTGATGATCTCCATCATAGGATCAATGCCACATTAGTTCTACATCTTTTGGCATCAAACTCATCCCAAATCAGCTCTTCATCTTTGATGCCTCTAACGTGCATAATACCTTCGCACAAAATTTCTGTTTTTTCGTTTAAGACTAAGGGTAATTATCTTGCCTTTCTTAAATTGTTTTTACAGTACTACTTCTCACTCCTTCTATAAGGATGTTGGAGTAATGGTGGTGGTGTCTCTTGGAACCAGAGTTAGAATGAAATCCATAAGCACTACTCCTCCTATCAGGTGTGTACAACGATTTTCCACCTCTGACTGTATCATCCTTTTCCAACACGTGTCTTCTAAGAGACCTGATACTATATTCCCCATCATTATTCTCCTCCTATCCATGAATAATCCCCATATGTCTCTGCTTCTGCAAATCTAAAAGACTCTGAAGAATGACTAAATTAACTTCTACTTACTTTTCCTGAGCTCTTGCAAGGCCTTTCTTGTGCCTCAATCAACCTATTATTAACTATCTTGCAACTTTTGATCTTTGTCCTCAGACTCCTCAGTGTATCGACCATATCAGGAGAACTCTTCTCCTTGCTGCTCAACTGGCCTTTCTCATTCCATAGAATTCTCATGAGGCCTATAAGGGGAATCACGTGAAATGTAGTCCACCATTTTTCTCTTCATCTTTGATCTTCTATTTCCCTGCAACATACCATGTTAGATAAGCCAAATAGATGACATAATCAAAACCATACCTCAGTGTATCTCAGGGGAGGTTATCACATCTACACAATTAAATCCAGATTAGCACGATACATAATAACATCGACCTTAACCACAATGATAATAGTCATCATGCATATGACCATAATGCACATGAAAACAAGTTAACTATCATACATGTATAACCGTTGCATGTGCATTTGACCACATTAATCAACTAGCATCCATCATGCATGTAACCATGACAAAAATAAAATGGCAGGCATGCATATAACCATGATGCACATAACAACCATTAACCATCGTACCTATATGCCAAACATACAAACCTGTATGATGATCTGCTTTTACCCCGAGGTCCAGTGTTGCAACCTCACTCTGATACCAATTTGTAATGCCTCCTCCCACATTCACCCTCTTTTACAAGCTCTCTAGGGTGAACATGAGCTAAGTGCTACTAAGACATGACCCGACCTCTAAGTTCCAATTATGGAAGTGGGGCCTACAATCCGAAAACTTATTGATACCTCTCAGGAGCACTAGATCACCCAAAAGTTAGTCCACAACCTTTGATGATCATATCTGAGCCAGAATTTCTTTTCCACAAGCCTACCACCCAAACCGCACCCACAACACAACATGCATGTGGTTATGAGGCTCCAACCACACCCATAAGCCTGTCTCTATGCAGATATGACCCAAATCTTCTAGTTCTGTGCATGTAGTTCCGGGATCTCTACCATCTTTTTGGGATAGCCTCCATACCACTGACCAGAACTGCCTGTAACTTTCTTGGGTCATGGTTAGAATGATAGCAATGCCAAACATTCAAACTTGAACAAGATCTTGACCTAGATATGTTTGTTACATAATAGACATTTCGTCAAACATATAGTAAACTTGTAAGCTACATGTCATGAATGCATATTTGTTCATAAACCTCTAGAATTCATTTGAGAATCACCAAGAAGGTCTAATGCACTCTTAAGTAGCTGAAACAACACTTGTTAGATGATGCATTCATTAACCATTCAAATACTTATCAAATCATAGAAGCATGCTTGTAATCAACATATAACCAGAATATTAACCATGACAAATCAAATCAACATAATAAGTACAAGTTCTCGTAGATAATAATAAGAAAATATCACCTATTAACATATGTAAAATCCAACCAAGTTAGGGACTTCCAAGTACCACCTGACCATATATTGGGCTTAACCAAATATTTCTTTCAGCCAATCAACCCCATGCCATATTCCAAGCATGAATGTGTGATTAACCAAGACATAATCAGTCAAGGACTATAGAGGTTAAACCCCCTCCACCCTCAAGCTGCTGTGATCTCACCTAAATCGGTTATGAGATAAAAAAACCAAAACAAGCTTGGATGCCTTAGAATTCCTTCACCATAACTTGAGAAATTTTCCTGTCTCCACTCACCTATTGAGGGCTTCCTGGAGAAAACCATCTCCACCTCCAATCCTTGGGAATTTTCCTGAGACCACCTCACCCGGTTTCAAAACCTTCCGACAATCCAAAACTCAACCAATAATGAATCCCATCACACCATGGCTATCCAATCAATGGCAAGGCAATGCTAAAACCATTGTCAAAACCAAGAAAAACCCATGCTAATGACAAAAAATGAACCAAATAAACAAATGCATGTACCATGCATCCACACATCAGCTAGGAAATCACACACACAACCTGTTACCTGCAAAATCCTCCTGTTTAATTTGTTGATCTAACCTTTTCCTTGCTTTCCTTCGCTTTCATTTTCCTTCCTTTGCTTTCCTTTGCTTGGATTCTCCTCTAGCGCTCTCTCTCTAACACTATTCTCAAACAAAAACTCACAAAAGCTGTGAATTGGTTCTCTTATGCCTTTTTATTATTGATATGTCCTTTTTCTTCATTTTCTTATAATTTCCTTAGCATGCAAACTTGTGTCTCTTCACCTCCCTTTTCTCCTATTTTCCATTATTTCTCATAAATAAATGCCAATTATTTCCTCTTTGCCTTTGCCAACTTCCATAACCATAAATAAGCCGCAAGTGATCCCCACTATGATGTTCATTCACCATTCATATAGGAATACGTGTCCCATGACCTTGGTCATAATTTTATTTACATGGAAAATCAACCAGGGATTGTTACAGACCCCTCCCCCTTGGGGGGACACCGTCCTCGGTGTTCTATGACGCTTATGACTAGCAAACCGCTGAAAGGAAAACATACTGCCTATGGAACTTTATAACATATCCAATATTTACAATGAAACCTGTTGAAAACATGGCAAACATATTGTTTACTGGAGCTTTATAATACAACTCATTATAATATTTACAATAACAACCACATATACTCATGCACATTTGCTTTAGCCAGCAAACATACATATTATTTATGGAGCTTTATAAATCCAACTTGATACAATATTAACAATAATATACACATACATACATATGCACACTTTCTTTAACCAACAAATAAAAGGATGTGATGCCTACATCAGCAACAAGGGAATCTAGAGGCTCACACACTCAAAGTAATACCATGATTCACCTCCTTCCCAAGAAGTCCAGAATCCACTGCCAAAGTGAAACCTGCATCCATTGTCCAGTGCCATGATCCTTGCACTACCCTAAGTAATAGTTACCAACTCATTGTTCCAAGGCACACTCCCAATGTGCTTTTGATTCCATCTAGGAATGTTAATTACCAAAAAAAAAATCATTTCTCGGCCTTCCTTTCTCTAATACAGAGTCCCTCGAGAAATCTGATCACCCTCTTCCGTGCAGTCACTCACCTTCCAATTTCCTCAGCATCCCCTTCTCTGCTACACAATCCCTCGAATGATCCATCCCTTGGCAAGGTTTCCTCGCATCGAAAGGTCCAAAAACCAAGGCACATCCTTGCCTCAAAACCATCATATCGGTCATAGCATGCTCATGGAAATCAATGGACGCTATTGGGTACCAATGTCCCACAATGGCCCTGCTCCTGAATGCTTTACCATCACACTAACAACTTGTAGGGCATTGGAATATCAAGTAGTCTTCACTCGGATATCTTTTGTAGTTTCAAATGTTAGCCTAGGCTTCATGTTTTTAGTTCATAAGACTACAAGATTTTGGCTCTAACTCTAAAGGAGGGAGCAAGAAAAGAAATATCCTTTTAAAAGTGGTCACAATCAACCCCAACAACTTAATATAAAATTCAAATCAGGGGCTTTGCACAATGGGGGAGGAGAATTGAACACAACCTATTGTAGTCTTTGTTGGGATGCCTTGACCATAATAAATATAAATTTAGCCCAATGCTTATTTTTCTTTGAACATGTACAAAAGTCTAGATTGCAGCATAGTGTTTGCCTTGAATGCCAATCGTCAACCCACATTTTCAAATCCACAACACACTTACCAAAGGAAACCAATTTTAATTGAACACCTGAGTGGTTATTCCACTTGATGTAAATCAGTGCACGAAATTGGGAGACATGTAGCTTTATGCTATAAGCCAATTATAAGTGGGTGAACTGCAAGGATCAAAAATGCGTAAGTGGCTAGTGCATACCTCTCAAGACAAGGTGTGAACTAGATGCCTGGCAAGCATGGAGATTCATTTGAGCCTTCAACTTTGCCATCTCAAACTGAAAATTTTGCTCTATGCCATAGTTGACCAAGGATATATAGGAAGGAGTGCATGTGCATTTGGCTCTAGTGCTATATGAGTGCAAAAGTCCCAAAATCTAGTGAGTAAATCTGCCGCCATTTCTTTGGATAATTAGTAAGCACCTTAACAAAGGTTTAGTAGGTGGGGATACCAGGAAATCATTTGACTTAGTGTTGTTGGGAAAAGTATCCAATACGGAATGACCCTATCCCACTCTAAGGGTGATAGTACCTCAGCAACAATCAAAGCAAAGCTATTCGAGATTACTTCTTTATGAGATGTAAGAGAGAGGAGAAAGAGATCCACTAACCGTTATCTTCGGCTAATGATTGATCCAATCTTCCCTCTTTGCTGCTTGCTCCCAGCTCCTTGCTCTTTCACTGGCCCAGCTACACCAAGATCCTGCAAAATAACAAGAGAGGGAAACTACAAGAAGCATACATTCATAATTGATTCAAGGATTAGAATAAATCAAATATACAAGTATCAATTCGCCATAGAGACACATGCATATAGAAGAACCTAAAATGCTTTATTAATGGAAGAAGTAAAGTTCTGAGAGTGTTACAACCATAAAAGGCCCAATCCAGCAACACCTCCCAGCAGAAAGAAATCTCCTCTTCACCTCCTTCAAGCAAATCACCCAATAGTTCTATACTCAAACCAACATCACTTCCTTACATTCACAAGATTCCAGCCTCCATAGACCCCATGAGAGGGCTCTATATATAGGAGTTTTGGAGAAAGGATGAGTCAGCTTGAGGCTGGCATGAAGCTGACTAGTGTCCTCTCCCACTTCAGTTATTCTTCAGTTCTTGAGTCCACTTGGAGTTTCTTGCTTCCACTTGGAGATCTAGATCCTCTTACTCATCACAAGGCGAATTCCCTGATCCAAGTGTCATTTTGGAAGCTTCCTGGGCATTTGACACCTTGCAGAATGACTGTGCCACTTGGCCAATCTCGCCCAGGGTAGGTAGCCTTCATTAGAGTTGACATTCAGCGCAGGTACAGAGTGGAGCAGTTGACATTCAGCGCAGATGCTCAGTGGAGCAGTTGACATGATCCAAAATTAGCTTGTTTTTGAGTGTTTTCAGGTGGAGAACTGATATTTAGTGCTGTGGTTTGCTGACCTTGTTCCTCTAGGGGTAGGAACAACATGTTTAGGGACTTTGGATCCCTTAGATTATCGACATTTCATGCTTCATGCTGTAAGGCACAAAAATGTCTATAACAGTTGCCCCCTAAAGTATGAGGTCGTTTATCGGGTGAAATGCTTTATCAGGAGGATCCGAAGTTCATTCAATCGCTGAGAGGTGTCCTGTAATAAAATACAATACAATACATTATGATTCATTCTGCTTTCATGATCTAGCTGAGGCGGGCATTCCCATGCTCAGCTTTATAAATTCATTTTGGTACATATAACAGACGATCGTCTGATGATAGACTGATAATTCTTTGCTGAAATTATCATCCTTTGAGTAGGATGATCATCTGCTGCAATGATGTACATATCAAATGTCTTTATTTTTCCTGAATATATATCGCAGCCTGGATGGATGAAACTAGATCCGGGGTCTTCAAACTCGTTCGATCTTCACTCTAAGTACAAGTCGATCCATGTGAGAATTGCGCTGAAGTCGAACATGGAAAGACATCGCTTGATTACCGGTCAATAATGTAAACTGTTAACAAGCGCGAGAGGAATCACCGATAATGATAATGACCCTCAAGGTACTGCAGTACAATTCACGTGGTGTGAATATAGGACTTGGCGTCAAACACCACGCAAAATCTTCTGGTCGAAGGTCATTGATGTATACATGTCGCCGGAAGTGAGAAACTTGCCATTGAGGCATGCAAGCTTCAAAGTACTGGGGGGGTGTCCCTAGATCAACTTCTTGGATAATGAGCTGAAGTCGACAAGAAGCGATCCGTCAAAGGAGGGCCTTAATGAATCCCACATCAGTGACACGGAACGGAGCTAATGATTTTAGTGGAGGTGAAAACAATCTGTGAAATATGATTCAGGGTGGCGATCATGGGTGGATGAAGGATAATGTATGGCAGTGGATGGGACACGGTTGACTTTTTCTGAACAACATCTCTTGAACATATAACGACACTGATGTGATGGATCGGTAGCATTACCCCAAATGTGGATGGTTTGGCGAAGACCATGGTGATGAGACCGGTGAATGAAACAACCCAACCCGATGTGATACGGAGGACAAAGTGTCATGTTCAAGAGCGACTTGCTACCATTAAAGCTTTGAGGTTCTCCCAATTTTTCCCCAGTCATTTCTGACCAGTACCTCTTTATTTTTGTCAAGCTTGAGGAGGATAACATATGCTTGTTCTATAACCTGCCCTTCGGGCAAGCCCATCGCTATGTTTTAATGAGCCTAGCGATAGGGAAACTCGTTCTCGTCTAAAGACAAGTTTGTCGCTATTTAATCATTTTAACGAGTCTAACGACAAGGAAAACTCGGTCCTTTTCATTTTTAGAGAGTCTGAAAAGGTACAGAAAGTTAACTCCAAAATTCCTTTTTCGTCATCTAATCCCTTAAGTCCGAAAAAGTATAAAACGATACAGAAGGGATAAGTTTTCGATAACTTTAACGAGCCGAATAAAACAAGCGCTCGACCTTTTTGTGTAATAATCCCTCAGGTCCAAAAAGATTAAAATCTAGAGGAGGGATAGCTCTTCCGGTCACTTTAACGAGCTGGAAGGTCAAAACTCGGCAAACTTTTCATGTTTTACGAGTCAGATGAAAAGAGCTCAAAGAAGACTCGTCTTTTGAGGAACGAGTGATAAACAGGGATAGCAGCAGATTCCAGGTACAGGTTGGAATTTTCCAATCACGGCAGTGTCACAAGGATGGCTAAATGAAATCACTCTTCGCAGTTGTTCCTCAAAATGGGTAAACAATCATATGGGGGTGAACGATTGGCCAAATGGAGTGGAGGTGGCAAGTGCAAACACAACCAAGGCTTTTTATGGCTAATAAATTTACGATCACAATGGTTATTTACCGGAATAGGTTCATTTTTTAATGAGCTTAAACTCTGGAGGAAACTCTTGCTCACGCTTTTCTATTTTTTAACGAGCATAAATTCCACGGTAAAACTGCTCGATCTTATGTTTATTTTTTAACGAGCATGAACTATGTGCTAAAACTGCTCGGATCTCGCTTTTCTATTTTTTAACGAGCATAAATTCCGCGGTAAAACTGCTCGGATCTTGCGTTTATTTTTTAACGAGCATGAACTTTTTGCTAAAACTGCTTGATATTACCAGTCATAAGATAAGAATGTCTCCTGTGAGATCTCTATTTTTTATAGAGCTTCATCTTCACTAAGCTTTGCTCCCTCTCATCCTTTTTTTATGCAAGTTCGGAAACGGCTAATCCCAAAAACAGATAAATAACCGCTCTTAGCTTGCACTCCAAAAGGTTTGCATGCCCCCAGGTATAAAGTACAATTTCAAGGCTGCCCCTACTTATCCGATAAAACATTTGTTTTAAAGGGTGAGGCTTGCCTCTTTCTGGTTACCCAAAGATTGTTTTGTTAACAACATCAAACGAAAACATTTCCTCGGCACTGTCTACCGAAGTAGACAATGGTGAATGACTGTTGTCAAACAAGTAACCTTATCAAAAGAATCTTGTTCTAGAACAACCCCTCTTCCATCCACGGATGGGGTACGGACTAGTCATATTCTTTCGCGGAAATTCTACCTCATACCCAAGGTTTCCTCTGCCCGAAGCAGACCAGGATGCATGCCCCCCTGGGTTCCAGTCCCATCTTTCCGAATCACTCGCACTCATCGGGAAGGAGGACTGGGGGTGGAGACATTTCTTGGGTGAATAGACCATTGAGGGTTGGTATGTGACTATTTGCGATGTGTGATCCCGGAAATGAAAGTTGGTCTACAAGCTTGACCATTCTTCCTTCGTGTGGAAAACACATTACTCTAAAGAGTGAGGAGACTATAGCTCCCATGCAATATATATAGTCTCGTCCAAGGAGTAGGTTATAATCCAAGGGTCCTTGAACAACCATCACATTCATCTGAACGGTCTTCCCTTTCAATGTAACAGGTACATTGGGGAGGATCCCTAATGGTCGACTGGTTCCTTTATCAAAACCCGAGAGATTTATTATCTCAGGCAAAAGCTTCGGGGAACCCAGTGCTTTCCAAGCAATAGAGGAAAGGATACTCACAGATGCCCCTTCATCAATGATAGTTCCAACCATTACCATTCTATAAATTTGGACGATGATTCTGAATGGTATACTGGCTGGTAACCGGGGTCTGTCTAGTTGGTTCCAATCAAAGGACACAACCAGGTTGCTTGGTGGTGGGACCGAATACACGGCCGGATATGACCCTGACGATGTTCCTTCCTGCGATAAAGGAATGGGCGCATTGCCCTGATGCTCATCAGAGTCGGTGTTGATGAAAAGAATCTGGATGGTGTCATCCTTATTCTCTTCAGTGAGGGTGTCATTTGAAGATGAATCTTCATTGACGGTGTCATTTGAAGATGAAACCTCTGAAGGCGGAACCGGGTCAACTGCCGTTTCGACCTTTGGACTTTCGTCCGGTCTGGATTTAGTAGGTTCATTTTCAATGACTGACACTTCAGCTGACCACTTGAGCGGGCCAGCTGTATTTTCAACCAACGAAGGACTTGGCACGAGTTTTTTGTATCCAGGAGGAAGTCTTAACGGTGAAACCGGTCGATCTTCCAAAACTCTCTTCGCTTCGTCTAAGAAGGGACAACGGTGGATGGCGTGATCGCCTTCACACAGTCTGCAGGGGAATCTTGCTCCCCCTCTTTGTCTTGAACCTTCACTTTCGCTGGTTGACGGTAAGCAATCAACATGGATATCAGAGGTTGATGCTCCCGAATTGTGCAACCGAGGGGACCAGTCCCTTAGTATCCGGGGAATACAGGGACAATCTCTATGGAAGTGGTCTCCTCTACATATGACACATGGCGATTTAGGCCCGGTCTGTGCTGTGTGTGGATTTTTGTCAGATGTCTTTTGCTTGCCCCCAGTCGCCTTAGGCTCCTTCTTCTTCTTCTCCTTCTTCTCCATGGGAGCTTGGCTTTTGCCGGCTCTACCTTGCGAAGATGAAGGATTAGAGGAAGAGTTACAGGAAGTAGAAGGCTGGTGGGTAGCTCTAGACTCATCTAACTGTTGACTCGACTGTTCAGGAACCATGGTGGTCTGAACTACATTGGTTGAGAACAACCAAATAGGCAGGCCGATTGTCAGTCCTGGAAGCGACAATGTGGCCATGTGGGGTGCACCAACTTCTCCCCAAGAGGAGAATGGACTAGGATTCCCATCATGTGGAATTCCTTGGTTGGGGCGTTCCATGTTCTCAACCTAAGATCAACGCGGGAATAGGAGGTGATTATGTTCCGTTTAAAATA
Organism: Pinus tabuliformis; assembly: GCA_031772625.1. Lineage (NCBI taxonomy): Eukaryota > Viridiplantae > Streptophyta > Pinopsida > Pinales > Pinaceae > Pinus > Pinus tabuliformis. The sequence goes on from CM062814.1 coordinate 720,380,318, forward strand.
AATTTTATAACGACGCTTCAGACACAACTTGCTTTTTCACTTTTTAAGAGTCGAGAAAAAGCTAAAGATGACTCTAGTCTCCTTCGATGTTTTAACGAGCCCGAAGTGACAAATGCTCGGATGGACTTTTTCAGTTATAGAGTTCGAAAAAGGCCAAAAGAAACTACTCTGGAGTTCTAGGCAGAGGGTGTGCCAAACTTTTCGCAAAACCACAGAATACGTTTTACGGTACGAGTGGTCGATCTTCGTGAATGTTGTGTTCACTGCATTGCGATCAGTAGGGCGGCCGACACGGTTTCCTATGGATAAAGGCTTTATTCCTATAGGGGTCTCCCAATATATACGCGACGGTACGTGGGAGCACAAGTCCGTATTGATACTTATCGCTTCACCGTGGAGGAATCACCCAACCACTCAACGCTAAGATATCACGTTTAACGACGCCGGAACACGTCTCTAGCTTAGACCTCTATGTGTTTGCGTTATGTTTCAATGCGTTGTTATGTAAATTCAATTTATTTTAAGGTTGATCTTGTTTAGCAGTTTGCCTTTAGGGATCACCACGAGATGTATGATAACACTCCTAAATGCAGTCTAAGATGATAAGCAAGCTTTTCAATCTTTCAACTTTGAAAATCTTAACTACTGAGAGAAAAGAAAGACAACATCTTTTCACACAGATCATAGAGCACACACTAATGCACTTTTTCCTAAATCATCATACAAGCTGTCATAATGCACATGCACAATGCAAGTATTTCTTTTCTCTTTCTTAATGTTTGTGCGATACAAAAAGAAAGCTGTTGTATAACTTTGAATTCAATTTCAAGCGAAAGCAAACAAGCTTGTCCAAAATCAAAAGACACCTTAAGATTTACTCGTTTTGACACTAGAAATATATAAATTCAAACCATATGACGAAAGCAAAAGCTCAATCCGCTATGAACAGCAAACAAACTAACTCTTAAGATCAAAACGACACTTTATCACAGGTCTAGATCTAAGAGGCCACAGCAAGACTAGTTCACTTTCGTTATGGGAAACTGTAAATGATACAAGAAATACACAAAGAACAAACACAGTTTCTTTATACAACCGAGGCGGAATAGTGGCAAGGAAAGTTGGTTTCAGATAGGTACATTGACTGGTAACAGGCAGCAAAAACAAGGGTGAAAACAGGGCAAGAAACAGCAGGAAACCCCAGTAGCACAAGGCAAGACTGGTTCAGCGCAGGTGGTACACAGGCAGTTTGACCTTCAGCGCAGGTAGCCCCTTCGGGAACTGCGCTGAAATGCAGACAGCCTTCACACAGCCTGCACTGAAGAACGAAACTTTCGTTTCTCTTGGTTTCCGGGTCACAGATTGCTAAAAAATTCACAGTTTTTGGTCAAATCAGAAGCTATCAGTCAAGTACACACTAAGGGATGACAAGGAGGATGAAAAGCTATCACTAAGAGCTTATTAGAGTCCTTGTGGATCAGCTCTTCAAATCATAAACTTGCCCAAAAACCGAGCTAGAGTAGCTGCCCTCTACTTTGCATTTGAAAGATCCAAATGCAGTTCGATTCGGTACTCCCTGTGTTCATGAAATGAATAGCAAAAACACAAACAACCAACAAGATACGATCCCCAGTGGAGTCACCAATTTGTTGTTGGGAAAAGTATCCAATACGGAATGACCCTATCCCACTCTAAGGGTGATAGTACCTCAGCAACAATCAAAGCAAAGCTATTCGAGATTACTTCGTTATGAGATGTAAGAGAGAGGAGAAAGAGATCCACTAACCGTTATCTTCCGCTAATGATTGATCCAATCTTCCCTCTTTGCTGCTTGCTCCCAGCTCCTTGCTCTTTCACTGGCCCAGCTACACCAAGATCCTGCAAAATAACAAGAGAGGGAAACTACAAGAAGCATACATTCATAATTGATTCAAGGATTAGAATAAATCAAATATACAAGTATCAATTCGCCATAGAGACACATGCATATAGAAGAACTTCAAATGCTTTATTAATGGAAGAAGTAAAGTTCTGAGAGTGTTACAACCATAAAAGGCCCAATCCAGCAACACCTCCTAGCAGAAAGAAATCTCCTCTTCACCTCCTTCAAGCAAATCACCCAATAGTTCTATACTCAAACCAACAGCACTTCCTTACATTCACAAGATTCCAACCTCCATAGACCCCATGAGAGGGCTCTATATATAGGAGTTTTGGAGAAAGGATGAGTCAGCTTGAGGCTGGCATGAAGCTGACTAGTGTCCTCTCCCACTTCAGTTATTCTTCAGTTCTTGAGTCCACTTGGAGTTTCTTGCTTCCACTTGGAGATCTAGATCCTCTTACTCATCACAAGGCGAATTCCCTGATCCAAGTGTCATTTTGGAAGCTTCCTGGGCATTTGACACCTTGCAGAATGACTGTGCCACTTGGCCAATCTCGCCCAGGGTAGGTAGCCTTCATTAGAGTTGACATTCAGCGCAGGTACAGAGTGGAGCAGTTGACATTCAGCGCAAATGCTCAGTGGAGCAGTTGACATGATCCAGAATTAGCTTGTTTTTGAGTGTTTTCAGGTGGAGAACTGATATTTAGTGCTGTGGTTTGCTGACCTTGTTCCTCTAGGGGTAGGAACAACATGTTTAGGGACTTTGGATCCCTTAGATTATCGACATTTCATGCTTCATGCTGTAAGGCACAAAAATGTCTATAACACTTAGGCTTACAGGTACCTTACCCCATACAACATCCAACTAAGTTATAAGGTAAAGACGTTACAAATCAAATTATCTTTCCGAATTTATACTCCAATACAAAGAGTGGACTTTGGTACATAATTTTAATAAAAAAGACCTACGATCAACTCAAGAGCTTGGCTTCCCATGGTTCCCAATTTTATTCCAGTGGGCTCAAAATAGAGTTTGCATAGGAGAGATAGAAACAGGAAAATCCATGATTATTTTCACTACGAAAACATGCTCTGTTAATATCAACATAAGAAAATATATGTTTTGCAGAACAACCAACCCATAATTGATCTTTTTCCAATGCATATCTGTGCACCCACTTCACAAAAAAAAATCCAGACATAACCCACATATATTATGCCACGCCCATTCAAACAAATACAAAACCTAAAACACATAATTCAATTTTCCTTTAAAAAGAATAACAGATCTACAGGAGTGACTCACCTCAGAGACTAAGCCAATTATGATTAAAGGAATTCCTGGATCTAAATGGATAATCTCATTGTATGAACTGGAAGTGTGTCTCTTATTCATAGTTTAATGTGATATCTCTCAGTCCACTTCACAACTTGACAAATCTTCAACCTTATCCTTTAATGATTCGTCTCCATTCTTTCTCATTGTTAACTACTTCAAGAAATAAAGACACACAAGTTAAATGTCTGAGTTACCGCGTTTCAATTTTTTATTTTATTTTATTTTATTTATTTATTTTTAATTTTTTAAATCTTTTTAATTAATTAATTAATTTATTTTTTTAATTTTTAATTTATTTATTTTTTAAATTTTTAAATTTTTTTTATCATCATTATTATTACTATTATTATTATTATTTTTTTCCCAAGTAGGTTCTAATGGATTTCATTTTCTAACTGTATTTTTTTAAACTAGGGCAATCAACTTAAAACTGCGCTCTTAGAAGAACATATGGCAATGACAACATGAAAATTTCCAAATGACATTTGTAGTCCATTGGCAAAAATGTACATAATCCAATGGGATCAGAAACAAACACCTATGAACCCAACCTTGACTACATTACAAAACGCCCCAATTGTTGCCTCTCCCTTCTAGTATGTGCAACGATTTTTAGACGTTCTCTTCAGAAGGCAAATGAAAATAATGAATAGAAGCATGCAACCTACGAGGCAGATGAAAACACTGAACATAATTCAGAATGCAAAGCTGAAACCCTTAGCAATTTACGACTCTTGGAGTAATAACACTGTTAGTTGCAACAATTTGGCCATTTAATCCATCCGTTCAACCATTGAATCCACTCCGCCGTTACTTAAGAAATAACATTACAAGTACATATGAGCAAAAAATGCATTCCAAAGCTAAATCTACAATCGATATTCTGGCCAAATTTCTCAGTTCGCCCTGCATTAAAGTTCTTAGTTCACCCTGAATTAAAGTTCTTAGTTCACCCTACAATTAGACGTGATCAAAGAGTAAACAATAAATGCAGGTTGGAGATGCCTATACGATGGTGTATGAATCAATGATATGAATGTGGAGGAATCAATAAGTTAATAGAATAAATGCAAGTTGGCAAACGATGGAGGAATTAATGAATTACCCTCGTATTTATTTGCCGACCTCCCAACCCATACGTCAACCCTCAAAGAATGGTTCAGGCATGTGGTGATGCAATGATCTCATCTCATCAAAACCCCCAAAACCTAATGTTAACTTTAGCCACAACACAAAAAATTCCTCGATTATTTTGTAATAGCGTAAACTAATAACATGAAGCTGTAATTAGATATCACACAATGACATAATAATTTGGTTCAGGCATGTGGTGACACAATGATCTCATCTCATCAAAACACCCAAAACCTAATGTTAACTTTAGCCACAACACAAATTCCTCGATTATTTTGTAATAGCGTAAACTAATAACACGAAGCTATAATTAGATATCACACAATTACATAATAATAAGCGCACAAACACATATAAATAAAAGACATTATATTTTTTTTCTTCTTAATATTAAATAGTGAGATATTTTGAACAACATAATGTGTGTGTCTATATATATATGAATGTTATAAAAAAATATTTTTTTGATTTGATTTGATTTAAATTTTAAATTTAATATGAAAATGAGGGAGAAAATTTATATATATATATCACTGGGTTTGTGCAGAGAGTATTCTCCTTTTGAAATAATAATTTGTTGATTGACAACATTTTGATGATCTTCACTCTCCATTTTTGAAATAGTAATTTGCTAATATTTTCATCGTGTCAAAATTTCAAATTAAATTTATATCTTTTATATTTTTTTTGAATAAGCATATGGTTGAGAATAATAATTTTAAATATAATTTATTCATGAATTTTTATTCTTTATGAAAATCACATGCTCTAGAACAATAATTTTAAATATAATCTATTCATTCATATAATTGATATTCCAATATAATTGATATTAAAAAGTAAAAGTTGTATTCTTCCTTGCTTCTTCTATTGCGATTGCTTCTTATATTAAAAAATGTATATTTAACCTATAAAATAAAATTGATCATAAAATTTAAAAAACAATAAATGATTCCATTTTATTTAAAATAATAAAAATATAAATAAAATACAAATAAAATAGGATAAAACCTATATAAAAAAAATAAAACAATTTATTTTTATGAAAAAATATATATAATTATTTTATATTTAATGTATAACTAACCTATTAATATATATTTTATTTATATTTATGATATAATTAACATATTGATATGTAATTTATTTATATTTAACATATAATTCATATGTTATAATGGTTTTTGTTTTAAATTATTAATTAAATAAATAAAATTATATAATATTAATTTTGATTTAAAATTAATATATTTAAATATAAAGAAAAAAAAATATATATTTATCAAATAAATTTAAAATGAAAAGCATAACCAAAATTAAAATAAAAAACAATAAATATAAATTAATAGTTTATGATTTGAAAAATAATCCATTGCATTTCTCAATATGTGGGCAAGAAGGTTGTTTAAAAAAAATTAATTCACAACTATAATAGAATGTGTATTTAGAAGCTCCATTGCAAACTATCTCAAATAAAAGCACATTATTTGTTTATTTTTTTAATGATAAATTTATATAAATATATCTAGTATTTTATATATAGTATTATTTCAACTCATAAATATATTTATTTAAATTAAGATAATATTTATCAAGGTATTATAGCTCATTATATTACTAGTAAGGATTTAAACTAGTGGGAAAGATAACAACTATCTGATTCAATCACTCAAAGTAACCTTAATTGACTAATAATTTATATTTGAACTTGAGTAGGGAAAATAACAACCATTCACCCCAACCACTCAAGATAATCTTAATTGGCTAATAGTTTATATATATATGTAATTTCAATAGATTGGACCACTACGATACCATATACAACTATTCATAAATGCTACTAATAAGTTTGTTACAACATGTTTCCAAATATTTAAACCTATGCAATGGGAGAAACAAATTATTCATCAAACCACTCAATCTAAAATCTTTTAACAAATAATTTTATATTATACTATGGAAAATAAATAATTAAATAATTTTAACTACATGAAAATTTCACAAATATATTTTTTAAATAATTTTCCAATATACCACATTTCATAATTTCAAAATAACAAAATATATAAATATTGCATCATATGTTCCCATGGACATGAATTCCACTAATAGTCCACACATTTCCATCAGCGTTTCATTTGAAAAAGAAATAAATAAGAAGATGCATTCGAATAACAGCTTTCTGAACTTTCGATATAATAATATTCATGGCACATTCCGCTCAATGAGGTCTAGTTTGCATAATGGAACTAGAGTCTTTTATTGTACGCCTTAGTTAGATGGGGCCGGGGCAATCATATGACGGTGGTTCCCTTCTTTCCTGACACCATAAGCAACCCGCACATAACGAAACATAACTATTGCAAACAGGTATAATCAACTGTGTACAAGAGTCTATGCAGACGATGAAGCATAAGATACGGGAGAATATCACGTTCCACATGGATGGACTTCAGAATTTTTAGATTTGTCTAATAGCCGTGACGAAGGCTGTATATTAGAAGCCCAAATATTAGACCACATTAAGGCGGTTTAGTTGTAATCTGTGATCATTTTATGTAAGATTTTCAAGGTTAGTTCCTTCAGATTGATGAAACTAATCCATGTTATAAGTGTGTTTTATAATTTTTGAATTTTCTTTTGAGTTAATTTTTGCTTGCTGGCAATCTGTGTGGTTTCAGAGCAGAAAATGGCTCGTAAGCCTCGCAAGAGACAAAAGGGAGATGTTGAAATCGAAGCGGAGCACGTTTATGAAGATACAAACGTCTCAGCCCCACCATTGAGATTCGAACCGCATCCATGTCCGAAGTCCTCAGAGAACGCAGAGAATGAAAAGCCAGTGAGGGTCTATGCGGATGGAATTTACGATCTGTTTCATTTTGGACACGCGCGCGCCTTGGAACAGGCCAAGAAAGCGTAAGGCTTATTTTTCCGGTTTTGCATGTGTGAAGTATGTTATTTGATTGCCAGTCATCAATTTGCTAAGTTGCGAATGTTTTAAGAAGATATTATGCAGTTATTGTTTCGTTAAGTTGGAACTTGTTGAGGGTTTCATGTGCTGTCGGTTTATTAAACAACCGCATTGCATTTAGGACCTCAATTTTTATATAAAAACCCATTTTAAATTATTTTATTAATCAAGTTCGTGTGTGTAGGGTAAATTTATCATGGATCTCTGGGTATGTTAATTAAATAGTCATAGAAATCTCAATAAGGGAGATACCATTAATTCTCATGGATGATTTTAAATTTTTTGATTTTTGAAAACCTGAATGGAGTCACCTGGAAAGAACAATCTCAATTAATATCAGATCTCCTTGCCACTTTCTAAGCTGTAAAGAGTTATGTCAACAATCTGACATGTGAGGGGGGTGAGTTGTAGATCATTCGCTCTCCCTTCAGTCATTCTTTCAATCTGTCTCATTAGTTATGTAATTGTCCTAACCCTTGCTGCATCTATCGCTTTGTGAACTATGTTTGACCCTTGAGAAAAATAAAAAAGGCTTCCCCCAAAGAGGTTCTTTGTCAAGTTAGGAAATGGGAAGACCGCTGATTCGACACTTTAGGAGATCAAAGCGAAGGGTAGAGATGGGAACTGCCCTCAGGAGTGACTAGTTTGGTATCAAGAAATGATCTAGTTAGTGGAAGCGAACTGTTAAGGAGTAGGAGTCGTCCTTTTGGAAAAACCCAAAAGATTAAAGAGGTAGACCACATGACTATATGACGACCATGGTGTTCAATTAGGAAATGGAAAAAAGCTAACCGGTTTGAGGGCATGTTTGATGCAATGTTGCAAATATTGATGATATATTGTGAGTTTTTCACCTCCCTTATATGATCAGCGAATTTCGTGAGATGATGGATGATATCGGTTGGGGCAAGAGATTTTTTGAAATTTTTGCTCACTTTGAAGACGAAAAGAAGGAGACTGAGAGAAAAGGGTTTCCCATGATTACTTTACCATGAAAGGAGTAGAGGGGCTGCTTTAGATTTAAAAAAAAAATGAAAAAATTGAATATTCAAGTAGTTTTCTTTTTCTTTTTTTTTTGAAATTTAAAATTTGCCAATATTTTCCCATATTCTCCCCGATTTCTGATCAGTTTATTTCTGGATCCTCGATGGTATATTCACCGACACAATATCTGCAACGTTTATGAAAAAAGAGGGAAGGTTAGTGAGTGCTGAAATTTTGATAGAATCCATCAAGAAGATGGTGGCAATTTCGAAGATTGTGTTGGAACTAGGATCAGATGGATGCCATGAAAGATCAAGATGTGACAAACTTGGAGAGGCCACTAGAGCACATATGTCTTTTGTGTAATACCCTAGTTATGACCCATATAATGTATCGGATCAGACTATGCATAGTTTGTAAAAGCGAGGTTATAATTATGGGAGTGAAGCCATGTGAGCTTAAATAAATGAGCCCATGTATAAATGATGCAAATTTGTTTGTATTCATTCCTAGTGTGGAGCTCAAAGCCTGGGCTTGTCTAGTGAATGGCTGGGCATGTAGATGATGTAAATATAATTATATGGATTATGTGGTAGGCTTGCCATGGTGAATTCAAGCTATGTAAATATTAATGTTCGAATATAATATATAATGGTTGAAGATGGTTGTAGAGAGCATGAGAGGGGCTATGATTCTATTAGAGGGGAATAAGAGAAGGGGCCTATGGGAAAATAATCCTCTATGATCAAGTGTTAGCCTTAGAACTCATTTCTTTTTCCATAATGTTCCTTAAATGAAGTCATCCAACTGCATTGACTTGTAAATCCAATCATTGAATGCGTGTAGAGGTTTGTGGGTAAGCCTTCTTATATGGTTATTGAAGCATGGAATAAGTACAATCATTATGGGGAAGTATAAGAGTACTTTGTTCCCCTGGTAGAATGAATGTCAACCATCATTTCTCTTAACTGCCTCTTGGGTATTTGCTCTCTCACAACTCTCACACACTTTGGTGTTCATGCACTATGCTACTCGTGTTCTTCATTGTTAACCATGAATCAACTAGGGATTTGAACAAATTAGCATCGTGAAAGAGGAAACATAAACCTTGGATGAGAGATAGATTATTGTAGGTGAGCATGGATGTTTGGTAAGTTAGGATGCCTTCACTCATTGGTCATTACTCGTTGGTTTCGTTGGAGCCAAGTTCTATTTGCCTTGGCTATTCCTAGAAAGCGTTCAATAGATTGGACTCTTTTGCCTACACTAAAGAACACTAGAAGGGAAGATTATCTTGAGGGAAGATTTGCTCTTGCCATGGATGTTTGATGGTTGGATAAGATGCTTGGAGCACTCTACTTGAGTGTATTGGTTGAGTCATGAGAGCAAATGGTTTGAGTTGAACGAGCTAAAAGACTGTAGTTTGGTTCCTTCACCTTGGTGGCCTCATATCCTGGCTTGAAGGTGGCATTTGCATTGGATGCCTATGACTAGGTAGAAAATTACTCGCACAGAACAAATTTGTTGGATTATGTTTTATTAAAATATAAGTACTCTGTCTATCTATTTATGCATTTACAATTGAATGCTACTTATTATTACGTGAATATATGCATTTTGCATATTGTGTGTGATTATGTTTAAATATTTTGAGAAATGTAGCTTATGTAGGAACTTCTTGCAGAAGTTGTAATGCGAATGTGTAAGAAGTGGTTTGAGACATTTCAAAAGTGAACACTTAGGAAAAGTGGGTATTAATTCCATTTTGTAGTCCATTTAGGAAAAGTTGAAATATTTAATGTTTTGTAGTTGACATAGCCTATGAAGTCTAATAAAGTGTAGTTAATATATTAATGACTTAGATTTAATCTAAGCCATATATCTCAAGTTGAATGAGGGTTTTGGAAAATTAGGGTTTCAACAAAGCATAAATAAGACAATATAGAAGAGGTAAATCACAGTTGAGTAGATCTAGTGTGTAGGAGAAGAGCCAGAGTTCAGGAAGAAGGAGAAGAGCAGGACTGTACAGTAGGGCCATGTAGCAGCAGCTGTACAAAGGCCAGACAAGAGGTTATATTTATGTGTTGTTGTTTTTCCCTTTTTTGTGCAGGTTGTACAACTCTTTAGCAGGCTGTATAGGTCTGGTTTTGGGTGATTTTTTTTGATCGTATAGCTGCTGGTTTTGACTGATTTTTTGATCATATAGCCACTGGTTTTGCATTTTGTGGAGGTTACCTTTTAAGCTTCTATCTAAGAAATGAGAACCTCATTTGAAGGAGAAATCATTTGTATATGGTTATATTTCATTTATGCTTCCACTATTTACTTTTCCAGCTATTGTATGGTTGAAGCTATGTTTAGAAATAAATTTCAGCAGTAAAATAAATTTAGTTTGATTTGTTTGCTTTGAGATCATAAGGACATCAATCATCTCGGGTTGGAAATTTTGACATGTTATTGAATCTAGGTTATGAACTTATGATTGAGATTCTCAAGGATTTACAATAGTAGACCTTGGTAGGAAACAAAGGGCGGTAGTTAGAAGCTTTCAGAGATTATGCTTGAGCCTTGGAGGAGACTAAGTACACATGTAAGACAATTTTTTTTTGTCTTAATCAGATTTGGGAGTTTGTGTTTTAGATATCAGAGATGGCAGCAATTAGCCTCAGATTTGAGGACAGATTGGAAGGTACCTCAAATTTCTTGCCTTGGAAAATCAGGATAACATGTATTGGAGGAGAATGATCTCTGGGATGTCGTCAAAGGTGTTGTAATTGGCAGGTCATGAGAAGGAAATGAAGGCCAAGTAGATGATTATGGATGTTGTAAAGAATCACTTGATTCCTCATGTTAGCCTCCTGTTGCAACAGGTGTTCATATTTCATGATCGACATTTTTACATGCCAAATATGTCATCTTTCATGCTGCAAGGTTCCATATTTCCAAAAGAGGTCAAAGAAAAGGCCATGAAAGAGTGCTAGTCCAAATGCCACTGCTGTATTCCAATTTTGATGAGTTTTCAGTTAAGGGAAGGCCAAACAGTTTAATCTTGGCCTCCCTAGGTTTCAATTTCTTGTTTTAGAATATAGAGAATGATATCTGTCCAAACAGCTTAATCTTGGCAGATTTGTAGATAGGTAGAGAATCAAAGGAGCCCAACTGCTTAATTTGGGTCCTTGGCAGAAATAAGTGTAGATTTAGATAGGTGGACAGTCAAAAGAAAAATTGTAAAGCTGGGTCTGCAAGTCTAAGTGCACCCAAACCAAAAAGAAGAAAAAATGTTAGGCCAGTAGGCTGGGTAGGTAGTTTTGAGGTTGCAGAATGATGATTCATGATCAATTTTGTGTTTTAAAGTGTTATATCTTTTCAGATCACAGGTTGGAGGCAGTTTTCCATTTGGAGGAGCTCAAGCTGGACATCACTAACTCCACTTTCTTCTTATTCCCTAAATCACTTACTAACTTCCCCGAAGAGGTCAAGATCTGCTTGATTCCTCTTAATTTCATCATTTTCATATCATTTGCCTAAGTACAGATCTGCTTTACTTAGATACACTCATATCTTTTCTACAAGTTCTATTTTCCCTCTGTAGCCTAAGGTCCCTTACTTTAGCGCTTTCTTGTCATCTCCATATTAACTCCTAACTCTATTATCTAGCCCCCTATCTATTTTCCTTTCCCCTACTAAAACTATGTATAAAAATCCCAAAAATATAATAATACCCCCTCCCTGGCACTATAGCCCTATTCATCTAAGTCCGGGAAAAAACAGTCCAGCTGGGGCTGTTTTTAGCCCATCCGTGTCCTTACAGGGGTTAGTTTGACCTCTGGTCAAACTAATAACCATTTCCCCTAAGCCCTAACCCTGAAAAAACCCATTTTCCGCCTCATCCTAAGGTCTTACCCACCAAATATTCGACCCGCTCACTTTTAAAATCCCCAAAAACCCACATTTCCTAAGTTTTAAACCCCCCCCGCGGCATTGTATTAAAATTTGAATATTCGCGCGCCCATCCCTTAACCCTCAACTGCCTCGTCCATGCCGCCGGCCATCCGATCGCCCGCGCCCCAGATCTATGGTGGGCGGGCCTCCTCATATCCCAAACAGCCCGAGGGTTAGCGTCCGGGAGATGGGCGGTTTTCCCGCCGTACTCCCGCCACGCGTCGCCCTCTCGGCTGTGGCGGAGCCCCTCCTCCGATACCGCCGTCTGCCCAAAGGCGGTGCGCCCAAAACCGAAAACCGCTTCCGCCCTCCTGCGTCAGCGCCACGTCACCCGCTGACGTCATCTGCCTGCGTCGGCCTCCTGCCACCGCACTGCCTAGTCACCCTGCCACGTCTCTGCCACCGTGTAAATGCCACGTCACCCGCCGTACATGCTGATGTCACCCTGCTGACGTCACCCTGCCACGTCACCGCCGTACTAGGTCCCACCCGCTGACGTCATCAGGAAAAAGGCACGAAGGCGAAAATCGTGCTTAGGAAGCCCGGATTCAAATTCTGAGGTAGTTTTTCATCGCGCATGGCTACGGGAAATGGGCCAAAGTGGAAAGACCCTCATCGCGCAGCCCCCAGCAAGCCCGAAAGGCGCAGAATGACCCATTTTTCTTCGCGAAGCATTTAGAAAGGGGCAAACGAAGGTTTTAAAGCAACAGAAGGCCGAACAACGGCCATTAACTATTGATTTGACAATTTCATACACAGCAAAAGAGAGAAACGACCCGTTTCCACTGCGAAAGAGTATCAGAGGAAAGATGGAGCGACAAAGAGTATCAGTTGGATGTTTTAATCAAAGTCTTCATTTCCCAAGGCAGCTTAGAATTGAATGGCCTCCAACAAAGTCAAATAAAGCGGTGTAAGCCCATTAATACTCTCAAATCACAGTCAAAGCATTTAAAGCCACCGAACAGCAATGGACCAGAGACCCATGCACAGTTATTGCAGAAACCCTACACCAAGTCACCGAGAACAACACATTAACTCAGTTTTGATACGGCTGCCCTCAGCGCAGCTCAAAGATATTTCCTTGCATTTATTGCTGGATAGGATTAGGTTAAAGTAATCATTTTTCTTTCAGACCTGTTTAGGTCAAGCTGTAATAAACAGGTTTTGATATTTTTCCCTTTATATACCACCCTCTGTATTGTTTTAAGGGGGTTGGTTGATAGTCTTCATGAGAGACTCGCACTGGATATCTGAAATGTTTTAATTAATCAAAGATTGCTGAAAAGCTTGGAGGAATGACTGTCTGCTCTGTGTCTAATGGTCTGAAGAAATGAATGTGGAATTCTTGTGCTGCAGTATGAATCAATAAGTGTTTCTTACCTCTGTTATTCCAATTTCACATATGCTTAAGTTACAGAACAAAGGATTGGTTTAGAATTTGCTTAGCCGCACTCTATGCTCAGTTTCTGTGGCTTATTAATGTTTTCCTCTTGATTTAGGCATAAATATGAATTCCTTTATGGCTCATGTTTGATCTATTTCACATATGAATGACTGTTATCTAGGAATTCTTAACTGCTCCTAGATAGGGCTCATTTATCTCCTTTCTGCTAAACTGACTGTGAGATTCTTAATTGCCTCTCATTCCTTAGCCTTTAATCCATCTTTTACCTTAAATGATTGTTTCATATGCAGCTAGCTTGCTCCATATTCTTTCTTGTGACCAGGAAAACGCACCAGCAGTCTTACTCCTTGACTCCACGCCCAATGGTTCTAAAACTTTCGTGCTATCCCTGCCTCTTTACCTGAAATATCATCCTTCCCACCAAAACTTAAACAAAACCCCCTTGAACTCAATAACTAGCCTAAAATCATCTCCAACAAAGCTAAATCAGAAAGAGAGAGCCCTCTCTGATTGCAGGTGGGCTAGAACCTGCAGTCCAAAGATTGGTCTGTGGTTACCTCGGCCGTATCCTTTTGTGCTAATCAAAAGGACAACCTGAGTGATAACACCTCACACATCCTTGAAGGAGGTTGCAAAGGAGATATTTGATTCTGTTGAAATATGTAACTAGGTTTGGTCTTCATAATGACATATGTAATCATGATTTTATGTATTTGATATTAAAGAGAAAAAAATTTATTATTGTCATTCTTGATGCATGGGTTTCATGCTCAAGGTTATTTGATTTATAGGTCAAGCACCCATTGAGTGCTTCTAGGGCTTGTCATTGAGTCAACAAGTCAATTGAGTCATTGTCATGTATGGAAGACCCTCTTGGGCATCATGTATCAAGTCAAAGATATTTATTTGAGTCAAAATAGAGTCAAAGACCCCCTCCAAGACAAGTCGGCCTACATGAAGTGATAAGTCGGCCTCAAATAGGGCTACTTGACCTCTAAAGAACACACTATATATGGGAGCACTCAACCTCATTCAAGGGCATCCAATCAATTCGATCTTAAGAAAAGAAAACACAAGAAGATCCAGTGAAGAAGAGAGAAGACAAAAGGAAGAAGAAATCAGATTATTTAAGGTTTGTTTTGAGCTAATCTCTCACACGTGCGGACTACAATTAGGGCATCTTCTCAACTACAACAAAATCGAATTATAGTCAGGTTAATGAGCATCAAAATACAAGCCGAATAGTCAAAGAAAAGAAGGCAATCCTAGCGATGGAAAAAGGAGGACGATTTCTCCATTATCCTTACACATGCCAAAAAATAGGGTTATCATAGTATCCATAATTGTAGGTCCGAAAAATAGGTCGAAGGAGAAGTTGCAGCTGTTAAAAAGCTAGTTTGACTAAAGTTGACTTTGTGGAAGAGAAGCTCATTAAGGAGAGGTTTGACTTGGTCATGGAGGGATCTTGGACAAGGGTCATAGGTCTTCGAATTCGTCATTCGAAGTTTTACAAGAAGAGAAGAGTTCTTGTGGGTTTTCCTCTCAAGAGGAGAGATTTTGCTCCTAGCTGATAGCCTATATCTTGTGTCCTCTTCTCTCATTGTTTTTTCATAGTTTGGTAGGTGTTTGATGATAAAAACATAATAATAATTAAGTGAAAGAAGAAGCTAATCAAGTAAAGTCAAAATACATCACAAGCAATTATCAAAGCAAGATAAATCACCTAATCTAGCTGCCCCTACATTTCTCAATATGGTTTCAAAGCTAAGGTGACAAGTCAAGAAGAGGCAGCTTGAAGATCACATCATTGAAGAAGTATACATAAGGGCCGAGCACAAGGAAATCATTAAAGAGGACAAAGAAGCACCAAGGAGGAGTACTCATCTCAAAAGATCACATCATCACAAGGAGAAGAAGACCTCAAGGACCCTACCTCCACTCAAAGAAAGAAGGACTACACATTTGAAGCATCTTGAAGTCTCCATATTCTACATTTCTACATCCCAAGGAAGCAAGAAGAAGCATTGCCATCATCATCAAAGAAATCAAGGTGATCTCCCTCTCTTTGAAGAAAGGATCACATCTCAAGCATATTTGAAGAAAGACATCTCTAGAAGAAGAAGTATTGTCATCTTCAAGGAAGCAAACATCATCAATCATCATCAAAATCAAGAAGGCATCAAGTTGAAGATATCATTATCAAAGAAGCATCTTCACTTGACAAGTAAGTATCTTTAGACTTGATCCTCATAGGATAGAGTCTAGACTTGATCTTCATAGAGAATGAAGTTGTTGAATATGTAAAGGGCTCCTTCTCGAGACCATCTCAAGATCAAGCATTATCAAAGTATATGAAAGGGGAAATAAGGGCTCAAAGAATCCTCATAGAATCAATCAAGGATTCACTCATCCCTTATGTAGTAGAGATGGAGACATCGAAGGATATCTATGAGAAGTTGGTAGAATTGTTTTCTGTAAGCACTGCAGGAGAAGTCATATCGTTGAGAATCGAATTATACAAGATGAAGGTATCAAAGGAAGAAGGGATAGCCTCATACCTTATGAGTGTGTCACAAATAAGAGATCAACTACAAGAACTAGGAGAAATAATGTCTGATAAAGAAATGATCACCGTTGTGCTCAATGTACTACCTGATGAATGGGGCAACTTTGTATCAAGTATCTATGGAAAGAAGGAAGCCACTCCCTTTAGTGAACTTTGGTCATTATGTAAGATTGAAGAAACTAGGCGGCAAAAAAAGATGTTGGATCAAATGAACAAATTCAAGCATATCCTGCCATGGTTAGGAGAAAAGAAAAGTTTGGAAAGTTTGATCCTCGGAAAAAAAGAAGATCGATATGTGAAAGATACAATGCTATGAGTGTAATGAATATGGGTACTTTAAAAGGAATTGTCCCAAACTCAGGAAGGACAACAAAAAGAGAAAGGAAAGAAATGAAGCCCATGTTATCGAAGAAGTGGAAGAATCAAAAAAGAAGAAATCAAAGGAGGAAGTGAAAGATCTCTACTATGACTGAGATAATCTCCTTCACTTATTTCTTTTCAGTTATAGAAAAGAATAGAAAGCATCATAAGTATGATAGCATGCATTATAGCAAGATAGAGATGACATCATCATAGAAGCATTGAAGGATGGCTGAAGTAAAAAGTCTACATGGTTGTAGCAGTTACTATGATAGAAAGGAGATAGCTCATGGCATCTCCATTGGAAGCATATAAGGACAACCGAAGTAACAATCTATATGGTTGGAGAAAGTCATCTAGCAAGATAGAAGATAAAGAGATTATCAAACATCATCATCATTAGAAAGGAGCATTTGCAGAATGAGGGTCATTAAGATCCTCCATTGGAATTTTTGTTAGAAGATTCACCTCTACTTGGAAGAAGCAAGTGTTGCGCAAATTGTCCACATTCCACCTTGTGTGGGATCCATTGTTTAGAAGAATGATGGTATGGTGACAAAGGAGTGTAGAATGTCAAGTTGGTTCAAAAGGAAGCTACTGAAGGAAGTCTAGATAACCACATGAAGTACAAGGTATATATATTTGATAGATCGATAAAGTCATGTCATCATATGGTTGCAGATAGAATGGGTAGAATGCTCTATCTCATGAGCATGATCGAAGAAGAAGGATCTCTTCTTCCATTAGAATGATGCATGATGGCAGGTAGACAATGTGCCTTGAACTCTTCTACATATTGATGAGATGAAATCAACATAATGTGACTTCATATGAAATATGAGGTTGTTGACAATCATGGTTCCTATGTTGAAGGAACCATGTAAAGAAGATCCTGAGGGAAGCAATATGTGAAGAAAGGAAGAAGAGTTTGTGAAAGATGCAACTATAATCACGTAAGGTAAGTGATCAACATCTAATAACTAGAAGAATTAGCTATGATATCTACATGGAGAAGGTATAAAGACCTTGATAAAATTTGAAAAGGGAGGAGACCCTTGATATTAAATGTCTTGGAGATGGAATCATACATGTGCAGGATGTTGATGTTGCAAGACGCTGATGTCATGACGAAAGGCCATCACAAAAAGGTAACTCTGATTTGATGTTCATTTTGATTTTTGAAAACATTTGGTTCAGTTGTTACAAGGCTACCGAAAGAAGATTGTAGAAGTCACCTACAATCAATACTCATGTGATTGTATGGAAGATCTTGAAAGAAACATGACTTCGAAGAGGTCGCTGTATGAAGAAAAGCCAGATGTGGACTAGAAGATCACTTTTCGATGAAGAGAAGGATGACATGACTATTGATTCAACCCTATGGTTCGTTGAAGGAAAGTGATGGATGGCCGATGCCCTACGGAGAAGATCTAGGAGATGAAGGCTCCATGATGAAGAAGTTGAAGTTCATGACATCGAAAGGAGGAGCCCTACTAGTAGCTGATAGTACCATGATATCCACCAAAGATCAGATAGCTGCTGTTGGAAACAAGTCCCTAGTTGAGAAGGAGCTTGGGAAAGTCCCTAGTTAAGAGGGAGCTTGAGTATATTCCTTTATAAGAGTGAGTATATCCTCCCTAGTTGAGAGGGAGAGATAGACACATTATTCTTGTCTTCATGTTATGTAGAAAGAATGGAGGATTGGGTAAACATCTGAGATTGATTCTGATACTCTTTGAGGATGTGGTAGGTCATCCAATAGGCAAGCAGTCGAAGAGGAAATTCCTTGAGGATGTGTTATTCACGACAAGAATTGTCCTAAAAGGACATACCCTTTGAACACCCGGGTATGTGCCTTGAGAGACAATGATGATGGTGTCTATTAGTCATTTGTCTCACCAACATTATGCTCTGATCTTGTGGAGAGATAGAGCTGCAAGTCAAGGCCCTTGCTATGTGACAATGTTGGTTGGTACGATGATATGCACTGATATAAGCTGAGAAAATAGCTTATGAGATGGCTTACCAATCTAACTCTTCTTATGAGAATTCTTTAGTATGAGAATGTCCAAGTACCATGTATGGATTATGAATACCTCCCTAGTTAAGAGGGAGTGTTGAAATATGTAACTAGGTTCGGTCTTCATAATGACACATATAATCATGATTTTATGTATTTGATATTAAAGAGAAAGGAAACTTATTATTGTCATCCTTGATGCATGGGTTTCATGCTTAAGGTTATTTGATTTATAGGTCAAGGACCCATTGAGTGCTTCTAGGGCTTGTCGTTGAGTCAACAAGTCAATTGAGTCATTGTCATGTATGGAAGACCCTGTTGGGCATCATGTATCAAGTCAAAGATATTTATTTGAGTCAAAGTCCCCCTCCAAGACAAGTTGGCCTACATGAAGTGATAAGTCGGCCTCAAATGGGGCTACTTGACCTCCAAAGAAGACTATATCTATGGCAGCACTCGACCTCATTCAAGGGCATCAAATCAGTTCGATCATAAGAAAATAAAACACAAGAAGATCCAACGAAGAAAAGAGAAGACAAAAGGAAGAAGAAATCGGATTATTTAAGGTCCGTTTTGGGCTAATCTCTTACATGTGCAGACTGTAATTAGGGCATCTTCTCAGCTACAACAAGACCGAATTACAGTCAGGTTAAGGAGTTGAATCAAGGGTCAAAGAAGCATCAAAATACAAGCCGAATAGTCAAAGAAAAGAAGCCAATCCCAGCGAAGGAAAAAGGGGGAAAAATTCTCCATTACTCCCACACATGCCAAAAACTAGGGTTACTGCAGTAGCCGAAATTGCAGGTTTGAAAAAGAGGTCAAAGGAGAAGTTGTAGTTGTTGAAAAGCTAGTTTGACTGAAGTTGACTTTAGCTCATCAAGGAGAGGTTTGACTGGTCTTGGAGGGGTCCTGGTTAAGGGTCATAGGTCTGGGAATTCATCATTTGAAGTTCTACAAGAAGAGTAGAGTTCTTGTGGATTTTCTTCGCAAGAGGAGAGGTTTTGGCCCTGGCTAATAGCCTATATCTTCTGTCCTCTTGTCTCATTGTTCCTTCATAGTTTGGTAGTTGTTTGATGATAAAAGCATAATAATAATAAAGTGAAAGAAGAAGCTAATGAAGTTAAGTTAAAATACATCACAAGTAGTTATCAAAGCAAGAGAAATCACCTAATCTAGCTGCACGTACATTTCTCAGCATGGTTTCAGAGCTAAGGTGACAAGTCAAGAAGAGGCAGCTTGAAGATCACATCATTGAAGAAGGATACGTAAAGGCTGAGCACAAGGAAATTATTAGAGAGGACTAAGAAGCACTGAGGAGGACTAAGAAGTACTGAGGAGGAGTACTCATCTCAAAAGATCACATCAACACAAGGAGAAGAAGACCTCAAGGACCCTACCTCCACTCAAAGAAAGATGTACCACACATTTAAAGCATCTTGAAGTCTCCATATTCTACATTTCTACATCCCAATGAAGCAAGAAGAAGCATTGCCATCATCATCAAAGAAATCAAGGTGATCTCCCTCTCTTTAAAGAAAGGATCACATCTCAAGCATATTTGAAGAAAGGCATCTCTAGAAGAAGTATTGTCATCTTCTAGAAAGCAAACATCATAAAAATGAAGAAGGCATCAAATTGAAGATATCATCATCAAAGAGGCGTCTTCACTTGACAAGTAAGTATCTTTATATCTATGTTTGAATCTACTATCAAAATGACTTTATTTTGCAAGGAAAAGAAATAAATTGGTTGGGTCATCAAATTTCCTTGTATGGAAGAAGAGGATAGACTTGATCCTCATGGAGAATGAAATTGTTGAATATGTAAAGGGCTCCATCTTGAAACCATCTCAAGAGCAAGCATTATCAAAGTATATGAAAGGGGAAATAAGGGCTGAAAGAATCCTCATAGGATTAATCAATGGTTCACTCATCCCTTATGTAGATAAGCTGGAGACATCGAAGGATATCTATGAGAAGTTGGTAGAATTATTTTCTGTAAGTACTGTAGGAGAATTCATATCACTGAAAACCGAATTATACAAAATGAAGGTATCAAAGGAAGAAGGGATAGCCTCATAAATTATGAGGGTGCCACAAATAAGAGATCAACTACAAGAACTAGGAGAAATAATGTCCAATAAAGAAATGACCACCGTTGGGCTCAATGCACTACATGATGAATGGTGCAACTTTGTATCAAGTATTTATGGAAAGAAGGAAGCCACTCCATTCAGTGAACTTGGTCATTATGTAAGATTGAAGAAACCAAGTTGAAGGCAAAAAGAGATGCTGGATCAAATGAACAAGTTCAAGCATATGTTGCCATGGCTAGGAGAAAAGGAAAGTTGGAAAGTTTGATCCTTAGAAAAAGAAGAAGATCGATATGTCAAAGATACAATGCTATGAGTGTAATGAATATGGACACTTTAAAAGGAATTGTCCCAAACTCAGGAAGGTCAACAAAAAGAGAAAGGAAAGAAATGAAGCCCATGTTACCGAATAAATGGAAGAATCAGAAAAGAAGAAATCAAAGGAGGAGGAAGTGAAAGATCTCAACTATGACTGAGATAATCTCCTTCACTTATTTCTTTTCAGTTATAGAAAAATAAGAAAGCATCACAAGTATGATAGGATGCATTATAGCAAGATCTAGATGACATCATCATAGAAGCATGGAAGAATAGCTGAAGTAGAAAGTCTACATGGTTGTAGTAGTCACTCTGATAGAAAGGAGGTAGCTCATGGCATCTCCATTCGAAGCATATAAGGAAAATCGAAATGAAAGAAGAAGAAAGCTTGAAAACAACATCAGGATTATTGAGGACCCCAAAGGTTTGTGTTTACTTGTATATATATTTGAAAATTTATTACTAATTGGGATTTGTGTTTGTACAGGTAAATCTCTCCATAAGAAGGTTGAATACTTTGGAAGCATGCTTGGACAAATGGATATATCTGATTTAGTTTATTAGGGAGAGATGAAGCATCTAATGGCAGATGCTTGAGAGGACATCTGGCCAACCTATGTGTTGATGTCTAGATCCCAAAGAGGGAGGGTGGCGTTGGTCATGGAGCTCCGACCTTGGATACACACCTAGATCCCTGGGTTGATGGTTAGCAAGTAAGCCTGATGGTACCTAGAGTGGTTGAAAGCTTGAGTCCATCTTAGTCCCACCCGGATAGAATACCCTGGTCAGGTTTCTAGTCTGCAGCACTGAGTGTGCTAGAACTCTTCATAGTTCATTTTGGAGATCTTCCATGTACCTCTATATATTTGTAATTATGAATACCTCCCTAGTTAAGAGGGAGTGTTGAAGAATGTAACTAGTGTTGGTCTTCATAATTATATTTGAGTCATGATGTAATGTATTTGTCAAAAGAAAGAAAAATAAATTTTATTATTAAAGAAATTGACTTATTAAAGCATGGGTTTCATGCTTGGGTCAATTGTTTTTAGGTCAAATTCTCCATTGAAGACTTCTAGGGTTTATGTCAAGTGTCCTTGTCCATGTCATAATGTAAAAGACCCTTCTTGGGCTTTATTTTTCAAGAAAGAAATTTATTTTATTGTAAAATAGGTCAATTAGGCCTCCTCCACCAAGTTGGCCTCAAGAAAGGACAAGTCGGCCTCAACAAGGGAATTCAACCTCACAAACTCACTATATATTGGAGCAACTCGACTCATTTGGAAGCATATATCACACAAGTTCGAATTGCAGTAGCTAGGAGTAGAAAAAAAGTGTGAATTTCAAGAAGGAAGCTGGAATCAAAATTTTTGGGTCTCTCTCTCTCTCATGTGCAACGAAATTTTGAAGTTGCATCGAAGCTGGGAAACTGCATCGAAGCTGGGAAACTGCATCGAAGCTGTGAAGCTGCATCGAAGCTATGAAGGTGCATCAAGGTCGAAGCTGTGAAGGTGCATCGAGGTCGAAGCTGCTAGGCTGGAGCTACTGAAGTTGCTAGATCGAAACTACAATCCTAAAGCTAGGTTGAAGTTCTGAAGCTGGGGGTCGAAATTTTGGGTTGAAGCTGCGTTTGAGAAGATGGCACTTGGTAACTTTGGAAGAGACCATCTATCAGAAGGAATAGCAGACTTGGTGGAGGAGGAAGGTCTTTTGTTCTAGGGTCTTGGTCTATCTCAATTTGAATCCACTGAAGGAAGACTTCTAACTGGGTTTTTCCCCCATAAAGGCGTTTTATCCCTGGTTGAGTGCCTACATCTGGTGTCCATGATCTTCATGTTTTTGCTTTGATAATCACTTGATGAGAAGAAGATAAAAGAAGAACATAAAGAAGTAAATAAGAACATAACAATATCACAAGTAATTATCAACATAAGAAAATATTTATGCCTTTCTGATTTTCTAACATTTACCAATCTTAGTTTTGTGCAATTGAATTTCAAATGACATATTTCGGACTTGCAATAATTGAATTTAGGCTTTTGTGATCAGAAAAGTAAGAAAATTTTCGGTTAATCACATCATCAGATTTTTGTCGACGCGTTTCGAACCATCCAGTGTGGTTCATCGTTAGGAAAAGATGAAGAACCAGATCTTGGCATCAAGTTAAATAGATGAAGAGAAACCTAAATAATCAAAACAATAAAACAATTAATAAAATCAATATAATAATATAAAAAATAAAAATAATATTTGGTTCAAACTTAAATAGTCAAAACAATTAATTCTAAAAACTTAAAAATAAATAAAATTAATAAATGGTCAAACTTAAATAAAATATATTTGGGTGAACCTAAATAATCAAAACATTAAATAAAAATAATATTTGGGTCAAACTTAAATAATCGAAACAATTAATTCTAAAAACTTGAAAATAAATAAAAATAATAAATGGTCAAACTTAATATATATATATAATAATAATAATAATAATAATAGTAATAATAATAAATTAATAAATTAATAAATAATACATTTGGCATCTCATTTTGCATCTAAAAGTGTTCTAAACATAAAAAATTGCTGTCATAAGTTTACTTATTGTTCAACTGAATATCATAAGAACATAGGTAGCATAAAGGTTTACTCTTGTTTGTGTTCTAATTGCTCATTGTGGAAGGGATTTGCTTATGTTGTTTAATGTGCTTTGGAGCTAACATTGTGTTCTCTTGTAAAAGTTACACTTTATACTAATAATCTTACTCTCTAAAGCGCATTAATATCATAATTTTGTTAAATACTTGCTTAAGTGAATAAGCCTAAGAATTCATTGGATATTGGTATCTATTGTTACCATCATTGGCTAATTGTTCTAAGTTGATAAGTGCTCTAGTTCCTTTGCTTGTTATCATTGTCATCATTTCTTGGTTAATATCTTTGTGGATGATAACTTTATCTTGAGCATATTGGTGATCTATATTTTTAAACACTTGAGCAATTGTATCGTGGATATCTCTCATATCTTGTTTGCACTTGTTAAATTGGCACATACCCTTGTGGTTGAGATTGTCTCTTATTTTCCATTGATAAGTACTTGTTGATATAACTTAAGGTCAATCATAACTTAGGTACTTAACATAAACAATCTTAACTCAAAAGGCACTCGTTTATCTTGCATCTCATCCTAAGAGCTAGTCTTACATTTAATAACTTACCTCCAAGCATAAGCTTGGTTGATAGAGAATAGGATCACCTTTCTCATCTAGCTTGAGGAGCCTAACACCTCTTTAGTGGTTAACACGATGACCTTGCAGTTGTTAGAGCCACAGTCTCTGCAGCGCCAAAGGCACCTGGTGGTTAGTACCTAAGGGGAGGTATCATTAATCACGCCTTTGCTTGCTTCCCCTTGGCCTCATTCTCACAACCTACTCTAGAGACTTGCTTCAAAATAGTTAAGAGGAAGGATATGCCTAGAATAAACATTTAAATTAAAAGTAACCAAAATCCTTGCATCACACCTAAGTCTTAGGATTTGCATGGCTTATAGGATAGTTAGGCATTCAAGCAGTGGTTGTTCATTTGGTTACTTGGTCTTTAATTGATATAAAGCAAGAAATTGATTTCATAAGGCTCTGGTCTCACATCTATATCTAGTCTAATCTATAAATCATGCTAAATCAACCAAGTAACTAGGCCATTCAATCATGTCTCCCGGACTCGTTGGTTGCTAACTTGTCTTTCATTTCCATCTTCTATTATGGACTACCTCCCATAGTTGCTGTTGGGAGACAACTAGAACGAAGAGGTCACTGATCAGAGTGACAACCCTCGACGGGCCCCTCCTTGAGCCGGCATCGTATAGTAAGATGGGGCCCCATCACCCCACCTTCCAACCAAACATCCACCAACCCTCAGTGCCTTTGACCCCGCCGGCATGGGGCCCCTTCTACCCCGCCCTCCTGTACAATTTGAGCAACAAAAGTCCCAATATAGGTACAAAAATCTTGTGGCAATTACACAAATCCATTGCAACATAAATGATGAGTCATGTTTAAATGCAAGTGCCACTAGGTGGATAATCCTTAAGTGTCATCCTTTAACTTCAAAGTAACCCATTCAATTTATACCATTTTCCAAGTTTAACCACAATGAGGAGAACATCACCCTTTATTACATGTGACAACTCCTAAGACAAGAAGTAGTTGTCGATGTTTGTAGCTCAGGCAAGGTACTTCTACTCAGGCCTAAGTATCTGTGCGCAGAAGTTGCCTAAAGGACCCTTGAGCCTTAGTAATTACTTTAATAATTTAAGCAGTTTCTTTTATAAGGAAAATGTGAGTTTAATCTAATCTAATGCAAAGGTTATTTGTGAATTAGATGAATCTCAACCATCGATCTCAAGTGAGGCGATATCTAATCTCAACTGTCAATCATTTTGGAGATTAAGGTTGTGGATTCAATCATAACTCGAGGTTATAAATGAAGGGCTAGGCCCAGGGTGTAGACATAACAACGCGCAGGGGCACAAGGCATTGAGAGAGGCATCTCATTGTTGGGTGGAGAAGGAATTCTGCTCAAGTATACTAGGTCTGAGAATGGTGCAAAGGGAGCAACAAGGGGATCCAAATTAGCCAATTCTATTGCTTGATTAGCTGGATCAGATCCAGATTGTTGTGTGTATTTTCCTCAGTTTGGGCCATTTTCCGGGTAAATGATCCCAAGTAAGTTCTAATTAAGAAAAGGAAGAACTTTTGATAGGGTAGAAATTTGTGTGTGTATGTCTATGTTAGATTGGTTATTTAATTTGCTTCTGCTGAATACTTTTGTTTGTTTGTTAAGAACTCATTTGTTCTTTAATTTAGTAGACATAAATCTGCTAGGAATTAATTGCTAGGTTGCTGAGTTCAGAAATTAATAGTAGTTTCTAGAACATTAAATGAAGGGTATGTGATATTCATATCACATATATGACAAAGGTGACTAACTTCTTGAGTTGACTTGCATAGCCACATAAGGTTTGTTTTAGATATTCATCCACATGAGTGCCTTTAAAGATGAGGACCGAGGGAGCACTTTCACATTGAGTTACCATTCCTTATGATTGTTTCATACAACAACTTTTCTTGCCTTTTTCTTTATTTATTAATCCCTTTTCTTTAGATTTGCATTGTTAAGGATGGGACTTAAGGCATTGGTCTCATAGCGAGGTGGCATATCTCCAGCTTTATTATTTGGCCTTTCAGTTTTAATTGCATCAACCTTGAGCTTATAACCCTTAAGATGAGATTTTCTTCATGGGACTATTAATTATGAACATTGTTACGACACATGACAAGCCAACCATAAGTGAAAATATGAAATATGTGCATGGAATAATGGGGAAGATGAAAAGTGTTAAGTATGATTTGGGATACGGATATGCTACACCTTCCTAGGCCTCTAGTAGTACAACTCAACCCAAGAGTGACAACACTTGTCTAAAGAAAGACTATGATCCCCCATGTGGTACTGGAAGCCAAATAATAACAATTCAGAGTGCTATGATCCATTATTAGATTTAACTAATGTTCACCACGGTCATGACAAATACATGAAGCACTATCACCATACGTTAGCAAGAAAGGAAGATATGACAGTGTCCAATACATCAAGCCTATAATCATAATTATCATGGAGCATCATGTGTAAAGCATCATCATCACCGCCAAATCAAGTAAACCATGCTATCATCCTCATGAAATCATCAAAGACGTATCCACTGTGCAAGGAACATCACTGCACAGCAAGATTTCTGACATATAAGTTCTGGAAGAGCAATCTGAAGTGCTCATGATGAAATTTGAACTGGAACATCATGCCACTAGGAGGGTGGTGCTTCTGCAAAAATGTCTAGCATGTGATGAGAATCACATGGTTACCTGTCATGAGAATCACATGGTTACCTGTCATACAGTATGAGAGGTAGCAAACTCAGCTAGCTTTTCTCCAAAACTTTTAGTTCTCTCTTTGTATGTGAGCTGATTTTAATTCTCCATGGTTTGAATTGTAAGTATTTATCAATAAAGAATTAAAGTTTTTAAATATGATCATGTTAGCCCTGAGACAAGAACTGGCTCAGTTATTGCATGACGGTGTTGACACAGGTTGTCTAGATTATTAGTACACAGATCTGACCTAAGCACCATTCCGAAGAAGGGTTGCACTATTGATCAGAAGTGGCTCTGTGAGCTTGGTCAATCAGTGTCATTAGAGCTGATTAGTTAGTTAGGTATGTTCATCAGAGTGTACAGCATACTGGCAAGCCTTGGCACAGAAGATTTTGGTGCACCAGCGCTAATCATCGGAGTGCCAAACTTTCTCAAAATACTATCATCAAAGGCTGTTTCTTTCAGGGCTTAATGGCTTGGATGAGTTATTTGAAGTATATCTTATATATTTTGACGCTCTATATAATGTATACCCGTTTTCTTTCATAAGTAGATAAAGGACCCATTTTTATTCCCCACTAACTCAGTTACCTGGTAGATTTCCATCAATTGTTATGACTATAGTGTTTGCAAGTTGGAGAACCAATGTGAATGACCAATATTGGTAATTACCATCCATTAATCACCAGACCAAACCCATGTTGCTTCATGTGTAAGTGAAGAGATAAATTTTGTTATATTGTTTCCTTCTAACAACTATGCTTTGCATACACCTCATTATAAGTTGGAAATATTCATGATCCATGGCTATGAGAAATGAAAATCTGGAATCTTAATGTAACATATATTTATAGCTATTTTAAGGTGTTCTTGACTAGAGATGTTGCGTTTTGGACATGTTGCAGGTTTCCCAATACGTATCTTCTTGTTGGTTGCTGTAATGATGCAGTCACTCACAAGTATAAGGGGAAAACTGTGATGACAGAGGCTGAACGCTATGAATCTCTTCGCCATTGCAGGTTTGTACAGATAATTTTTTCTTTAAGTACTTTTTTACACAAGTGTTGTAATATTATCTCTTTTTTTGTATGAATGGTTATTGTTAGGCCAGCATAGACAAGCCGGGATATAGACACTAATGTTGCTGTACAAAGTTCAAACATCCTTTTTGGCTACATTGATATTGAATCATGATTTGAGTTCATCCTTATTGTTGTGTCCATCATTAGAAAAAGGTTTTAGCAATTTGGAATTATAGAAAATTTTAAAAGTCATAGGAAGAGACATAGGCATGCATTTAAACATTAAAACCTATTTGAGAAGGGTAAATGGCAAGTTTCAAATGACTCATTTTCTTTAGGTTTTTATATATATTTTTAGTACTTTGTGTTAGATTGTGTACCTCAGACAAGTGTTTTAGTCTCAGGAGGTGTCATTGAGGCTAAGTGCACAATAGAATTTAATATCTCCAAGCCTAGGAATTTTTCTAAGGGAAAATGTCTTAATTAGATTATTAACCAGTTTTTAATAATTTTTCTAAGTCTAACTTAGGAAAATAGGTTAATTAATCAATATTAATTAAGACAAGTCGATTTCTCTCTAGTGACTTCTAGAAAAGGTACTTAGTAAAGTCAAGATGATCTTTTAACGATTGACTTGGATTAGATCTTAGTTGTTGAATTTTCAACGAGAGATTATAAGAGGAAATCGATGGGCATCTTGGAGACATAACAAATGAACAGAGGTGTAGTGGTAGCGTGGGGTTTGACACTAGCAAGGTTTTCAATAGTGATTAAGCGAGAAGCACTTTTGGAGTTATTCTTCATCCTAGAGACTTCCAGCTTTAGAGGGTGTTTTGCTGGCTAGTTTATGTTTCTGCAGAGGAGGCCAAAATTGTCTCCATAAAGTCAGTGCGAATTGCTGGAGGGCAGTGCGAGTTGTCGAAACGGCAGTGCGAATTGCCAGAGTGAGGCAGTGCGAGTTGTCGAAAGGGCAGTGCGAATTTCCAGCGAGTCCGTCTGAGTTTCTAGAGAGGCCGTGCGCATAGCCAAAGAGGTAGTGCGAATTGCGGAATAAGGTCCAATGGGTTATACCCTAGCCGATTTGATTTGCAGAAGGGAAGATCGTTTTTTGTCGAAGTTTTGCCATTTTATGGCGAGCAGTTGTAATTTCTATCAATTATAAATTTGTTGAAGAAATAATAAAACCCTTGTTTGCATAACTGGTTTTCCCCACATTGGGGTTTTTCCAAGGATATTTGTCCAAAAATATCGGTGTTTATTTTTATATATGTGGTTTTATCAGTTCCTGTGAATTTTTAATTGGTGAATATTGCAGTGTCTTTCTTCAATATTTATAGTAAATATTTTTGCCGAGATAAATAATCTTTAATAAAAGATAGGTAGATAATTACCAAATAACTACAATAAGCCTAGATTAGATTTAGATATGGAATTTTCACACTTTGTGGGTGGAAAGTCAACAGACAAAATATTATGTATCAGTTTGAAGATTTCCATTTAACTTAGTGTTGCAAACACCTCGATTTTATCGTGAAAAAATCTCAAAATCGTAATTTGTTGGCCTAGCCTATGTTTGCCAATTTTTATCGATATTATGGTGGTATCTTAATTTTGCCATTGGTTGTCGTTTTTTTCCGATATTTTCTTGATTTTTATGATATTTTGGCTTTCCAGACCCTTGTTGATCTTCACAGATGATCTTGTTCATTGAGTCCTTAGGATCTTCAACATGATATTTCATGGGTGTCTCTTTGTATAGAGTCAAATATGTACCTTCACATGTGGGTATGGCAGCATAAGAGGGGTCCATATGAATACTACTACCAAGGTTCAAAACCCACTTTTTGGAGAGGATGGATCAGGGACATCTATGACAACCATGTGCATGAGAAGTGAAATATCAGGGCATTTAGCAAGCTTGACATGAAGATCCTTGATTAACCTAGACACCTTTATCTTTGTAGTGTCCATGGCACACACATTTCTACATGGATGGGTAATCTTTAATCCTAATTGGTTCATTGCTTTCAAGGTCATCAAATTTGTTGATGCCCTTGAATCCAACATACAATTGTGAAGTAGCCGAAGTTGTGGATTTTTGTCCCCATTGTAACATGCAATTGAACGCTTCGATCCTTACAAGAAGAATTGAACCTCAAATATTAGTGTGATAATGTAGTTGTTAATTGGCCAAGGTACCCCTCGGGGATGGGGATGGGGATGGTAATATTATATATAATCATAAAATAAATATTTAAAAAATTTAGGATTCACTAGAAACTTGAATGATGAACAAAACTAATTTATTGCATAATATTAAATATCAAGTTTAAACTTTTAGAAATAAGCAAGTGCTTAGTACATACTTTGGTTATGAATCAAAATATGAAATATCATAATAGGGTACGTTGTCCAATGTTGAGACATTCCCAAAGTCCAAAACCTTAAATAACTTACAAGTTATGGAATTACAACATGATAGTTTGATGGTTCATGAGTCATATTGCATAGTCTAAGCTCTAAGTTCATAAAATTTAAAAATTACCTATGTTGAATGGGGTAGCGTCCCCCACTAAATGTCCACATATCAACTGATCTAACACTTTAAGGACCTAGGAATGCCTCAAAAACCTTTCAATTTTCATAGGGAACTAGGATGTTTGGGTTGTATGTGAGCCATCTCTTGAAAATTTTATAGACGTTTAATGAACAATATGTTGAAATTTGTAGCTTGGATAGGTACTTCTACATTGGCTTTGTGTCTAGCATGTGGAAGTGTCCAAAAAGGTACTCTCTAGATATTAACTTTATTTTATAAAGTTAAAGTGACTTTTACTTTATAATGATTAAAAGGTGACTTAAGTTGTGTCAATGAGAGATTAAGTCACAACTGTTGATTTCAAGTGATTAAGATTAGATCTTGATTGTCAATCACTTTGGAGATAGGGTTTTAGTCATTGGAAAGTTATAAAAGCAAATCTAAGGAGAGGAAGAGACACACATTGCATGAACAAGTGAGGGTTTGAGTTGAAGAGGGAGAGGGAAAAAGATTGCAACATGAGAAAATTACAGGGGTAGTAAGGAGGGTGAGTTGGGGCATACATTTCAAGGTACCCCATACACAAACTTTGGGCACGAAGTTCCAAGCAACAGAGAAGCAATTTTCAGGTAGTGGGACAATAACAACTTACTGTATTGTATCGAATGGATCTGTACTGTACAAATATCGTATAGTTGTATGGACAAGTCGTACAAGCCTCAAAAATCACATTGTGCAAAGTTGTTTTGGCACACAATTTGAGGTGGATTTCTATGTGAATTTCTCAAATTTTTAGGCCAAGTACATGTTCATAAATTGCTATAATAATAATATAGGGAATGAAATCAGTCGGAATTGGCTTCTCGTGATTAGGCATATCAACGCTTGCAGGTCTTCTGAGGTATTCCAGGTTTGAGCCCTCTCTCCTCACCTTAATCTATAATAAATTATGAAACTGAAACATTAATAAATTAATAATTAGTAATAACCTCTTAAAGAATATTTATTAAAAAAAATCTCAAGTGATTAAATTATTAATTATTATTTATTCAGAATAATAATTATTATTTATTTATTCATTAAGAATAAATAATTAAGTATTATTAACTAAATAAAGAAATAATTGTTATTAATAATATTATTTGTTTTAATATAATATTTATTAGTTTATAAACATTATTAAGTATTTTATTTTATAATAAATAAATAAAGAAAAAATTTAGTAAAATTTAGGTCTTAAGCATTTTATATAATAAATTAATTTTATTATTATTAATAATAGATATTAATTTTAATCTATCAATAAATAAATATTTCATCATAAAATAAATTATAATAAAAATTTATTTATTTTATTAGGTTTTATTGATATTAGTAATCATTTATTATTAATATTTCTTATAAATAAATGAATTAACTCACTAGTAACGAAGGATATGAATATTAATCTACTAATAATAAAATAAATTTATTAATTTATTTATTTGAAAAATAGATAAAATAATTTCAGATAAAAAAGATATTAATTTTTTTTTTTTGTAAACTTGGCAATGCTTCCTCTATTTATATTACTTTTCCAAAATCATTAACTTCCATTTGTTCCAGGTGGCTTACCTGCCCGAAGGAAACCAGATAGCCACCTGTATGCATTAAACCCTGTCCAAAATTTAAAAAGGTTTTTTGCTATCCATCTAGCATCATTGTTTTGACTGTCTATACTACTGATTAGATAAAACAAATTAAACAAGTAAGTGCATGTCATCAAAATTTTCAGATTCGAACTGTACCACTACATCACTCCTCATCCGAGGATATTACTGGAGCTGGCACTTTGGCACTGGAGCCTGGCATCTCGCTCCTCTGCTCAATTCTCCACTTCAAATCTTTTAGTGTCTGTTCGATTCTTCCCAAGGCCAGGTTATTTCTGTAGGTCTATATCTGAACTGTTGCTATTTCCCTGAGTAGTTCAGCCCTGACTGGATCCTTTTCCTTGTTTTTCTCCTGTGCCTCTGTTCCGTCACCCGCTGCTTGCTCTCGATTCAGGGTCATGGCCCGTGCCACCACATTCTTCATTACCCAATATTGCTGTATGGTTTGCCTAAATAGGGAGTTCCTTCCACGAGAATTTCCTGGGTCGGGAACCATGCTTTCCCACTCCTCCATGGGGATGTCCTGTTGCTTGATGCTGTCATTTAGTTCCCTCTCCCAACTCGCAATTTGGGCTCTGATGTCTGGCGGGTTCCCTGCCATATATGCGTCGATAAGAGTCTTCATGTGTACACTGCCCGACTTCCTCCCTTTTTTCCTGGTTGACCCGCTTGTTCCTGTCCTGGGGACCATGTTAGTCCCTGCCTGTCTGCAACTTCCGTCTTCTTGTGGTTCTCTGTTCTCCTCGCTGTACTGTCCTCGGTATGGTAAGATACCTATCACAGAGCCATTGCATTTATCAAAATTATAATAGTAAATCTAAACTATTTCCCGTTTACCCATTTTCTTTCCCTTTCTAGGGTTTGTTGCCTTCGGGGTTTTTGTCGGAAGGGGTTTAGAGCCAATCCTTTTTCTGTTAATGGTTCGTTCCTTGCTTGGATATCTTGCCATTTTCCTTCCATGGCAACAGTCGGCGCTCGACCTATCTGTTTTGGCTAGCCTCATGGGTTCTTCCCTGGATGAGGTTAGTTTTCTATTCCTCCATTCCCAGGGTCTCCCTGGCTTGTCAACAGCTTCCCTCCGGGCGCTGGCTCTAAATCCCTCCCCCCAAGGTTTCTTGTTTTCCTGGTTCGCTATATTCCTTGGTTTCATTTCCCCCGAGTTGCTTCCTGTTTGCCTTCTGGCTCCCTCCCATCGATTCCTACAGGGCTGGCTAGATTCATGCTCTGTCGGGGTTTACTATGAGCTTTTGCCATTGTATGGTCCTCTCCCTTCCTGGGTGCGAGACCCTCCCACCTGATCTCCCTACCCCGGGATTTCTCAAACACTTCTATATTGTTTCTCTCAGTGTTGCAGGAGGTTCTGGTTTCCTTCTTAACAGACTTTTGCATGTTCCATCTTAGATATCCTATATTCCTACTGAAATTAATCCTGGGCCTAACGAGGATGGGGAGCATAGGAACTACATACCAACTTGTAGGTCTGATGCCGCTTTCGTTCGCGAGCTGAATCATCGCTCTTCGGCCACCTTTCCTCTCACCAGCTCTCCTCGCTGTCGTCTCCATGCGTTTAGCTATATCCTGATTTCCGTTCAGTTTTATGCCCCTCCCCCTCCTATCCCTTGCCTTTACTGCCACCTGTCTGGCCTTATTACCTACGCGGATCCCTACACCATCCTCTCGGGATGCTGCCCTCCTGTCCTCACTGCCATCTCCTCTCATTACTCCGCACTTTTTCCCGGCTGCTCTTGCTGTGTACGTGCTGTCCTTGCTCTGCCACTTGCTGACGTTCTTCAGCCTGCCCCCCTGTTCACTACTCTGCCCTCTTCTCTGTCATTCTCATCCGTCACTGCCCTCATTCTCTCAGGAGTTGTACCCTCTCTGCCCTGCTCCGTCACTTGCCAACTTGCCTGTCTGCTCACTTCATTCCCCTCATCTGTTTGTTCCCCCACCTGTCCTGTTCCTCCCCCTTCCTGGTCACTTCTCCCCGGTCTCACAAGATTTCCTATGTTGTTCCCCGATATGGGGTTCCTCACTCCTCCTTTGTCTTGTTCGAGGAGTTGCACTAAGTTTTCCATCTCCTCCATATGGAATAACTCGTCCTCGTTTGCGTCCAGGGTTCTTCCTCCATGTCTGCTCCCCTAGTTTGCCAGGTTGTCTGCTGGTGCGTTGCCTTTCCTTCTCACATGGGTGGGAAGGATGTAGTCTATTTGTCTTATGAGTTTGCCAATCTCCTGCACCAGCCAAGCGGTTCTCCAGCTACGGCTGATTTTCTTCGATTGGGTTCCTTGCTGTAGCTGTTTAACTATATCAATTACCATTTTCGAGTCTCCTTCAACCTGTAGATTTTGGTATTTCTCCCTTATGGCAATTTCCAACCCTTTTTTCAGTGCATGGAGCTCTGCTTCATTGTTTGTAGTGTTACCACAGTCCATTGCATAGATTCTGAGAGTCCTTCCCCTGTCGTCTCTGAATACTCCGCCAGTCCTTGCCTCGCCTGGGTTCCCTTTTGCAGCCCCGTCGAAGTTTAACTTAATAAACCCCTGTTGAGGTCTTTTGAAGTGATTGGCCTCCTCCGCCTTGTTGCTTTGGTGTTTCCTGGCTGTCTTGTGCGTCATGCTTGGCTTTAGGTTCAGGCGTATCATTATTTTTGTTTCTGTTGGGTCAGTTTTCCAATCCTCCTCGAACCACCTCTCGGTAAGAATGGTCTCTCTGATATTTTGTATAATTTGGTTCCATATCTCTGTTCTTGCTCTACCTTCCTCCTTGAATATCAGTCTGTTTCTCTCTTTCCAAATATTCCACAGAACAAAGCCTAGCGAGAGTCTCCATGCCCTGTTTAGGATCGTGTTCTGGTAAGGTTTTTTCCTCTAGTTCTCTATCGTTGTTTGCATGCTATTTATATTTCTGTCGCTGATTTCAAATATTTGTTGATGTTGTTTCCACAGGTTTACGCTAACTTTACAGGCATTGGTTAGATGCTCTATGGTCTCTTCTTGTTCTCTATAGAGGGCACATCTCGATGGGCCTTGCATTCCTTTTTTTCTCAGTTGGTCCCATGTTAGTGCTCTCCCGTGGCTTAGGATCTAGGTAAAGAATGCTACTTTCGGCCATGTTTTTGTTTTTGGGTGTCTGTTGTATCCTGCTTTTAATTGGTATCCTTTTCCTATTGTGAACATACCTTTGATTCTATGGCCCCATCTTAGAGTATCCGACCCTTCTTTTATCGCTACTTTCCTTGTTGCCATTTCCTTTTCATAGATTTCCCATTGGGGTGTTTCTGGCGCTTCTGGCCAGTTTTCCTGTTGTTTCCACTTTCTCCAATATCCTTTAGATTCTGGGCACCAGTAATTTCGTACTGTGTCGCCCTCATTTAGGCTGGTAAATTGGTGGATCTCTTTAAGCTGCGGCTGGTTGTTGAGTTTTTCTCTCTGTTGCCACGCTTCTTCCCAGAAGTTGGCTTTATCCCCTCCTCTGACTTCCTAGAAGTTGTGCTCCTTGATCAGATCCCTGTTGGCACTGGCCAAATTCCATATTGCAGAGCCTTTCTTCTCATTTTGACTTCTCAGCTTTCCTTCTGGGGACCTAGGCATCTCATATTTTCTCTCCCATAGTTTTTTCCACAGGTCTTCCCCTCCCTGTGTCCATCTCCACCACAACTTTGCCCCCATAACCTGGTTCAAGATGTATGGATCTCGAAGACCGAGTCCTCTTTTTTTTATGGATTTGCTTAGCCAGCTCCAGGATAGGAGCGCCCATTTCTTTGTCGTGCTAGGCCCTTACCATAGGAATTTTTTAAACATATCTACCATTTTCTAGCAGATTGTTTTAGGTGTGGCTTGGCTGGTAAGTTGATATATCGGGATGGATTGAAGCACCTATTTTAGTAGAATGATGCGGCTCGGGATATTCAGCGCCCTGAATGTCCAGTTTTGCATTCTCCGTTGAATCTTTCCCATCAGGGTACTCCAATTGGCCACTCTGTTTTGCTGGTCATTTAATAGGATGCCTAAATACTTAGTAGGTAAATTCCCAATTCTAAATCCCATGGTTCTTGCCAAGAAGGCTTGGGAGGAAGCAGGGGTATTGAAGAAATAAATTTCCGATTCTCTTTACTTATCTCTGTCCTAGAGGCACATGTGAAGTTTGTGAGGATTTCCATTATTTTTTTTGCTTCTTTGAGCGTTGCCTGTCCATCATCGACAAATCGCTGGTGGGTTAGAGGGAGATCATTTCCCCATAGTCTTAGGCCCTTAAGTTGTTAGTCTTCCTAGTCCATCCGCTACGAGGATAAATAGGAACAGGGATAGCGGGTCGCCTTGCCTGAGCCCCCTGAACGCATTGAAAGCTTCCGTAGGTGATCCGTTTAGTAGTACTGACAGAATTGGCATGGTTATCATTGATATTACCCAACTTATCCATCTGTCATTGAAGTCGAATGCCTTTAGGATTTTCTGGAGGTATCCCCAATTTATTCTGTCATAGGCTTTGGCTAAGTATAATTTTATCAGCATCCCTTTGGTTTTTGATTTTTTTAGTGAATGAATTGCTTCTTGTGTTACCACTGTGCCATCTATTATTTGTCTGCCTTTAACAAACCCTGTCTGCTCCTGGGATATTAACTTTGGTAGTATTGGTTTTAGTCGATTCACCATAATTGTAGCTAATATTTTGTATATAACATTGCACAGCGCTATAGGTCGGAATCCTTGTGGTTCTTCCGTAGGAACGGGGATAGTGGGTCGCCTTGCCTGAGCCCCCTGAACGCATTGAAAGCTTCCATAGGTGATCCGTTTAGTAGTACTGACAAAACTTGCGTGGTTATCATTGACATTACCCAACTTATCCATCTGTCATCGAAGTCGAATGCCTTTAGGATTTTTTGGAGGTATCCCCAATGTATTCTGTCGTAGGCTTTGGCTAAGTCTAATTTTATCAGCATCCCTTTGGTTTTTGAATTTTTCAGTGAATGAATTGCTTCTTGTGTTACCACTATGCCATCTGTTATTTGTTTGCCTTTAACAAACCCTATCTGCTCCTGGGATATTAACTTTGGTAGTATTGGTTTTAGTCGATTCACCATAATTGTAGCTAATATTTTGTATATAACATTGTAGAGTGCTATAGGTCGGAATCCTTGTGGTTCTTCCGTAGAAACAGGGATAGCGGGTCGCCTTGCCTGAGCCCCCTAAACGCATTGAAAGCTTCCGTAGGTGATCCGTTTAGTGGTACTGACAGAACTGGTGTGGTTATCATTGACATTACCCAACTTATCCATCTATCATCGAAGTCGAATGCCTTTAGGATTTTCTGGAGGTATCCCCAATTTATTCTGTCATAGGCTTTGGCTAAGTCTAATTTTATCAACATCTCTTTGGTTTTTGAATTTTTCAGTGAATGAATTGCTTCTTATGTTACCACTATGCCATTTGTTATTTGTCTGCCTTTAACAAACCCTGTCTGCTCTTGGGATATTAACTTTGGTAGTATTGGTTTTAGTCGATTCACCATAATTGTAGCTAATATTTTGTATATAACATTACAGAGCACTATAGGTTGGAATCCTTGTGGTTCTTCCGAGTTCTCCGTCTTTGGTATCAGGGCTAGGAATGTGGCGTTCAAGGTCGGATGCATTCTTTTGGTGCATCTGGATTCTTCTACTGCATTCACTATGTCTTGGCTCATGAAGTTCCACGTAGCTTGATAAAATTTTGAAGTGAATCCATCAGGCCCAGGTGCTTTATTCTTTGCCATCTTTTTGATTACCTCCTCCACCTCCGCTTTCGTTATGACTCTTAGGAGAGCCAAATTCTGATCTCTAGTTACTAGTTTAGGGATATGTTGACTAATTTTGCCAATGTTGTTCTCCCTTCTGATATTGGGTTCTGTCAGGAGCTCTTTAAAATGTTGTACCAACAGATTCTCCATTTCAACTTTCTGAGTTAGCCTGTTGCCTTGTTGGTCCCTTAGGGAGAAGATTCTGTTTTGCTGTCTATGCTGTACCATTGCTTTATGGAAGAATTTCGTGTTTCTTTCTCCTTCTTTTAGCCATTGGATTCTCAATTTTTGTTTCCATAGGATTTCCTCTTGTTTTCTCCTTTCTTCCAGATTATTTAGCACTAGTCCTTCCTCTTCTGCCAGCTCTTCACTTCTTCCTCCCTTTATGATTCTCTGTTGTATTTGTTTCATCTTTATTTGGAGTGTTTCTTGTTCCTTCTGGATGTTTCCAAATTCTTCCCTATTCCACTTCTTTATCCTTCCTTTTAAGTCTTTTAATCTGAGTTGGAGGGTGTGCATTTTGTTTCTTCCTTCCATCCTAGTCTCAGTCTCCTTCCACCAATTCTTCATTTTATCAATAAAGGTGGGTTCTCTTAGCCAGAATGCCTCAAACCTAAAGGGTCTATTCTGGTTCTGCTGATTCATAGCTATTTCTAATTTAATGGGCCAGTGGTCCGACCCTAAACACGGGAGGATTGTTGCTTCATAGAAAATATCTTTTCCAATGAAGTGTTCTGTTGCTAAGAGTCTGTCTAACCTAGATGTTATTTGTCTGCTCCCTCCTCTTCGATTGTTCCACGTATATTTTCCATTTATGGTTGGGATATCTACCATTTTCAGTTCTTCTTGAAGGTCCCTGAACCTCTCCATCTCTGGCTCTTCTCTTTGCAATCCGCCTTTCTTCTCATCTTTTGATGTTGTCATGTTAAAGTCCCCTGCTATCATCCACAGTTTCTCCTCGTGAAGGTTTCTAAGTTGTTGGAGTTGGAGGAGGAAGCTTCCTCTTTCCGCTGGGGTATGAGGGCCATATACTGCAGAGACTAGAAACCATTCTCTGTTTCCAATTAGATGGAATCTCCCCGTGAGTATTCTTTTCATGCCTATCCAATAATCTATAGTGATTTCTGCAGGGTTCCATAGTATTGCTATGCCTCCCACACTGCCTTTCGCATCTATGGACATGCATTCATATTTCGGTTTTATTTTATTTAGGATTTCCTCCATTTTCCTTCCTGAGATTTTTGTTTCCTGTAACAACATTAGTTGAGGTTTTTCTTTTCTTAACCTTTCCACTAAGTGTCTCTGTTTGCCTTTACTATTAAGGCCTCTTATATTCCAAGATGTAATTATCATTGGGGTGCTTGATTGGTTTGGTGGAATACCGCCGATAGCGGTACTACTCTCCCTGTATTCACTAACATTTCTCCCATGATCTGTATCGATTCCTGTAGGTTTCTTCGACCTCTTTTCTTTCCGCCTTTTGCTTTGCTCTGATGGTCTTGAGCATTGTCCTGTTGAAGGCTTAGTTGTTCTACCATTTCCATTTTCCCTTGTCCTTGTTTCGCTTGGTACTGTTGAAATGTTTCTCTGTATAGTCTTTTTGCTCTTCTGGAATGAATCTTTCGTCCAGGTGTCTCCACTCATTTAATAGTTTCCGCAACACTTCTTCTTCTGAACTTAGTTCTTCTCCTCTGCTTGTATCTATTTCCATTATTGCGTTATCCATCTTCTCCCTCTCTTCCTTTTCCTCCTTTGTCAGTTCGCTTTGTGCCTTCCTCTTAGGTTTTGATTTGCCTTGGCTTGTGCTGCTTTCCTTTCCTTTTTCCCCTTGATAGTCCATTGTTTGGGTCTCGTTGTTATCTTCTTCTTCTTCTTGCAGGATTTCAAAACTGTTTGTATTGCTTAGCTGGGCTTGTTGTTCTTTCTTTCCTTCTTTGGTGTTCTCTCTTGTTTGTCTTCTTTTGCTTTTTACTTCTTGAAACCCTTCCTTGTCTTCTTGGTTTTTTCTCTGCTGTTTATTCCTGCGCTCCTCTTCTTTTATATTGATTGGGCATTCCTTAAACAGATGTCCATACTCATGACATCTTCTGCATCTGAATGGAATATGTTCGTAGTCGAGGGTTTGCTGCCAGACCTCTTCATGATACTCTAGCTCAATTGTGTTTGGAATAGGGTCAGCTATATTCATGTAAACACAAATTCTAGCGTATGAGGTGTATCTTCCATTTTTTGTCATTTTTGCTATTTTAACAAAACTGCCTAATGTGTTTCCTATGCCCTTTAGGATCTCCGGGTCCTAGAAGTTCATTGGAAGCCCAAATAACCTAACCCATACTGGGGTTGCCAATTTTTTTTCCTTGTTTGGGTTATAGCATTCTTCCCAGTATCATTATAATGAAAGTAAGGGCCATTCTCAAACACTTTTTCTTTATCTTGCAGGTTCGAGAATATTACCGTGAAGAAGCCTCTTGCTCCCAGCTTTAGCTCGATGTGGCCTCGGGGTTGCCATTTTTGTTGGATCCATTTGGTGAGGTCCTTTTCTGTCGGCCATACTCCAATGAACTTGCATATGAGCGCATGGTCTTTCATGTAGCTTCTGTATTGCTCCAGTTTGTTCATCGGAATTATGAATCTTGGTTTCTCTGTCGCACATGGTAAACACTTGCCTCTGCTGCCTGCCTGCCATCGTGCTCCAAGGACAGGTCCTGGTTTTCTTGTTTCTCCCGCCTGGTTGCTGGTGTTCTGGCCTTCCCCTGCCGCCGCGTCTCGATAGGAGGGGACGTCTCCCCTCCTCTCCTCTTCTGTCATATTCTTCTGGTTCTTGGTTTTTGGGTCTATCACTTGTTGCAGTCTATGGTTCTTCCTAGCGTCGCCTAACTCATGGCCGCCTGACCATTAGGGTTGCAGAGCAGATCGTATATTAAAATTATTAATTTATTACATTTTAAATAATATAGTTTTATTAAATTAATAAATTAATTTATGATTTTGATATTTTAAGTTTTTCTTAGATAATAAAAAACCTTTGTCATTAAATAAAATTAAAAGCAATTAAAATTTCTTATTAAAAAAATTACTTAAATTACTACATATAAATATAAATTTATTTTCATGTAGGCTTAGGTTTAGTTTAGTTTTTTTTTTTTTTTTGGTGAAATTAGTCGGCTTTTTGTTTTTGTTTTTATGCATTGGTATTTATCTGGTTCAGATCGGTAAGCTTCTCCTTCAATCTATCACTCAAGATTTCTGTCCTGAAGATGGATCCCCGATGGGATTCGAAACGTCAACAAGATGCAAATATTACTGTGGATGTTCCAAATCACAATTTTCCAATTTCTAGATTTATTTTCTTTGTGGGATGAAATAAAAGAATCATTTGTTTGCTGATTTTCCCCATTGGGGTTTCCAGTGTAAATCACTGTCAAATTTTCTATGTAAATGGTTTTTATTTCCATTGCATTTTAAAGTTAGTGAACTCAATGTATTGCTGTTTATAAAATCAAAGCTGGAAAATATATTATTTTGTGAGTTTACAAATCTGGGTACAAATTTTTACTAGAATAGTATATCAAATCTGAGTTCGAGAAAATAAAAGAAGAAAAAAAATTAACATGGTATCAGAGCTCTATCTCTAAAAGGGAAACCAAATTTTTTTGACACAAGGGTTTATAGGTGTGGAGTGTTGCGAGAGCAATTATCTTCCTCATCAAAGAAAAGTTATTTTTGGTAGAGTTTGATCAGTTGGGCAAAGATGGCTACCGATCTTAGGTTTGATGATCATTTGGATGGGTTGTCTAACTATAGTATCTGGAAGGAGAGAATTGCGTTGGTGTTAGAGGAGAACAAGATATGGGAGTCTTTAGATCAAACTTAGATAACTCCTACTGATACGACACTTCTAGCCGCACCCATAAGAAGAAGGATGTGAAAGCCAGGGGGATTATCCTGGACGGAGTGAAGGATCTCATAGTTCCTCATGTGTCTGGGAAGAAAACCGCCAAAGAAATGTTAGAGGCATTGACCAAACTGTACCAAAGTGACAACCAAAAACGTAAAATGGTGCACTGCTGAGAGAGAAACTTAGGAGAACCAAGGTGCCTAAGACTGAGATGGTTTCTTCTTATCTCACTCGGATATCTCAAGTACAAGATGAGTTCGCTGTAGTAGGGGAGATCGTGTTAGAATTAAAACTGGTAAGGACAGCTTTGAATGGTTTTATAGAGTGGTGGGATACCTTCGTTAAGGGACTCGTGGTACAGGAGCATCTCCCAACCTAGGATAGGTTGTGTGGGACGACTTCACCCAGGACGAGACTCGCGAGGAGGTTCTATGTGGCAACTAGGTAAAAGGTGAAGGGGATGAGGAGAATGTTGCTCTTTAGGGTCATGCAAAAAAGGGCAAGGGGATTTCCACACTTAACATGGGAGAGGAAGGATCCTCTCATGATGGGAAGAAGAAGGACATGAACAAGGTCAAGTGGTTTGCATGTCACCAACCAAGATAATATGCGAGCCAGTGTCCAAACAAAAAGAAAGACAAAGGGGAAATACAGCCTGCAACATCAACAAAGATTGATGAGTTTGCAACAAAATTTGAGGAGTTCTCATTGGTGGTTGTTTGTCTTTCTGGCACTAGTGCTAGAAGTGCCCGATTTGTGGATAGTGATGCATGGTTTGTGGATAGTGCACCATATGACGAGAACGAGGGAAGTGTTCCTTAGTGTTTCAGAGACAGATTCAGTCATGCACGTGAAAGTTGTTATGAGTACCATAAATGCAATGAAAGTGGTTGGAACAGTGTTATTCAAGCTAGAATCAGGAGGATCGCTGAAGTTGGCAGAGGTGTTATATGTCCTAGAGATGAAGAAGAACTTGCTTTTAGTCTTAGATTTGGAGGACAAAGGGTATGATGTTGTGTTCCAGAAAGGACAAGTATTCATACGTTCAGAGGGAGCTACCTAGGACACAACAATAAAGCTTGGTGTTAGGAAGGGTAAGTTGTACAACTTGCAGGGCTAGCTTATAGGTAGATCCAAGGGGATCTTTGATCAAGGATCGATGTTGGTGACAAATAATGAGCAGGAGGCGTCTGAAGATTGAGTTGAGACCAGGGACTCAATTTTCTAATTTGGAAGATGGGCAAAAGTCCTCTTATAGATCTGTTATAACCAATTGCTATGAGCTAACATTGATGGATGCTCCGGAGCAAGTTAAGACTCATAGGAGCATGGTTGGGAGAAATATGCCTTCCGTGCAAATTTCAAAGCAAGTAGTAGGGAAGTCTTCTTGTTTATGGGGAGTAGCTATAGATGCGGATGACGTGCTGGGATTGGAGATAGATCTAGTGGGTTTATTCTAGAAGTACCTTCCTCGCTAAGAGGGAGTGCTGAAAGATGTAGCTCAGATAGGTACTTCTACATTGGTTTTGTGTCTAGCATGTGAAAGTGTCTGAAAATGTACTCTAGATATTAACTTTATTTTATGAAGTGACTCTTACTTTATAATGATTAAGATGTGACTTAAGTTGTGTCAATGAGAGATTAAGTCACAACCGTTGATCTCATGTGATCGAGATTAGATCTTGATCGTCAACCACTTTGGAGATAGGGTTTTAGTCATTGGAAATGTTGCAAGTTGTAGGTCAGACATGTACTTCTACATTGGCTTTGTGTCTAGCATGTGGAAGTGTCTGAAAATGTGCTCTTTAGATATTAACTTTATTTTATAAAGTTAAAGTGACTTTTCCTATATAATGAAAAAGGTGACTTAAGTTGTGTCAATGAGAGATTAAGTTACAATCGTTCATCTTAACTGATCAAGATTAAATCTTGACCGTCAATCACTTTGGCGATAGGCTTTTAGTGATTGGAAAGTTATAAAAGCAAATCTAAGGAGAGGAAGAGATGCACATTGCATGAACAAGTGAAGGTTTGAGCTGAAGAGGAGGGAAAAAGATTGTAGCAGGAGAAAATTACAGGGGCAGCAAGGAGGGCGAGGTAGGGCACACATTTCAAGGCAACCCATACATAGATTTTGGGCACGGAGTTCTAGGAAATGGAGCAGTTTTCAGGCAACGAGACAACAATAGCTTGTTGTATTGTATCGTACAGATTCCGTATAGTCAGTGTAGTAATATGGACAAGGTGTTTGTGCCTCGAAAATCACATTGTTCAGAGCTCTTTTGGCACACAGTTCGAGGCAGATTTCTGTGGGTGAATTTCTCAGATTTTTGGGCCAAGTAGATGTTCATAAATTGCTGTAATAATTTCCATGTTTACTTTCTGTGTGGGTTGAAATAAAAGAATCACTTGTTCGCTGGATTTGCCCCACTGGGGTTTCCAGGGTAAATTACTGGGTCAAATTTTCCGTGTAAATGGTTTCTATTTCTGTTGCATTTTAAAGTTAGTGAACTCAGAGTACTGTTGTTCATAAAATCAGATCTGGAAAATATTTTATTGTCAAAGTTAAAAAATCTGAGTAAATTTTCCTACTCTCCAACACCATAATAACCAAAAAAGGAACCAAGAAGAAGAAAATGCCAAGAAATATAACCATGATGTTTGAAA
Organism: Pinus tabuliformis; assembly: GCA_031772625.1. Lineage (NCBI taxonomy): Eukaryota > Viridiplantae > Streptophyta > Pinopsida > Pinales > Pinaceae > Pinus > Pinus tabuliformis. The sequence goes on from CM062814.1 coordinate 720,424,802, forward strand.
TTTGAAGTTTTGAATCTGCAAAATTAAAAAAAATGGAATGGGAATGGGAAATAGACAAAAAAAAATATTTATTTATTTAGGAATGAACATTAAAAAAAAATTGCTAGACACTCTATTGTAGAGCCTACCTCTTTGGCCTCCAATCTCACCTTGCAAGCTCTTCAATCTCCCCTTGCTCCTTGCTTTCTCTTGCTCTCTCACTCTCTTGCTCCTTGCTCCTCACTCTCTCTTGCTCTCTCCTTGCTCCTCACTCTCTCACTCTCAAGCAATGATGAAATGAATGAGGGAGGGTCTATTTATATTCTTTCCCTCCCTCCCTCCCTCACTTTATTTTCACACAAATCGTGTTTTTTTTTTTTTTTTTTAAGTTGTTCCGACAAATTATATCTATATATATATATATATATATATATATATATATATTGTTCGCGCGTTTTTCTCGGGCGTCGCTCACCGCTGTCGGGAGCGACGCTCCCTCTGTCGGGAGCGACGCTCCCTCTGTCGATTTGAAAAAAACCAGGGAGCGGAATTTTTTTTAGGGAGCGCGCTCCCGACCCGCTCTCGAGTCGCTCCCGCCTGGAGCACAGACTGGGAGCGGGATCGAGAGGGGTGGAGGGGCGCTCCCCCGCAACACTGTGAGAAATCAATACAAGTAGATTCCTCTTACTTGATAATTACTTGTGAGTTATGTTGGCTTCTTTTACTTCTTTATGATCTTAGCTTTCATCAAGCAATTACCATATTATGTGTGTATGAATATAACAAAACAAAAGACACAAGATGTAGGCACTATGCCAGGGAAAAACCCCCTTGAGTGGAAAACCCAGTCAAAAATTCTCTTCCTTAAATAGTATTCTTTGAGACTCTTCAACCTAGACAAAAACCAAACCTTCCCTCCACACCAAGTCACCCTTCCAGATCTTCGACCCCTTTGCAGCAACACTTCCACCGCAGCAACTTCGACTATGCAAAAACTTACGGTGTTAGGCGGCAACTGGCAACAACAACACTTGGAAGACTTCGATCTCCCAAACTAGGGCATGAAACAGAGAGAGAGTAGCTCCAAAACTTCGATTTTCTTCTTCTCCTTAGACTTGACCCAACTCACACTTCCTTTAGACTTCTTTTACCTACTCCGCACTTCTGCAACTTCCTTAGAGATATCGAATTAGCTTGAGATGAGATGCTCCAAACGAATTCGACTTCCTTCTATTTATAGGCTCCAAGCGAGGTCGAATTAGTGTCCTTAGGCCGACTTGATCTCCTTTAGGCCGACTTGGTGTGGAGGTTACATAAATTATATTTGACTCAATAGTAAACCTTTTTACATGATTCAAAAGCCCAAGAAGGGTCTCTTTAAATGTACAATGACTCTATAGACTCAATATTAATCTTAGGAGTCCACAATGGAGACTTTGACTAACATAATGATGACCCAAGCATGAAACCCATGCTTTAATAAGTCGTTGATACAATAATAACAATTCTTTTCTTTATTCTTTTGACAAGTACACTTCATGATGTCTCAAATACATTAATGAAGACCAAACCTAGTTACATTTTCTAACACTCCCTCTTAACTAGGGAGGTATTCATCATATACAAATACAATGAAAGATCTCAAACTATATGAACAATGAAGAGTTTAGGCACTGCAATGCCATGGACTAGATTCCTGACCAGGGCAATCTATCCATTGGTCTCTCATCAATTTAGGCACTGCAATGCCACAAACTAGATTCCTGACTAGGGCAATCTATCCAAGTGGGAATAAGGTGGACTCAAGCTTTCAGCCTCTCTAGGTACCATCAAGCTTACTTGCTAACCACCAACCCAGGGACTTAGGTGCATATCCATGGTCAGAGTTCTACGACCCACGCCACCCTCCCTACTTTCGGACCTAGACATCAACAGAAAGTGCTGGCTAGATGTTCTCCCAGGCAATGCTTCACTCGCAAAGCCTCAACAAATCTCTTCCAATCTCTTATCATCAATATAATCAGCGATATCAACTAAACCAAGCATGTTACTTAGATATTCAAACTTCTTATTAGGAAGAGCCTTTGTTAGTATGTTTGTTACCTGCTCATCTGTTGAGACATACTCCAACTTCATGATCCCATCCTGCACCAATAAAGTGGAACTTATTGTTGATATGTTTTGTTCTAGCATGAAACACGGGATCTCTAGACATCTTGATACAACTTTGATAGTCACAATTAATCATAGTAGGACCCAAGGACTTCTCGAACAAATCTGTTAGAAGCTTCCTTAACCAAACAACCTCCTTTCCTACTTCACATGCAACCACATATTCTTCCTCAACACCACTTAAAGCAATAGGACCTTGCTTCCTACTCATCCATGAGATCATAGCAGCTCCCAGACTAAAACATCCTCTGGTAGTGCTCCTTCCATCGGTCTCACTGCCACCCCAATCAGAATCTGTGAAGCCAATCAGCGTGACTTCCTTACTTTCATACTTTAGGTAGTGATGTATAGTTCCACGAAGATATCTCAATATGTGTTTGGTAGCTATCCAGTGATCATGACAAGGCTCCAACTGAAACCGACTAAGCATGTTTACTGCAAAACATATATTTGGCATATTGTTTACCAGATACATTAGGGAGCCCACCAACTTACGATAAGAGTTAGGATCTACGAGACTAGAGTCAAAGCCCCTCAACTTCTTGAGATTTGTGATCATAGTAGTCATCGGCTTGGAATCCATCATCTAGAATTTCTGCAACTACTTGATGATGTACTTTCCTTGCCCCAAATATATCTCACCAGGTCTCTGCCATACTTCTAGACCCAGGTAATAGTGCATCAGTCCTAGATCCTTCATTTCAAATTCAGTTGCCAACATCTTCTTGCATTCTTGAATTCTTCGCTCTACACCTGTGATGAATAGATCATCCACATATAGTAGAATAATGACAGGCTCATTATTCACGACCTTGATGTAGAGATTCGGATCAACAGAACTCTTTACAAACCCAATTCTAAGTAGATATGCATCCATCCTTGCATACCATGCCCTAGGTGCTTGCTTCAAACCATATAGGGCCTTCTTAAGTCTGCAAACATGAGAGTCCCTGCTATTAACTTCAAAGCCTTCGGGTTGTTCGATATACACTTCCTCATCAATGGTCCCATTCAGAAATGTGGTCTTCACATCCATTTGATGGATATTCCAACCCATTGTAGCAACCAATGAAACCAAAGATCTAATGGTAGTGTACCTTGTTGTGGGTGCAAAGGTTTCTTCATAATCAATGCCTTCCTTTTGAGAGAAACCCCTTGCAACGAATCTAGCTTTGTACTTGTCTATACTTCCATCAACAACATGTTTGATCTTATAGATCCATTTGGAGGTGACAACCGATTTGTCACTAGGTCTAGGAACGATTTCCCAAACCCCATTCTTCATGATGGATTGATATTCTTCTTGCATCGCTTTCTTCCAAACCTCTTGATGAGCAGCTTCTTTGAATGTAGATGGTTCAACTTCAATTAACTTTGTCATATATGCAGCATAACCAGAATATCTCTTCGGTCTTTTACTTTCCCTGAAGGTTCTTTTCACAGCTTCATGTCCTTCAACATCTTCTAATGTAGCTTTTAACCAATTTGGCCATTTCCTTGTGATTGGGATGACCACGGATTGAATAGGCTCACTTGGTCCTTCTTCTTCTTCTTGATTTGTAGTAGGGTTTTCATGATGATCTTCTTCTTCTTGATTTGTAGTAGGGTTTTCATGATGATCTTCTTCTTCTTGATTTGTAGTAGGGTTTTCATGATGATCTTCTTCTTCTTCAAATATTGGAACTTCTTCGTCATCAGAGTCAATAGAAACATCCTTTGATTTCTTGTAGGCTTGATTTTCATAGAATATGACATCCCTGCTTACTTCGATATGTCTTCCTTCCTTAATGTAGATTCTATATGCTTTTGAGGAGAGACTATATCCAATGAATATTCCCTTGATACTTGTAGAATCCAACTTCTTTCGCTTGTCCTTTCGAACATGGATGTATGTTGGAATTCTAAAGATTCCGAAGTGATCCACACTTGGCTTCTTTCTTGTGAATACTTCTTCGGGTGTTATATTATTAAGAGTTTTATGAGGACGTCTATTTTGAATGTACACGACTGTCATTGCTGCTTCTCCCAATAAGAATTTTGATAGGTCTTGATCAAGGAACATAGTTCGAATGCCTTCTTCAGTTGACCTATCCTTCCTTTCGGCCACTCCATTTTGTTCAGGATAATAGGGAACAATGAACTCCCTCTTAATTCTTGCTTCCTTACAATATGCAATCAATTCCTTAGAAGTGTATTCCCCACCATTGTCGGACCCTAGAGTTTTTATCTTTCTTTCGGTAAGGGTTTCCACTTTGGACCTAAACTCTTTGAACTTTTCAAATACTTCATCTTTTGTTTTAAGAAGGTAGAGCCATGTCTTTCTAGAATGGCCATCAATGAATGTTACATAGTCCTCTATTTTGAATGTACATGACTGTCATTGCTGCTTCTCCCCATAAGAATTTTGATAGGTCTTGATTAAGGAACATAGTTCGAATGCCTTCTTCAATTGACCTATTCTTCCATTCGGCGACTCCATTTGTTTGGGATAATAGGGAACAATGAGCTCCCTCTTAATTCCTACTTCCTTACAATATGCAATCAATTCCTTAGAAGTGTATTCCCCACCATTGTCGGACCTTAGAGTTTTTATCTTTCTTTCAGTTAGGGTTTCCACTTTGGACCTAAACTCTTTGAACTTTTCAAATACTTCATCTTTTGTTTTGAGAAGGTAGAGCCATGTCTTTCTAGAATGGTCATCAATGAATGTTACATAGTAGAGATGACCTCCAAGTGATTTGTCAGACATGGGCCCACACACATCAGAATGAATGAGGTCTAATATCTCTTTAGACCTAGTTTCACTATTCGGAAATGGATTTCTTGTATGTTTTCCCAAAGAGCATCCCTTGCACACACCTTCATGATCTAACTTCATATTGGGGATGCCATGAACCAATTGACTAAGAGTAGGGATGACCTTATAATGTAGATGACCATACCTCCTATGCCATAGCTCAATGGGATTGATCTCCATGTGAACCAAAGCTTGAGGAGGTGGTGTAATAACTCTATAAAGACTTCCTTCACGAACTCCAATAACCCTAGCTTTATCAATGCTAGAGTCTTTTCCCCAAACCAATACTTTTCCATCAACAAAAGCAACTCTATCCCCTTTATCTTCTAAACAAGAAATAGAAAGAAAATTCTTTTTCAAACCTGGAACATATAGTATGTTGTTGAGGTGCAACTTTGATCCATTTTCTAGCTTCAACGATGTTGATCCCAACCTCTAACAACATAGCTTTTGTTGTCATCCAATTCCACTACATGAGAAGATGGCTCCTTTGATAGTGTATGTAGTGGTTTACTTTCTCCTATCATGTGTCTTGATGCTCCACTATCAATGATCCATGCATTGTCATCACTAAGAGAACCTGTAAGAGTAGCCAAAAACCCTTGACTTTTGACCTTGTTGAATAAGTAGTAGATGACCTTCTTGATCCAGCTTCCAACAATGTTGATACCCATTTTCATGTAGTTTATCAAAGAGGGAGAATCCATGCCAACAAAGTGATCTTCAACTTTTCCTGACCTTAGCTTTGAAACCATGTTGAGAAATCAATACAAGTAGATTAGGGTTTGATTCCTCTTACTTGATAATTACTTGTGAGTTATGTTGGCTTCTTTTACTTCTTTATTATCTTATCTTTCATCAAGCAATTACCATATTATGTGTGTATGAATATCACAAAACAAAAGACACAAGATGTAGGCACTATGCTAGGGCAAAACCCCCCTCAAGGGGAAAACCCAGTAAAAAATTCTCTTCCTTCAATATTATTCTTTGAGACTCTTCAACCTAGACAAAAACCAAACCTTCTTCTTCTCCTTGGACTTTACCCAACTCGCACTTCCTTTAGACTTCTTTTACCTACTTTTCACTTCTCCAACTTCCTTAGAGATATCGAACTAGCTTGAGAGGAGATGCTTCAAATGAATTTGACTTCCTTCTATGTATAGGGTCCAATTGAGGTCGAATTAGTGTTCTTAGGCCGACTTGGTGTGGAGGTTACATAAATTATATTTGACTCAATAGTAAACCTTTTTACATTATTCAAAAGCCCAAGAAGGGTCTCTTTAAATGTACAATGACTCTATAGACTCAATATTAATCCTAGGAGTCCACAATTGGGACCTTTACTAATATAATGATGACCCAAGCATGAAAATCATGCTTTAATAAGTCATTGATACAATAATAAAAAATCTTTTCTTTATTCTTTTGACAAGTACATTTCATGATGGCTCAAATGCATTAATGAAGACCAAGCCTAGTTGCATTTTCCAACATCCCCTCCCACCATGACCTTGTGGCATCCACAAAGCATAATATTATGAACAATGATCATTATAGGGAGTTCTTGAGCTTGGTCATTCATTCATCCATTTTGTGTCAGCAAGAAAGGCTTTGGATCTCTAAAAAGGGTGTCCTTCCCCTCATCCAAGACTCCTTTCTACGTCATATGGATATCATACTTTCCCTCCTCCCACTCGCATCATCCTCCATGTGATTGTGTCTACATTGGCTTTGGGATCTACCGCATGAGTAATCATATAGGCAGGCATATTTATAATGATCTAATGATATCTTGGTTGCACTGGCTCTATGATTACACTTAGTATTTTCCTGAAATGATATGCATGTTAGGGTAGGATGCATTGCACATTGATTTTCTTATTAGAACTAACATCATATTCTGTTATCATGTTAGATTAGATGCATTTAGATTAAAATTGCATTTAGAGTAAATTTTATTTCTTGTCAATTTTTATGGCCTAATATAATCATGGGCGATCATAAGATGCCACAAAAACATATTGCCCCGTGTGCTTGGTCTTTGATATGTGCAGGTAACAGCTCTGCAGTCCCAAGAGATTGCTCGTGTTCTCATGACCTCCCCGTTCGAGTATGTTTGTGCACTCTTTTGAGAGATCATGTCCCAGTTGGAGCCAGATGTGACCCACCACCAGTGGGTAGTATCCATAGGAGAATTTTTTTCTCCTATATGGTCCTCAGCCGATAGCCAGTAGCGCTTTGCAGCCACTGGATAGCTCGATGTGCCACTATCTCCGCAACTTGAGCTAGCCATATGCTCCCTCGTCCATCTGTTATGATCGTATGTTTGAAGGTGGGCCGTATGTTTGAAGGTGGGCCTCCCAACCTCGAAGGTATGGATTTTTATTGTGTAGTTGGGTATTTTTGTTTACTTATCATGGAGACCTTTGGGCATGGATTAGTGGGGGGATTCAGTGGAAAGAGCTGGCTTGGTTTACACTTTTGTCTCCTCTGTCCAACTTGATGGTTAACCTTGTATCTTAGTCCCGTGGGATCTCCTTTATTGGCTACTAGCTTTAGGGGTGGCACTACATGGGAAACCCTGATTTTGGTTTGCGTGGTATCACTTCCCGACACCATATACATCACTCCCCTCTGCTCATTATAACCCCATTCACCATATTGCCCATCTGGGTCCATATTTGTCCATTGGGTCCACAAGGAGTTAGCCTCCCCCTCCACTTGTCCTCACCTTGGGTTGATCCTGGAACGATGTCCCAGAGGTTGATGCAGCTAAAAGAAAAGAAAAAAAGCATAATTTGGCCACTCTCAACAGGAAATGTACCATAAAATGCAAAAGATGGCCAGGGCATACAAATTTAGCACGTGGGCAAAATCCAAATATGAGTTCTATCCCTATCATCGTGACCATTACCTTGGTTCTTAGGGCCCCTTCCATCATTAAGGAACCCATGATTGTCCCAACCCCTGGTGGGTGATGAACTGTCTCACTTTAAGGGGGGTATTCACTGCTATATCTTACATATCATGCTCTCATCCCTTGGAGCCTCGTGCAATTACTATTGGGAATCATGATTGCTGTTAGACCAAAATCCGCAGGTGTTAGTCAAGGATCGCATCGCCAGAGATAAGGATCCGAGAGAGGCGATTAGTCCTTGTCGCAAAACACACTGGGAGCGTTGGTTTATCCATTGTCCAACAGTGTCCCCCCCAATGCGAGTTGGGTGTGTATCGAATTCGTGACCTACGCTCTGATACCACTTGTTGGGAATCACGATTGCTGTTAGACCAAAACCGCAGGTGTTAGTTAACAATCGCATAGACAAAGATAAGGATCCACGAGAGGCGGTTAGTCCATGTCGCGAAAGACATGGGGAGTGTTGGTTTATCCAATGTCCAACAGTTACAGAAGAAAAATCTATAAAAGGCAAAATACATATGAAGAAGGGTAGAAAAACAATGGCTAGGGTAATTCATGTACCACGATTGCTCCCTCCTACATTCATATACCCAAGTGTGGAATTCCCTTATTTCAGCTACCCTTGTTTAGTGGCATGTGGCTTGAAGCCTTCCCCTAATGCCCCACTCCTTTCCATCATTATTTCACATACCACCTACCATTTGATGGATGTACCATGGAAATGTCACCCCCCTTAGAGGTTGAAACCACCTAATAGGGTCCTTGGTTAACCTTCTTCTTGAACTTGGAAACACTTGTATATTTCGACGCCCATTATGGAAGGGCATGCCAATGTGAAATGTCCACTTGGTTCCATGATTTCTAAGCTCATTTACTCAATTGCACTAATGTTTGGTTGTATTGGAATTGTATAATTTTAAAAACCAACCGGTATAAATCGGAAACCGGTCAAACCGTCCAGTTCATTGGCAAAGCTAGCCGGACTGGCCATAAAACCAAGTTTATGCCACCATTTCGCTGATTTTTCACAAAAACCGGACCTAACTGGCTAGTTTATGACGAAACCAACTGATTTATGGGTAAACCGGACGGTTCGTTGCCACGGCCGTCGCGGACCTACTGGGCTGGTTTTTGGAAGCTTCTTAGGTGGTTTGGAGGGAAACTAAGGGTTGTTTGCCTCCAAAAACACCCTCTCCAAGCCAATAAAAGGAGGTCACCCTCCTCATTTGCCTCACACATCTCATTTGGAGTTTTTGTGAGTTTCATTGGGAGCTTAGAGAGTGTTGAGTTTTTGTTGGAGTAGTCATCTTAGAGGCTTGGAGTTGGACTTGGCGCTATTTTGGAGATAGTTTCATTGTTTCTTGCCCTCAAGGAACCATGTTTTTGAGATCAGTTGATGCATCTGATAAGGTGAAGGATGCAACCCTTCTATTTGAGCTTTTGGATGAGATTATTCAGGAAGTGGGGGAGCAAAATGTTGTGCAGGTCATCACAGATAATGCCTCAAACTATGTTCTTGCTGGAAAGATGCTTGAGTCCAAATATAAGACCATATTTTGGACTCCATGTGCTATACATTGCATAGACCTCATGCTTGAGGACATAGGCAAAGTGGAGTGGGTAAAAAACACTATAGAGGAATGATCGTGATGAGGTATGATCATGTTGATCATTGATATGTACCAGTAAAGTTGTAGTCTTGTAGTAGACTGTAGGCCAATGGCCCCATAGCTTGTTGCATTGTTTTTGGACTTTATAGGCCATTTAGAGCCTCATTGCTTATGTATTTTGTCGATGATATGTATTGCACTTGGTTCCATTTTGAGATATTCACCTTTACATGGTATATAAATGAGCAAACTTTGCATATTTTGTCTCTATTGGTTTGGAATCATGGTTTTAAATCTTAAAAATAATTTTTTTCATTAAAAATTATTTATTTCATGTATTTTTTTAAAAACCGGTTCATTGAGATCTAACTAGTCTTGGTTTGAAACCCGGTTTATTAGGTGGACCGGTCTGTTCACTAGTTTTGGTTTTTAAAACTATTTCGGTATTGAGAAATCTAGGGCATTGGCATAAGATGATTTCTCTTCTATTAGTGACTGTTTGTGAATGCTTTTTACTTGTTCCGATTAGGATCTTCTTCATGTTAGATTATTAGTATTCTTCTTCATCAAACAGTGACTAATGCATGAACATAAATAGACTAGAGACACAGCGTGCAGGGTATCAGCTAGGGCCAAAACCTCTCACTCTTTAAGAGGAAAACCCACATAAATTCTTATTATAGAGATTCCAATTGATGAATACCAAGACCAAGACCCTTGACCTAGTAGCCACTCCAAGACCAAGACACACGTTCTCTTGACAGTCCTCTTCTTGACTCCACTTCCACCGAGATCTTCATCATTGTTTGGATACCGAGATCTGCCTTGACACTGAGATCTTTCATTCTTGACACCGAGATCTTCACCATTGCCTTGACACCGAGATCTTCACCACTGCTTTGATACTGAGATCTTCACCATTGATTTGACACCGAGATCTTCACCACAAAGATAATACAAATTGTAGTTACAACGAACTGTTATGTTATTAATGAGATCTTACTGCACCGAGATAGAGGTATACTTCACTGTTCCTTCACCGAGTCCCTTTTCTTTGATGATTGTAATAGAGGTCGAACCACAAAATCTTCACAGCTATTGTTCTTATGAAACCATAGAGAGGCTTCTGAATTTCTTACTGCAATGATATCTAAATTTACTTGACTGTGACTCACCACCAAAGCTAGTGATCCGAATTGCTTGATGACTGTACTAGAGGTCTGAGCCCATCACTGTTCTCCATCCAAAAAATATCTAAGCTGTTGACAGTGATCATCCTCCGAAAATCTCAGAGGAATCCGAACTCTCTTACTGTGCCAAAGATCCGATTTTTATCTCTGTCTTACCCATACAAAAACACAGAGATATCACCAAACTGTCTTCTATACTTCATCACCGAAACTTCAGAAGAAATCCGAATCTGTGTGCTTGACTAATGCGAGGTGCCTTCACACCTATTTATAGTGGTTTGCTTGTCATATTAAGCCGACATGAACCATGTGAACCAATGTGACTTCATAAGGTAGGCCGACGTGATCTTTACTTTGTTTGGAGGCCGACTTCAAGAGAGGAGAACCGTGCTTGTCTTTTGGAGGGCTTTCTAGACACTTAATTGACTCATATACATTTTACACATGCTCAAGAAGAACTCTTCATACATGACATTAATTTCTTTGACCTTAATGACAAATCCTAAGGCTCTTAATGGGAGCCATCTAAAATAAAATCACTTGTTCATGAAACCCATGAAGCAAGGCTTACAATAATAATTTTATTTTTCTTCATTACATCATTTACAAGAGTCACAATTACATGTCATTATGAAGACCGAACCTAGTTACACTTTTCAACATTTGGAAGGTGAGGGGATGCATTGGATCTTATACAAGATTGCAGGTGGGTCTTCATTTGGGGTTTGGTCTCCCTATACGGGGTCCAAGCTTTTTAGAGGGTCATATTGGCATTTGTAGTGTGAGCGTTGAGAGGCACGGGTCTCTACCATAGCAGAGAGCGGATTGCCACTTCATGAGATCCTTTAGTTTCACTCATTGCTTGCTCGTGTTCCACCTATTGGACAATGATGATGCACCTAGACCACCTTGCCCAGCCGGCTCCACCCCTACACCACACACTTGGCAGCTGATCTAGGGTCCAGATGAGGATTTGTCTCGTCATATGATACAATGGGAGGGCTCGCATCGTTTTTCCAACCCTAACAGATGGGATACAGGCTTGTTCGATCCATTTGGAGACCCATGAGGATGTTTTGTGCCCCCATAGCCACTTGGTGACACCATAGGTCATTTGCTTAGATATCAAAGGGCCACCCCCTTTATCACTATGTTTGGAGCCGATTCATTCGTCTTGGCAGGCATTGGACTCCACTAGGCCTCCTTAATGGCCCTTTGACCTATTGTATCTATTATTTTGCCCTCTTGAGAGGCTTATTTTTGTATTATGGAGCTATCCTGGTGGTCTTATGACCAAGGAATGTTATTTTGCAGATTATTTTATTAGTTGGGCCATTATTAGGCAAATCAAACCCCTTAGGGAGGATATATATTGTTGTGATGATCATTTCATTTGATCAACACTTGGATTTGGACTTGTTTTTCTTCTTGAGAATTTCACTAGCCTTATTGATGGACGAATTGGAATCTTGATGCATTTCGATGTTTGGAAGAGCTTGTCTTTAATCTTGGAGCTTCAATTTTTGTCTCTATTGATGATTGGAAGATTTCACTATTCTTGTAAGTGTCTTTTCATGGTTTATTTCTCATGTCTTGCACTTGTATAATGTATGGAAAATTTTCGCTCATGAAGCTGGTGTAGCTACCTTAAATGAAATGCGAATTTGTTTACCTTGTCTTTGTGAGGGCTTTTTCATATGTTCATGCAAAGTATAGTGAATGATTGTCCTAGGGGTATATGATTGTTCATAATTGCCTTGATAAGTCATCAATTGCAACACCAAAGAAGTATAAAATTCCCCAGTAACCTAGTTGCTGCTTCTAGGGCCATGTGAAGTTGTTGGGGAACTCCTTGATTGGGCATAAGCATCTCTAAACATTGAATCTCATTGACTCCATTCTCCCAATAGGCCAGGCACTGGTGTAGTCCTAGGTGGTCACCAAAACGAACATCTTTCTCACCTCTTTTTCTCTTTCTAAGCCCTAACCCTAGTAGGCTTCCTAGGGCATCACACAAAATCCATTTTAGCCATCCAAAGTTGATGAAACTTGGTCAAGAACTGCGTTGGTGTGTCCTCGTGAGGTCCTCCAATTCTCAAGCCATTTCGGCGGTGGAATCTCAAGTCATCCCAAGCCTTGGCTCAGGAACCATTTCTCCCTAGGTTTCCTTTGGTTAGTTGCTTCATTAAGGGTCATTGCATTGAGAATCCAAGTCAAATTCTATCTCTTTGATCCTTTTTTCCTCCCTCACTTGGTCAGGTCCATTTGTGTGAAGTTCAATCCCAAACCCTTGACTTCGTTTGGGTCCACTAGGGCTTCATTGTGGTCCCGCAACCTTGTTACTCCTTTTTCACAAGGATTGCTTAGAAACCCTATTCTTTTAGGATTCTTAGATCTCTAAACCCTAGGTATAGGTCCCCTTTTAGCCCTTTTTGGAGAGCCATCCATCTTGCTTCAAAAGCAAGCAATCCCTATTATTAGAGTCTCTCCTTTGAATAGGCTTTTGGAATCACTACCTTTACACCATTGATATATTTCCCCTAGTGATTTCCCAAATACCAGGACTCCTCCCATCGGTGAAAGTCCGTAAAGAGTAGGGAGCTTTCACTAAGGTGATAGTGGGCTATTGCTCCATTGTTGCCACTTGACCTTGTAGTTGCTCTCTAGGAAGCCCTCCTTGGACCCCTGCTAGTTTGAGTGGCAACAATGGGAACCTATGTTTCTTCTAAGTACTCAACATATTCTCTTCCACAGCCTCTGCAGCACGTTGCCATCAACAATTGATACACTTTTCTAAGCGATTTAGTTTTTTAAATCCCACTAGACTTCTGCCTGAAATTGCTGGGTTCTTGCCACCACGATTTGAGAATATCCTTAGTAGGATTCTTGAAATCACAATACCATCTTGGGCTGAGATAATCTTGAGGTGGGTCCATCTTATAATATACAACAATGTCCCTTGACTGGTATGATGCCAATGGTGCACCATGGATGCTTTTGAATATCATATTCTCATCATTAGTTTGCTGTAGGATCCTTTCAATAGTCTCAGCACAAGGAAAGACAGGTGTATGAGCTGCCAACTTATGAAATCGATACTTTTTAATATTAATACAAACATTACGATCCTCTTCATCTCCTGGAATCTCCTTTCTTGAGAATGCTCTATATACTTCTGGCCATGGTAAAGGCACTGACTTGTCTATGTAATAAATAGTATCCTTAAATATAGGAACTCTATTTCTTGGACTTTCAACCACCTTCTCAATACTACTGTCTGCCACATCTGTCACAGGTCTTTTCCTTGTAGTTAGTGCCACCTCTTGTGGATGATGATATACTAAAACAATGGAGATCAACTGTGCCTGACATTTCAAAAATGTTCATTGCAACATCCATTGTTAACCCAAAAACATAAATTTGTTTACTATTATGTTGAGTGGTGCAATCTATAAAAACACAATGCGTTGGTCTTAGTCGCAGTGTAGGATGGTAGAATGCGATTAGCGCAATCACAATTTACAGGCTGAGGCTAGACTCTTTGGGCATAGTCGGGATTAGCAGTAGTAGAATGCAATGAAGAGGGGTTAGAGACTAAATTGCGCGAATGCGATAATGAGAGTTGATTATCAGTATTAATCGCAATCAGGAATTGCAAGCTCGAGTGAAATCTATTAAGCGCAATCACGATCTATAGTGATAGAATGCGATCAAAAGGGATGAACAGATAGGTTGCGTGAATGCGATTGTCAGGAGTAGAATGCGATAAAAGGAAACAAATATTCAGTGTTAATCACAATTGCAAATTTTAATGAGTAAGAGCGATAGAAGAAAGAGTGGTTAAGGTTAATCGCAGTCGCGAGTTGCAAGGGCAAGGACTAAGAAGGAAAGTTATCGGCGACGGGAAAAATCGTAGTAGATGAGGGTAGAACTTTACTACACTAGATTGCGTCGATGCAATAGAGCAAAGTAGAAAAATGGCTAATGATTGAGCAAAGCAGAAAAATGGCTAAGTGTTGAACAAGGTCAGGCTCAGGTGGTATGAAGAAAAGAGTTTGAAACATTGCCTAAATGTAGGTATATATACAATTGATTATGAAAATGCGAAATGCCATGGAATGTGGAAAGACACAGACACAAAAGACAAAATTGCAGAAAAGAAAGGAAAGATATGCCACCTACCTTAGTCCAACACTCAGTCTCAATTGCAAGTCGCAGCAGTAGAGAAATATCTCTCGGAGAATTTTGTGTTGAGCACTCAAAGGTTTTAGAGCAAATGGCATGGTGAAAATGACATGGGGGGGTGCCCATATATATAGATTTTGCTCACACGTGTGATGATAGGTGCAATAAATGCGCTCTTGCAAGAGGAAATGCGACTTGGGTTAAGGTAGCGTGAGAAACTTCTTTAGTGCATTTTAGCCTTGCGAATTGTGATTGCGCAGGCTAGGTTGGGAAACTGTGCGGAGTGAATTGTAAGTGCAATGTGCGATTGCGACTAGTCGAAAGTTTCTGAGCTAAGATGCGATGAAGCTTTATGCAAGATTTTGCCAAGTAAAAGAGGGTTAGAAAAATTTAAGGAACTTATTCCTTTAAAATTTAATAATGGGGGGACTCCGAATTTTTAAAATGTCGAAAATTTGGTGGCTGTTTCAGCGACTACAACAAGTTCTCAACATCCTTAACTAGCTATATAGCTATTTCAAGAATGCCCATGAGATATTCCCCTTGTTTGAAGAGAGTCCATATGCTCATCAATGGTGAAAGTAATGATTGGATGCTCATGACCTATTGAGGAGCATCTAGACATTGGATGCTCTTCTACATGCCATGTAATGCTTAGACATTCTTGCTTGGATGGAACACATTTCAGGTTTTGAAATAAACTTGTAAAAAGGTTTGTCTCATTGAGCAAGCCCATTTCATATCTTTGTAATTTTTTTGAAAGTTCAAATAAATGAATTTTGATTATTAATTTTGTATTTAATGTTTCATTTTCCATTGTTCAAGATGTTTTTTTCATTTAAATTTATTGTCTTCAAGAAAAATTGCATTTGATGAACAAGAGAGAGTTTGATACAAATGAGCAATACTTGGTAGCCTAAGTTACGACCAATCTATGACTAGTTATGACCAATTTTCTTATCTCCATTATCCTATCTTGCACCTAAGCTAAGGTGTCCTAGGCTTTGGTTGTGTTCATGGCTTCTATGATTTTTTGTTACAACTTACCTATGCAAACTTTCTACCATAGAGAAATGTAATTTATATGCTAATTAAATGAGATAAGTGTGTTGTGAAATTTGTTTGTTGCTAAGTATTTTGATATACAAGAAGATAACATTTGCCAATAAATATATAATAATATTATATTGTTGCAAAATTAGCATTATGGAATATATATTGTGCTTTAGATGGTTGGGTTAATGAGTTTGTCTCATATGCTCCTTGGGTGATTAGTTAGGAGTTCATTGATAAGTAGGTGGTTTAGAGTTTTTTCTGTTTTTATGGCTTGTACTACCCATTCTCACTAATGTGAACTTTCTCCCACATGAAGATATAAAACATATGATAACTAGATTGCATGTACTATGTAGGGTTACATGAAATGACTTTGTTGTGATATTTGTCCGTAGTTTGACTCTTAGTATATAATAATATAACTTTTATCATGAAATATTTCGTAATATTATATGGTGAGAAATTAACATTGTAGAATATGTTTTTTGTTTATACAGATGGGTTGATGAGGTTATCCCAGATGCTCCATGGGTGATCACTCCGGAGTTCCTTGATAAATATCAAATTGACTATGTAGCCCATGATGCGCTTCCGTATGTCGTCTTTCCCTTGGCTCTCACTTTTGCTAAATGTGTTGATTTGAAATTATAACCATATAAGGGATGTAATATAAGATGTTGGAAAGCACATTCTCTCTTTCATTTTTCTTCTTGTGATTGATATCTTTTCATTCCTACATGACTCTTCAATTAATGTGTTAATGATAGTGGACACTGTGCTGATGCTTGTTTCTAGATTTTAGTGCATTTGTAGATTTCAACTTCTTATCATAGTAGGTAATTGTAGATTTCAGCTCCTTATCATAGCAAGACAATGAAAGACATGCATAGAACATATTGCAATAGATATTTAGTTATGAGAATGTTATGGAAAACTAGACATTGGAGGGGACAAATGGATATGACATATGGGGAAAACATGGGGACATTAAGCAAGTTTGGTGGACAGTTGAAGAGAAGATATGATGATTTTATTGATGCCTAACAAATGAACAAAATATAGGTCAACAGGCCTAAAAATTACAAAGAATAATACTAATTTGTAGGAGTAAACAATCTTGAAAAGATGAAACAAAATACAATAGGATCAAATGAGAAAACATGATTGGAATATGACATAAAAACATAGGGACATCAAGCAAGTTTGGTGGACAGTTGAAGAGAAGATAAGATGATTTTATTAATATCTAAGAAATGACAAAATATAGGTTAATGGGGCTAAACATTACAATGGATAATAATAATTTGTAGGGGTAAACAATCTTGAAAACATGAAACAAAATACAATAGGATCAAATGAGAAAACATGACTTGAATATGAAATCAAAAAGAAGAAAAAGGAGAGAGTGAAAAAGATCAAATAGAAGTGTTTAAGAGAGAATGGAGGGGTAAAGGGTGAGGAGCAAGAAGTATTCTTCACAAAGTCAAGCATTGGGAATGATTTAGTGGACTATCTAGTGATGTTATCTAGGGAGCACCTAGGGATGAGAGGGCTTAGTTGGACGATCTTGGTAGGCACATGATAAATGTGAGCAAACCTTATCCTAATAGTCGAGGCCAAAGAAAAGGATCTTGTGATATGGCTCTAGCCCATGTTAGGTTGTTGATCTGACCTATCTAGAGGATGGAGTATGCTTAGCTCTCATGGGAAATACTTGAGTGTACTTGAGGTGTATGATAAAATTCCACCTCCTTGTTATCAACTCAAAAAAATGCTCTAAGTAGACGACTATCTTAGGGCTAATTGCTTTTGAAGGATATCCAAGTAACTTGTATACATTGTTGTTAAATGTTGTCCTTAATCCCCTTGATGAAGGGGAAGAAGATGGCTAAGAGCATCCATAGAATAGTTGAAGGGGGGAATACATTTACATTGAAGTAGCAAGGAGGATTCAAGGAACCAAACTCTTCCTTGTCTTGCGAGGGCGAGGGCAATCTTCATTCAAGAGCAAAGAACTAGGTAAGGATACTTATTTTTTTGGGTACTAAATCAACCATGGATCAAACCTTATGAAGAAAGGAAATTGGTCAAAAAATACCCATGAGGCATGTGGGATGGGCACTAGACTTGCACAATGGCTTGTTGTATTGTTCACCCATCGAATCAACAATTGTAGCATGGGACACTATATTGCCTCAATGTGGACCCAATCAACAAGCAGTGTGATATGGCCCTAGAACAAAACCCCACAGAGAATAGTTGGCTTGATGGTTGTGTTGAAAAGAAGTGTCTTAGCTAAGATGTCATGGAAGTGTGGAGAAACGTTGGTGCACAAACATGGAGAGAGACCTAGCGCTTTGCAGAATTGAGGTTGGGACATTGGCCATAGATTGAACAGAGGCACTATGAAATGGACTTCCAAACAAGTGTAACTTGTGGTGATCTCAATTTCACATCCTTTGTAAAAGAAAAGAGAATATGATGTGGTATTCTAGAAGCTTTAAATACCATGGCCTTAGTCTTGCTAATGTTCAACATCAATTGCACGTGGTCACAAAAATCAACAAAGCTTCAATCTTTCTAGCTCGAACAGGTGCTTCTGGGTAGGCTAGGTGTCAAGCATGTTGAAGATGTCCAAAAGTCTCTTTAGGTACTTGCTCGTGTTGAGTAAGTGACTTCTATGATCTCTTTCCTAAGTTTAACTTAGGAAAAACACATTGATTAATTTATTGATTAATGTTGGCGATTGGGCTAAGGTTTTCTGATGAAAAGTAATTTAATTTACTTTAGTGAGTTAGATCCAGTGTTACTTGGGAGTGGGAGCGAAAATGGGTGCGGGAGCGACATTTTCAGAAGCTCCCGGTTTGGGAGCGAATCTCGGAGCGTTTTATATATATATATATATATTTTATATTTTGATACATATATGTCAACAAAAACATGTAGGATGACGAATTATATATAAAAAACATAGATTGAACCATATAACACCAATCATCTAGAAGTTATAATTTTCATCAACCACGTCCACAAGTTAGTAATATAGTAACATACAACATATTGAATCTCATGATTCATCAATCTTAAAGTTTCAAGCTTTCAAATTCAATATATAACATTTATCATCATTGATCACCAAAGTTGTACTTGTAAGCGGAGTGTAACCATTACAACAAATAATATCTAACATGAAATGAAATGTTATAAAATGAAATGAAATGAAACAACTTTCAACTTTCATGAAGCATCATATTCATAATTCATTACTATTGAGTTACAATTGCCAACTTCAAACTTAAATTGTCATATATATATATATATATATATATATATTTTTTTTTTAAGTATAGGGGGTTTACGCAGTGCATTATATTAGATATCATTTTTTGGGATTCAACTGCGTTAAGTAAGTCATTCACGTATGACCATTTCCACGAGAGGTAGTCGTAAGTGACTAATTTCTCATGATTTGAATAGTTCACTTAGCACTCATTGCATCGGGTGATGCTCATAGGGGTGAAGAAGTGGGATTGAAACTAGTGAAAATAAATCACATAGCGTCAATCGTCACTTCCGGGGCTTGCACCCGGTAACCAGGACTTCCCGGGAGGTCACCCATCCCAGATCGCCTCTGGCTCAAGCGCTCTTAACTGTGCTAGGTTATGTTGAGCCTTGAAATATACCTGATGAACTTTACTATATGATTGGCTGCTGTAAGTGGATCCCCGTCAAATATTGGCACATCCCTCATGTATTCCAGTTTTGGGTATTGTGGGATCCATGTTATATCCAAGGAAAAAAACAACTCACTCAACATTTTGTTGGTATTTATATATCAATGACATGGGAGTTGCCAGGGTGAATGAAAATTGCCTTAAGGAATGGTTGCTTCACCCTACAAGTATTGAACGTTGAAGCTCAATGAAAAACGAGGGCTTCGTTCTTCCAATGGAGTCACCAAATAAGGATTTATATTGTTATTAGGGAAGAAGGTAAATATTTGCTAAAGGTAGATTTACTTCTCCCTAGAAATGAAGCCAAAATGTTACAACAAAATCTAGCTGGCCTTGTGTTAGCCTCACTCTCTTAAAAACAATTATAAATCCAAATAAAATAATTAATTAAATTAAATCATGAGAGTTAGTTCCTCAAACTAGGGAGTTTAGTTAGGAGGAGAGATTCCCTCCAACTAGTTCTCCCAAGTTAGTGTGTAGTTGAGAAATTATCTTAACCAAAGGTGTCTAAGAGAGCACGCACTTTGAGACACTGTCTCTCATCTATTTATTTGTAACACTACATTCAATTATTTTAATGAGAGAGAATACCTGAGGAAGCCATGAGGCTGAAGCCTTTTCCGCCAATATTTTGTGTCTGGTTTATTATGTGTTGTTTATATATTTGTCTAAGTTAATTTCATTTTTCAATATGTGGTATTAGAGCCATGGTGGAGAGACTATAAATCTGTACATCAATGGAAAGTGAGCTTATCGGAACTGTAGAGTTTATATATTAATCTGTATTCTTCTTCAAAGAAAAGGGGCATCGTTGATCAAGACAGGGACAAAAATTCAAGAACTTGCTGTGCGAAAACCTGCGGAATAAGAGAGGAAGCAGAGAACGGGATCTGACGAGAAGAGTCTGTCAAAGTTGTAGAAATTTGACGGACGAGTCCCTCGACGCGCTCTCAAACTGTAAGTTTCTCAAAGAACTGACATTAAAGGGAATTTTTCTGTTTACGCCCTCCGGGCTCGCCAGAGTTGGTGAAAATTGTCCGAGTCTGGTTGCAGTTGGTTTCGAATTCGAAACCCATTTTCCTGATGCCGCTCCTCATATTGATTTTCTGCTTCTAATATTTCATATGCGAATTTTGCCAACTCATCACTGCATCTGTTCAAATTCCCGCTCTTCATGGCCCAGGTCTACTTGATCATTATATTCCAACAGATGTGCAATTCGCAGGTGCTTGTATTGCAATGTCCGTCTATTTATTTGTGTTGGATGTGCAGTCAAAACAATTTCAATCTCCTGTTCACAAACAACAGTGCGACAACTATAAATCTACACAATTGATGTTTTGCTTGCAACTTTACATTCCCTCTTGCACTGTATCCACTAATCCACCTGTAGATGCAACTATAAGTACCGTGCCATATCGCATGGTGTATAACTGGATGAGACCGCAAGGCTCAAATCTGCTAGGAACCAACATGAAATCCAGAACCTGCTCGAGATTTACACATTCTTAATCCTGTGCTTTCCTGTCCTTCTACAATTCTCGGGCGAGAGCGCGCCATTGTCATAAATATAGAGCATATAAAGGCCATTATTACTTCAGATAAAGTGTTGTTGAATTCAAAGGATCCTGTCATCGCTCCTTTCGCAGTTTACCTTTTAGCGTTGGTTGCCTGTTGGTTGTTGCATGCTGTCGCAATGGGAAAGTGGAACAAGAGATCCTGATATGGAAACAACCAACAACGCTAATTTAATAGCACATCCATTTTCCAGAGAATCAGAATCAAACAAATGTGAATGGTAGAGGTCTTCCGGAGACCCTTTTTCTCAACTGTGCCATTGTTGTAGTTGGAGTATTTGGCATGAATATTCATTTCTAGGAATTGGTGATCGAGGTGCTGGGCAATGCAAATCAGTTGCATTCTTTTTCAGAGAGAAGGTTGAGTCAAGTCGAGGCGCAAGTCAACCGTGCGGAAGAGCTGTCGTGTAGCGACCGTGGCAGAGCTTTCACTGTAAAAATCTACACTGTGGAATACTTGCCTGCGTGGAAGTCAAAGGCAAAAATTGCATACGTGGTTTTGTTTTCTAGGCATGAAGTTTACGGTTTGAAGATTTAAGCGGGCACATTTTTATATTAGAATATGCTTGAAAAAAGAAGAAGGTATAAACGAATGGTTTGAAGATTTAAGTGGGCACATTTTTTAGAATATATTAATTCATGCTTGAAAAAAAAAGAGGTGTAATCGAATATTTTAAAAATAGTGTAAAAAAATATTTTATGGAAAGTTTTAAAAGGGTGGTATGTAAAAGTGCTTTAATATATTTTGGGGAGATGTGTTTTTTAATGTAATTTTTTTGAGTGATAAGTGAATGTTGAGAGTTTTGAAGTGATGGTGTGGAGTGATAAGGTGATTTTTTTTTGTAATTTTGGAGCGATAAGTGTTTTGTAAATTTGGAGAGATAAGTGAATATTTTTACTTCTAGAAGGTTGAGTCAATAGTTATTTAGTTCTTGAAGACAGGTTATTTCAAGAGTGGATTCTCATTACTTGAGAAGTCTCAATGACGATGTTGTAAAGATAAAATGCTGATGTGCTCAATGCTTAATAAAGACATCTTTTTGGTGTTGATGTGTCCTAGATCTGCTCGAAACTGAATAATGGGATCTTAGGTACATCATTTGTATGTTTGTGATGGTGGGCATTTCTATTGCTTCATGTTTTTGCTTATGATTTGTGTCTAGTTTTGACACGTAAATGATCTCATTTCATGCACGCATAAAATACAATGCCAGCAAGCACAACACCTGTAATGAAATAGCTGCAAGGAAGGATAATTAAGCTCAACACATACAACAACTAATCAAAGTTTTCAACATCGACATTCTACCTCAACAAACAAATTCACTCAATACAATCAAGTTCATGAATCTGCAAACTCTAGCATTTCAAAGCAAAGTCTACATCACTACAATCAAGTTAATGAATCTGTAAACTTCAACGTTTCAGAGCACAGTCTACATCAACATTATTGAACTTGTAATCAAACTCAAATTACATTGAATTGTAAGGGTGCATTCTCGGTTGAAACCGACACCCAAGTCTTGAATTGAGTCAAATTGAATTCATTGTAGTGAGTCATTAAATCATTAAGCATTTTTTGGGTGCATTTTCGACAGTGTTCGACACCCTTCCTTTAAGTAGAATCAAGTGAATGCACGAATTTTAACTCTAAAGCAAACAAGCAACAAGTTCACATCTCCTGCATGCGAGCGTGAATATTCATTCAAGCAATTTGCGTCAAAACAGTACAAAGTTCAAACCTTCAAGCGAGCCAGAGTGAAGTTCATTGCAGCAACCATCAAAGCAACCAAACAAGTTCAACTCTAACACCAATCAAGCAAGTTGAGATCGACATCAAGCGAGCGTGGCTATTCCTTCAAGTGAGCGTGAAGTCATCAAGTAAGGCAAGTGAGCATTCACGCAAACACGATCGTCATCAAGTGAGCGTGAATTCCAGAGTTTAAGCAAGAAAGTTCTACAACTCTAGCAAGTGTTCCCAGCAAGTGCAATAAGCAACAAATCAAGCGAGTGTGCCATTCAAGTCCCATAGCAAGCGAGCCTGTCATGCAAGTAACAAAATCAAGTGAAATAGTTCACAGCACGACATCTACGACAAGAGAGCCTGATTTCAAGTGAGCAAGTTCAGATGGCGCAACATATTCAGTTGTTAAACATTCTTCACAGTTTGATCATCTCCAGTGATGAAGACATGGTGCACATCAGCAAAGAAACTCTTGCTGATCTTTCACGGCATCTACGACAAACACATGAAACCATTGAGTTTCTTCAACTCGAGTCGCAACTTCAAAGGAATGAATTGCAAGAAAAGAGTGATACTTTCAAGTCTTTGAACCATCCAGATGATAAGTCATTCATCCCAACAGCTTCAAGTGTCGAAGTTGTTCCAGTTCAAATTTCTTCCAAACCCATCATCAAGCCCTGGGAAGAAATTCAAAATAACAAGAATCGACAAGGCTTAGGATATGTCACTGATGACACCAACTTACATATCCCAGATTATTCCAAGCCAATTAAGTTCGTCAGTGCAGGATTTCTTGCACAACTCACCTCAGCAGGTTCTGAGAAAGTTGCAGACAAACAGAATTGCACGCAACCTAAAGTTGAAGTCCAACCGAAATGTTCTCATTGTCAACGAACCGGTCATATGGAAGATCAGTGTTTTGATCTCCATCCTTGTTGCCATTGTGGCAAGCCCAATCATTCCTCAGAAAAATGTTGCAACCAACAAAAATCAGCCAGATTGAAGATACATTATGAATGGATCGATCCTTGGGAATGGTCATCCACAGTCAAAAGATTGTCTCAGTTCTACAACCGACTACAATCACACATAGTGCAGCCAACAGTGAATTGATGATGGTACTCTCATGCAGTTGAACGAGGGAGTACAACAGTGAAACTCTCCTACACCTGAAGGGGGGAGTTCAGATATATTTTGGAGAAGATTGTCTCTCCTTTTAGCTGACAAAGGGGGGAAAATGTCAATGAAATTGACAAGTGGTTGTCAGACTGAAAGTCTCGACAACATCAGCGAAGCAGCCAGTGGGCATCTTCATCAGCCAATGGGCATTTTTCATCAGCAGTGACCATCAACAAATTCGCCAGTGGGCGATCGACAACAAAAGCAGCAGTGAGCAGCTTTCATCATATCAAAAGCAACATTGAGTTGTTTTTCGACATCATCAGCCAGTGGGCGATCATCATCAGCAAATACGCCAGTGGGCGTTCATCTAATTGTGTCAGTGGACACCGGATGCTATTTTCAAGCAAAGGACAGTTGGATCCTTTTGCAGCTTGGCACGTGATGGAGTTGTCAAGCGTCATTCAGAGATGAATCAGGCATGCAGCTGATTCATGTTCTCTTCAGATTTGAGTTTCTTTAGCATCCAGATTTGGCGGTTTTTCAGGCATATGATTTTTGAGGAGCAACTTGAGAACTTGGAAGATGGTTCCTTGTTCTTTTTGGATTTATCATTGAGGGGGGGGAATGTTAGCCTCACTCTCTTAAAAACAATTATAAATCCAAATAAAATAATTAATTAAATTAAATCATGAGAGTTAGTTCCTCAAACTAGGGAGTTTAGTTAGG
Source organism: Pinus tabuliformis (assembly GCA_031772625.1). Lineage (NCBI taxonomy): Eukaryota > Viridiplantae > Streptophyta > Pinopsida > Pinales > Pinaceae > Pinus > Pinus tabuliformis. The sequence goes on from CM062814.1 coordinate 720,449,617, forward strand.
AGGAGAGATTCTCTCCAACTAGTTCTCCTAAGTTAGTGTGTAGTTGAGAAATTATCTCAACCAAAGGTGTCTAAGATAGCACGCACTATCTTGAGACACTGTCTCTCATCTATTTATTTGTAACACTACATTCAATTATTTTAATGAGAGAGAATACCTGAGGAAGCCATGAGGCTGAAGCCTTTTCCGCCAATATTTTGTGTCTGGTTTATTATGTGTTGTTTATATATTTGTCTGAGTTAATTTCATTTTTCAATACCTTGGAGAGGGAAACCCTACAAGACAAAGATCTAGACTAAGTGCTAACAATGGGATAATGGTCCACTGTCACAACAACCAAGGTTCCCTGCTCTTTAAGGATTTTCACCGATGGGAGGAGTCCGGGTATGAAGGTGATCACTTAGAATAGATATACTAGGTATAGGGCACGAAGTGATCAAGCTAGAGTTCATTCGAAAGAGAGGCTCAATAAAGGTACAAGGCTTCAAAGAAGCAAATTGCTCTCTAAGAAAAGCCCTAGAAAAGAAGGCACAAGACCTAGGGTTTTGAGGTTTTTCGATGGTAATAGGTATTCACAAGGTCAAGGCCCGAGAGAAAAGGCTTCTTATGATTTACTTCAACAAGTACTAAGCTCATACAACCTTCAAGGAAGTCCTCAAGTTGAGGGAGAAGAACCTAGGGTTTCCCTCTTGGAGCAACACCTAGGGCAAGAGATTTTATGGATGAAACTCAAGTGGATGCCCACCAAACTTGGAGCATAGGTAGCCTAGACCCTAAGCTTGATGTTTAGGCTTTCGAATTCTCGAAAAATCTCCTCCCTAAAATTTCGCTGCAAGCCCTAGATCTTTGCCTTGGCTTTAAAAGGACCAAATTTTAAGAGGAAAAATTATGGATGAAAAGTAAAGATGACTAAGAAGGACTTATTAGTGCCTTGTCCTTTGGGCACATGAAGTCTTAGGATGTTCAAGATGATATACATCGCCTCTAAAGAGGCTTAAAAGTGATGCCCTAGGTACCACGCTTAAGCATTTATCCACTTCAAAGATGATGGAGTTTCATGGAGAGTTCAAAGATTTTCCTCCACTAGGAAAATTCATTACATGCCATACATTGAATACATATGCAATACTCTACTAGAAAGCCTTTCAAATTAATTTTCAAGAATTAGGGCACAATTTTAGCATATTCTAGAGCAACAATTCCATACATTAAACAAATTCAAGAGAAAAATTCCATCAACATGAGGCACTTACAAGATGACATGCAATATATCCATCCAAAAATCCAAGAAATGGCTCAAAAGAAGAATGTGAATTAGCTTCCATACATCGAAATGCATCCAAAAGATCTCCAATAGCCAAAGAAACAAGTGCGAAAATATCCGAAGACTAATCCAAAGTGGATGATGATGAGTAGCTCAAATGATCTCTCATCTATTTATACATGATCTACTAAGTTGAATTAAGCCTAGAAGCCCCACAACATTATGAAAATGGGCAAGATACATCCCTTGGTCACAAGCCGACCAAGTAGCTTTACAAAATATGAATTAGCCATCCAAATGCATGCCAAAATGATGATGTCACGCTGATGTAGGGTTGTTGGAAGGTTACGTTGAGTCCTTTTTGTGCCAAAATGTGTGAGAGGGCTCCATAAATCTTGAACTAGGGGATGGCCCCTAACTATGCATGTAAGTCATCATGCGGGCCCCAATTTTGTGTTTGGGGCACAAAAATTGGTATCATGGGTCTCCTGATGATAAGATAGCTTGTAATGCTCCAATAATGATGGCTTTGACGATGGTGCTTGCCCTCCCATGTCTCAGGGGGTGAGACAAACCTCCTCTAGGCCTTGGATGAGCTGCCACACCCTTGTTAAATGCTAAGTCGACTGAGGCACACTAGTCCAAGTGCATCATCTCATGAATAATGTGGGGCAATAAGTAGACTGTTGAGGGTGTTGAATTTGCCCATGGCGTGAAATGATGCTCTACACAGGATGGGAGTCCCATGGTTCTCAACGATTCACCTGGGGGTGTCAATATGATCTTTTGGTGGACTTGGGCACTAATTAAGTTGCCCAACCCATGATGAAACCACTTGCCATTTACATATAATGTCCAATGTTGCATCCTCACCATCAGGTACAATATTTCATTAGTGCATCTCAGTGAACCAAGCTTGTTAATCAAGGGAAAATTGAGACTTAATATGGGGTTTCCCTTTCAAATTTGGGGCTTTGATATCGAAGTAGTGTTACCTCCCTAGGTAGGACTGGATAATAAATGACTCTATTAGGTGTTCCCAACCCCTAAGAGGAAAGACAAGTCCTCGGTACATCCTATAATTGATATATGGCATATGAATGATGATGAAATGGAATCGGCATTGTTGCACGAAGTGGGGATGTTTTTTGGAAGTGAAGTGTCGGAAGCGACATTTTCCAAAAATCTAGGAAGCGAAATGCCTCAGAAGCATCTACTATATATTTTTTATATTTTTTTTGCATTTATATTAGAAAACATCCAAAATACCAAATTAGTGTAGAAGATATGAAAACATGCATATTTGTACATAAATCAAAATAGATATGGCATCCATTGCACATCAATGATTAATTATTTGAGCATCAACCATCTAGATGCAATGTGCATCAACCATCTAGAATCTAGATTCTTCTCCTCTTATCTAGCCTTTGCCTCTACCTCGATTGTCTAGGGATATTACTCAACAATGCCCAATTTTGATCAAACTACTTAATTGAAGCCTTAAACTATGGTAGAGTAATCTTAACATGCTTGATGAATGATTTTGACTTGATTGAAAGGTAATTTTTTGTTAAGGCCATGACAAAGGAGTTCAACAATTAACACCACCAACACTAGGGTAGATATCAGGCTTGGTGCTCTTGATTAAATGCCAATCACATGATATAATCTATTGAAATGCCACAATCCCATTGATCTCGAATTCCTGAAAATTGTTAAGCCTGCTGAATTTTGAATAGGATATGAAATTTTAATTTCTTCATATGAAGTCTGATGAGGCTGGAACCACTCTCCAACATCTCGAGTCATTTCATGGTAATGTTAAAAATTTAAGTAAGAGGATGAAAATGAAAGATAAAGGAGAATGTCACTTTTACTTCAAGAATTTAACATTACCATGAGGGAGCATCTAGGAAGCATCTAAGGAGTGTCAAGGGAGCACTTTGGGAGTGTCCGGGAAGCCCCAACCCAACTTAACTAACAGAAAAAGAAAAATAAATAAAATTAGAAATCGGCCCCTTATGGAACTGCTCGACTCCCTCCGGATCTGCGGATTGGAAATCCAGAACCGGGGATCAGGCCTGCGCGGTTTCAGATTTCCAAGAATTGCCTCAAAACAATGGAATCACGGATCCGATTTTTGGATCTATGGTTACATCAGAGGATCGCCCAAGGATCCGTATAGGAGGTGGTTCCGGCCTTGGATCCTTGGCCGGGGTTGGGGGGGCAGGATCGTGCAACACTGGGATGGGGTCACAGGGGTCTCAAGACCAAATGTCATAGGTGCAAGGATGGCAATAATGAGGGATGTCCACATATTGGGTGTATAGATGTAGGAGGGAGCAATCGTGGATACATGAGTTACCCTAGCCTTTGTTTTTCCACACCTCTTTGTTTTCCTTTTGCCTTTTCTTGAGTTTTCTTTGTATTATTTCTCAAGGCTCCAGGAAAGTAGAGCATGTTGTGAATGATATAGAGCAGGTATTACCCCTTAGTTCATCCCGCATCGGGGGTTGGGACATGCATGGGTTCCTTAATGATGTGGGGGCACTGATGGGGCCTTAGGAACCAAGGTGATGGCCATGATAAAGGGTAGAGGTCATGTTTGGCTTTTACCCACATGCTAATTAATCTCGCGACCATCTTTTGCATTTTATAATATTATTTTTCTTTTTGTTTTTTGCTTGTGGTCATGATAAGCTTTTAACTTTTTTTTGGAGTGGAATGAAAAATGTGGAATGGGAAAATGAGAACACACTACCAAAATCGGGATTTCCCAAGTATTTCCCTTCTTGAAACCATTTATCAATAGGGGAGATCCCACAGGACTAGGATTGAGGATTAACTCCCCATTTAAGGTGAAAGAACAAACCCATTGTCAAAGCCCTTCCTTCTTCTAATTCACCCAATAATCCATGCCAAAAATGCCTAAGAAAAACAAGCATAAGTACCTGCTTGCACAATGAAAAACATACCTTTTGGGTTGGATTGCCCACCTTCTAACATATGTTCTTGACAGATGGGGGAGGGGATATATGACCGGTGCATGGAGTAGAGATCAAATGACACAATAAATCAACTACATCGATGGTTGTCAGGGGCTGTCTGTAACCACCCCATCCCACATTTACCTGCTTCTACAAGCTCTCCAGGCTAAACATGAGCTGGGTGTTACTATGACACGACCCGACCTCCAAGTTCTATTTATGGAAGTGGGGTCTACTAATCGGAAACATACTGCCATCCCTCAAGGACACTAGATCACCTAGGTGATTGACAACAACCACTGGTGATCACTCCCTGAGCGGGAACTTTCTCTTGTCAAGCTTTACACCCGAACCGTAGGTTTGACCCATTGTGCATGCGTTGGAAGGCTTCAGCCGCATGCATAAGCTTTCCTCCATGCAATTATAATCGAAATTCTCCTGTTCAGAGGGTGTGGTTGCGAGATTTGTGCCACGTTTTCAGGGCTAGCCTACAGGCCACTGCCCAGTACCACCCAAAACTCTTCAAAACTCATTCTAGAATGACAAGTATGTATAATGAATACCAAGGGTAGAACTTGCTCAAACATGCCAGTCAAATGATAAACATTTCGTCAAATATGTAGTAAACATAGTAACTATAGGTCATGAATGCATATCTGGTCATAATCTTCTTAACTTATTCTGAGAATCATCAAGAAGGCTCAATGCCCTCTCAAGCTAGTGACAACAGTCTCTAGCCCATGCATACATTAACCATTCCATAACTAATCAAATCATGAACAAGATCCATAGTAAGAGCACATCATTCAACCTTGCGTGTAACCAACATATAACCAGAATACAATACATGTGCTCATAGATCACAATAAAGAGATAACTCATATTAATATATGCAAATGCCAATCAAGTCAGGGACTTCCACGTACAACTCGACCATAGATTGGGCTGATCCAAATCTCTCTTTCAGCGAATCACCCTTGTGCCATATTCCAAGTATGAATGCGAGATCTTATGGGCTAAACCAAAATAGAACCACCTAAGGCTTCCAGAGGCCAAACCACCTCAACCCTCAGCCACAGTTATTTCACCTAACCAATACAAAAATTACTCACACGAACAAGCTTGGATGCCTCCAACTTTCTTCACCATCCCCAGAGGAATTTTCCTGTCTCCACCCTTCCGTCAAGAGTTCCAGGAGAAATCCCATCTCCACCCTTGACCCTCGGGAATTTCCTGAGACTACCTCACCAGGATCCAAAGTTTACCGACTATCCAAAGTTTAAACCAAAATAACGAACCCACTACACCATGGCTATCCAGGAAATGGCAAGCCGAGGCTAAAACCACTGTCAATCTAGGCAAATCCCATGCCAATGATAACAAACATAAAACATAAAATAATGCATGCACCATGCCTCAAATCCCCGCTTGCTAAATCACACATGCACACTGTTACTTGCAATTCCACAACTATTTTCTGTTTGTACTTGTTGCTGCCCAAACTTCCTCTTTTGTTCCCTTGCTTTCCTTTGCTTGCTTGCTCCCTTGCTTGTTCTCTCTCTCCTTTGCTGAACTGGATCAAAGGCTGAGCAAAAGCCATCAACTAATTCTCAGGTGCCTTTTTATCATTGATGTCTCATGTCTCTTCCTTTCCTTTCCCGTTTTCTTTCATTTTCCTCTAATTTCTCTCTAATTTTCCTTGCATGCATATTTGTGTCTCTTCATCTTCCTTTTATCCTATTTTTCTTTATTTCTTATATTAAATTGCGATTTATTGCCTCTTGCCTTTGCCAATTACCATAGCCATTAATTAACCACAAGTGACCTCCAATGTGATGTTTGCCCCTCATTCAGCTTGGAATACATGTCCCATGACCTTGGTTGATTTTTTTCCTTTTTACATGGAAATATAACTCGAGGCTGTTACAACCCCCCCCCCCCGGGGAACACTGTCCTTGGTGTTCGATGACATTGATGACCAACAAAACATACTGCTTATTGAAGCTTTATAAACACAACTCGATATAGTATTTACAATGACAATTGCTGAGAACATGACAAACATATTGCTTATGGAGCTTTATAAACCCAACTCGATGCAGTATTTACAATGACAACACATATACTTATGCAAATTTGCTTCGACCAACAAATAAAGGGATATGATGCCCGCATTGTCAACAAGGGAATCCAGAAGCTCACACCTCCACCCTCAAAAGTAGTACCAGGATTCACCTCCTTCCAGGAAGTCCAAAATCCACTGCTAAGATCATAGTGTGCCTGCAATGTCCAACACTACAATCCTTGCGCTACTTGTTCTCTCAGTGGACAATTACTAGCTCATTGTTCCCGGGCACACTCCTAATGTGTTTCTGATTCCAATCAACAATGCTATTGAGCAAAACGAATTTATTACCTGACCTTCCCTTCTCTGCTTCCCAGTCCCTCGGGCAATTCGGTCACCCCCTTTAGTGCAGTCACTCACCTTCCAAGTGCCCCAACATCCCCTTCTCTGCTTTCTAGTCCCTCAGGCGATCCATCCCTTGGCAAGGTACCCTTGCATCGGAAGGTCAAGGCATATCCTTGCCTCAAAACCATCATACTCGTCATAGCATGCTCATGGCAATCAAAGGACACTATTGGGTACCATTGTCACATAATGGCCCTGCTCATGAATGCTTTACCAACACACTGTTGCATGTTCCAATTCCTTTTACTGTTGCTGCTAACACTCTTGCAGTCAGTTCCAACCACCCAAACTGGACATTTCCATGCTTTCTTGTACCAAGCAAGTAATTATCATTAGACTCAAAAGGAATTGTAATAAATTCAAATCATAGCTTATTGATAGCTCGTCAATACGGTACACTTGCAATTCTATTTAATTCCTGTCATGACAAGTTAGATTAGCTCATTAATCAAATCATCATATATAAACATATCACATCCAGTTAGTTCAAAACTCAACCATCATAAATCAGAATCTTAGACTATGTGCATAATTAAAACTGAAATAAAATACTGATACTTATCATTAAATTGTGCTTTGCTTCTGCTGTTGTTCTTTGTCTTTTCCGGACACACGCTAAATTAGTTTCCAATCCCGACAAGCACCTAGTGCTTTCTCTTCTCTTCTCGTCCAAAGCAACAAAGGAATCCAGAGACTATACCGTCTCCTCCCTCAATATCAACAATCAAGGGCAACCAGGGACTATACCGCCTCTGTCCTCAATGTCAGCAACTCAAGATTGGTCTCTCCCCACGCTGTCTAGGGCTCCTGGTACTACTATCTCAATCCACAACCTCCAGGGAACCCAAGCTGTTACAGGGCTCCAACCCATAGCCTTCAGGGAACCCAAGCTGTTATAGGGCTCCATCCCAGAACCTCCAGGGAACCCAAGCTGTTACAGGGCTCCAACCCACAACCTCTAGGGATCCTGAGACCAATCTCCTTCACAACATGTACACATACACAATGTACAACACAACACATATACGTACACATAGTACAACACAATGAATATGCGTGTCACGATACAACCACTGCACAATACACATGACACAATACCTAAACCGGATTTAAACAGGAACGCAACAAATTACAAAGATAACCATAAACACAATGATGCAGCAGAAATAATACTTCATTTCATTAATGTAAAATACTGAAATATGCTTACAAACAGAAATGGAAATAAACCAGCTAGGGTGATGGTAGCTTATCTCTGAGAAGAAATGCGGTGGCTACATGCCTTTGAACTGTGTTACAATGAGGCTCGAAGGCCTATTTATTGTTGAGAAACAATGGAAAACCCTAAACATCCAAAACCTAACCCTAGAAGATGAAACGCCAAATTGTGGGCCCCGTTTGGGTAAATTGGTACATCAACTTCCCGAGGTCGTAACTTTGGCATACGATCTCCGTTTGACGCGCACAATATCTCGTTAGAAAGATCTATCCGAGAACTACAACTTTGGGAAGAGAAACATCGGTCCATGGACCCATGTTGCTCCCATTTTTCCCAAAAAACGTCGTTTAGGGCCTCAAAACAGCTCCGGAAGTTCAGGACCCGAAAAACTGCTAAAAATAGTAAACTGTGCTACAATTAAGGAAACTGAAAAGCTGAAAGAAACAATGGTGGAGGTCCAAGTGGACTTGGCGGGTGGCCACCAATATCCACCTAGATCATTCCTCCCCCCTTAGGAAGCAATGGTCCCCATTGCGTTGAGTTCCTCCATGAGATGAGGAAACTTCTACTGAACTTGGTCCCTGGTGAGCCACTTGCCCTGGTGAAGGAGTTGGCCTGCTTTAACAACTCGATACAGTTGGATATTCTGCTGGCGAGTGTGCTTGATCTGTGTGTCCATGATCCGATCAGTTGCAGCTTGTTCCATGCAATTTGGATTTAACTTTGCGGGTGTGAGCTGTTCTGCAATGTCGGATGTGTCTAGTAATGGTGGAAAGTATGGCCGAAGGCGGTCCACATTGAACACTGGGTGCAGGCCAAGGAATGAAGGAACGCTGAGCTCAAATGCATTGTTTTCCACAACCTTGGTAATGTGGTTTGAGTTTCCGATAGGCTCCGGTAAGGCGTTCCTTTTGCAAATGCAACCAGACTTTGTCGCCCACCTGAAACTTGGGTGGCACCTGATGTTGATCATGTCGTTGATTGTACTTGGCATTTGATTTCTCCAGAATGTTATGGACTTGCTGGCGAATATGTTAGATGTGCTCAATGAAGTTGTTTGACTTATCTGTTTTGCACTGGACATGAGCCGAATCTGCGTGAGTAGCTGCAAATGGTATGGCCACATCAATGGGACATAGTGGCTGGAATCCCAAGCCCACCTGAAAAGGGCTATGGCCAGTCGAGCTGTGGAGAGCCCGGTTGTAGCTGTGCTGAACATAGGGGAGGCTCTCGTCCCATGTGCGTGGATGCTTTGAGTTGTACATGCGCAGAATGTGTACGATCATCCTGTTGACAACCTTTGTCTGGCCATCAGTTTGAGGATGGAAGGCTGTGGACTTAGTGAGTTTGGTGTCCAGCATCGACCAGAGACTGGACCAAAATGTACTGAGGAACTTGTTGTCCCGATCTGAGATGATAGAATGTGGGATCCCAAAGTGTACCCACACTCATTCAAAGAAGAGTTTAGTAGTGGCTTCTGCTGTGATATTCTTCTTGCAGGCCGCCATAATGGCCATCTTCGAGAACCTGTCGACGACCACAAAAACACAGTCATTTCCATGCTTAGTGGAAAGACGACTTGACATGTAATCCATGGAGATGGATTCCCAAGGTCGACTCGGGGTAGGCAGCGGAGTATAGAGGCCTTGCTTCTTGATGGTCGGTTTGGCAATGGCATAGGCAGTGCATGATCTGATGTACTTCCCGACATCTTGTCGAAGATTCGGCCAATAGAAATACTTCTGCAGTACTGCCACCGTTTTCTCGACCCCGAAATGCCCAGCAGCTCGACTGTAGTGTGCTTCCCAAATCATCTTGGCACGCTCGCTTGAAGGAACACAAAGGTGACCCAAGTGGCATAACAGGGCATCCTGGAGGTTAAAATCTGGAACATGCTGACCCTCCAAGAGTGTTTGGTATGTGTGGCCGAATTCTGGGTTGCTTTTTTAGAGAAGTGGCCAATCAGAAGTCTCGTGCCCACAAGAGTTGAGCATGGTGGTTAATGCCATGATCGGTGGTCGACTGAGGCAATCTGCAACATTATTGGTGCTGCCCTTCTTATACTTGATATTCAAATGGAACTGTTGCAGGTATGTGGACCACTTCTGATGGCGATCATTCTGCAATTTCCCTTGGGTCTATATGAATTGCAGGGGTCGGTGGTCTATGTGGATGACCGTTTCCTTCCCCAAAATGTAATGCTTCCATTGTCGGCAGGCCTGCACAATGGAATACATCTCTTTGTCATAAGTGGGATACTTCCGGACTGTGTCTGAAAGTGTCTCACTGTGATATGCCACTGGATGCCCGTGTTGAGTAAGGACTGCCCCAATAGCATAGTCAGAGGCATCTGTCTCGACCTCAAATGGTTGTTGCAAGTCTGGTAATGCGAGCACTGGTGCTGAGCAGAGGCGATCTTTCAACTCTGTGAATGCCTTCTGTTGAGATTCAGACCAAAAGAATTTTGCTTTCACTCCTCCCTTGGTGACTTGACTCAAGGGCCAAGTGATATGAGAAAATCCCAACACGAACCTGCGGTAGAAGTTGGCAAGACCTAGAAAGCTGTGGAGCTCTGTCAGAGTGGTTGGAGATGGCCAATCCCGAATGACTTGGATCTTGGCTGGATCCACATGCACCCCCTGTTCATCAATAATGTATCCCAAATACTGAACCTGGGTCATGCCAAAAGTGCATTTCTCCAAATTGGCACATAACTTGTGTTGTCGTAGTGTTTGGAGAACCTGTCGGATGTGGTGGAGGTGCTCTTCCCAACTCTGGCTGAAGATCAGGATGTCATCCAAGTATACCACTACAAATGAGTTGGTGAATGGCCGCAAGATGTTATCCATTAGCCTCATGAAGGTTGCAGGAGCATTTGTCAATCCGAAAGGCATATCCAACCATTCGAAAAGGCCCTCCTTGGCTTTGAAGGCAGTCTTCCACACATCAGAGGGTTCGATTGTTACCCGGTGATATCCTGACTTTAAATCGATCTTGTTGAAATATTTTGCTCCCTTCAATTGGTCCAGGAGGTCATCAATCTATGGGATCAGGTACCTATTATGGACAGTGATCTTGTTCAGCGCCCGATAGTCAATACAGAGTCTCCAAGTCCCATCCTTCTTCTGTACCAACACAATTGGGCTCCCACGGGGCGATGAACTCGGACGGATGTGACCTTTCTGCAGCAGCTCCTGAATTTGCCTCTTGATTTCATCGTTCTCCAGAACGGAGCGCTGATAGATTGGCCCGTTGGGCAGTGGCACACTTGGGGTCAGATCGATGGAGTGCTTGACCTGACAGTGCAGAGGAACCCTTGCGGGGGAGGTGAAGATGTCTTCGTACTCCTTCACGACCTTGTCCATTTGTAGTTGTCGTGCGGAGGGGCCTTGTCTGGAGGTCGTGGCCACCGTCTTCTTCTTTCCTTGAGGGCGTATCATCAAGAAAACAAATTTCCCGGTTTTGGAAATGAGCTTACTGCATTGTTTTGCAGTAACCAAAGAGATGGTGGTAGGCGGTGCTACCTCCGGTATCCTGTACAACTTATTTCCCAAAGTAATAATAACAGCACGGGGCCTTGATTCATACACAGCATGTCGCTTCCACAAGTATGGTTGTCCTAATAATACATCACAAACTTCAAGGGGAGCAATGTCACACAATACCTCATCCGTGAAGGGCTTGATGTTGTATGGAAGGCGACACTGCTGGCTCACGCGAAGATCCTGTCCTTGGTGAAGCCACCTGATGGTGTACGGTTGTGGATGTGCTATGGTCGGTAAGCCCAGCCGCTTCACGACCTTTACCGAAATGAGGTTCTTTTGGCTCCTGCTGTCGACAATGAATTGTAGCGGGGAGCCCTTTACCCACATCTGGGAGTGGAAGAGACGCTCCTCCTCCTCTGGATCTTCAGGTTCCTCCTTCTGGATCTTTGTGGTGGCAACGGTGGCGTTGGGCTCCGCATCGATAATATGCTTCCCTTTGTCATTCCCCTTGTTGGGTTCTGACTCAAGAGTTGGAACACATGCATTTGATTCTGAAACCTTTAGCTCAGCCACCAGTGACTGCTTGGCCCGACACTCACTTGTGTTGTGAGTGGAGCTCTTATGGAACTCACACCACTTTCCCGTGTCCTTTTTCGGCTTCGCGGCACTGTTCTTTGCTTGCAGCTTTGGCAAGTTGTCTTGGGCCGCCCCGCCTTGGCTTTGTCCTTTTTTTTGTGGTTTGGGGGCACCTTTTCCTTGCTTCGGATTCGCAGATCCAAAGTCTCGCTTCTTCTGTTTAAACTTTTGCTTGACCTTGATGGCATATCGGTATGCTGTGTCGAGTGAGGAGATGTTCAGGAATTCTATTTCTTCCTGGATGTACTTGTGCAGGCAACCGCAATATTTGAGTACCAAATGCTGCTCCGAATCCTTGATACCCAACTTTGTGCGAATGGTATGGAAAATATTGTAAACTCCAGCACGTCTTGGTCCCCTCCCTGCTGTAGCATGGTCCACTTTATGTATTGATCATCATAGCTTCCGACAGGGTAGTACTGCTCCTTGATGGCATCCCGGAATGAATTCCAAGTGGGTGCGGCTGAAAATATTGGTAAACTCCGGCACATCTTGGTCCCTTCCCTGCTGCAGTGTGGTCCACTTTATGTATTGATCCTCATAGCTTCCGACAGGGTAGTACTACTCCTTGATGGCATCCTGGAATGAATTCCAAGTGGGTGCGAATGAAAATAGTGAGCCTGTACTTTCATCCTTCTGCTTGCAGTAGGTTTCCCACCAGTCCTTGACGTGGGGGGCTGCTTTGAGAAGAGCAAAAATAATCTTTTCCCGACTGGAAAAATCATGAACAGAGAAATAACCCTCTAGCAGATTTAACCATTTATCGACGGCATCTGCGTCTATTTGACCCTCGAATATGGGGATTTCAAAATTAACTTGTACCTTAAATGGTGTGGCGTTTCTCGAGTAGCTATTGGAAGCCAATGCGTCGCCCTTGGGTAGCCGCTGAAGGATCTGTGCAAAGCTGTCCATCATCACGTTCCTTTGTCGTTCGAGGGCTTCTTCGATCAAGATTTTGACAGGATCTCCTGCCCCCTCGTCTTTCTTTTCATCCGCCATGGGAGGCCGTCGAGATTTGCAAGGCTTGTCTTTCAAAGGTTCAACCAATTCAAGCCCTAACTCCTTATATCCCGACCTCGTTGGGGACATGCAAAGAAAAATAGAGAAAAAGCAGACCGCTCTGATACCACTGATCCGGATTTAAACAGGAACGCAACAAATTACAGAGATAACCATAAACACAAAGATGCAGTGGAAATAATACTTCATTTCATTAATGTAAAATATTGAAATATGCTTACAAACAGAAATGGAAATAAACCAGCTAGGATGATGGTAGCTTATCTCTGAGAAGAGATGTGGCGGCTACATGCCTTTGAACTGTGTTACAATGAGTCTCGAAGGCTTATTTATTGTTGAGAAACAATGGAAAACCCTAAACATCCAAAAACCTAACCGTAGAAGATGAAACGCCAAACTATGGGCCCCGTTTGGGTAAATTGGTACATCAACTTTCGGGGGTCGTAACTATGGCATACGATCTCTGTTTGACGTGCACAATATCTCGTTAGAAAGATATATCCGAGAACTACAACTTTGGGAAGAGCAACATCTGTCCATGGACCCATGTTGCTCCCAGTGATCCCAAAAAACATCGTTTAGGGCTTCAAAACGGCTCCGGAAGTTCAGGACCTGAAAAACTGCTAAAAATAGTAAATTGTGCTACAATTAAGGAAACTGAAAAGCTGAAAGAAACAATGGTGGAGGTCCAAGTGGACTTGGCAGGTGACCACCAATATCCACCTGGATCAATACCACATGTACACAACACAACATGTACCACATGTATACAACAGTAGTACTGCATATCTAGAGATCACACTGTCTCTACCAGGCAACCTTGCCGTTAGTGTCTTTCCATGCCTTACTGTGTGCGTCCACAACCCAAGTCCGGGGTCTGTGGCTCTTCCCATTATCCATGTTTGTCCCAACATGCCATAGATCACACTGCTTTCATTCCGTTGATGTATCCTTCAACATTGCCTGTCCATAACATAAACATAGGCATAGTTATAAGTACATAATATCAAAATTATATCGACATGATACTAACATCATCGACCTTTTAGAGCTATTGACGCACTTGATTCTTCTTAAAACTAGGAATCGTTTCATGCCATTCACCTGCATAAAACAATCATTCTTCCATAAGAATGATCTTTGACAACCTTGTCAGGCATTCACACACACACACGCACACACACACACACACATATTAGCATAATCATGATCACAACATAATTACCAGTGTTCATAAGGTTAAGGTTAAGAAAACTTCGTTGCACGGAAAACATTGAGAACAACAGTTCCCAACTTAGCCAAGGCATTTGTTACCTCAAGCCCATTTACTTTACCTTTCCTATTACCTTTCTCATGACTGTCCTACCACTGTCCATTTACCCCAATGGACCCAACCAACCCAACCGACTGTCATATTCTTGCCTTTAGCTGCCCTTTATTCATGCATTGGGCTTCATCCGGGTCTTATATTACCTGTTGGGTTTCACTCAACTCTCCCTGAGCTCCATTAACTTTCCTCTTTCCCCAACCAATTCCCAAGACCCTCAAAACATAAAAGGCAAGAACAAGAAGAAAAGATAAATAAAACAAGGAAAACCAAACAACAATACAACACCACAAACAAAGTGGCATGGCCATGCACCAGTCAGTCAAAACCGCAAATCAAGCACAAACAAATCACAAAACACCGAAAGCACAAAACTTTCAACAAACACCATGAATCAACCCCCATGGGTTCCTAGTGCTTCCAAGGGTTCATGAGTGAAAGCTTAGCCCGAGCCTTCTTCAAGGTCTCATGGCAGTCTCTTTTGCCATGCCATTCCCTGCATCATACTGCCATAAACACACAATTTTCAGTGCATTAATAAATATAACAATATACCAGTTACGTTACCCCGCAGTACCCAACATGCTGCCCTGCAACTAAACACCTGCACATCTCATCTCTTAAGGGATTCCAATTCCCTTGACAAATCTAGCCAACTGGAACCAGCTATCATCCCTGCATCTGATCAATCATCTTCCACATAGCTTCCTCGGCCTCAAAGTGCTTCCATGCACTTTAACTTGCCCTATTGCTTGGTCCCAGAGCATGAGCTTATTCCACTATTGAATGTATTGAGGCTCTGACTGGAACTCTTCCTCTGGTTCCACCTTCCATCTTGATAATGGATGCCTAATGATTTGCCTACCTGTTATCCATTGCTGCATAGATTTGGGGAATTCTCTGACCTACATCTCCAACTGTCTGCACCTCTTGAGCATTGTAGATCTAAGGTTTGCCACACATCCACTGTGCCACTTTGATACAAGGGCAATCCTTTCTGCGATGATCTCTACCATAGGTCCAACACCACAATGGTTCTCTACCATTGCCTTTGTTTTACTGCTCCACGGGCTGAGACCGATGTCCTTTCTCAACTGCATTGAACTTCTTATGAGGTACCACATTTTCCTTGTCACCTACATCTTGAGATCTTTCTTGCTTCTCGAGCCATTTTCCTCTAGTTTTCTCATTACTGTTCTAGTCACGCTTGAACACAGAGTTGTGCTTTGACTGTTCACAACAATGCTTCAACTTTTTGATGACTTCCTATAGTGACTGAGGCATATCAAACTCAATCTGGTCTTGGAATGCTACTGGAAACCCGCTAATGAACCTTTGGATCTTTTCTTTTCCATCCCGAGCTCATAGAATTCCTTGGCCTTTCCATCATAATACCTCTCAGACAGGCACTTCTTCCTGAAGAGTCCTTCAAACTCATCCCAAATCAGCTCCTCTTCTCTAATGCCTCTGACATGCTTAACATCCTCCTATCAAATGTCTGCTTTTCCATTGAGACTGAAGGTAGCTATCTTGGCTTTCGTGTTTTCTAAATAATCATGCAACCTGAAGAACTTCTTCATCCCAAACAACCAGGGTTCTGCATCTTCTGATTTCTTCACTTCTCTATCAAAAGTAGGAGGCTTGGCTTTCTTGATTTCCTTTGGCAAGTACTCCCTCTCACTCCTCCTATAAGGATGCTGGTGATAAAGGCACTGATGTCTCTTGGAACCAGAGCTAGAGTAAAATCCATGAGTGCTACCCTCCTGTCAGGTGTATCCAAGGATTTTCCACCTCTTACTGTATCAGAATTGCCCATCCTGTACCCTAAGAAACCAAATTCGTTGCCCAAGCCTCACGTGTCCCGAATCGGGCGAATCTGACATGATTTGGTGGGACATGTGTGCTTTGGTTTGTGTCTGATCATGTTCCGATGGGACATGATCGTGTCCCGATTCCAAGACACTTGTCACGCTTTTTTGACCTCCGAGCGGCCATAAAAGGTCGATTTGGCCCATTCCAACTTCACACAAGTCATTATCTCTTGCTGTGGGTGTGTAAGAGCGAAGAGAAAAGGCTGTGAGAGCATTTTGGAGGCGATTCAAGCAATAAGTAAGTGCATTTTCTCTCTATTTTTTTGTATTTTTATTACAACAGTTTGCATGTGCATTTATTTTACAAATTTGTGCATTTTTTCTTTATTTTTTTACAACATTCATGGCTCAATCAAGGGCAACAGGGAAGGGGCAAAGGAAGGGGAAGAATGTCCCCATTGGAGATGCCCCTCCTCTTCCAATTTCATCAGGGTCTGCAAGTGTTCCCTCTATTGCAAGTGGGGCTGCAACAACAACTTCAAATGTTGAGGGAAGACAATAGCCTCAAGATAACAAATATCTCTGGTGGAAATATGTCACAAGAGAGCAAGGGCCAAGCAACAAGATGAAGGGAGGAGACAATGTTGCTTGGAAATGCAACTATTGTAAAAATAATTTCATGAGCAAATATTACCGTATGAAAGCTCATTTGTTGGCTTTACCAAGTTGTGGAATCGCAACATGTACATAGGTATCTTTAGCTATAAGGAAGGAAATGGAAAAAGAGGCCAATGTTGGTATGGCAAAGGTGGCTGCAACATCTAAAAAAAAAATGAAGACCCCCTTCCATTCTTGAGGAAAAGCAGCAACAAATTTCCATTTGAGAGTTCTAGTGGGGGACAAGCAGCAAAAAGAAAGGCAATGGCACTTGGTCCAATGGACAAGATTTTTCAGAAAGAGAAACGGGAAGAGCTTGATCTCACCATTGCATTTTTTTTCTATCAGAACTTCATATCCTTTAATGTTGCATGCTCACCTTTATTTATTGAGATGTGCCGAGCTCTAACTCAAGGGGCTCCATCAGGGTATGTGCCTCTTGGGTCAAAGAAGCTTAGAACCACATTGTTGACGAAGGAAAAGAAAGAGGTGGACAAAATGCTTGAGCCTATTAAATCAGCATGGCCAACATCTGGGGTTAGCATTGTTTCTGATGGATGGACAGATCCAGCACGACACCCACTCATCAACTTCATGGTGTCTTCCTTGAATGGTCCAATTTTCTTGAAATCAGTGGATGCACTTGGACAATACAAGGATGCACAATATATGGGTGAGTTGTTTATTAAAGTTATTGAAGATGTAGGTGTTGATTCTTGTGTGCAAATCATTACAAATAATGCACCTGTTTGCAAGGCTATTGACATGATTGTGGAAGCTAAATATCCACAAGTATTTTGGACACCTTGCATTGTCCATTCTTTGAATTTAGCACTTAAATCTATTGCTTCTGATGTGCTTTGGATTGGAAGCATTATTGAGGATGCACGACATATCCGCAACTTTGTACAAAATCATACAAATGCCCTCACTATCTACAAGGAGTACACCAATCTATCATTGTTGAAGATTGCGGATACACGATTTGCCTCTTCATTCATCATGTTGAAGAGGTTGAGGGAGGTCAAGACTGCTCTTGGGGCCATGGTTATTTCAGAGTTTTGGTCTTTTTGGAGAAAGACAGATCAAGCAGCATCAAAAAGAGTGAAAGACACAGTGTTAGATGATGCTTGGTGGGAGAGGGTAGATCTACTTATTCAGATCATGGACCCTATCATTTCTTTGCTTCGATTTGCAGATACAAACCAACCCATCCTAGGAGAGGTTTATGAGGGATGGGATTCCATGATTGAGTCTATGAGGAGCATTATTTTACAGAGTGAGTGCCCCAAGTATGAGACATCATCAAAGGCCTTCTTCACCACCATACAAGATATTCTTGTCAGCAGATGGGACAAGAATTGCACACCTTTACATTGTTTGGCTCACTCATTGAACCCAAAATACTACAACCATGAGTGGCTGAATGGTGGACCTTCCCGCAGATTCCCTCCTCACATGGATGGGGAAATTTCACAGGGGAGGAAAGATGCATTGAGGCAGATTTTTCAAGATAGAGCATCCCTTGATGAGGTGGAGGATGCCTTTGCAGAGTTTTCCACTGGCACTGGTTGATTTGCAAGATATGATGTGATTAGAGATAGGGGGGCTAAGAAGCCCTATTCTTGGTGGGCAACTCATGGGGCAACAAGCCCTCCTCTACAACAATTAGCCATGAGGCTCCTCTCTTAGGTGACTTCATCCTCTTGTCACGAGAGAATTGGAGCACACATGGGAATTTGTATAGTGTCTAGAAGAGCAGGCTTGAGCAGTCCAAGGCAGAGACAATGGTGTATGTGCACACCAACCTTCGTCTTATTTACAGGCAGAGGGATGAGTGGTTGAAGGGAAAGACAAAGATGTGGGATGTCTTTCCTGATGATATGGGTTTGGACAACAGTGTTGAGTTGGCATTGGCCAACTTGGATCTTAATGAGCCAGTGTTAGAGCCTGTCACTTTTGATGATGGTGATACTGTAGAGGGGTCATCCTCCACACCAGCAGATGCAAAGATGACATTGGATACAAAGGAGGAGGATGCAACAAAGGAGAGCAGTGGTGACCATGATGATGAGTACAATGATGCTGATTTTGATGATGAGGATTGATGACTCATGAGCTACCTACTACCTTGAGGCCTGTAGTTGTTTTGTATTTTCTATTTGTATTTGCCATTGGCATTGCTACTACCTATGTAACACATTTTGATTTTGATGACTTAATGAGAAAACTACAGTATCTTGTCTTTCTCCTATTGGATCATTGATGAATATGTATTATGTCACAATTGTATTTGTATGCATAATTTTACTTTGTAAAACTTACATCTAGATCAAGATATATGTTTGAATCAATGAATTTGTATCATGAATGAGAATTTGTGTAAGAAATATCTAATTTTTAATATATATATATTTTAGTAAAATAATATATAATGTGTCCTAACGTGTCCTGTTTTGAGGGGTCAACATGTCCGTGTCTGACACTTGAATTCTCGTGTCCTTCGTGTCTATGTACGACACTTGAATCCTCGTGTCCTTCGTGTCCCGTGTTAGGTGACTTAGCTTGTACCCCTTCCTAGACCTGCTTCCATCTGCACCATTTGTCTTTTCTTCTTGTTCATGACTGATCCCCAGTTGTCCTTGTTTCTGCAAATCTAAAAAGATCTGAAAAATCATTGCATTAACCTCGACTTGCTTTTCTAGAGCTCTAGCAAGCCTTTCCTGTGCCTCAATCATTGTCTCCCTTGCAACTCACAATTTCTGCCTTCAAACTTCTCAATGTGTCTTCCAAACTAGGAGAATGTCCCTCTCCTTGCTACTCAATTGATCTCTCCCATCCTACCAATGTCTCTTTAGGCCTGTATGGAGAGTCGTATGAACTATACTCAACTATTCTGCTCTTCATCTCTTGGCCTTCTATTTCCTGCAATATGCCATTGTTAGCTAAATAAAAACATAATTAAAATCATACCTCAATGTATCTCAGGGGAGGCTATTGCATCTACATAGGCCAATCCAGATTAGCACGATACAACATCACAAGCATACCATCTCATACATGGATATCATAACCATAACAATAAGTAACCAACATGCATGCATGATAAACATATAGACAATTGACATGCATGCATAACAATCTACCTTTACCTCGAGGTCCAGTGCTGCAACCTTGCTCTGATACCACCCTGTAACCACCTCATCCCACATTTACCGGCTTTTACAAGCTCTCCAAGGTAACATGAGCTGAGTGGTACTATGATGTGACCCAACCTCCAAGTTCCAGTTATGGAAGTGGGGTCTACTAACCGGAAACATATTGCCATCCCTCAGAGACACTAGATCATCGAGGTGACTGACAACAACTGCTGGTGATCAATACCTGAGCGGGAACTTTCTCTTGTCAAGATTTACACTCGAACCACAGGCTTGACCCACTGTGCATGTAGTTGGAAGTTGAGTCTTCAACTGTGAAAATGTGGAGACCCAAATTTCTACTGCAACAACTGATTAAGTTTCTTCTATTTGTTAAATAACTGAACAAATTATTTACTGTGTTATACGGTAAATATCGAAACCAATACACTGCAACCTTCACTAATTAAATTATATGCGGAAACAAGAACTGAGAAAGAAGAAATACACAACACACAATGGACACCGTTGCTTTTTGAAAAATGTCTCCGGAAAAACCCAATGCGGGAAAACCGATGCAGCAGCTGAGGGTTTGTATTATTAAGCAGTGGTTTTCTGAATACAATTCTTCGAATGCCCAAATTGGCAATCCTATACAGAGATCTAACTGGGCAAAAAGGTAGTGAGATGATCTCACTCTATCACTCAAAGATCTGGCTCTGATCTGCGCTAGAGATGAGCCTCTGCCCTGCCTTTGCGGAGTCTATGCGTAGTACTGGGTCACACACACGCAGTCACTGTGTCACTGTTGTTGGGACTGCATTGCACCTCCTCTCGATCCTTTGCTAGCTAGAAACTTCGGACCTCTGGCCTCCCGGTCTCACACCCCGACTCGGACACTAGATCTTGACTATTCCTCAGCAGAATTTTGGACTCCCTCTGAAGCTCTGTGCTACCACAACGTAGCTCTATGTGGCCCCTGCATCAACCTCTCTGGACGTCTTTCTGCCCTCTCTGCCTTGTACTCTCCGGATCAAGAAAACTTCCTCCGGAAACTATCCCTGCCCCTCACTGCAAGAAATCACCTCAATCACTTCTCCGACAACTGCTGCGTTGCTCTCTTGAGAAATCGATCTCTTGATCTCTCACTTGATGTATCTCTGAAATGCCCATCAAGCCTCTTCTTATAATCTTCTTGTTGATCAATCAACAACCCATATTAGATTCTAATCAATGGCTCAGATCATTTTGGCTTGATCCTTGTCTTCTTCTAGAAGTTTCACCCCCAGTTTAATTAATACCCTTTAATTATTTTAATTTCCTAAGTTTAGACTTAGGCATCCATTAAAAATAATTAATTAATTTAATAAAACTGTCTCCAGGTGGAATTTCCCAAAAGAATTTCTAGGTATTCTGGAATACATGTGTCCTAGCCTCCCTGCAAATTTTGAGGCTTGGAGCACATTTGATGCTACCAGAAATCAACACTCCTTCTTAGCGAGGAATGTGCTTTAGTAATGCAACCTGCTGAAGCATCACCCTGACTCTGTAACATCTCCCTCTACGCTGCTGATGTCCGACATCTCTGCCCACCAACTATTGCGCAAATGCTGGATTTGTGCTACTGCTGGCCCTCCCACTACCAACGCTGCATCTGCACTGCAACCCTTTCCAACTGCTGCTGTCGCTGCAACAACAACGAAAAAACATCCAAAATACTCAACAGGTGTTCAGCATGATGCATCTGTTGCAAGTCTCTGCGCTAATCCTCTGAAGCCTCTGCGTTGCTGCTGACGCTGCACTATGCCAATTGCACTGCTGCCAAATCTTCTCTCCGCTGCTTAGTCTCTGGCGCTCCTAGCCACTACAACTGTCACTCCGACACTTCTTTGCACCAACTGACACTGGCCAATCCTGCTATTTCTGATATGGGCTCTGTAGCAAGGTATTGATCCAAGAGGTGGACTCTTCAAGGACCCTGCCCATCTGCAGTTCTTTCGAACTACAGTACTAGATCACCCCACCTCTCCCTTGGAGGTATCTGGGCAATCATGGCAAACTCCTCCTCCTCAATCTTTGCGGTTGCAGCCTGCGGATCATGTTTCTTGTCCTTGTCCTTCTTCTTGAGAGGACACTGTGTAGCGTAGTGACCAAATTCACCACACTGGAAACATTTGATCTTTGAGACGTCCTTCTTCTGCCTCCGCTGCTCCTGCTGCCCCTTTGATGCAAGGGCTGTATTCTCTTCCTCCTCCTTGGCCTTCATTCCACTGCTGCTGCTATTATCAAGTTTGCACTTGACTAAGTTTCGCCTCATCTCTTCCAATTGAAGAGTGGCTCACATCCCTTCCCAATCCGACAATGTTTCTTTGCCCAGGATACTCTAGACAAACACTTGCCATTCTTTAGGACTGAATTCAGGGCCAACCTCACCATCTCGATGGGTTGGGGCGTTGATCCTGCAACTGCCAACGAGTCTCGTACCTCCTGACGCTTCGATAGGAACGAATCAATGCGTTCCCCCTTCTGTTTCCTTGTGGATCTCATTTTCTCCTCCAAGTACATCTTCCGCTGCTCGGAAGATCTCTAATACAACGTAGCCAAGGCATCCCACATCTCCTTGGTAGTCCCTTTGCCAGCAATGTGACATACAATATGATCCCTCACTCCATCGAGGATCAACCGCTTGGCCTTCGCCATTTCAGCCTTGTACTTCTTGAGTGGATCCGCATCTGCAGGTTTAGCTACCACACTATCGACATAGGCTTTGAGATTATGCTCATCCAGAAGGCAAGATATCCTAGCCTTCCAGATCACATAGTTGGATGCTCCGTCCAACCGATCTTGATCTCTCAGCTCACTAGCTATCATCTTTGCCAACAAAATGTCGAATTGCCTCTTCTCTCCGCTACTCATCAATTGAGAAATCAAATTCCTTGGCTAGGAATTTTTTAAGGAAGAAATTCCCTCAAAAATGTCTCCTTCTGATGACGTTTTTCTGCCCAGGCAACTACTGCAGAAAGCTGCGTCTCACTTGAAGACTGCTCTGCGCTGACGCTTCTGTTGCGCTTCTCCCTCTGCCGCTGACAAATCTTGATCTGGAAATCTTACCTCTTTGTCAACTCACTCAGCGATAGATTTTCCTTGAGAATCTTGTCCTCCTAGCCTGGACTGCGCAATCCCTATGGGGATTCGATTTGCTGCCTATGCAGCGCTTCGATCTCCCTCCTCTTCAACGCTAGGCTCTTCTAGTCTACTCTTTTGCTTTACCTGCGCTTCGATACTATGTGAAAATTTGGAGACCCAAATTTCTACTGCAACAATTGATTACGTTTCTTCTATTTGTTAAATAACTGAGCAAATTATTTACTGTGTTCTACGATAAATATTGAAACCAATACACTACAACCTTCACTATTTAAATTATATGCGGAAACAAGAACTGAGCAAGAAGAAATTCACAACACACAATGGACACCGTTGTTTTTGGACAAATGTCCTCGGAAAAACTCAATGCGGGAAAACCGGTGCAACAATTGATGGTTTGTATTATTAAGCAGTAGTTTTTTGAATACAATTCTTCGGATGCCCAAATTGGCAATCCTATACAGAGATCTAATTGGGCAAAAAGGAAGTGAGATGATCTCACTCTGTCATTGGAAGATCTGGCTCTGATCTGCACTAGAGACGAGCCTATTCGCAGTATTATGTCACACACACTCAATCACTGTGTCACTATTGTTGGGACTGCGCTGCACCTCGTCTCGTTCCTTTGCTAGCTGGAAACTTCAGCCCTCTGGCCTCTCGGTCTCACACCTCGGCTCCGACATTAGATCCCGACTGTTCCTCAACGGAATTTCAGACTCCCTCTGAAGCTCTGCTTTGCCAAAACGTAGCTCTGCGTGGCCCTGCGTCAGCCTCTCTAGATGTCTTTCTGCCCTCTCTGCCTTGTATTCTTCGGATCAGGAAAACTTCCTCCGGAAACTATCCCTGCCCCTCACTGCAAGAAATCACCTCGATCACTTCTCTGGCAACTGTTGCACTGCTCTCTTGAGAAATCGATCTCTTGGTCTCTCACTTTATGTATCTTTCAAATGCCCATCAAGCCTCTCCTTATAATCCTCTTGTTGATCAATCAATGACCCATATTAATTCTAATCAATGGCTCAGATCATTTTGGCTTGATATTCGTCTTCTTCTAGAAGTTTCTCCCCTAGTTTAATTAACACCCTTTAATTATTTTAATTTCCTAAGTTTAGACTTAGGCATCCATTAAAAATAATTAATTATTTTAATAAAACTATCTCTGGGTGGAATTTCCCGAAACAATTTTAGGGTATTTTAGAATACATGTGTCCTAGCCTCCCTGCAAATTTTGAGGCTTAGAGCATATCTGATGCTACTAGAAATGAACATCAACTGCATGCATAAACTTTCCTCCATGTGGTTAAAACTGAAATTCTCCAATTCAGAGGGTGCGGTTGTGAGATTTGTGCCACTTTTTCAGGGCTAGCCTACAGGCCACTGCCCAGTACCACCCAAAACTCTTCAGAACTCATTCTAGAATGACAACAAGTATGTACAATGAATACTAAGGCTAGAACTTGCTCAAACATGTCAGTCACATGATAAACATTTCGTCAAACATGTAGTAAACATAGTAATTATAGGTCATGAATGCATATATGATCATGATCTTCTTAACTTCATCAGAGAATCATCAAGAAGGCTCAATGCCCTCTCAAGCTAGCTACAACAACACTTGTTAGCCCATGCATACATTAACCATTCCATAACTAATCAAATCATGAACAAGATCCATAGTAAGAGCACATCATTCAACCATGCTTGCAACCAACATATAACCATAATACAATCCATGACAAACCAACCATAAGATCAACACAATAACTATTAGATGTGCTCATAAATCACAATAAGAAAATAAGTCATATTAACATATACAAATGCCAACCAAGTCAGGGACTTCCACATACCACCCGACCATAGATTGGGTTGAACCAAATCTCTCTTTCAACCAATCACCTCCGTGCCATATTCCAAGCATGAATGTGGGATCATATGGGTTAAGCCAAAATAAAACCAACCAGGGCTTCTAGAGGCTAAACCATCTCAACCCTCATCCATAGGGATTTCACTTAACAGGTTCAGAAATCACTCACGCGAACAAGCTTGGATGCCTCCAACTTTCTTCACCATATCCATAGGAATTTTCCTGTCTCCACCCATCCGTCAAGAGTTACAGGAGAAATCCCATCTCCACCCTTGACCCTTGGGAATTTCCTGAGACCACCTCACCAGGATCCAAAATTTACCGGCCATCCAAAGCTTAAACCAAAATAAGGAACCCACTACACCATGGCTATCCAGGAAATGGCAAGGCAAGGCTAAAACCACTATCAATCCAGGCAAATCCCATGCCAATGACAACAAACTAATGCATGCACCATGCACCATAAACTAATGCATGCATCATGCATCAAATCCCCGCATGCTAAATCACACATGCACACTGTTACCTGCAATTCCACAACTATTTTCTGTCCTTGTTGCTGCCCAAACTTGTTTTTGCACTCCCTTGCTTTCCTTTGCTTGCTTGTTCTCTCTCCCCTTCATTGAACTTGATCAAAAGCTGTCAACTGATTCTCAGGTGCCTTTTTATCATTGATGTCTCATGTCTCTTCCCTTCCTATTCTTTTTTCTTTCATTTTCCTCTAATTTCTTTCTAATTTCCCTTGCATGCATATTTGTGTCTCTTCATCTTCCTTTTCTCTTATTTTCCTTTATTTCTTATATTAAATTGCCATTTATTGCCTCTTGCCTTTGCCAATTTCCATAGCTATTAACCACAAGTGACTCCCAATGTGATGTTTTCCCCCTCATTCAGCTTGGAATACGTGTCCCATGACCTTGATTGATTTTTGCCTTTTTACATGGAAATATAACCCGAGGCTGTTACACCGTTGGCTGCCGGCTGAAGAGATATCTAGGAGAAAAAATTCTCCTATGGGGGAACCCACTTTTGGTGGGTAACAAACACAATAGTTTTACCCTTGGAAACCCAAACTTCTGAGAAAACCCAACAATCTTTTTTTCAGGAGAAAGTGTCCTTTAAGCCAGGTTTACAAATCAGAAACTTGTCTAGAAATCTAAGCCAACATTACAAGTCAAAACAATAGTCTCACTTGGTCAACAACTACTGGTCAGCAATGGCCAAACCAGTCAAAATATCAACTTTGGTCAACATTAGTAAAACTAGGCTTATAGTCAAAATCGGCTTGCGATCAAATTCGACACTAGTCAAACTTGCTTATAATCAAACTCGGCTTGCTTATAGTCAACTCACACGTGTGGCTCTGCGATCAACTCGTATGTGCGGCTGTACGAACTGCAGTCAAACTCAGCTGGTCAAAACTAGATCAAAGCTCAGCGGTCAAACTCTCACATGTGCAGCCTCCTAGAGAGAGATAGAATGATGAAGAAAGATGAGAGATGAACAGATTTCTCCTTAGCTGAAATTTCTCCTCCACTAGAAAACATGAATGGACTTGCTATGTTGATGAGTGTCTCCTTACATGCACGTCTATTTATATAGAGCTCTAATGTTGGGTGGAGACTCAATAAGAAACCCCTCATCACAAGGAACCCCTTATTTAGTGAGCCCACATTACAACTCAACATTAGAGTAGAATTGTTTATTCCACTAATGAGTGAAAACCCCATTTAAATAAACAAATCTAACCTGCTCTATAAAAAATAGATCACTCCATCCTGGAGCAGGCAATGTGTGTTCCGTGGGCCAATCTCCTCGAGCCAGACACCAAGGCTAATGGGAGAAAGACTGCCCTGGGCCATTCACCCCTAGCCAAATCAGCATGGCCCCATGGGTGAATGTATCATTCCCCCCTAGTCAAATCAGCATGACCCCGTGGGAGAATGTCTGCCCAATGCTGAAAACTGCAGAAACATCAACAGTATACAGGGGCATAAGGTTTTGAGACAAGTTGAAAGTGAACTCAAATGATTACTGAATTTGTACTCTTTGCTTCTTGTATCCTCTTGAATTATCTTCATCTATTTCATTTTTTTTAGTTTTAGCAAGAAAGATGATTTAGACTGTTCTTTCTGTGAAATAGAGATTTTGGGATCCTGTCTTTCCATTAGGGATATACGAAAGGTTAGTTTATAGGGGAGGATTCACTCCAAGACTATGACCTCAATGACCAAGGTTTGGTTTAGGGGTTTATAATGCATGAGCTTTGCTTTCTTTCTCGATGAAGTGGCCTTGAGTTTATGTATTTGTGATATTTTAGTGGACTTCGATTTTTTCTTAATGCAGTTCATTTGGAAACTGCTTGGGGATATTATTTGAGAGGTTTCATGAGCAGATCCTTCTGATAACTGAACCATTTTAGAAGTTGAGTTGGTCCTATTTGTAATCCTTTAGTCTAAATTTCTTTCTATTATACTTTTTACAGCCTGATTGTTCAACTTTGACCATTAGTGGACATGAATATTTAAATACTGTAAAAACCAAGTTTCTGGTTGGATGGTATTTTGTGTTTCAGAACTTGCAATGATTTTCCATAACTACTGTACTTCTTTGTCTATCTGTTTGTACCTTTTTTTTGGCTACGTATTTAAGGTGAGTACTAGTATTGGGTTGAGATTGAAACAACACATATTGCTTCCACTTGTTTGATATATATATATATATATATGTGATAATCTCACTCTCTTGGTGATGATGTGTAGCTATGCTGATGCAAGTGGAGCTGGCAAGGATGTGTATGAGTATGTAAGTAATGAGTGCTTATTGAATATAGTACTGATATTCACGTGTAATGTTTGGCTGTTTCAATACATTTTGTGGTCAATTGAATACAATGAAATACTGTATGTTCAGGTAAAATCCATAGGAAAATTTAAGGAAACAAAGCGGACTGAGGGCATCTCAACATCAGACATCATAATGCGGATACTTAAAGACTACAACCAATATGTGATGCGCAACCTGGCACGTGGTTACACAAGGAAGGACCTTGGAGTTAGCTATGTGAAGGTCAGAGGGAAATCATGTGTTCTCTGATATGATTTGCTTCTTTGCAAGTTTTTTTTTAATTCAGGTACCCTTTCTTCGTAAATGTAATCCCACTGGGCATGCTGATAGGAGCACAATTCTTATTACCCTATTTTTATGGTCATTCTCTTATTGATTTTGTTCCCCTGAACAATTACGTTAAGCTCTAGAATAATTGTGAGCCATTGGGATTTCTGTCTTTGGGGATATACTTCTAAACTTAATTAATTTTCACTTTTTTGAAATTATGGAATAAATAAAACATTATTATTTTTAGAGGTAATCATAAATCATAAATTACATGAAGTTTCATTATTGTTGCAATGGAGAAAAAGGGCCTTCGATTGGCTTTGGAACGGGCACAAGGCTATGGTCAACTGTCAAATTCATCAATCATTTAAAGTCTGCTTATATCTTCAAATATAACTCAATCTTCAGTTGGAAATCTTTAGTCGTTTCCACATCTGCACCTATAATACTTTATATTCTTTTCAGAACCTTTGAATCTTTGATGAGATTAGATGCTAATGCCTATTTTCTATTCAAAGGATCTATGGATGCTATCTTTCTATTATAAAAACCTCTTATATATTTGATTTTTTTTATGACAAATAAACCAAAACCATTGCTTGTAAGCTTTTCATTCACTTAAAAACTGTTTCTAAATTGAAATTCACACTTCTTGTTTAGAATTCTTCGTCTCTCGAGACTCAAAATGTCTAGATGGAGCTTCCAAAGAAATATATGTTGCTTACAAAAGAATAATCTGGAATTGTGATACTCTGACAGATTCTGTAAATTCCCAATATGGGTGGTTTTAGTTGGTTCAAACAATAAACCACCTTTAAAAATTACATGAAAATTTCCTCCTAGAAATTGTGTGTAACACTTGGGAATGACACTGGAAGTCTCACAGCTGATTTCCAGAGCTGCCTTTCTGCAGGAAAAGCAATTGAGAGTTAACATGGGCATAAGCAAACTGCGTCAAAAAGTGAAGGAGCAGCAAGAGCGTGTGGGTGAAAAGGTATGCGATCAGTTGTGGTACTGTTTGAGTTTTGCTTTTATTTTTTTACCTCGTTCTATTTATGGTTTAAGACATTAGACCTAAGTATAGGTTAATGCCCCTCGCTATCAGTCAATGTGAAATTGCGTTAGGGATGTGTTCCTCATCACCAACATATATATATCTATATATATATATATATATATATATATATATATATATATATATGGACACACACACACAAAAAAACTTATTATATATGCATGTGTGTGACACGTACTAAATATCACACATACACTCACATATTACATGTATAATATTTATACTGTATTGTCTGTCTAATATATTTGATTATACACTATATCTTCTGTAATATTTGTTGTTTTTGAGGGGTAAATGTTCCCCAAAAAGCATCAAGGTTCATGGGGTGTTCCTTGTCCCCTTGTCCCAAAATGGCCAGGAGCATGTCCCCAACCCAATAATGGGAACATATTAGATAGGAAATATATTTTATACAGTTTTTAACGCACATTAGATATTCTCTATCTCTCGATGTGTTTGTGTTTTGCACCCCAAACCCCAATGAACCTTGTTTAAAATGATATCCTTGCTCCTGTGATCTTTGGAAACTAAGCTTTTGGCAAGAACCTGTCGGAAAATTTTGAGGGACATTATTGGGTGGTTTATTGTTTTGTTTCCTTTTTTCATTGTTCCACAGTTGTAGTTGTTATAATTTTTCTTTGTGATTATAATTTTTTCCTGGTATATTTATGATCAATATATTTTGATTCCTATAGTTACACACTGTTGCAAAAAGTGCCGATATGCGTCATCGTGTGTGGGTCGAGATTGCAGACCGATTGGTAGCTGGTTTTCTTGAGAAGTTTGAGGAGGGCTGTCATTTAATGGTGAGTAATATTTTCATTATCTATGATGGAAAGGGAAAGTATTAGCTTTTTGATTGTTCCTACTAGTGTTGCAAAGTTTATTTCAGGATAGAGGTTACCAAAATGCTATAGTGATGTTGATCATTTTAATCAAGATAACAAATCATGTTCAGGACCTCAATTGTTTTTAAATCACACAATGCTACTTTATTTGATATGATATTTTTGATAAATTCTTGTTTTAAAGTGTCCATCATAGATCCTAAACCCAAATTTTTTCTCGAATCACTATAGAGTTGAGGAGTTCAAGACGGCACTCAATTCTTTTGATTCCCTCCCTTTATATGATTGTGTGCTTCTTTAGCTTTAAAGATTTATTATTAACCTACTTTCTGCTATATTCATCGTTCTGAAAATGATCTTCATAGTTTTCAAATACTCAAGGGTTTTTTGACACAGCCAAATTTCCTTATCCTTTTATCCTTTTGGAACCCTTCATGAATGTTTAAGACCTTTGCCTTTCTCTTCCTTGTTGAAACTTTGCTTCCTCTGAATTAATAAATCGGGGCATCTTTCCAAATCGAGCCCTCCTTCACTTGTTTGAACTGTGCCTTGGCGCAATTTCCTTATCGGTCCTTAGTATCACTCACACTTCTTAGTGCAAAGCATTGACTACGTCTTATGCTTAAGTGCAACTAGGAAAAGTTGCCACTGTCACCTATTTCCCTCTCTTTAGGTTGGGTAATCCACCTCAAGTGGGGCTTCCCTAATTGCAACTAGGTTCCTTAAGGTAAGAGTTCTAAGATGGCCTAGCTTACCACTCACTTGAATTAACCTTGTATGATTTTTGGTTGTTAATTGAGTTAACTCTTGATGCCAAAGTTCAGACCTGATTTTGTGATGTTTTTGTTCAAGTAGAGTTAGGATTTATGAGGTATTGCTTATGTGTATTAATCCCCTTAAATTTCAGATCTGAAAAGTAGCTTAATGCTGTTATAAACTTCCTAAGATATGAATTATTTGAACCAACATCCAAGTAAATTACAGAAGATAGTTTTAACGTTGAATTAGATGTGAATTGGAGTAAATCTATGGCTAAAACAATTGTAAATCTGAAGAATTTATGTCACTTACTAAATGTGAAATACAAACTTAATAAACAATGTCAGATGATCTAGATTACCCCATGTAAATGCAGATTTTGGGACAGCAAGCTAGATTTTCATAAATATGTAATTTACAGCTTAAAGATTAGGGCTATCTACCATGCAACCTAGGGTTTCTAGGACTGAAATTTATGTGTAAGCAACAAAAAAATTCCAGATATATGTAAAACAAAAGAAAAAGAATGAATAGGTAATTTGCTTGCCTAGAAGCTAAGTCATAGGACACGGCCCTTAGGTGTCCCGTGTCCCTTATCCCGCGTGTTGGACACAACATGACCCATAAATTGTGTCCGACATGTTTTTCAACATGTCCTAAAATCAGGACACGTGTTTTGAACATGTCGGACACGTGCCCTAATGTGTCCCGATTTTAGGACACGTGTCTTACTAAAATCCAAAATCCAAAAGTGTCATGTCTTGATTTTTATTTTTTTATTTTTTCGGTCAATTTCATGTCTGTTCATAAGAGGAATACTACTGTGTTAATTTTAGGTAGCATCAGAAGTGCTCTAGCCTTGAAAATTGGTGGAGAGACTAAGGCACTTGAGTTCTAAGTAACCCAAAAATCGTTTGGTGAAATTCCACCCGGATTGTATTTTATTAAAATAATTAATATTTTTAATGGAGTCCCTAAGTCTAAACTTAGGAATATTAAAATATTAATGGGTATTAATCAAAATATAGGTGAGAATGATCTAGTAGGTGGATCAAGTCATGTTTTAATCTTAACCGTTGATTAGAGACTTAATCTCGGTCATTGAAGACTCAACAGGTTAAGTATAAAATGGAGGCTTGGGGTTCATTTGGAAACACACATAGAGGGAGAGAATTGATCTAGAATTCGATTTCTGGGGCTAGGAAGCTGAGAAATTCGAACTAAGTGATCATTCTGCAGTAGAGGGGTAGTGAGAATTCAGAAGAAGGACTTTCTGGAGAACACTGATAGAGAGCTGACGTTGGGCCAGTCTCGGTCCACGCAGTCCTGACACAGAGCTAGAAGGGCCAGCGCAGAGCAGAAAAGCTGTTTGTCACGCAAAATCCAAAATTATCGGAACAATTGAAACAACCGGGAACTGTTGGGAGAGCTGACGCAGAGGCAACGCAGTAGCTGGGAGAGCTGACACAGAAAAGGTGCCTGTCAAATAGAATCCAGAATTGCCGAAACTGCTGGGAACTGTCAGAACTGCCGGAACTACCAGAACTGCTGGGAACTGCTGGAACAGCCGGGAGAGCTAACGCAGAGGGCAAAGAAGGTGACGCAAGGTTGACGCAGAGCCTGAAACGCTGATGCAGGGCCTACGCAAAAATAGCCGGGGTTAGCCAGTCTTGTGACGGATCAACTGGAATTCTGCCAGGTGAAGTGAGGTAAAACTCACTCAGATTTTCCGTCAGTATTTTCTCTGTAAAGGATTGCTAGATGAGCATCCTAGATTTGTATTCAGATATTTCTCCTGCATAATAATAAACCCTCAGAGCTGCTGCACCAATTTTCCCGCATTGGGTTTTTCGGGGACCATTGTGTCCAAAAATAAGTGTGTCCTATGTATCTTGTTCTTTGCTCAGTTTTCTGTTTCATGAGATCAAATATTTAATTAGTTTAGGCTGCAGAAGTAACTTGCTTCAGTATTCAGAAGAATAACTTGGTTAATGTATTTTAAAAATCAAGTAGGTGAAGTAGATTCTGATTTGCTGCAGTAGGGGTTCCTTCGAGTCTAGGAAGTTTCACATACTGAGCGTGTGACTATCATTGATTTGTTGGCGTACGAAGGAATTTGTGGGCAGATTTTCACACAGTAAAATAGATCTGGATGCTACATACTTAATTGTGGCTCGTGGGTTCACCTACAAGGAGATCGCTCAAATAGGTAAAATAATAATTTAATAAATAATAACAAGGAGTTCACGTGATTGGTGGCTCCAAACTTTTGGCTACTCGACACCCCTATTTTCCATCACTGATAACATTTATAGTGATGGATTGGCCCCACCTAAGCGTATGTTGGCTAGAATATGGACATGAACCATAAATTTGCACCCTTTAAAATTTTGATAGCTCTAGCCTCCAAGTATGGGTTTAAGTTACAACAATCATCAGGATTCGTTTTAATGATTGAAAGTATAATAATAATACATTTAAATTTTATTCAGATGTATGTATAAAAAATTAAAAATATACACATATGTATGTATGGCATAGCCACATATGTAAGGTTCAAGAACGATTTTAGTTCCCTTCCTAAAATCGGGGTTTCCCAAGTAGTGCCCTTCCTAAATCCATAGGCCTATAGGGGAGATCCCATGGGATTAGGATTGAAGATTAACCCCCCATTTAAGGTGAAGGAACAAAACCACAGTAAAAACCTTTCCTTCATCCACGTCACCGAATAATCCATGCCCAAAATGCCCGAATGAAAATCAAGCCTAAGCACTCGATTGCACAATGAAAAACATACCTTTTGAATCGGGTTGCCCACTGTCTAACATATGCTCTTGATAGATGGGTGAGGGAACATACAACTGATGCAGGGAGCAGAGATAAAGTGGTACATTACATTGGCTACAAAGGTGTCTCTCAGGGGCTGCTTGCTGCCCATTGGAAGAAGATGAATAGAAGAAAGGCTCTCCAGGGGTACCCACTTTTGGTGGGCAACACAGACTTCACAGATCTGGTAGATCTGCTCCTCAGCTCACAGATCTGACGCTCTTCTTCACAAATCTGATCCACTGTGGCTAGATCTCCTCAACCATCTTCAGATCTGCTCCACTACGGACTTTTGTGGCAATATCTCCTCGACCCCTATCAGATTTGCAATCACGCTTTCCTGCAATCGCATTACAAATTCTTGCAATCACATTGCGAATTCCGACAACTGTGAATTCTTGAAATCACATTGCAAAATCTTGAAATCGTGAATTCCTGCAATCACACTGCGAATTCCAACAAGTGCAAATTCCTGCAATCGCACTGTGAATTCTTGCAATCACACTGGAATTCCCACACTGCACATTCCTGCAATAAACATGTCTTCTTCTTAAGGCTTCGACCCGAGGTCTAACATACTTGGGCCGACCTTCCACGATCTTTCTTATAGTAGCTATCTTAGATATATATCCCTCACTCGTGAACAACTCTCATGAATGATCACATGCATAATGTGCCTTTAGGCCTCTCTATTGGCCTCTATTTATAATTCACTTTTAGGGTTTCTTAGGACAACTGTAGATCTTTTTAGAGTTTTACCCACTTTTCCCTTATAATATTAAGTTGAGTTCTTTTCCCACTCACTTAGGGTTAGAACCCATGACTTGGGTAACTTCCCAAGCCTTTTGGTGGGTTTAAAAATCTCCAACTCCATGACTTTCATTGCATACCCATGATTGTCCTCGCATGACTCATGATTTTCATTGCATAGCCATATCTATCCTCACATGTTCGACGTCTTCTTTTATACTTTATCAATATTTAACTTTCATGGTGCATGATTGTTCTCACATGCAACTTGACTTTTCCTTGCACCATCATGAGCGTTCTCACATGGTTCGTGACTGTTGTTGCATGAGTTGCAAATTCCACACTCTTGCTTGAACTTGAAGATTCAGACTTCCATTGGGCAACTGACTTTCCTTTGTAGTCTCCCTCTGAAGTTAGACTCCCTCTGAGCCTAGACAACCTCCACTGGCTCACTCTGATTTCCCTCCTGGAAAGTGTTGCTACTGAACTTGTGTCCTTCAAAACTCAATCCCAAGCTGCAATTGAACACTAGGTCTAATCAATTCTAGACCACCACAATTCATCTCTGCAAGTGATCTTATCCTCTTGGGTCAAATACTTCATGTGCACATGGGTCCCTTGCCAGATTTGCAACTCGACAACCCAATGAAGATATTACCTCGCCATCAACCTGCCATCAGCATGAAGCTACCTCGTCCAAGGAAGCAAAGGCACCTTCTCTGCTAAACCTCTTGCTCCATGTCCAAGCAACACTATTGCTCTCTGCAACAACTCCCTCTCTGCACACTCTGATCCATGTGCTCTTCAAAGAAGCTCTCATACCATTTTGATTTTTCTTGAGCCCTAGATTTGGTCTATGACTAGATCTTAGCACATAAACACACTAGGAACCCCAACACAAAAGTACTTTGCACAATGGAAATATAACAACAATGAATTCAATTAAGTACACATTTATATGGCTCAAATCTTGACCTTTATTTATCCATTAATAAAGAATCATTAGGGATCTCTTACTTGCGATCATGGCCCTTCAGATCTCTGATACAACCAATATACATAGTATACAAAACTAGGGCTTGATATCTGATCCACCAGATTTACAATTTGCCCAACAAAAATCATAGAAAAAGGCTCCTTTGATCCTCTGTACCAACAACTACTCACGGTCAATTTATTCCTTCAAATTCACTGTATAACTTGCCTTCAAAACCAGTTGTTTGGTTGTCCTTCACCAAACAAACTTCAACATATACACTCAACAGTCAAATCTCCTTTTTTTTCAAAACTCCTTTATCAAACAGACTTCATAGATCTGGTAGATCTACTTGCTTAGTTCACAAATCCGACCCTCTTCTTCACATATTTGATCCTTTGTGACTAGATCTCCCTGACCATCTTCATATCTGCCCCACTATGGACTTTTGCAGCAAGATCTCCTTGGCCCTCGTGGTATTTGCAATCATGCTTTCCTGCAATCGTGCTGCGTATTCTTGCAATAACATTGCAAATTCCTACAACTGCGAATTCTTGCAATCTCACTGCAAATTCCTACAATCGCGAATTCTTGAAATCAGACTGTGAATTCTTGCAATCACACTGCAAATTCCTGCAATCACATTGGAATTCCCGCACTGCACATTCCTGCAATAAACTTAGCTTCTTCTTAGGGCTTTAACCCTAGGTCTATCATACATAGCCCGAGCTTCCACAATTTTGCTTGTAGCGACTATCCCTGATGGATTTCCCTCTCACTCATGAATAACTCTCATGAATGATCACTTGCACAATGTGCCTTTAGGCCTCTCCATTGGCCTCTATTTATAATTCACTTTTAGGGTTTCTTAGGAAAACTCTAGATCCTTTTAGAGTTTTACCCATTTTTCCCTTATAATATTTAGTTTAGTTTTTTTCCCACTCACTTAGGGTTAGTACCCATCAATGTGGAAAAAGTCGAAGTCGGGATTAATTTGGCAAGGGTCCAAAAGTTGAAAAACTCGGCAAAGTCGGGAGTTTTTCGAAAAAGTCGGCAAAAAGTCGGCAAAATTAAAAAAACACAAAATTATTCATTTTTTTTAATTTTTTTAAACATCTAGAGTATCCACAACATCAAATAAATGCATTTCCACATAAACATGTAAAGAAAGCTAATATATAATATGTATATGAAGTCTAATGCTACATCACATATCAAAATAGTGAATCAACTCCTGAATTTTGAGTCCTGTCTGAGTCTCAACTCTCAAGAGTCAAATATCAACAAAAAAATAATAAATGTACATCATGAGTCATCTAAAAGTCATCAAGTAATCACTAATCAGTCACTGAGATCCTCTTCCCCTTTTACAGGAATAGGGAATGGCTTTGCCTTTTCCTCTAGAGGAAGAAGACCCTGCCCCCGGGGATACAAAATGAAATGGACTCAATCGTCCTCTAGAAGCCGATGGAAGAGGTGGCCTCTGTGCTATGATGCCGCTGCTGCTGCCCACCCTAGATGGTGTTACCTCCTCCTCAGCATCCTCATCCAGTTCTGCTACTGCCTCCTGACCCTGATGTTGCTCCGCCTCCTCCTCCTCTATCTCTGGCTCTCCCTCCTCTGCAACTGCTACATTCTCTAGATCCACACCTAACCAATCCGGGATCGTGTCCAAGATCAGCCTCTCAGTCTCGACTCTCCATGCAGCGGTGGTATCAATATTGTCCAATGAGATGGCTTCCACATCAATAGGTTTTTGAAGCTGTCTCACCCACAATCGAAGATTGTAGTAGACGTAAACCATGTCATTGAGGCGTTGGGACTCCAATCTGTATTAGGGTCATAGATTGTAAATTAGTACTTAGAAAATTTAAATATTAAAATTAATCAAACGAATTCAAAAAATTTAATTTGAAATCTTTTTAGTTTTTACCTGTTGCGCTTTTTGGAGTGTATTTTGTCAAATACACTCCAGTTGCGCTCACACCCAGAGGAACTGCATGTTTGGCTGAGCACTCGAATGGCAAGCTTTTGGAGATGGGGTACTCTAGCACCATAGCTTGTCCACCAAGCATCTACAAGTTAAAAGAAAAATGAGAAACATAAAAAAAAACATTGAAATTCTAAACTTGAAGGTTTGAAACAAACTGAAGCTTACCTGGCATTTTGGTTGTCCTATTCTTAATAGCCATGTTAAAACCAAATGTGCCACCTCCCATCCTATAGACCTCCATTTCTTTAGAAATCTCCTCACGTTCTTGCTCAGATGACACCATCCTCTCGACACAACTGAAGAATCCATCCATCACCTTGGCATCAAATCTGAAACCACAAGCATAAGAAAATGCAGGGTTGAGGTAGACACCTGCAACATGAATGGGGCGATGGAGGGTATTGTTCCATCGCTGATCAATCACTCTCCATATGACCTGTTGTTTCTCTAACCCCTCGTCTCCCTTATCTGCATAATAAGCACGGATGGCTTCTTTGGCCCTATCCATGGCCTCATACAAGTAGCCCATTGTGGGCTTCTCTCCATCAACCAACCGAAGAACCTTTACCAAAGGTTCTGAAATGGCACACACCTCCTCTACTCCTGCCCAAAAGCTTTGATCATATGAAACTAGTCTGCATATGCCCTCTCCCTCCGGTTTGCGGCTAATAGCTAAAGAACGCCAATCCGCTGAGAGAAATATGCTCTTCACCTCCCACATAGAATTCAACAGAGACTGAAGAGATATGAAAGTAGTGGCAAATCGTGTAATGGCAGGCCGCACCAACGCTTTGTTGTTGGTGAATTTTCTCATCAAGCTAATCATAGATGAATGATTATATATAAAGTTTGTTATGCTCTTGGATGATTCAACAATATCCCTCACAGTAGGAATTTTACTATATCCTCCAACATCAAGTCAATGCAATGAGCAGCACAAGGTGTCCAAAACAAGTTAGGATACCTCTCCATAAGCATCTTGCCAGCTGCAACATAATTTGCAGCGTTGTCCGTTATGACTTGGACAACATTTCTTGGGCCTACTTCCTGAATGAAGAGGTCCAACAACTCACATAATAAACGTGCATCTTTAATGTGTGCAGATGCATCAACAGATTTCATAAACATTGTCCCCTTGGGACAACTAACCAAGAAGTTAAGAAGGGTCCTACCCTTCTGGTCAGTCCAACTATCTGACATGACTGTGCATCCAGTGTGCTCCCATGATGCCCTAAACTCTGCCAATCTAGCAGTGCACTCAGTCTTTTCATCTTGAAGAAGAGGCCCTCTCAACTCTGCAAAGGTGGGGGCTTTGTACCCCGGGCCAACGACAGCAACAGCATCAAACATAGGCTGGTAGAATGGGTTTGTCTTGGCAATGTTGAAGGGAACATCACTCCATAGAAGACACCTACTGACCAACTTGTCAGCTTTTGCCTTTTCCTTTTTTTTCATTGATGATTTGATCCCAGGTTGTGAACCAGCTGTTGTTCTAGGAACAAAAAAAGATGAGATAGAAGGATGAGTACCCATGGGTGAGGAAGGTGATGCTGCTGTAGAAGCACTGCCACTCTCAGGTCCCCCCACTCTTGAGCCCCCTACAAGTTGGTTTCTTAGTGCTGCCCTGGTGTCTTTTCCTTCCTCTTTATCCATCAATGATTGAATGGCCCATCGGATGATTTCTGGACTTGGTTTTGTGCAAAGTTCAATATTTTGGCCCGGAATTTGCCCCAAATGGAATTTTAATCTGTTGATGCCTCCTGACATATGCTTGCCACACAACTTGCAAGTCAAATACATTCTATTGACCGCCCCAGTTTCGGGTATAACATCAGGCTCACCAAACTCCCACATAGAATCCAAAATCCTCGGCATTTTGTTTTAAACTTTGAGCTGGAATTTAAAGTTTAAACCTGGGCACAAAAAAAATTGAAACAAATTCAAATCAGCAAAATATAATTAGTAATTTGTATTGCACTCAGAATTTAGAAACAAATTAGTAAATTTAAAATTTAAATTACAAATTTACAGTAATTTTAATTTTTAATTTTTTAAATTTTTAGACCCACCGAACAGTGAACACTTAAGCCATATATATTTAATATTTATTATTATATGTTAACACTGTGGGCTCAATTTCTGAGCTAGCATTCTTCAAGTGGGACTGATATCCTTCACCAAAAGGGGACTGATATGCTAGAGTCTTGTTATCAAGCTGAATGAAGGAGTCAAGGACTGTGTGTTTTCATTATTTGACTGATATAAAATTATAAATAACTTAACAGCTATACTGTTTGAGAAAATAAAGTTATAAACAAAAACATATGTATCTCTTTTAGCAAACAAACAAATGTCAAAAACATACCTACAGCGGCCAGCCTACCTCACTCAAACTGTTCGATGAAAGTTCTCTGGAGTCTGAGAGTCTGAGACAGATTACACAAAACTTTGGAAAATTTATTGGGTATTTAATAATTAATATATCTCCAGGAGGGTATCACCGTATCTTACAATGGTCATAAGTTGTTAAAACTTAACAGTGAACGCTGAGCGGCTGAACAGTTGTATAATATACAATGACATAAATATTAAATATACATAACAGTTATTTGAATTTTGGATAATGGGCACAGTGAACGCTGAGCGGCTGTCGCTGAACAGTTATAATATATATAATATACATAAATAATAAATATACATAAATGATAACAGTTATATATATTTTGTCGATTTGTTATTTGGATAATGGGCCATGGCTTTCCGCTGCCCGCTATTAATCATAATGTATTAATAATTTAATACGTAGCTTTTAATTTTTAACAGCGTATAGTCTGGACTCTGAGGCTCTGAGCATACCTTGAGGCTTGCGGGGGCTCCTCTTGAGTCTTGACTCTTGCAATGGCAACGTTGCAACTTGCAAATGCACACCGAAAATTTGACAGTTGAAACCCTCGATTCTCCACAGCGGAACAAGCCAAAACACAGTGAAAAACTAAAACGAACGATTTCCGGCTTTTTATGCCCGCGGACATAAATTTTTTAATGCCAGCCGATTTTTTCAATCGACTCCCGATTAAATCGGGATTAATTCGATTTTATCGCGATTTTTTCGTTTCTTAAAAAATCGTCAAAAAGTCGGCCGATATAATCGTTTCGCCCAAAAAATCGCATTTTTAGGAATAAATCCCGATTTTTTCGGGACTTTTTCCACACTGGTACCCATGACTTGGGTAAATTCCCAACCAACTCCCTTTTGGTGGGTTTTCTCCTCTCGGAAATACCTTCCGAGCTACCCAAATTCCAACACTTCTGAAGACATTCTTTCTTGGAGGAGGTTCAGTCCTATGTTGATCCTTGTCCTTGATTACTTCAACATAACTTCTTGGAGAAACAACACTTTCAATCTTCTTCTCCCTTTCATTTTGATTTGGATTTTGAAGGTTGATGACTTTGCTTTCAGGCTTCTCTTCAACCTTGCTCTGTGGGGGCTTGGAACTTGTGACTTCGTTGCATGGAGCTTCATCTACATAGTCAAGACTTGTCAAAATACTTTCTCTTCTTTCTGATTCTTTTTCCTTCATTTTTAAGTGAGCAATTTCATGTTTCTTTTCATTAATGATATGATTCTTCTTTTCAACATCCTGCATTTACTCCTTCTACCATTCCTTGTGCCTGTTTATTTCGGCTAAAGCTGCGTCAAGCTCCTTTTGCTTTTGAATAACTTCTGCTTCATGTATTTGATTTTCCTTCCTTGTTTTCTGAAGATCACTTAAGGCACTAATCAATTCTCTCTTCATTTCCACTTCTGCTTCTTCTTCTTCCTTGTCGTTAGGTTCTTTATTCTGAGTATCTGATCCCATGAGGAGCGCTCTATCTGAATCATGATTATTATCATCATCTTCATCTTGATCTGCATGCTTCTTTAAGTAAAGGTTTTGAAGCTTCTCCTGAAGATGTTTGACTGATGAGCATTGACCACTTTGGTTTTCACAGAATCTGACAAGGCACTTAGAATCACATTCTTTGCTTTTGTATTGTACCTTTTTTATTCATCTGTAGATGTGTTTCTAGAAATAACTGAATCCCATACATCATATCCAAGAGCTCCCAATTAGACTTCCATTCTAGATTCCCATATTTCATAGTCTATTCCATTGAACAATAGAACTGGACCAACCTGTTTCTCTTCATCAGTGTAACAGATTCTGAACTGGTGCAATGCCAGAGACTTCCTTTGATTGTTTGGAGGCGTGCTTCCTTGACCTTCCCATCTCTGTTCTCCTAAGATCTGCCTTCCACCTGTTAGGCTGTAACCGAAGGAAACTGCTCTGATACCAATTGCTGGAAATACAGAGAGGAATGGTGAATCAATATTTCAGGAATTATTAAAAATTTTACCATTTATAATCATTGCACCATTCATCATCAAATCATAAAAGCAGCAACATAAAACAATATAGAAGCACCATGAAAACATACACATGTGACACAGAGATTTTAGGTGGAAACCCTTCCGGGAGAAAAACCACCGAACGTTTGTCTTCTTTTTCTTATTAATTCAATCTTCTTTTACAATGTACTGGCACCAACCAGTATGCAAGCACCAACTTGCGAGGCACTGACCTCAATCATCAACGGGCACCCACTCGCTTCAGGAACGGACCTGATGGAAGCACCCACTTCTGACAACGTTCACAAACATCGATAAACTAGAGGCACCAACCCCCAAGTTGTTCTCAAGCAACCACCTGAAGGAAGCCAATACTCCCTTACTAGCAAGCCACCACTTGGGCTGAAGGCACCGACCTTCAAATCACTACTTGGACCTCGATTTCATGCATTTTCAAACTGGATTCACAAAGTTACAATTACAAAACATCAAACCTCTTTGCAACACAAACCTTGTCTCAACAGCCTTGCTCAGTACATATACATGTCTCTGTCAAACAATAATATATAAAAACATCTCTGCAAATACAAACCCTCTGCTTAATAATCTGACCCTATCATTCTGCGATACTATCACATGATCATGATTCATAAGTAACAATACAAGCTCTTTCCACTCACCAAATGACTCAAACTGTCGAACACTAGTAGGATCTCAAACTTTGACCACTGTATACTCTGTCCACAATAATATTCTCATACCTACATCAACATATTAATTTGGCATACATCACCAACAATAATATACTCAGCCAATACTATTATAATCCTATCAATAGCATACTCAACAATACATCAAACCCTAGCTCAAACACCAGCTCTGCTCAATACATCAACAACTGCATATTACATGGCATCTCACTAATACATTTAGTCACATTGAGATTGGAAATCTCCTAATAGCTTCCAGCAACAATGCCCTCAGCAGGAGTACAAGCATCAATAAATTTTCATGACAATATAGGGCAATGCCATGATAGTACATGACAATATAATAATAGGTTCAATATCAATATGATTAGTTATAATGCACTTAGCAAGATGCCACTCTATCCTTTGAAGCAACTCTGGTCATCAAAATGCTTACTATCATCAGCTGCACTAACTCTGTCCCACTGTACACATACCCTAACACAAATGTGCATCAACCATAATAGGACCAACACATAGTAATCTCTGCAACCAGAACAAATTCAAGTTTCTTTGTTGCACTGACTTATCTCAGATCCGGAAGCATCCACATATGCTATAGAAGTATGAAGTCAGTCTTCAAAATGCGCAACAGCTCTAGCACCTTGTCTTACTGGATCATGACCATACTCATTCAATACGTAGGTTATCCTCTAATTGCACTTGCATCCCTCAGGCAGAGCGCTCAGACCTTTAGACAAAACCTCAGAATGCCTGTGCCTTAGAGAATCGTTTAGCCACAGAGGGATCAACTCTAATTCTTACTATCAGTAAGTTCAACCACCAGTAGAGGGTATGTATCGGATCAGACAAGATCACTATATGTACTTAATCATAACTAGATCAAAGATAGGCCTTTTTTCATCAGGTTAGAATAAACAGGGTTACACTACAACAAACTATGCATTCACATCATGTCTTTATTCCAGGAAGGAACAATGCACGGGTATAACATTCAATACTATGGCTTCAGTTTTTACACATCACTTTTGATTTCGTTCCAGATTAGCCATGTACTGGGCCTCACACTTTCAGATTACCAAGCACTAGACCATCGCTATGCAGCCATGAAAGAACAACCCACACACTTTAACCTGTGAAAATTTCTGAATCTAACAAATCAGAAAGTTTACTGCAGTAAACTGATTTGCATTACCTACTTGTGTTCTTCATTTTAACAAGTTATTTTAAGAAATATTCAGAAAATATTAACGCAAATACACTGCAACCTACACCAATATACAAATCAAGTACTGAAAAATAAATGAGACAACCACACAAAGGACACTTATTTTTGGACTAAATGTCCCCGGAAAAACCCAATGCAGGAAAATCGATGCAAC
Source organism: Pinus tabuliformis (assembly GCA_031772625.1). Lineage (NCBI taxonomy): Eukaryota > Viridiplantae > Streptophyta > Pinopsida > Pinales > Pinaceae > Pinus > Pinus tabuliformis. The sequence continues at coordinate 720,493,473 of CM062814.1, forward strand.
AGATATGAGGGTTTTATTATTAAGCATATTTCTGAATACAACTAGGGTGCCAAATCCAGCTCACCCAACAGAGAATAAACCCGACAAAAGTACCTCTATCTGGAGACATATATTTTGGCGAATCCAGCAACTGGATAAACAAACCCCACAGGTGACTGCACTATCCCCAGTGCTGTGCAACAATGGCTGCTCCCAGCTCTGCGCTGGAACTATGTCACCTCCTTTAGGAGCTGCGTCACCCTCCTAGTGAGGCTTCTCGACTCAGAAATCAATCTGCTGAACTAATGCTTGATCTGCCTCATAGAAACCCCAGCGTTGCCTCTGCGTGACTGCGTCAACCCCTCTAGCTTCTGCGTCACCCTCCTGGAGCTGCGTTGTCTCTCCCTGGTGTTGCACTGCCTCTCTGTTATGTATTCTCGGCCTTGGACGAAAGTCCCGCTGCCGAACTGCCCCTCTCTGCACTAAAAGCTTATTTTGAAATTCTTAGCAAACCACGCCCCAAAATTTCGATCTAGCTCAAGTGCTGCTCTACCTGTGTATGTTCTCCAACTGACCCCAAGCCTTCCTTTATACTTTTCGTGTTGATAAATCAACGACCATGATCTAATCTCTAATCAACGGCTAAGATTAAATTAGATTTGATCCTCGTCACTTAGAAGCTTTTCACCCATATTTACATTAATTCACTTTACTTATTTTAATTTCCTAAGTTTTAACTTAGGCACCATTAAAAATAATTAATTATTTGAATAACATGCACTTCAGGTGGAATTTCTCCAAACGATTTTTGGGTCTTAGAGATTTCATGTGTTCTAGCCCCTCCGCAAAATTTCGGAGCTAGGGCACATCCGATGCTACCCAAAAAATCAACACTCCCTCTTAGCGAGGAATGTGCTCTAGCAATACTTCCCAGCAAAAGTATCACACTGATCCACGACATCGATCCTCTGCGCCGCTGATGCTCGGCTTGCTGCCCTTCATCCACTACGCTGCTGCAATTTGTACTGCTGCCCATGACACTGCCACTGTCACTGCTGCATCTGTATTGCAACTCCCTCTCAATATGCTGCATCATGCTGTCCATAGCACTGCCACTGCTAACTGCTGCACTGTAACTCAGTTGCTGAGAAGTAAGCAACTGAAAATCCACCCAAACGCTGACATGCTGGTCAGTCTGGATGCCCCTTGACGCTGAAGCTACCTCTGCTGCTAATCTGTGCTGACCCTCTGATGCTACTGCACTGCTGTTGTATCTGCTCTGTGCCTTCCGCACTGCTGCAACACTCCACTGCGCTGCTTCAGACTTTGGCACTCTAGCTCTGCCACTGTTGCTCCATCATCCCTTGCACCAACTGACTCCCGTCATTAAGGGCTCCCGTAGCCATATGTGATCCAAGACTTTGGGCACCTCAAGGTTCTTGCCCCCCTGTAGCTCTTTCGAACTACAACTCTAAATCTCCCCACCTCCCTCCTGGAGATGCAACTGCCATCTCTGCCAAATGAATGTCGAACTGGTTCTCTTCTCCCTCTTTCGCTGTTGCCCCAACAAAACTCGGATATGGATTTCTTTGGTGCTAGAAATCCTCTAAGGAACAAGCTCCCTCTGAATTTCGATTTCCTTCACGGAAATCTTTCTGTCAGCCACTATTGAACCACCCCTTTGATGTCTCTTTGTTGCTGCACAACACTGGATCTAGATTTCTTGGCAGGAAATCTTCTGAGGAACTGATTCCCTCTACTTTGCTTCTGCCCCACTAGGTACTGTTTTGCACCAACAAAATCAACACCCCACCAACAACTCTAGATAAAATCTGCACTGCATCCCCAACAACTGGAAAACTGAGTCTCAACAGTCTCTGCGCTGGCCCAGTAACCATTGCGTTGCCTTCTGCAGCAACAATGTCACCCAATCAGGCTGACGCAAGTTCTGCGTGAGCCTTCCTTGGTGACTGCGTCACCCCTCCTCTGCTCTCTTGGCCTGAAACTGCGCTATCTCTCAGGACAACTGTCTTCACGCACATATTTTTCCTGTCCTTTCGCTGATGGCTTCAGTCCTCCTTGATCTGCAATCGCTCTGATACCATGTGAAAATTTCTGAATCTAACAAATCAGAAATCCTACTGCAGTAAACTGATTTGCATTACCTATTTGTGTTCTTCATTTTAATAGGTTATTTTTAGAAATATTCATAAAATATTAACGCAAATACACTGCAGCCTACACCAATATACAAATCAAATACTGAAAAAATGAGACAACCACACAAAGGACACACTTATTTTTGGACTAAGTGTCCCCGAAAAAACCTAATGCGGGAAAACCAGTGCAGCTGATATGAGGGTTTTATTATTAAGTAGATTTTTGAATACAACTAGGGTGCCAAATCCAACTCACCCAACAGAGAATAAACCTGGCAGAAGTACCTCTATTCGGAGACAGATATTTTGGTGAATCCAACAACTGGATGAACAAACCGCACAGGTGATTGCACTATCCCCAGTGCTGTGCATCAATCGCTGCTCCTAGCTCTGTGCTGGAACTGCGTCACCTCCTCTAGGAGCTGCGTCACCCTCCCAGTGAGCCTTCCTGGCTTAGAAATCGATCTGATGAACTAATGTACGATCTGCTTCACAGAAACCCCAATGCTGCCTCTGCGTGATTGCGTCAACCCCTCTAGCTTCTAAGTCACCCTCCTGGAGCTGCGTTGTCTCTCCCTAGTGTTGCACTGCCTCTCTGTTATGTATTCTCGGTCTTGGACGAAAGTCCCGCTGTCGAACTGTCCCTCTCTACACTAGAAGCTTATTCCGAAATTCTTAGCAAACCACGCTCCAAAATTTCAATCTAGCTCAAGTGCTGCTCTCCCTGTGTGTGTTCTCCAACTGACCCCACGCCTTCTTTTATACTTTTCCGGTTGAGAAATCAATGGTCGTGATCTAATCTCTAATCAACGGCTAAAATTAAATTAGACTTGATCCTCGTCACTTAGAAGCTTGTCACCCATATTTACATTAATTCAATTCAATTATTTTAATTTCCTAAGTTTTAACTTAGGCACCATTAAAAATAATTAATTATTTGAATAACATGCACTCTGGGTGGAATTTCTGCAAACGATTTCTGGGTCTTGGAGATCTCATGTGTTCTAGCCCCTCCACAAAATTTCGGAGCTAGAGCACATCCGATGCTACCCAAAAAATCAACATAAACCACAGATTGTTGCACTGAATTGGATCGTTATGATTCCACACATAGAACTAAGGTGTACTCGCACATTCATCAGATTGATCCCACATTCATCAGATCGAACCCACATTTATCAAATCAAACCCACAAACATATGCTTTGCGTGCAAGATCATTAAGGAAACGAGGTACACATTACCTAGAAACATAAGTAAGCTTCATTCAATGATTTATTATCACAGAGTGTACTCTTTATCGTATCTTGGCATACAATTTATGCATCCGTAGGTAGACTCTTTGTGCGCTGAATCAAAGGATCAAAAACACCATATGTGACATCAGAACAAACTGACTTAGATCAATACAACAATTACTTCATCACCAACGACCACCTATGCCATAACATACAAAAACAAAAATAGATTGATCCTCAGATGAATAGGTCTTCAGGTCTAGACCTTCATAGCACCAAATCACCTTTCAATTTAGAGAACACATGCCACTTTTTTCGATCAATTGAATGCCTCATATATATTTTAATGTGGGGGGCTTTTTAAGGGGGGGCCAACTTGCCATATCTTAATTTTAAAATTAAACCATCCCTAATATTTAGGGCCGACCATATCTTGAAAAAATAGTTTTATAAATTGAAATTTATGGCCCTTTTTCCTTGGATAATTTCTCTTAATGCTTTGTTTATGATATATATGTACATTACATTGGCCTTGTTGTAGTCTAGCCTCCAAATTGGTCATTGAAATTGGACAAGTCATAGAAAATTTGTTAATTTTAGTTAACAATGGTATGTTCTATGCTTAGCACAATTACTTCAATGTCCTTTAGCAGCCCAATGACAATTTCCAATTTAGTTTTCCAATAGCAATCACATTAACCATAAATCACATTGACAGTAACTGTAGATAGAACATGAATAACAAAATGCAGAAGACAAGCCAAGACAAGAGAACACCAGATTTGGCGGATGCCAGGGAAAAACCCCAAGATGGGGAAAACCCTTTGATCAATTCTTCTTATTATTATATCAAATGTTCAGCAGAGAGAGAGTACAAAAAGTCAAAATTGACTTGCCAAATCAAAGTCAAAACAACCTTGTCAAATCTGCAGTCAATTGTAGTCAAATTCAGCCCTAACCAGAAAGTAAAAAATGGTCAACATAGCAGCAAAACATCCCCTTTGAAGTTCGGTCCAAGGCAGTCAAACTGGGCCTGAATAGGTTGTCAAAGTCAACCCAAAACAGTCCCAGAGTCAGTGGTCAAACTTGGTCAAATTCTACCTTGGAAATCTGCGGTCAACCTGTAATTTATCTCTGCAACCAAAGTGCTCAGATCACCTCGTTTTTTGTGCCAAATGGTATTGCCTGCCCAAACAGAAAACTGCCCAAAAGATCGAACTCAAATTCTGCTTGGAAAGCCAAAGTCAGTGCTGGTCAACGCTGGTCAAACTGTAGGAGAATTCTAAAATTTTCGGCCTTGTAATTCTGCCCTGAAATTCGTCCTCCTTGCCACGTGTGAGCGAAAAAATATGCCCAATAGCTGTACAAACCAATGAGAGAAGGAGAGAGACAAATGTGTGAGTGAGTGACGTGCCAAATGAGGTTTGAGGTCACTTATATTTATACAAGTTGTTGAGGGTGAAGTGACATGTCCATTAGACATCATGAGCCTACATGATGATGTGACTGACCTTGACAATTTGCACGTGTGGGCTTGATCTGAAAAACATATTTTCCCTTGTCTAAATTTGATGATCTTTAGGTCGATTTTGGTCCTCTCAAAAAGAGGAATTCAATGCAACCATCATCTCCATCAAATGAGCTGTCCAAAATGGAATTTGGCCCTAGTTTCCAATTCTAACATAACTTCTAGATGTGATGCATGCCACAAAATGCTAGTTTTCCTTCCTATTTACTACATATGCCCATATAAATGTTCAATTGAAACATATATAGCTTCCTTTTGTGGAAATTATGGAATTTCCCTCTTAATGCAAGGTATTATTCAATTTTAGACATGTGGTATGACTTGCATCCCTTTAGATGTCTTACATTAGCTATTTGATGTAGACTATCCCCTTCTTCTTTTGGTATTTGGATGGAATGTAGGCCATTGCAACAAAGTTTGGGGGTTGTTTCCCTTTAAAACCTAATCTTCCACTAGAAGATAAAAATTAGTACTACTAATTGTTGAATTTTCAATACTAGAAACTGATCTTGTAATCTTGATAATTACATCTAATGATTTATAATTAAATTATCTCATGTCACATGAATCATTAATCAATTATACATAGAAAATATCAAGAGTAGAACAATGATAACAGTAGGATCATAAAGAGACAGCCAAACACAAGAGGCACCAATTTACCTTGGGAAAACCCAACCTTGAGAAAAACCCAACAAACTTTTCTTCTAAGGAGAATTCAACCTTCAACAAAAGTTTACAATAAATATTGTCTAGAAGTTTGTGCCAATTCTCAAGCCTAACTACCAGTCAAACCCGTTCAAAATTATTCCAAAATGTAACTGCTAGTCAAAACCTTCAAAACAGAGAAGTCAATGCTGGTCAATGCTAGTTAAAGCTAGTTAATAGATAGAATTTCGGTCAACATAGATCTTTGGCCCCGTGGTCAACACTCTAAAGTCAATTCGGCTTGTGGTCAACGTCCTGAGGTTAGATCCAAGCAACATATAGATTCGGTCAATAGTCAAACTTTGTCAAGCTTCTCAAACTTTCAGATTGTAGTCAACTTCGCCCTTCTTCTCTGTCCAATTGTGTGGCTGCTTTAGATGAGATATTAATTGTTGATTGGTTGATCGAATTGGGATGTCTTCGTGTTTATGTATAGTGATCAAATGAGTGCCCTTTTGACCAAGGGTCACCTCCAATGGTGGGGCCGAGTTAGGCTTCTTGGAACCTACAAAAACCAATATAAAAATTGAATTTTCTTTTAATATTTATAATTTCTTTTTGCTGATTTGGAAGGCTCCTTGGCATGCAGGAATACCTCCCGATGCTACAAAAATCAACACTCCCTCTTAGCGAGGCATTTATTCTCCTGCAACAGATTTTCCTTTAGTTGAGAATTCTCCTTCATAAGAAAAGTTTCATAAGGTAATTATGTTGATGTATATAGATTCAAATGGTGTAGACAATGGGACTTGTTAACACACAATCTAGCAGGGCCCTAAGGAATAGAAAACTACTAGACTAAGTGACAACAATGGGACAATGACTCACTGTCACCTCTGTCAAGGTCCCCTGCTCTTTAAGGACTTTCACCGATGGGAGGAGTCTCAAGTAGGAGGGGAATCATTTAGGATGGGTAGATCAATGATTTATGTATGAGGTGATGCCACCAAGCCAATGCAAGGAGAGACACAATAATGGTTTGATCTTCAAAGAAGCTAAAAGCTCTCCAAGAAAATTTATAGAGATCAAGGCCTAGGGTTTTAGATATAATGATGGAAATAGGTGTTCATAAAGTCAAGACTTTAGGAGGTGAGGTAGGACCTCTAAAAAAAGGTCTATGTGATGATTTAACACTTCCAAAAAGCTCTTCGCTTTCTTTGAAAGATTAAAGAAAGACTTGCGATAGACTTAGAGTTTTATGAATAATTGTGGGAAGAAATGCTTCTAAGGTGTTCATTATGTCAAGGCAAGGGAGAAAGGGTTTCTTGTGATTTATTTCATTGAATACAAGGCTCATACAACCCTCAAGAAATCCACCTATCCAAGGAAATACAAGCTAGGTTTCCCTTCTAGGTCACAAGAATTTATGGATGAATTACCATGAGAAATCAATCAAAATTGGAGATCCTCTAGACAAAACCTCAAAGAAGAGTTTTGTCTAAATGAAATCCAAAACTTCCCTCTCTAAGGAATTTTGCTTGATGCCCTAGCTAGTCCTCCTAGGAAAGAAGGGTCCAAAATTCGAAGAAGAGAAAAGATGGAGAAAAGAAGTGTCGATCACCAAACTTCTTGGACTAGCGCCTAGTTTTTTGTGTTATGGAGTCTAAGATGATTCAAAATTGGCCAAAACCGTCCTTAAGGAGGCTAAAGATCGATGCCCTATCAACCAACCTTTAACATTTACCCACTCAAGATTTATGGAGTTTCATGGAAGAAAGACAAAATTAAATCCACCACGAACATTCATCATTTGTCATGCAATTGTTAACCAAATATCTTTTCAAAATGATTTTCAACAAATTAGGGCACAAGAGCATTAACTACCTGCAACAATTCCATACATTAGTGTTAATTTTAGGTATGTTCTATGCTTAGAGCAATTTATTTCAATTTTCACAGTTAGCTCAATATCTTTTCCAGATTAGCAATCACATCAGCGTAATAGTAAATTGCAGATAGAACATAAACATAAATCGCAGAAGACAAGCCAAGACAAGAGGACACAAGATGTGGTGCTACCCAGGGACAAACCCCAATGTGGGGAAACCCTTAATCAATTCTTCTTATATGTTCTTCAATAGTTCAGCAGAGAGAGAGAGAGATAGTACATATATGATAGAAGTCAACACTTTGACTTATCTAAATAAGAGCATATATCATCTCTAAGAAGATGATACATGAGGTAGTTGAACTCAATTAAAGACATGCTGCTTCAACTAATTCTCCAAGGTGATTCCATCACCATGCTGCACCTATCATTGTGTTGCACCTCGTCATCACGCTGTACCTCACTGTGCTGCACCCATCATCACTATGCTGCATCTCATCATGCTTCACTAATCATGACTGTACCCATCACTGTACTGCATCTCCTCATGCTGCACTATGTTGAGCTCTTCATTGCACTATGTTGCACCCAAATGCATGCTGCAATACCTCATCATCCTGCTGCTGCAATACATTCTTGCTGCTGCTATATGCCCATCATTACCATGCTGTCCCATTGTTGCACCATACTACACCATGTAGCCTTCATCATGCTGCCACCTATCACATCATTATGCTATTGTACATACTATGCACAGATCTTCCCCAAGCCTATCCATGCTGTCTCTTGTTCTGAGGTGATAAGGCCTGCTGCCTATCACAGTATAGCTGTCATCTACAGCTCACTCCAAAACCCCTTGATTTGCAGTCCAAACAATCTTGATTGGGCTTGGCCTCAATAGCCCGACACACATCTCCTTGATCCTAGAGACAACCCTGTTCAGGACCTGTTTGCACCCTCAAACAACCCTCAAACTAATCCGTACTTCCACAACAACTTGGCCTCTGATCTAAGCTCTCCATGCTGTCCTGAAGTGACATTACCTTGCTGTCTCTTCTTGCTGTGACTAGGGCATCCTGTCATCATCTTTGTGGTTGCATTTAGCTATGTATAGACTGCGGCTAAGTCTCCTTTTTGCTGCGTCTAAGGGCTGTCCTAAACCCTTCCAAAACAGCGTAGGATGACTGCGTTTAGGTCTTACCTTGCTGCGTATAGATGATCCTCTAAACAACTCCCTTTTTGCTGCGGCTAAGTAGCCTCTATTGACTGTCGTTAGGACATCCTGTAGATAGCGAGTTAGGGCAGGCTAGGGCAGCGTATAGGTGCTGTTGGCTTGATGGGCCCTGACCCAGGTTCAGCGTTAGTCAGCCAAGCAAATCCCTACACTACTGGCCCTTTCGGCATTAGCCCGCGGAGCGTGGACTGAAGTCTCACCCGAAGCAGTATGGGGGGATGCAAGAACCAAGTTTCCGCACCCTGAGATGGTCGTGATGTCGATCTATACTTCCTGATCCTGCCTTTGTGCAGATCGATAAGCCTTTAGGGCTTATCGATGTTCCTTCTCTTTCGTCCTTCAGTACCTCCGTGAAGGTACTCGACTGATCTTCGCGCAACCCTAACCCGAGGTCCAGGCACTTACGTGCCTCTGTGATTGAGTTATTGTATAAGTTCCCAAGTTATCTTAAGGGTTACCTAATCTACCATGCATTTGCAGTTACCTTCGCGTAATCCTTTATTCTTGCTTGTGTTCAATTAACAGATATAATCAGATACATTCACGCATCAAATAAGCATTATAATGTAAACCCAGATCGTAACATAATATAATCAGATACATTAAACAGAGAAAAAATACACAGTGATTGCAGAATAATTCTCTTTATTGATATCTCAAGTTCAGTACAGACTCTATCCGCCCTGCGCACACAGCTGCAGGGGTTCGCGCACTCAGCTGCGGACTTCCACCCTAGGCCTCTGCGCACTCAGCTGCAGAGCCTTTACCTATGCTAAGACTTGAGAATACTTAGAACTTCCTACCCAAAATCCTTCTTGTTGTTACTACTCCCTTAGAATCTTCTAAGACTCCCTTTTTATACAATCCCATGGTTCGCAAACCATGGGTAGATCTTTACAGCCGACATGAGACTTCACAAAACAAGGGCGGACAACCCTTTGACCTCTTTGCGCTCCGCGACCACAAAATGCGGAGACTTTACATCTTTATTACAAAATTTGGGCCTTCTGCCCCAAAACATGGGCTTTTAGCCCCAAAACTGGCTCTTGGGGGAACCCATTCCCAACAGGCCCCCAACACAAACATGGTGACTCGCCCTCGAGTCACTCTGTGGGCGCGAAGATCTTGGCGCGAAGACCCCCCAGCTCAACCTGTACGACTGCTACCTTGGTGGTGCACTGCGTGGCCGCCTACTTTATTTCTTCGACCAACTGCTCTGTTGCTGGCCCTGCACTGTCAGCCTGCAGCTTCTGCTGAGTCTCCTGCAGACTAGCCAACTTGCCTTCAATGGAGGCCGTGATCAAGTAGGCCTCGTCCAACCAAGGCTTCAAGCACGCCTTCAACACTGCCTCTTTGTGTTGAGCTGCATCTACTTGCTCCTTCAATGCCTTGGCCTCCTGTAGCTTCACGAGTCTCTGTGTGAGGGCAACAGTATGCGCTGTCCCTTTTACCTCATCGTAGCGCTGCTGCAGCTCTCGCGCCTCTGTTTCCAGCCTCTGCACAGTAGGGTCTTCTTGTAGGCTGGTTAGTACTTCGAACGACTGTTCAAAAAGCATTGTGCAGTCTGCCACTGCACTTTCTACTGCTGCTATTGCCTCTGTGATAGCAGTCGCGCGCTGCTCCTTGACTTCCGAAGGAGTCGAAGGCTGGATGTTGAACTGCAATTCTGCAATTTGGAGGTTCAGCTCCAACTGAACCTTTGCCAATTCTGTGCGAGTGTTGCGCACCCCCGTAGTGAGTTTGCGAACATGCACATCTATTGGCTCATCTGCAGGAATGGCCAACTCCAGGACCATTCGGCATGCTTCCTCCACGACCTGGACTATGCGCTTGTTCTTATCAGTCACGTTGTTTGCAGTGGCGATGGCAGAATCTCGCTGTATGACCATCTGAGCATTGTTAATGATCTGCTTGTTGATCACTTGCAAAGCATGCTATTCGCGGGCCCTCAGCTCCACGATCACCCCATCCTGCAGCAGGTGGAGTGCCTTGCTAGGAAGTGCTGCCAAGTTCAGCCCTACTCCCTTGAGTGCGCTGATAGCGGGCCTGTCAGCTTCGGTCTCTGTCGTTAGTGCCCCATCTGGCAACACTATGGCTCGAGAGTCCTTCGCATGCAACATCCCGACGGCTTCTGAAGTACCAATGGCCAAACTGGTGGATGTCGCGCCGGTCTGTGTTGCCCGAATCTGCAGCTCTCGCAGATTCGCCTGAATGGCCCCCAACGCCTGCTGCTGTTGCTGCTCAAACTGTTGCAGCAGTTCCACGGTGGCATCCCGCACTGTATCCCCAATGTCGTTCAGATCCCCCTCTGTTAGGGTGATCAGGTCCATGGACGTCTTGCTGGCCTTGGACTTCTTTCGCGGCCCTACTTTTTCTTGTCCCCTTGGATGCTTGATATGGAACGGAGGTGTTTGCGGGTCCGCTCCTCCCTGTTCTGTCAGATCGTCCTCTTCTTCCTCTTCTTCTGGGGAGGGCGACTTCTCTTTGTCGGAGCCGCACTCCTCTCCTCCTGTCTGTCCACCTGTCTCCTGTGTGGTAGCGCGGTCTGCCCTAGCCTTATCCTCAGCCTCCTTCCTCCTTTTCTCATCCAGCTGCTCCATCTTGAGCTTGGCTTCATCCTTCTTCCGTTGTGCGGCTATCTTGCTGGATCCTGTCGTTAAATCCGAGGCAGTGTGCCATTATGCCGGCCAACTGTCAATAACTGCTTGAATCGCATCATCCGTAGCTAAGTAGGGCAAGTCATGCCACTTCTGCTCGGGGTCCTTTCGCGCCCTGATGGATACATGGTGGAAATCAGCCTTAAACTCCGCGTACGGCTGTAATTTATCAAAGACAGTAGGCGACAACCGCGGCTTGCAATTGATGGCCATGTGCACATTCATCTCCATCAAGATCCAAAAGATCTTGTTGTCCTTGATCCGCTGGGGATCCTTAGTCACCCATAGCGAAGCGTACTTCGCGGCCTCAGGTAGGTTCAGCGTGACCGAGGGAAATTGGCTGTCTTTGGGTAGCTCCCAGGCTACCAGCATGATGGACAGCAAGAGCCACGCATAGTGGAAGGTCTTGCTGAGATCCTGCGCCTCGCGGTAGTTCGCGAGGAACTCACTGCAGAGGTAGTGCGCCCAATTAAACTGAACCCCCTCTGCGCATTGGGCCACTAGAGCTACGACGGGCACTGGTACTTCATCGGAGCGACACTTTCGCATGACCTTCCCTGCCAATATTTGTGTGGCCACTTTGACTGCAGGGTCGGAAATACTTGTAATCGCATAGCTGCGCGGCTTCTTTACTAGTCCGAACTTCTTCTTCATGGCCTTCGTGAGGGCCAGTTCACCCGCCTTTCCACCAAACATCATAGCTGGATTCTCCCCTGAATATGGCAGCCTCGTGATTCTGTGGATCAGTCTATCAGTGATGGGTATTGGCTCCTCCATCCAGAGACACCCATCATGTACCAAGCACAACAACTGCTTGATTACCAGCAAGGTAATGGGTGTGCGATTGTAGTGCGGCACCCATAGCAGGTTGAGCAAGCTTGCCTTATCCACTCCTTTGAGCCACTTCCGCGGTTCTAACACGGTTACCCTGTTGGTCTTATGGAGGACATAGTGCATCAGCTGGTCTGTCGCTAAGTGAGGGAATCGCTCAATATCAACTAAGTCCCAGTCCTCCAATTTTAACATTGGAATCCGTGCCAAGCGCGGTCCTTAAAAAAAATCTTGTCTGGCAGTAGAGGTGTGTACAAGGTGACCTTGCTCTCATCAATGTCCTTAGGCACCTTGGCCTTGCCCCTACGCGGAGGGACGTACTTAGGAAATTTAGTAATGGGGTCAAACCCCTCAACTTCAACGTCCTCCGTGTCGATCCCAAGATCCTCATTGTCCATTGGGATATCCCCAATTTCTTCCTCCTCCAGTTCCAGGTTAATGGTTTTGCCCTTTTCCTGAGCGGTGGGCTTGTCCTTCGGCGGGTTTCTCCTAGGTGACGCGCGCATCAGTGGTGTTGCGGCTTGCTTTCCTTTCTTGCCTTTCGCACCTTCCTGGGTCTGGGTAGGCCTTGGTCTAGGCGACCGTGGCGACTTGGGTATCTCTGCAACCTCCGGAGCAATTCCCTCTGCTTCCATAGCAACCTCTGGCACAACCCCTTCAGCTGTCACTGCTTCCCCAATATCTACGGTTTCTGCCGGTGTCGACATGACGCTATCCAACAGTTCTTGGGTCTCCTTTGGTAATTGCTCAAACACCGAACTCACTATCAGAGCTCAAACGCCGAACTCACTATCAGAGCCTCAAAGAATTCATGGTTCATACATGTCATGTAATTTATAGACCCTTTTGAATTCAAATCGGACCGTTCCCCCCAAAATCGGGTCAGTAATGCTAGATTGGCAGCAGATTTTGAAGGATCTCGCCCATAAATTTCGTCTTAAATGCCGCCCCCTACTCCATTTGGCCGTTTTTCCGTCGTCAAATCATGAACAATGACTTTAATGGTCACTTTCCGGCTGACCTGCGCGGTTTCATCCCATTCCGCGCAGCCTTCGGCGCGCTCGCGTGGTCTCTGTGACATCCCCTCATTTCGTGCAGTTCCTTCATCGCGTAGTTCCCCGACCCGGGCAGTGTAGTTTATAGTCCTACGCCTCCTTTCAGCTGCTTGGAGCGTTAAGACTGTGCTTCCTTCATATAGTCATCTAGCCGGATCACCAGTGTATGGCTTCAATCGGCTACCATTCACTTTTCCTGGGAAGGGCTCCCCATTTAACTTAACCAACTGAACTGCTCCACCGTCAGTAATCTCTTTGATGACATAGGGCCCCAGCCAGTGCATCCTAAATTTTCCTGGAAATTTATCAAACTTGCTATCATATAGCAAAACTAGATCATTTACCTGGAAGGTGCGTAGTTTAATGTGCTGATCATGCCATGCCTTTTCGCACTCCTTTTGAACTTGTTGATGAAATCCAGCTAGAAATCGATCCTCTTCAAGCTCTGCTAGCTGCGCGAGCCTCTCTTCCAAGGCTTCGCGGTCCGCCATTCTTGTGAGTGCCGCTATGCGTAGACTAGGTACAATGTATTCCATTGGCATCATAGCTTCTACGCCATACACAAGTTTGAAAGGCGTTTGCCCAGTCAACTTCTTGCAAGTCGTTCTGTAGGCCCATAGCACCATGGGTACGCGCACATCCCAGTCATTTCTCTGAGCATTGCAGACCTTCGTCAGTGCGCTCTCCAGTATCTTATTGAATGCTTCCACCGTCCCATTAGCCTGCAGATGATAAGGCGTACTTTTTTGATGATACACTTAAAATTCTTCTGTCAACGCGCTGATTGTTTCGTTAAGAAAGTGCGTACCGCGATCGCTCATCAAGATTTTTGGATAGCCAAATCTTGTCAACACATATTCAAAAAGAAACTTCGCTGCTGTCGCGCCGGTACAGTCCTTCACAGGTTGCGCTTCTGCCCATCTGGTCAAGTACTCTGTCGCGGTGATGATGTACCGCGCACTTGTTTTCTTCCCTGGAGGCTGAATTGGTCCCACAAAGTCAATCGCCCATTTCTTGAATAGTTGTAATGTCACCTGCGGTGTCAACGGCAGTTCATCCCTTTGCGATGGCCTACCAGTCCTCTGACATGCGTCACAGGCCCTACAATAAGCTTTCGCGTCCTTATGCAGAGTTGGCCACCACAATCCAGCACGCAGAACCTTCTACGCTGTCGCTTTTCCTGCATAATGTCCTCTTGCAGCTCCTCCATGAGCCTTCGCGAGGATGCTACTCCGCTCAAAGTCAGGTACATAGCGTCGCAATATTTCATCAGACCCCATTTTGTACAGATGTCTTGCAATGACGGAAAAGTCTGTTGCACGCACTACTAACTCCTCCTTCTGCTGGCTTGTATACCCTTCTGGAGCAGTCCCTGTTGTCAGGAATTGTACGATATCCTCAAAGTCACTGTCAGCGACGCGTACCGCAAAGAGTTGCGCGTCAGGCAGGTCTTCCTCCAAATTAGTGGGCTCCTCTCCTGTTTCGATGCGTGACAGATGATCTGGTCCCACGTTCAATCGTCCAGGCTTCACAATAACTTCAAAATCATTCTCCTGAAATAATTGTTAGCACTTGAGATTTCACCCTAGGCTGAGGAAGGTAAACCTTCAAGGCAACATCAAACCATTTCACCTCGTAGCTAGCCCTACGGGGTATGAGAAGGCTCTCTCCGGTCAAACTCGGTAGATCTTTCAATAGGATGAGCTGACCCAATTAGGAACACTGATATTAGGCTAGTAAACTGATAAGGAGGGTTGATTTAAAGTTTTTGGGGTTTTTGGTGGCAATTGGAGGGAGTGCAATTCAGAGTGTGGGGATTGAGCTCAGTTTTTGCAGGTGGGTCTTTGGGGCAAGGAAGGAGTTTGTGCTGATGCCTTTAGCTGAGATGGATGATCAAGGAAGAAAGAGAGGGAGCTAAAAAGGGCAAACAATGACTTTGAATCCTCTTTAGACAGTGGAAAACATAAATATTAAACAAAATTGAAAGCTGAGCATGGCATGCATGAATTCAAACTTTATCACTTCTTTTGTTTAATTAGCAGCAATAGAATAAGAGATGGAACACATAAACACACTTACAATGACAAGTAGGAAACACACCATCAACACAATAATCCACAAGAATCCACAATGATGTCTGCAAAACCCTGGCCTTCCTTTTCCTCAAATTGCAGAGATACAAGTAAAATATACAATAGAGCTTCTCCCTCAAGAGTCCAACCATCAAAATGAGGATGAGAAGGCATCATATAGCTGATCTAACTCTTTTCCCCACCTCTAGGGGTCGAGCTCAGCTTCCTAGGAGCAGTTTGAACTAATTCTAAACTAAGAACTAGATAATAGGCAGTCAAAACAACTTGCCTCTAAAACTTAGGAAACTAATCCATGCATTAAATTTTCACTATTTACATCAAAGAAAGTTTTAGAAGTGTCAAAGGAGAGTAAATGTATCCATGTGCCATGAAAATTACCCAACAATCCATCATTTACATACATCAAAAGTCAACCATAGTAAAAACTGAGTTTTGCAGGCCGAAATGGTCAAACTGGCAAAATTTCCCTGAGTGGTCGCGCCCCTTTGCAGCTCTGGTTGAAGGCCTTCCCGGTGTCCAAATCAGGTGCAAGATAGCTCGTTGGAAAGGTCTGGGAGTCTACTTTCCAACCCAAGTGGAATTTCTGAATTTGAAGTTGATTTGACCCCTCAAAAATCATTTCTCCCAAGGCAGCTTTCTGCAACTCAAAGAAGGGGCAGAAAGTCAAAATTTGCATGTATTTTGAGCTTTTGGAGGCCCAAATCTCCATAAAATTTGAAACCCATCCATATCCAAGTGTATTTTGTCATGACAAATCTAAATATGTAGAGTTTTCCTCAATCTGAGCTGTCCCCATGAGTGGTCGCGCGGGGGGTGAGACCACTCAAATGACCAAAACCTGTAAAATGCTAAAAAATGCCAAAAATGCCTCAAAATCCTCAAAATTTCTTGTGTTTGCTGCTGGGAGGATACTAATGAGTATCATGGTGAGTGAGTGATGCCTCAGCCAAGATACGGAGTGGATTGGTCTTCTTCCTCCTCTTGCGGGCCTCGGACAACTTCCTTTGGAGTATCTTCATTTTTGCCTTGCAAACATGCATTCTCGCCCAATAATGATTTTTCATGTTCTGTAGCAGCCTCTTGTCCTCGTTTGCCTTCTCTAACAGCCTCTGCAAGTGTGCATTCACACGGATAAGCATGGATTCCCTCTCCTTGGGCAGCAAGTCACCGGGCCTCCTACGGTTGATGACTTGGTCACTTCGAATCCTCCACATCTCATCCAACTCTTTCTCATCCTCAAGTTGCTTGTTGCGCTGCTCAAGATAGTTTATTGTCCATTGTTAGGGTTTTGGGTAGATTAGATGGAGGGCATTAGGGTTTAGGGAATGTATGTGAGGGAGGGATAGGGTTTAGGTACTGGGGATGGGAAATTTAATATTCTTTGCAAATGAGATAAGATAGAAACATATCATAACAATTGTGAATTTAATGGGAAACAATGGAGGGAATAGATGGGAATCAACACCTTGAAAAAACATCAAACCCTAGCATTATGCCTACATGAACAAGCAGCTACCAATGTCTTCTTTCCTTGCATTCTTGGAGGTATAATCACAAGCATGAGGATCCACAACCACCATCAACCAACAAAACAATTTGTAGAGAGCCTACCTCAACCCAATTTGCAAGTTTGAAGGAGATTTTGAGTGAGTTGGAGGTGATTTTGGCACTTACAGCCTGAGTGGTCGCGCACCTCCTGAGTGGTCGCGCACGTTGTAATTTAACACTGCAGGAGAGCCTCTGAGTGGTCGCGCACCTCCTGAGTGGTTGCGCACATTGAGAGGCCTGTTTGGGGGCCTTCCCGGTGTCGGAATCGGGCGCAGGATAGCTCGTTGGAAAGGTATTTGAGTCTACTTTCCAACCCAAGTGGAATTTTTCAATTTGGAGTTGATTTGACCTGTCAAAAATCAAATCTCCCAAGACTGGTCAAAAAGTGCCCAATGAGGCTGCCTCAAGGAAGAGTGTTGTTGCAGTCAACTTTTGAATACCTTCCTCAACCCCAAATTGAGCTCATGATAGCTCATTGGAAAGCTCTTTGTGTCTAGTTATCATTTTACCCATCAAGCAAGTCATTTGGTCAACCAAGCTAGGAGAAAACTTGATTTTCCCAAGGTCACTTCAGAGGTGCCTTTGATTCTCCTGAGGCAACGGTATTCTTGACATTTCTCTCAAACCATGACACCTGTGCAAAAAGTGAAGGAGGTTTCTCTTCCTTGGCATGTTTTGGACAAAAACCTCTATCAGTTTTGCAAAATTCATCTTTGATTGCTCAGAACCATCATTTTAGTGAAACTTGCCCCGATGTGTGAAACCAGGAATTTTGTCGAAATGGAGCGAAATGAAGGGGATAAGGGGCTTCTAAATTCTTGAGAAAATTTTTGGGAGTAGGGAGGGATGTTAGGAAGCAGGGGAAAGTGGAATCTCAGAGATTGAGTGAGAGGAAGGGGTTCAAAAGAGTGAAACACAGGCCCAACCTAGAAAATTGCCAGGTTGTAGCTAGAAACTAGGGTTTGTGCAAAAATGAGGAATTTGGGGGATCTGAGTGTTGGGAAGTGTTTGATAAGGTACATTAAGGATAGGGGAAGGTGTATGAACATCAGGAAACAAGTTTTGCCGATGATTTGTTCGCCCAAGAGAAACTGCCTTCAAAACCCTAAGAGAGGGAAATGACCTTGCCTGGGCGCAACTGAAGCATGAACAAGGTATCAAATGACCCATTAGACACTGACATGATAATGACAACCCTATGAATGATGATAGACTCAGCTGGATAGTGACATAGACTGACATTTGGGCAAACCCTAGACCTAATGGCTAGTGACCAAATTTTGCTTGAAGACTCACTGAAATGACAAAATTTGACCTTGACAATTCAAAATCACTATGTAAGAGCACATTTGATCACTGGAGGAAGGCTGTAAACACTGACACTAACATTGGCTCCGATTGAGGATGGTAGCTCCTTGGAGGTGCCAAGAACCTTAGACCTCTGGGAGAGCAGACCAGTGCTTTATTCATTGGGCAATGGAGTCATAAACTCAAGCTGAAATGCATGACTGGAAACTGACACAAACTAACTTAACAACAAGACTAAAAATTGACTCATAAAGGACTCATGACTCAACTAGAAACTGACTCGATACTTAAACACAACCGACAAACTGAAAATGATGCTCAAAGTGGAGCTTATTCATCACAACCTACTCTAACAGTTTCATTCATCACCTGATCAAGTGAAATGAAACAACCAATGCAACCAAGTAAGTATTCCGTCTGCTGTTTGAATCCTCCACAAGTGTTCGCCTATGAACAACAAGAGAGAACTACTGAAAGGCAACTCTGATGGCAACTTAGAAATAGATCCGTTGAATGATATGAACTCTCTATCCGCCTCCAAAAACACTGCATAAGGATCTTGAAATTCAAGCACATTGGAACTTAGCTCATACAATGGAGTACTTCTCTTTTCCTCATACCATGCATGCAAACTTTGATCTGAGCCTTGTGACGAGACCCCTGCTGAAAATGACGAAGAAACTGGCTGCCAGATCAAATTCATATCAGCACATTTTTCAAGCTCACATGTAGTCAATGGAGAAAGATTTTGACTGCAAAACTCATCCAAAACATCAGCTATGGGATCATGAAAAACTTGAAAAGACTGCTGCAATCCCATTTCTATTGGTTCCATTGTGATTACATGATTTCCTACATGCTGCTCATCCTGTTCTTTAGAGATTCTACAAAAATTCTGCCTTATAAACTGAAATGCTTCGAAACAAAAGGGTATAGAATCTTCCTGCATCATTACATCATGTATTTCATCCTCCACATCTTCATCTATAATCTGACCTTCATCCTCAACATTAAAACTGAGTGATTGTTGATTTGTTATAGGTTTTTCATTTGAAGATGTACTATGGAATCGACCCTTCAAAAACTGAAATGATTCAAAACAGAATGGTACGGAGTCACCTTGAATCATTAAATCAGCTGCAATTTGACAATCAATGGCTTTCGAGGGTTGCAAATCTGAATATGAGAAGTCTTGAACAAAATTTTCATTGCCCTCAAGATGATCTAAATCAAGACTTGTTGACATTTGATTTCTGATTGCATGGTAGTTATCTCTGATGAACTGACATGAATCAAAACAAAAAGGCAAAGATCCTTCACTTACTTCAAAATTTGCTGCACTTTCCTCGTCACTGTCATAGCTGATATATGATGGTTGAACATTGTATTCAAGCTGCTGAAAATGAACTTCTTCCTCCCACAAACGAGCTGCTGATTTGTCTGCAAGATTAGCTTCTGTTTGGAGAACATAATCATCATCATACTCATCAAACCGAGGCAAATCATCGGTATAAAACATATCATCAAGCATGCAGGTCATATCAACAGTTCTTTCTTCGCCAAGGTGATCTACAAAGCAATCATTATCAGATCTACGACAACTAGGATAAGAAACAAAATGTTTTGGATCAACAACTTGTTCTTCTTCAATCAGCGAGCCTTGAACATCATAAGCATTTCTTGAGGTGACCTTCTCCATCATCTTTTCCACTGCACTTACCAAAATATCAAGCTTCACCTCTAGAGATGTTGATTTTTCCGGATCTATGTTTTTCATCTCTTCTTCCTTCAACCTTGCCTTTTGGATCAACAGATGAGCCTCTACACTTACTGCATTGTTTTGCATCTCGTGAAGTGTTGCAATATCCTTTTCCCTCAACTGAAACTCCATCTCCGGATCAAAGGCACCCGGATAGTGCAAGAGAGCAGATCTAGGAGTAGGTCTTATATCAACTGGGATTGAATAATAAACTTGGTTAAATCTCGCTGAAAACTGTTGTACTGTCTCCCCTGGCAATCTCTTCAGCTGGTTATACTCTTCTACAATCAAGAAAAGGTTCTGCCCAATCATCCACCTATCGAGAAAAACTTTGACGAACTGCTGGAAATCTGAAATGCTTGCATCAGGCAGGGCTTTGAACCAACTCTTCACTTCAGCTTGCAAAGAAAGAGCAAAAAGCCTAATACTGACATCTTCTTCATCAACTTCAAAAAGATCTAGAAAATTCTCAAAATTCTGGACATGTTGCTCAGCGTTGACATTCTTACATTCACCATCAAACATCGGCAAGTATAGATCATAGTTTTTGGGGAAAGCATGAAGAACAGAAGGTAAAACAAGAGGCTTATACCGATCTGGAATTTTACAAGGTGTATGGGTATGTACAGCAGGTATAGAATCAGACTTGGTCGCTTGAGGTTCATCACAAAATTCGGAAAAAGGATCTTGATCAAGCTCAAAGGCATGCAAATCTTTGGTATTCACAATCTTCGAAGGAAAAAAATTAACTGTAGGCCGAGGATCTCTTCTCAAATACAATATGCTTTGCAAAGCCTTCTTGACATTCGTGGGAAAAGAGAAGAAATAATTTATGACAAAGAACAAAATGTCTTGGATGAAATTCCAACTTGAATACCTGATTTTGCCATATTCTCCTTTCATGTTTTTGCTGGTCGGGATCATCCTTCAGTGGAGTCTTTGGATCTGATCTCAAAACTGATTTAGAGTCGCCAGGTGAATGATTTCAGCCTTCCAAGTGTCTGATCGTTGTTCACCATCAACAATCAGATCTGAACTTGATATATGTACTGGGGTAAAATGCAAATGAAGTGCTGCGTTCACAAGCTCACGGAGATTGACTGAAGCAGCGTTTATCTACTAACGCTGATGTAAAACAAGAGCGGTTTCGAAGGCTACCTGGCGTAACTTCAGGCTCCGTCTAAGACTTATGAAACAAACACATCAACCCATAAACAAGTTTGTTCTCCCCAGTATGGTCGCCACTATGTTAGCGCTTGAGATTTCACCCTAGGCTGAGGAAGGTAAACCTTCAAGGCAACATCAAACCATTTCACCTCGTAGCTAGCCCTACGGGGTATGAGAAGGCTCTCTCCGGTCAAACTCGGTAGATCTTTCAATAGGATGAGCTAACCCAATTAGGAACACTGATATTAGGCTAGTAAACTGATAAGGAGGGTTGATTTAAAGTTTTTGGGGTTTTTGGTGGCAATTGGAGGGAGTGCAATTCAGGGTGTGGGGATTGAGCTCAGTTTTTGCAGGTGGGTCTTTAGGGCAAGGAAGGAGTTTGTGCTGATGCTTTTAGCTGAGATGGATGATCAAGGAAGAAAGAGAGGGAGCTAAAAAGGGCAAACAATGACTTTGAATCCTCTTTAGACAGTGGAAAACATAAATATTAAACAAAATTGAAAGCTGAGCATGGCATGCATGAATTCAAACTTTATCACTTCTTTTGTTTAATTAGCAGCAATAGAATAAGAGATGGAACACATAAACACACTTACAATGACAAGTAGGAAACACACCATCAACACAATAATCCACAAGAATCCACAATGATGTCTGCAAAACCCTGGCCTTCCTTTTCCTCAAATTGCAGAGATACAAGTAAAATATACAATAGAGCTTCTCCCTCAAGAGTCCAACCATCAAAATGAGGATGAGAAGGCATCATATAGCTGATCTAACTCCTTTCCCCACCTCTAGGGGTCGAGCTCAGCTTCCTAGGAGCAGTTTGAACTAATTCTAAACTAAGAACTAGATAATAGGCAGTCAAAACAACTTGCCTCTAAAACTTAGGAAACTAATCCATGCATTAAATTTTCACTATTTACATCAAAGAAAGTTCTAGAAGTGTCAAAGGAGAGTAAATGTATCCATGTGCCATGAAAATTACCCAACAATCCATCATTTACATACATCAAAAGTCAACCATAGTAAAAACTGAGTTTTGCAGGCCGAAATGGTCAAATTGGCAAAATTTCCCTGAGTGGTCGCGCCCCTGATCCTGAGTGGTCGCGCCCCTTTGCAGCTCTGGTTGAAGGCCTTCCCGGTGTCCAAATCAGGTGCAAGATAGCTCGTTGGAAAGGTCTGGGAGTCTACTTTCCAACCCAAGTGGAATTTCTGAATTTGAAGTTGATTTGACCCCTCAAAAATCATTTCTCCCAAGGCAGCTTTCTGCAACTCAAAAAAGGGGCAGAAAGTCAAAATTTGCATGTATTTTGAGCTTTTGGAGGCCCAAATCTCCATAAAATTTGAAACCCATCCATATCCAAGTGTATTTTGTCATGACAAATCTAAATATGTAGAGTTTTCCTCAATCTGAGCTGTCCCCATGAGTGGTCGCGCGGGGGGTGAGACCACTCAAATGACCAAAACCTGTAAAATGCTAAAAAATGCCAAAAATGTCTCAAAATCCTCAAAATTTCTTGTGTTTGCTGCTGGGAGGATACTAATGAGTATCATGGTGAGTGAGTGATGCCTCAGCCAAGATACGGAGTGGATTGGTCTTCTTCCTCCTCTTGCGGGCCTCGGACAACTTCCTTTGGAGTATCTTCATTTTTGCCTTGCAAACATGCATTCTCGCCCAATAATGATTTTTCATGTTCTGTAGCAGCCTCTTGTCCTCGTTTGCCTTCTCTAATAGCCTCTGCAAGTGTGCATTCACACGGATAAGCATGGATTCCCTCTCCTTGGGCAGCAAGTCACCGGGCCTCCTACGGTTGATGACTTGGTCACTTCGAATCCTCCACATCTCATCCAACTCTTTCTCATCCTCAAGTTGCTTGTTGCGCTGCTCAAGATAGTTTATTGTCCATTGTTAGGGTTTTGGGTAGATTAGATGGAGGGCATTAGGGTTTAGGGAATGTATGTGAGGGAGGGATAGGGTTTAGGTACTGGGGATGGGAAATTTAATATTCTTTGCAAATGAGATAAGATAGAAACATATCATAACAATTGTGAATTTAATGGGAAACAATGGAGGGAATAGATGGGAATCAACACCTTGAAAAAACATCAAACCCTAGCATTATGCCTACATGAACAAGCAGCTACCAATGTCTTCTTTCCTTGCATTCTTGGAGGTATAATCACAAGCATGAGGATCCACAACCACCATCAACCAACAAAACAATTTGTAGAGAGCCTACCTCAACCCAATTTGCAAGTTTGAAGGAGATTTTGAGTGAGTTGGAGGTGATTTTGGCACTTACAGCCTGAGTGGTCGCGCACCTCCTGAGTGGTCGCGCACGTTGTAATTTAACACTGCAGGAGAGCCTCTGAGTGGTCGCGCACCTCCTGAGTGGTCGCGCACCTCCTGAGTGGTCGCGCACATTGAGAGGCCTGTTTGGGGGCCTTCCCGGTGTCGGAATCGGGCGCAGGATAGCTCGTTGGAAAGGTATTTGAGTCTACTTTCCAACCCAAGTGGAATTTTTCAATTTGGAGTTGATTTGACCTGTCAAAAATCAAATCTCCCAAGACTGGTCAAAAAGTGCCCAATGAGGCTGCCTCAAGGAAGAGTGTTGTTGCAGTCAACCTTTGAATACCTTCTTCAACCCCAAATTGAGCTCATGATAGCTCATTGGAAAGCTCTTTGTGTCTAGTTATCATTTTACCCATCAAGCAAGTCATTTGGTCAACCAAGCTAGGAGAAAACTTGATTTTCCCAAGGTCACTTCAGAGGTGCCTTTGATTCTCCTGAGGCAACGGTATTCTTGACATTTCTCTCAAACCATGACACCTGTGCAAAAAGTGAAGGAGGTTTCTCTTCCTTGGCATGTTTTGGACAAAAACCTTTATCAGTTTTGCAAAATTCATCTTTGATTGCTCAGAACCATCATTTTAGTGAAACTTGCCCCGATGTGTGAAACCAGGAATTTTGTCGAAATGGAGCGAAATGAAGGGGATAAGGGGCTTCTAAATTCTTGAGAAAATTTTTGGGAGTAGGGAGGGATGTTAGGAAGCAGGGGAAAGTGGAATCTCAGAGATTGAGTGAGAGGAAGGGGTTCAAAAGAGTGAAACACAGGCCCAACCTAGAAAATTGCCAGGTTGTAGCTAGAAACTAGGGTTTGTGCAAAAATGAGGAATTTGGGGGATCTGAGTGTTGGGAAGTGTTTGATAAGGTACATTAAGGATAGGGGAAGGTGTATGAACATCAGGAAACAAGTTTTGCCGATGATTTGTCCGCCCAAGAGAAACTGCCTTCAAAACCCTAAGAGAGGGAAATGACCTTGCCTGGGCGCAACTGAAGCATGAACAAGGTATCAAATGACCCATTAGACACTGACATGATAATGACAACCCTATGAATGATGATAGACTCAGCTGGATAGTGACATAGACTGACATTTGGGCAAACCCTAGACCTAATGGCTAGTGACCAAATTTTGCTTGAAGACTCACTGAAATGACAAAATTTGACCTTGACAATTCAAAATCACTATGTAAGAGCACATTTGATCACTGGAGGAAGGCTGTAAACACTGACACTAACAATAACAACAACCACCTGCAGATCTTCCCCCCCCAACACAAGTTTATTAACCAGGTATTTTAACGTAGAATGATCCGTATACATCTTAAAATGTCCACCTAGCAAATAGTGCCTGAACTTTTGGAGCGCGTAGACCATGGCTAGTCCTTCGCACTCTGTAGTGGAATAGTTCTTGTTAGCTTGGGACAACTTCGTGCTCGCGAATGCTATAGGATGGTCCAATTCCCCCTCGCCCGCCCGTGTCAGCACGACCCCCAGCGCGATACATGAGGCGTCCACGCGCACATGAAATTCCTTGTTCCAGTTCGGAAAGACTAGGATCGGTGCAGTGACCATTTTCTCGTTCAGCATGTCCAAGCTCTTTTGGTATTCATCACTCCAATAGAACGTAGCATCCTTTTTCAACAACTTCTCCATGGGCGCGGTGATCTGGGCATAGCTCTTGATGAACTTCCTATAGTATCTAGTATGCCCCAGGGTCGCGCGCAACTGTTTCACATTCCTTGGCGCCTCCAAGTTGATTATCACCGCGATCTTCGCGGGGTCTACCATCAATCCTTGTCTGCACACCACATGCCCTAGCAGGATCCCAAAAGGGACACAAAACAGACACTTCTTTAGATTGAGCGCGATCTGGTATCTTTGACACGTATCTAACATTAAGCGCAGACTTGCCACATGACGCTTGACCAATCCAAACACTGTCCAATCGTCAAAGTACACTTCCAGGAACTTATGAATGAAGTCTTTGAATGCCGCAATGACTACGTGTGAAAAGATGGCTGGCACATTCTTCAACCCAAAAGGCATTACAGTATACTGAAAACATCCCCATTCTGTCACAAAGGTCGTCTTGCTTCTATCTTCAGGCGTGATTTTGATCTGATGATACCCAGAGAACCCATCAGTGAAAGAGTATGCTTCTTGGCCGCCTACATTATCTAGGACTTCATCAGTGAACGGGGTCGGGAAGGGGTCATGCACGCAAGCATCATTTAGCTTCCGGAGATCCACGCATATCCTTATTTCTTCTTTCTGTTTCTTTTCCTGAACCACTATCGGGCTTACCCAATCAAACTCTTCTACTGGTTCAATAATTCCTGCCATGAGCATCTTATCCAACTTAGCGCGAACCCTTTCCTTATACTTAGGATTAAGGCAGTAAGGTCTTTGTTTTACAGGCTTTGCGTCCGGTTTCAGGGTGATCTTCATGACACCCAAGTCTCCTATTATCCCTTTTAGATTAGAGAACTTTGTGGGGAACAAATCCTGATATTCGCGGAGGAGCTCAACAACCTTGTCTATTGTTGCATCATCCCAATAGTCCCCAATTTTTGCAAATTTTGGTTCTGCCTCTGTGCCAATGTTGACCTGCCTGCTTTTCAGTGGCGCGATTATGTTAGGATCCTCTATTTGCGGACCTTCAACCTCGCGGTGACCTTTAGTTTCCGTAATATTAACTTTCTGGGGATCCTCGTCTTCTTCTTCAACGGTCACGTTATAGCATTCTAGTGCATGACTCAACTGGGTAGTCCAATCAGGTTGGATCAGGGCCAAAGGATTTTGTGGTATCTTAAAGATCGCTACTTTAACCTCCTGTAGCGCCGCGTCAATACAGTTAAACCGATTCTCAAAGCTGAACGTCATTAAAAGTCCCTGGCGCAGCATGTCCCATTCCTCCGTGCCATGGTGGAGCTTGGTTTCCAAGTACCAATTCATTGGTATGACGCCCAGGGTATGAAAAAACAGATGCACCCATTCAGGCTGGGGCTCCGCACCATAAGCCTTATTCCATTTAGCTAGGTGATTGCGCAGGTCATCTCGTCCGTCATACTTATCTGTCATCCGCACTTTTGGCTGCCCAAAATGTATTCTCATCATCCTCCTATAGTCGCGCCAATCACTAAAACTATCCTTGTGCGTACCCCACCATCTTGTAGGCGTAGCGCGCAGTACCTAGTCCAAGGCTTGGAAGCGATGTTTCTCCGGTACTTCTCTTTCAAATGCATCCAAAAAGCAATCAACATCAGTTAGCCCATCATAATGAGGCAGATTCTTGACTTTGGATGACACAGCGCAACGATTTGGTCATCATATTACAATGCAACGTCGAGACTTCATGCAGCCGGTTCTGCCAATGCTCCAATTCTTCATCTGAATTTGACGTGTAGGAGCTTTCGCAATCCCATGTAATGCGTCCGTCCATTGTCGGATTCACCTAATCCTGGTCTCACACCGTTATCTTTTAAATCTGGTCCAGATCGTCATCACTTTCGTAATCTTGGATTGGTTCTATATAGTGCGGTCCCTTCGCAGGATCCAGTGGCACCACTATGCAGAGCGACTTGTTTTCAAATATCATCTTCCGCTTCTTCAGGTTGATTACCCCATTCATGTCAGTGGCCCAATCAATTCCAAGGAGCGCAGGGTAGGGATTGCTATCATCCACAATCTCTATTACCTCAAAATCTGCCAGCGTGCTTGTACCCTCAATGTCAACTGTGACCCCTTGTAGCCTCCCCATTGGGATAATTTTTTGTTGATTTGCCATTCTTAATTGTATTGGAGACCACTAGAGCACAGGTCTCCCCATTCTCTCCCAGGTCTATTTTGGCAAAACATTCATGTCGGACCCCAGATCCAGGATAACTTGGTCCATCTCGTATTCCCCTATCTGCGTGGTGAGTCTCATCTCCCGTTCGGTCCTTGCCTTGTGCTTGCCAAGCTTCCTGACCACGCGTGGTTCACCAGTAGCGCCATCCTTACCAGCACACCGATTGATCAATTCCTGCAGGCCCTTCACAGCCTTACTGTCACGGAGCAGCTTCATGCAGGTCTCCAAGAACATGGTAAGCATGGACGGGTCCATTTCTTCAACTGGTTTCTCCTGACTTCCGGAGGTAGAGGCCTCAGCGAAGCTTTTCTTCGCTTCCATAAATGTTTCTTTTGCGCGCTCCAAATCAAACCCAGTCTCCTTCTTTGGTGCTTTGCGGACCCATACACCTTCTGCAGGCTGCTTCCCTTTATCCTCCCTAGTCGTGGTTCCGCTCCGCAGCATAATGTTTACCTTAGGGTCTTCCTCGCGAGGCTCAACCCTCATCATCTGGAGGTTTTGCGTCGGCTGGGCCCCTTTTCGCGAATCTTAGCCAACAATATTGGGCAATCCTTAGTCGCATGGTCAAACTGAGTACAGTAGCGGCATGACAATCGCGTCAGATTTAGACAGTCCCTTGCGTAGTGTCCTGGGCCTTCGCAATTGTAACAAATCAGCTGTCCTCGGCCTCTCCCAGGCCCTTCTCCACCTTGGCCCTGGCTGTGCCCCTGATATTCACCTCATGTTCCTCCAACGCCTTGGTTTGGAGGCCGCGTTTTTGTCTGCATTCTGTATGCAGGTGTCCTCTCCATCATCAATTCGTAACTCTGACAATTGTGCTCATCATGGCCTACTGATTTACATAATTTGCAGAACAGTTGCTACAGTGTTTGTACAAATTTCTGTAGCAAATGGAAATTATCAGTGATGTGTTTCCCTGCGTCCTGACATATAGCACACCACAGCGCAGGCCCTACACTTGGCCCTGCTGTGGCCTGCGGTCATAGAGGCATTGGTCCTCTTGCTGCAACGTAGTTCGCAAACATTGGGCAGTGATCCTTGTCATGCCCTTGACCCTTGCATTTTATGCACCAAACCTCTTCGCGCGCCTCTGGCCGAGCTGTTCTGCCCTGCTTTCGACCTTGCATTTCGAGACAGGTTTTTTCAACTGAGCATGAATCTGCTGAACCCCTAGATTCAGATCTTGCATCGGCGTTTCGTGCAGTCTCATTGCAATCTCCAAGGCTTCCGCCTAAGTCGTAATCTTCTGTTGTGACAGCGCAACCCTTAGGTGAGGCAGGAGCGAAGCCACGAACCACTCGCGGTGTTGCCCATCCGTCAAATTCATATTAGCTTCGCAGATTTTACACTTCAATCTCTGATCTAATTCCCAAGGGGTCTCACCTGGTTTCATCGTGATTTCCTTGAATCCCACAATCAACTGTGCTTCAGACTTAGGCCTACTGAATTCTTTATTCAGTGCGGTCTGGATCTTTGCTAGCGTAGCTGCTTGGTTATCATTAGAGTACTTGATGTACCAGGTTAGTGCACGATCCTGCAAAGCACTAACCAATGTCGCCTTCTTCATGTGATCATCCGCAACGCCTTGAGCTTCCCATACAACCTTTATGACAAACCAAAATTGGTCCGGGTCCTCATTCCCTATGCCCTTGAATACAGGTAGTTTTACAAAGTTCGCCATATTGAACAATGGAGGTGGCGGTGGTGTGGGTGATGGGGTGAGCGGTGGAGGCGAGGATGGAGGTGGTGTGGATGGATGTGATGAGGGCGGAGGCGGTGTAGTTATTCGCAGGAACCCTCGTCTCATCACTTTAGGGGAGAAATCTACAGTGTCCCTTCGTCGTCACTTAAAGGGAGTCCGATCAGTGGGCTATACTCAGGACCCTTTCTTCCTCCGTCCCTGAAAGGTTTTCCGCTTCGCGTAGCTCCAAACATCAAGGTAACCACATAACCCGTTGTTCACACAAGAGCATCTTAATCCAAGTATTCAGTGATTTTAAATACTTACCTCATGATCCTTTGAAGAAGCGGTGCTCTGCTTCGCTGTAACTGACAGAGGTATCAACCGCGAACTCGGTCACAAATCCTCCTATGATGCGGTCGAGCCAATGGTCGACAACGTGCACGATCTTATCTTCAGAAGCTTCTAACCTCCTTACTAGCTTCGGTGTCCAAACAATCGGCTTGTCAAGCCTCCACCTTCCTTGACCGTCTGCCAACTTCGTGATCCACTCGTATAACTCAACCGGGAAGGAACAAAAGAAGATTTCGTGTATTTTTGTGTACAAGTATCTGTCCAACCACTGTTCTTTTGTTAATCGCGGGTTCTTGTTTTCTTGTGCCGCGAATTCGTGGATCTTTCTATCCAACCAGGTTTCAATTTCTTTCTTCATTGGATTCCAATGATACGACATCACACATCTTGTTATGCAGATCCCGGTCTTGGCAACGAAACCATTTGTTGGCTTGATGGGCCCTGACCCAGGTTCAGCGTTAGTCAGCCAAGCAAATCTCTATACTACTGGCCCTTTTTAGCATCAAGCCCATAGAGCGCGGACTGAAGTCTCACCCGAAGTAGTATGGGGGGATGCAAGAACCAAGTTTTCGCACCTTGAGATGGTCGTGATGTCGGTCTATACTTCCTGATCCTGCCTTCATGCAAATCGATAAGTCTTTAGGGCTTATCGATGTTCCTTCTCTTTCGTCCTTCAGTACCTTTGCAAAGGTACTCGACTGATCTTCGCGCAACCCTAACTCGAGGTCTAGGCACTTACGCGCCTCTGTGATTGAGTTACTGTATAAGTTCCCATGTTATCTTAAGGGTTACCTAATCTACCATGCATTTGCAGTTACCTTTGCGTAATCCTTTATTCTTGCCTGTGTTCAATTAACAGATATAATCAGATACATTCGCACATCAAATAAGCATTATAATGTAAACCCAGATTGTAACATAATATAATCAAATACATTAAACAGAGACAAAATACACAGTGATTGCAGAATAATTCTCTTTATTGATATCTCAAGTTCAGTACAGACTCTATCCTCCTTGCGCACACAACTGCAGGGGTTTGCGCACTCAACTGCGGACTTCCACCCTAGGCCTCTGTGCACTCAGCTGCAGAGCCTCTACCTACGCTAAGACTCGAGAACACTTAGAACTTCCTACCCAAAATCCTTCTTCTTGTTGTTACTACTCCCTTAGACTCTTCTAAGACTCACTTTTTATACAATCCCATGATCTGCAGACCATGGATAGATCTTTACAGCCGACATAAGACTTCACAAAACAAGGGTGGACAACCTTTGACCTCTTCACGCTCTGTGACCACAAAATGCAGAGACTTTACATCTTTATTACAAAATTTGGGCCTTCTGCCCCAAAACATGGGCTTTTAGCCCCAAAACTGGCTCTTGGAGGAACCTGTTTCCAACAGGTGCAGGTTAGGGCAGCGTGTATAGGCCTTAGTTCTCCCTGCTTGGACCGCGGCTTGGCATCCTTTAGACAGCGTGTATGGGAGCCTCTTTACTGCGATTAGGGTGTCCCTTTAGGCAGCATATTAGGGCAGGTTTGGGCAGCGTATAGGAGCAAGGATCTCCTCTCTTGGACTGCGGCTAAACCACCCTCTTTAGGACTGCGGCTAGGGCAGTATTGAACCTCTTCATGAATGCGGCCAGACTATGGCTAGGGCTCCTTGTTTAGTCTCCTTTCCTCCTGTGTCTAGGGTTTCCTCCTCTTAGACTTCTCTTCCATTAAAACCCAAAACAAGTGGAGATAAGTCAAGAGTGAAGTGTGTGTACAAATGACTATCAAGTCACCTCCTTTTATACTAAAACGTTGAGCACATGTGGGGGTTATTTGGTTGCTGGTCGACCTTGACGAATTGTCCCATAACACAAATAAATTCATATCTCCATGAATACTTATCGGAATTGGATGATCTTTAGATCAATCCTACACCTCTTGATGAGAGGGATCCAAGAAAAATATCAGCTGCCATAAATAAGATGACCCACATGGAGTTTGGCCCTAGTTGCCAATTTTAACACTCCCTCTCAACTAGGGAGAACTCCATCTGTTGATCCATCTGCGAGAATGTACTATCTCTGCCATCAGTGACCTGCACTGCTCTGCTGAACCATGAAGAAGAAGAATTGATTGAGAATGTCTCATACCATTCTCTACTGACCCGAAGTTAGTCCCAGATAAAGAGAGTGCTCAATAGCGCTCTTACTGACCCGAAGTCAGTTCCAGATAAAGAGAATGCTCAATAGCGCTCTTACTGACCCGAAGTCAGTTCCAGATAAAGAGAGTGCTCAATAGCGCTCTTATTGACCCGAAGTCAGTTCCAGATAAAGAGAGTGCTCAATAGCACTCTTACTGACCCGAAGTCAGTTCCAGAGAGTGTGTCATACCACTCTTACTGATCCCAGATCAGTTCCAAGAGAGAGTGAGCTATATCACTCTTACTGACCCAAAGTCGGTTCCAATTGATCCCAGATCAATGTCGGTCATCCTAGCATAGGGAGTATAGTAGATACACGATGCGTCCATATGTACTACTATGGTAGCTAGCACAACATCATGTGAAGCCATATGGCTTAGAAAGTTGCTTGTGAATCTATTCAAGAGAAGGATGGAAACGACCAACATTTTGTGTGATAATAAAAGTTGCATCAAGCTCTTTGAGAATCTAATTTTTCATGATCGGTCGAAGCACATTGACATCAAGTGTCACTTTATCAGAGACTGTGTCCAGCAAGGTGCAGTACAGTTACAGTACACTCCGACAGGAGAGCAGGTGTCAAACATTCTCACCAAGGCTCTAGGAAGAACAAAGTTTGCTTATTTTAAGGAGAAGATGGGGATGATTGAGAATCCGTTTCAGTGGCAGACATGGATAGTGCAGTTCTTAAGAGGGAGTTCAGTACAGATGCAATAGTGACAGTGGCAGTGTCATGGGCAATAGTACAGGCTAAGTCACCAGGTTCGAGTTCGAGGACCATGGAATTCGAATAAAGTTCGGCAACTCAAATTTTGTCGATAAAATTCGACATATAGAAATTCGAAAAAAAAAATGTATATTAAAGATAGATATATCAATCAAGGCATGAAAAACAAGCCAAACCATCTTCCTATTATTTAGATATACTATTAAGCTACCTAATTGTTCTCGCATAAAAATAGTGATCCAATCCCTCTCACCTCCATCAAATTATTAATCATCTCCATCCTAAAAATACTAAAATATTTTTAAATATATTTCTTATAAAATAATATACTTAATTTCTCCAAATTTTTTAAAATTATAATTTTATTATTTTTTTTTCACATTAATATTAAAATTTAAAATCTAACTGTAAACCCATTAAAAAGGTGAATTCATAGCCATTAAATTTATTATTATATGACCTTTTCTTTTTATACTTGATATCTATATAGAACATATATTACAATCTTTTCGATTCTAAGAATGCAATATATAAATTACATATGTAATCTTTTCGATAATACACTTCATTCGATCTTAGATTCTGGAATATGGTTTATTATTTTTATTTCTATTACATTATATATTTTGGTGAAATGTTTATAATTATATATTTTTAACAAGTTTATAAAACGAAAACATTAAAACGCTACTATCCTTTGCTGCAAAGCGCGGGGACCATCCGTGGAAAAAGTGCTCTAACAATTTTATTTAAGTAACCTTAATAAGATTAGGGCAATGAAAAGATTGGATTTGATCGTGAAATTTAGATAAAATAATTGACATATTAAATATGTTTTATTTGAAAAATGGATATACGTTGCTGCAGAACGTGGCGGGCAAGTGGAAACACGACTGATACTTTGAACCAATAAACAAATAGGTTCGCCATTTGATTCACGCTACGCAGCAACAAAAGCCCACGGTTTATGGATTGAATGTGGGTGAACATATGCAGGAACGCATCAAATACTATACACTCTCGCGGGCGTTCTGCCAGACGTACTCGCAGATTTAAGTAACACTCATATGTCCTACTGCAAATTGTATCCATAATATCATTGCCCTCGGTTTTTGCGAACACATGGAGAAGGCCCACTGGTTTTGGGTTCTTTAGTTACACCTCACGCCTATTTCTATCGTGAAACAATGAAACCCGAGTCAATGAAACAGTCAATGAAACCTAAAACTAAAACCCGCGGGCGAAAAAAAACGAATTTAATCATCAGCAGTCGAATTTCAACGTATTCAAACGAATTTAATGGCGATTTTATTCGTCTCAAATTCGAATTCGACATGAAATTCGAGTTCGCCGAATTTAATGGCGAACTCGAACGAATATGTTCATTTGGCCTTCAAATTCGCCGAATTTCGAATTTTATGGATAAAAAACGGCGAATCCGGTGACTAAGAGTACAGGTTACAATAGCGCAGTGGATGAAGGGCAACAGGCCGAGCATCAACAACGCAGAGGACCAATGCCGTGGATCAGTGTGATACTTCTGCTGGGAAGTATTGCTAGAGCACATTCCTCGCTAAGAGGGGGTGTTGATTTTTGGGTAGCATTGGATGTGCTCTAGCTTTGAAATTTTGTGGAGGGGCTAGAACACATGAGATCTCCAAGACCTAGAAATCGTTTGGTGAAATTCCACCCCGATTGTATTTTATTAAAATAATTAATATTTTTAATGGGGCTCCTAAGTCGAAACTGAGGAAAATTAAAATACTAATGGGTATTAATGAAAATAAGGGTGAGAAGATTCTAAGAGACGAGGATCAAGTCTAATTTAATCTTAGTTGTTTATTAGAGATTAGATCACGGTCATTGATATCTCAACAAGAAAAGTATAAATGAAGACTTGAGAGTCATTTGGAGATATACGCGGCAAATACTCAGTAACTCGAGGGAAATCGATTCTCAAGAAGTAAGAGTTCAATTTCAGAGGGAGAGTTACAGGGTGAAGGAAGAGGAGGGTATCAGTATCAGTCGAAGACTGAGGAGGAGGGGATGCAGTGCATCAGAGGGACAACGCAGAGGGACAACTTAGAGAGGCAGTGCAGCAAGGGACGCAGTCCTCACACAGAGATGACGTAGATGTGATGTAGTGGAGGTTGAAGGGTCTCTTGGGTGTCAAAATTTCTCCAAAGGGTGGAGGAAAATTATCTCAGGTGTTTTCACAAAGGTTTCTCTATGTTCTGCAAATCATTCCTTGTAAAGAGATTGTTGCTGAAGAATAATAAATAAACCCTCATCTGCTGCACCGGTTTTCCTGCATTGGGTTTTTCCGGGGACTATTGTCCAAAAACAACTGTGTTGATGTGATTGATTCTTGTGCTTGTATTTCACTGTCTTTTTCTTTATGCTATTATGTGACAACTGCAATAGAATTTACTTTGATGTTTACTGAAGAGTTTTGTAAATAACTTATTGTGGAAAATAAGTAGGAGAAATAAATTAGTTACTACAGTTGAATTTCATGTTAGAAATTTTCACACCAACTAGACCTCAGACCGTTTGGAGTAGGAGTTCCAGTAGTGGGTGGTAATGTAGTGCCTTGACCACAGTAGCGCGCAAAGATAAGTATGATGACTTTGGTCGGAAGCAAGTGTGTGACCTTGCAGCGAGTCAAGGGAGATGCATGGGGGTTCTAATACACGTAGGGGAAAAATGAGGTGTGTCCCTTACAAACCTGTAATAGTACGCAAATTGAAAGGAACACACGAGCGGACTGACATCACAGGCTGGAAGCGGAATAGTCCACAAACCAAAGTGACGGGTTAATCCAACAACACACCTTCAGCCAGATTCATATAATTGCAAACAAAATACTTCATAAGAAAATGCGTAAGTTAAACAACATACATTGCTAAAATAACTAGAATAGTCGAACTGCAATAACAACATATGCATGAAAATGCGCTGGCTTAGTTATATTATTATTAAGTGAAAGTTCCATCCATACATACACCATTGATAGCCACTAGCGCCAATAGTGGAACATTATAGTCAACATCGCCTGCTCCAAAAAAGCATACTCTCTCTACGCTGTGGAGAAGCCAAGGCTCGTCACAATACTCCCAAGCCTTCTCTAAGCCTAATCCCAGCCAAAAGCTTGGCTCCCAAAAGCCTTTTCTACGAGTTATGATGTTCTATTCATAACAAAGGGTGGGGTGACCCTTGACATTCCCCTTTGACTCTTTGATTACCCTCATGACTCTTCAACTCTTTTACAAACAACTCTTTACATTACATAGTGATTGTTCACATTCCACTAATGACACTTGGAATTTCACTTACAATATATTTACAAATAATATACATTTTCCAAAAATAGGCTAGAGTCAACCTATTAAGACAAACGCTATGACTCGGAAGCTTGGGGAAAGACCAACTTGTCAACATCCTCTTGATGATCTTCGGTGACAAACTGATACCAAGCTTGGTATTGTGCTATGGTGTCCCCATACTGTTTGGTGATGTATTTCTAGAAACAGACTCTTGCCTCCATGGCTTCTGGGTATATGGTCCTGCAACCTTTGTCCAACTCATCTTGAAGCATGCGCAACATTGTCCTGAGTATGGCGGGACCACCAATGTACTTTTGCATGTTTGTTGTGCTCAACTGCAAGTCATTGCTGGTGGCCTCTTGCATTAACTGCTCCATGTACCTATCGACCTCCATCCAAACTTGGCTCTTCTTAATGGCTTGGGTGAGGGAACCGATTGACGGAATCTTGTGTCCTCACCATGACATCTCGACTCTTGAACAACCGTGCATAGGAAGCTTGTATGCTACTGATAAGCGGAGGGAGTTGCTCATATTTCTGGATCAACATTTGGATCCGTGCTTTGTCTAGCTCTGCCTGTGGCTTCATTATCTTATGCAAGTAAAGTGGGGCTCCCTTGTATCTCATTGTCCATTCTTGTACGTGTGCAATAGTAGCATGTATGTCCTTGAGAGTTTGGACAATCTTTATGCACCGCTGTTGAAAACCATATAGATGGACAATTTCCTTGTGCATGGTGACAAATCTGTCATAAAGTTTCCGCATGGTGGTCTCAAGAGTCGATACTTCAGCAAGTATCGCTTTCCTCATCTCTGCCATAGTGGATCCTGTGGATTGTTCTGCCCTCTGCCTGGCCGCTTGCAAGTCCTTTGCCATCTGATCATTCTCTGCTAACAAGAACTTGACATTTGAGCTCGTGGCTTCTGCATAAGCCTTAGTGGCATTGACCATGGCAGCTGGATGCTTTCTAACATCTGACACTATCACCCTTTCCTTCATAAATGTAGGTGATGCGTGATCATCCGAGAAATGCTTTCTCTGCGCCTGTACAATCTTTTGCTGCAACTCATCAAAGGATATATTGTACACATCCATCACCGGATCATCATCAAGGAGAACAACCTCTCCTTGCTTGCTCGGGACTGGTTCTGATACTGGAGGTGGTGGAGACTGCGGGGCGGCCTTGGATGCTCTCGGCATGAGGTCGGTATCTTGGTCCTGTGGCTCCTGTGCCAACTCCATGTCCATCTCTTCAACCATTTGCTCAATTTGTTGAGCAAGTTCCCAATCCTACAACTGCTCACCCTCTTCTTCATCTGCTGGCTGTTCTGACTCTTCAACTTGTATTGGCGCAATTTTCTCTATGATCACGCCTTGCCCTTCTTCTTGTTCTTGTTTCTGCTTCTCTTCCCTCTCTCTCCTTCTTAGCTCCTGCTCTTCTTTCAGCTTCTTCTGTTAATTTTAGGTATGTTCTATGCTTAGAGCAATTTATTTCAATTTTCACAGTTAGCTCAATATCTTTTCCAGATTAGCAATCACATCAGCATTAAAGTAAACTGCAGATAGAACATAAACATAAAATCGCAAAAGACAAGCCAAGACAAGAGGACACAAGATGTGGCACTAGCCAGGGACAAACCCCAATGTGGGGAAACCCTTGATCAATTCTTCTTATATGTTCTTCAATAGTTCAATAGAGAGAGAGAGATAGTACATTTACAACAGAAGTCAACACTTAGACTTTCTAGATAAGAGAATAGATCATCTCTATATGAGATCAGTTGAAGACATGCTGCTTCAACTGATTCTCCAAGGTGACTCCTTCACCTATCATTGTGCTGCATCTTGTCATCATGCTGCACCTCACCGTGCTGCACCATGCTGCACCCATCACCACATTGCTGGGCCTCATGACCATGCTGTACACATCATCATGTTGTACTTTAAGCTGCGACCGCTATTCCATGTGCCATACTGCACTTCGCTGCACCATGTACTAGTTGTCCCATCTATTGTTTTCATGTACTGCTGTCCATGTATTGCGTCATGTACATGCTATACTGCTGTCTCATTTACTTGCTCCATCAAGCTTCATTGTTGCTCCATGCATCACCATGCTTGCAGTTGTCCATGCTTTACCATGTTGCTGTTGTCCATGCTTCACCAAGCTTCATTGTTGTCCCATTTAGACACGTTGTACCTTGCTGCCATGTACTAGCTATCCCAATCACCTCAAGGCACCCTACAGATCTCAGATCTGCTACAACAAGGATTCGCTATCCAATGATAGGCATCCAAATCTGCTGTAGGGTATGAGGCTCCTCCACGTATCCTAAAGCCAACCTGTACCAACCAGCAACATAAAGCAGCCCCAAACAATAAGGAAGAACCTCTGTCCTACTGTGTTTTGTCCAGGGCATATGCGGCCTAGAGAGAGGGCCTCAACTAGCCTTTTGACCCTCACAAAAAGGTCCTCCCACGCAGCTGTAGCAACAACCCTATTCAGTGCCCCTGTGACAAAGATAACCCACACATAAATACTTCAACTTACCTTTGATTTGCTGCGGCTTGTTCTGACTAAGAAGACATACCTACGCTGCCCATAAATCTACCCTTAAGCACCTTCCTAGCTGCTTAGAGCTGCAACCTTCTTCCATAGAGAATCCGCACCAAAATCCGCCCTTCAAATGTTGTGGCTAGGGCTTGCTCTGTACTGCCGCTAGGGCATGGCCTCTTCTCTTGTTTGTAGCTAGGGCACCTCTTCAATTGCGGCTAGGGCTAGGTCTCTTCTTTAGGGAAACAACTTAGGTTTCTTCTAGACCAACGTTGAGGGTAGCTAGGACTTCTCCTTGCTGTGCTATAGTAGTCTCCTCCATGACTGCATTAAGGTTGATTACGACTTCTTCATTAGGGCAGCATAGAGCCTTTCTCCATTAGGGCAGCGTTATCCCGTAGGATCTCTCCTCCTACTAAAACCCAATGACAAGTAGAGAGGAAGAGATCCCAAGTGAGTGTGTAGAAATGACTTGAAGGCCACCTCTATTTATACTAAAATGTTGAGCACAAGTGGGGTTTATCTGGTTGCTGGCCGACCTTGACGAATTCTCCCATAACACAAATAAATTCATATCTCCATGAATACTTATTGGAATCGGATGGTCTTTAGATCAACCCTACACCTCTTGATGAGAGGGATCCAAGAAAAATATCAGCTGCCATTAATCTTACCCATATGGAATTTGGCCCTAGTTGCCAATTTTAACACTCCCTCTCAACTAGGGAGAACTCCATCCGTTGATCCATATGTTTGATTGTACTATCTCTGCCATCAGTGCCTTGCGAGGTACTTCCCATGAGTCCCAGACTGCATGGGTAGGATGCCTCGACATGAGAACTAATCATCCTGTCCCAAAGTTGCCTCGGGGTACACAGGGGAAGGCTAAGCCATTCACCCTGTACATAGCGCACCATTAGTGGAGGGTGAGTCGCCCTATGGTCGTGTGTTGCTCCAGTAAGTACCCCAAGCCCCCTCCAGAGCTCCCAAAGCTCAATGCATGTAACATGTAGGACCCTTATAAGAA
Organism: Pinus tabuliformis; assembly: GCA_031772625.1. Classification (NCBI taxonomy): domain Eukaryota; kingdom Viridiplantae; phylum Streptophyta; class Pinopsida; order Pinales; family Pinaceae; genus Pinus; species Pinus tabuliformis. The sequence goes on from CM062814.1 coordinate 720,532,627, forward strand.
GGTCTCTCAACGACTCCAAGTCGTTCGGGAAAGTCAAAAATTTGACCTTTCCCCGGGGCTTAGACATAATTTTTGCGACCTGTACATCGGTCTCAATGCGATGGAGCCTCCTCACTCATCGACGTACCATATCCCAGATAAGGTAGTATCTGATGTCTATAAACTGGAGCAATCATAGAATACAGGATTCCTCAACAATCAAATCCCCCTCTGGTTGACACAGAAGATCACGGTGGTATCCATCATGTGTACAAACAGCTCACTGAAGAGCTCCTGCAACCAGGCAACTTCACACGAGGTCATACTCGTAGCTATGTATTTAGTCTCAGCAGTGCTCAAAGCAACCGTCTTTTGCTTCTTGCTTATCTAGGATATTGAGCAGAACCCAAAGAGAATCAGCACTCAGAAGTGCTCTTGAGATCCTCCATACTGCCTGCCCAGTCAGTATTCGAATATTCATGCAGCTTCATATTTCCGGCAGTGTATCTCAATCTATGAGAGATTGTGCCTCGAAGATATCTCAGAAGATTCTTGGCACCAAGAACATCAATGTGAATGAGTTTCATAAACTGTAAATCATATGTCCGGACGGAAGTTCACCAAGAACATCAATGCGAATGAGTTTATGAAACTCAGAGGTATTTTCCCAAATCTGGTCCGGCATCACTGCCATATAACTTCTGAAAGTTAAGATCCTCAAGGTAGTCACGGGCTTGCAGTTTACCATTCCACATCTAGAATCCAACTCTCTCTTACTTTTGCAAGTGAGAGGGTCTCCACCTACCATAAATAGGTCGTTCTTAGAAGGTGCCGGTATGAGAGGTCTATCATCCACAACCTTCAAACAATGGTTTGGATCGGCTTCACTCTTAGTGAATCTCAACTTCATCTGACAGCTATCAATCCTCTCATATCAAACCCAGGGTGATTTGCTTCAAGCCATAGAGGGATTTCTTCCACTTGCACACATGAGATTCCCCATCATGAATCTCAAACCTCCTTGGGTTGTTCCAAACCTGTGGACCTGCTACATGAGGGGAATGGTCCCCTTGTAAGATTTTCCTTCAGTACATCTCAGACATGTACCTTCATGCTCCTTTTGAATTCAGGCATCCCTGTCATCATCTGACTCATAGACCTCTAGTGCTATGTGTCAACTGACATGGTCCCCAATGGACTTCTTGCAACTTGATTCAAATTGCCAACCCTGAACCCATGAGTAAAAGCATCTTTGAAAATTCTATTTTCAAACACATACCTCTCCATCGATGAATGCCACCTTGAAACCTTTGACTTCCATTGCCGAAATGGACACCAGGTTCTTCTTGCGATCAGGTACATAAAAGAAATTCTGAAAATGAATCGAGTTACCTCCATTCAATTGAGGGGTAACATTCCCTACACCCTTTCTGAGATAGGTGGCATTGACTCCAAGTATAATCCAACGATTGTTTCCATCTCTACCAACTTAGAGAGAGAGCACCCTTCTATCCGATGGAGTGCCTTGAAGCACTACAATCAATAAGCCAGATTCCCAAAGAATCTGAAGGAGATGGCCAATACAAGATAACGCTTCTTTATCTTATCAAAAACAACATTTGATTCTTCATACCTGGGGTTCCTTGTTTTCTCTGAAGAGTCGGTCGTTTCCTTGATGACCTGCATTACCTGTCATTCCTTTGATCATTGAAGATGTCCTGGGAATGATTGTTATTATCATCAAGTGATTTGTCCCTACCTCAGACACTCCTTCGCATAATGGCTGAACTTATTACAACCAAGGCATCTGCGTTTCCTCCTACCCTTAGATCTGGACTTCCCATTGAAGTGATCTTTAGGTGGGCCATCAGAAGCTTCCGCTGCGCCATTCTGATAATATTCTCTGCTTCGATTTCACCCTCGGTGAATTTGAAGAGGGATGAGGAATCCATTGATCCTTTTGTCCTTTCCCAATTGTCTTCAGTGATTGCTCTTTCACTCTTGCTTGGGCATTGTCTTCACCTCAGCTTTGATACCATGTTAATTTTAGGTATGTTCTATGCTTAGAGAAATTTATTTCAATTTTCACAGTTAGCTCAATATCTTTTCCAGGTTAGCAATCACATCAGCATTAAAGTAAACTATAGATAGAACATAAACATAAAATCGCAGAAGACAAGCCAAGACAAGAGGACACAAGATGTGGCGCTAGCTAGGGACAAACCCCAATGTGGGGAAACCCTTGATCAATTCTTCTTATATGTTCTTCAATAGTTCAACAAAGAGAGAGAGAGAGAGATAGAACATTTACAACAGAAGTCAACACTTAGACTTCTAGATAAGAGAATAGATCAGCTCTAAATGAGATCAGTTGAAGACATGTTGTTTCAACTGATTCTCCAAGGTGACTCCTTCACCTATCATTGTGCTGCACCATGTTGCACCCATCACCACATTGCTGGACCTCATGACCATGCTGTACACATCATGTTTTACTTTAAGCTGCCACTGCTGTCCCATGTACCATACTACACTTTGCTGCACCATGTACTAGCTGTCCCATTTATTGTTTTCATGTACTGCTGTCCATGTATTGCATCATGTACATGCTGTATTGCTGTCTCATTTACTTGCTCCATCAAGCTTCATTGCTGCTCCATGCATCACCATGCTTGCAGCTGTCCATGCTTTACCATGCTGCTGTTGTCCATGCTTCACCAAGCTTCATTGCTGTCCCATGTAGACATGTTGTACCTTGCTGCCATGTACTAGCTGTCCCAATCACCTCAAGGCACCCTACAGATCTCGGATCTGCTACAACAAGGATTTGTTGTCCAATGATAGGCATCCAAATCTGTTGTAGGGTATGAGGCTCCTCCTCCACGTATCCTACAGCCAACCTGTACCAACCAGCAACATAAAGCAGCCCCAAACAATAAGGAAGAACCTTTGTCCTACTGCGTTTTGTCTAGGGCATATGCGGCCTAGAGAGAGGGCCTCAACTAGCCTTTCGGCCCTCACAAAAAGGTCCTCCCACGCAGCTGTAGCAACAACCCTATTCAGTGGCCCTGTGACAGAGATAACCCACACATAAATACTTCAACTTACCTCTGATTTGCTGCGACCTTTTCTAAGAAGACATACCTACGCTGCCCATAAATCTGCCCTTAAGCACCTTCCTAGCTGCTTAGAGTTGCAACCTTCTTCCACAGAGAATCCACACCAAAATCTGCACTTCAAACGCTGTGGCTAGGGCTTGCTCTTTACTGCAGCTAGGGCATGGCCTCTTCTCTTGTCTGCAGCTAGGGCACCTCTTCAACTGCGGCTAGGGCTTGTTTGTGGCTCCATTTAGATCTGCGGCTAGGGCTAGGTCTCTTCTTTAGGACAACTTAGGTTTCTTCTAGACCAGCGTTGAGGGCAGCTAGGACTTCTCCTTGCTGTGCTATAGTAGTCTCCTCCATGACTGTGTTAAGGCTGATTAGGGCTTCTTCATCAGGGCAGCGTAGAGCCTTTCTCCATTAGGGCAGCGTTATCCCTTAGGATCTCTACTCCCACTAAAACCCAAAGACAAGTAGAGAGGAAGAGATCCCAAGTGAGTGTGTAGAAATGACTTGAAGACCACCTCTGTTTATACTAAAACGTTGAGCACAAGTGGGGTTTATTTGGTGGTTGACTGACCTTGACGAATTGTCCATGGGACACAAATAAATTCATATCTCCATGAATACTTATCGGAATCGGATGATCTTTAGATTAATCCTACACCTCTCGATGAGAGGGATCCAAGAAAAATATCAGCTGCCATTAATAAGATGACCCACATGGAGTTTGGCCCTAGTTGCCAATTTTAACTTCTTCTCTGTTTCTTGCAACTTCCTTTCTGTGTCCTCCAACCTTTGCTTTTTTGTCTTCCTTTGCTCTGCTCTCTTTATGCATTGTTGCCTCTTCACCTCCACTGCCAAAGCTGCTTTCTCAACGAGAGGATCTTCTTTGAACTTGTAGCTTTTCTCAGCCTCTGGGTTCTCGGCAATCTTCCTCTTGCCTTTGTCTTGCGCTGGTTTGCTGCTTATTGCTGTTGTTGTTGTTGCTTCCTGCGGTGCTACTACCTGCAGAGCAACTTTTCATTCTACATCCATGCTGATTAGTTCATTGAGCTTGGAGGAGTTGTAATAGTACCTCCAAGGATCTTCCTCTGCCCAATGAAATGTCCCGTGGATCCATGGATAATACACCTTCGCATAGTGGTTCTTGCATATACAATGGGGATCGTACAGATTGTAGTCCTTGGTGCCGAACTCAAACTTTTCTAAGTCCTTGGCCTCAATATTCGCATCCTTCAAGGTCCTGATCTCGTATAATCTAATCCGCAAAGGAAGAGCAGGCCATGGTGCCTTCTTCCTCCTATGCAACCCTGCTGATAACCCTATGGAGATGTGATATGCAACCTCTTGCATGACCAACTTATCCGTGGCAAACCTTGGTAGCACATGCGGAGGCTTCTCTCCGCCAAACATCCTGATGAAGGTGCCACTGGGTGAGGCATACCAATCTGCAATGTTAAGTATTGCCTCCATCGCTTCTTGGGACATGTAAGGTGGATCCTGCTCAAAGATCAACTTGTAAACCGGGATGATGAAATGGTTAGATAGCCTCGCCATGACTCCTCGGTAGCTGCACTCGGAAAACAACTTGCAATAAATATTCACGGCAGTCTCTGATGGTGTCCATGTCCAACCCATGCTAGGAAATTGATGCTGGGCATAGATTGCATCAAGTAGGTACGTGGACATATAGAATCTCACTTGCTCATCCTTGGGCAGATTCCGGGCATTAGTCACATGCACTTTCAATTGAAGAGCCAACAAATCTAACCAGTTGAATGGCCTTCCGTCATTCGCCAACTGGTCCAACACAACCACCCAATTCTACGGAAAGGTGTCCGTGCTCTCTTGACCGTATAATCGGCATGCAAAGATGATCAAGAGTTGGTAGGCCTTTTTGAGTGACTTAGTTTTGTAAACATGATTGGGTGTCGATTTGAACTTCGATGACTCTTTCACCCAGCGCTTTATGATGTCTCTAGTGTTCACATTATTGTGGGTGGCATAGAAAAGTGCATCCATGCAGTTCACCGACTGAGGTAGGTGATACATTTGATAATAGTTTTCCGTCCTGAAGGTAGCAAGCTATGTTCCACTGGCATTGCTTAATGTCATCGTCTTGGGATTGGTATGTGAGACAATCCAGTGAATGATTTCTGCACATGGGAAGGTGGGGTACCTGCATGCAACCTTATATAAGCCTGACCGGTGGATGTTGACATAGACCTGTTGATCTTCTAGATCTTCCTTGAAGTTCCCTGCAAAGATATCCTTGATTTCTTGCCATGTTATCTTCATGTCCTTCTCTATGAACAACTGTGTGTCTGCATAGACTGGCAAGTTCATTGACACCTATTCAACTACATCCCCAGTGTTGCTCTCGACAATATCCTTTGATGCAGCTTTCTTGGAAGCCATGTTACCTATACTGCTGAAGAGTTGCTCAACAACTGCTGCACCTGGAGACAGAGAGGACACTCATGGCATGCAAATGTTAGCTTGAAATCAAAGCACTTCAAGAACAAACCAAGCAACAAACTGGGCAACTGCTGGGAAGGATTGCGCAATTCTGGCTCTCAGAGGTGACTGATTGTCAGCTGGATCTGCGCATTGCGTAGTCCCAACTGCCAGTGGGGAGGTGATGTTGACTGGAACTGCGCAATGCACAGTTCAATCTGGCTTGAGCTGGCTGGGATTGCGCATTGTGTAATCCCATTGGCTAAGGCTTTGGGACTAGCTCCTGGAACTATGCAATGTGCAGTTGGAGCCAGGCCTTGGCAGCCTTTGTGCAATTCTTAGAGCCAAGGCAGAGACTTGAGATCCAGAAATGCGCAGTGCATGCCGGGAAGCGCTGGATCCGGGCCAAGGAAGCCTAGATCTGCCCAGATATGCCCAAGGGCAACATGAAAACGAGCAGATATGAAAGTGTAAGTGATGGTTGGAGTAGATCTGAGTGAATGATGATGCATGCAATCAAAAGTAGTGCAAGAATCGATCAAACTGAAGAATAATGAAGCTTATGGAGAGAGTCGCTGCAATGGCGACCGTTAGTGCAAACACTGGGTAATGCATGTGACACTTAAGAAAGACAATGCAAAACTTATAACAACACTTTTACCAGCTAAAACAAATCAAAACACCAGTGGTCATTCAATAAAACGGGTAAAACAACACTCTCACAAGCCAAGCAACCAAAAGCAACAGAAAAAAAAACAAAAGACTAGAAAAGCAAGACTTAATTGGAAAGCTACGACAACTGTGCCGAAGGTTCCTATATCTCCTCAGGAATGCCAGAGCTCCAATATCGAATGTGCAAATGAGCTCTGGTGGCGTCCATTAAATATATTTGGTTGATTTAGGGTTTATAATGCGAAGACCAAAAATCTAGGGAAAAACAACACATGGCGACAATTTCCAAAATAACTCAAGTGTAACTCTGGCTGCTAAAAATATATCCCTATTTTTTAGGGATGCTTTTTTGCTTTTTGTTTTTTGCTTTTTCGGGGAAAAACTGCCATGCATGCACAAAGAGATTGCACAGTTCCCGAGGAAACTGATAAACTCACTAGCTCATGCATTGGGCAATCGCTGACGGAAAGTTTCTGTGCAATTTCTGGGCTGAGTGGCTCACGCTACCTCATGCTCTGCGCAATTTCCCAGCTGAAGGCAGGCTGCCAGCTGGATCTGCACAATTCTGGAGTGGAAGCTCACTGTTGGCTTGAACTGAGCATTTCCCGAGAGCAAGACTGGTTGCCCTCAAAGATTGTGCAGCTCACTGAGGCAATCTTGGAACCGGGTTGCAACCAAGTCAAGAGATCAGCTTGTGGTTAGACAACAAAGCAAGTAAGCGAACACAAGCTATAAAGCAAAAGATAAAACTCAATGAAGCACAAGTACCTGGGTCAGTGCGAGATAAATTGCTGGGATTTTAGTAGAGAGGCTTCAAACAAAGCGTAGGCAAAATTTTGGAGCGATGTTTTAGCTGCTATAACACCACCTACAATTTTTTGCTGTCATTGGGCCACATATGTCAGAATGAAGTAAATCCAAGGTTCCTTTGGATCTACTACCACTACCTGGAAAAGATCCTTTAGTATTTGTACCAAGAGCACAGCTTTTGCAAACACCATCATGTTCAGCTTGGAGTTCTGAAATAGCTGTAGCCATATTTCTTAATGCAGGCAAAGGCTTGTAGTGTAGATGAGCTAATCTTTAATGCCATAGCTCACAGAGACTGATGCTATCATGGACTAATGCTTGAGCTGGGTATCCTATCAACCTATACAATCCTCCTTCTCGAACAATAATTACTTCTGCAGAGTTTATGTCTGATCCTTTAAGCCATGCAAACACTTGTCCATCCACAAATGAAAGTCTATATCCTTTGTCTTCCAATGCTGAGATAGAAAATAGTTTTTTCTTCAATCCTGGAACAAATAAGACTTCACTCATGTGTAGAGTACTTCTAGACTCTAGTTGAAATGGAGCTGATCCAACTCCTTTTACAGCATACTTGGCATTGTCTCTAAGTTCCACCTTTAATGCCGAGTCTCTTTTTGTCAAATCTGTAAGAACATTTAGAAAACCAGTCGTGTGCTTAGAGGCACCACTATCTACTAACCAAACTTCACTGCTAGTTGTTATGGTGCTCCAGAGAGCAGAGATACAAATTTTCTCCCTAGCTCCCTTTGACTCTAAAATAACTTTCTTTTGATATTTGACTTCCATCCTAGGGCTTGAGAAAATTTGACCACATATTTCTCCAATCTTGGCTTCTCCAAGTCTTTTAATGGCTGCTCTTTCACCTAGCTTTGATACCATGTTGAATTTTCAATACTAGAAACTGATTTTTTAATCTTGATAATTACTTCTAATGATTTATAATTAAATTATCTTATGTCACATGAATCATTAAGCAATTATACATAGAAAATCTCAACAGTAGAACAATGATAACAATAGGATCATAAAGAGACAGCGAAACACAAGAAACACAAATTTACCCTGGGAAAACCCAACCTTGGAAAATCCCAACAAATTTTTCTTCCAAGGAGAATTCAATCTTCAGCAAAAGTTTACAATAAATATTGTCTAGAAATCTGTGCCAATTCTCAAGCCCAACTACTAGTCAAACCGGTCAAAATTATTCTGAATTGTAACTGCTGGTCAAATCCTTCAAAACAGAGAAGTCAATGCTGCTCAACACTGGTCAATAGACAGAATTTCTGTCAACCTAGATCTTCGGTCCTGAAGTCAACGTTGTGAAGTCAATTTGGTTTGTGGTCAACACCCTGAGGTCAAATGCGAGCAGCAGATAGATTCAGTCAATGGTCAAAATTGGTCAAACTTCGTCAAACTTCAAATTGCAGTCGACTTCGCCCTTCTTCTATGTCCACTTCTGTGACTAATCCAGATGAGATGTTAATTGTTGATTGGTTGATTGAAATGAGATGTCTTCTTGTGTATTTATAGTGATCAAATGAGTGCCCTTTTGACCAAGAGTCACCTCTAATGGTGGGGCCAACTTAGGTCTCTTGCAGCCTACATAAACCAATATAAAAATTGAACTTTCTTTTAATCAATTGAGGTGAATATTTTTAGATTTAAAAAAATTAAGGAAAGATTTGCACCTCTAGGGATTTGATCCCTCTCGGTGCATGATAGATCTAGAGTTAAGATGGTTCTATGCTGGTGTGTGGGGCTGTGCCTTATGTCAACTTCATGTTGATGTTGGAAGGAATTACACATTTCCATCATAATCTCATGCTATTGAAATGTTTTAACTAAGATCCATCTTAATTTCAGATCTATCATGTGCCAAGAGGGATGAAATCCCTAGAGGTGCAAACCTTTCCTCAAATTTTTTCAATCAAAAAAAAGGTTTTCACCTAGAGGGATTTGATCCCTCTCAGTTTATGATATATCTAGAATTACGGTATATATGTGTGTGTGTAAAGTTTATGTTGAGCATAGAAAGAATCACACATCTCCCTCATGCTCTCACACCATTGAAATGTTTTAATTACAAGTCTCTTTTTACTTTCAGCTGCTCTGTATATATACACACAGTTGATATTAAAATAGTTTAGTTTAGGTGGACATTGAAATGTTTTATTTATAACTGACATGATTGTTTTTTTCTTATTAATGTTTTATTTAAATGCCACACAACTCCATATTAAGCACCAAAGGAAATACCTCTGTCATACTGGATGTATGAGGCACCTATCAGTGGAATAAGAAATCTCTCTCTCTCTCTCTATATATATATATATAAGAAAGTTGATATAAAATTATTTTAGTTAAGGTAGACACTGAAACTTTTTATTTATAGTGAACATTGAGAAATGCCTTTTTGTCATTGATATCTCTTTTTTAAATGCCACATATCAAATCTATGCTGAGCATTGAAGGAATTACACATCTTCCTCATGCTAGGCTGTAGAAAGTGCCTTTTGGTGCAATTACAATAATCTAAAGTTTCTACTTGGGTATCTATTAATTTGTGTTTTTGGGTAAATTTCTATGATCTAAAATCTCTTCCGCCTGAGAACTAATTACTTTATATGCAGCACATTCTCTGTCATGTCAACAGCTTGTTTAGAGACCCCTTAATCATTAATGACTTTATCCACATTACTTATCTTTTCCACAATATGGTCCATAAATCATTGGTTATGCATGAGAAAGTAGAGGTTTAATAATGCCTCATATTTGGGATTTGACGCTTTTCTCTTGTACCCCTTTGACTGGTTTTATTTTCATTACATTGAATTTCTTTAGGGTGTTGCCCTTTCTATTTTTTTAACGTTACTCACTTTTTTCTTTTAAATGATTTTGTGGAGTTAAATTTGTTTTTTCATGGAGAAATAATTCCCCTCATCCTACTGACATTTTTCTTTTAAATGATTTTGTGGACTTAAATTTGTTTTTTCATGGAGAAATAATTCCCGTCATCCTACTGCATTTCAGTATTCAGAATGAGGATGCAGGTACCTTGCCAACACCCTATGGATTTCATCCTCTCTCCCTAGGGTTTCTGGAATAAGGGTGATATTAACTTCCAGTGGCAATAACAGCTGGCAACCCTGCAAGATTCGGTAGGAATGGATATCATGACCTCACTGGGCATTTTCTCCCTAGCAGAAAGGGTTGCACCCACCCTGCAATCCCTAGGGGCTGAGACATAAGTTGTTATATATTCAAAACAACAGAGTTCTAGTAATCCCTCCTTCTTGAGCACTTTAAATCTTGTTAATTTGTGGTGCATGCCATTTACTAGAGTGTCTTAACCTGGTAATTATAGTATCTGATTCTGAAACATGCTTTTTTTCATTCAAGTCCAAATTAACAAGAGTGTTTTTTTTCTAAACTTTAATCAGTGTTTACATTCCAGCTAATTGCATGTTTGAAACTTTATGTAGGAAAATGCTATTAAGACTCGAATTCAGAAAGGCCTGAATCTTGATGAAGCAGAAGCAGTGAAGGCAAGGATATCCAAAAATGCTGGCTAGCGGAGACAGTTAGCGTCAAGTACAAAAAAAATAAAAAAGTCCATTTTTAAAAGTTTTTAGTGTGTTCAGCTTCAAATACTTTTCTAAACTTGTGTCAATGGCATTCTGATTGAAGATACATTTATGAATGGATTAAATATTAGGAATCATGCATATGTTAAAAATGGCCATCTTTATGATTTTCGTAAGTACTTTTATTGTTTGGTCTATATCTTATTACAAAAGACAATGTCTGTGGGTGTACACTGCATTGTAACTGTTGTTACATTCAACTTGAAAACTTACATAATATATAAGCCTGAACATAGTTCTGAAGTATACCTAATTGAAGCTGTTATAATTTTTAATGTAGTCCATGTATATTTGTTTGCAAATTATGAGGCGTCTTTTAGCTTGGATGACATTTTATATAACCGTGTTTCAAACCAGTAAGTGGTAAAATGCACCTATGCCTCAAGTGCTTATCAGTCATTATTATTTTTCTTTCTGATATCAGACGCTTGGGATGTGATTTGATTTTTCTTTATAGGCCCAAAATGTACCTGCATCAACTGTGTATCTTTATTCAACTTTGTGCAACTTTTAGTTACCTTTTAGACCTTTAACGGTTCCAATGTTGGGCTTTTGCTGACTACGAGGTGCATTGTAATATTAAAGGGTCAATATTCTTCATCTGTAAGCAGGATTACAGTAAATTTCAATACGTAAAGGACCTGAAAAGTGAGCCACTACATAATTTTGTAATCGATGTGGGAACATTACAGTTCTGTAGAATTATTATATAAATGAAGAATGTTAAGGGAATCACTGTTTTTTAATGTCAAATTTTAGTCTATGTAAGGTCCCATTTTCAGTTTCCTCCATAGTACAGCCAAGATGGATTTCTAGGGTATGTGATGGTTAGGCCGTAGGAGTAGGATTACATCATTAGGGGTCCCAGAGGGATTTTGAGGGATTTTTATGGGATCTAACGACATTCATTTGGCATATTCCATCATCTGCAAAGCTTGCCTTTTGTTCCGTTGCATTTGGACAACTTCTGTAAAATGGGGTTATTATTGACCCTGACTTGATTAATTACACTTGAGGTGACAATCCAAGAGGAGTATTTGATGGAATACCACAATGTAATAGTTCGTTGGAACTGGAATGAGAAGATCTATAGGATTGAATGATGAGAAGAGACTTTCAGTGGCCACACAAAGTCCCAGATTAAAAATGACTTTAATTATTCACTTAATTGAATAAAAGGAGGGGAAAATATTTAATTGGAGGAAAAAGGCCGAAAGTGATTTAAGTGAAATAAAATTAAATTAAAAGTCACTTAGATGGAATCAAAGGGGAACTTCTAGAATAATATTAAAATAATCAAAATAAGATACTTCTAGAAGCTTGGAAAAAATATATAAAAGGAGGAAGAGGAAATGATTTGAGGACATCTTGGATTTGAGCATTTTGTCTTTTGGTGTTGTTTGGAGAACCTAGTTCTCTGCTTTAGTAGCCCTAGGACATAAATCTTTGAGTGATTTGGTGAGAGTGGAGGGGAATCCATCTCATCCCTTATTTTGATATTTACAATATTTACATGGATTTACCTAATCCCAAAGATTGTCTGAACATTCCCCTCCTTAATCTAAAGGGATATGGGTGAATCCAAGCATCATTATGAATCTTTAAAACTTTTCCCTTCCTAGTGCTTTGGTGAAGATGTCTGCAATTTGCTAATTTGTGGAACAATGTCATCGGTGGATTGTTTTTGCCTCGGCGTGATGTCGAATCAGAGGTTATTTTGTATTGATGTGCTTCGTTCAATCGTGAAACTTTGGGTTCTCCGCCAATTTTATTGCAAAAGTGTTATCAATCAAAAGAGGAATTGAATGCACTTGTTTCTCTACAAATCCTCCAGAATTTTCCTGAGCCACACAATTTCCTTTGTTACTTCAGTTGCTGCCACATATTTTGCCTCAGTTGTGGAATCTGCTGGAACTGATTGTTTGCGTGACCTCCAAGAGACAACTCCTGATCCAAGACTCATAACATAACTTGAAGTAGATACTCCAATTTCTTTATCTCCATCGAAATCTGAATCAAAGTATGCAATCAAGCTGAAGCCATCCACCTTTGTATACTTGAGTTCCCTTCAAGTACTTTAGAACTCTTTTTGCAGTAGACCAATGACCCTCACAAGGCTTTTGCATAAACTTGGAGAGGATTTTAACAACAAATGAAATGTTTGGTCTGGTAGTAGTCATGTAGTTGAGACTTCCTATGAGTTGTCTATACTTCGTTGCATCCTCAATATTTTTTTTTTTGGTTCTTTTCTCCTTTAGTGGATGTAAGCTTTAAATTCTGTTCCATTGGAGTAGTTAAAGGATTACACTCAACCATGCCAAACCTGTTCTACAAATCTCTAATGTATTTCTTCCGTGGGAGGAATATAAACTTGATGTTTGGTTACTTCAATACCAAGATAGTAGTGAACATAACCCAAATATTTCATTTCAAAACCTTTCCTTAGTTTCTTTAGTTCCTTGTTTATGGATGCAATGTAGTTCTCATTGTTCCCTGTCATCAAAAGATCATCTACATACACCACAAAATACACAATTGTTTTGCCAACTTTCTTGACAAACAAAGTTGCATCATCAAGATCATACTGTTTGAAATTGAGTTTCAGAAGATGCTCAGTGAACTTCTCGCCAGGGAAAATTTTAAGAACCACCCTAAGTTTATATGTATAATAAATAGGCGAATCCCCATGATACATAAGGAAAAATGGAAGGCGATTTTATCAATAATATAATATGTATATATAATTTTTTTGGCGAATCTCTCACCAGATTATATTATCTTGTAAAGTCATGGCGAATCTTTCACCGAATTATAAAATCTTGTAAGATCTTGGCAAATCTTTCACCGAATAATAAAACATTGTGAAGTCTTGGCTAATGTTTTGTTAAAGTATACAACCATATATGATAATATGAAAACATATTCATTAAACTGTAATATACTAACATACATGTTTGGAAAAAAGAAACATAATTTTTTCTTCCTACAAACAATGTTGCAAGTTTCAGTGGGCGTGTTTGTCAAGGTTCTTACTGTACACTCTTGCATATCCTTCTATTAGTTTTGATAATATTCCACCAGAAAGTTCTTGTATGTGTTGATCTTGACCACTAGTTCTCTCAAGGTGGGAGAGATTAATCTTCTCTACCACTTTTGTCAAGCTACGAGAGATTAATGTTTGCACAAATTTTGTTTTACTTTTCTCCCAACTTCTCTTTCCTTGAGTGTTTCCATAACTACCTTGTTGATTCCCTATCAAACCAATTTCTCAAATGCCAGCCTAACTGTGACAAAGGACTTTCTTGCTTCTACAAATTTGTAGCCTCATTGTAAGGAGAAGTTGTTATATTTGCAGGGGCAATTTATAAACACTCTCATTCGCTATCCAGGTGACCTTCAGGTAGTTCATCCTTCCATATGATATTTGGTCATTACACTTTGTTCTTCAAGAAATATAGAAGTTATGAAAGTTATTCTACCATGTCATGAGGTGTTGAATCGAGGGAATCCCATATCCATGAACCTTATCTGTGGTCTTACGATGCAATATTTTATTTTGAGTCATTGTGTTAAAGTCCCCTCCCCGTCAAGTAGGCTTTATGCAAGTAGGAAAATGAAATAGGTCCCCCTTACTTACTGACCTTCCTTTCTCTTACCTGAATAGTTGTATTTTACCCAACCAACAAATGGTTCCTACCTTGAATGATGGAGTTTAATAGACCAACAATAAAAGATTTATGTAACTCTGGTCCCCACCACCTGAATACCTTATGGCCCAGCATGAATGAAGGCATGTTAAGGATTTCTTCATTAGTCTTGGTAAAGATCATTTCAATTCATATTCATCATGGCTTCCACTAACCACTCATGTAGGGTCACTTGGCTTGGTAATGCAAATTGTTCATTAATGCTTCCCATCACTCGACCACCTTCAATCATATTCATTTCAACAATTTCATTTTGATTAGCATTTGTAAAATTTGTATGTGGTTTTTGTGATCAACAACTACGATTTTTTCTTGAATTGCTCCATCATATTCTTAAGTAGCATTGCCATGTTCATTATCATCACCTAATAGATGATACCATCCTTGATGTAGACTCAACATGTTTATAACAACTTTTGCATCTTCATCACCAGGTATTTCAAAAACTTGGCTACAAGCATCATCATTGGTAAGAGCATCATAATTGACTAGCCAAATTCCATTGCACTTACATTCCACATTAATATTAGAAGGTGTCAAGGTCCTTTCAATAGATATGTTAGCAATTTCAACTGTTTCAAACCTTTTTACCTCTCTCAATGGGTTCTTTGCCATCCAATTTATTCTCTCAAACCTTAAATAATTCTTAAAAGGCCCAAACACACTTCTAGGGGTTGCAACTTATGAGTAATGTTTAAGCAATGCGAACACTATGTATGCCTATCGTGTTTGCTTCTGTGGTTTGTAAAACTATGTTGTTGTGATGGCCATAAAAAATTAACAAGTATATGTTTGTAAGATAGACGCCTCCACGTAAAAAGTGATAAAATGGTACAGTCAGATCATAAACAATTATTTAGTCATCCATGTATTAGGATGTGCAACCACGAATATTCCTTGCTCACAATCCTTGACATGGTTCTTCATATTTTTATTTCCCTAAACCAAATATAGTCTAGACATTGATAAACCAATTGTAATTGCACAACAAAATATAGTTATCCACGCTGTTGTTAGGAACTATGTCACATGGTTCGAGTTCGACAACGATTAAGTTCGATTCGAATTCGAATTTTCCGATCAGGTTCGAATGAGGTTCGGCATTAGGTTCGACTATACATATTTTTCAATATATATATATTTATATATATATATCTATATATGACCTCGGTCTAATGGAGCAGGAATAACCTTGTATAATGGACGTTGCAAAGATTGAAGGATTAGACATTCTCGGCATATCTGTTTTAGCATACAAATCTACCTAGACATATCACAATTGCATAGCTAGTGATCTCGACATACCTGTGAGGATCTCAGCTGAATGGAGTAGCAAAGATCTAGGACAAAGACACAGTGTCAATGGATCTCACAGCAGTCTTGGCATCAAGGCCTCGGTGATACTCCTGTAGAAGTCTAGACTCTAGACAAAGAATAGCAGTGATAGAACCTCTCTCTCGGCCTAATAAGATTGATGTTAGATGTTGTCTCAATCACACACACACACACACACACATATATATATACTACAATTGTGGCACAATAACAAAGCCACAGAAATGATCATTCTCGGAGGATACAATCCCTGCATAACAAAGAGCCACAGTAACCATTACAGTCTCGGAATAAATGAGACAGTAAGGACCTCAGTATAGTGAGGAATAGTATCTCATCTCGGTGGATCTATTTCTTAACAGTCAATGTATATATATATGTAATGGAAAGATCTTCGGATCCCTCACTATCTTTACATGATCTCACTGTCTCGGTGTAAGAAAGATCACAATGATCCTGCAGTCATGGAATACACTCTTGCATGATCACAGTCAACATGATGGTCTAGAGTAAAGTGATGAAGGTAGGATAAAACAGCTATCATGGCTGTCATAATGAAGTTTTCAGTGCATCATTAAAAAAATCGAACCTTGAAAAATTCGTTAAAATTCGCCTTCAGGTTCGTTGAGGTTCGTTTAGGTTCGAGATCGTTCAGGTTCGACTTGAGGTTCGAATTTCAGGTTCGGCGAACCTGAACGAATTTCAATTTTTTTTTTTCAAGTTCACCGAATTTCGAACCTGAACCTTCAGGTTCGCCGAACCTTGTGACATAGGTTAGGAAACACTTTGGCACATTTTCACTCATTCTCTTGGCATTTATCCACATGCGACAATTCCTTCCAACTTGGAAAGGAAACTCGTCACAATTGCATATATATTTTGTAAACTGTATGAATGATCTTTGTATGCCTTGGATAGAGTGTAATAGAACTTGGTCAGAATTGTAGGTTGTAAATCCATAGCTTTGTCTCTATTTAGACTTTCAATTGTTCATAATGCCAGCTGTTGATATATTTTCTTGACTCCTGCACACCCTGATTTCCCCAAAATCCAACTTTGAATGGACTCAAAGTGGAGCAATGTTAGCCTTAAGTTGTATCAACTCTAAGTCATGGCCAATTTCAAGTATCTCCTTACACCAATCAACTATTTCCTCCTTTTGTTCAATTAACACTATAACAACCCCTTTCTTCTTCTTCCTTGCATGAGGTATTTAGCCAATAATGTATTGATGCTAGTGAGTTCCATATTTTCTCACTGCAACTCTTATTAAGCATCCATTGAAGTCAACATCATCAATTGCCTTCAGCATATCCTCTTTAGTTCGGCCTTTGTTAACACTAATCTTCTTGGTTAAACTTGCACCTTGCACTATAATTCATGCAGAAGCACCACCTTCAACATCTACATCATATGCTCTTCAACTTTTATATCATTATGCTCTTCAAAACCTACCTGATTTAACTCCTCATTTGAGGCAGAGTGTTGTAGATGATCAACCCTTGTCACTTGCATTCTTACCCTCACAAGAGCAACACTATTTCCTCGTGCATGACAGAAAAACATTAAACAAACAAATATTGTAGAATAATAGAGGTTGATGCAGTGCATAGCAACAAGGAAACGAAAAACTTTAAGGTAAACATAGGTGACAAGAAACAAAACTTTAAAAGGAGAGAGTTTATGAAATAGTGTTGATCCCTAACTAAAGATTCATGGTGAGAGAAATGTTTGCAGTGACCTATAGAGCAGTATTGTAAACTGAGTTGAAGAAATGGTGCTTCCATTAATGATGGTTTAGATTTATAATGCTCCACTGGAAATCTTGATTGATGAGTCCCAAGAATAAAGATACATTGTATGAAATTTTGACAGTGATCTAGAGAGCAGTGTTGTAAACTGAGTTGCCGCAATGGTGCTAACATGAATTATAGATTAAATGTATATCATTCCATTGGAAAGTTGAGTGGTGAATGGTCATCGACATGGATTGCATATGCAGAATGATGATATATGTGTCTAGGATTGATTTGATTATGATCTAGGGGCTCTTAGTTGCTCCTACCCAATGTTGGTGCTTCTAAAATGTTTAATGGCCCTGGTAGATTGATTTGATTAATGGTCATTTTGAACATAGTTGAATAAGTTACTCCTTTGCATTATAGATTACAAACTTAGGGGTGGGTCATGGAAAGCATTGAAAGATAAGCATTACCTATTCATGTCTGATCAAATGCACAAGGGGAAAGAAGCATTGGGCTCTATATGGACTTGAGGTTATGCATATTGGAACATCATTTACTGCAGACATTCTCCAACAATCAACCTCTCTATCAGAGGTGATAGGTAATCTGTACACCAAAACTGAACCTTGTTGGACTAATGGCCCTGGTAGATTGATTTGATTAATGGTCATTTTGAACATAGTTGAATAAGTTACTCCTTTGCATTATAGATTACAAACTTAGGGGTGGGTCATGGAAAGCATTGAAAGATAAGCATTACCTATTCATGTCTGATCAAATGCACAAGGGGAAAGAAGCATTGGGCTCTATATGGACTTGAGGTTATACATATTGGAACATCATTTACTGCAGACATTCTCCAACAATCAACCTCTCTGTCAGATGTGATAGGTAATCTGTACATCAAAACTGAACCTTGTTGGACTAAACATTTGATGGTTCTTAATGTCTAAGGATTTGAAGTGTCTTTACGTTAGAGCATTTAAAGATGTGTTTGGACATGATGTTTTGTATGGTAGTGAACTAAGAGTCACTTTCTAGACAATTGTATGCCTAGTGAGTTTATGGAATATTTTTAAACTTGTGAGCATTCTTCGTTATCAGTGTGCTGTATTTTGATGTGTTAGAGTTTCAGAGGTCAGGTTCTATCTCCACTATTGGTCCCCATTCCACTACTAGCTTCCCTCCCCTAGTTTATCACCTGCTTCAAAATCACATACTTATGAGGCATTGATTACAATTGAATAGAACCAATGAGAACTTGACATTAATATCAATGGAGTTGCAAGAAGAAAAAAACATAATCAGGGCACTGTATCAGGACAATACATTAAGCATGCAATAATGCTTGCGAGAACGATCTCCATTACAACAGGAATGACTAGGGATCATGAAGTCAAATACAAAAAGATTCAAAGCATTGATCAACAAGAGGTGCTGCTTAAGAATAATGTATTACCCCACAAACAACACCTCATGTTTAATTTCAAATGTATTATTACCCCACAAGCAACACCTCGTGTTTAATTTCAAATGTATTACAACGAACAACAGAGAAATTGGCAACATAAAATCTTAAGAATCAAATACATGCATAACCTAGCAGGGACTTCTATGTTCTGGGAGCGGAGTAATGAAAAATAATCCAGAGTGAAAAAAATGTTATCTTTTGATGAATGACATATCACAACAACTATGTAAGAATTAAAACAAAGCATGCACAATCACCACATTTTCAGACATAAATTCCCATTGAAAAATCAGAGTAGCTGATCAAAAGCAAAAGATTCTCAATTTTGCAGTCTGCACCAAAAAAACAAGCTCAAGAATTTGAGATGATGCCTAGACACAGGAAAATCATGGCTGATATGCAATAACTGAGCTACCTAAATAATGTTACCTTATTCGATCAATAATACTCAAAAAACAAAAGTATATTCTACCATTTCTGAAAGAGCCGAGTTGGAATGTACATGCAGATGAAGGTTTCTCATCAAAACACCATTACTATTTGATAAACCACCACGGTTGTAGACGACCTTCAATCCTGATCTTCAACACCTGACCTAATGAAAAACTGGGCTAATTAAATCATATTACTTTATGCCATCCATGACACAACAACAAACGTTTTATATTCTGCCATTTTCGAGAGAGCCCAGCTAGGATGTATATGCAAATGAAAATTTTGCATTGAGAAAGAAATTATTACTAATTCAAAACATGCCAAGTTTTTACCTGACACTCAATCATGATGTTCAAAACCTGAGTTAATGGAAACATCCCAATTCATCATGCCCACCATTCACAAAAGATTTTACATCCTGCTAATTCAAGGAGAGATTAGTTGGAATATAGGTATATGCAAATGAAAGTTCACCAAGGTATATAAGCAGTTACTCATATGTTTCACAATCCCAGTTTGGCAAACTCCCATTATTCTTTTCAACACTTCCAACTGAAAACAATCTCTAGCAATGTGAGACTGCACTCACTATAATTTGCGCTACTTTGAACATCCAGTTGGTTGAAAGGCCTTGCATTTGGTGGTCACACAAAAATTTGAGTATTCAAGAGTCAAATATTTTGAAACATCACTTAACCCATGTTCATCATTTAGATACTATGATTCCATTGAATAATACCCTCCCTTGTTAAGACAATTAAGACCAGAAGACTATTAAATCAAAAGCTAAACAATTTTGTCAACAAGGTCTTACCAAGTCAGTGAAAGAGGGGTGTTATTATCACGCCCATTGGGGTTCAACTCTCCCAAGTGACATGTTCACCTCTCGTGCACTGGCATGCCTCCACAAGGGGCTGCTTATTGTGTATGGGACCTGTTATCACTCCAGGAAACTCTCCTAGGTTGCAGCTTGGAGATGCCTGGTAACATATAATCTTCAATATTGTTCTCAGAACTATTGGAATGGATGATGGTTTGGATCAAGTCAGATAATCATTTCAGCTCTATTCTCACTCAAGACATGCATGAACACCCTCAACAATACAAGGCTTTAGACCACTAATGCTCAATAATTTATAGATTCAATGGATAGATGGAGAATACTATTTGTACTAGCAGATTGCATACATAAACACATATGAATGGCCAGCTACAGGAAGTAAATGAGACTTGCAAATCTAATTTATCAATGTAGAGATAAGATGACAGTTATCTGGCATTAGACACAACAGAAAACATGAATAACCTATTCATGTGCAAGCATAGAACAACAGAGAAAATGGACATTGAACATATAATGGCAAAAGAAGCTTATATTGCTAGAATGAAGATGAGAAGCTTGAAGGAACAGAAGAGGAACAATCTCCAGAAGTTGAACCTCTATTACATTTTGCTTTCAGAGATTTATAACTATTTACAATGATGCTGAGCCTTCTGAGGCTTGAGAGGTGTTAATCTATCCCTCTGTCTTATTTAACTGTTTGATCTCTGACTAGGCAAGCATGGCTCGGAGGTTTCTTCTGATATTTTGGATAGTTCGCTGCACTGTCTGGGAGTTCTCTCATGCCAGAGATGCCCCACAATCATTCTGTTTGTTCTGGTTGTGTCATGCTGTGGCTCCACGATCGCTTTGGGTTGATTCAACCTTCTGCTTTGTGGTGGAATGTCTCTTCGGGCCTATGAAATCCCTTTAAAATGTGGACAGTGACTTCTTTCTGTTATGAACAGAGAGAGTATGCAATACTGTAAATTCCCGCATTCTCTGTGTATTTTGGACTTCAAAAGTCCTAAAAAATGGTTTATTCACCTATCGGGTCCACCCTTAGGGTTATCGCAAGTCACATTCGGCCCGTTCCCTGCATATTTCCTTTGTATTATGAAATACATAAAACACTGAAAATACATGGAAAATGGCTTTCCCCGGACTTCAAATATTATATATTTCATTCCCGAACCCTTTCGGGTCCGGGCTTTATCGCATCGGCGCTGCCCAAGGCTCCCTTTATATTTTCGTTATATAACGAAATATATTGAAAATGCACTGAAAATAGCTTTGGCGCGGACCTCAAATATTATGTATTTTTCTTCCCGGACCTTTTTGGGTCCAGGATTTATCGCATATCGCAAATCCAAGCTTCCATTTGTATTTTGTTAAATAACGAAATACGCGACAAATGCATTGAAAAATGGCTTTCCGCGGACTTCAAATATTATAAAATATTATTCGACACTCCGTCGGGTCCGCATCATCGTATCGCGCATATCCCTGTATAAAGGCCCCGCTCCTTAAGGTTTCTGCCGATAGCGATCCGGTGATGTAACGTGGGCCGTCGATCTGCGCGCGCGATCGACGGTGCACATTTAATCGCCGATTGCAATCGCTCATTTCCCTTGGTCTGTGACGATAACCGCCGACTCACCTCTGCCGATTGTGACTCACTGATCCGATCGTCGAAGATCGCTGATCGGCGGTGCCTTCTGCCCAGCCTGAAGTCCTCTCTGCTTGCCGATTTGCGATTTGTCGCTTATATCTGGGCCGTTGATCGGCGAGATCTAACGGCTGCTATGCATTGCACTATGTAAGCCTGCGATAATTGATTTTCATTGTTTTCTTTGGTTTTTTACCTCCTGATAGTGTATTTCCGCCCTTCCAAGGGCTCTCCTCTTGCGTTGATTTTGACCTTTGGATGATTTTGAGAAAACACTGAAGATTTCAAGAGCATTTTTGGATCCCTTGGGATGATTTTTAAGCAAATTTGGAAACTTTAAGAGCATATATGGATCCAATTTTGGGCCTAGTGCTAGCGAGGCTAACACTGGCTCCTTCTGGGGATGAAATATTCCCTGTGAGGTTTCAAGGATCACAGATCAATGCCTTTCCTGTAAAAAACAAAATCAAATCTTCCTCCTAGTGTTCCATTGGGCATGGAGTCTATTTTGTTAATGAAAAATAAAAGCTAGAGAAAACATATTTACAATAACAAGACTTTAAAGCCTTAAATGAAATAAAGTTTCAAGAACCGCCCATTTACTGCGCTACCAAAAGTATCTCTTCCTTCCACACTCTGCAGAATGAATGTATTGTTCTGCTGAATTTGAGCGATGAAAAGCGGACCTGCCCATAAGGAGTCAAACTTGCCATGGTTACTTTTCTTTTCCTTAAATGCATCCCATTTAAGCACCTAATCACCAACTAGGAAATTGTCCTCTTTTGCCTTCCTGTCAAAGGTTTCTTTGATTTTCTTCTGATGAGCCTTTGACTTCTCAACCAACTGCTCTCTGATCCGCTGTAGTTCAATCAGGTTATTCATTCTTCTTACCATGTCATTCTCTTCATCTTGTTCTTCTTGCAAGAATTTAGCCATCGGGAGAATCAACTGGATAGGGAAGACAACATCGGTGCCATAAACTAGTTTAAATGGAGAATTCCCTATGGAATTTTTGATGGTAACTCTGTCAGCCCATAGTGCAAACTTCAACTTGGAATCCCAGCTCTTTTTGTTGTCTTCTAACAGTTTTTTGATTACCCTTACCAGACTCTTGTTAGATGATTTTGCCAGGCCATTGCCTTGAGGATAATATGAGGTAGAATGCACCACCTGAATGCCCATGGATTCAATCATGTCCACCAATTCTTTTGCCTTGAAAGTTGCTGCATTATCAGTGACTAGTTTGGTTGGGCAACCAAATCTAGTGAAAATATTCTCATTCAAGAACTTTATGACAACTTGATGATTGGCATTCTTAGTGGGTATAGCCTCAATCCACTTGGTGAAATAATCAATGGCTATTAAGATCCATTTGTGTTGGCCACTGGAATGTGGGTTGTTCTCACCTATAAAGTCCAAGCCCCACTACTGCAAGGGACAATTGACATCTACTGGCTTCAAGGGCAAAGATTTTAGCTGCTGTCTTCCTGCAAACCTCTGACACTTGTTGCAAGATTTTACAAAAGAAAACACATCAGAGAATAGAATAGGCCAATAATACCCAACCCTCAGGATTTTGTGGGCTGTGGTTTTCCAATAATGATAACCTCCACAAATGCTAGAATGGAATTGGTGTATGACTTCCACAGATTGTTTTTTATCTAGACATCTCAAGAGGATTCCTGATGGGTCTTTCCAATAAAGCAGATTTTTATTAATGCAGAATTTGGCTGATCTGAGTTTAATGGCCCGGGCTTGACTTGAGTTAAGCCCTGGAGGGACTTCTAGCTTCTACAAGAAATGAACTATGCTGGAACACCATTCACAGGTGGCTAGATTTTCAGCCAGACACCGATTTTGATTTTTTTCTTCTGTTGCTCCCTCTATATGCTCATCATCTGAATTTAGACCCATGCAATTTATGTCTAACAAGCTGCAATTTTCTTTAGCCATAAGTTTAACCAAGCCCTGACCTTTGACAAGCTTAGTGGGCTTCACCTCTATGTTAAACTCTATGAATTTTGCAATCCATTTAGCTCTCTTTCCATCAATATCTGGCTGAGTTAAGACATCTTTTACTGAGGTTGAAGGTACATATGCAACTACTTTGGAATGCAGAATATAAATTATGAATGCCTTTAAAGATTTTATGAGAGCATAAACTTTTTTTTCAATAAGGTCATACCTTAGTTCAACATCCCTTAAAGTTTTGTTGAAAAAGGCCACAGGGTGCTCTATGCCTTCATCATTTTTTTGCAACAGAACTGCTGCAAGTGTATCATAAGAGGCAAAAGAGAAGATACAAAACTCCTTAGTGTAATTTGGGCTGATTAGAGTGGGAGCTTCCATGATAGCTTGCTTGATGGCTTCAAAAGAGCTTCTTGAAGCATCTGTCCATTTTATTTCTGATCCTTTCTTCAACATGGAAGTGATGTGCTTTACTAGCTCTGCAAAGTTTGGAATGAACCTCCTTACAAAGTTAATCTTACCCAGGAAGGATTGAATGTCCCTTTTTGACCTTGGGATGGACAATGTCTGAATGGCTTGAACCCTTGCTAGATCAATCTTCACACCTTCAGCAGAAACAATATGTCCCAGAAGTTTGCCTTCTTCTAGAGCAAACTGTGACTTCTTTGGGTTTACTGAAATTCCAAACTGTCTGCACTTTAGGAAGACCTTCTTCAAATGCTGTAAATGGTCTTTGTGGCTGCTGGAGAAGACTGTTATGTCATCAAGATAAATAAGGACAAACTTGTCCTTCTCTCCCACAAAAGCTATGTCCATGGCCCTCTGAAAAGTAGCCCCAACATTCATCAGTCTGAAAGGCATCTTGGAATACATGAAAGTGCCCCAAGGGGTAGTGAAGGCAGTCTTTTCCTGATCTTTTGGATGTACAACAACCTGATTGTAACATGAAAATCCATCTAAGAAAGACATGACTCTGGCCCTTGAAACTCTTTGCAGCAAGTGTTCCATCTTAAGCATGGGGTAGTTATCTTTTTTAGAGCACTTTTTCAGATTTATGAAGTCAACACAAAGCCTGATTTCTTTATTTTTCTTTCTTACTACTACAAGGTTAGCTATCCATTTTGAATACCTTAGGGGAACTATGATTTTGGCATCCAACAACTTCTTGATCTCTTTCTCAATCAAAGGCAATAAGAGAGGGTTGATAGGTCTTAATTTCTGTTTAAAAGGGGTAGTGTTATTTTCCAGTGGAATCTTGTGCTGAATGATGTTTGTATCATAGGTTTTAAGATCACTATATTCCCAGGCAAAAATATCAGCGAATTGCTTCATGAGGGTGCAATACTCGGAATTCTGGGCAGAAGACAAATGAGTGGACAGATTGATGTATTTCGGATGGGCTGGGCTTCCTATATTATGTTTACAAACAGCAAAATCATTTTCTGTTTTGGCAGGCTTATAAGGCACATCGTTATGGTCGAACAATTTCTCTAGAGGCACCAATCCTTTTGGTATATGATTACTAGGCAGCTGGACGATGCTTCCTCGGCCGACCTCGTTTTTTAGCTTGGACTAGCCGCATTCTTCCATGGTTTCATTTTCTTGGTCGATGTGCGTTTCAACAAATTCCTCAATGACTTGTAAAAACCTGTTAATTTCCTCATCGTCTTCAAAAACTCTCCAATATTTGACATTGTTAGGCAGAGACGGTCTATATTTTACCTGAACTTCATATGTCAATTTAGGAGGCAAAGGAGGAATAAACGTGCTAGCAGACACAACAAGGGAGTCGGCAAGCTGGTTCTTCATTCTCGGAATATAAGAAATGCTGAAATTAATAAAAGAATCCTTGAGCCTCCATACCTCATCTCTGTATGCTTTCAGCCTTGGATGCTTATCTTGGAAAGTTTTATTGACCTGTTGAATAATGAGGTCTACATCTCCAAACACTTTCAGGCCTTTGATACCCATTTCTTTAGCAGCGCTTAAGCCCAGAATCAAAGCTTCGTACTCTGCTATGTTGTTTGTGACCTGAAAGGTTAATTTGAAAGATAAATGAATGTATTCCTGTGTTGGGGACACAAGGACTACACCTGCCCCTGCAGCTTCCTTAGAGCAAGCCCCATCAAAGAACATGTCCCAAATCTGTGGGCCTTCTTCCTCAGCGATTTGGCAAACTGGTTTTTTAAGCTGCGTGGAGGCCAACTGGGATTCTTCAATATGAAGAATACATGCTCCAAAATCAGTGTCAACAACATAGATGGGATGATTAGTGGGGTTCTTCTCATCGCTGATGATATAAGCCAACTGCGCCTCTCTGTATAATCTCTTGCTCTCACCTCCGAAAACTAGGACAGTAGCATAAGACAGATCATTTTGTAATGATCCACCTAATCTCTTGATCCAACCTCTGGAAAGTAACATGCCAAACTTGGGGGGTACATCTGCTACCACAATATCCATCATCATGCTTTTCATAGGCAGCTGAGACAAAGTGATGGCTAGGTCCTTGATTAATCCTAGACACTTCACTTTTCTAGAGTCAAAAGAGAATAGGTCATGATAAGGCTTGGTGATGTCAAGACCCAACTCATCCATGACAGCTTTGGGCATTAGATTATGGCTGGCTCCAGTGTCCAAAAGGCAGTTGTGAAGGATTTTTTCATGAATAGTCAGAGAGACATAGAATGATGGGGAGCTGTCTTCACAATTTTCAATCATTGGGCTGAGAATAACAGTTGGCTTGTCATCTTGTAGATTTACATAGTCAGTGGAGGCTTGGATGGCTTTAGGCTCAAGGGCCTCGAGGATGGATCTTTTGAAGGACTTATTCTTCACTAGTTCAATCAGAGGCATAGGTATTCTTAGCTTTTGAATTTCTGATTGAAAACTGAAAGGAGAAGGAGACTTGTCAAGGCCTCTTACCTCATGAGCTGGAGCTTTGAGGATGATGGGATCAACTGCCGGTTGTTTTTGCTTATTAGCTTGCTGTACTGCAGGGACAACAACTCTTTGAACAGGAGTTTCCTTGGCATTATTTATCTTTGACCTCAAATTATATCTTTGCTGATCTACAGTTTGTAGAATAGCTTCACCATCCCATTCTTGGCTGATCTGGTCATTGAATAATGACTTTTCATAGGCAGCTGAGGTCAAAAGGGAAGCATTACCTTTGTCTTCCAGATAATGGATCTTATCATCTTCTTCAAACTGTTCTTCTTCCATGACTGCATTTTGAAAAGGAGCCTTCACCCTTTGGTCTTCATTGGCATCTTTGTTTCTTTGCAAAATCTGCAACTGCTCATTAGTTCTTCTATATGGATTTGGATTTGGATTTCTAGGAGAAAAGGTATTAGGCACTCTTCCTTTCCCCGGGTGCTGCTCAACCTTTAATTTGGAGATTTCAGAGGCTAATGACTCGATCATTTTGGTCATTTTATCTATCTTAGGATCAGAGGATGATGAAGACTCGCCCCTCTGTCTTCTTCTATCAACATTTCCCTTGAGCTTCTCTGCAGCCATGATGTTTGATTCCACTTCCAAGGCTGCATCCTGCATGTTAGCCAAAGTAGCACATCGCCTCTCCCTCAACAGTAGGCAGAAGTCAGAATCAAAAGCACTGGCATAGGTGAGTTTAGCAGAGGTAGTAGTGGGTTTTACTTTAGCTGGTATCTTGCTGTACATACGGTTAAACCTCTTATTAAAATCAGACAACAACTCACCATTTTCCCTCTTTAAGTTCCCAAACTCAGTGTGGTAGTAGAGGAGATCCTTCTTATCCCCCCAATGCTTTAGGAATGCATCATCTAAAGCTTCAATATCTGCTATAGATCTTGGGGTTAGTTCTCTGAACCATTTTCTAGCCTCTCCATCTAGGCTTTGGACAAAGACTCTCATCCACACATCATCTTCACTAATGTCCAGGTTATCAACATAGCTATAGAATGACTCAAGATGTTCTTTAGTAGTAACACCTTCAATCCCAGTGAACTTAGGCATATATTTATGATATTCTCCTGTAGGCATGGCATTCAAAGGAGTGGGCAGTATTAGAGGTCCATACCTAGCACCTATGATTCTTTCCATTTTGGTAGGTGCTTGTGGACCAGCCATAGCTGTGGTGGCTAAAAGAGTACTGGCAGTCTGAATGATAGAGGGTTGAGGAGTGATTGATAAGACTAAAGGAGTATGATGGATAGGAGGTGAGGTTTCCTTTGGGCTTACAAAAAAAGGAGAACCTAAAGAATAAGGAGCTTTATGAATCTCTGAGAGTTTTTCTTCACTGCTAGTATTAGATGCTATACTCTCAACATGTATTTGTTCTATTACAGGCCTTTCTTGAAGAGATATAGGAGATTGTTTAGGTTTACCTGAACCTGATGCTCCTTTCTGCAATACCTTTCTCTCTTTGATGATTTTTTCAGGGTCAGGTACTGGGTCAGCTTGTAGCTTCTAAGGATTTCTCCGAGTATGCCTCACAAACTGAGCCAGAACTATGAAGTGGAGTCGCCAAGAGGTTCGGCCTCTAGTAGAGTCACCAGATAGATGATTACAACCAAAAAAGTGCCCAGACTTTGTCTATCATCAAAGTTGGATCTATGTCGTTTCCCAGGGAAGCTAAGCTTCAGTTTCCTCTCCTCGACAACGACGCCAATTATGTTATCACTCCAGGAAACTCTCCTAGGTTGCAGCTCAGAGATGCCTGGTAACATATAATCTTCAATATTGTTCTCAGAACTATTGGAATGGATGATGGTTTGGATCAAGTCAGATAATCATTTCAGCTCTATTCTCACTCAAGACATGCATGAACACCCTCAAAAATACAAGGCTTTAGACCACTAATGCTCAATAATTTATAGATTCAATGGATAGATGGAGAATACTAACTGTACCAACAGATTGCATACATAAACACATATGAATGGCCAGCTACAGGAAGTAAATGAGACTTGCAAATCTAATTTATCAATGCAGAGATAAGATGACAGTTATTTGGCATTAGACACAGCAGAAAACATGAATAACCTATTCAAGTGCAAGCATAGAACAACAGAGAAAATGGACATTGAACATATAATGGCAAAAGAAGCTTATATTGCTAGAATGAAGATGAGAAGCTTGAAGGAACAGAGGAGGAACAATCTCCAGAAGTTGAACCTCTATTACATTTTGCTTTCAGATATTTATAGCTCTTTACAATGATGTTGAGCCTTCTGAGGCTTGAGAGGTCTTAATCTATCCCTCTGTCTTGTTTAACTGTTTGATCTTTGACTAGGCAAGCATGGCTCAGAGGTTTCTTCTTCTGACAGAAGAATAACCATATTCAAATATTTTGGGTAGTTTGTTGCGCTGTCTAGGAGCTCTCTCATGCCAGAGATGCCCCACAATCATTCTGTTTGTTCTGGCTGTGTCATGCTGTGGCTCCACGACCGCTTTGGGTTGATTCGACCTCTGCTCTGTGGTGGAATGGCTCTTCGGGCCTATGAAATCCCTTTAAAATGTGGACAGTGACTGCTTTCTATTATGAACAGAGAAAGGATGCAATACTGTAAATTCCCCCCTTCTCTGTGTATTTTGGACTTCAAAAGTCCTAAAAAATGGTTTATTCACCTATTGGGTCCGCCCTTAGGGTTATCGCAAATCACATTCGGCCCGTTCCCTGCATATTTCCTTTGTATTATGAAATACGTAAAACACTGAAAATACATGGAAAATGGCTTTCCCCAGACTTCAAATATTATATATTTCATTCCTGAACCCTTTTGGGTCCGGGCTTTATCGCATCGGCACTGCCCAAGGCTCCCTTTATATTTTCATTATATAACGAAATATATTGAAAATGCACTGAAAATAGCTTTGGCGCGGACCTCAAATATTATGTATTTTTCTTCCCAGACCCTTTCGGGTCTGGGTCTTATCGCATATCGCAAATCCAAGCTTCCCTTTGTATTTCGTTAAATAACGAAATACGCGACAAATGCATTGAAAAATGGCTTTCCGCGGACCTCAAATATTATAAAATATTATTCGGCACTCCATCGGGTCTGCATCATCGCATCGCGCATATGCCTGTATAAAGGCCCCGCTCCTTAAGTTTTCCGCTGATAGCAATTCGGCGATGTAACGTGGGTCGTCAATCTGCGCACGCGATCGACGATCCACGTTTAATCGCCGATCACAATCGCTCATTTCCCCTGGTCTGTGCCGATAACCGCCGACTCGCCTCTGTCGATTGCGCTTCGCCGATCCGATCGTCGGATATCGCTGATTGGCGGTGCCTTCCACCCAACCTGAAGTCCTCTCTGCTTGCCGATTTGCGATTTGCCGCTTAGATCTGGGCCGTTGATCGGCCAAATCTAACGGCTGCTGTGCATTGCACTATGTAAGCCTGCGATAATTGATTTTCATTGTTTTCTTTGGTTTTTTACCTCCCGATAGTGTATTTCCGCCCTTCCAAGGGCTCTCCTCTTGCGCTAATTTTGACCTTTGGATGATTTTGAGCAAATGCTGAAGATTTCAAGAGTATTTTTGGATCCCTTGGGATGATTTTTAAGCGAATTTGGAAACTTTAAGAGCATATATGGATCCAATTTTGGGCCTAGTGCTAGGAGGCTAACAGGACCAGTTACAAGTCCTATTAAATTTTGGCAAAATAGATACCACCTAGTCATGGTATATTTTACAACCCTTAGGCACATCACATCATGCCTCGCATCCTTAATCCAACAATCCTTGTACTTGTTTCTTCACCCCATAAAACTCCATAACAAATTATCTATACACTTGTTTGGAATAAGTGAATCCAATAGTAATTGGATCAAATACTCCACTTATTTTTTGTGTGCTTTTGGCTCTCAAATTTGTTTCTATATACTTTGCATTCCTATAGACTAAATGAGAATTTGATTCTATAGACTCAATAAACTCATGATGTAGCTTCCTAATAGTGTAAGTCCCAATTGATCTAATATACTGGCTAATACTAATATAATTCAAAACAGTAAGAGTAGTCAACCAGTCAAATGAAACATAGAAAGGGTGTGTAAAGTGGTAAATTCAGTAATCAAACCCTGTGTGAATACCTACTCAAGCTGCGCCAATTCTATCTATTAACCATGGATAGGGTGATAAATTCATTCTATAAAGGGTGTGTGCAATAAATGTAACAATAACACTTTCTTTCTATTTATTCCTACCTAAGTCTTTATGCCTAGTGTTCCTATTACTTAGTCCTAACCAATAGAAGAGAGTCTAAATAACTACTCAGGAAAATGAAGGATTGAAAGGGTGTACCATACAAATTATGTAGACTTTTTTTGCCAATAAATAAAATAGAAAACTCAACATCCATCACACCAAAACAGAATATGTATGCTTATACTGGGAAAGCACATAAATTCAAGCAAATTACAGATCTCAACATGGTTCATTGCTATAATCTACAAATGGGACCAATTCTTGCCAGCCTATGTGAGAAGATGAATGTAACAATAAAATCTTAGAAGCCCAATTGATTTCAAATGTGTCATGTATACATGGAATCTGTGCATGTGTAGAAGTATCTTAGTGAACACACTTTATGAAACTGTGTAATTGGCCCAATACCTAGGCCCTTGAGAAGTATGGAATATTGCTTTCCAGGCTATATAAAATATCCATAGTCACAC
Organism: Pinus tabuliformis; assembly: GCA_031772625.1. Lineage (NCBI taxonomy): Eukaryota > Viridiplantae > Streptophyta > Pinopsida > Pinales > Pinaceae > Pinus > Pinus tabuliformis. The sequence continues at coordinate 720,564,113 of CM062814.1, forward strand.
CAAATAAATAAGTGCTATAATAGCTGCCATACAAGTTTTCAATATTTTTCAACCTAAAATTCTTGTGATGAACAAAAAGAGAGTCATACATAATTGCCAATAAATAAAATGGCAAACTCAACATCCAACTCATCAGAATAGAATCTATTAATGCCAATGCTGGGAAAGCACGTAAATTCAAACAAAATTCAGCGTAAAACATTATTCAACACTATAATATACACATGGAACCAAATCTTACCAACTTGGTTATCGTCACTGAAGCCCAACCTAAAAGTTAATAAAGGACACTTCTGATCTTGTGAGCACATCATATCTCTAACTAAGATTTCAATGCCAACACTAGACAATGGAAATTGGCTAACAAATGATTCAACCTACTTTTTGAGATCAACAATGCTATTTCGTAGCTGGAAATTGTCTGACTTAATAAGTTTTATAAAATCTTTTAATTTTGTACTTTTCACAGAGCCCTTAGCCTTAATAGCCATCTGCACCCCCTCGTGGATAAAATCTGCAACCTTAATAAAGTCATCCTCAAGAAGCCCACGGGTGGTTAATGCAGGAGTCCCTGTGCGTATTCCACTAGGAACCATAACACTTTTATCACCTGAAAATGTAAGGTATGAAAGTAAGCTATATCATCCCATGGAGTAAGGAAAATCAATGATTCCCTTACATCTAAATATACAAAGAAAAAATTCATGTAACCTGGTACAAAATTCTTATTCAATGTGATAGAAGCAACATCCAAAACGTCCTCTACTCTTGCACCATCAATGCCCTGTCCAAGCCCATTAATATATACCATGTTACATTCAACCAACTAAATCCAATAGAAATCAATATACAAGTAGGTTGTGTACTCCAGCATATGAACATAGGATCCTTACCAAGGGCCTCAAATCAACTAGAACTAGGTGATTTTCACTACCACCAAACACCAAATTGTAACCCAAATCCATTAGGCTCTTTGCAAGGGCTCGACAATTTGCTACAACTTACTAAAACTATTTTACCTTTGATAAGAAACAAAATCCATTCAAAAAATAATTCACATGCATGAATTTTACAAAAGCTTAGACATGTGAGAGTGTTACATCTGTACTTGATAAGCCTTGCACTCTGCAGTTACAACCTGTTTTAAAAAAAAACCAACCCTCCTATGGTATGGTTATGTGGTCCTCCCTAGAAAGACACAAATTATTTCATGTATCTTTTAGAAACGAAATGGTACAAAAAATTGATATATCCAATATTATGATATTAGTGAGCAAGAGAACAATATGGATGATGGAGGAAAGGAAGGAGAACTTAGATTGACCTGTAACCTTGGAAAAACTACATTGTTGATGGTTGTCTCTAGGTCGACCCCCAATACTGGTTCCTTCCTGAAGAATATCATGCCTCCCCAAGGACCTCGTAAAGACTAAAAATCACAACCCTCCAATCCAAAAATATTTCAGAATGAAAAATATCAAAAAGATAAAAATGAAAGGAAAAAAGTGAAACAATTGACAAACAATTCATGGAACATAATGAGTTTCATCGAAGCTTTGATCTAGTAGTGATAAGAAACATAAAGAACATAAAAAAATGAAAACAGAGAATTGAATCAAAGAATATGTAAGAGAATCAAAAGGAAAATCTACACCTCTTGACTCTATAATCAATCCTCCTATGATGGGAATGACATATTTGTTTTAGTTCTTCTCCGTTTCTTGAACATTAATGGGATTCTTTTTCTTCTACAAGGATGGCACAGATAGATAGCATTAAGATAGATCCAAAAAAATACCCATCTAATATAGTCATATTTTTAATCGAAAGGGTGAAGTGCAGAGAAAATTAATAGCATCAACTCACTTTGTGTATTGTAGTTGTTACTACATCACAAAAATCAAATGGACTGGCCATTATAGAAGCAACGATGAGACCACTTATGTGTGCCATGTCCATCATTAAGTATGCCCCAACTATATTGGCAATCTTCCCAAACCATAAAATTTTTAGTACTAAAAATCATAAAAAATCCAACATTACATACTATAAGAACATATTAATAAAATCTGCTTGAATAAACATCGCCGGAAAGAGATTTTTTGAAAGCACTGCCATTATAAGATCTATAGAAATACCCAGCTTCAATACCTGCCTCATGCGAGGGTAATCAATATCTCGGGGATATGCACTAGCACCAGCACCAGCAATGATAAACTTGGTCCTAAAAAGGGTGGCATTCTTCTCAAGCATCTCATAGTTAATGAATCCTATAACCCAAGAAAACAAACCCAACCATTAACACTTTGAACACTTCCCTCCTAATTATTATTATACTAGAAATGCAAGCTCACCTGTGGACTCATCTAGACAATATGGCATTGATTCAAAGTAAATTGATGTAGCAGATACTCACTTTTTTGCTATCATGAATCCATGAGACAGATGCCCTCCATGTGGTAAGTCCAAACCCTAAACGTTGCAAAGAAAATTTTCACATGTTACATGCCCAAATAGGAATGATAATCTTATCAAAGGAGGTTCATAGTTCAGAACCATACACACCATAATGCGATGATGTGGTTGGAGGAGAGTTGTATAAACAACAAAATTAGCTGGGGATCGAGATAATGGTTGAAAATTAACACCCCATGTACTGTTGTCAAGATGGAATGCTTCTAGGGCCCTCTGCTAGCAAAGCCTCTCACTTTGGTCAATGAATTCATTGCCAGCATATTATCTGCATGGCATAAATCCCAACCCAACACAGTAGTGAATAAATATAGAAAAGTGTCCAACAACTGTATCCTTCATTGTGATAATAGATACTCATGCAACAACTACATGTCTCTACACTATAACGCTGAACCCAAAAACCATTACACACATGTCAAACATTCAAACTAAAAAGTACAGGTCCAAAAGCTAAGAGAAACTGAGTTTAAAAAGGAAAAAATACCAAGTGGCAAGAAGAAACTACCAAGCAGCTCAGACACAATCACAATCATGATGGTGCCATTCTTCACATTCCAAGTTATATCTTCAGGCACTTACCTCTTACCAGGGAGTCCTTCTGAATACTTGTTTGTTAGACATGATCCAACAACTTCCATAACCACCCAGGATGTAAATTTTTCAGAAGAAATAAGTTCCAAGCCATTGAATTGTGACTGCTTTTCTTTCTCAATTATCACATTCATTTCAGGATCGAGCTCACTCAGAAGATCTACAGAGCTCTGCTTTCCCTCTGCATGGATTAATTTACAAAATAGATAAATAAATCACAATAAATTTAGTACCCTCAGTAACTGAGGCACGGTTTGACAGGAGCATTAATTGTATTATTGAGGTCTACAATTTCTGTTTGCTGGCATCCCAGGGAAATCCAGATCAAGAACAAAGTCTTTATCAAGCCATTCACTAACCATTAAATCAGCAAAACTATAAATAAAACTGAGGTATTTGACATAGTTCATTAAATGAAGATAAGAAGCTTATTTATAACAACTCAATTCACAAATGAATCTTCTAAGCACCTCCAAGTTAAACTATATTCAACTATGATCTGTGCTTTCTTCACTTGGTCTTCAAATGGCAGGATTATCAAGGATGTCACACATGGTATCTCTACATGTAGCAATTTCAACCAAAAACAGATACATAAATAAATAAATCATCGCGTGAATTGTGAACAACATGCACACCTGGGAAGTTTTAGGGTTGCGCCAGCATGAATGCCAAAGGATTTCCCATTGTCAAGCTTGCTGTGATACAAAAAGGTTTATGTGATGGGCACGGCCTCAAACCTCCTAATTTTCTGCTTTTATGTTGCCAGGGAACCCCCAAAACTAGTTGTGAATTTTTGGGCATCAAATTTGAAGTTGGGTTCAAATTATATTGACCCAACAAGCCCATCCCTACTACTCCACCTCCCATTATGACCTGCAATGAATACGTTCGCACCTAAAACAAGAGCTATCCTTTGTGCCCACTTCAAAATGTGAAAAATAATCAAATATCAGGAGACATGTGAATCCAAAACTTGATGTGTTGTGGATAATTCTCTGGCAGAAGCAAACATGAAAGACACAAAAAGCAACACTAGTTCGAATTTTCCTCCTACACATTAATGACTCGGGTTCGAATCGCAGATAATATACAAAACAAGAATATCGCACATGTAGGAGCAACTGACTTGGGTTCAAATCATAGATAATATATAGAACAAGAATATCACACATATTTGCAGATAATATATAGAACAAGAATATCACCTTGGCAAGCACCAACAAAGAAAGGCCATGGATACGTTTTATCAACCTCCAGATGGCAACCCACCTTGGAACTTTAACCTTTGGAGTCATTTTTATGCCTTCATATAGGTATTTTATTTGATGATGTACCTGGAAAGGAGGGATCTCATTGTCTACAAAATCTTTATTCCTTCTTTCCTGTCCAAATGGCTCTAGAGGCAATCAGGGGCAATGATCTATGTTATTTGAGTGCTCTATCATCAAACAGTCCAACAAGGAAGCCTCCTGCCAAGTAACCTATCCTCAAATAAGGGGAGAATAACACCCCATACCTCCTGAGAAAAAATACAAATGAACACCAGCACGTGGTCTATTGTTTCCCCTTCACATTTGCATAGAGTGCAAATTCTAGGACCCTACCTTGCCCTATTTTGTAGAACCTCTCACGTCAAAACATTATTCATTAGGGCCAACCACATAAAAATCATGGATTTCATTGAAGATTTAACTTTCCAAATCTTCCCCACCACCAAGCTACTACTACTGCTTCATCATCAAAGATAGCCTTGTACCGCAAGCTAGCTGTCAACAGTCATATGGTAGGATCGTTGGACCATACAACTTTCTTGCGTGAAGAAGACATGGAGACAACTCTTTGCTCCTAAATGCAACCAATGTTGAGTTAAAAAAAAAAATTGCTTGATTTTGTACTGAGCAACAACAAAATATACAAAATTTCCTTGTGACAGAGTTGCTAAGATGGAATCTTCATCTACAAACATTTACCCATCAGGATGAGAAAAACTAGATTTTTCAAATATAACCAAAAGAAGTGGAACACGTTTAACTTTTGTTGCATATGTTGTATGGATAAGTGCTCTTGCAACCATTGTAAGTTATACTTGTAAAATCAAGGTAGACCTTCAAAACAACAAGGGCATTGGGAAACCAATACAAGGATTCACAACAAGATCATAATATCTTCTAAGTGCAAACCCATGTAAAAATATCTGTGCAAAGTCATAGATTCAAAATTCATGCTAATTATCAAGCTGTAAGACGTGGATCCATAGCTTTTCAAAGATAGATATTTCTTCATTACATGATCTATTAGAAGATTAGAAGTTACAATTATGTGGGTAATCTATTATATCATATGTCATTGTACATGGAGCAGTTAGAAATCAATCTACTGCCACAGACTGAAATGGAGTACAACCCTACTACAAGGCATATGGTACCAAGTGCAACATCTAGTTTAATCACAGTAATATTCATTGGCTTGTAGCAATCTTCTTTTGGAAAGAAACTAAAAGAACTTTATTATGCTTTGAATTTCAAATGCTTGTTAAAGGATCAAGTGGTGGCTACAATAAACAAATCAAACTGGGTGATCTCAGAATTCCATGAAAAAAAAAACAATTTGATGTATTGAAATGATGTTAGGAGATTAGTAAAGAGGATCAAATTAAGTGATGTTATGGCCATACCATTGTATCTGTTGATGCTTCGAGCGAAGAGACTCGGAAACACCAAGAACATTGAGTGCCCTCCAAGCATTGGTCATCCGAGTCAATGTAGTCCTTGTGGTTTGTAGAGAGTCTTTTCGCTCTAACATCAGGCTTTTCAAACCAGCGCTGCACAAGTTCATTACAAATGTAAAAAATCAGCAAGACACAAATTTGGTAGTAAATATGACCAAAATAAGAACTAGTTCAAGCAATCTTCACAATCCTGCTTTTGAAACTAACATTCTAATCTCCTTAGCATTATGATTAGTTGTCACTGTTCTTCCCAGGGCAACCAACTCAACTCCGCCTTGGCATCAAAAGTGTAATTGCATAAAAGGAATGTTGGTCTCATGCCAATAGGTCTCCTACGATGAATGCGCAGGAACCTAGTACATAGACCATTTTTATCTTCGCTTAGATATCCAGGTCTTATTTCCCTTCCCAAATATCAATAATTCTTTTCCAAGAAAATATAAAATAAGAATAATATTTTGCTATATTCTAAAAGGTGAAGATGCTGAAACCATGCCACAAAGTGAAAGGAAATCAAATATATTTCCTCAAACCACCAAATATATAAAGAAAACAATAATAATTATAAAAATAAAACTAGATCTATCGATCTATGCATGAAATGAGTCAAGGGACTAAATATTTTTGACCAAAACAAAACAAAATTTTCAAACTTGACAAAATTCCCTAAACAAGCAACAAACAAACCGCTAAAGTTATCTAATATATTAGAGCTAGAAATCTATGCAATTTCATGTACTTGAATAAGCCCATTGTTGCTTAGCGTTAGACTTCTTAAATTAGTTATTTATCATTTAATACTAGGACACTATCTATGTGAAAATAAATAGGTCTCAACTTCATCAAATCCGACTTCATTTCCAATCAAAGATCAAATCCAAAGGACACTAACTCGTTACTCTAGGATGGTGCTAAAGTGAAATACACAAAATAACAAAAAATAAAGATATGATAAAAAATAGACCTGCAAGATTGTAATGGTCGAGTGTGACAAGGACACCAATAACTGAGACTAGATATATTTATAGAATGTGGTAGTTACTAGTGTGTGTCTATTGTGCGATTAGTGGTATGGTGGAGAGACCTACCAAGAAGGGACGTTGGTCTCAGGAAAGTATAGTAGGGAGATCCATAAAGCATTCGTGTAAAAGGAAGATGAGAAGTGTTGTCTTCAAGTTGGTTATGTTATGGTAGAATTTTGTTGGTGATAAGTGGTAACAAAACACTTACATCAATAGGTAAAAAGTAAATTCGGGGCATGAGTTGGATTGACTCATGTTATCTCATCCCTTAATGGGCCTAAGGACATGTGGGGATCCGAACAACTTAGTACCTGAAAGACTTGAAAGCATGGCTAACAAATGACTCACAAGACTATACAAAAGAATGTCGGTTTCATGTCAACAGGTCTCCTACGACGAACGTGCAAAAACCTAGTACATAAACCATTTTTCTCTTCGCTTAGCTACCCATGGATCATTTCCCTTTCCAAATATTAATAATTATTTTCCAAGAAAATATAAAATAAACATAGTAGTTTACAAAGTCATGCCACAAAGTGAAAGGAAATAAAAACAACTTTCTTCAAACCACAAAATATATAAATAAAACAATAATAATTATAAAACTAGATCTATGAATCTAAGCATGAAGTAAGAACAAAAATAATTTAAGGGACTAACATAATCTTTGACCAAAACAAAACTCAAAACTCAATAAAATGCGCCAAACACAAGCAACATATAAACCATTAAAATTTTCCAAGATATTAGAGTTAGACATCAAGGTAGTTTCATGTACTTGAATGAGCCCATTGATGCTTTGCATTAGTTTTGTTAAATTAGTTATTTATCATTTAATAATAGTCATACACTATCTATGTGAAAAGAAATAGGTCCCAATCTCATCAAATCCAGCTTTATTTCCTATCACAAATAAGAAACAAACAATGTAATGATTAAATATGAAACATCAACCTTAAAATAACACACATTAAAATAATGTCACTGTAATGTTACAATGAAAAATACAAATATAGAACCTATTTTTACTTGAATTTGACATATAGTAATCTTGCATGATCAATGGAACATGTATACCAAAATAAGAGTCCTAGGGTATTTCAATTTCCCAGTTCTTATATTGCTCCTCATTTTCTAAATTGTGAACATGATCTTCTCTAAATGCACTGTCATTATGAGCCTCCAAAACATTATGTTCTATATCAAGTTCATTAGAGAAATTTGTTATATTGTTTTCTCCCTTCTATCACAATCTGATCGCGAAAGAGTTAGTGCTCTTTCATATGGAAAATTGGCAATGTCATGCTTTGTTACATATAATCTTAAGCATGTATCCACATGTTTATCAAGCTTGTTCCTCAACTTAGACTTCAAGAATGATAATGCACTAAACATTCTCTCATCCTCCACTAATCCCAAAATTATGGTTTGACACAAATCTGCTAATTTGAAATATTCTGATATGTTTTCTTGCAGGTTTTGGCTCGCACTTAAAGTAGTCTATAATCTTGTTATAGCACCATTTTCATTAGGATTCTCCAAAAAAAGATATTGCTTCCACATTGTTTTAGCAAAGCGTCCACCTTGTTGATACAATTTTGATGAATCTAAAATACCTTCAATTTGTTCTCCATGTATCGAGACTTTCTTGCAAAAATGATATACTAAACATTTTAATCTTTTTCGAAAATCGGCTTTTAAAGTTCTTGGACATTGACAATTGTTCCAATATTGAGGGTATACCACACATATGGCCTCCAACAATTCATCTTGAGGAAGTCGTTCTCTTATCTCTAATGATAGTGATCTTGCAATTTCTATAAAATTTTGTCTCATTGAAATCACAGTATTATCAAATTGGTCTCTTGACATGGGGCAATCTTTGGTGATTTGTCCCGTCTTACTAATATAATGAAAGGAAACCATATACCCACGTACTGTGATACATAGTATCCATTTTTCATCAAACGCCAATTATTATTATTATTATTATTTATTTTATTTAATTTATTTTTTATTTATTTATTATTATTATATATATATATATTATTTTATTTTATTTATTTATTATTTATTTATTTGATTTGATTTGATTTGATTTTTATTTTTATTTATTTTTAATTTAATTAATTTATTTTTATTTTTATTTTTTTTATTTTTATTATTTTATTATTATTTTTTTTAATTTTATTTGTTTTAATTTTTACTTTATTTAATTTTATTATTTTATTTATTTTTATATTTATTTATATTTATTTATTTTTTAATTATTTATTTATTTATTTTTATTTTTATTTATTTATTTTATTTTATTTATTTATTTATATTTATTTATGTTTTTCTTCAGTATTTTATATATTGATGATCTTAGTCCAACTTTTAAACTCTGGACTAGTAAAAGAGTCTGGCATCATATACAAATTATCCAATGCAAGACATGCTGACTTTCTCGCATTTGTGTATTTCGCAATATACATTGTGTGATTTTGAGACATTTTCACGAGGATATTCATTTCATGTAGCATAGGAAGAATTCCAACCAATGTCAATAATGTCTCTATATTAGTTAGTCGAGAAAGAAGATCTTGAGCTTTGTCTACATTGTAGCGATTTTCATACATCAACCCTACCAAATATTTGAACTCACTAAATAGTCTTTGAGATAGTCCATTTAATGAGATCCGTTTTGTATCAACATCTTTCAGTAGTTTTTTTCCATTTGTAACACCATTTGCAAAATGTTGAAATTCTAAATATCGTTTGCGACTACTAGAAAAGTATGCATGAGTCTCATGTACAAGATCTTCAACTTTTGAAACTGATGGAAACTTGCTTACTATTTTAAATGCAAGATTCATCCTATGAGCCATACAATGAATATTAAGCATATATGGTGAAGTTGATAGTTGTAGCCTAACACAAAGGCCATTCCTTTGTCCTTGCATTACCGATGCTCCATCTGCTCCAACACATACCAACTTTTTTGCAATCATTAAATGATCCATGTCACTTTCCTTCAAACCATTAAGAACAAGTTCATAAATATTTTTAGCTGTAGAAGTCTCTCTCATCTTTTTAATCCAAAGTAGATAGGAATGCCTAGTATGGTCATTAACCATATAAATGATTATGCAAATCCATGAAGTATTATCTATAGCCGTAACCTTATCCAAAGACAATGCAAAAAACCTAGCATTTGCAATCTTCTCTTTCAAATCATCCTTTTCTACTTGAGCTAGATATCTTGTCCATTCCCAACCACTAGTTACAGACCAATGAGAAGATGGAAAGTTTGACACTTGAAGAAAAGATAGAAATTTCATGTGATTTGGATAATCTGTCATAGGACGACCTTTAGATAAGATGTGAAATACAATGCTCAATTGTATTGTCTTGGATAACAAACTTCTTTCCATCGTCTTTTCAAATAGAGATATGATGGTTCCTCCACTTGCCTCAAGTTTCCTCTTACTTATTAAATACTTTTTATATTCTTTTGCATATTCAATATGTTGACATTCCTTAGAAGATTTCCATATAACAATATATTTCTCTTTACCATTTACAATTTTCTTTTCATACACCTTTCCTGCATGCTTTTGTACTGTATCTAGCTTCATCTGAAATTTCACTACCTTTTGAGTTTTCCAACTACACACATTACATCTAACTTGTCGGAAAACCTCGTTCTCATTTGTAGGAGGTATTTCTTCAATAAATGGAAAACTTGAGACCCAATTTTCTTGGAATCGTCTCCCTATGGTCCACTGACCTTTTTTCCTTTTCCGCGAATGGATTGTGTCACCTTCCAAGGAAAAATATTTAACATTTTCATCACCAATTTCTATTGAAACTACATTTATCTCACCCTGATCACTTGAGGAACCTATTATTTCATCCATCATATGGATATCAAATGCATTTCCACAAGATTTAACCTCTCTCTCAGTAACAGATTGTTCAAAGGAGCTTGAATCATGAAGAGAATGTGTATTTTTGGATGGAGCCTTTTGAAAGTATGATAATACATCCATTTGCCTTGATGGTTTCTTCCCACAATTATCTTTTGACATCTCACTGAATATTCCACAAGTAAAATTTCAAATCGATCTGCAAACCTACATCAACAGTTTCCAAGAGTTGAGATATGCTTCATATAAATTCACTTGTTCATAGAAAATAGAATTGTACTTTGCAAAAGAATTGTTGAGTCAACATTGAAAGAACATATATCAGAAATTGAATTTTGAGGCAAAATGGAATTTCACAAAAATTATTTAACAATGATAATGGGAAACTATTAACTTTTAAGACATAAAATATCATAATTCATTTGTATAATATTGAAACAACATCATCCTTGGAGGTCTATCTTAGTCCTTTTGGTTTACTAGTTTGTCTTGGGTTGATATCCATGCTAGATATCTATGGATGGGCTTTGAATCATTCCCATTCCATGCAGTCAATTTTTTGGACAAATTATATTAGAAAAATTAGTGACTCTTTGAATTCTGTGTAGAAAATAGAATATTAATCCTCATGGATTTGAATGTAGGCATGATCTAGCATGAAATCCATTGTTAAATGAGTAAATTTCATATGGATTTGTTGTAGAATTCCCTTGCTGTTTTACATTTGTGTAGCCATCTATCATGCTAAGAAGTGGGTAAATAAATGAAATTTTCATGTGTTAAATGGGAATTCTATATGAGCATTTGTAATTCCATTTGCAGTTTGCATTACAATTTTAATGAATGTTGTTAAATAGCCACAAATTTGTTCATAATTGGGAATCCTGACTAGGTATGGATCTTGAGGAAATTCTTGAGATAAGGTGAAGTGGATATCTAGTTACCACTATGGGAGCAATGTTGGGGGCACCATTTGGGAGTACAAAGTTGAAAAGTTCATCTCCCAAGAATACAAAAGAAAATCTAGATTCTGGACATATAACAACCATAAGAAAAACCTTAATTATTGTAGTTGCTAATTTCAGAACAATGCAACATCAAACATATTAGTCACCAACTCACCAGTATGAAGTTGGTGTAAATCAAAGGGTATAATGCTTGAGTCCTAGAATAAATGACAGACATCAAACTGGGGAATGCTTCCCTGCCTCTCCCATAAAAACTGATAAAACCATTTGCCTATTGAAAATATTGAAATGCAATTTCTTTGGCCATTCCTGATAAGGACTTCCAGCTACTTCTCTGATCCCTTCCCACTGTGTTGTAGATGGTAAAGTTTACATTCTCTAATTAAAATGCTATATGTAGAACAGAAATGGAACTGAAAAGGAACTCCAACTACTTCTTTGATCCCTTCTCATTGTGTTGTAGGTGGTAAAGTTTTCATCCCCTACTTCTATATGCAGAACAGAAATGGAACTAAAATGCTATGTAATGGTTTATAATACATAATTCATTACCCATACTAAAAAAGTCTTGTCAATCCCAGTCCCTGTCCCAAAACCAGTTTAGTAAAATTCCATAGACCACTAGTAGAAATAATCTATAACACATTACCTTAAAAGAAACCTTGGCAATCCCAATTCACTAACATAATATGGAAATAAGAATTGTTTGTAACAATTCTAAGACAGAAATAGTCTTTGACACATCACTCACACCAAACACTTGTAACACCTCCCCCCCCGAAACCTCAGAAGGTGGTTTTTTTGTTGTTTTATTTTTCTTCTTTACACTAATAAGACATCATACTTCTATTTTGGTCAACCCATATGGTATTTGGTTTTAGGTCATTTCCACACATGATAGTCAATCCTATTATATCTCCATTTTGTAAAGCCTATAGACCTTTATATTTGCCTAATTGTTAGTCAATTTCCCCTCAAAGGGAACAACCTTCTTACCTTAATGTTCTCTAACCCCTTTAGCTAAAATGTTATTGGAAATTCTAAATATTACAATGCAATGAGATGACTGGTGACCATATGCTGCTAATCCATGCAAATCTTTGGAGGAATGTTTCTAGTGAAAGGATTTTAGCTATCCACGTCGTTGTGATTGAGGTGTATTTCCAAGGCATGTATAGCTAGAAGACTTAGTCATTCAAAGTCAAATGATAAGAGCTAGAGCTAAGAATATAAATCCAGAGTGGAAAGCCAAGAGCCAAATTTGAGAGGTAGAGTAGGAGCCTTCCCAAGTAGATACCGAGGGTAAAGGGCCAGCAACCAAGAGCAATGAATCACTGAGTCTTTCAAATTATTAATATTTTGTGTCATCAATTGCTTGTGGTGATTATTATTTTCATTTGCAACAACATTGTATACAAGATGAACAAGTAGCATAAATCAAAGGGTAATATATGAGTTATTCTTCAAGAGAACAATAAATGGAGCTGAAAATAAAGAGACAGAGCCAAAGAAAAAAGTTGAAAATACAGAGAAAAAGCTAACCAAAAGTGGCAATCCATGAATAACTTCTCTGATCCCTTCCCACTGTGTTGCAAATGGTAAAGTTTACATTCTCTAATTAAAATTCTATATGCAGAACATAAATGGAACTAAAATGCTATGTAATGGTTTATAATACATAATTCATTACCCATACTAAAAAAGTTTTGTCAATCCCAGTTTTGTCCCAAAACCAGTTGAAAATACAGAGACAAAGAAAAAAGTTGAAAATACAGAGCCAAATCTAACCAAAAGTGGCAATCCATGAATAACTTCTCTGATCCCTTCCCACTGTGTTGTAGATGGTAAATATTACATTCTCTAATTAAAAAGGTATATGCAGAAGCAAAATTATAACTATAAGCAAGATGAATCTTATGTTAGCACAGAACCAACCTCTTAGAGGCTTAGGGTGAATAGGGTTAATAACATGCTTCATCAGTATATGGAACAACAGGTTCTAGAATGGTTGCAACGATGGAGCGAATCCAGTTCATCGAGAATCTGAATGAACACTCAAGTTGACTGACTTTGACATCTATTTATTAAATACTAGGATTTTCATAAGATTTTGTCATCAGTTTGTTTTCATTTTCCCCTACAGGAATGATAGTCAAGTAGCATTGGGATATGGATTCCATTTTCTATCTCCCAGTTTACAATGGAATCCTTTCTATATTCTCAATCTGATTTTGTGATCTGCCTCCTAAACATATAGCCAGGGACCTATATGGTTTTGCCTTACTTGAATAAAAAATGGTCACCATTTAAAGCACAATATGACTTGATTATTATATTAAGTTCATAATGTAAATCACCCAAGTTAAACTATATTACAAAATATACCATTATTAAGTATCCACTTTCTCAGTAACAAACTATCTGCTTGAGCCTGAATAAATTCCTAAATATTTTATAAACAGGATGATATGACCAATGAAAACTAATGAAGATTAACAATGGAACTGAAAAGGAACTCTAGCTACTTCTTTGATCCCTTCTCATTGTGTTGTAGGTGGTAAAGTTTGTTGGGTGTGGAGCCTGATTATCTTATTTATTTAGAGGTATTGCCACATTGGACCCCAGTTTCTAATGTGGTGGCAACGCCACCCATAAAATATACACTGCAGGGGGGTCCAGGGGGGCGGCTGCGACCTTTGGGAGTCCCCCTTGGTGGGGGGATCAGGGGCATCGCCCCCTGTTAGGACATTCCGACACATAGGAAATAGTTAAGTACAACTTGGTCTAGTATAGAGTTAGGTATAGAGTTAGGTAAAGTGTGTTTCTTTACTATGTACATTTTGTAATTTACAATCCGACGGTCACGATATGTAGTGATTCGACAGTTCATTCTCTCCTCAGTATTACCGACACTTGATCCGTGGCTTAACACCCGATTGGTCCATGATCTCTATTTAAAGAGCATGGAGGGTCATTTGTAGGTTAACCGTTCATGAGAGAAGCTTATGTAAATTTTCATTCTTTTATTAATAAATTGCCTGAAGTGGCCGCGTTGGCTCAGGCCGTGGATTGTTTCCCTCTTTGAGGGTTTTAACCACGTCAAAAGTATTGGTGTATTGATCTGCAATCTGTTTGTGAGCGGTGTCCTTTAGTGTTCTGTCTGACGAACTTACCCTGTAAATTCCTACATGGTATCAGAGCTATTTGAGGGCTGCGTCCGTTGGTGATCCAAATCTGAAGCCGGTAGAATTGCATCCGACTAACGTTTCCTAGATCTACTGTTTCTGACTGCTTTCAGGCCGAGAGGACTGCTCTGTTGTGTTGGGAGCATCTGTTCCAGTTAGGAACCCCTTTCATTTCACGCGAAAAGGTTTCCGGTAGCCCTAGCTGCGTCATTTTTAAGATCTGGAGGTATACAGTGTTTATTTGCAGTTTACAGTTATTTTCTCTCTGTTTATTTCGGTTTATTTAGCTTTTTTTAATTATTGGATCTATACCTTTCATTTCTGCGTATGCTCTTTGCCCTGCGACTCTGTGCGATCTGGGCAAATCAGAAACAGAAAGGAAGGATTTTTCTCATGCGTATGCTCTTTTCCGCTGCGCCTTAGTGTGATCTCGGAAAATCAGAAACATTGAGGAAAGTATTTAGTTTCCGACTAAAGCTAACTTCGAGGCACAAGGTTCGTTTTTGAAAATATCTAGTTTCCGGCTAAAGCTAACTTCGAGCCGCAAGGTTCTTTTTTTTTGTATATCCGTGTTGGGTTTTGTGTTTTTGTTTTGTGGGGAAAAAGAGCTTTCTCAAAGCAAGCACGCAACCCAAAGCATCAACCCCCCCCTCTCTATCTCTCAAACTTTTTGTATAGCTCACTTGGTGCAAAGCTAATTTATGAGAGTAGAGGTTTTGGGTTCAAGTCTCCATTTTGTGGGGGCGGATTTTTCATTTCCGCACATTCCCGCACTTCGTCGGCGACTTCATCAAATTTTCTTCAAAAAGCCATAACTTCTTCATCCGGAAGCCGTTTTCAGAATTGTTTTTTTTGAAACAGCCTAATTTTTCGAGATCTTTCCATTGGTTCACTTAGTTTCAGCATCTATAGCTTCAGTTTTTAAAAAAAAAATGGAAAGCCCATGCCAAGTTATTCTTGACAGCACCAACTACTTCCAATGGTGGTCCTACATTGTGGATTTACTTAGAAGTAAAGGTCTTTACAAAATAGCCATAGGCCAAGAGACCAAACCGAAAGATGAAGACAAGGTAGCTAAATGGGAAAATAGGCAAGACCAAGCACGTGGGTTGATAGGGATGTCTATTTCTCCAGATCTTAGATTCCATATTGCAGAACTTGATACTCCTGATGAAGCAATGAAACAGATTACTAAAGTCTTTGGAATTAAAAATGAACTTAAAGCCCATCAACTTGAAAATGAATTGCTTACATTGGACCCCAATCATTTTTCTTGCATTGAAGATTTTTTGTCCAAGTTCAAGACCCTTAGACTTCTCTTGGAAGGTGTTAAGGTTAAGAAAGAAGATAGTAGCCTTATCTACTCCATTCTTACTAAGTTGGGACCAGCCTATTCTGTGTTTGTTTCCACCTTCCATTCTACAAGAGAAGCCTTCATTTCTCAAGGACAAACCTACAAGTCCCCTTCCTTTGATTCCTTTTGTGATTCTTTAATAAGAGAACAAGAAAAACTCTTACACCTTGGTCTTCTTCATCTTGGAAACTCTTCTAAGAAAGCGTTAGCTGCCCAGCAGCAACCAAATTCAAAGAATCCTAAGAAGTCGTATCCTAAAAGGAATGGTCCTAAACCAAACAAGGGTCCTAAGCAATTTTAGCCTCAAAATGAAAAATCATTTCAACAAAATGATAAGACAAATAAAAATAAAGGGAAGAAAACTGATAGACATTGCAACTTTTGTAATCGAGATGGCCACTTAGAATCCAAATGCTTTAAGAAGATGGAAGCCTTGGAAGCAGCAATGAAGAAGCATAATATCCATTTGGAGCACTCTTCAACTTCAACTTCATCTTCAGGAATGGCACTTTCTGCATGTGGTTGTCAAGCATCTCGGTCTGGCTATGCACTAAATGTATCTTCTTCTTCTCAATCTCATGAGTGGCTCATTGATTCTGGAGCTTCTTATCACATGGCCAAAAACAAAGCCATGTTTTCTTCTTTAAATGATTGTAACACCAAAAATATATATGTTGGTGATGATAGATCTCTTAGTGTTGTAGGGACTGGAACTATTCATCTAGACAATGGTCAGTTTAATGATGTATTATATGTTCCAACCTTATCCTGCAACCTTCTATCTGTATATCAGATAACTCATTCAGGTGAAGGTAAAATCGTTGAATTTTCACCTCATGATGTTGTAATTAAGGACCTAAGAGATCCTAGACAGATTTTAGCTACTGGCATTGCTGATGATTCTACAAGGTTGTATAAGTTTCACAACTTTGGGTCATCAAATCTTCCCTCAGTATTTGTTGCTCATAATGATGAAGTGAGCAAACTTTGGCATGAGCAATTTGGTCACTTAAACTATCGCTCTCTTCAGAATCTATGTAAAGAAAATATGGTGACAGGTCTTCCAATGGTATCTTGCAGAGATGGTGTTTGTTCCGGATGTGTACTCGGAAAACATCATCGGGACAGTTTTGAAAAACGTGCCTCTTGGCACGCCTCAGCCCCTTTACAGCTCGTGCATAGTGATTTATGTGGTCCACTTCCAGTTGCTTCATTCTCTGGCTACAAGTATTTCTTAACTTTCATTGATGGTTTCTCCAGACGCACTTGGGTATACTTCTTAAAACTCAAGAGTGAAGTATTTAACATGTTCTTAGCCTTTAAGGCCTTCGTTGAAAAACAATCTGGACATCAAATTCTTAAGCTAAGATCTGATAATGGCGGAGAATATGTTAAAAACACATTCATCAACTTTTGCACTGAGAATGGAATTCAAATGCAACATACTATTCCATATACTCCACAACAAAATGGTGTAGCTGAAAGGAAGAATCGCACCTTAAAGGAAATGGCTAATTGTATGCTTCAATCTAAAGGACTTAGTCTTAATTATTGGGGAGAAGCAATTAACTATGCAAATTACATAATAAATCGCACTCCTACTAAGGTTTTAAAGAATATCACTCCAGAAGAAGCATGGAGCTCAATCAAACCAGATGTAAGTCACTTTCGTGTTTTTGGAAGTGAAGCATGGGCCCATATTCCAGATGAGAAACATAAAGCTTTAGAACCTAAGAGTGAAAAATGTATTTTTGTTGGATATTCTGAAGATGTCAAAGGATATAGACTTATTCCACTTAAGTCCAAAAATGTTATCATTAGAAGAGATGTAAAGTTTGCTGAAAATATATCGGCTTGCGAGCCTAGTTCGGCGGATGTGCCACCTCTCCCCATCTCTTCTACTTTTGAAAATATTTCTTCTTCAGATGATGAAAGCGAGGATGAAAATCCTCCCCCACCTTCTCAGGATCCTCCTTCAGCTCCTTAGCTTCCAAAATGGGTCCGTGCTACTCGGGATGCAGCAGGTGATCTTGCCGGTGATCCTACAGATCAACGACGTACACGTTCTCAGTTCGAGAGAGCCTCTTCTTTACTGGCTCAAGCTTCAGTGAATTATGATCCTGACACCTTTGCAGAAGCTTTAGGCCATCCAGATTGGGAAGCAGCTATGAATGAAGAATATCATTCATTATTGGCAAATGATACATGGGATCTTGTTCCTCTACTAAAGGGACGAAAACTTGTTAGATGCAAATGGGTTTACAGAACCAAGTATGGACCAGATGGGAAAGTTGATAAACATAAAGCTTGTCTTGTTGCTAAGGGTTTTTCACAAGTTGAAGGCATTGACTATACTGAAACCTTCTCCCCTATTGCCAAAATGAACTCTATCTGCCTTGTTCTTTCCCTTGCTGCCTCTTTCAAATGGGAAGTCCATCAGATGGATGTTAAATCCGCCTTCTTGCATGGGGACTTGCATGAAGAAATCTATATGGAACAACCTATTGGCTTTATACAAACAGACTCCAGCCTTGTATGTCGGCTTAAGAAATCCCTTTATGGTCTCAAGCAAGCTCCTCGAGCTTGGTATGCCAAAATGGATAACTTTCTTTTAGAAAATGGCTTTTCTAGGAATCATTTTGACAATACTGTCTACACCAAGAAAGTGGGCAAGTCTCTTATCATTCTTGTTCTTTATGTTGATGATCTTATCCTGACTGGTAGTGATCCCAACCTTATAAACCATGTGAAGACTAGCCTTAAAAGGAAGTTTGAAATGACAGACTTAGGATACTTACATTATTTTCTTGGTCTTCAAGTCTTGCAATCCAAAGAAGGTATTTCCCTTTCCCAGTCCAAGTATGCTTGTGATATTCTACGCCATTTTCACATGGAAGACTGTAAGCCAACCCCTTCTCCCTTTCAGTCTGGAGTCAAACTTTCAGTCACTTGTACTTCTCCTAAAGTTGATGCTACCTTATACCGTCAACTTGTAGGAAAACTTTTGTATCTAACCCATACTCGTCCTGACCTTTCCTTTGCTGTTGGCCTTGTTGCTCGGTTTATGTAAAACCCACGTGAAAGTCATTGGAAAGCAGCTAAAAGAATACTTCGTTATGTTTGAGGTACAGTTCAGTTTGGGATTCATTACAGTGCCGAAGCATCTCCTCTATTGGTTGGTTTCACTGATTCCGATTGGGCTGGTGACCCTGATGATCGGAAGTCTACTGTAGGTTATGTGTTCACTCTTGGTTCAGGACTTATTACATGGGCTTGCAAGAAACAAGGTGCCATTTCTCTTTCTTTAGCAGAAGCAGAGTATCATGGTGCCGTAGAAGCTAGTAAGGAAGCCTTGTGGCTTTGTTAGATCTTGTCAGAGTTTGGCTTTCATCAGCAGCATCTGACTACACTTTGGTGTGATAATCAAAGTGCCATTCAACTATGCAAAGATCCAGTCCAACATCAGCGCAGAAAACACATTGAACTGCACATGCACTTCATCCGAAAGCTCATTCATGACCATGTTCTTGAAGTGCAATATTGTTCAACAGATGATCAAGTTGCAGACATCTTTACAAAGGCTCTCACAGAGGCAAAGTTCACTAAACTTCGATTTATGGTTGGAGTTCAGGAAGTTGTCACTAAGGGGGGATAGGCTCTAGTGCCTCCTTCCTTCTCCTATTGTGTCATATTTGTAAATCCTTCAATCCTATCCCAAGTTGTTCTTAAGGGGGGATGTTAGGATATTCCGACACATAGGAAATAGTTAAGTACAACTTGGTCTAGTATAGAGTTAGGTAAAGTGTGTTTCTTTACTATGTACATTTTGTCACTTACAATCCGACGGTCACAATATGTAGTGATCCGACGGTTCATTCTCTCCTCGGTATTACCGACACTTGATCCGTGGCTTAACATCCGATTGGTCCATGATCTCTATTTAAAGAGCACGGAGGGTCATTTGTAGGTTAACCGTTCATGAGAGAAGCTTATGTAAATTTTCATTCTTTTATTAATAAATTGCCTGAAGTGGCCGCGTTGGCTCAAGCCGTGGACTGTTTCCCTCTTTTAGGGTTTTAACCACGTCAAAAGTACTGGTGTATTGATCTGCGATCTGTTTGTGAGTGGTGTCCTTTGGTGTTCTGTCTGAGGAACTTACCCTGTAAATTCCTACACCCCCGAAGCTAAAAATAGATGTAAAATTTCCCTGTAAAATGTTGTAATTTCGTAGTCAATCTGGGCCGTTCATTAGGCGAAGATCTGATGGTAGAAGTTATGTTTAATTTAGGGTTTTTTGCCTTAGAAGGCAACCCCTCGCTATAATGAGGGAATTATATTGCGTCTATGTATATCTGTATTCTGAGTGAGGAAGAGAGAGGAGATTGAGATCAAAGAGGGAATTACATCGAATCTGTTGTAGGTTGTATCTCTTCAGTTTGCTGGATAATATAAAAGGAAGGGCTGGTTGTTTCTCCGTGGATGTAGCCCAAACTGGGTGAACCACGTATATCTGTGTCTCTCTTGTTTTATGCATTTTTTGTGTTTATATTTATGCAATATTTTATGTGTTCCATTGCTCTGTAATATATAATTTTCTAACAAAGTTTTCATTCCCTACTGCTATATGCAGAACATAAATGGAACTAAAATGCTATGTAATGGTTTATAATACATATGAAGCCTACTGTGGATCCTATGATTGTGATCTTGCCAAAACTAAGGAATCCGGTGAGAATGGTGGTAGGAATGCGAGGTAGAAATTTAAGGGGTTTTGCATTTTAGGGGTTATCTGTCCAGTGTACTTTTTCCTAATCAAAGGATGATAGATAAAGCAAGTCATTACATACGATCTATCAGTAATTGTTTAGCTTAAAGCTCGAATCAAACAAGTATGTAAGCCAATTACTAATAGACAAGAATTGTCATTCTACAATGAGGAGTGGTAGATACGTCGAGCCAAGGAAAAGTACTAATAGACAAGAATTGTCATTCGATCAACATGGTGAACATCTGTGACCATAGAGGAGGGGAATGGTAAGGAGTGAATGTCAAACAGTAAACTCAGTCCTATTCCTCCGCTGTGACCCAAAGAGAATGAGGGGCAATGCCCGAAATAAGAAACAAGAAATGAAATCCAAGAATGATCCTTTGGGCATGTCCCGAATCGGTGAAGGTCCTCCGAGGACTGAAGCCAGCAAACTATCCATGATGACAAAATTCAAAATCATGAAATTAAGATCAAATATTGAACTCAGAAGTATAATACAAATTGCCACTTTTTAGAAGGCAAAGAATATCGAAAATCGAGCAAATCAGATCACCAAATTAGGAAAATAGAATGTTACCATCATAAATCAAATTTCTATATCACTAAAGAAAATCTGGAAAGGATGAGAAATCATTTCACATACCTCAAGTTCCAGTTCCAAGGTCCTAGTCGTAGCTTGAATTATGCCTACCCAGTGCCTTATAAAAGAAGGAGGCGTCTTCATGTGCTGCTCCCAGGGGCTTAAAAGCTACGCTGCTGCATGTAGGTGAAAGGAGGGTTCATCAAGGAGAGAAGAGAAGCTCGAGGGTTCGGCTAGCCGTTATACTATTCTATTCTCGAGTGAGTTGAGTTTCTCTTCTTACGATCTCTCTCTAGGTAGTTCCCTGGCATTGCTTGAAAGGAGTAAGAAATCAAAAATGGAGGACTCAATCCGAAACTATCAAATTTATACACCCTTCCCATCGATGAAAACTAGATTTAAGAACAGGGATCCGTTCACAGAAGAAACCAGGGTGATTGGGACCAAATCCAACCTCCCAAACCAGAAAATGGGCGATTGCAAACGAATTTAACATTACAAAGCAGAAAATCGGGCAATTGTAATGGAAAATAACTTCCCAAACTAGGCGAATCGGGTCAAATGAGTCTTTGCATAGTTTATCCGCCCCTTCTTTTGGGCTAAAATGAAAAAAATAATTATTTTTTTAAATAAAAGTTGGGATAACTATATGAAATGGGTGTTTTATAAAAATTTCGCCCCTCTAAAATGCAAAACCCCTTAATTTTTTCCCTTGGGCTAAAATTCGCCCCTAAAATTTACCATGCTTCTTGTACCAAGCTCGCGGTGCTTGCTTGAGGCCATACAAGAATTTTACAAGCTTGCATACTTTCTGTTCTTGACCCTTCACAACAAATCCTTCTGGTTGGGACATAAATGTTGAAGAAAGTGTAACTAGGTTTGGTCTTCATAATGAAATGATCTTTGTAAATGATGAAATAAAAGAAATGAAATTATTTTTGTATGCCTTGCTACTTGAGTTTCATGAGCAAGAGGTTTATTTGTTAGTGGATCCCATTGAGAGCCTTAGGATTTATTATTGAGTCAAAGAGCCAATTTCATGTATGAAGAAACTCTTCTTGAGCCTATGTTTAAATGTATACAAGTCTATAGAAATGTCTAAAATCCCTCCAAAGACAAGCACAATCCCTCTTGAAGAAGTCAACGTCCAAAATAACAAAATAAAGTCAAGTTGGCTCACATATGGAGACACACCTATTTAGCATGACAAGTTAGCTTATTTATGATGGGAAACCACTATATATATGCAGCTAGGGTCACCATAGAAAGACAGATTTCGGACAAGCATCTCTGTGGTTTTTGGATGGGTACAAAGATGAAGTCTCGACCTCCTTGCAGTCTTGAAGATCTCTGTCTCGGCATACTAAACACAGTCACAATCTCGGTTTATGTGTGATGTGGAGGATCTAGGTGATCTCACAGTGATACCCTCTCAGCATACACTCTAAACACAATCACAATATCGGTATAGTTGTGATGAGGAGGATCTCGGTGTGGCATACATCCTAGACACAGTCATGACCTTGGCATAGTTGTAATCATGATCTCAGTCATGATCTTGATGAAGACGTAAGTTACAAGGTCAAGATCATGATGAAGACCTCGGTGCAAATCTCATCTCTCTCTCTCTCTCTCTCTCTCTCTCTCTCTCTCTCTCTCTCTATATATATATATATATATATATATATATATATGGAGATCTCATTGTTGTGATGAAGATCTCGGTGAAGGTGCAACAAGGGTGCAACAATAATAAAGATCTCGGTGGTGTAGTAGTGAAGGCCTCAGTGGTACAATAGTGATGACTTCAATAGTAGTGATGATGATCTCAACAATGACAAAGAAGAGGATTGGTGTCTTGGTGTTGGGGTGGCTAAATAGTTCAAGGGTTATGGTCTTGGTATTCGTCAATTGGAATCTCTATAAGAAGAATTTGTGTGGGTTTTCCTCTCAAAGAGTGAGAGGTTTTAGCCTTGGCAGAGAGCCAACATCTTGTGTTCTTGTCTCTTTTGTTTTGATAACTATTTGATGAAGTAAGTAAAAACACTCTAATAATAACAAGAGAATATTGTGCTAATAAGAAAAAGTAAAAAGTACCTCACAAGTTGTTATCGTCGTGAGAAGAATCTTATTAACATAATTGCCATAGATTCTTCAACAGTAAAAACATTCTCTTTCAGAGTTCCATTCAAGAAAGCATGTTTAACATCCATTTGATGGACTTTCCAGCCATTCTGTGCTGCCAAGGCAAGAGTGTCTAGATGGTAGCCCATTTTGCTGTGGGGGAAAAAGTATCCTCATAGTCGATCCCCTCCTTCTGTGCAAAACCTTTTGCCACAAGCCTGACTTTATGCTTGTTAAGTGAGCCATCTGCTTTATACTTGTTCTTGAAGACCCACTTGCAGCTTATTGGTTTCGTTCCCAATGAAGTATAAACCAATTTTTAGGTGCCATTATTTATCAAGGCATCATATTCTTTCTGCATTGCTTCTTTCCATTCATAATGAGAAGCGACTTCTTTGAAGCAAGTTGGTTCAAAATCTATAGATAAATTCAATTCATAATCATAAGAAACATCCATATCAACAGGTGAATCAGAACCATCTACAACACCTCCATTCTGTCTAACAAAACTTCTTGTTCCTGTTTTTTTAACTTCATTGGGATGAACACTTTCAAGTGTCTTTGTCAGCCATTTTGGAGGACCTTTTTGAGATGGCCCAAGCTGCTCAATTGACTGAGATGGGGCTGAATCAAGATTTAGTCTCCCAATTTTGTCAATCACATCACTCAAAGTGTCATCAGTGGTTGGAGCTTCATGCAGGGGAGAGAGTGCTTCAGAAGAAGATTCCACAGATTGATCCAGTATAGGGAACCCCCCTTCAAGATGTGGAATCTCATTATCAAACTCTTGAAAAGACTTTGCATGTCCAAATCTATCCAAGCGATCAAGTTGCCGCTCAACAAAATTTTTAGTCTTGGAAGATTCAAGAAAGATCACATCTCTAGATATTATAAAATTTTTATTCACTTCTTCATAGAGACAATATGCTTTGGAGGTATTTTAGTACCCCAAAAAGATACATTTGTGACTCCTTACACTGAATTTGTTTCTCAATTCCTTAGGTATCAAGGCATAACAAATGGAACCAAAAACTCTGAGATGCTTCACCAAAGGAATGTGGTCATACCACATTTCATAGGGAGTCTTGTTTTTATAGCATTAGATGGACACCTATTATTTATATATGCATCAGTGCAAAATATCAACTTAACATTCTTGAAAAACATCATGGAACATACCATATTTAAGATTGTCCTGTTCATTCTTTCAGCTATTCCATTCTGTTGGGGATTATAAGGCACCTTTGTTTGATGTTTGATCCCATGTTGGTGAAGATAGTTTTCAAATTCATTTGATGTATATTCTTTTCCATTATCACTACGAATAAATCCAATATGAGATTGTTCATCATTTTCAATCCATGCATGAAAGTTCTTGAATGTTTCAAAAGGTTCAAATTTGTTCTTCAATAAATAAACCCAACATATTCTGGTATAGTCATCATATATTTATTACCATTTACAGAAGGAACAAACATTGGACCACATAGATCAGAATGAATGAGTTCAAGTTTTCTATGCACTCTGGAATGAGAATCATGAAAAGATTGTTTGTTGTGCTTTCCTAAGATACAAGCATCACATTACTAAAGTTTCCTAGGAATAGTACGTAAACCAGTAACACCATTTTCTTCAATAAACGAAGGTTGTCATAGTTCAAGTGTCCAAATCTAGCATTCCATAAAATATTTGATGGAAATGTACCTTCATCATAGTGAGAACTATATGAAAAGTTCTGTGCACAAGCAGAGGTTCCTTGTAGCTTCAGAATTTTTTATTCTTCTATTCTAGTCATGAAAAGTGAGTGATTTGATGCCTTTATGACCTCGACCTTGCCGTCAAATATATGAATGGAGTGTCCTTGCTAGGAGATGTGGACCAAAGACAACAAGCTTCTCCTCAACTCCAAAAGTTATAGAACATCATGTAGAAGAAACTCTGGAAGACCAGACAGTTTAAGCTTGATGGTGCCAATCCTTGATGGCTTCAGTTTTGACTTGTCTGCAAAGTATACTACTCCATCAAAATTATTAGTGAATTCTTCAAATAAATCTCTTCTGAAAGTCATGTGGCAAGTTTCTCTTGAATCAAGCAATAAAACATCTTTCCATGAAACAAGTGAAGCATTGAATAAGTTCTCAGTTACTCTAATGTTGCAATGTGCCACAACATAATGAGCAGATTTGGGTGTTTTTCGTTTCCCTTTATCAGGTGTTTTAATTTTTCTTTCATTTATTTCTTTCTCAATTCTATCCCAAGGAATCTTACATGTGGAATCATCATGTCCATCTTTATTGCATCGTATGCAATGAAGATCAAATCTTTCTCTTTGGAAATGTCTACTCCCTCTGCCTCTAAAATTCTTCCTTCCTCTTCCTCTTCGGCCACCTCTTCCTCTAGAATAATCTTGTGCACGATTCTTCTCTTTTTGTGCAAGGCACATGACTTCTTCAAAAGACTGAGGAGTTGTATTCTTCCTAAAAGCCTTCTCTCTATAAGAAAACTTCTTCTCAAGGAAGTCAAAGGTAATCTCCTTAAGTTTGCCACTTGCTTGCAATGGCTCAAGGTAATGTGAATAGGTGGGATATAGTGCCTTGACATAAGCTATGACAGGAATATCTATTTCAACATCAATGTCTTTTATGTCATGCATAATGGATCTTACTTCTGATGCTAAGGCAAGAGGGTCATCATTTTTCAACTCAAGATTGAACAACTTAATCATCAACTGAACAACTTCAAGTTTAGAGTGTGAGTCATATAATTCCTTCAACTTCCTTAAAGCTTCAAAAAGATTTTAAAATGGAGAAATATGACGACTCATTTCTTCATTTACTGATGCTGCATTCAAGACATAGGCCTTGTTGTTCTTGTTTTCCCAAATGATAAGTTCTTTATTTGAAGTGGGTTTTTCAAGTGCATTGTCTCATTCTCTTTCACAAACCTCTTTCCACAACTCATTGAAAATGAGGGTGTGTGTTTTATCTTCCAAGACCACTCATGATAGCTCTCTTTGCCAGAGAAAATTACTCCTACTATGGAGATGAATAAATGCATTCTCAAAAAAACCATTTGTTTTCGAAAAAACTTCACTATTTACTGTGCATATAAATAATCACACTACCCTATAATATATCACTTCACATAATATACTACCATATAATATGCAATTTCATTACCATTCACAACCTCCAAAAATAAACTCAAATTTTATGTCACATTCATTATCATTTTCATATAATACTTCACTTCATATACACTTAAAAAAGCCACTCCATCATACGTATGGTTTATGAATTTTTTAAACAAAAAGGACACCACATTTTATACCATACGCTCCATGGGAGCACATTTGACCCAGCACACCCAGCCTTCAACAATGAGTTCGATTCATATTCCACCATACATGGCCTTCATACAAAATGTTGAACACACATAATATGCCATACATACCATATATATAGCCCAACATGCCACGCACCAGCCGAGAATTGAACAATGAATAACGAAGGCTGGAATACGCAAGTAGAGAATTCGAACTCGGCTTTCAAAATAATGCAACACTTCATTAATAGGTGGTTTGCGCACACGGTCTCACTGTGGCCATTAGCGCAGAGCCGTTACACAACATTACACCGATGCACGAACAATGTAACTATCGACCTTCAAAACATTTTTCAGTGCACAACAGTAGGTAAACAAGTGAACGTACCAATCAAACGCACCATTTATCTTCATATGCCATGATACCCTCGCTTCATATATCATTCAATGCACTCTTCAACATATAACCAGTCAAAAAGTTCATGGTGTTCCCACAAATGGCGCCAGAGTTTAACGCACCATTTCGACTTCAATCTTCAATCAAAGGTCGAGAAGCATCACAACGTGTTAAAGCATTAAAGAATTTTGACCAGCGTTTAACCAAACACAACACTAAGGGTTTAATTCAACATACAAGAATGAGACAGCTCGCACAGGGACTTGAGATTTGCGCTGGCAGAGGGCGGAGCAGAGTTTTAATGGCAGGAAATAGGAGTTACAAGGGTAGGGAAAATTAATTTTGAGAGTTGGCTCTTGAGAGCAACTTTACTAATGAATTTGATATTTTTCATTAAGATTTAATATGGATACATACATGCAGAGGGAGATTATTGAATTTCATCTTTTAATGTCTATTCGTTTTCCAATTCTCTTTATTTTGCTATTTATAATATTTACATACATTTATCTACTCCCAAAAATTATGTATCAACATAGATATTACAGTCTATAATATCAATCGAGTTCGAAAACGCAATGTGACCTAAATATTGAGAATTTGGAAAACATTTGCTATTCACCGTTTTGCACTCATTTTAACTCTTGTATTTCCCTTGTGATAGCTTTCTGATTTTGTTTCGTTGAGAGGCTAGATATGGGTTTGGGTTTTTCAGGGATGTAAACCATGTAATCTTGCATGGAAACTAACTTCCAATTTGCCGAAACCTTTAACATGCATGAATGAGATATTCTTTGAGCTAGTTATGGTGAATCATATAACGCGTGTAAAGTTACGACGATGTTCAAGATGGTTGTGAACACACAACCATCTACAATTGTACCAGATTTGGATAAAAATTTAAAACGTTTAAATTCATTTGTTTCTAAAACATTTTCTTTTGGGATATAAGCTGCCTGCATTTATAAGCAAAACATTGCAAAGACAATGACCATACACATGCACCTTTATCTGATGTTACTTCGAGTAGGCGATATTACTTCTGGTGGGAGGGAGGACACTATGGCATCAACTTGAAGATTTGAAAACCAAGCCTTACTTCCGTATTGGAAAAGATTTTTGTTTGTGTAGTAAGCCACCCATGCCATAGTTTGTATTCTAAACCACCGATGTCATAGTTGATGTCAATGTGTATTAATAAGCCCAAAACAATATCTTATAATACAAGTTAATATTTTTCCATATTGCTTGACACACTTTAGTAGAAGGTCATTGTAAAAATATTTGATGAACTAATCAATCCTTTCGTCTATGTAATAATGATCATATAATTGTGAATGGTTAGATTATCATGATTATAATATATTGAGAGATATCTACAGCTTTGCATAAGTCCTTACAGCAGGTATAGTTTATACTATCATATACATTTTATCCAATTTACTAGGATACATTTTGGAATATAAATATGGCTACTCTCAAGTCATCTTCTTTGCTATCTTATGTGGTATATTAAAAGAAATTTAGTATACAATACATGTTAGAGTCTACACATACACATATGTATACAAATGCATATGTGTACGTGTATATATACCCAAAAAAATGTTTATACAAAACATGTTATGAGTAATTTAGACCTTATAATGTTTATACAAAACATGTTACGAGTCATTTAGAATCTTATAGACATAGCCATAATTTTAGAGGTTGGTGATGGACAAAAAAAACCATACCACAAGAACTATAATAAGTTTAATATCCTATAGATATAAGAGAAACATAATCTAGGATAAACCTAGTTGAGAACAGTGTTGTGATTGTTTAACGTTGAGACCAAGTCACAACATGAATTGAATTTATGTTCTTGTTTGATCTTTTAACATCATCTTCCTTGGTGGAAAAGACCCCATCTTCAAGAGCACTTGTTTTTCGAACAAATCAAATTTTATCATTATTTTATCTAAAATGACATTGGAATCTTATGGATCCAAAATATTTTCTAATTCTCTATGTTGATCGCGAAAGATCAATAACATGTTTCTAGGCTGTATAATTCCATCGAACCAGCTGCATGTTAACCTAGTTACCGAAAAGATAATAAACATCTCCACATCAATGCGCATTGCCAAGGACAACATAATAGTAACTGCCTTGCACTTTTATTTGGTTTTTAGTACAATAACCTATTCCACACTTTTTCTACTTTTTGCTTAGGAAGGATAAGTACGACTATAGATCCATGTTAACCAAGGATCTAAGTTGAGCCAGCAGGATCAAATTTTTTTAGGTGTAAACTGCTTTTAGAGTGTAAAATTTGAAAAGAAAATTGCTTTCTATATATAGTGTAATTTTTCATTGTTTAAATTGTAATTTTGGATGTTAGATAGAGTACATAGCTGAAACTTCTAAGATTCAAAAAAATATTTGTTGGATTTTTGACAAAAAAAAAACATACCTAGAAAAGGACTAAAAAATATTAGTTGGATTTTTGACAAAAGATCATATACCTACAAAAAGGACTAAAATTTTTTTTACCATAAAACTTATTTTGTTTCAATTGCTTTGTATGATATACAAATAAGTTGATATTAAAATATTTTACATAACATGTGCAAACTTTTTAATTTTTTTTTGTATTCCAAAGGAATCCAACAACACCTACCTGATACGTAACTATTAGTAAACCTATGGGGGTCTATGGCTTGTCCTCCTGTCTGTAAATCGGGTCACAACCGGGGGATTTAAACTTGAGATTTCTCAATTTTCACAGATTTCACATTACTTCAATCACAGATTTTATAAAATGTTATGACATTTTATATGCACACGTTAAAATGTTTTTGTTGTTGTTGTTATTAATATATTTTTAAGTATAAATCAATATTAGTTCGTATTAAATTATTTTATTGATAACCCACATTGAATTTTTTGGTTATTATGAATATAGATGTCACATAGTCATTTTATATTAAGAATTGAATGAATTACACATAACTCTTTTATTATTCTTATTCTCTCTCTCTCTCATTCACACACACACACACACACACACACACACACATATATATTTATTTTATTATTAATTTTTTCTTTGTTTTGTTTTTTCTTTTGCATTGGATATTGAATATTTTATTATATACAACATCAAAATGTTCTATTTTAACATTTTTTTTTTCTATATATAGATATATATAAAGTTGATATTGACATAAATTAGTTAACATAGATCTTTAAATAGTTTATTTAAATCCCGTGTTGAAATATTCTTGAAAAGTATAAGGTATAAACAACCTACTCACACATTTTTTAGACTTCTAATTATTTTACATGAAATTATATTACGTCATATGGACAACTAACTAAACATGTGTAACATATTCATTTTTATTTTTCATTATAGTTGACATTGCTTTTCTAATAGATACTATTTTATTTTTATTTTAAGAGGGATGTGTAAACTCTACATTGAGTATGGGTGGAATTACACATTACCCTCATAATGGGTTGTACAATGAGCCCCTTAACTCAATTATGTTACAATTTGTCGTGTAACTTCCCAGCATTGAGATACTTTTTGAAAAGTGATTAAAAGAAATTATGAAATTATATATGATATGGGGTCGATATCCATACATACATGGTACTTGGATTTACACCATAATAACATGTTTTTCTCTTTTGTGCAACTATTTTCTCTTCTCTCTCTTTTTTTCTTTTTCTTTTTAGGTTAGAATTGTTTTTTTGTTTGCATAATAAAATTTTTCCTTCTCATCTTTCATCATTAGACACAATTTTCTTTTGCCATACCAGATGAAAACACCACTTCAAAGATTATAATGGAATATTTCTAATAGTAAAGATTTTATTATATTTGGAAGGTAATTTATTTAGTTAAACAACTTTGGCTTCATCTTTTATTTTTGTGCCCACTCTAAGTGTTGTTATATTAGTGTCTTTAATAAATTAATATCATAGAACATGATTTAACATTATTATTATTAACATTTTTAATGAAAATTGTTTCATTGACAAAAAGTTTGCATGATATATTTTGTCTCCAAATAGTTTTATCACCCAAACAATTTCATCAATTGCTACCTTACATTTTGTGACCTTTTTGTTTAATATAAACATAGTTCATTGTTCAAATAGTTGTCCTAATATTTTCTTTTTCTTTGTCATCTATGACTGCCAATTCAACTATTTTTTCATACCATGTAGGTTTCATTTCTATTCTACCAACAATCCATATGTTACAATATCTTAAGTGCTTGTGAAATATGTTGATCTTAGAGTTTTTGCTGCGCTATTTGGTTCCCTTTTTGAGTGCATCATTATTTTTCTCGAACATCTACTTCCAACATTGATAGAAATATCTAAAAATATTTCATTGCTAACACATTTATTGCAATACCTTTCTTGGAACAAATGACCTATATCGTTTTTATTTATACATCATAAATTACAAAGCTACACTTATAGGTCATGTATCTTCTATAATGGAGGCTAACCATTGTTAACTGTACTCTAAAACCCTTGATATCTACTTGGTGACATGCACCACATGCATGAAATAGTCTATCTTGATTATCATTCGGGGAAGTTTGAGGTCTAAAATGGGCCTCCTAAGGAAATTATAAAATTAGAGTAGAAATAATAAAATAAAATAAGATTAGATTACATCATCAAATTTGAGAGGGAAAAAAGAAAAAAACTATTTTTTCAACTCGTATTTTCAACTTATCTCCCTATGGGTTTACTCAAATTTCAAGCGGGAACACTCGTTGGATGCATAATTTGATTCCTCATCCAAGGAATACCCATGTTGCATACTTTTGATGGACCCTTCTACACGAAAAATGAGAAATACATGAAAAACGTGATTGCAATCAAGTTTTTTCATGTATTTCTCATTCTTCAGGTAGCAGAGTCCATCGAAAGTATGCAACATGGGTACTCCTTAGACGAGAAATTAAATTTTGGTTTAACGAGTACTCTCTTTGAAATTTGAGTAAAACCTTAGGGATATAAGTTGAAAATACAAGTTCAAAAAGTAGTTTTATCATTTTATTATTTTTTATTACTTTTACTTTTTACCCCAAAAATGGTGAATCATCCTCCATGGTTGACATCATCATCTTGAATACTGTTGGTTCTTATAAAGTTTATTTTGGTTGTACACTTTTCTTAGGAGCCCCATTTTAGACTTCAAAAGTTCTTTGATGGACAAACGCCATAATGCATGTGTTATGCACAAAGCCCAATGGTATGATTATTGTTATGGTTCCCCTACATTCATGTTGTACCTCCCCTACTAGACATGACACTATCAGTGTACATAGATCCTACATTGCCACGAGCTTGGATAAATAACATTTATCCTTGTCTTATCTTCTACACCTCTACTCTATTCTTGTTGCGTTCTCACTATGTTGCTGGTATGTAAGCTATTATGTACAATGGCTTCTCAACTTTGTGGTGTGTATCTCAAACTTTTTACAAGTAGAATGTCATTATGATTGGAAGAATCATAGAATTGGGGTGGTGCTTATAATTTCTTTGTTATTGTTGGAAGGCTTCTATTCAACACATTGAATCATGTTGTCTTACATCTTCTTTGGTTACACTTATTCCTTCCTCTCTTCTATTATGATTTTTACATGATTTTATTTTTTGGTTTTTATGCTTGGGTGATAATAATCATGCTCATAAAGTTGGTTGAGTTTGTTGTGAAAATACACTGCAACAATAATTTTCCCCAAAAAATTGTTGTTGAGCATGTTGTCATTGTTGTCATTGATGTCAAGTGTTGTCGTTACTGACAAGTGATGTCAAATTCAAGGGGAGCTTGTTGATGTGTCATGCATGATGCTTATGGTGTTATTTGGTTGCCAGTTGAGTAGACTATCTTTGAAGGAATTTTTCCTATAAGTACTTTGTTCAAAAGAATATGCCAAGTACTTAGTTGGATAACCTTCTCCAATACCTTTCCAACAATATATGGCATTTGATATAACTCCAAAATAATAAAGAGGAAACTCAGTTTGAAGTGCTGCAGTTCAAGAAAGGTTCCAATTAGTCATGGTTCCAACATGGGTCCCCAGTCAGATCGACACCAAGTTTGAAAGGACCTCAAGAGAAATGGTGCAAAAAGCAGTGAGTGATGGACCGGTAAGGTCTTGTTCACGTCAACTAGTCATAACGAGCCACGGCTAAGAACTTGTAGGTTGAGAGCTTGTCGGCCATCAGATCACAGAGAAAATAAGCTTAGGAGGAAAGCCACAAGTGGTGGGCAATAGGCGGTGGGGTGACAAGGCCCCTCGCCATTGGGAGCTTGATGGTAGGCCCATCGATTGAGATCTATTGTTCATGAAATTGTGTGATGGACGGTAAGCGTGGCTGACACACATGGAATCCAAGTGGCACTAGAGTATGATGATGTGAAGACACGCGAAGACAACATGTGGCGGGTGGATTTGACATTTTAGACAAGAAAAGTAGGCATTTGGTGTGTGACACGTGATAGGTACATGTCAGCAAAAGACACGTTATAAGATCTGATTGGTAAATGCGGATGATGGTTGGAAGGTGGCATGACCTTCAATCTCTCGGACCATTGGGGTCTTGGGGCATTAGGTCAACCGAGTAAGAGAGTTCAACCAATGGACGAGATTCAAGAATTAGTGTTGAGTCATCAATTAACGAGCTTGAGAAACAAACATTTGTTTGTCTGTTGTAGTCATGTCAATCAACATATTGACCATTAGGATGAGTGTTACAATAGAGGGCTAAATGATGAGGTCTCATACGTTTAGTCACCAACGTATGGTCATGCGCAACAAGTGCTAAGTTTGGATTGTAACAAGAAAGTATTTCCAGACAAGGGAAAGAGTTAAGCCCTGCCCCTTGGATAAATGATGAACATGTGAGTAGCGGAAGGTCATCCAATAAGTGTGGGCCTGCGATCAAATGTCATATATTGATTAATCCTCTTCCCCCCCCCCCCCCAACTTGTGTCAAGGGTCAATAGGATGAGGGGGTCCATGATATGGATGCGTGCCAAACTACTAATGGTTTTGGTACGCTGAACCACAATTGTGATGGACTCCAGACCCCCCCCCCCCCCCCCCCCCAAGTACAAACCCGCTATGGGGGGTCCAAAATCACTAGAGTACGCACAAATGGTTTTGACGATCAACAGATAGTGGATCAGACAGATGGCAGGTGGTAGTCTAGTCAACACTAACATGGTAGGTGACTCAACAAGATGATGTGGGATCTAACGTGTGGCCATATAGAAGGGTGACATGTGTCACTCATATATATATGGTATTTTTACATGGTCAAATGAGTTGACTCTGAGTGACATGTGGCACCACAAAAAGAATGCCTCATGGCATAATGACATCACAATAACAATAACACGTCGTCAACAAAAGTCTTCCCTCAAATGGTTAAGGGTATGGTTGTGTGACATGATCCTTTGGGTCAAGGCAATAAGGCATAAAGGGAAAAAGTGATTGGAACCATGCATAAATCATAAGTTCAACGTTGGATTTACCAGGGGTTATAACCCATGGTAATAAGTTACCTAGGGTAGTGAAATTCATTGGTTGACTTGATTCATGTTGTTGTGCCATAAAATATAAAACATAAATACACATCCAAAGGTGATGAAGAGTGCGTCACTAAGTCTGTCATCTATGCACTAGAATGGAAATGACGATATCGACTGCAAATATATAGGGCTGAGTTTGTTTTGTGATAGGGCCAAGTTTGTTTGTGATAGGAGCAAATTTATTTTATTTTTATTTCTTTGTGACTGGATTATATTCGTGCTATATTTGAAGGACATACTAAAAATATAGTTAAGGCTGAAGAGGATGTTTAGCTTATGCTGAGATTTTTGTTTGAATTTATCTACTATAATAAAGTTTGCATGATGACTAGCTACTGTTATGGCTGTCCATACCATAATGTTGAGCTTGTTGATAAAAGTTTGCAATGTTAATTTCTGCTAATAGAATAAGCTATCTCTCTACTACTAAGATGTTATTAATGCAAAATGAATAGAATAAGGATATTTCTATAGAGATCAAAATTAAACAGAGAAAGAGTCTTTCCTTTTGAGGGTCATTATTATTACAAAGATCATTATCGAGATTAGAAGGGTGAACAAGATCGTAAAAGAAGGATAGTTTGTATTAGAACATTCAAGTATTTCCTTTGATGATTAAATGAATGGATCTAGTATGGAAATGTTATGAAACTGAGATCCATGGTGTAACTATTGGGGGTTTGTGCATTAGGCAAGCTGGTGACTACACATCAGGGAGTTGGTGCTTCATTAAGGTTGGAGCCTGTAAAGATCATGGAGTTAATACTTCCTTCAATTGGGTGCTTGTAAATTTAGGGGGTGGGTTTCTTCTTCTATTTGGAGCTAGAAAAACTGATGCAAAAATAGGTTTCAACCTACAACAATATTTAAATACAATTTTTATAGTTTTCTTCCTTTATGGGTTTCCACGTACATCTGGTGTTTCTATGTGTTTCTTTGTGTTGCTTACATGATTAATTGTTGAATGAATTTGAAATGTTGGCTATTGTTAATAATTATTAAAATTGGTCATAATAATGATCCCTCCTCTTCTTCTCAATGTTATCCTAGTTTCTAACATTTTCTTCTTATGGAAGGGGTGTTGATTTGCTATAGGCATAAGTTCAATTTTTAGTTATGAAGATATGAATCAATAAGATTTCATTGATGTTTTTTAGCGTGTAACATTCTTGATCTACAATTCTTTTAAAGCTTTTTTAGGTATGTGTTATATTCTTTGTATGACTTATATGCACAAAAAACAAAAGAGGGCTTGTTTAGCCCCCTTTGGAATTTTTTGGGTTGTTTTTTATGTCCATTTTTGGTAGTTTTTGGCCCACAATTTCGCTAAAAGTGGTTTTGTGGTGCATGGTAATTTTTCCCATGATTTTGTAGTTTCGGTTATGGAACTACAATTGGATTGATAGTTCATGCCATAGTATATATATTGTATTGTAATACTATACAATTACATAATGAAAAAAAAGCTTGCCAGTTTTCTCGAGTTTGGGTTTCCAGGATAAAATTTGTGTGTTTGCCATTGTATCTTTTCTATTTTTATGAAAAAATCTATTGGCAACAATTAATTGTATAGGATTAAAACCTACATTTGGTATCAAAGCATATTTGGTTTCAAGGGGACATCTTTATGACTAAGGGGCATCTCTCAGGCCTGTGGTAGACCCAGTTACAGTGGGAGATTTGCGAGGGTGATTCTTGCGGTGAAAAAATGGCGAGTAGTTCAAAAATAGAGATTGAGAAATTTAATGGGAAAAGTTTTGAGTCGTGGAAGCTCAAAATGGAAGACTTGTTGGTGGGCATAGTCAATGTATTGTTTTGGATCCAGGTACTGCACTATCAGGGATTTCAATAGAAGACTGGATGAAGTTCGATTGGAAGGAAATGAGCACAATATGATTGTGTCTCTTAGATTTAGTATTAGTGAATGTGTCAAGGAAAGCTACGTCAAAGGATTTGTGGGACAAGTTAGGGGCTTTGAATTAGTCTAAGTCCTTGTTTAACAAATTGTTTATGTGGAGAAAACTGTATAACCTAAGGATGAAGGATGGAGAATCGATGATAGAGCACTAAGTGGCTTCAATATTAATATTTCAGATGAGGATAAGTACATTAGTCTGTTATTTTCTCTACCAAACTCAAGGGATAGTCTAGTTGTTGCCATAGGTAGTAATGCGAGTACCTTAAAATTCATTGAATTAGTTTCATCCTTGTTGTCAAAGGAGATGAGATGGAAAAACACGGAGAGCTAGAATAAAGATTCCTTGTCTGTAAGAGGATGCTCCAAAAAATATATATATAAATTAATAAGTCCTCAAGTGGGAGATCTAAATTTAAAGGAAGATCAAAATATCTAGGAATGTTCGTAAGGGTATGTTGGAGATGTGGAAAAGAAGGGCATTGCAAAGAAAGAATGTAAAGCCAAAATTTTCCAGAAAGGGAAGGGATCTGAAGATGCTCTTTCTATAGAAGAAAAAACCTCCTCAGATGAATGAGGGGATGTGTACTTGGATTCTTCAAGTACTCTTGTAGATCATGAGGCATGGTGTAGAAATTATGGTGTATATTTGCAATTTCTCATGAAGTTTTAATCAAAATCACAAGACACAAATCTACTCTACTGCTATGTGAAATTCAATTCACAATTTAGAACATCAATAACAAACATGTAATGAGAAATAATACACATGTACACAATATTTTTCCAAGGGAAAGAAATCTGCTAAAAACCCCTATGCTTTCTTGCATTAATCTGATGAATATATATGTATTGCAATTGCTTTTCTCAATTGAGTACAACCTGCAAGTGAATAACCTCTCTCTCTGCTCATTGAGAAGCTCTAACCCAAACTGAGTCAATTTTTGCCTCTGCTTGAGCCCTTATTTCCTTGTGATATTCCTTGAGAAATTAGGTCCCTATTATTTAGGAAATTCCTCAAATTGATTTCGCAATTCCTGAGGTTGATCATCTGACTGTATGCAACATCTGTACACTACCTTGGAATCTCCACCACAACTGGGGAACTCGAATTATCTGCATGCACTAGCTATTTTGGGCTGATTGATTAGTTAATTGGATGATCACTGAGTTAAACCAAAGTATCACTTGACAACTGACCTTCCACTAGTTCCTTGGAACTAGTTTAACTGCAAATAACTTGAAATAACTGACCTTACAAATTAGCAATCACACATGCTTAACTGAAATCTAACTCCTCCAACTTGAATTTACTGAGTAAAATGAGTGACACAAGCCATGTCACACAAGTTAAATACATCCAAGTTTTCTGCTGATGTGGAAATTCGATTTTTCTTAATTTAATCAAGGCAAAATCAAATTGAGAATTTCTTGCTACATTTTTCAACACTCCCTCTCAACAAGAAAGGGATTATTAACCACCCCTATCCTGCACCTGTGGAACTTGAACTTCCCTCTTGGCAAGGCCTTTGTCAAAATGTCAACATCTTGTTACTTTTTCGGAATGTATTGTAGCAACATTATCTGCCTCTGTACACAATCCCTCAAATGGTGATACCAGATATCTATATGATTGGATCAATCATGAAATATA
Organism: Pinus tabuliformis; assembly: GCA_031772625.1. Taxonomy (NCBI): domain Eukaryota; kingdom Viridiplantae; phylum Streptophyta; class Pinopsida; order Pinales; family Pinaceae; genus Pinus; species Pinus tabuliformis. Next base: position 720,602,733 of record CM062814.1, read on the forward strand.
GGATTCTCATAGATCTCGATGCAACTCTGATTATCATAGTAGATCACAGTTTGATCCATCATTTGACCAAATAGTCCTACAAGTATCTTTCTCATCCAGATCGCCTCACATGTTGCTTGACTTGCAACCATGTATTCTACTTTTGCCGAGCTGAGCACCACAGATCTTTGCTTCCTGCTGTACCAAGAAACAACTGTGGACCCAACACTAAAAATTCCACCTAATGTACTCTTTCATTTGGATGGAATCCTTGCCCAATCTGCATTTGTGAAGCCACACAACTTCACTCCCTCTATTTGTTTGTACCATAATCCAAACTGAGTAGTGCCTTTGAGGTACCATAAAACATGCTTAGTTGCCTTCCAAAATAATTTGGTTGGCCTAACCATAGCTTGGCTCAGCTGGTTGACTGCATAACACATATTTGGTCGTGTGTTCACAAGATACATTAGTGAACCCACTAGCTGTTGATAAATAGTAGCATCCACTTCCTCACCTGAAGTGGCATCCTCCTTCCTCCAGTTGGTCACTAGAGGTGTCTCCATGGGTTTACAACTCTCCATGTGGAATCTCTGTAGTATCTCATTTGCATACTTTCCTTGAGACACAAATAGTTCCCCATCGCCTTGCCATACTTCCAACCCAAGGAAGTAGTGCATGAGACCCATGTCCTTCATTTCAAATTCCCTTGCAAGGTCCTCCTTGCAAGATCTGATCAGTTTCTCATCACCAGTTAAAATTAAATCATCAACATATAAGACAATAATAAGAAATTTACCTTCTACCAATATGTGATAGAGGTTTGCATCCACTTCACTTTTGGTGAAGCCCAAACTGGTGAGATAACTGTCAATCCTGGTGTACCAAGCACAAGGTGTTTGTTTGAGATTGTACAATGCTTTCTTGAGTCTACACACATAAGACTCTCGATAAAATGTATCAAAAACTTCTGGTTGTTTGATGTACACCTCCTCCTCAATAACCCCATTGAGAAATGTTATTTTTTACATTCATCTGCTGGATATTCCACCCCATCTGTGCAACCAGAGCAAGAATTTCTCTAATGGATGAATACCTTGCTACAAGAGAAAAGGTCTCCTCATAGTCAATTCCCTCAACTTGAGAGAATCCTTTGGCCACAAATCTAGCCTTATAATTCTCTATGATTCTGTTTACTGAATGCTTAACCTTGAAGATCCATCTCGAACCCAAAACTAATTTATATTCCGGTCTTGGAACCACTTCCCAAACACTGTTCCTTACAATGGGTTTGTATGCCTCCACCATTTCATCAACCCATATAAGTTTCTCTACTGATTCCTAAAAATAGGATAGACCAATCTCTACAAGATCAGTCATTAGATCCATATAGCTAATGTACCTCTCTGGTGACTTTCTCTACCTACACAAATTTGAAGGAGCTCCCACAGTCTCCCTCGCATCATGCATAAGGCTATCAACTTACCTTGTTCTTTTCATGACTTCTCTGGATGATTTTTCTTGAGTGGATGTCTCCACTCTCTGCTCCTCAATTTTCGGGCTCCAAAAATTCTTGAAGCTCCTCCTTTGGAGCTAAAATCTCCTCTTCTAGTGGGATCTAAAGTTCCCTCTCAAGAGAGCACCACATCACTTTATCGTCATCAAACTTTGCATCCCTTCACACAACTATTATTCTGAGGGATGGAAAGTACACGGTAGTTGTGAAGATTTTTTGTGTAACCCACAAATACCCCTAACTCTGCTATCAGTTCAAGTTTCTTCCTTGATTCTTTGGAGACATGGCTGTAAACAGAGGCTCCAAAAATCCTGAAGTGCAACACATCAGGCTTCCGCCTCGAGAAAGCCTCCTCCAGTGTAATCATACCAAGAATTTGATGAGGAATCTGGTTCTACAAGTAGACTATTGTGTTGCATGCCTAATCCAACAAATGTAGGGGTAGGCCTTGGTCATATAACATAGCTCTTGCAGCTACCACAATTCTACAATTCTTCCTCTCAGACACACCATTTTGTTGTGGGTTGTGGGGTGTTGTCAACCGTCGTCAAATGCCTTCTTTCACACATAAATTTTTGAATTCATTCTAAACATGATCACCTCCATTATCTCTCTTGAGAGCCTTCATGTTCTTGCTAGTTTCTTTCTCAACCAGTCCCTTGAAATCTATGAACTTGGAGAATGTCTCATCTTTCCTCTTCATGAAGAAGATCCAACACTTCCTTGAGAAGTAATAAATAAAAATGACAAAATATTTGTGTCTGGTAGTGGAGGCTATTGAGAAAGGTACACATACATCAGAGTGGGTCCTTTCCAAGAATACATGTGCTTTGTTATCCCGATCATGGAATGTGGATTTGTATACTTCCTCGAGGTACATCCTTTGCATACATCCTGCTTCTCAAGTGCTCCTTTGGGGAGGCCAATGGTTATTTGCTGCATAGTTTTCAAGGTGCCATGATGAAAATGGCCAAGTCTTTTGTGCCAATGTTCACTGACATCACGACTCTGCTTTTTCTCCACCTTAGGGCATAATGCAACACAATCTTCCACTTCTATCTTATATAGGTTTTTCACATGAACCCCGATCTACTTCACTTGTCCTGTGGTTATGTGTCTCAAGAATGCCTTCCCTTTGTTGAAGATCACATCATAACCATGGTCTTCCAAAACTACAACATAGATGAGATTCTTCTTTAGGCCTGGAACAAACATGACATCCTTGAGTCTGAGAGGGGAGCCTGACTCCCTCTAAAAGGTGATTGTACCAATCTCAGTCACACTGTACCTTCTGTTGTCCCCCAACTCGATGTGCATATGGAGAAATTTCTCCTCCAGGTCACTTAAAAAGTCTTTACACCCTGTCATGTGGAACGAGGCACTCGAGTCCAAGTACCACATGCTCCCCATCATTGTGATCGACATGCATGCAATAAGGGTTAAGTCAAGCTCGAACTGTGAAGTCAATGCTTCACCTGGTTCTCCTCTTGAGGTATTATTGCTTGAATTTTTGTGTGGATCCTTCATGGCATAGTGCTTGAATTCATGACAATTGAAGCATTTATTTTTTGACAAATATTTCTTCTTACCCCCTTGGTTCGATTTTGGTTTGGTTTGATATTTCTTCCCTTTTCCCTTTTTTCCCTTTCTAACCAATGCAAAGTTTTCTTCATCCTTTCCCTTCGATGAAGTTCCATCTCTGGTATTCCACCTTATTTCCTCCTGTACCAAATCAGACCATAAGTGTTCCCAATTCAGTAGTTTCTCCCTCCCGTTCACTGAATCTTGGTAGCTATGCCAGATATTGGGAAGGCCTAGAAGGGCTAGGCTTACCAAGTCATCATATGAAACAGTAACACCAACTCCTGCAAGCTCATCATGAACTTGTGTGAACCTGATCATATATTGTTGAATAGTGTCATTCTTCTACATCTTGATAGTTCAAATTTTATCCTTGAGCACTAGTTTCCTATGGCCGCTGCTATTTTGGAACAGATCTGTCAATTCTTGTCACATTGCATATAGAGTTTCTTTCCCATGGAGATTTGTGACAGTGTGGTCTCGCACTCCCTCCAATATTATTCTCCTCGCCTTGGCTACATCTTTCTTCCATTGGGCTAGGTTATGTGCATTAGATTCCGCTCGTTTTGCAACATCTCTATTGATGTATATTGGCAAGCCATTTTCATCAAGCATTGCCTCCATGCAATCCTTCCATGCGACTAAATTCGAGCTGCCTTCCAAGGCATACTCAAGTCTCAGCTCGTTGAAGGTAATTCTCCCAACTCTTAAGATATCTTGTTACACTGAACTGAAAATTCGATCCTCCTGAGAAACAACTTCGAAATTCCTGCTCTAATGTGAATCGAACTCTGATACCATGTAGAAATTATGGTGTATATTTGGAACTTCTCATGAAGTTTTAATCAAAATCACAAGAAACAAACCTACTCATCTGCCCCACGGAATTCAATTCACAATTTAGAACATCAATCACAAACATGTAATGAGAAATAACACACATGCACACAATACATTTCTATGCGAAATAAATATGCTAAAGAACCCTATGCCTTCTTGCATTAATCTAATGAATAGAGATGTATTACAATTGCTTTGCTCAACTGAGCAGAACTTGTAAGTGAATAACCTATCTCTTTGCTCACTAAGAAGATTTGAAATAGAATTAGTCAATTTTTTCCTCTGCTTAAGCCCCTATTTCCTTGCGCTATTCCTTGAGAAACTAGGCCCTTATTATTTAGGAAATTACTCAAATTGATTGCACAATTCCCAAGGTTAATCATTTGACTGCATGCAACTCATGTACACTCAAGACTAGTCTACAACTGATGTTACACTGCCTTGTAATCTCCACCATAGCTGGGGAACTCAAATTCTCTGCATGCACTAGTTATTTTGGGTTGATTAATCAGTTAATTGGATTCTCATTGAGTTAGACTGAAGTCTCACTGCACAACTGACCTTCCACTAGTTCCTGCAACAGTTAGAACTAGTTTAACTGAAAATAACTTGAAATCACTGACCTTGACTGCTACAAATTAGCAATCACACATACTTAACTGAACTCTAACTCCTCCAAATCAAATTTAATGAGTAAATTAGGTGAGACAAGACATGTCCCACAATTTAACTACATCCAAGTTATCTCTTGATGTGGAAATTCAAATTTTCTCAATTTAATCAAGGAAAAATCAAATTGAAAATTTCCTGTTGCATTTTTCAACACATGGTTGGCCGATTTAGGCACTTATTTTCATGACTCCTCACAAGGAGTGGGTTTGTGAGTATGAAATTTTGATGGTGGAGATGTTTACTTAGAAGACGAATCAAGATCTAGAATAATAGGATGAGGAAAATTCAAGTTGAAACTCATGGATGGAAGTATTAGAACATTCTGTGGTGTTCTGCACATTCCAAGACTAGCAAGAAATTTGATTTCTGTAAGAAATATGAGCGATGCAGGTGTAAGAACATGCTAATGATGCTGGAAATCCATCAACCAAGGGGGTCTCTCCGATGTGAAATCCCAACTATACCTCACATTGTTTGGAATAGGAGCCCCATCCAGAGTATTAGTTCAGTTGCCATAATTTCTTATAGATTTGCCTTTACTTTAACTGTTAGCAAGAGAGAGAAGCATATATGTGCCTTTGTAAAAAGAGAGTAAGTATTCTTGGTGAATGTTCAGTTGTAGGTGTATCCAGGTTATTCTATTGTTGAGGGAGGAAAGGTGAGCCTTTAAGAGAGAGGTAATAATACCACCCTAATAGAGGCACACACATGCGGAATATAATTGCCTAACATCAAGAGAAATAGTCCACATAGATGCAACGATTGTTACAACCATTACACCACATCTTCAATTAGATAAGCGCTAAAATAACCGAAATAGTTCAACTACTTTAGTACAGGTGAAAGCGAACATGAATCATAAATATTCACATAATAGTCTCACAAATATTCACAATCCATGCATGAAGACATGTCAGCCATCAAGCTTCAAGTATTAAGTATAAGTCCCAAGATACATGAATACAACAAGCATCACTAGCTCCAATAGTGGAGCATTGGAGCCACGGATTGCTCCCCAAAAGTACTAACTCTATCTCCTTGGTGCCTTATGGGAGAAGCCAAGGTGAAAAGTCCCTTGCTTGTACAGTGAGGGCATATATATAACAAATGGGGTGATCCTTCACCTCCCTTGTGACTCTTGGACTACCTTCATCACTGTTTGACTTCTCATGACTTTTCGACTTCCTACATGACTTTTCATATTACATAGACGACTCTTGGACTTCCACTTTCCATTTATCCAATATTTAATTACATATTCCACAAAATGATGTGGCACATGGCGATTCATGACACTGTTGGCATGGACTGCATGATGGCATGGAAATTTTAAGTCATGTTTTGTTGTTGCTTCATTGTATCTTCATGAAAAGATGGTGCATGTTATTCTTCTTCCTCCTCATTATGACTTGAAGATAAGGAGTCTTCCATGTGGTCTTGATCTTTCATCTTCTGTTATAGTCCAGTTTTCCTTCATCTTCTTGCTTGATGATCATCTTATCTCCTTAGCTCCTTAGGCATCTTCTAGCATGTCCTCCTTCTCCCTCTCCTTCTTCATCATATTTCCATAGAATAATAGAGTACATGCATCTGCAATCCACACATGAAAATATGACATTAGTCTGATAAACCCTAGTCTAAGATGCTGCATGATGATCCACTGAATAATTTGGAACTAGGTGACAAGCTGAGGGAGAGGCTCAGTGACTGCACAATTTTGCAGCTCAGGCAGTCAAAGGTGAAGCTTGAACCTTGAGACCGCGCAATGTGCAATTCAAGCCGGACTGGGCAGGTAGATTACACAGTTTTGGGATTTAGTGAGTTGGGTTGAGGGGTTTTGCACTATTTCAATCAACTGCACAGTTCTGGGAGGCATATCGGACCTGGTGATTTCGTAATTTGGCAACTTAGGAGCTGAGCTTGAGCTCAGAGACTATGCAATGCACAGTTGGTGCTAGGCTAGAGGACTGAATTGTGCAATTTTGGAGCCAAGGGTCTAGGCTTAAGAACTGGAACTGCGCAGTGTACAGTCTTGGGAGGTAGGAACTTCACATTGTACAGTGTCAAGGGGTGATTTTGCAACTTTAGCATCAGAACTATGCAATTTGCAGTTGAGGAGGGTCAGATGAGGCCAAGTTGTTAGGAAATTTATGGAATTTGGCTAAGTGTGGGATCAATGAAACTAATGTGAACAATGATATGATTTGAATATGATCACACGCTTAGAACACTTGACAACACAATGACATAGATCATCTAGGAAACATGAACAACAGACTTCCATTAGTGTGACAACTTTGCACGACTTATGACAAGTGCAACACTAAAGATACACTTTGTGACGACCGTGACGACACTTGTGCGAAAATGCATAAAACTTTGGGAATGAGTGTGACATATATTTGCATGGTTATATCAACTCATTTACACAAAGATAACCCCTTGAAACCACCAAAACAAGCTTATACACATTGTGCGACATCTAGCATGCAAAAATACAACATTTACTATATGAAGATAAAAGGGGAAACACCAATTGCGATACGTGAATGACAGTGAAGGCGACACATGCCATAGTGAAGATAACATGAAAACGACATAAATTAAAGTGAAAGTAAGAAAAAATACAATCGAAAAAATGAAAAAGACACTTGCAAAAGTGATAGTTTGGAAATCTCACCAAAATGGAAGTACAAACATAGCCAAAAGTGAGGGACTATAATGACAATGCACACTGACTTTCAACATGGGTTGACCATTGCAAAGACACTGTCTTGATGGATTATGCTAAGCTTGGTCAGGCTTGCATAGAAAGATGCGTTCATGAACTCGTTACAAACTGAGCATGTTTTAGCAAGTGACTTCGATCAATCAAGAAGTGACCACAGAACGACTGATCACAAGATCCACAGTAGGCTCCAGAATTCAAGTGAAAGTAAAATTTTTGAGGGTGCTTATCGCAGTGTAGACACTTGGTGACACACTGGTAGAATTCCATCTTCTCTGCCTTGGTTAATTCTGTTGTACAAGGTCTTAGTTCTTCATGGAGTATTGATTCATCATGCATATCACTTTGGGCCCCCCACTTACTCCATGAATAAACATGCTCCCCTTGGTTCCTTCTCGGTTGAACACAAGCATAAGATCCACAATATCACAATGTTTCAAATTGGAAAGGGTAGTATAACTCACAAGCTTAGATTTTCATAGCATAGTTTTTCATCTGCAGTGTTGCTCCACTACTAGTAGGCCTGAACAATACCCCGACAGAGTCACTATAGGAACACAAACATTGCTCCACTACCAGTGAGCCAAGACAATACTCTGACGGAGTTGCTTATTTCACCTCTCCATGCAGGAAGTGTTTCTCTTCTTTCGCCTTTATTTATATAATTAAAGAGGGTTGTGCATAGACACTTATTCATTTTATGGGTGGAAGAGGGATCCTGACTTATTGAGAACAAGAGAGGTTGTTCCTTCGGAGAAGCATATAAATACCTCTAATTTAGGTTTTATCATTTAGATTTTTCCCCTTTTCCTCATCTACTAATTGGATACACGTGAAAACACTGAAACATAAAGAACCACGTGTGGAATAAGGTTTCCAGAATAAACACAAGTATCATGGTTTGACAAAAACTCTGCTTACAGACATCATATTTTCTATCGGATCTTCGTCGACCAAAAGGTGTGACCAAAACATGGAAGAAAGATAGAGTATTAGCAAAATGTTGCGGTGACATAAAGTCCTTTTCTATTTTGCCACATTGTCTTTCGAGCCCAAATAGTACACTCTTCATGCAAAGTCTTATCAACAAAACAAAAAGGAAAAGACATGACACAACAAGAAAGTGAAACCACACATGATGCAAGACAAAAGTAAGAAAAGAAAAGAAAGAATAAAGAGAACATGTGTGGAGTGAGTGCAATGGAGGGGGAACTAGAATGAAGCTAATCCAATTCCTAACTTAAACAACTAGAATATCAGGGGCACTTATAATGAAATTTCCAATGTAGCAACCATAGTTGTTCCTGACCTGCATCCACAAAGATACAAACAATTAAAGTAGATAGAAAGTAATGTGCAAGAGAAAAGATAAAATCTTGAAGAAATTGGACAACAAAAAGAAGGTCTTGTCTGTGGGAAGAAAAATGTGTCACACCCACTACTTCTAACCAGTTCAAATTCTTAACTTTTCGACGAAAATCATAATCAAACAAACCTCGAAAAATTCTTAAGAATGCACCTTCTTCTATGTCATCTTGATTTGCAAGCATGAGAAAATGCCGAAACCTGTTCTTTGCAACAAAGCTTGCCAAGTAAGATTTCTCCAACCATTCGGCGATTGGATCATGAAATTCAAAAAAATCCTCTTGAAAATCCTGAAAACTTTGAAATAATGAATCTTCAATTAAAAGTGTGGGATCAGGATGAGAATATTGTGAGGGAAAATAGATCTGATCATATTCAAAAGGCTTGTCAAGATAGTGAGGACTTGACATAACCATCAACGAAGGTTGAAGTGCCTCAGCTGCTTGACAAGTATTCGAATGGTGAGATAAACCATAAAGATTAATCGATGTGAAACAACTGTCATCAAATATACTGGTGGGAAAATGATAAAACAAATGATAGTTAATATTATGATCAAATGGACTGACTAAAGCATCAAACTCCTAGTTAGTAGTTAATGAGGATAAATCAATTTGAACAGCTCTGAAAATTGTCTAAACAATCGAACTAACTTCCTCGCAAGCCAAATGTGACAAACCATTTTCCTGTAACTGGTGACAAACTGTACAAGCGTCATAATCATTGAAAGAATTTCAAAGGGATTTCATCATGACAAACACATGAGACCAGTCAGGACATAGTGAACGGAGAAGAATTTGATTCATGCGATAACTTGTGCATTCATTATCACTCAAGAGGATTTCAGGTGTGATGAAGGGAAATATTTGCAATACAACATTCACAAGAAAAACCAGGAGCTGACTATTAAGAAATGAATCCGATAGGCATGATCCCTTCGACCAAAGATAGTCTTTGAAATGATCAAATTCACAATTCCATGACTCTATGAGAGATACACATTCCAAACCTGAGTTTGATGCGAGAGATTTGCATGAAGATGGATCAACTGAAGAAGATTCTTGAATCCGATCATAAACCAAATATCGAAAGTTTGAAATATTACATTCGAGATACCAAACATATTTCAAAAATAGATTTACATCGAGTGAAACCATGCAAAGAGAAGGATTGTGCGAGAGTAAGTAGATCTGACTTAGTTTGGGGGGCTTATCAGAGTCATAGGATCCTGACATAACCATAAACGAAAGTGGAAGTGCCTCTCCTTCCTGAAAAGTCCCAGAAATTTCAAGGATTGTAAAATCCCATCCTAAATATTGAACTAGATCGTGCATGGTGTGAAGATAGTTACTACCATTGGTTTCAATAAGACCACTGGTTATTGGATGACAACCATCTCTATCAATGACCTGACCATATTTTTTGACTTCAACAACCAGATTACTCAAGTTGAAAGATTCATTTGATCGTAAATATGAAGATGTATGAATCAGAGAAATTTCATGAGCAAGATGGTTTGGAGAGTTTTCTTCATGCAAGAGAAGAGATGATGAGGAATGGAAGGAATACTCAATGATTTTATTGTTTTCATTTTCATCATGGATAATCTCACCACCTTGTGTCAATTGAGAAGTTAAATCATTGGATGAAGAAATTGAAGAACATGGAGTATATCCATTGCAAGTAGATGCATCACAAATGGTAGAGCACAAGGGATAGTTATATGAAGAGGAAGTTTTGATAAGGACATCTTATTTAACCAAATCAGATTCTAGATCTAAAGTAAAGTCTTCATGAGAAACCAAAATATCATATGCACTTGGGAATTTGTGATCACATACATCAACAAAGTGATCATCATCAAAATTATTGTTACCCAAGGCTATAGATAGATTGAAAGAATTGATTGCATTTGATTCACTACTAATATTAGTATATTGAAAATCATCCAAGAATGGAAGCGCATCATCTTCAGATGGAGGATTTTGAAAAAGAAAAGAAATATTGAAAACATATTCACCTTCCTGCCCCTCTACCCATGCAATGTGACTACCTTGTATCTGATCACAATTTGAACCAACAACTCGAAAATCAAGAGAGTGTGGAAAACTAGATGGTGGAGCCGATTTATTGGATTGATCACGGTACAAAGGGTCATAGCATATAGATGATAGAGGATAACATAAATCCATATCATATTTGAGACTATAGTTATGAATATTAACATCATCTTGTGGAATTAAGGAGTTAGTCTTCACCATGGGCTTCATGAGCCATTCTGGGATTTCCTCCATTGAATCCGAGTCATGAAAAGTGAAACAAGAATGAGAAGTTGGATTAAGAATTTGATTAACAAATCTCCCAACTTTATTATCATGGCAAGGAGACACCCACATGGGAATTGAAAAGGGAGGAGGACAAGGAACAAAAGGAATCATAGATTCCTTTGTTGAAATTAGAGGTGTCTCATGATTTACAAGAGTTGGGGAAGTATAAACATCAGGAGGTTCAGATTCACCTTGTAGAGATATGTGAACCAAACGATCAAACTTTTGCTTAAAGAAATCCCAATCCATGTCTTCTCCAGGAAATTATAACAAAGGTGAAGGAATCAATCAGATAACTTCTTAATTGATTCATTAGGGTTCATTCTTAGCTGATTGATTCTTTTAAGAACATCTCAATAATCATACCTATTGAAGACTTGGTAAATATCCTTGAGGAAATGATGAAAATAATGGATGGAAGCATATGGTAAGTTATGGCACCATCGATTAACATGACCCTCAAAGGTGAGGAAGAAGGCCACACAAACAAAATATTCATCATTGATTTCGTAATGTTCACAAAATTTAAGAAAATTAGAAATGTGCTTCGTTATGGATGTTCCATCCTCACCATTAAACTTCAATTGAGACAAGTGATAAAGAAGCTCATCGAGGATGAAAATTTTACCAGGGGATAGGTTGGAAAAATACCCCGAGACTATGATTTTAGATGAGACATTTATGATAAGATATTCAAAACAGACTCAACAAGCACAACTTGTCATCTGGACCTCCTTCTAACACTATTTTGTTGATGGTGCTGGAAATATATCAACCAAGGGGGTCTCCTCGGTGCAAAGTCCCAATTAGACCTCACACCATTTGTAATAGGAACCCCATCCAGAGTACGGCTTGTTTTCCATATTTACTTACAGATTTTCCTTGGATTTAACTGCCGAAAAGAGAGAGAAGTGTATATGTGCCTTTGTCAAAATCAAGTAAGTGTGCGTGGTGAATATTCAGTTGCAGGTGTACCTAGGTTCTTCTACTGCGAAGGGAGTAAAGGTGAGTCTCTAATATAGATATAATAGTACCACCCTAGTAGAGGCACACACAAGTGAAATATAATCACCTAACATCAAGCATAATAGTCCACATAGATGTGATGGTTATTACAACGATTACAACACATATTCAATTAGATAAGCACTAAAATAAATGAAATAGTTCAACTACTTTAGTACAAGTGAAAGCAAACATGAATCATAAATCTTCACAAAAAAATCTTACATATATTCATATTCCATGCATGAAGACGTTCCGACCATCATTCTTCAAGTATTAAGTAAAAGTCCCAAGATACATGAATACAACGAGCATCACTAGCTCCAATAATGGAGCATTCAAGCCACAACTTTCTCCCCAAAAGTAATAACTCAATCTCTTTGATGCCTTATGGGAGAATCCAAGGTGAAAAGTCCCTTTCTTGTACAATGAGGGTGTATATATAACAAATGGGGTGATCCTTCACCTCCCTTGTGACTCTTGGACTACCCTCATGATTGTTTTACTTCTCATGAATTTTCAACTTCCTACATTACCTTTCACATTACATAAACGACTCTTGAACTTCGACTTTAGATGATATTTCTCCAATATTGAATTACATATTCCAAAAAATGATGTGGCACATGGTGAATTATGAGATGACATGACATGAAACTGATGACATGGATTGCATGATGGAATGGCAATGTTAAGTCACATTTTGTTGTTGCTTTCATTGTGTCTTCTTGAAAATATGGTTCATGTCTTCTTCTTCCTCCTCCTTATGACTTGAATATAACGAGTCTTCCAAGTGGTCTTGATCTTTCATCTTCTGTCATAGTATATTTTCCATTGTCTTCTTTCTTTATGATCATCTTATCTCCTCAGCTCCTTAGGTGTCTTATAGCATATCCTCCTTCTCCATCTCCTTCTTCATCATATTACCATATAATTATAGAGTACCTTCATCTACAATCCACTCATGACCAGAAAAAATCATTATGATAAACCCTAGTCTAAGATGTTGCATGATGATCCATTGAATGAGCCAAAATTGGGTGGCAGTCTAAGGGAGACGCTCATTGACTACACAATTACGCATCTTAGGTAGTCAGGGGTGAAGCTTGAGCCTTGAGACTATGCAATGCACAACTCAGGTTGGACTAGGCAAGGAATATTGCGCAGTTTTGGGACTCAGTGAGCTGGGCTGAGGGGTTTTTCACTGTTTTAGCCAATTGCGCAGTTCTAGGAGGCTGATAAGACTTGGTGATTTCACAATTATTCTACTCAAGAGCTCATGGGATGATCTTGATCTCAGATACTGTACAATGCATAGTTGGGGCCAGGATAGAGGGATGAATTATGTAATTTTGGAGGCCAAGGTCCAAGCTTGAGAATTGGAACTACACAGTGCACATTACTGGGAGGTAGGAACTGTGTATTACGCAGTGTCAAGGGGCAGGGTTTCAACTTAACAGTTGTAACTATACAATGTACAGTTGAGGAGGGACAGATGAGGCTTAGTTGTTGGGAAATTTCTATAATTTGGCTAAGTGTGGGATCAATGAAATTGATTTGAATAGTGATATGACTTGATTGTGATCACACTCTTAGAACAATTGATGACACAACAACATAGGTCATCTAGGACATGTGAAAAACATACTTCCCTTAGTGCGACAACTTTGTGATGACTTACGACAAGTGCGACACTAAATGTACACTTTGCGGCGACCGTGACGACACTACTTAAAAATTTGGGAATGAGTGTGACAAATATTTGCATGGTTAGATCAACTCATTTAAACACAGATAACCCATTGAAACCACCAAAAAAAGCTTGTACACATTGTGCGACATCTCACATGCAAAAACACGACATTTACAATATGAAGAGAAAATGGGAAACAACACTTATGATACATGAATGATAGTGAAAGCGACACATGCCATAATGAAGATAACATGAAAATGATAAAAATTAAAGTGAAATCAAGAAAAAGACAGTCAGAAACATGAAAATGAAACTCACAAAAGCGACAGTTTGGAAAACTCACCAAAATGGAAGTACAAATGTAACCAAAAGTGAGGGATTGTCAATAACAATGTGCACTGACTGTCGACATGGGTTGAACATTGCACAAACATTGTCTTGATGGACTGTGTTATGCTTGTTCAAGTTTGCGTAGAATAATGTGTTCATGAACTCATTTCAAACTGAGCATGTGTGAGAAAGTGACTTTTATCGGTCAAGAAGTGACCACAAAACGAATTATCACAAGATCCATAGTAGGCTCCAAAATTCAAGTGTAGGTAAAATTTTGGAGGGGGTTTGTCATAGTGACAACAAAAAAATGTTTGAAAATGATGCTTATAGGATGGTTAGATGAGAAAAGGTATCACTGAGGGGATTTTGGATTGGAACTTTGTATATGTTGATGGGAAGCACTGCTAGTGTTGAGTGCAATGGTTTCATTGTTCTTGAGAGTGGAGTAAAATAAGGAAAAACTCTTGTAGCTTCAATATACAAGTCTATATTGTGGCATAAAAACTAGGACATATCATAGGGAAGGGCCTTCGAGTACTGCATGGTAATGGTATCATAAAAGGTATGTCTAATTTCTTTTTGGATCTTGATTTCAGTGAGCATTGTTTACATGGGAAGCATAATCTAGTGAAATATTCTTGTCTAGTGCTAAGAGGGTAGCAAAAATACTACAACTAATGCAAAATAATGTGTTTGGGCCTGTGCTAGTTCCATAAGTGGGTAAATTTGTGTATTACATCTCATTTATAGATGGCTTATTGAGGAATACATGGATACATTTCCTTAGGAAGAAATCTAAAGTCTTTAACATATTTAAAGAATTTAAGGCTTTGGTGGAGAATCAAATAGAGAAGAAAATAAAGGTGTTGAGGATAGATAATAATGGAGAGTTTTGTGGGAAGGAATTTGAAGAGTTATGTAAAAAGTGTGGTATAGGATGGAAAAGGATTTCCCCAATACACATCTCAATAGAATGGAGTTGCAGAAAGGATGAATAAGGAATTGTTGGAAAAGGCAAGGAGCATATTTAGTGGTGTTGGCTTAGGATAGGAATTTTGGGTAAAGGTAGTGGATACTGCATGTTACTTGGTAAATATATCATCCTCATCAGTGTTGGATGAAAATACTTCATATGAGGTATGGAATGTTAAGAAACCATATCGCACATATCTAAGGGTATTTGGTTGTGATTCATATGTACATATTCCAAAGCAAACATAACTAAGTTGGATAGAAAATTTAAAAGGTGCATCTTTATTGGTTACTGTTGGCGCTGCGATCAACACCCTCCAAAATTTTGGCTACACTTGAATTTTGGAGACTACTGAGGATTTTATGATCTTCCACTCTATGGTCACTTTGTGGTCGATCAATGTTGTGCTAAGTGTTTAATTCTTCTTCTTGGTTTCTTATTGTCAAAGTAACTTGCTCACACATGCTCAATCCTTGATAAATTCATAAGTGCACTTCCTTTATGCAAGCTTGACAGTGTCTGCACAATCCATAACAATAGTTCACTATGCATCTCATGTGGACAATCAATGCGCACTTTCCATTTACAATCTCCCTCACTTTTCTTGCAATTGTACTTATAATTCCATGAAGTTTTCCCAACTGTCGTTTTTGTGCACCTTTTCTTTCATAAGTGTCACTTTCACTTTTGAGACTATCATTTTTGCTTGCTTTCACTTTAACAAGTGGCGTTTACATGTTATCTTAAATCTAGCATGTGTTTCTTTCAATTTCTTTAGTGTTCACAAGTGTCATTTTCACGTTTTCTTACTATTGCAGGTGTCGATTCTAATCATTTTCACTCATGTATGTGTCACAACTTTGCACCTCGCTAGTGTCAGTTCTAGCACATTCTTCTGCATTAGATGGTCCTATATATAATTAGAATATTCTCTAGACACATTCCAACAACTTAGCACACTTTATGGTCGCAGTCGACACTTGTTCCGCAACGTGTATTCTAAATGTTGTAATGTGTCGTTTTAACTGTTGCATTTAGAAATAAGTGTCACTTTGTTGTTGTTTCAAGGTGTGATAGATGTTCATGAGTCTTGTGCATTTTCCTAGCTTGTATCAACGGTATTCGTGTGTGTGATCCATGTTTGAGTCTCGTTCATATGCATTTCCCTCTCTTACTCTACTGGTCTCACACTTAGCCATTTTGGAGCTCTTCTTGGTCCTACTGCCTAGTGCAAGTTATGAAAGCTTCAATCCTTCAATAGGTGATGATCACTCTCTATTCATGAGCCTCATTGTTGATATCTCTTGTTACCCACCTATGCACTAGGTCCTTCTTAATATCATCTTATATGACTACACATTGAGAGTCTTCCAAGAATGGTCACCTAACCCTTATTGCAAGTACTCACTCACTAAACTGAGTTTTTATCACCTCTTCCTTGCATAGCGCATGGGGAACTTCCAACTAACAACAAGGATCTAATCCAACCCCTTGCAAAATAAAACTATGCAATTCAAAGGTGCTCCTCCTTTCACAATGCAGTGAAGCACTTCCCAGGTTAAGTGAATCTTCTGCTGCCTTCCTCAGTGAACTACACAATTCCTCTTTCTAGTAAGCCTCTCATAGTGTAGGGTGCAATTCTAGAAAATAGTGAGCCATTGTTGGAGAAAATTGCACTAGACTTAAGCCTCTCCTTCCCTTGTAGCGCATAAGCTCACTTCAAGTCGACACTCAACCCTTGGCCACTAAAATTCCCCTATACAATAGTATAGGGCGCATGACACATATTTAATGAACAATGGGTCACTTTTGAGGAAAAAAGTTCCTTCCCTTGAGCTTGCTTTTCTTCCCGGTGCATCGCACAGTAACGATGCTTAGTCTTGCTCCTACTGTTGAATTTGGTTCCTCTCTGTGCCCAAGACTTGTCCTACCTCTTCCCTTCAGTGCATGGCACAGTCTTAGAGCACAATGACGCCTCCTCTTAGTCACTATTAAGTTAAAATATGCCCTCACTATCTCCCACTCCCTTGAGCCTAGCGCATGGTGTAGTCTTAGTCATCAAGCTCAACACATTGTTCCTTTTACTTTTCCTTGCGTTGGACCTTGAAGAGTCCCTCCTCATAGCACATGGCATAGTTTTAGTGAACAACTGTGCTTTTTTAAGCCACTGTTGAACTCAACTATGCCCTCCTCATCAAGCATTTCCTTCTCAGTCCTTTCATAGGCCTGTCACAAGAAACTTATTTTATGAGAAAGATGGAGATAGGATAGATGATTTTAAGACTGATTTTTCCTTGTCATGAGTGATATTCATTAGTAGGTGTACCATCTCAGCATGACAAGGTGATTCTCAAGAAAGATGTCAAGGAGAAGAGAGAAATAAGCACTTGCAGAGAAGAAGAAAAAATATGAACAATCATGAAGACATGAAGAAGATCCTGGACCATGACAAAAAAGAGACATTTCATGTTAACTTAGAAGGCCTTCACATTGATCCATGATCCTTTGGAGGGTGAGGATGAAGAAGAAAACATATCTTTCATGAACATGAAGAACAAATCATATCTTTCATGAAGATTGAAGACACAACAATATGGAGAGTAGCTTGACATTGCCACTTCATCATGAAGTCTACGTCAACATTTCCAAGTTATGTCTTGTACAAGTGTCATCACAATGTCATATGTGTCCATGTGTATTTCCACATCATCATGTAGAATGTAATGATGTATTTTCAAGAAAATGACAAACTTTAAATGTGTGGAAGTCCAAGAGTCACATATGGACAAAAGAGTCTTATAGAACTTGAAAAGTCATTTAGGAGTCCAAGAGTCATGAGGGTAACTCAAGAGTCATATGGGATATGAAAGGTCATTCCTCTTGTTATAAAAGCAACCTCATAACTCAAGAACACAACTTTTGGAGGCTTAGGCTTTGGAGAGCTAGCATTGGCTTCTCTAACTTGGCATAGAAGAGAGAACTATTCTTTGGGAAGCAATAAGTGACTTAATGTTCCACTACTGGAGCTAGTGGCTCACCATTGTAACTGTGTACTTGGATCTTTCACTTAATAATTGAAGCTCATTGAGCCAACACATTTTCATGCATGTATCATGAATGTTGTAAGACTATTCTTTAGATGTTTGCGGTATATGTTATGTTCATATGTACTAAGGAAATTGAACTACTTCATTGGATTTGGTACTTATCCTATTGAGTGTGTGTTGTATTTGATTTAATGATCATTGTGTCTATGTGGAATATGTCGCTAGATAACTAAAGAATCACTTCTTTCTCTTGTGTTCCCCTCTTAGGATAGTAGTATTACTTTCCTTCTAGAGACTCACAACTCATGAAGTCCTCCTTTTACACATTGCAATTAGTGTTTCACAATGTCAACTTACTTGCCTATTCAAAGGTTATGTGTATAATCTCTTATGTTATCTATTAAAACCAAGGCAAACCTTAAGTTACAAAGATATTTTAAAAGATTACAACACCATGATCAATAGTTACAAAGATGGTTTAAATTATTACAAGCTTTGGAACCCAAGAACAAAGAAGGTTGTGTATAGTCGAGATGTGGTATTTAAAGAAGTGAAACATGTTATCAAATAATAAGTCCCACCAAGGGAGAAAGAATTGAAAAAAAATAGAGTTTGAACTAATTGATGATGATTCAAACTCTACAAAATAACACAAAGAAGAAGAAGAAGAACCACATACTTTGGTTTTGAGGAAATCAACTCAAGAAATAAGGAAGATGGAAAGGTATATTGCACCCAATGTTTGCTCAAATTTGCTTTATGTATTTTTTAATGATGATCCTAGAACTGTTAGGGAGGAAATTGATTCAAAGGATGGAAATATTTTGAAAAAGGCCAAGATTGAATAAATGGAGACCTTGGACAAGAATGAGGCTTGGGATCTAGTGGAGTTTTTGGCTGGAAGATGTTGAAAACTGTAACTAGTATCAGTATTCATAATTGCTACTTGGCTCATGACATGATGTAATTTTTATGTATTTGTCAAAAGAAGAAAAAGAAAATTATTTTTGTAAAAGAAAATTATTTATTTAAGCATGGGTTTCATGCTCAAGGTCATTGGTCACTAGGTCAAAGCACCCATTGAGTGCTCCTAGGGTTTTTTTATGAGTCATGATCCTTGTCATATTGTAAAAGACCCAATTGGGCACATCTAACAAGAAAAAGGAATATTATTTTGTCTCTAGAATGATCTCAAGAGCCCCAAGACCAAGTCAACCAACTATTGATGAAGTCAGCCTAGAAAGGCCTAATCGAGCACCTTAGAAGACTATATAAGGAAGAATAATTCGACCTCTTGAGTACATACAAGAAAGTCACACATATCTTTCATTTTGATCTGCGAATATAGGGAAGGAGTGTGATGATACCAAAAGGAAGAATAAGTCTAGCCAAGAAGAAAAGAAGGTGCAAATGTCTGAAATTCTATCTTTCCAAGCCTACACATGTGATTTCTCTACAGTTTCTAAAGTTTACACAGGTCCGAAAGTTGTAGAAAGGTAGAAAACCTAGTTGATCTTCTTGATTGAGGAAGGATCTTGTAATTTGTGGGCGGCTTGATCTTGGTGGTAATCCTTTTTTTGGATATTGGGTCTTGGAAGTCTCCTTTGAAGTTGTTTTTATAAGAAGAGAAGTTCTTTTGGTTTTTCCCATTGGAGGGATTTTTCCCTAGCTTAGAGCCTATCTTTCATGTTCTCTCTTCTATTTTTGATCTTTATTGTAATGGAAATTGTCTTGATGATACAAATCTAACAATCTTAAAAAATAAGCATTAATGAGTAACAATAAATTTTAAAAGTAAAAGAGAAATCAATCTAATAAAGAAACAATATGATGCCTTAATTGATTTCTCAACATGTTATTAGAGCTAAGGATAACAACATAAGACATCTAGAAGATTACTGTTTGGAGGACAAAAGGCTTCAAATATATCAAAATAGCACTGGGTTCATAAGTCTTGGAGACTGAACCCTAAAAAATAAGTACCAAACATAAGAGCATATTTATGGGCATCTTTATAACCAATATTATAGAAATTAGGCCGTAGACCTAGGTTAGAAGTCCGAAAAGAGTAAAGGTGCCAAGAAGCACTCTTTGGGCATCATTTGTCATCACTTCCAAGGAATCTGAATAACAAAGATAAGATCGAAGATCTTGTGAAGAAATCTGAAGTTATGAGCATAAGAATAAGTGTCTTGACATCATATTAGAGATATGAAAAAGGTCCTGTGCATATTAATATAAGGAAGGCTGAGACCTAATTGTGGCCTAAAAGCTGACTTCAATCCAGTGAAGAGATCTCCTTGAAATATCAATGTTTGAAAGGCGTATTAGGCCTATTTACAAGGTCTCTTTTAGTGGGTGTCAAAATCCCTAATCAGAGAGACATAGTCATATACCTATATACATCATTATCAAGGCTTACAATAGACCTGTTGTTCATCTAGTGGTGGCACATTGAAGAGAAACCAAATACATATTTTTTGAGAAGAAATTCAAGATCATTTGTGACTATTGAAATTGATAAATTGAGGATCAAAGTAAACAATGAAAGACTACAAGTATCTCCGAAATAAAGTGAACAAAAATACATATCAGTCCTTCTACAAGAAGTTAAAAGGCATTTAAGGACCTATGGTATCTCCTATAGTTTTCTCTAAGAAGAGAAGAAGGAAGAATCTCAGAAGAAAAATCCTATTTGACATCATTTGAAGGAAACACTTTAGCACCTTGAAGTTAGTGAAAGTTTCAGCTGCAATTAATTACCATATGTAGAGTATTTCTCTTGAGAAGACCTTGACATCAATGAAATTTGGAGTAGCTTAAAGGCAATCCTTAACCTAAAAATATTTGAGTGTTCATTCTTGAAAACAACATGAATGTCATGGAACCTTAAGAAACCTTTGCAACAGATTTCTTGTGATCTTGGAGAACTAAGGTATGTAGTTCTTGAGGTATGTATAATTTTTTTAGGGTTTTGAGATCTCCTTTTTTGTTTCTAGGGTTTGTAGCCTTGATATTATTGGATATTGTTGGCATCTAAGTACTAGTAATCCTTAGTTGGTATTTGGAAACCCTAGTCAAAAGAGAAACCCTAACCCTATTATATTTTGTTCCCTCATAAAAACCCTAACTTTTGGTCTCTAGGGTTTGTAGGTAGTCTAGGGAAAAATGGCAAACCCTAGTGAGGGTAGAATTGGATTTGAAATTCAAACCCTAGGGTTGATGTTTCAAAAGGTAACATCAAGAAACTTAGGGTTTAGATATGGAAATCCTAAGAATTCTTCCTCTCTAAAGATTCCATGAAATCCCTAGATTGTCAAAATCATAATCATGCTACTTGTATATTTTGCTTGGTGGTACTTGCCAATGAATGTTGTAGGTACATAAAGATATGCTAATCTTATGCTATGAAGAGCATGATGAATGAAGGGAATAGTAACTTGGTAATCAAGTTGGATCCTTGGGCACTCTAATAAAGGTAGACTCATATGAAGATGGACCATATAGATGTTGATGCTTCGTTGAAGAAGATTGTCATGGTGAGAGGGAGCCCTTCAAGATGGAGCTCTTCAAGGTTTGTAGTAGAAGCAACTCAAGGTATGTTTAAAATTATAAAATTTGTAACATTTCTCCATCATATAAGAAGGTACGATCATTTTGTCTTTATATTAATAACTCTCTCATATCTAGGGTTTTGCTAAAGAATCATAAAGATTCTTATATTAGGGTGTTTTGATTTCTAGATTAAATCAACCCTTGTAGTATTATCTTTTGATATTTGTTCACTTTGGTAAAACCCTAGCTTTTTAGGGTTTGATAATAATATATAGGGTTTATGACAAAACCCTAGTAAAGGTTGATATCAGAGCTTAGGGAATGAAAGTAAAATCATAAGTTTAAATATGGTTGAAATCATAAAATGGTTTAGTTGTTGGATATCTAAGGTTTAATATTAAAGTTTTGATAACACTAGATTCTCTCTTTGACCACCCAAAAGATTTTGCGTGCCAGTGATTTCTAGTAGGTCATGTTTCGAGATTGTATTATGGCAGTCCAAAAATGTCATGCATGTGAGATTTATAACAATAAATCCCATGCTCCACCTGCTCCCATGCATCCGGTTATTATCGTTGGTCCATTTTCCAAATGGGGCATTGAATTTATGACCTGTAACCCTATTTCCTGCCGAGGGCATGACTACATTATTGTCACTGTAGAATACTCTACCAAATGGGCAGAAGCGATGACTACATATGACAATACTGGAAAATTTATCGTGTTAGTCCTTTTTAACCATGTTATTGCCAGATTTGGTGTGCCTCAAGCTATTGATATAGACCATGACAAACATTTTCAAAATTACATGATGCCTGAACTTACTGCCAAGTTGGGCCTTCAACATGATATCTCAACTCCCTATTACACACAAGCTAATGGGCAAGTAGAAGCCATTAACAAGGTTTTGAAAATAATGCTCCAATGGATGGTAGGGATTCATAAGACGAATTGGCCAACCATTATTTTTTTTTCTTTATGGGCATTTGAAAATTTGTCTGAACAATGATAGGATTCACACCCTTTCAGTTGGTGTATGGTCTAGAAGCAGTTCTCCCAATTAAGTGTGCAATTCCATCCTTAAAACTAACCATCGAGCTTATTCTTGCAACTTCTGTAGTGGAAGAACATTTTTTCCATCTAGCTCACTTGGATGAGACTTGACATGATACTGTAATGGCCAACGAGGCTCACAAAAAAGTGTCAAAGCACACTTTTACCATAATGTTAAACCTTGTGCCTTCTCGGAAGGTGACCTAGTCCTTTTATACAACTAGGAAGAAGAAAAATTAGGAAGTGGGAAGCTCAAACTGTTATGTTTAGGTCCATATATAGTCAAACATGTACTAGCAAAAGGGGCCTATGAACTAGATTCCTTTGATGGAATTCCTTTGGCGCAACCCTGGAATGGGTTGTACCTGAAAAAATACTATTCCTATTTTACCTTTGCATAGTCACTATGTACATATTATATAGGTATGTTTAGTGTGTTTGAAGTGTGTTTCCTTCAAAATTTCCTATCATCTCTGTTAATCTTGAGTTACATTTGATTTGCAGATGTCAGCATTCCCCTTATCCATATGTTGGTTATGTTGATGGCGCTATTCGTAGGACTCAGAACCTTTCTTCCACAACGTTAGAAATCTATGCTCCCGATGATGAGATAGTGAGTCTACAAGGAATTTATATCAATCGTTCAACTAATAATATTGCTGAGTATAGCGCAATGATTGAATTGTTATCTGATGCTAGTTCGCGTGGTATTTTCTATTTAGTTGTCAGAATTGACTCACAACTTGTGGTACAACATTTAAATAATGTCTATTTAGTTAGAAGTCCAACTTTATTATGCATGTTTTTAAGGGTTTGCCTTCTAGAATGATGTTTTGATTACATTCAATATCAACATATTCCTAGAAGTCTAAACACATTAACTGATGCATTAGCCAATTATGTTTTAGACAAACATTTTCAAAACATGTAAATAATTCAATCAACATCACACATTGAACAAGAGAATAGAGAAAATGAGAAATATTGATAGATAATTGTATATAGAGTTTGGTTTTACAAAAAAATGTGTCTGAGACACATATAGCCATGTGGCCTATAATATCAAAATACATGTAGTCAAAAAATGGCTCAAAGGCCTCCTAGTCAACTAATCCTGATGATGATTGCGATAACAAACAACTATGTGGGAAAATTTGCATAGAAGCTAACTGATGCACTCCGGTACTCCAATAGTGTACTGCTATAGTCACATAGGGATCTCATTGATCCTATTCTATGGCACGCTAAGGGTCAAACCCTTAACATGACGCTCAAAATCTGCAAGAGATTCAATTGTGCTGGACTCCTCCATCTCTCCCTCTGTCCCTACAACAACTCCAATTTGTGCAAGTTGTGGATGTCCCCATCGTTGAAGATACGACGAGCCTACTAGTTGAATAGGTCCAATATTTTCATGTGAAACCAATAATTAGTCTTTGATACATTAAAAACATAAAAGATGGTAAAATCCAAAAAACCAAAAACATTCAAAATGTTTTAACTATATCACCCCATTTCTCACCTTCAAGTAAAATGAGCTCCGGGACTCCTCATAAGTAAACTCTGACATATGGATAGTCCTCGATGATGATGAATTGTACCCAAAGCCATAGAAAAAATGTAGGGGTAAATCTCATCACAAATGCACCCCCATGGTGAGACATGAGATCTACCCATTGCCTCATTCGTGGAACTCTAGGTCCTAGAAACTCGTAAGAGATCTGACTGAGAACTATGTAATGCTATCCTCTCTAGAGTAAAAGAAATAAGAATAGAACCATACCCAAATTTATTCAAGCACCCATCCTTTGCTCTATTGAGTTGTTCCTTTAGATTAGCTAATACCCCTTCACTCCAATTAAAGACAGTGGGTTCTATGCACTCCAATGCATATTGCATTTAGGAATTGGTAGCCAAATGCCAAGCGATACTTCCAGCCAGCTGAGCCATAATGAAGAGGATTTTCCTAAGAGGAATTTGGATGACATATTTGATATATATCTCCCCATCCTATGTTTCTTGACAACGAGGCCTATAATGAATGGCTATGTAGTTCTTCATAGTTTCACCACCTCTTCTCATGCCAGATAATATGAAAGGAGCTCCTCTCTGGGATAACCCTGTCAAGAAATATATATCCTCCACCTCTATTGTGACAATATGTTCTTTGATCCTAAAACATTGCCCTTGAATATCCCATGTCCTGACCAAATATTCCAGTAAATCAAGTTGGGCTCTCATGCCCTGAGTCCAGAAGAACTTAAGGAGCCCACAATTCCTTAAGGCTTGTATTGTTTCCAAGTCATTTTTAGCATCCAAATCTTGAATAAAAACCAATTTTACTATGGTGAATAACTACAAAATTCATAAGAAAAACACTTAGAATTAGTCTTGTGTAAATTTTTTAGAGAAATACAACTCAAAATCATGGATCCTCTTTTCAAACTGCACCCATCACACCTACCCTTTAGTGGATAGAGTGAACCAATGCACTTTTCCTTCTCGAAAGGTTCACTTGTCTACTCTTACGAATCTAGATCAGATAGACCGAGTGTACCTTTCGGTAAAGAGAGGGCATGATGGGCCTAAGATGAAATTTTGGACCTTAAAATACTTAGAACTCTAAAAAATTTGCATCAAATGAAAAATAAAAATTGTGAAAAAGGAGAGAAAGGATAGATATTCTACCTAGAACTGGCAACACTGGAAATGGTCCACCAATTTGGCTGCAATCACCTATTGAAGTTTGATGGTAAAATGCACTCAAAGCTCACTGACAAGTGGTAAAATAAAAATGGTAAATACATGTTTTTACTTTTCACTATTTATGGTCAAATTAATTATTATTTTAATATATTTTTAATGTTTTGACCTAATTTTTACCATATGTCATATATTTTTAATTTTTTGTGGTATTTTGAACATGTTAATAGTTAATTGGAGGATGTAATGTGAATTTTAAGTTGAGTACTGGTCATTTTGATGAAATAGCACACTTTTATGGATTTTTCGAGCTTTGTAGACCTATGAAAAAGGAACCCCCTGGAGTCCTCTTTCAAGTATTTTTAGACTCCCAAAATATGAAAAGATTGTTGAGCACTTTTCTTTTCAAACTCGTTAAAGTAAATGAAAAGATGTCTGCTTGGTATAAGTTTAACCCTTTTTCGACTGGGATAGACTATTTAAGAAAAATGAATAGTTTAGTAAAACATGTCTAAAAGTTTCTCCTGAGTATTGTTTTATACCCTTTCAGACTCAAGAGACTAATTTTACGAAAATGAACATTTGGAGTTTTATTTTTCGCCTCTTTTTCGAACCCTCTAAACATGAAAAATAATTAGAGTTACAACTTCATTGGACTTGTGAAACCATCAAACAACGTTGGACTCATCAAGCATGACGAGACAAAAGCACTCCTTCTAAGGGTTCATTAAAAATACTCAGAAGCATTCATCTGAAGGATGAAATTATAGATCAAGCATATGTTATCCTCTTCAAGCTTGTCAAAAACAAAGAGGTGGTGGCCATAAATGGTTAGGGAAAAAGGGATTTTAACCTATTAATGGCAATGAGTCTATCTTGAACATGAGACCTTTCACTTTATCTCTATGACTAATTTGGGTTGGGGAATCCGTTAGCATCATTATCAATTACACCTTCATCATGGGTCTTGGGTTCATATTGCCAACTCCATTCAGTGTCGTCGATATGTTCAAGAGAAATTCCACCCTCAATTGACATCTACTATAATATCTTAAGCCTTATTTCATGTCTTCCACTCCTGAACTAGCTCTGCATCACTATATTCTATCTCAAAATCTTGATACCTATTTCATGTCGTTGATGGGGGACACATCAAGGCCCTCTTGTGACGTGTCACTTCCTTTCAACATCAACCAGGAAGTTGACTTAAAAATTCCCTTCATTTCCTTGGAACTTGCATACCTCAATGATGAGTTTCCTCGCTTTCGGTGACAGGTCCTCATCATTGGCCTTCGACTGAAGGATTCTATGTGGTGTTTGTGTTTAGCTCTTTCACTCACACCACATAGATTATACTGTAGTACCTTGAGATCCATCATCATTATTGGTGGTTTATCTCACATCTGTTAATGATTTACATCATTGGATGGTAATTAGATGGTGTCTACCATGTTCAGATTTAACTCATTTATTCGCATGGTTGGACTCGTACTATCAAGTGATGAGGTAGAAGACGCTAGATCTAGTTTCATCAATCCGGGCTGCGATTTCAGGATTCATACAAGATCACAAAAATATGATGGCTATGATCATTCAGAAAATCATCCAAGCATGGGTCTACACTCTGTCATCCATCGACGAAACTTCTTTGATCATTGTACATGTATATTAGCTTATATGTTGAGTATGGGTATTCCTCTCTCAACAATGATATCATGATGATAATATATATTGTAATAGATTTTGATCTCAACCAACCATTGCTTGATTTAGACTTGTCACAAGGTAAAGAACTTTAGTCGTCATCCACTTCTTTTGACTTTGTAATTTAGGGGAAAATCTGGTACAAGTCATTTTTTCACATTCATTCAAATGGCCTTGAAACTAGATCAATCGACATCCTTACCACCTTGTCCTTATCCCTTAACAAAGCCTAAAGCATTGATTCTCCAAAACGTCTGAGAGTTCTGGGTTTATCATCTTAAAAACTCATTTTTTCCCTAGCGCACTCTGCCTTTGAGTCCACTTGCGATGGTCACATGTTGCATAACATATCACCTGCATTGACCAACGCATGTTTCTCTACTTTAGAGGTGCGATGGTTATAGAATTTCAGGAAAAATAAAAAATATTTATGAAACTTCTTCTTCCAAAAGCTTCTAAGGTGGTTTTAACCATTTACTATTGATTAAGATCTTGAATTCCTATCCTATCCTACTCTAGAGGTCTTATCTCTTATCCCTAGAGCTTATCCTCCTTCATATGTGGATCTCAAGCCTAGATTGGTAAATCCTAAACTACCAATTTTAACCTATAAATTCATCGCCTACCATAGAGTTTGGGTTGGATTTTTGAGACTCTTAACTATGCCCTGATGCTGTTTCTTTTTACCTAAGGATCCATTACCATCCTTGAGTTGTGACTGAAGGTTTTCCTTGTGGCTAATGAAGGACAAGTTTGGTGGGAGATTCTACATTGTGAAGAACTGTAAAAGGGGTTGTAATCTTCTCTTACATTTAATTAATACAAGAAGATTTGTTTTTATATGCTTTGTGTCTATTTGATGCATATGTATTTCAATGCCCACTTGACTTATTGAATATAGATATTAGTTTATGTTAGAAAATCAAAAAGGAAAAAATATTTTTTGATTCTTTATAATTACTTGTGATGTTCTTGATTTGTTATTACATTTCTTTATATCTTCTTTCTTTTAGTTCATCACGAAATTACCAAAGAAATAACACATAAAACAATGGACACCAGATGTAGGATCATAGCCAGGGAAAAAACCCTCTCTAGGGGAAAACCCAGTCAGAAATTATTCCTTCAATAGTTTTCAGGAGATATTCAAAGACTCTTGACCTTGACACAAACTTTCCTCCACACCAATTCAACCTTCTTCCTTGGTTGCAGATGATCCTTCTTGACCTAGCACCACCAGTAGCAATGGCTTAGAGACTTTCTTCAACCCAACAACTTTGACCTTGCCTTAGAGACTTTGATCTTCACTGAAATACTTTGATCTTCAC
This sequence comes from Pinus tabuliformis, assembly GCA_031772625.1. Classification (NCBI taxonomy): domain Eukaryota; kingdom Viridiplantae; phylum Streptophyta; class Pinopsida; order Pinales; family Pinaceae; genus Pinus; species Pinus tabuliformis. The sequence goes on from CM062814.1 coordinate 720,631,138, forward strand.
TTAGAACCTTCGATATTGACCCAATACAACTTCTTAAGGTGAAAAAATCACACGACAACTGGTTATGGCATCAACACAACAACTGGTTACATCATCATATAAAAACTATCTATGACATCAATAAGAGAACTTCGATCTTCTAAACTAGGGAATGAGAGAGAGATAGTTACACCAAAGATTGATTTTCCCTTTCTCCTTCTCCTAGACCAAACTCGCACTTCCTTCTCCTCCTTCTATTTCGCACTTCTTTCGGCTTCAAGATAGATCGAACTTACTTGTGAGAGAGAGTGATACAAATGGAATTCAAATGGATTTATTTATAACCCTTTGGTGAGGTAGAATAGCCTCCTTTGAGGTTGACTTGATCATATTAAGGCCAACTTGGTGGAGACAACATAATTCATATTTGACTCAATACTTAACCTTTTTACATGATTCAAAAGTCCAAGAAGGGTCTCTTTAAAAGTATAATGACTCTATTGAATCAGAATAAATCCTAGAAGTCCTCAATGGGGACTTTGATCTAAAATGTGATGACCTAAGCATGAAACCCATGCTTTAATAAGTCATAATAATAATAATAATAATAATAATAATAATAATTTTCTTTATTCTTTTAACAAGTACATTACATGATGACTCAAATACATTAATGAAGACTGGACCTAGTTACATTTTCCAACAATTTATGCTATGAATGTCTTGTAATTCTCTTGTTTGTTATGATTGTCTTATAGGTTCCATTTATAGTAATTGGAGCTGGACCTAAAGTCTACAAGCCAAGAGACGAGGAGGAATAGCGTTGGACTCCAGGTAGGTCTTTCCTCCATTAATTAATTTCTCAAAGGAAAACATTGTCCTTTTTGGTTTCTGTTGTTTCTAGATCAACCGCTAGGTCTAGGGGATTCACTTCTATATGAACAAGAGATTTTTCCATAAAACAAGGGGCATTTTTTGATTCCTAACCCTAGTTCCCTACCCAAACTACTTTATTTTTTTTGTGCACCTCCAATGGAGGTTTAATATCGGTGAATTAATATCATGGGTTGATTTTAATGGAAATTTTGAATAAAGAGTGATTTGTGTGAAAAGTGATATGTCTGAGAAAAGAAAGAATATGGAAGTAATTTAAAAAATATGTACTGAGTGCTAAACAACTTTTCCTACGCCGAAAATTGCTTACTTGCTGAAATAACATAAAGATATGACTACATGAGGGGAGTCAGGACCAAAACAAAATATGGTGTTGTTTTACAAAGATCACTAATAAGAGAATAGGGAAAAGAGCACATGTGATATTCTACTTTGGAGTGATACATATTTGTGTGTGAAGTGTTTAAACTAGAATTATATGGTTGATTTGAAATAAAAAAATGTACTTTGTTTGTAAATGAAAAGAAAAATGAACCACCAATTAAATAAAATTTTGGAGTATAAGTGAACTTGTCCCCTACTTAGACTATCTAAGGTAAAATCTATTTAATTATTATTGATTGTGGTTGTTTATTTTATGGGTTGAAGAATAACAAAAGAAAGGAGTTGTAGGCATCAAATAGGACTAAAGCCAATTCTAGTTGAGACAAACTCAGGCTGCATGGGTTTATCTCAATCGTGCAATTGTTACAAAGATATCACTCCAATCTATACAAAAAACTCAACAAAACAACTTATGGGAGGAAAAGGAAGGTACTTGTAGGAAAATGTGAGAAGCAAAAACTAAAAATAAGGGAGGAAAGGAAAAATAAATTAAGATCTAAACCCATCAGAGTCGCCACTCCTGTTGATGATTATTCATCTCCAGTATGTATGAAAATATTAAATAATCGTTTTGTTAGATGTTAAATTGCAACAGGATAATTGTTAGTATAGAAACTAGGTTAGATCCATAATCCATATGACAATAAAAACACACAATTAATTTATGTAAAGAAAATAGATAAATATATTATCTTATAAACACAACCCAATATAAAATATGAGTAAGTCTAGTAATAATCAAATTACTGTAACTCCATCTCTTTGTGTCAAAGGTTGCAAGGGGAGAAACTTAATATCTCTCATGGGATGGGCCTTTGTCTCTTTCTATCTCTCCCGGCCCTCCTTTCTTCTACACAATAATGTTAAAATAACCTTACTCTCTAGTATCTCTAAATTCCTTGGCATATTTCTTGTTTTATAGACTCGAGTGGATAATATTTTTTGGAAAACCTTCTATAACCACTATAGATAATTTTAATAGAAAAAATGGAGTAGGTTTCAATTTATCCTTGACCAAAAGGTGGGAATCTTAGTATGTGCAACCAGGTGTCACTAAATCTGATGGTTGGACAATCAAAAAATTTAGAAACAGTTGTCATGTGGCTATTTTGCTAGTATTCACGCGACTGCACTAGGTTGTTGAAGAACATACACACAGTCCCATGTGATTAGTCAAATTTTTTTTCAATGAGTGAAATTCCAATTTCTTCCTGTCTATTTTCATATCTCAAGGATTTCTTTCACCAAGTACTTCTTTCACTGATTTTTAAACCTATTTATAACATGTTGTTTTGATATCATCTGTACAAGAGGTGTACTAAATTTTGGGATAATAATTTGTTGGACAATTGGCATTATGTGAATGGTTGGTGGAATCCTATGTGTTGGCATTGATGTCAAGCTTAGGGGGATTCTTATGGTTGTTGTAGTCTTCAAGAAGAGGATCATCATAGCATCAAGTTTACTGAAGAAACTAAAATAGTATATCTATGATGGTTAGGAAGTCCCAAGCTTTGAAGGCATTTCTAACTTAGGAGTTTAGATTAGATGCTTTTAGAGATGGCATAATTGGATTTTTCACTCGGAAAGAGATTTCTAATGGTATATTGAAGTCTGCAAATGGCCTCCCAGATCACAATTATTGCCAATCAAAGCTTAAGTGCCCCAAGTCAAAATTGTAGAGCTAATATCAGTGAAGGCCCAGTTTGGAGCAAAGATAGATTGACAATGTTTGTCAAATGTGGCAGAGCTACAAGCGAAGGACCTAAAGGAGAACCAGGTGGATGTGGCTTGATAGTGTTGCAGCGGGAGCATTTTCATTGGCTAGCAGTGGAGCCCTCTTTACATGCAAGCCCAATAGATGGACCCTAGAAGGTTCAAACAAGGCACAAAGGAGAAGGCTCGGGATGGTAAGAATCGAGCTCATGTGGATAGTCGAAAAAGCAGTGGAGTAGGAAGCTAGAGATTTCCATTGGCGAAGGTTTTAAAATAGGGGGACCCACATGACAATGAAGCCCGCAGGACTAACCCCAAAAGTTTTAAAGGGTCATAGGGAGAAAGCGATGGGATACAAGTGTCGAGAAATGTCAGCATGAATAGTTGGGAAGCAAGCGACCAATGAGACCAAGGAAAAAATAAAGAAATGGTTGGGACCCTTGAGAAAATTACCAAAGGAATTTTCCACAAAACACAAGGCTCATGACCCTTCTTTCTCTCCTCATGGCAACATTGTATTGGATGGTGACGATGTTAGCATGATGTTAGTATAGGGGACATGTAGCATACACATTCAGGGTCTTTAAGTACCTAAGTGGGATATTTATGAATGACATGTGGACCACTCCAGAAGCGACACGTGGCATGTGTGATGTCAACATGGAGACATCCTGTTGGTAGGATCCTGGAAGGTTTTAGAGCGAGGTGCAAAGGAATTGACGAGCTGATTGGGCGTCGAGATGACATGGCAGCTTTAAGAGCCATCTCAACTTGATAGGCAGTTGATTTGCTTGCAAGGTTGCTATAGGGGTCCCACGGAACACATCATCCCTACGAGTTTACCCCGGAAGGTCTAAGCGGTGCACAAAGAGGAGCAGTGGGTTAACGAGGCACCGAGCCAACGCAGTAGAGCTGAGGGCCAATGGGAGTGAAGGCAAGTGGGCCCACGAGTCATGCAATCCTGTACGACTTACCTCAGAGAAAAATGATGGTGTACTAAGGCTTTTGTTAGGATAACCTAACCAGGAGATGAATATTGGGCTAACAATTAACAGTCTTGTCTAATGACAAAAGGCGCGCCCAAGTCTTGGTTTTGTGGTGGTTTTTTGTGTTAAGAAACCACGAGCCTTCAGGCCAAAAAAAAAGAAAAGGCGTCAGGACATAAATGCATTGTAGTGGAATTACAAGTCAACCTCGCAGACCTTTGATTGGATATTGCACACAACAAGTGGAACCCACACTACACGTAATCCCAAAGGGAAGGCTAGAGACTAAGGTTGTTCCCAAGACTTGGTTCTATCTAGCTTTGTGATCAAGGGAACAAAAGAATTATTGCATGGTGTTTAAGTCCTCAGGGCTATAGTTCAAAGAAGTGCCCAGGTCTTAGTTTTGCAACAGTTTCATGTGTTTATGACCATAAGCCTTCAGGCTAATAAAAAACAAAATGGTGCCATGGGCATATGGTTCAAGGGTTGGATGAGTTGGAAACTCTTTGGTGCTTATGTCATATTTGTGGTTCACTACAGATCAAAGGCAAATGCCTGAAATGGGTTAGCATCCAGATCTGTAAAGTAGCGACAATGGCAAAATCAATGTTAATGAGAAATAATGGGAAATTGTCTAGAATAAGAAAATAAAGTTGTGTTGTGGAAAAAAAACAACCCCCCATTTTTACTTACTATCTTTATAATAATAATGGGGACTTTCTATTTAAATTTTGGTCATATGACTTCTTTAAAAATTTGGTTTTGTTAAATTTGTGGGATTTTCACTTTCTTTGGATTTGTATTTAGATTACTTCATTGAGCGTAGTTTCTCGCAAGCTTCCCAATGACTCTAATTTTGTTGAGTTTGGACTTACTGTTTACAAATGATGCTTATTCAAAGTTCAACTAATTTTCACTACTTAGGTTTAAAAATGTATTATATTTTCATTTGTAAATTTAATAAATTTTCAAATATGTAAATATAATTATTTAACTAATTATAGCTAATTATCTTAACTATTAGATTAATTAATTTGTAATTATTATATTTAAATAATTTCTTTACTAAACCTAAATTAATTAAGTTAATTATAATTAATTTAGTTAATTTCTAAATAATTATTTTTTCATTATTTTATTGGTAATTAATTATTATTTAATATAATTATCTTACAAAAAGACCTCTTGATTCAATAACCTATATATAATAGTGTAGTTTAACCTATAGAAGAAATAACCATTTTCATTGGAATCCGACAATACAATTTCAAGAATGTGATTTTTTGTTGTATAAAATATATTTTTGAATGTATAAATAAATTTAAGACTTTGAAAAGTTTCGGAGCACTCAAATTTGACATATTAAACAACTTAAACTCAAATTTTTAAAAATCTATGCAATATTTTAATTAAAATTAATAAAAAAAAATATCATGAAAAAATATAAATTAGATTACACCATATATAATAAACCGTCTAATAAAATCTATGCATACAAATGAACCAAGTAATAAAATCTATGCATGCAAATGAACGTGCCCGAACCCTGGAAGAAAATTTAAATTTATTTCAAAAATGTTACAAGCCTTAAGGTCCTCTCTTCTATAACGTGGCCCATCAGGGGTGCATTTTTTTTTAATGATTATGGAATGGGGGAGGGCTCACTCCACGTGGAGCCCGTCCCTTCCACGCCCACTCTCCATTGTTAAAATCTCCCGGGCTCCTCCTCTCTTATGTTAATATATGAAAACTTATATGCCTCCCACATTACTTTTAATACCATTTGTTTTTGTTGTTTATTTAAATAATTTTTTAAGAATTATTTTAATTTTAAAATTATATTATATTTTATTTATTTTTTAATAAAATTATTTAAGTTAATGAAATTAATTAAAAAACAATATATTAATAATTGAATGTTTTGGCATATACTTTTAAGTTAATTTTGAGTTTTGACATTTTAATTTTGGAAGGCTCTGTCTTGAGTTTTATTTAGCTAAATGAGGTCTAGGATGACTTGTTGGAAAGCTAGAATATTGAAGAACAAAATGGGAAGGATGAATCAAGCATATCTGAATATTTAATAACCCAGAAAATTAGCAGAAATATGAGTAATGAATTTCCAATAATAATTAATTTCGCTTAGTTTGGTTTGGAAAAATTTCATTGGTTTGGAGGCATTGTTGTTACTAATTCATTCTCCATCTTGTTCAAGTAACTAATTAAATATTTGCATGAAGAAATCACATCATGAATTTTTGTTTTATTTTTCTAATGTATTTTTTGTTTGACAATTTGTCAAGAGAATGAGGATTTGATTTCTATTATGCAAAATTAATTGGTTTTCATTTTTTTGGCCTTTGATTGGTTTTTGTAGAATATATGTTGGAAATGATGAAGCTAAGGTATGTTGGAGCAATGCTATTGCACCTGAAAAGGAGAAAATTTGAAGTTGCAACCCCAAAATGGATGGGTCTGAACCACTTCCAACAACTCTTCATTTCTGGCAGATTTTTGTAAATTATAAATATTAGTTTTGAGAATGTTGATAAGGGTTCATCTTCTCTACAACTTATAAGCTCTAGACACTTTTGTAAAGGGAATTTAAGCTATAGATAGGAAGGAAAACTCAGATATGATGATATTGAGGGTGTTTTTTTTTTTTAGTGACACAAAACTAGCATTTTTGTAATTCTTCCTTCTACTAGCAGAGCTGAACATTTTTAGGATATTGTTGGAGATCCATTGGGAAGAGCAAAGAGACTAGGTTTCATCAATTTTTATTTAAATACTTTTATTTGAAATGCAAATTTCATCTTTTGATGACAGATTTGTGTAAATTTTTCATGTTGTTCACTTTTGTTTAATGTGAAAATGGTTGTCTTGTAGATCAACTATTTGAACTATCAGTCAAATGGATATGTTGTCAATTTTTTCTTTTCTTATGTGCTTAAATAATATTTCTAAGTAATTATTTGCTTAGAAATTTGACATCTAAAATCGATTTAATTGTTATTGAATTGTAAGAATTTTTTCTTTTTTTTTTTTAGCATTTGATGATCTATTTTTCACTATTATAACCTCTCGACAGAGCATGCTTGGTACTCATAATACTAGTTTTTATAACTTGTTCAATAGTCTGGCATTCATTATAAAAAGGATGGTGAATCCCCATTTGTACTATATCCTTTGCACTTGATATTTGGGAGCTATCTCCTAAGTATCGTGTTAGGTTAGTTACTTTTTCTTTTCTGCATCACATTTAAAATTAGATTCATACTTAGATTAATTAATTTCATTCTGAGGTGTGGAAAATCTCAGGTGTGGCTTGGATGAGCCCTCAATTTAGCGTAAGGGTCGCTTTCTTGCAAGAGCTCTACAATAAAGTAGATCCAATATCTCTCTTCTTGTTGGTAAGTAATAGTAATACCACAAGTCAGTGAGGAAAGAGAGGGCGTAACTGGACCCAATAGAACCAATCAAAGTCATCATTTAAATAGATAAGAGTATGATTTGGGACTCTAATTGGATGGCCTTCCTAAATGTTGACTAGGTCATTTTAGGCCATTAATATTTTTGAGGCTAGAAGGAGGGTCGATTGATTATCTGTGTGGAGTCTTGTTTTAAAAGTTTTTTTTAACCAACCATGGCTTCTATGTGCATTCCTATTTTGGGCTATGCTTTTAGCTCATGTAAACCTACCAGGGGCATGCCCAAGAAGGAATTTGTATCCTTATCTAATTTGAAGTATGAAAGTGAGAATACAATTTTTTCTTTAGATCATCTTTGTCGATTTGTGGATAAATGTGAATCTTTCGATATTACTAACGACAATGAAATATGTAGTTTATTTATTCTCACATTTCGAGGACGGATTCACAAATGGTTCAAAACACTTCCAGCTAAGTCAATACATTCATGGAACCATTTTATGAAGGTGTTTATATCAACCCATCAAAATTATAATTATGAATATTTGTGTTTTGAAATTGAAAATATTTTCATGCATGAAGATGAGTCTTTAGAGGAATTTTATGCTATATTCTGGTCACTTTGCTATAGATTCCATCTCAATGATTTACCTTCAAGAGAAGATTTGATTGACTATTTTACTTCTCTTGTTCCTTCTAATTATGAACATACCAAATCAAATAATGAAGAACAAGATGCCTCAAATTCATTAGTTAATCTTGAATCTGAAATTGATTTTATTGAGCCTATAAATAAACTTGAAAATATATCACAACCACAGTCTTTAGAAAATTGTTTCACACACTTTTAGATTTATGAAATGGATCATACAAATATAAATATAAAATCTGAAAATGTAGTTGAATCATTTCCTAATGTTTGTAGTGAACAACAAGAAGGCCCAATAAAAATAAATCAAGAACAAGATCTAAATAATGAGCACATTAATCTTTCTTTTCTAGAGGTAAATTCAAACTAATTTCTGCTTCCACAACTGAAAGTTTTTCATTAAGCCAAAATTCTAATTTTGTTATTGATGCTGCAAATCAAGATGATGAAAATTTTCAGCCAACATCTAATTCATTAAATTCCGGCAATCAATACTTTTGTATCCAGATCTTTTTTCAAATCTGGTTGCATTTAGTAATGATCCTCTCAATCTTTCTATTGAAATCTCTCCTTCAACTAATTCTGATTCTTGAATTTGACTTGTTTAGATGGTGATTCTTTTCCCATTAATGTTATTTCTCAACCTCCCTCTTATACTTTTAATGAGGCTGTTAATTTAAATCAGCCATGTGATTTTCAGGAAAGGGAAGTTATATTTGATGAGTATTCTGATTTTGATGGCATAGATTCTCATCCTTTACAAAGTAGATCATGTTCAAAAACATATTTCAATCAAGTAGATTCTCATGCTTTAATTTTATTTCCTTTGAATGAACACAAATATGATTTTGAACATTTTTATGAGATTGATTTTCAAGTTTCCAACGAAACTCATTCTAATTCTCTCTTGGGAACTTATTTTGATGAAATCTTGTTGGGAATCCCTTCTAGTGGCAATTATGATATTGATAATTATCTTTGGTTCCATAGTTATCTTATTAATCGATCTTGTAATGATAGTCTAAATATGGATGTAATTTTATAGTTTTTGCTTCAACTCTTTTGGTTATTTTCAAATCTTTACTCTTCTTTCATTTTTTGATTTTAGATAGCTTATGTTGGCATATGGAGGAATTAATTGTTGAGCAGTTGCTAGATGCACTGCCTGAATGTGAAAATGAAATTCAAAACACTAGTCATGAACATCAAGAAATTTTATTCTTCTAATTTCATTTGATGTCCATGTCTTATCACCTCTCTCTTTCTTCCAGAATTCATTTTCCACATGAATCATCACTTGAGAGTGTAACTTCATAATATGACCAGCCATCTAACCCAATTGATGATCTTTTGATAGATTCATTAAACTTCCATCTGCACTTCATTGATCCATTTGAAAGTTATTTGGAAGGTCCACGTGCATAGAAGATTGCTGATATTTTATCATATATACATAATACTAACTGTGTTATGCAGGCTCCAACACTTAAAAATGCATCATTTGAGCTTTCCCTGTTATCTTCTCTTCTTTTGAGTCTGCTTCAACCATTAATAGAAATTCATACTGATTTTTATGACCCCGTAGGAACATGGTTGGAGAACTCCTTCCAAGAGAAGTATTATGTAAATAAATTTATTAGAAATTATTATACATAGTAGGCTAAATGTTTCTTTTAAAATTTTAGTTGTAATTTTATTTTTGTTACTAATATTTGATGTGTTTGTTTTTGCAGAAAATAAAATGCTTGAATGGTTACATTGGAAGTACAATTTCACTTAGTTTTAGTTTGCTCTTCAGAATAAGATTAGGAATTGATTAGTTTAAATTTAGATTTCTTTTCTGTTTGTATTTATTTCAATATACGATATTTTCAATAAACAAGTAATAACCCTGTTATGCAACCAAATCAAAAAATAGAAGAAAAGATAGAACACTGACTTGAGAAATAGCCTCTTAGAGGGGGAAACCAAAGCCTACATAACAATAATAATGTAAGGGAACGATAATAACAATAGTGGGATTCTATGGGGGCACAACAATAAAAATATGGGGTCTACATGAGCACAACAATAACAATAGGGGGCTACACTAATAATAACAATAATGGGGCTACATTAGTAATATAAGGACCTAACATGTCCCTCTCCTTCAAAAAAAGTGTTGTTCTCAATGCTTGAGTAGTTTTGGATGTTTCTGTATAAAATGCTCATCCTCACAGGTGGAATCTTCAACAGGTAATTTCTTCCACTTAATGAGATACTCTAAAATTGATCAATTTCATAGCTGTCAGGTTCTTATTTCCATGATTGTTTCAGGCTCTAATATGATTTTTCCTTCTTTTTCAAGTTCTAGCAATACTATTTGAGTTGGGAGCTTGTCACTGATAACCTTGCTTAAGCATGAAACATGGAAAACTGGGTGTACTTGAGAAGATGCAAGCAACTCCAATTTGTATACCATAGTAACAATCTTTTGCAACACTTTGTAAGGACCATAATACTTGGGTGATAATATATTATCCTTCTTAGATTGCTTGAGAGACAACTTTTTGGTATGGTTGTAGCCTTAAAAATACCCAGTTGCCTACATCAAAACTTCTTTCACCGCAATGATGATATGCCTGTTGTTTCATTCGATTGTGCGCTAGAGTGAGGTTATCCTTTAAGATTTAGATAACTTGTTATTGATGCTATATGTGATCTTCTATTGCTTGAATCTTAGAATTTTCTCTTAAAGATGATGTGATGGATGGTGGATGATATCCATAAAGTGCCATAAATGGGGTCATTTTTGCTACAATATGGAAGGAAGTCTTATACCACCATTCACCCAGAGGTAACCACTTAATCCATTGTGTTTGTTTATCAGATACAAAGCAATGAAGATATCCTTCTGTTGATGGTGCTGGACCTGTCAACATTCATGGGATCTCCCTGATATGAGGTTCCACCTATACTTCACACTGTTTGGAGTAGGGATCCCAATAGTGGGTGGTAGTGTAATGCCTTGACCATGGTAGGGCACAGAGAAAAGTATGATAACTTTGGGTGGGAGAAAGTGTTGAAAATAGCAACAAGAAATGCTAAAAATAGAATTGCTAAAAATAACACTGCTATAAATAGCAGTTCAGCTAGTGTTGATCTTAGCAACAATGGATGGAAAAATGGAAGTGCTAAAAATAGCATTCTATAAATAGCATTTCGGGATACCTTCCTATTTTAGTCAGTCCCTAAACTAAAATAGTGAAGTAAAATTCGAATTTGATCTTAGCAGCAGTTTGTAAAATAATTAATTAATTCATCTTGAGTTAATTAGTTAAGGAAAATCAAACTTGAAGTCTATGTGGGGACATGCAACAATTTCTCCATTAATTGAGGAATTTATCCATCAGTTAAAGAGATAAGGATGAGTTGTAATATTGAGTTGTAATTAGTTGACTTAGTTAACTGAGTCAAGTCCAGTTAGATTAATGCAAACAGTATGTTGAATTAATGTAAGTTTAGTTAGTTAATGCTTGCATGCATGTAACTACCGCACTTCAGATAACTGAGTATTCTCTCATAAATAATTCATGCATGTTAGTTCAGATAAAGACCTAGTTGAGATCAGATGGAGGGGCAGTGTACTATCAGTTGCTAGAATATTCCATTGTGAATATTCCTTGCATGCAGAAGGAATTATCTCCTTCAGGATTGCTCAGTTAGATCGGAGGTTAGTGAGTGTGTGAAGAGGTCAATTCACACAGGTGGCAGTACTGGAACCCAAGGAAAAATGCACAAGGAAATATGAGGCTTGGAGGGCAGAGGAGAAGGTTGTGGAACCTTTGACTATCTATGAGCAGTATTGCTTAATTGCAGAGAGGGCAGGATAGCTTGAGAGCTGATTCTTTTTGTAACTTGAACAAGATTACCACTTGTATGATAATACAGAGTTGGGGTTTTAAGCTGAGGCTTTCCCTGGGTTATTTCTTCTGTGTTATGTGTGATTGATTTCTCATTCTCAGTTATATGTGTTCTCTTGATCTTGCTTAATTCGATTAAGCTTCCGCAAAGTGTTGTAGAAGTAGATCTTATATTGTGTTTTAGTATATTGCATAATCTGTTGATCTATAGTGGGAATTTCTACATGGTATCAGAGCAAAGGTGATCAAGGCAAAGAACAGTATACAAGAAGGAGAAATTCGAAGTTTGGTTCCTGAATATAGAAATCAAGTTCTTTTCGCATCTCTATTTCACCTATGGTGTTCAATGGTCTAAGACTCGAGTATGCCCTTGATGGAAGCTCGAATTATATAGCCTGGACGGATTGCATGGAGGTAGTATTAGAGGATAACTGTCTAAAGGACTTCATTGATCAAGAAGTCCCCAAGCTGACTGATGCTACTCAATTGGCGGAATGGAAGAAATGTGTGGCTAGAGCAAGGAGAATCCTCCTGGAGGGAGTTCGAGACCACATTGTCTCGAGCCTCCATTGGAAGGAGACACCATTTTTGATGTGGAAAACATTGAAAGATTTATATTAGAACAAAAATGAACAGAGGAAGTTGGTGCTGAAAGACAAGCTTCATAAGATCAAGTGTGAAAAGGGCGACACGATCTCTACATATCTAAACAAGCTCACCACCTGTAGGGATGAGCTTGGAAGTGTAGGGATCACTATCGCTAATGATGACATGGTGAGTCTTACACTTCTCGGTCTTCCTAAGAGCTGGCATAGCTACCAGGACTTGGTTAATGGAAGAGAAAAACTGCTAGATTGGGAATGACTTTGGTCGGATCTGATGCAGGAGGAAATAAGAAGAAGCACCAGAGATGGATCCTCATCAAAGCAAGATGATGAGGAAAATCTAGCCTTAGCGAGTAAGGCGAGGAAAGGGAAAGGGAAGGCATCCCATCCCAAATCCGGTTCTTCCCATGGTGGGAAGAAGATTGACAAATCGAAAGTGCGATGCTTTCATTGTCATGAAGTGGGCCATTATGCTACAAATTGTCCACAGAAGAAATCTAAGAGGGGTTCCTAAAAGGGATCTGATGGTGAGGCACTGGCCTCATAGTTTGAGCTGGATTTCTCGCTTATCGCATGCATGGTTTCATCAATGGTGGGATGTGTGTGATACCTGGACAGTGGAGCTTCATTCCACATGTTAGGTGACAAGAATCTTTTCAGTACCTTGGAGGCTCTAGATGCGGATCGAGATGGATGATGATGGAAAGTACCGTGTTTCAGGTGAAGGTATAGTTGTGTTTCAGAGGGAGCATGGAGCTCCCCTCACCTTGACTGATGTAAAGTATGTACTAGGTCTGTAGAAGAATCTTGTGTCTGTCGCTGTGCTAGAAGATAAAGGCTATGATGTAGTCTTTAGTCAAGGAAAGGTATTCTTGAGCATATCGGTATTGGATAGACAAAGTGAATAGGGATTTGAGTCAAGAATATCTACAAGCTGGAGGTAGATGATTGTGCTGCTTTGAGTTCCAAAGATGAGATGGTGCAGAGCCAAGATGTTGGCGAGCTATGGCATAGGAGACTGGTCCACTTGCACCATCGAGCCCTGAAGATCATGCAACAGATTTCTACCGGATTACCCAAGGGAAAACTTGAGCAGACGACTACATGCAAAGGTTGTACATTGGGTAAGTATGCAGAATCTTCCTTTCCATATCGAGATAGTAGAGTTGGAGAAATCCTGGAGCGAGTTCACTCAGATGTTTGTGGGCCTTTCTCTACAGCCTCCACCGCTAAACAAAGGTACTATGCTATTTTTATTGATGATTTTTCTCGTAGATGCTAGATCTACTTTATGCAAAAGAAGGATCAGACCTTCTTGAGGTTTTGCGAGTTTAAAGTCTTGGCAGAGAAAGAATCTGGAAGAAAATAAAAGCCTTGCGTAGCGACAATGGTGGAGAGTATGTCTAGCAATAGTTTAAAGACTTTTGTGTTGCAAAAGGTATTAAACGGGACTTGATGGCACCCCATAACCCACAACAGAATGGGGTGGCCGAAAGGAAGAGCAGATCGATTATGGGAGCAGCTCGAGTGATGTTGCATGACCAAAGCCTACGACTGCATTTGTGGGCTGAGGCATGCAATACAACAGTATACTTGTAGGACTGAAGCCCACACCTTATACTAGGGATGAAGACACCTATGGAGGCCTATTCTAGGAAGCGACCTGATGTAAGTCACTTTTGAATCTTTGGATCATCAGTTTACTGTCATGTGACCAAGGATGCTAAGAAGAAACTAGACCCAACAGCTAAGTTGGGAATACTTGTGGGGTACATAGATACACCCCACAACTATCTGGTGTACCTTCCTTCCACTCAGAGGACTGTGGTATGTAGGGATCTGAAGTTCGGCTAGAAGAAAGCCATGCGCTTATCATTTGAGAGGGAGCTCGAGTTACATGTAGATGAGGAACTTTCAGTTCCTAAGGATGAGGAGCCTCAGATTGATGCAGAGCAGCCACATGTAGAGGATCTGGGAGTGGAGACATCCAATCATGCTGATACTTCCCTAAATGGGCGGAAAAGCTCAAAGGAAGCTGACAGGTTGATGCTGGATGTGCGGGAGAATGTGGGACATCCATCTTCTCAACATAGACAGACGAGGTCACCCGAGCGGTACACTGGGTACATGGCCTTGGTTGGGGAGTGTGTAGATACCGAACCTTCTTCATTCGAGGAGGCAGTGAAGCAACCAGTTTGGGTTGATGCAATGGTAGAGGAGTACGACTCTATCATTCGGAACAGTGTGTGGGATGTTGTCCCAAGGCCTCAGGACAAGTCACTGGTGAGTTCCAGATGACTTTACAAGGTAAAGCAGGCAGCTGATGGCAGTGTTGAGAAACATAAGGCAAGGTTTGTTTCCTGGGGTTTCTCACAAGTCGAGGGGATCAACTATGATAAGAATTTTGCTCCTATAGCAAGGTACTAATCGATTAGATCAATGTTGGCACTATCAGCTCAGATGGGGTGGAAGATCCACCAGATGGATGTGAAGACAACATTCCTCAATGGGAATATTTAGGAGGAGGTGTACATTGAGTAGCCAGAGGGTTTCAAAACCTTTGATTGTGAGTCGCATGTGTGTAGACTCAAGAGGGCTTTGTATGGGCTAAAGCAAGCACCCCGTGCTTGGTACGCTAGGATCGACAACTATTTCACCGGTTTGGGCTTCAACAAGAGTGAAGCAAATGCGAACCTTTACCACATCATAGTAGAAGGTAAACCATTGATCATTGTTCTTTATGTCGATGATCTGATTTTGACAGGTGATGATCAATTGATACAGTCTTGCAAGGAGGACCTTGCAAGAGAGTTCAAGATGAAGGAAATGGGCCTTACGCACTAGCTTCTAGGCATGGAGGTGTGGCAGAAAGATGGGGAAGTATTTGTGTCTCAAGGCAAGTATGCCAATGAGATACTCAGGCGCTTTCACATGGAGAAGTGCAAGCCCATGCAGACTCCTCTAGTTGGGAATTAGAGGAAGGAGGATGCTACTTCAGGTGAGGTAGTACCCGCTACTTTTTATCAACAGCTAGTGGGTTCACTTATGTATCTAGTGAACACATGACCTGGCTTATGCTTTGCGGTGAACCAGTTGAGTCAAGATATGGTTCATCCTACCAAGCTATTTTGGAAGGCAGCAAAGCATGTGCTGAGATACCTTAGAGGCACATCTCAGTTCGAATTATGGTACAGACAGATAGAGGGAGTGAGGCTTCAGGGATTCACAGATGCGGATTGGGCAGGGAGTCCATCAGACCGGAAGAGCACTTCTGGAGGAATCTTCAACCTTGGTTTAGCTGTGGTTTCCTGGTACAGCAAGAAACAGAGATCAATTTCACTTAACTCAGTAGAGGCTGAATACATGGCTGCTAGTCAGGTTGCATGTGAGGCCTTTTGGATGCGGAAGATTCTAGTGGGATTGTTTGGTCAGATGATGGATCCTACAATGATCTACTGCGATAACCAGAGTTGTATCCAACTCTAAGAGAATCCAGTTTTTCATGACAGGTCCAAGCACATAGATATCCGATATCACCATCTTTGAGACTGTGTGGTCAAGAGGATCATGTTGTTGTTGTATGTTTCGACGGAGGAATAGGATGCAGATATCTTGACTAAGGCATTGTTAAGATGCATGTTCGAGTTCCACAGAGACAGGATTGGGGTTACTGATAATCCCTTTCTTGTTGAGAGGGAGTGTTGAAAATAGCAACAAGAAATGCTAAAAATAGAATTGCTAAAAATAGCACTGCTATAAATAGCAGTTCAGCCAGTGTTGATCTTAGCAACAATGGATGGAAAAATGGAAGTGCTAAAAATAGCATTCTATAAATAGAATTTCGGGATACCTTCCTATTTTAGTCAGTCCCTAAACTAAAATAGTGAAGTAAAATTCGAATTTGATCTTAGCAGCAGTTTGTAAAATAATTAATTAATTCATCTTGAGTTAATTAGTTAAGGAAAATCAAACTTGAAGTCTATGTGGGGACATGCAACAGTTTCTCCATTAATTGAGGAATTTATCCATCAGTTAAAGAGATAAGGATGAGTTGTAATATTGAGTTGTAATTAGTTGACTTAGTTAACTGAGTCAAGTCTAGTTAGATTAATTCAAACAGTTTGTTGAATTAATGTAAGTTCAGCTAGTTAATGCTTGCATGCATGTAACTACTGCACTTCAGATAACTGAGTATTCCCTCATAAATAACTCATGCATGTCAATTCAGACAGAGACCCAGTTGAGATCAGATGGAGGGGCAGTGCACTATCAGTTGCTAGAATATTCCATTGTGAATATTCCTTGCATGCAGAAGGAATTATCTCCTTCAGGATTGCATAGTTAGATTAGAGGTTAGTGAGTGTGTGAAGAGGCCAATTCACACAGGTGGCAGAACTAGACCCCAAGGAAAATTGCGCAAGGAAATAGGAGGCTTGGAGGGCAGAGGAGAAGGTTGTGAGAACCTTTGACTGTCTATGAGCAGTATTGTTTGATTGCAGAGAGAGCAGGATAACTTGAGAGCTGATTCTTTTTGTAACTTGAACAATATTTCAACTTGTATGATAATACAGAGTTGGGGTTTCAGGCTGAGGCTTTCCTCCGGTTATTTCTTCTGTGTTATGTGTGATTGATTTCTCATTCTTAGTTATATGTGTTCTCTTGATCTTTCTCAATTTGATTAAGCTTCCGCAAAGTGTTGTAGAAGTAGATCTTGTATTGTGTTTTAGTATATTGCATAATCTGTTGATCTACAGTGGGAATTACTACAGCAAGTGTGTGACCCTATGGAGAGTCAAGTGTGATGCATGAAGGTTCTAACGCACAGAGGGGAAAAGGAAGTGTGCCCCTTAGAAGCCTGTAATAGTACATAGCTTGAAAGAAACACACGAGCAGAATGACATCACAAGCTAAAATGAAGAATAGTCCAAAGGTTAAAGTGATGAGTTAATGAAACAACACAAATTCAATAAGATTCATACAAATGCATACAAAGTAGTTCCTAAGCATATGCGTAAGTTAAATAACATACATTGCTAACGCAACAAGAATAGTCCAACTACATTAACAACATATGTATGAAAGCGTACTGGCTCTGATATTATTATTATAAGTGAAAGTTCCATCCATACATACACCATTGATGACCACTAGCCCCAATAGTGGAACATTAGAGTCAAGAACACTTTTTCCTCCAAAGAAGTATACTCACTTTACGCTATGGAGAAACTAAGGCTCTTCACAATACGCCAAAGCCTTTTCTAAGCCTAAGCTTAGCCAAAATCTTAGCTCCCAAAACCCTGTTCTATGAGTTATGAGGTTCTATTTACAACAAAGGGTGGGGTGACCCTTGACAATCCCCTTTGTTACTCTTTGACTTCCCTCATGACGCTTCATCTTCTTCACTAAATGACATATTACATAAGATGATGACTTTTCACATTCCACTAATGACGCTTGGAATTTCATTTACAACATATTCACAAATAATATTACATTTTCCACATGTACCCATATAAGAAAAAATAGGCTAGAGATAGCCGAACAAGACACAACACTATGACTCTGGAGTTTGGGGAAAGTCAAGCTCAACAACATCCACTTGATGCTTCTCGGTCACATATCAGTGCCAAGCTTGCTACTTTGTGATGGTGTCTTTATGGAAGAAGGCTCTTGCCTCCATGGAATCTGAGTATATGGTCTTATAACCTGTATCCAACTCGTTTTGAAGTATGAGCAACATGGTGTTGATCTTGATAGGACCATCAATGTACTTTTGCATGTTGTGTGCATTCAGCTCCAAGTCTTCCTTGGTGGTCTCTTGTCTTAGCTACTCCATGTACTCATCAATCTATAGTTGGACTTGGTTATTGGGTTTAGCATCGGTGAGAGAACCGATTGATGGGATCCTGTTCTTTCTCACCATGACATCCGAGCTATTGTACAACCATGCATATGAGGCATGTATGATGCTGATGATGGGGCAAGCTGCTAGTAGTTCTGGATCAACATTTGGAACTTTTCTTTTTCCATCTCTTCCTGTGGCTTCATCTTCTTTTCTAAGTCAAGTGGGGCCCCTTTGTACTGCATTGTCCACTCTTGTACATGGGTGATGGCATCATGTATATTCTTGAGAGTTTGAAAAACTCTTTGCTTTGCTATAGTAGGCCATGCACACAAACAACTTCTTTATGCACAGTGAAAAATCCGTCATAGAGCTTCCGCATGGTACCATTGAGTGTTGATACTTCAAAAAATATCGTTGTCCCCATTCCCCCAATGCAGAAACAAAATTATGTGTTGATGCTTGAATTTTTTCTACCTCTTGCCTGGAAGCCTACAAGTTCTTTTCTAGTTGTTCATTCTCAGACGTCAGGTGTTAACATTTGAATTTGTTTCTCCTGAATAGGTCAACCTAGCATCGACAAGGGAATTTTGATGCTTCCTGGTGTCTGACACTATCACCCTTTCCTTGATGAATGTAGGTGATGCATGATAATATAGAAATTTTTTCCTCCACGCCTATATAATCTTCTTCTGCAACTCATCAAATGATAGATTTTACACATTCATGATCAGATCATCATCAAGGAGAACAATGTCTCCTTGCTCGCTCGAGACTGGTTCTGAAATTGGAGGTGGCGGAGACTGAGAGATGACTTGTGGTGATCTCGGCATAAGGTCAATGTATTCATTATGTGGCTTCTGTTCCAACTCCATGTCTATCACTTCATTCAGTTTCTTAATCTGCTGATCAAGCTCCCAGTCTTGCATCTGTTCACTCTCTACCTCAGTTGTTGGGTTTTCTGAATCATCAACTTGTATTGGAACTATTTCCTCTGTCATCATGTGTTTCATTTTTTACTCTTCTTGTTTCTACTTCTCTTATCTTTCTCTCCTCCTCAACTCTTATTCTTCCTTCAACTTCTTCTCTGTCTCCTGCAACTTCATTTTTGCTTCCTACAGCCTCTGCTTTTCTTTCTTCCTTCACTTTGCTCTCTTCATTTGTTTCTCCCTTTTTGCTTCTGTTTCAAAAGCTACCTTCTCTAAGATAGGATCTACCTTCATCTTGCAGCTTTTCTCTCCCTCTGTATTCTCAACAACCTTCCTCTTTCCTTTGTCCTTCACTAGATTGCTGCCTTCTGCTGTTGTTGTTGTTGCTTTCGGAGCTGCTGCTGTCTGCATAAAAACCTTCCAATATCTTGCTATACTGACCGGCTCATTGAGTTTGAAGGCATTGTAGTAGTACCTCCAAGGGTCCTCTTCTAGCCAATGAAATGTCCCGTGGATCCATGGAAGGTACACTCTCACACAGTGGTCCTTGCAAATACGTGGGGATTATACATATTAAATTCTCTAGTGCCGAACTCAAATTTTACTTTGTCCTTAGCTTCGATATCTGCATCTTTCAAGCTCTTAATATCGTACAATCCGATTTGCAAAGGAAGAGTGTGCCATGGCGCTTTATTCTTCCTATGCAGTCCTGTTGACAACCTTGTAGCGAGGTGCTATGAGACTTCTTGCATGATCAACTTGTAAGTGGCATATCTTGGTAGAAAATGCAGAGGCTTATTTCCACCAAACACTCAGATGAAGGTGCCACATGGTGAGGCATACCAATATGTAATGTTTACTATCGCCTCCATTTCTTCTCGGGACATGCAAGGTGGATACTGCTAAAAGATAAGCTTGTACAATGGGATGATAAAATAGTCAGTTAGCCTTGCCATCGCTCCTTGATAGCTGCTGTTGGAAATAAACTTGCAATAGATGCTGATGAAAATCTCTTTTGGTGTCCATGTCCAGCTCATACCAGGGAACTATTGTTGGGAACATATTGCATCTAGTAAGTATGCGAACATGTAAAACCTTGCTTGCTCATTCTTGGGTGGATTCCAAGCCTTAACCACATGGGTCTTCAACTGATGAGCCAACAAATTTGACCAGTTGAATGACCTCCCATCATTCACCAACTGGTCTAGTAAGACCACCCACCCTTCAGGAAAGGTTTATGTTTTCTCTTGACCATATATTCTGTAAGAAAAGATGATCAAGAATTGGTAAACCTTCCTGAGGGAATTCATCTTGTAAACATGAGTAGGTGTCTATATAAACTTCGAAGACTCTTTCACCCAACACTTGACAATATCTCTCATGTTCACATAGCTATGGGTGGCATAGAAGAGTGAGTCCATGTGCTTCACCGACTTGGGTAAGTGATACATCTGATGCAAGTTCTTTTCCCTGAAGGTTGTAAGTTCTCTCCAGCTAGCATTTCTCAATGCCATAGTATGTTCATATGTGTGTGAGACAATCCAACTGATGATGTCCGCACATGGGAAGATGGGGTACCTGCATGAAACCTTGTATAACCTTGACCGTTGGATGCTAAGATAAACCTGCCAGTCCTCTAAGTCTTCCTTGAAGTCCTCTACAAAAGTGTCTTTGATCCGCTGCCATGTCCATGTTGTACCCTTATCGATGAATAACTGAGTATCTATATATACTGGAAAATTTACTGATATCTTCTCAACAACTTCCACAGTACTTCTATCGGCAGTTCCCTTTGATGCAACTCTCTTGGATTCCATGTTAACTGTGACTGCTAGAGAGATGCTCAAAAGCTGTTATACCTATAGGATAAAGAGGACACTGATGGAAAGAAAATTTCAGCTTAAAAACAAAAGCAACTTCAAGACAAGATCAAGCAGCAAACGAGGCTCATGATGGGAAGGATTACACAATTTTGGCTGACAGAGGTCACTAGCTGATTGTGCAACACTACGCAGTCCCAATAGTTAGTCAGGAAGCTTGATGACTAGAACTGTGCAATGTACAGTTCAATTTGGGTGAAGGCCGGGAGAGACTACGCATTATGCAGTCTCAGTGGCCAAGTTGGGAGGCTAGCCCCTGGAATTGTGCAGTGCGCAGTTGGAGCCAACCCAGACCAAGCTTTATGAAATTCCAGAAGCTAAGGTAGAGGCCTTGAGCTCCTAGATTACGTAGTGCAAGCAGTGAAGTGTGAGATTTGGACAAGTTGACCTAGATCTACCCAAGGGGAGTGTGAAAATCAAGAAGATATGAAATATGGTGTGATGTTGAGTGCAGATCTGACTAAATGTTGATGCATTCATGTAAAATAAGTGCAGGAATTGATGAAACTAAAGGAAAATGAAGCATGTGAAGAGAGTTGCCAGAACAACGACCATAGGTGAAAAAATGAGAAAACACATGCAACACTTGGGAAAGGAAATCTATAATTTGAAACAACACTTCTACAAGCTAAAACAAGTTAAAATGGCAGCAATTGTTCAAAGAAACAAGTGAAATAACACTCTCACAAGCTAAACAACAAAAATCGGCAAGAGACAAAAAACGAAAAACTCGCCTGGAAAAGCAATGATGATCGCACCAAAGGCTCCTTGATCTCCTTGGGAATGTTAAAGCTCCAAGATAGAGTGTGAAAATGAACTCTAATAGCATTGATTAAACAGATTTGGTCAAATTAGGGTTTATGATGCATAATCAAGGAAAAAGAAACACTTGGTGGTAGTTTCTAAAATAACTCAAGTGCCTCCTTCAGGTTACTAAAAACATATCCCTATTTTTTAGGGATGTTTTTTTTATTTTTTCCTTTTTCTTTTTCAGGAACACTGCCATGCATTGCCTAAAAAGATTGCGTAGTTCTAGGAAGGATCGAGAAACTCTCCAGCTCATGCATTGCGCAGTTTCTGAGCACAGTGGGGTCTGCATAATTTCTGGGTTGAGTGGCTCTGGGTTGCCTCTTCTGTCTATGCAATTTCTAAGCTCAAGGTTGGTTGGTGCATTTTCTAAGTTCAAGGCTCACTGGCAGTTAAGACTGCGCAAATCCCAAGAGCAAGGCCAATTTCCCTCAAGAATTACGCTGTTCTCTAAGGCAAGCCCGAAATTGTCAAGGGACCAAGTCAAGAGATCATCTTGTGGGTTAGAAAATGAACTAAGTAAGAAAGCATAGACAAGATGAGTTGTTGTGGTTTAGAAGGAAGGATCCAAAATCGAAGCATAGGCAAAATTTTGGAGGGTGGTTGTAGCCACTACAACACCTTCCAAACATTTGTTAACCATCTCAATTTTCCCATTGGATTGAGGATGATAAGATGAGCTATGAGCTAATTGAGTAATGAGACAAGAAAATAATTCCGTCCAAAAATTTCCAATGATAATGGGATCTCTATCACTTACAATAATCTTTGGGTTTCTATGTAGCTTTTCAATTATTTCCATAAATGCAATAGCAATTGTACTGACTTTAAAAGGGCGAGATAATGCACAAAAGTGTGCATACTTGGTAATTATATTAACTACCACCATGATGACACTCTTTCCTTCAGACTTGGGTAAACCTATGATAAAATCCATTAATACTTCCTCCCAACGCTGACTTGGAATGGCTAAAGGTTGTAATAGACTCGAAGTCTTAATTGTATCAAATTTATTTTGTTAGAAAACAAAACATTTTGCCACAAACTTTTGAATATCAGATTTAAGGCCATCCCAAAAAATTTCATTCTTGACCTTGTGATAAGTTTTTAAAAATCCTGAGTGCCCTCCTAAGGTGGAGTTGTGTAATTCCAAAATAATCTTTTATTTTAGTTGGGAATTCTTACATAGATATAAGCAATATTTGTACCATAATGAATCATTTTTCTAAATAAATGTATTAGATGTACTGGGATCTTGCTGCAAATTTTGAATGAGTTTCCACACCTCTTCATCATTCTTCCATTCATTCGTTGCTTCAGTTATCCAATCAAGTTGGATAATAGAAATGACAAAAAGAAATGCTATCACATCCTCATCATTTCTTGAGAGTTCATCTACAACAACATTTTTCTTTTTTTCTTTTTTGAATGATTTCAAAGTTATCACCCAACATCTTTGTGACCCATTTTTTCTACTCTTCTAAAGGTACTCTTTGTTACAAAAATTATTTAAGACAATCGTGATCTGTTTTCACCGTAAAGTGTCTTCCCATTAGGTAAGGTCACCATTTCTTTAGTGCATGTAGTATTGCCAACATTTCCTTCTCATAAATATGTTTGTGTAAATACTTTCCCTTGATTGGATGACTTACAAAAGTAATGGGTCTTCCTTCTTGCATTAAAACAACACCATTTCCATTTCTTGAGGCATCACATTCCACAATACATGTTTTTTTGAAGTCTAGTGTAACTAAGAGTGGTGCTTGGCACATTTCCTCTTTAAGATGTTCAAAGGTCTTAGTTTCTTCTAGAGTCTAAGAAAATACATCTTTCTTCAATAATGTTCTTAGAGGTGATGCTATTCTCCCATAATTATTAACAAACTTGCGATAACACCTTGTCAACCCAAAAAATCCTCGAAGATGCTTTAGGGCTGTGGGGATTTTCCATTCCTTAATGGCTTTAATATTTTTAGGGTCTACCTTAACACCCTCATGAGATACAATATGACCCAATATTCCACCTCCTGTACTCCAAAGATACATTTGGAGGTTTTTTTATATAATTGTTTCTCCTCTAATAGTTTTAGCACCCTATTGACATGTTGAACATGATCCTTCCAAGACTTGCAATAGATTAGTATATCATAAAAAAATATTAACACAAATTTTCTAAGGAAAGGTTTGAAAATGGAATTCATCAACCCTTGAAATGTGGAGGGTGCATTAGTAAGGCGAAAATGCATGAATAAATATTCATAATGACCTTCATGAGTTTCGAATGTTTTTTTTTGAAATGTCTTCAGTCTTCATTCTAATTTGATGATATCCTAAACGAAGATCCAACTTGGTGAAGTAAATTGTTCCATGTAATTCATCCAACAATTCATCAATGAAAGGAATAGGAAATTTATCTTTAATAGTGAGCTTGTTGAGCTCCTTATAATCCAGACACATAGGCCATGATCCATCCTTCTTGTTCACCAATACTACTGGAACAAAGAAAGAACTTTGACTAGGTTGAATTATACCGTCCTTTAGCATTTCTACAACCACACATTCAATTTCACTCTTCTGGGCATAGGAATATCTGTAAGGCATGATGTTTAGAGGATCACCTCCTGGAATCAAATGAATAACATGATCATAATCACAAATAGGTGGAAGGCCTTTGAGAGTCTTAAATACCTTGGAATGATTGTCTCGGACTTTTTGGAGATCTGGAGAAATAGATGTTTTCAATGTTTGAACCTCTAGTGATAATAATTGTACAATTATGCCCCGTTGTTATTTCTTCAAAAGTTTTGTCATGCCATTAGAGCTAATTATCTTCCCTATTTTCCCTACGATACCCCTTAATTCAATTTCCTTTCCTTCCCAAAAAAATTCCAGAAAAGTTCTTGAAAATTAAAAGTTATCATCCCCAAAGATTTTAACCCTTGGACTCCTAGTAAAACATCAACACCACCCATTGGAATGGAAAGTATTGGGCTATTCAATACATATTTCCGCATGGTTATTTTGATATTATGGCACTCTCCTGAGAAATTTATAGTTCCTCCATTTGCAACCATCACTTGACACTCCGGTGTTGGATATAGAAAGCAGTTCAGTTCCTTGGCTATCTTACAATAAACAAAATTATGGGTACTACTCAAATCAATCAACACTATTACCTTTTTCTTCTTGATATATCCTTCTATCTTGAGAGTTTGAGGATTAATTCCTACTAATGCATTACAATATATGGTCAGATTCATTTATTCTTTCTCTAGGGTTGGTTCCTGGTGTATATCCTCTTCTTGTGATGTTTCTTTTTCCTTTTCTTCCTCCTTTTCATAAGCTATGTAAAATAATTTCTTCTTAGCACACTTATGACCTTTAGAGTATTTACTATCACAATTATAAAAAAGCCCTTTTGCTATTTTTTCCTCCAATTTTTGTGGTGTCAAACTTGTAGGTTGTGGAAGACTAGGAGCAACAATACTTCCATCTTTATAGTTGTGAGTGGTAGACTTCCTTGTTGCCATAATTTTTCTTTCAACTTTTCTTTGCCAGCCCGAATGCCTTCTACAATGAATCATGTTTCTAAAGGCGAACCTCATGTTGGATGTTATCCTTTAAAGTCCCTATGAAGACATAAATCCTATGCTCCTCTAGAATATCAGTTACCCTGATATTCAATTTTTGGAAATCCTCAATGTGATTCGCCATTGAGCCCTTTTGTTTGAGATTTATCAATTGGATAAAGAAGGTGTTTCTCTTTGTATCCTCATAATTTGCTATCATTTCCTCCGTAAAAATTGACCAAGTGACAAGTGATTTATGAGAACAAATCCATATATACAATACAAATTGATTTGGTTCTAAACATAAAGATGAAATACATACCTTTTGTGAGGGTTGCACATCGTGTAGTTCGAAATATTATTCCATCTATACTATCAATATTACTAGCTCATTGCCATCAAAATTCCTCATATCAATATTTGGAATGTGGTTGGTATTTAAACCAAAGTTAGAATCTCGAAAATCATGATTAACATTATTTTTGTTCTCATCATGAGTTTCATGGAATACCTTGTCTCCATTAGGAATCATTTCTTGTAGAAACTTTATCAAACCTTCCTTCAAACCTTCCATTTTTGCTTTTAAATCATCCTTCAAACCTTCCATTTTTGTTTCTAAACCATCTTTCATGCCTTCCATGTCCCTTTTTTATTTTTGATTCTAAAGCATCCATGTTAACATTCACCATTGCTTCCAATTCATTTTTGGTTACTCTTTGTGAGAGTGAAATTTTTTGCACTTGATCTCATAATTTTGATATATCGTGTTAGATTTATTCCTCTTTTTCATGCATCATATTAGATATTTTTTTTTGCTTGATGGGTGTATCCATTTTTTTGTTGCAAGGAATATTGGAAATAAAGATATATATTCTTCACTATTCCCTTTGAATCGCTTCAAACTGATTTTTCAAACAAAAGTTATGCAAATTTTAAAAATACCCATTTTTGCTTGTTTTTGGGAGCTTGATCTGAAACTATTGTATATATGTGATTTGGCTCTTCAATGTCTGAAATTCAGTCTTGCGGTAGAAATACGAGTCTTATTTCCAACACTACAAGTGATACCAATATTGGATTCTTAAATATAAAGTTATGCCAAATCTCCCACAATGACCTAATTATGGGCTGGTTCAGTAGAGCAAATTTTTATGAGATGCCACATGTCCCCATTTCAACCTTCGGCTTTGAAATTGATACATGAGAAACCACAATCCATTCAATTTCAACAAATTTGTATGAAATTCAAATATGGTTCTTTGAAAGAAAGTTATGACGATTTTCCCTAGGTTGCCTGTTTGAGACTGAATTATCGGCCATGCAAAAAACCCTAACTTATTCAGACCATATCTTAGAAAAATATAGGGAAAAAAGTTATAAAATTTATACAAGAAGTTCACCAAGATTTTAGCTTCATGTAGTCGAAATTTCAGCTTCTGAAGCTTCATAGAAACAAAATTATAGCAAAAATTCCAAGATGACCTGTTTGAAGCAATGAAACCCTAGAATCCAAAGATCTGATACCAAATGTTATGTAAAAAACTCAAAAAACAAAATAAAGGATAGATAAACAACTTGAGAAATAGAATCTTCGAGGGGGAAACCTCCTTTACATCACATAAATGAACAATTCTTGAATGATACAATTGACAAGAGCTCCTTGGTATATATAGGAGTCTAAGGGGTCACAATATAATCAGAGCCTACATAACAATAATAATGTAAGGGAACAACAATAACAATAATGGGCTTTTATGGATCACTACAATAACAATATGGGGTTTACATGGGCATGAAAATAACAATAAGGGGCTACACTAATAATAACGATAATGGGGCTACATTAGTAATATAGGGACTTAACAGAGGCCAAGTCTTTACCTTGATCTTCCCTTCATTTTGTGGCAAAGAGTAGCCTAGAGAATATCAATTATCTAATATTTTCATATCGTATACACTTGTGATGTGCTTGATTATCCTTCTTCACAAAACTTCATCACATTATTGAAATTTCTATTTGCAAATAAAATCATAAATGGTGAAGTTCTGAAGAATCACTACAGCTTGGCACTTTTGATAATGCCAATTTGCCAATTCACAAGCATTTCTATATGGTCTCTTTTACCACTCTTGTCTCTCAATGTAAATATATGAAGTGGATGAAAATTAATAGCTCATTACTTACCGTTTAATTTAGATTGAATAAGTAGATGATTTTGAGCATATGCTAATTCTAAGGAAATTACATGGAAGAATGTTAAGATTTATAAGGTAACACCGCAATTAAATTCCTCCAGATATGCATTCATCTTTATCTATTGTTAGTTTTCATTTCATATTTTTTTTCCTTTCAGTCATTTTATTTCTCATTTGTTCTTCTTTTTGCAGGTCTTCATTGGCTTGATTTAGAGACTTGATTAAATTAGCATTAGAATAAAGCAAGCAGTTAGCCTTTTACTAGTCACAAACTTGTTCTGGGAAGTATTCGTTTTCTCATCAACATTTTTATACTTTTTGTTGAAAATTTTCAAGAAAAGTCATAATCATATTTTGGTTTCTTTTCTCGATGTAGCTACAATGAAACGTTTGGATCCTTTTTGTTTAAATTTGCCACAGGTTTGTAGCTTCTCACGTTTTAAATAGAAAATCAAAGAAAGGGTTGGAAAGAAAAGGAAAATCACAAAGAATATTGCAGCAATTGCAAAAATACCCCTGTCCATGGTTTTACTTCTGCCCTCTCTCGGATTTTTCATTTTTCCATGCCAAATCAAACATTTAAACTGCACTATTCATTTTGTGTCTTCTCTTCTAGTTGCACCCCTTTTACAAATCCCAGGATGATTAATTTCCTAAAAGTTTATTCATTTCACATATTTAATGCACGTGGGTCACTATTGTTGGGTTTTGCATTAGCCATTCATTCCTTGAGTCTTGAGCCACTTCCACTCGGCTATCTTTGCATCATTTCATTCATTGCTTCGAGGGTGAAATGTATAGTTGGGCCCCTTTTTACCTTAACTCCATCCTTCCACATATTTCACACTACTCTAGTACCTGGAAGCCCGTAACCTCTTAAAATATAATTCCAAAATCTTCCAGGCACAGAGGCTCTAGGCTCCACATCATCATGAGCTTTGATTTTCTCACATAAAAGACCCCCCCCCCCCCACTCTGACATATCACTTCACTATCTTATGAGTAGTGGCCCCACTCTGATTCCATAACCCGCATAATTGGAAGCCCATAACTCCTAGCAAATTCCAATTCATAATATCCATCTGAGCTTCAAGTACTCCTCTCTCCTCTTAGACTATTGAGCCCACACCACTAATATCCATAACTTTATTCTAATTATATATGGGCTCTCCCTTCTCAGCTATTATATGGATACTCACTCTTCTACCACCCGCAAGACCAAAAGCCTAGAAGCTCCGCTAATTAATAAATTTCATTTCAAGTTTCTTCTAAGCATATCTTCCTTTGGGCTAGCTTAGATGGGTCTCACTACTTTTGTGCATGCTCTTAAAGAACTTGGGCAATTTCCTATGGGCAATTTCACGTTCCGCTTGGGCTTCATTTATCCAAATTGATGTGGATGTACATGATGTTCGCCGACTCATACTTCTCTTTTGAATCAAAATGCATTATTCATCATTCCATAGAAGCTACCATGTGATGCAATAAATTGGTGAGCATACCCAAAATTTTACAAAGGTGACTCTTATTGTAGAAATTTTGGGAGATTATTCCATGATTTGATTATATGCACATGTTCCTCTGCGCTAATGCTCGTTATGAAAAGAATGCAAGCCCTCTTCATATATATATATATATATATATATATATATATATATACATACATAAACCATTGTTGCATTGGTTGGCACTTGGAATTTCATTCCATGGGATTTTGTGGATATTTTTGGGGCTGGTATAAAATCAAAAGAGCCAAGAGGAATAATTACTACTGCAATTCATAATGAAGCACATTTTTTATTTTTTCTTATGATTTCTTATTTAATTCTAGTTCCTTAGACACGAGACATTATTTTTCTAGCTTAATGCTTGCTCTAGTTTAGATTCAATAAGTGATAATTTTGAGCAAATGAAAACTTCATAGAATGCAACTTCTTCATACTTGTTATCTTAATTAAAGGAAGATGTTACCTTTTTGGATAAAATTAATATCTTTTAGGTAAATCTAGACAAAATTCTTTGAGGTGAATTTCATATGCTCATTTTCATATTTTATCATTTTCTTTGTGCTTTTGTTTCAATTTTTTGTAGTATTTGCTAATATAAAGCTCTTTTTTTGCAGGCCTTCAATTATTGCTTTGAAAACTTTTCCCCCTTGCTTGCTTAGATTTGGAATTCACTCTCCTCGTTTTGATTTTTTTTATCTTTGGAAAAGCAGTTATGATGTTGATCAAATTGCAGATCAACCAAATCGGGGAGTCTTTGAACCTCTTTTTTAATTTTCATAAGCCTTATTTTTATTATAAAATCATTTTCATGCCAGCTTAATTTTGAAACAAGAATATTTGCAAGGGAATAGACACCTTATTTAACTTCATTTTCTCTCATAACTTTTCTTTAGTTTTTGTTTGAATAAAATCCAAATCAATTACAACTTTGCAAGACAACTTAACAAGATCTCAACTTAAGAAAGACTTACGTTATGTCCCTCATACTTGTTCTTTTGTTGAGACATTCTTCATAAATCGTCTTGTTGAGTTTTGTTTTGTTTTTGTTTTTGTTTGTTTGTTTGTTTGTTTGTTTTTTTTTTTTTTAATTCCAGATTTTCATCAAACTTTTTACTTTTATTTTGCACACCCTTTCTTCTTTTTGCAATTTTTGGAGTGCTTATCTCACCTTTTATTTGGATCGAATTTGGTGATATTACCAAGATTTATATGGAATAATTATTTTTTACTCAACGTTGGTCGACATGCATGAGAATTTTTTACTCTGTCAATTTCATTAGTTTTCATTTACCTTAAAGGGATATCTTTATTGAGTTCTGTGTCCTCTTACATTAATTTTTTTCCCATGGAGGAACATTTATCTTTTCCAAGTGATATAGTTCATCTTTTCAAGGAAAGAACTGGCTTAAGCGTTTTCAAGGAAAGAATTGGCTTGAGTCTAACTCAATGAATCCCACATATTCCCCCCACTTCACATAAAGAGCCTCTAGATTGATAGTTGTAGGGAAAGATGAGGGAGTCAAACTTTTATAAGTATTATATCCATTTTTAATAAAATATCTGGTACCACCCTGCCTTCTTCACCCAATTGCTAAAAGAAATTATCTAAATACAATTTATCAAGAAAGTGGTAAAAGAGGGTTGAAAGCACAATTGTGTGGGGAATACAAGTAAACCCGTCGGGGTAGTGATCAGGCTCACTGGAAGTGGGGTCATGCTTGTTTGCTACTAAGATAACTTCGTCGAGGCTATGAACGCTCACTGGTAATGAAGCGATGCCGAGCAAGGGAGATGATTTATATAGATGAATGTATACTTTCTTTAAACTTCCTATCCATACATCTTCTATTGCTCACATGAGGTAATTTTTAAATTTAATATTTCACTAAATCTTGGATTCATGGTTTTAAACTCAATTTGATTGAAGTACTTATCTTTTTAGAACCTATATTGTTTGATCTATTAATGTGGGACCCATGGGAAAAGGTTTAATGTTTGAAGGATTGATATAATTCATCATTCAAACCTTTCGGTAAATTTGAACTAGAGATAATTGCTTCTTCCCCATTTGTCACCATTTTTGTGGAAAAACAACAACCCCCATTTTTACTTGTTATATTCATAATAATAATGGGTACCCTCTATTTAAATTTTGGTCATATAGCTCCTTTAATGCTTTGGTTTGGTTAAATTTGCGAGATTTTCACTTTCTTCGGATTTGCATTTTGATTACTTTATTGAGTGCAGTTTCTTGCAGGATTCCCACTAGCTCTAATTTTGCTATATTTGGACTTACGATTTGCAAATGACACTTATTCAAAGTTCGGTTAATTTTCACTACCTAAACATAAAAAAGTACAAAATGTATTATATCTTCATTTGTAAATTTAAAAATTTTTAAAAAAATGTAAATATAATTATTTAACTAATTATCCTAATTAATTTATAATTTTTTTTAATTAACTTAAATTAATTATAATTAATTTCTAAATAATTGCTTTTTAATTATTTTATTTGTAATTATTTATTATTTAATTTAATAATTAAAAAAAAAAACTGGGTTAAAGAACCTATATATAATGAAAAAACCATGTAATAAAAGCAATACATTTGTATATATAATAGAATGAACACCCTGGAAGCTTGAAAGAAAATTTAAATCTATTTCAAAAACGCTACGGGCCTCCATGTCTACCTCTTCTATAAGAGGGCTCATGAGAGATGCAGTTTTTTTTTTTTATGAATATGGAATGGAGGGAAAGCCCAATCCACATGGAGCTCGACCCCTCCACCCCCGTCTTCCACTGTTAAAGCTCCTAGGCCCCTCCTCTTTTCACCTTCTATAACCACCATATGTTAATATATGAAAACTTAATTCCTCCCACGTTACTTTTGATGCCCTTTCTTTTTTGTTGTTTATTTAAATAATTTTTCTAAGATTTGTAATAATTTTAATTAATTCAAATTTATAATTTTAAGCTTTTATTATATATATCATAATCATTTAAATGAAATCAATAAAAAAATAAAATAGAATTTTGTTAATAAAATGCCTATGCACATATTTTTTTTTTTAGCTAATTTTGAATTTTGACATTTTGATTTTGGAAAGTTCTATTTTAAATTTTGTTTGGTCAAATGAGACCCAAGATGGCCTGTTGAAAAGCTAGATTCTTGGAGAATAATTTGAGAAGATTAAATCAAACAGATATGAACATTTAATAGCCCAAAAAATTAGTAGAAGTTTGAGTAACAAATTTTCAACAATAATTGGTTTTGCTGAGTTTGGTTTGGGAAAATTTCATTGGCTTGGAGGAACTGTTGTCGCTAATTCATTCTCCAGCTTGTTCAAGTGACTAATTAAATATTTTCAGGAAGCAATCCAACATGAATTTTTTTGTTTTATTTTTCTAATTTAATTCTTATTTGGCAAATCGTTGAGAGAATGATGACTTGATTTCTATTATGCAAAATTAATTGGTTTTCATTTTTCTGGTCTTTGATTGGTTTTTTTAGAAGATCTGTTGGAAATGATGAAGATAAGGATGCTTGGAGCAATTCTATTGCATCAGCAAACGAGAAAAAGAGGAATTGCAACCCCAAATTTGATGGATCTGAACCACTTCCAACAACTCTCCATTTTTGGCAAATTTTTGTAGATTATAAATATTAGTTTTGAGAATGTTGATGAGGGTTCCTCTTCTCTAAAAATTAGATACTCTAGGCACTTGTTTAAAGGGAATTTGAGCTATAGATAGGGATGAAAAATTAGATCTGAGGATATTAGTGTTTTCCTTTTCAAAATTCAATATTTGTTAATGGAGCAGAACTTGCGCTTTTGTAATTTTTCCTTCTACTAGTAGAGCTGATCGTTTTGAGGATATTGTTAGAGACCCATTGGGAAACAGAGAAAAGATACCATGTTTCATCAATTTGTATTTAAATACTTTTATTTGAAATGCAAATTTTATCTTTTGATGGAATATATATGTAAATTTTTGATATTGTGAACTTTTGTTTAATGTGAAAATGGTTGTCTTGTAGATCAGTTATCTGATCTATTAGTCACATGGATCCGTTGTCAATTTTTTCTTTGCTTATGTGCTTAAATAAGATTTCTAAGTAACTATTTACTCAGAAATTTGTCATCTAGAATCGATTTAATTGTCGTTGAATTGTAAAAACGTTTTTGCATTTGATAATTTATTTTTCACTATTATAATATCTCGATAGAGCATGCATGGTATTCATAATACTAGTTGTTAGAACTTGTTCAATAGCTGGGAAATCATTATAAAAATAATGTTAAATCCCCATTTTTACTGAATCCTTTGCACTTGATATTTGGGAGCTTTCTCCTAAGTATTGAGTTATATTAGTTACTTTTACTTTTCTGCACTACATTTAGAAATAGATTCATACTTAGATTAATTAATTTCATTCTTAGGTGTGGAAAATAGTAGGTGTGGCTTAGATGAGCACTTGATTCAACTTAATGGTTGCTTTCCCTCAAGAGATATGCAAAAGAGTAGATCCAATATCTCTCTTCTTATTGGTAAGTAATAGTAATACCACAAGTCAACGAGGAGAGAGAGGGGGTAACTAGACCTAATAGAACCAGTTGGAGCCATCAATTAAATGGATAAAAGTATGATTTGGGACTATAATTGGATGGGATTCCCAAATATTGATGATTTCCATCAATAGGCTGTAAGGATCATGATGTGCAGCATAATTTCGTGAGTCTGGTTCAAACTAAATAAGCCATTCATGATCTTCCTTGCACGCCATGAAGAATTAAATGCATAATGTTGTTAAGTGAAGAAGATCAGAACAAAGCTCACATTTCCATGAAAACATACATTCTAAGAGTTAAAGACCCATGCTGCTAATACAGGCATAAATTAATGGAAAAGCTACTCGAGTCTACAGTTTGACTAAGAATTAATTCTTGGTATGGAAGAACTCTCAAAAGGAAAATCACATAATTAATTCAGTTGTGTAGGTTAAGTAATCAAATGTGTTAGCATAATGGAGACCATACCTGTGCCAAAGTTTGAGTGAACCAGTTCCATACTCACGTTTTTAATTGAATATCAATGTGCCACATGAAGCATTAATGTGTTGGTTACTGAGATAACAAGGACTGTTGAGCACTTTGTCTATAGTGAACAAAAAGGAGGATAAAAATATTGAGTGTGTGAGGAAGAATATGCAGTGAAGTGTGAAGTGTGCGAGGGGCTACAAGTAACGGTGAGTGAGCAGAAGGGAGATTGATGCTGAGAGTTGACTGACATACAAAGCAAGTGAGGGCCAAGACCATAGCGGAAAGTGCAGAAAAGTGTGTAGTGCAAAGGAGGACTATAAAGAAGAGGAGAAAGTGTTTAGTGAAATAGATGACGAAGTTTTATGTAATTATGCATTTGTATATGTCTTTGTTTTTGGTTTGAAAATTGTATGAAAAGAATAACAGTTGGCTAGAGCAAGTGCTGGCCTACATTCATAAGAGGTTCATGCCTCTTCGAAAGTAGTGGCTTAATAACTTAAAAGGGGGTTGGGGCCTCCTGTGAGTGGGTGCTCACATACAACTTGATGTAATTAAGTAGGAGCTTAGATTACATCATAATAATAAAAATATTGGTGGTTTTCTCCCTTTGGGTTTCCACGTAAAAATACTTGTGTCAATATGTGCATGCTTCTCAATTGATGGATTTTATGTTCATGTGAATGTTTACATCCTTGTACATGTATTGTATTAAGAATTCTCACATAAGTAATTACCAAGATTAAAAGGAAATTAAGAATTGAGTTTAAAGCTTAAGAACCTCATTAATTAGTGATTCACCCCCCACCTCCCAAGTAATTCCTTATTCCAACAATTGGTATGAGAGCCTGGTTTCCTTTAGGAATAATTTAACCACTGGAAGGTAGATTTGTAAGGAATCATGTCTAGACAAGAGATTCAAGGTGCTTACTCAAGTAAGATACTAGTCTTTGGTGGGACAAACTATGCCTTTTAGAAAGTTAGGATGGAAGTCTATCTCATGTCTCTAGGGGTAGGTGTTTGGAGATTTGTGTTGGTAGATTATGTTGTCCCTACAGTCCCTCCCATCGATGCAGGTGGAAAAAAGGTGTATGGAAATAATACTAAAACCAACAATGCCATTCTCTTTGGTCTTAATCAATATAAACTTGTAAAGGTTATGCACTGTAAGTCTGCTAAGGACGTATGGGACAAACTCAATAAGAGTCATGAAGGAGATGATAAAGTCAAATAGGTCAAACTTCAAACTTTCAGAATGAGGTTTGAGAGCTTAATAATGAGTGAAGAAGAAAGTATAATAGAGTATTTCCTCAGAGTTAATGAAGTAACCAATATGATTAGAGGACTCAATGAAGATATCAAAAAAGACGTAACTTTTTAGAATGATTCATAATTATGCAGGAATGCAAAAAAATACAGATATAAACATAAACACAGAGATTCAACATAAATGAATCTTCATTTCATTAATATCAAAGAACTAAAAGATGCTTAGAAGCAAAATGGAAATAAACTAGCTTGGGTGATGGTAGCTTATCTTTGAGAATAGATGTGGCAACTACATGCCTTTGAATTATGTTACAGTGAGTTAAGGGCCTTTTTATTATATAACACTAAGGTAAAACCATAAACAACCAAAACCCTACCCCTAGGAGATGGAACGCCAAGAGTTTGTGGGCCCCGCTGGGGTTAGTTGAGAAGCCAACTTCTCTGGGTCGTAACTTGGTCATATGATCTCCGTTTGGCGTGTATGACACCTCGTTGGAAATATCTCTCTAAGTACCACAAGATTTGTCTCGGGCCTTTTCCTATGGTTATGGCTTTATGATGGAACTCAAATAAACATTGTTTAGGGGGTCAAAACAACTCCAAAAGTTTAGGACTTAAAAAACTAATAAAAATAGTAGATGTTGCTATAGTCAAGGAAACTGATGAAACTGACTGGAGGTCTAGGAGGAATAGGAGGGCGGCCACCAATATCCACTTGGATCAGTCCTCCCCCCTTAGGAAGAAATGGTACCCATTGCATGCAGATCTTCCATGAGGTGAGGGAATTTCCGTTGAACCTGGTTCCTAGTGAACCACCTGCCCTGGTGAAGGAGTTGGCTTGATTTAACAACTCAATATAGTTGGATCCTTTGCTGGCGAGTGTTCTTGATCTGTGTGTCCATGATCTTGTCAGTTCTGGATTGATTGGTGTAGCTTGGGCTCATCTTTGTTGGTTTCAGTTGCTCAACAATGTCGGATGTGTCCAACAATGGGGGAAAGTATGGTCACAGTGAGTCCACATTAAATAATGGGTGTAGGATAAGGAATAGTGGAATGATGAGCTTGAAGGAATTATCCCCTACAACCATAGTGATGGTGTATGACCCATATCGGAGTAGGTGAAGCTTGCGGTGGGGTCCAACAAGTTGCTCCTTTTGCAAATGTAACCAAACTTTGTCATCCATTTGGAACTTGTGTGGCACCTCATGTTGATCATGATGATTCTTGTACATAGCATTGGCTCTGTCCAATATGTCATGGACCTGCTAGAGGATGTGCTAAATGTTCTCAATGAAGCTGTTAGACCTGTCGGCTTCAGACTAGACACGAGCCTTGAATTTGAGATGCCAAAAATTCCATAGTAGACATTTTTGAATGCCAATGTTTCGAGTCTATATGAAGACCCATCTTCAAGACAAAGCTTGAGGAGAAGAATAAGAGAGAGGGAGAAATAAATAGAAAGGGATAAAAATAACGAGTCGATTCTGGTTGAGTAGCTACAAATGATATGACCACATCAATGGGACATAGTGGTTATAATCCTAACCCCACTTGAAAGGGGTTGTGGCTAGTTGAGCTATGGAGAGATTGGTTGTAGCTGTGTTGGACATAGGGAATAATTTCATCCCATGTGTGTGGATGCTTTGAGTTGTATATACATAGAATGTGCATAATCATCATGTTGATGACCTATGTTTTCCATCAGTCTGGGGGTGGAAGGTTGTGGACATAGTGATCTTGGTATCTAGCATTGACTAGTGGATTTACCAAAATGTACTCAGGAACCTGTTATCCTGATCTGAGATAATGGACTCTAGTATCCCAAAGTGTGCCCACACTCATTCAAATAAGAGATTAGTAGTGGATTCCGTTGTGATACTCTTCTTGCAGGCCACTAGAATGGCCAACTTAGAGAATCTATCGATGACCACAAAAACACAGTCGTTTCCATGCTTAGTAGAAGGAAGGCCCAGCATGTAATCCATGGAGATGGATTCCCAAGGTCGACTAGGAGTAGGCAGAGGAGTGTATAGGAATTGCTTCTTGATTGTCAGTATAGCAATGGAATAGGCGGCGTAGGATTTGATGTACTTCCCAACATCTTGTCGAAGGTTCATCAAATAAAAATACATTTGCAACACTGCCATTTTTTTCCCTACTCTGAAATGTCCAACGACCCAACTGTAGTGCGCCTCCCAAATCATCTTTGCACGCTCACTTGAAGGAACAAAGAGGTGTCCCAGGTGGCATAATAGTGTGCCCTGGAGCTGAAAATATGGAACTTTTTTCCTTCTAGGAGCATTTGGTATGTTTGTCGAATTCTGGATCGCTCTTGTAAATATGCAGCCACCTCGAAGTCTCGTGTCCACAAGAGTTAAGCGCAGGGGTCAGTTCCATAACTGGTGGTCGACCGAGACATTCTGCAACATTATTGGTGTTTCCCTTCTTGTACTTAATGTTCAAATGGAACTATTGTATATATGTGTACCATTTATGATGGCGATCGTTCTAAAAATTTCCTTGTGTCTGTATGAACTGTAGGGGTCCTTGGTAAGTGTGGATGACCATTTCCTTCCCTAGAATGTAATGTTTCTATTGTTGGAAAGAATGCACAATGGAATACATATCTTTGTCATAGGTGGGATACTTTCAAACTGTCTCTAAAAGTGTCTCACTGTGATATGCCACTGAATGCCCCTGCTAAGTAAGAATTGCCCCGATAACATAGTTGGAGGCATATGTCTTAATATCAAATGGTTGCTGTAGGTTTGGTAATGTGAGCAGTGGTGTAGAGCAGAGGCAATGGTTCAACTCATAAAATTCCTTCTGTTGGGATTCAAACCAAAAGAAATTTTCTTTCACTCTGCCCTTGGTGACTTGACTCAAAGGACAAGTGATATGAGAGAAGCCCAACATGAACTTTTGGTAGAAATTGGCAATACCTATAAAGTTGCATAGCTCTGTTAAAATGGTTGGGGTTGGATAATCTCGAATAACTTATATCTTGGCTAGGTCCATAGGCAAACCCTGCTCATCAATGATGTACCCTAGATATTGAACCCGGGTCATACCAAAAGTTAATTTCTCCAAATTGGCACACAACTTGTGTTATCGAAGGGTTTGGAGGACCTGCTGAATATGGTGTAGGTGCTATTCCAACCTCTGGATGAAGATCAGAATTTCGTCCAAATACACTACCACAAATGAGTTAGTGAAGGGCCAAAATATGTCATCCATCAACCTCATGAAGGTTGTGAAGGAATTCATCAACTCGAAAGGCATGACCAACCATTTGAAAAGACCCTCCTTGGATTTGAAGGTAGTCTTCCACACATTGGAGGGTTTGATTGGCACCTGGTGATAACCAGACTTCAAATAAATCTCATTGAAATATTTGGCCCCCTTGAGCTAGTTCAGAATGTCATCAATCTGTGGGATTGGATACCTATTCCAAATATTGATCTTATTTAGCACTAGATAGTCAATACAAAGTCTCTAGGTGTCATCTTTCTTCTGTACCAACACGATCAGATTCCCACAAGGTGATTAACTTGGCCTGATGTGCCCTTTCTACAAAAGTTCCTCAATCTTCCTTTTAATTTCATCGTTTGCCAAAACAGATCATCAATAGACCACTTTGTTGGGTAGAAGCACACCTGGGGTCAGATCGATGGAGTGCTTGACCTGATAGTGCAGGGGTACCTCTGTGGGTGAGGTGAAGATGTCCCTGTACTCCTCCACGACCTTGTCCATTTGATGCTTCCATGTGGAGGAACCTTGTTAGAGGCTGTGGATGTGGCCATAATATTCTTCTTTCCCTGAGGGCAGATCATAAGGAAGAAAAATATTCCAGTCTGGGAAATGATCTTACTACATTGCTTCACAGAGATCAAAGAGATGGAAGTAGGCAGTGCTACCTCTGGTATCCTATATAACTTATTTCCCAAATAAATGATAACCTAATTCACCTGACACGGGGATTCGGGATTCGTAGGATACGGGGATTTGAGTGTTGGATTCAGGCACATTGACCCGCTGGAATAGGACACGTAGGATTCGTTATATATTATTTTATTAATATATATATATATATATATATATATATATATATATATATATATATATATATATATATATATATATATATATTAAAAATTAGATATTTCTTACACAAATTCTCATTAATGATACAAATTCATTGATTTCAAACGTAGATCTTCATCTAGATGTTAGTTTTACTATTTACAAAGTAAGTTAGTAACATTATAGCATGCATAGTACATACAAAATTCAATTACATGTCAGTGGTCACATAAATCATGATTCATAAATGAAAGACAACTTACAACTACAAGATAGTAAGATAAATACACTGACAGCTGTAGTTTTCTCATTAAGTCATCAAATCAAAATGTGTTACATAAGTAGTGCAATGCCAATGGCAAATAGAAATAGAAAATATAAAAAAAACTACAGGTATACAAGCTTCAAGGCAATAGGTAGCTACTAGCCCATGACTCATGAGTCATCAATCCTCGTAGTCATCATCAGAATCAGCATCAATGTCCTCATCATCATGGTCACCACTCTCTCTTCTGCATCCTCCTCCTCCCCTATATCCATAGTTGCCTCTGCATTTGTTGGTGTGGAGGATGACTCCTATAAAATATCACTGTCATCAAATCTAACAGGCTCTAGCACTGGATCATTGAGATCCATGTTGGCCAATGCCAACTCAACACTGCTGTCCAGACCCATATCATCAGGAAAGACATCCCACATCTTTGTCTTTCCCTTCAACCACTCTTCCCTCTGCTTGTAAATAAGACGAAGGTTGGTGTGCACATACACCATTGTCTCTGCCCTGGACTGCTCAAGCCTGCTCTTCTTCACACTATACAAATTCCCATATGTGCTCCAATTCCTCTCGCAACAAGAGGATGAAGTCACCTGAGAGAGGAGCCTCATGGCTAACTGCTAAAGAGGAGGGCTTGTTGCCCCATGATTTTCCCACCAAGAATAGGGCTTCTTAGCCCCCCTGTCTCTAATCACATCATATCTTGCAAATCGACCAGTGCCAGTGGAAAACTCTGCAAAGGCATCCTCCACCTCATCAAGCAATGCTCTATCCTGAAAAACCTGCCTGAATGCATCTTTCCTCCCCTGTGAGATTTCACCATCCATGTGAGGAGGGAATCTACGGGAAGGTCCACCATTCAGCCACTCATGGCTGTAGTATTTTGGGTTCAATGAGTGAGCCAAACAATGTAAAGGTGTACAATTCTTGTCCCATCTACTGACAAGAATATCCTGTATAGTACCACAGAAGGCCTCTGGTGATGTCTCATACTCAGGGCACTCACTCTGTAGAATAATGCTCCTCAAAGACTCAATCATGGAATCCCATCCCTCAGAAACCTCTCCTAGGATGGGTTTGTCTGTATCTGCAAATCGAAGCAAAGAAATGATAGGGTCCATGATCTGAATAATTAGATCTACCCTCTCCCACCAAGCATCATCTAGCACTGTGTCCTTCACTCTTTTAGAGGCTACTTGATCTGTCTTTCTCCAAAAAGACCAAAACTCAGAAATAACCATGGCCCCAAGAGCGGTCTTGACCTCCCTCAACCTCTTCAACATCATGAATGAAGAGGCAAACCGTGTATCAACAATCTTCAACAATGATAGATTGTTGTACTCCTTGTAGATAGTGAGGGCATTTGTATGATTTTGCACAAAGTTACGGATATGTCGTGCATCCTCAATAATGGTACCAATCCAAAGCACATCAGAAGCAATGGATTTCAGTGCTAAGTTCAATGAATGGACAATGCAAGGTGTCCAAAACACTTGTGGATATTTAACTTCCACAATCATGCCAGCAACCTTGCAAATAGGTGCATTATCTGTAATGATTTTCACACAAGAATCAACACATACATCTTCAATAACTTTAATAAATAACTCTCCAATAAATTGTGCATCCTTGTATTCTCCAAGTGCATCCACTTCTTTCAAGAAAACTGGACCATTCAGGGAAGACACCATGAAGTTGATGATTGGGTGTCATGCTGGATCTGTCCATCCATCAGAAACAATGCTAACCCCAGATGTTTGCCATGATGCTACAATATGCTCAAGCATTTTTTGCACCTCTTTTTTTGCCTTCGTCAACAATGTGGTTCTAAGCTTCTCTGAACTAGGAGGCACATACCATGATGGAGACCTGTGAGTTAGAGTTCGACACATCTCAATAAATAGAGGTGAGCATGCAACATTAAATGATATGAAGTTTTGATAGAAAAAGAAGGCAATGGTGAGATCAAGCTCTTCCCGTTTCTCTTTTTGAAAAATCTTATCCATTGGACCAAGTGTAATTGCTCTTCTTTTTGCTGCTTATCCCCCAATAGAACTCTCAAATGGAAATTTGGTGGTGCCTTTCCTCAAAAATGGAAAGGGGTCTTCATTCTTGGTTTTTCTTGATTTTGCAGCCACATTTTCCATACCAACAGTGAACTCCTTTTCCATTTCTTTCCTTTTTTCTAAAGGAACAACTTTACAAGATCCAATTCCACAACCTGGTAAAGCCAACAAATGGCCTTTCACACAGTAATATGTGCTTTTGAAAGAAATGTGGCAAAAGTTGCATCTCCATTGCACATTGCCTCCTCCCTTCCCCTTGGTGCTTGTCCCATCCTCTCTTGTGACATATTTCAACAAGGGATATTTCTCAATGTTGTCTTTAGGTCCTCCTCTTCCCTCAACATTACTTGCAGTAGACTTTGATGATACTGGGGGGAGAGGGGAATCTCCAATGGAGACATTCTTCCCCTTCCTTTGCCCCCTAACTTCTTCCCTTGATTGAGCCATGAACACTGTAAAAAAAAATAAACAAAACATGCACAAATTTGTAAAAATAAATCATATACAAACTGTTGCAATAGAAATGAAAAAAATAGAGATGATATGCATTTACCTAGTGCTTGAATCTCCTTGCCTAACACTCCACACCCTTAGCTCCTTGCCCATAGCTCAAAGTATGCAAAACTGAAAGAGAGAAATGGTAAAAAACATAAAGAACAATGCCTTTTTTATGCATGCAGGTTTAATTTTTGGGGATTCAAATCCCAGAATCGAGACACGTTGTGTCCTGATGGGACATGTACGGGTTTTGTATGTTTCCTGTTAGGACACGACGTGTCCCCTTCTGGGATTCGAATCCCCAGTGAATCGTGTCCGATTCGCAGGATTCAGACACGTGGCCCCTTTTTAATGAATTTGGTTACTTAGATGATAACAGTGCAAGGCCTAGACTCATACACAACATGACACTTCCAAAAGTCTGGTTGGCCTTATAATACATCACAAAATTCAAGAGGAGAAACATCACACAGTACCTCATCTATGAAGGGCTTGATGTTGTAAGGAAGGCGTCACTACTGGATGACACACAAATCTTGTCCTTGGTGAAGCCACCCGGTGGTGTACAACTGTGGGTGTGGTGTGGTCAGTAGGCCAGACTACTTCATGACCTTTATTGAAATGAAGTTCTTTTGGCTTCCGCTATCGACAAGGAACTACAACGGAGAACCCTTCACCCACATTTGTGAGTGGAAGATCTACTCTCCCTACTCTGAATCTTCAGGCTCAATCTTCTGGATCATGGTGGTTGAAATAGTCGCACTAGGCTTCGAATTAATAATATGATTCCCTTTGTCATTCCCCTTGTCAGTTTCTGACTTAGAGTCAGAACATGCATCTGATTTAGAATCCTTCAGCTCGACCACTAGTGACTGCTTAGCTCGACACTCACTTTAAACTGAATGGGGCTCTTATGGAACTCACACCATTTCCCGTTGTCCTTATTTTCCTTTGTGGTGTTGTTCTTTGCTTATGGATTTGGTAGGTTATCCTAGGTCACCTCACCTTGGCTTTGTCCTTTGTTCTGCAGTTTGGGGGTGCCTTTTCCTTGCTTTGGATTCGAACATCTAAAGTCTCATTTCATCTATTTAAATTTCTACTCTTTGACATCATATTGATAAGCGACGCTAAGAGAGATTTCTAGGAACTTAATATTTTCATGGATGTACTTGTGTAGACAACCATGGTACTTGAATACCAAATTCTGCTTAGAATCTTTGATACCCAACTTCGTGTGAAGGGTATGAAAAATATTTGTGAGCTTTGGAACATGTTGGTTCCTTCCTACTTGCAGCATGGTCCACTTTATGTATTTATATTCATCGCTTTCGATAGGGTACTATTGTTGCTTGATGGATTCTCAAAAATAATTCCAAGTGGGTGCGGCTGAAAACAGTGAGGGTTCCCTCTCATCCTTTTGTTCACAGTAGGTTTCCGACCAATCCTTGATATGGGGGGGGGTGACTTTGAGGGCCATAAAAGTAATATTTTCCCGATTGGAAAAGTCATGT
Source organism: Pinus tabuliformis (assembly GCA_031772625.1). Lineage (NCBI taxonomy): Eukaryota > Viridiplantae > Streptophyta > Pinopsida > Pinales > Pinaceae > Pinus > Pinus tabuliformis. The sequence continues at coordinate 720,675,159 of CM062814.1, forward strand.
ATTGAAAAATATCCTTCCAACAAATTTAACCATCTATCTACGACGTTTTCATTTATTTGGCCTTCAAATATGGGAATGTCAAAGTTGACTTGTACCTTAAAGGGAGTGGCGCCTCTAGAGTGGTTGCTACTGTGATACTCTTCTTGTAGGTGGCAACAATGGCCATCTTAGATAATTTGTCGACTACCATGAAAACACAATCATTTCCATGCGTAGTATAAGTAAGGTCCAACATGTAATCCATGGATATGGATTCCCAAGGACAACTAGGAGTAGGTAGAGGAGTATATAAGCCTTTCTACATGATTGTCGGTTTGGAAATGTCTTAGACAGTGCAAGATTTGATTTACTTCCCAACATCCTGTCAAATGTTTGACCAATAAAAATACTTCTCCAACAATGCCAATATTTTCTCTACTCTGAAATGTCCAGCGACCCAACTGTAATGCGCCTTCCAAATCATATTTTCACACTCACTTGAAGGTACACAACGGTGTCCCAAGTGGCATAACAGTGTGCCCTGGAGGTGAAAATATGGAACTTACTTTCCTTCCAGTAACATCTGGTATGTGTTTCTGTATTATGGATCGCTCTTGTAAAGATGCAGCCACCTCGAAGTCTCATTTTCACGAGAGTTGAGAACAGTGGTCAGTGCCATAACCGGTGGTCGGCTGATATAGTCTGCAACATTATTGGTGCCTACCTTCTTGTACTTGATGTTCAAATGGAACTGTTGCAGATATGTGGACCATTTCTGATGACAGTCGTTCTGTGATTTTCCTTATGTTTGTATGAACTACAAGAGTTTGTGGTCAGTGTGGATGACTATTTCCTTCCCCATAATGTAATGCTTCCATTGTTGGCAGACATACACAATTGAATACATATCTTTTTCATAGGTGGGATACTTTCAGACTATTTTTGAAAGCTTCTCACTATGATATGCCATTGGATGCCCTTGTTGAGTAAGAATTTCCTTGATAGCATAGACAAAGGCATATGTCACAATCTCAAATGGTTGTTGTAGGTCTAGTAATGTGAACAATGGTGTAGAGAATAGGTGATGCTTCAAATCAACAAATTCCTTCTGTTGGGATTTAGACTAGAATAAATTTTCTTTCACTCTTCCCTTGGTGACTTGACTCAAAGGCCAAATGATATGAGAGAAGCCCAACACGAACCTGCGATAGAAATTGGCAAGACTCACAAAGCTGCATAGATTTGTTAGAGAGGTTGGGGTTGGCTAATCTCGAATAACTTGTATCTTGGTTGGGTCCACATGCACACCCCACTCATCAATGATGTACCCCATATATTGAACTCAGGTCATACCAAAAGTGCATTTCTCCAAATTGGCACACAACTTGTGTTGTCGTGGGGTTTGGAGGACCTATTGAATATGGTGTAGGTGCTCTTCCCAAGTCTAGCTAAATATCAAGATGTCATCTAAATACACTACCAAAAATGAGTTGGTGAAGGGATGCAAGATGTCATCCATCAACCTCATGAAGGTTGTGGGGCAATTCGTCAACCCGAAAGGAATGACCATCCATTCAAAAAGACCCTCCTTAGGTTTGAAGGTTGTCTTCCACACATCAGAGGGTTTGATTGACACCTGGTGATAACCAAACTTCAAATCAGTCTTGCTAAAATATTTGGCCCCCTGAGCTAGTTCATAAGGTCATCAATATGTGGGATTGGATACCTATTCCAAATAGTGATCTTATTCAGTGCTCAATAAGCAATACAGAGTCTCCAGGTGTCTTCTTTCTTCTGCACCAACATGATCAGGCTCCCACAGGGTGATGAATCTGGCCTGATGTTCCCTTTCTGCAACAGTTCCTGAATCTACCTCTTAATTTCATCATTCTCCATAAAAGAGAGTTGGTAGATTAGTCCATTGGGTAGTGGTGCACCCAGGGGTTAGATCAATGGAGTGCTAGAATTGATAGTGCAGGGATGCCCATATGGGTGAGGTAAATATGTCCCTGTATTCCTCCATGACCTTGTCCATCTGCTGTTGCCGTGTGGAGGAGACCTGTCTGGAGGCTCTACATGTGGCCACAATATTATTCTTTCCATGATGGTGAATCATAACGAAGAAAAATTTCCTAGTTTGGGAAATGATCTTACTGCAATGCTTCATAGATATCAAAGCGATGGCAGTGGGCGGTGCTACCTTTGATATCATATATAACATATTTCCCAAAAAAATGATAATAGTGCGAGGGATGGAATCATACACATCATGACGCTTCCACAACTATGTTTGGTCTAATAATACATCACAAACTTCAAGAGGAGAAACATCACACAATACCTCATTTGTGAAGGGCTTGATGTTGTAGGGAAGGTCAGACTACTGGTTGACGCATAGATCTCATCCTTGGTGAAGCCACCCAATGGTGTACAATTGCGGGTGTGGTGTTGTTGGTAGGCCCAACCACTTCATGAAATTTGTTGAAATGAGGTTATTTTGGCTTCTGCTGTCAAAAATGAACTGCAGTGGAGAACCCTTCACACACATCTATGAGTGGAAGAGCCACTCACTCTCCTCTTGATCTTCATGCTCAATCTTCTAGACCTTTGTCGTGGCAACTGTGGTACTAGGCTTCGAATCAATAATCTTCTTCCCTTTTTTCATTCTCCTTGTCAGGTTCTGACTCAGAGTCAGAACATGCATTTAATTCGAAAGCCTTCAGCTCAGCTACAAATGACTGCTTGGATCAACACTCACTTATGTTGTGAGTGGGGCTCTTATGGAACTCACATCATTTACTTGTGTCCTTATTTGTCTTCGTGGTGTTGTTCTTTTCTTGCTGCTTCAGCGGGTTGTCCCGGGTCACCCTGTCGTGGATTTGTCCTTTGTTTTGCGGTTTGGGGTCACCTTTGCCTTACTTCAAATTCACAAATCCAAAGTATCGCTTCTTCTATTTAAATTTATGCTCGATCTTGACAACATATTGATAGACAAATCCAAGTGAGGAGATCTCGAAGAACTCCATCTCATCCTAGATTTACTTGTGTAGATAGTCGCATAGTTGAGTACTGAATTCCACTCAGAATCCTCGATACCCAACTTCGTGTGAAGGATATGAAAATTATTTATGAACTCTAGAACATATTGGTCCCTTCCTTGCCGTAGTGTGGTCCACTTTATGTATTTATATTCATAGCTTTCAACAGGGTAATATTGTTCCTTGATGGCATCTTAGAAATAATTCCAAGTGGGTGTGATTGAAGATAATGAGGGTTCCCTCTCATCCTTCTATTCACAATAGGTTTCCCACTAGTCCTTGACATGGGGGGAGGCTTTGAGGGGTTCAAAAGTAATATTTTCCCAATTGGAAAAGTCATGAACCGAAAAATATCCTTCCAATAGATTTAACCATCTATATATGGTGTCTGCATTTATATAGCCTTGAAATATGGGAATCTCAAATTCGAATTGTACCATAAAGGGGATGGCGCCTCTAGAGTAGCTATTGTATGAATATGTGTTGCCTATGGGTAGCCACCTAAGGATCTAGGCAAAAGTTATCCATCATCATGTTCCTCTTTCATTCGAGGGATTCCTTAAGAAATATTTTGAAAGGATATCCTGCTCCCTCATCTTTCGTTTCTTCTGCCATGGGATTTCATTGGGATTTGCAAGGTTGGTCTTACAAAGGTTCAACCAATTTGATTCCTAACTCCTTATACCCTAACCTCGTTGGGGACATGAAAATAAAAATAGAGAAAGAGTAGACCGCTCTAATACCACTGATCCAGACTTATGCAATAATGCAACAAAATATAGATATCAACATACACATAAACATAGAGATGTCACATAAATAAATATTCATAGCATTAATATAAAAAATCTTAAATATGCTTACAAGTAGAATGGAAATAATCTAGCTCGAGTGATGGTAGCTTCTCTCTAAGAAGATATGTGGCAGCTACATGCCTCTGAACTGTGTTAAAATGACGGTCAAGGGAATTTTTATTATTGAAAAATAAGGGAAAACCCTAAATAACCAAAACCCTGACCTTGGGATATGGAACACCAAGAGTTTATGGGCCCTGTTGAGGTTAGTTTGTCAGCCAACTTCTTGGGGTCGTAACTTGGCCATATGATCTTCGTTTGGTGCATATGATACCTCATTGGAAAAATCTCTTCGAGTACTACAAGATTTGTCAGAGGCCCTATATTATAGCTATGCACCTATTGCAGACCTCAAAAAAACGTCGTTTAAGGGGTCAAAACAACTCTGGAAGTTCAGACCCCGAAAAATTCCTAAAAATAGTAGATGCTGCTATAATAAAGGAAGCTGATGAAAAAAACTAGAGGTCTAGGTGGAATAGGCGGGTGGCCACCAATATCCACCTGGATCAGTTCTCCCCCCTTAGGAAGCAATGGTCCCCATTGCGTGTAGAGCCTCCATGAGGTGAGGAAATTTCTATTGAACCTGGTCCTTGGTGAACCACCTACCCTGGTGAAGGAGTTGGCCCTCTTTGACAACTCAATATAGATGTATCCTTTGTTGGCGACTGTTATTGATCTATGTGTCCATGATACTATCAGTTATGGCATGTTCAATGCAACTTGGGTTAAGCTCTGTTGGTGTTAGATTCTTAACAACGTCGGATGTGTCCAACAATGGGGGAAAGTATGGTCATAGTTGGTCCAAATTAAATACTAGGTGTAGGCCAAGGAACAATGAAATGTTGAGCTTGAAGGAATTTTCCCCTACAACCTTGGTGATGGTGTATGATCCATATCGGAGTGAGCGAAGCTTGTGGTGGGGCCCAACGAGGCAATCCTTCTGCAAATGTAACCAAACATTATCGCCCACCTAGAACTTGTATGGCATCCAATGTTGATAATGACGCTGCTTGTACTTAGCATTAGCTCTGTCGAATATGTCATGGACCTGCTAGTAGATGTGTTGAATGCACTCAATGAAGCTATTATCCTTGTCATATCAGACTGGACATTAGTCAAATATACCTGACTAGATATAAATGGTATGACCACTTCAATGGGACATAGTGGCTAGAATCCTAATCCCACCTGAAAGGGGCTGTGGCCAGTTGAGCTATGGGGAGATTTGTTGTAGTTGTGTTGGACATAGGGAGGTCTTTCATGCCATGTGCATGGATGCTTCGAGTTGTACATGCACATAATTTGCACAATCATCCCATTGACGACCTTCGTTTGGCCATCGTGGACTTCGTGAGCTTGGTATCCAGTGTCGACTAGAGGCTTGACCAAAATGTAGTCAGGAACCTGCTGTCTTGATCTGACATAATGGAATGTGGGATCCCAAAGTGAACCCACACTCATTCAATGAAGAGCTCAGCAGTGGTTTTTGTTGTGATACTCTTCTTTCAGTCCACCAGAATGGCCATCTTAGAGAATGTGTCAATGACAATAAAAACACAGTCATTTCCATGCTTAGTAGAAGGAAGGTTTGACATGTAATCTAGGGAGATGGATTCCCAAGGTCGACTGGGAGTAGGAAGAGGAGTATATAGGCCTTGTTTCTTGATTGTTGGTTTGGAAATGAAATAAGTAATGAAAAATCTGATGTACTTCCCAACATCTTGTCAAAGGTTTGTCTAATAAAAATAATTCTATAGCACTATCACTATTTTCTTTGCTCCAAAATGTTGAGCAACCCGATTGTAGTGTGCCTCCAAAATCATCTTTTCACTCTTGCTTGAAGGAACACAAAGGTGTCGTAGGTGGCTTAACAGTGTGCCCTAGACGTGAAAATATGGAACTTTCTTTCCTTCCAGGAGCATCTGGTATGTGTTGCCGAATTCTAGATCACTCTTGTAAAGATGCATCCACCCCAAAGTCTCGTGTACATAAGAGTCAAGCATAGTGGTCAACGCCATAACCAGTGGTTGGATGATATAGTATGCGACATTATTGGTGCTTCCCTTCTTGTATTTGATGTTCAAACATAACTGTTGCAGATATGTGGACCATTTCTGATGGCGATTGTTTTCCAACTTTCATTGTGTTTGTATGAACTGCGTGGGTTGGTGGTCATTGTGGATGACCATTTCCTTCCCCAGAATGTAATGCTTCCATTATTGACAGACTTACACAATGAAATAAATCTCTTTTTCACAGGTGTAATACTTTCATACTGTGTCTGAAAGTGTCTCAATGTGATATGCCACCAGATGCCTTGTTGAGTAAGAAATTCCCCAATAGAATAATCAGAGGCATATGTCTCAATCTCAAATGGTTACTGGAGGCTTGGTAATGAGAGAATTGGTGCAGAGCAGAGGTGATGCTTCAAGTCGAAAAATTCCTTCTGTTGGGTTTATGAATAGAAGAACTTTTCTTTTGATATTCTCTTGGTGACTTGACTCAAGGGCCAAGTGATATGAAAGAAGCCCAACACAAACCTGTGGTAGAAATTGGAAAAACCCAGAAATCTGTGTAGCTCTGTTAGAGTGGTTGGGGCTGGCTTATCTCAAATAACTTGTATCTTAGCTAGGTCCACATGCACACCTCACTCATCAATGATATACCCCAGATATTGAACCTGGGTCATACCAAAAGTGCATTTCTCCAAATTGGCACACAACTTGTGTTGTCACAGGGTTTGGAGGACTTGTTGAATATGGTGTAGGTGTTCTTCCCAACTCTGGTTGAAGATCAAGATGTCGTCCAAATGCACTACCACGAATGAGTTAGTGAATGGCCACAAGATGTCGTCAATTAACCTCATGAAGGTTGTGGAGGCATTTGTCAACTTGAAAATCATGACCAACCATTTGAAAAGGTCCTCCTTGGATTTGAAGGCAGTTTTCCACACATCAGAGGGTTCAATTGACACCTAGTGATAACCAGACTTCAAATCAATCTTGCTGAAATATTTGGCTCCCCTGAGCTGGTCCAAAAAGTCATCAATCCGTGGGATTGGATACCTATTACAAACAATGATATTATTCAACACTCGATAGTCAATACAAAGTCTCAAGGTGTTGTCTTTCTTCTGTACCAACATGATTGGGCTCCCACAGGGTGACGAAATTTTCTTGATGTTCCCTTTCTGCAACAACTCTTGAATCTTCCTCTTAATTTCATCATTCTACAAAATAGAGCATTGGTATATTGGTTCATTGGGTAGTGGCACACTTGAGTTCAGATCGATTGAGTGTAGGTTTTAACCCTTTACAGAAATTACCTGCATACGAATTCTAAAACACAGAAAATAAACAATGCAAGAGCATAACACATAAAACACATATACACAAAGATTATCCCCTGGATCCTAAAACTGGGACTACCAGCTTGATTTTTCATTATGTTCCTTTCAATGTTACAATACATATTTATACATGCCGAAGCATCCAATACCATGGATCGAAAACCATTGCGTCTAAAACCATGGACCAAAAACCATCGCGTCCAAAACCATGTACGAAAAATCATGCAAAAAACCATAGGTAGGTCCGCCCAACCTAATATAGGGTCCAAAAACAAAATTTTCCGAGGTGTTGCCCTGGACCCCATAGAGTGGGGTTACTTGCACCCCTCAAATGCCCTGTGACCCCCTTGCTATGCAATCGGTGCAACGAAGGGGGGGCTCCGCCCCCCTTCTAACCCCCCGGTTAACTACGTCGGCTAGTCATGGAAAGAATATAACACAACCCAAAATTCTCCCACTTGTTGTTTTCTTTCCATAGGGGGCCACAGGAGAGCTTAGTCATTTATCTAGCCCTGCAACACCCATTGTTTCTCTACACCAAGAGAACTTCTCAGAGCTCACAGATTTTGTCAATGCATCTACAATTCTTCAAAGTGCCCACCTTTACGAGCACCACCTTTTTTTATTCTATCATATTCCTCACAAAGTGATACTGAACATCAATGTGCTTTGTCTTTGAATGATATGCAAGTTTCTTTGCTAAGAAAATTGCACTTTCGCTGTCATAGTCTATCCTTATAGCTCCCTATACTAACCCCATACTTGAACACAATCTCTACAACCAAACTGCTTCCTTGCTTGCATGAGTGGCTGTCATGTATTATGCCTCTGCAGTTGATAGTGCCACTATAGATTGTTTCTTACTCATCCAACTGACTGCACCTCCAAATAGGTTAAACACATACCCACTTGTAGATCTTCTCTAATCCAGATCTCCAGCCCAGTCAGCATTAACAAAGCCATGAATATCCAACACTCTGTCCAATCTTGGTCTTCCTTGGTAGCACAAACCATAATCACTAGTGCCACGTAAATACCTGAAAACTCGATTCACTGCTGTCTAGTGCTCCTTCCCTGGTTTTGACATAAACCTGCTCAATACTCCCACTGCATGTGCAATGTCTGGTCTAGTACGGACCATCGCATACATCAGGCTATCGATTGCACTTGCATATGGAACACGGGACATGTACTCTTCCTCTTCTTGTGTCTTGGGACATTGTTCAGCAGATAACTTTACACCTACAGGAATAGGAACCTTCACCGGTTTACTATCTCGCATATTAAACCTCTGCAATATTGTCCGACATACTTCCTTTGGTTTAACCAGAGCTTCCTCTTTGTCCAATCTCTTTTAATTTCCATGCCCAATATATAGTCTGCAGCACCAATATCTTTCATGTTGAATTTGGAGGAAAAATGGGTCTTCAAATCCTAGATAATTTCTTTGTCATTTCCAACCAGCAACATATCATCCACATACAAGACCAGACAAATAACACGGTCACCAATTAATTTAAAATACACACAGTGATCTGCTTTTCTTTTGGTGAAGCCAAGTCCCCATATAAATGTATCAAATTTCTGATACCACATCCTTGGTGACTGTTTTAACCCATACAGAGACTTCTTTAACTTGCATACCAGTTCTTTCTTACCCTTCACTGCAAAACCTTCAAGTTGCTTCATTTGGATCTCCTCTTCCAGATCCCTGTGAAGAAATGTTGTCTTCACATCCATCTGTTCTACCTCAAAATCAAAAGCAGCAACAACAGATAAAAGTAATCAAATAGAAGCTACCTTGGCAACAGGAGAAAAAATATCACCAAAATAAATTCTCGACACCTGGGAATAACCTTTTGCTACCAACTGAGCTTTGTATTTCTCTACCTTTCTTTCTGCATTTGTCTTCTTCTTGAACACCCATTTGCTGCCAATGGGTTTCCTTCCAGCCGACAACTCCACCATATCCCATGCCTCATTTTTGTGCAAAGATGCCATTTCATCAACCATGGTCTCTTTCCAGAGTTTGCCATCCTCTGAATCTACTACTTCCTTCATAGTTCTCGGATCATCATTAGTAATAGATAAAGCAAAATTTGAACAAAAAGTAGATGGACTATACCTTTCTGGTTGCCTTCTTTCTCGAACCAATCTTCTCACACTCGGAGTTTGTGGCTCTTCATCTTCTAATTCCTCCTCTTCTGTAGAGTTTGAATCTTCCTCCTTAAGCTCAAACTCTATCTTCTCAGGTTCCTTTGGTTGGACCTCATTTTTAATAGCATTTTTCACCTCTCTGAACATCACATCTCGGTTGTACACAACCTTCCTTGTTACTGGGTTCCAAAGCTTATAACCCTTTATACCATCCTTATACCCAATAAAGATGCACTTTTCAGATTTACTATCCAACTTTGTTCTTTTCTCCTTCGGAATATATACATATGCATCACATCCAAATACCCTCAGATGTGAAAGAGAGGGTTTCTTACCAGTCCATACCTCTTGTGGAGTCTTATCCTCCAATGTTGATGAAGGTGATATGTTGACCAGGTAACATGCAATCTCCACTGCCTTTGCCCAGAATTGTTGTCCTAACCCGGCACCACTGAGCATGCTTCTTGCCCTTTCCATCAATGTCTTGTTCATTCTTTCTGCAACTCCATTTTTTTGAGGTGTATATGGAGTAGTATTCTGTTGTGCTATACCACACTTCTTAAAGAATTCTTCAAATTCCTTACTGCAAAACTCTCCACCGTTCTCTGTCCTCCGCACCTTTATCTTCTTCTCTGTCTGGTTTTCTACCAGAGCTTTAAATTCTTTAAACCTATCAAAGACTTCAGATTTCTTCTTAAGGAATATATCCATGTATTCCTTGAGAAGTCATCTATAAATGATACATAGTACATAGACTTACCCAGTGATGGAACCTTCACAGGTCCAAACATATCACTGTGCACAAGCTCTAATATCTGTTTCGCCCTCTTACCACCAGAGGGGAAACTCACCTGATTCTGCTTCCCATATACACAATTTTCATAGAATTCAAATCTAGAGCTATATTACTCATATCTTCTACCATACCTTTACCATGAAGTATTTGAAGGCCCTTCTCTCGAATATGTCCAAGCCTTTGATGCCACATCATGGTCTTCTCTCCAGAGACCACTAGATTTTCTGCGCCACTTTCAGGAACCACAGAACTGTTGCACCCATCAACAACAGTGCTACCTTGTAGCTTGTACATAGTTCCAATCTGAACTCCCCACATCAATACTAATGCTCCCCTAACCATCTTGCAGGTATCCTTCTCTAACACTGTTTTTACACCTGTATCATCTAGCTTGTTTACAGAAATCATATTTCTAACCAATGTAGGAATATGCAGAACACCTAGAAGTGTTCTAACCCTTCCACCTTGCAACTTCAACTTTAATTTTCCACGACCAACAATTCTAGCCTCCCTATCATCCCCTAAGAAGACATCACCACCATCGTATTTCTCATACTCGCAGAACCACTCTCTATGGGGAGTGAAGTGAAAGGATGCATCTGAGTCAGTAAACCATGCTTCATGATCTACATGTGTACTTGAAGAAGCCAAGTACACATCCCCACCTTCATCTAAGGTGGTTTTCGCCTCCGCAAAAGGAGCATCATCAGATCCCTTTCCTTTGTCAGGAGCTTTAGATTTACAGTCCCTTTTGTAGTGCCCTTCCTTTCTGCATTTCTAGCAAACCACCTTTACAGGTTTTCCTGGAGATTTAGATCTCTCTCTAGATTTAGATCTACCACTCGATGACTTATTTTTGTTTATGTTATAGGATCGTCCTTGTATAGACAAGGCATCACCATTCTAGCTCTCCATATTTTTCTATCTCATCTTCTTCGTTAGCAAGGATGAGACTATTTCATCAAACTACAAGGTAGTTGCATTGCTACCTATTGCAATAACCAAACTATCCCACGAATCTGGTAGAGAACACAACAAACTGATGCACTTATCTTCATCTGAATTTTTTATATCTACAGGTAATAACTAACTTACCACAGTATTAAATGCGTTCAGATGCTCTATCATCGAGTCTCCATCTTTCATCCTTAGGTTATACAACTTTTCCCGTAAGAACAATTTATTCACTAGAGACTTAGATTGGTACAAAGTCCCTAACTTGTCCCACAAAGCCTTCACCGTAGCTTCCCCTGATACATTCAACAATACTGAATATGAAACACACAATTGTATTGTGCTCTTTTCCTTCTGATCCAACTTCTTCCATTCTTCATTAGACACTCCCGTTGGTTTAGTACCCAGATCTACCATGATCCACTGATCTTTGTCCACCAACAGATCCCCCATCTTGAGTTTCCACAACTCAAAACTCTGACCATTAAATTTCTCGATCTCTATCTTCCACTACTTGCCATCTTCTTTTACCACTAGAATCGATCTCGCAGATCTCCCACTGAACAGGGCCTACCACAGGCCCAAGCGAAACCACTCAGCAACAACGACATCCCCTTGAAGCCAAAATAGTTTCAATACCAAATGTAGGTTTTAACCCTTTACATAAATTACCTGCATACGAATTCTAAAACACAGAAAATAAACAATGCGAGAGCATAACACATAAAACACATATACACAGAGATTATCCCCTAGATCCCAAAACTAGGACTACCAGCTTGATTTTTCATTATGTGCCTTTCAATGTTACAATACATATTTATACATGCCGAAGCATCCAATACCATGGACCAAAAACAATCGCGTCCAAAACCATGGACCAAAAACCATTGCGTCCAAAACCATGTGCGAAAAATCATGCATAAAACCAGGTCTGCCCAACCTAATATAGTGTCCAAAAACAAAATTTTCAACCCCATAAAGTGGGGTTACTTGCACCCCTCAAACCCCTTGTGACCACCCCCCCGCTAAGCAATCGGTGCAATGAAGGGGGGGCTCTGCCCCCCTTCTAACCCCCCGGTTAACTACGTCAACTAGTCCTGGAAAGAATATAACACAACCCAACATTGAGTGCTTGACCTAACAGTGTAGGGGTACCCATGTGGATGAGGTGAATATGTCACTATACTCCTCCATAACCTTGTCCATCTACAACTATCGTGCAGAGGAGCCCTATCTGGAGGTTGTGGATGTGGCCACAATCTTCTTCTTTCCTTAAGGGTGAATTATAAGGAAGAAAAATTCCCTTATACAGGAAATGATCTTACTGCATTGCTTCATAAAGATAAAAGAGATGGTGGTAGGCGGTTCTACCTCCAGTATCCTGTATAAATTATTTCCCAAAGAAATGATAACAGTGCGAGCCCTAGGCTCATACACAACATGACGTTTCCACAAGTATGGTTGGCCTAATAATACATCACAAACTTAAAAAGGAGAAACATCACACAATACCTCATTTGTGAAGGGCTTGCTGTTGTAGGGAAGGCGACATTGTTAGTTGACGTGGAGATCTCAATCTTGGTGAAGCCACCAATGGTGTACCACTGTGGGTGTGGTGTGGTTAGTAGGCCCAAAGCTCAATGGTGAACACCCTTGATTAGGCATAGGAATCTCTTGACTGATAATGATAGGTTACATGTCAAATCCCAGAGGGTGATGACCTCGTAGGCCTTGGAATCCCTTGATCGGTAATGGTGGGATACATGGTAAAGACAAGAGGTTGAGATGGAAAAATTCCTCACGGTTTAGGTGGAGAGATTTGGAGGTATCCATGCTTGTTTAGGGCCTAGTGATCCAGTGGGGATTGTGGTAAATCCTAGTTCTATTGATGAGGGTTGAGGTGGTTTGGCCATGGGAAGCCCTGATTGGTTTTATTATGAGTCCTACATTCATGCTTGGAATATGACACAGGGGTGATTGGTTGAAAGAAATAATTAGTTTAGCCCAATCTATGGTCAGGTGGTTTCTGGAAGTCACATACCTCATTGGATTATGAATTCATTAATAAGAGCTCCTTCTCCTTGGTATTTCATGTGTAAATGTATTGGTTCATATGTGATTCTTATGGCTATTATATCCTTTTTATTTCTGTTGGTTATATGATGGTTATGAGTATGTTTTATGACAAACTCAATGTATGGCTCTCATCATGTTTTGATTAGAAAATGAATGTATAATGAATATATGACCTAATAGATGATAATGTAGCTATTGTGATAAGGCATGGATGCTTATTTACAAATATTAGATAAACATGAGACCCCTATGCTTATATATGTTGTTATGACCTGTAGATTACATATTTGTGACATGTTTGATGAGAAGCTTGTCATGGCTAGTAGGGGTTAGATCAAGTACTTGTACCAATGATTGCATTAGTAGCCTTATTCCATTGTTGTTTATCATTTCTTAAAGTTTCATGAAGTTCTAGGCAGTGGCCTAACTCCCGACCCTTAAAAAGTGGCACAAAATCTAGGGATGTTGGCTCAGAACAGGTTGAAAAAGTACACAGTTGCTAGCATGCCTTGTTGTGAGAGTGAATGGAAGGCCATCATCACATGGATGGCTTGTCATGGGAGCAACTAAGGATCCAAATCAATGAAATGTCAAGTTGTCTCAAGGTTTGGTCAATTGGAAAGGTTGGTTGGCTCCTGATGGTTCTGTAGCATTTGTAGAAGGTAAGAATGGTTTTGTTTTGTCTATTCCACTTCATTAATTATACATGGTGAGTTGAATCACATCATAGTAGCCTCTCATCACATGTTTACCCCAACAGACCAGTTAACATGGGTAAATTTGGGAGGATGGTATTACATCAATCTTATGGATCTTGGTGGTGGCACTGGGCTCCACATCAATAATATTCTTCGCTTTGTCATTCCCCTTGTCATGTTCTGACTCAGAGTCGAAACATGCATATGATTCAGAATCCTTTAGTTCGGCTATCAATGGCTACTTAGCTCAACACTCACTTGTGTTGTTAGTGGGGCTCTTATGGAACTCAAACCATTTCCCTATGTCTTTATTTTTCTTCGTGGTGTTTTTGTTTGCTTGTAGCTGCGGTGGGTTGTCTCAGGTCATCTTGCCTTAGATTTTTCCTTTGTTCAGTGGTTTGGGGGTGCCTTTCCCTTGCTTTGGATTCACATATCCAAAGTCTCACTTCTTATGTTTAGATTTTTGCTCGATCTTGATAGCATATTGATAGGAAGTGCCAAGCGAGGATATGTCCAAGAACTCCATCTCATCTTGGATGTAATTTTGTATACAACCATGGTACTTGAGTACCAAATGCAACTCAAAATCCTTTATACCCAACTTCGTGTGAAGGGTATGAAAACTATTTGTGAACTCTGGAATGTCTTGGTCCCTTCCCTGCTGTAACATGATCCACTTTATGTATTTATCTTCATAGCTTTCGATAGGGTAATATTGTTCCTTGATGGCGTCTCAAAAAGAATTCCAAGTGGGTGTAGCTGAAAACTGTGAGGGTTCCCTCTCATCCTTTTGTTCACAATAGGTTTCCCACCAGTTCTTGACATGGGGGGTGGCTTTGAGGAGTGAAAAAGTAATATTTTCCCGATTGGAAAAGTAATGAACCGAAAAATATCCTTCCAACAAATTTAACCATCTATCTACAATGTTTACATCTCTCTGGCTTTCAAATATGCGAATGTCAAAGTTGACTTGTACCTTAAAGGGGGTGGTGCTTCCAGAGGGATTGCTGGATGAAGATGCATCACCTGTGGGTAGCCGCTGAAGGATCTGAGCAAAGAAATCCATCATCGCGTTCTTCCATCGCTCGAGGGATTACTTGAGCTATATTTTGAAAGGATCTCCTACTCCCTCGTATTTCATTTCTTCTGCCATGGGAGGTCATTGGGGTTTGCGAGGCTAGTCTTGCAAAGGTTCAACCAGTTCAAGTCCTAACTTCTTATACCCTGACCTCATTGCGGACATGCAAAGAAAAACAGATAAAGATAAGACCGCTCTCATACCACTGATTTAGACTTATGCAGGAACACAATAGAGTACAAATATAACCATAAACATAGAGATGCAGCAGAAATAATATTCATTTCATTAATATCAAATAAATGAAAGATGCTTACAAGCAGAATGGAAATAAACTAGCTCAAGTGATGGTAGCTTATCTTTGAGAAGAGATGTGGTGGCTACATTCCTATGAACTGTGTTACAATGAGGCTTAAGAGCCATTTTATCATTGAACAACAAGGAAAAACTCTAAACAACCAAACCCTAACCCCAACAGATGGAACACCAAGAGTTTGTGGGCCCTGTTAGGGCTAGTTGGGAATCCAACTTCTTGGGGTCATAACTTGGTAATATGATCTCAATTTGATGCGTATGATACATCATTGGAAAGATCTATTTGAGTACTATAGGATTCTATGCAAGCCCTTTCTTATGGCAATGGGCTTGCTGCAAACCTAAAAAAAGCACCATTTAGGGGGTCAAAACAACTCCGAAAGTTCAGGGCCCAAAAAAACTGCTAAAAATAGTAGATGCTGCTATAATTAAGGACACTGATGAAATCGACTGTAGGTCTCGGTGGAATAGGCAGGTGGCCAACAATATCCACCTGGGTCATAGAAGGTCTTAAGATCTCTTCCTATGAGATTTAATGCCAAAATCTCAACCATTGAAGAGATGATTAATATGAAAAGTCTCATAATGGACCAGCTACTGCGTACTCTCACTGCCTATGAGATGAGAGTAGGAAAAGAGAAGACCAAACCAAAGGAGGAAAATTTCAAGGTGTCCAAGAAGGCTAAGAAATACAAATATCATCAAGGTTTTTCTAGCTATAAATTTGATAAGGAGTTGGCTCACTTTTCTAGGAAACTAAAATGTGGTTCAGGAAAGTATAAATGGAAGTTTCCCTTCAAATGCTTTGATTGTGGAAGAGTTATAAATTTCGCATAAAACTTCCCTTACAAATAAAAGGAAAAATATCAAAAGTCTGAAGACAAAGCTCAGAAACATTAAAATAATAAGTTCTTGAAGAAGAGGGGCTCTACTAGAATCAGATAGCAAGGATTCTCGAGAGGGTGAGTCAAATGAATGGACCTTGAAGGGGATCTCATCAATGCACTTGATGAGTTAAAGGAGACCAGAGAAAGGAACAAGCAACTAAAAGAGTAGTTTTTGCGAGCTAGAGAAGGTATGTATAAATCATGAAATGAGGAATTTGTTTATCAAAGATAAAAACTTTAAGAATCCATTAAAAATAAATACATCTTAATTCTTCAATTAGAAGAAAAACAAAAAACATGTGAAAATATAGAAGAAGAAAATAGATTATTAAAGCTGGAGTTGATCAAGAAAAATGAGGATATAATCTCTGAACCATGTAAAGAATAGATTTTGTCCCTAAAAGTCAAGTTAGGGGAAGAAAAACAAAAAGAAGAAGTTCTAAATGATTTGGTTCTCGAATGGAGGAGAACGGTCCGAGTCTAGAAGCAAAAATTGTCTCCTTGAGAATAGATCTTGAGATATTAAAGATTGAGAAGGATTTGGATTAAAAATTTGTTGAAGGTACAAAGAAGTTAAACCACAATTTGAGAGGTCAAAGGCCACCAGAGGACAAGAAAATCTAGGGATACTCTAAATCATAGAAGTATTTTATGGGAAAGATGAACTTCAGGTCCGTAAGATTCAAATACCCCCAAATCTATTCAAAAGTGCTTCAAGGAAGAATCAATGAAGATAAACAAAAATCAAGCTAGAGAGGCACCCAACATTGGAACAAGAATTCTAACCTCTCAAAGGACTCACACTAGAGAAAAATGAACCAATCAGCAAGACAACAAAGGCACTTGCAATCATCCCAAACTCGTAAAATCTCTAATTTCAGGTACCCAAATTTATTTTAAGGTCACTGCTATAAACTACATATCTTTGGACATAAAGTTATTAATTGTAGAAGAATCAAAGTTGAAAGAGATGAACATTTAAGATATAGAAATGATCATAATTCTAGTCCTCTGAACTCACTATCTGGGAACATAAATTCTTTCTCGCCCTTGATGTATGAAGTTGAATGCTTCAAATGCAATAACTGTGGGCACTCATAAATTCTTTCTCGCCCTTGATGTATGAAGTTGAATGCTTCAAATGCAATAACTGTGGGCACAAGGAAAGTGAATGCAGAAGTAGGGTTGAGTACCCTTATAAGATAAAGTATGATTTGGAACTAAGATTCTCAAAAGACAAGAAGAGTTGTAAACATAAGAATGGAAGAACCATGGAGTGTAGACTGACTTTCTCTGCATGTGACCAAGATAATAGATGGTATGTAGATGTTGGTTTTTCTAAGCACGTGACTAGGGATAAGAGTAAATTCTTATATTTGAAAGAAAATGCAAGAGGGAACAATGTCACCTTCAGAAATAATTCTCTAGCAAGAATTAAGGGTAAGGGCGTAGTCAGTCTTGATGAAAATAATAAGCCTCAAAATGTGTTGTATGTATAAGGTCTCAAGCACAATTTTCTTAGTGTGAGTTAGATGTGTGATAATGGCTATAATGTGACTTTTTGATCCAAAGACTGTGAGATATGAAAGGAAGAAAATGGAAAGCTAGTGGGAAAATAACTCAGGACTCACAACAATGTATATGTGTTTAATGACTCCAGAATAAACTGCTACCTGAGTAAGACAAGTCAAACCTAGTTGTGGCATATGAGACTTAGTCATATGAATCTTGACAGTCTCATCAAAATCAACAATATGGGAGTAGTAAGAGGATTGCAATAGTGTCTCAAGGCTTGATGATTTAATCTACAAGGCTTGTCAATTTTGTAAGAAGACAAGGACTTCGTTCAAGACAATGGATTTCTCATTATCAGAACCTATGGAGTTAATTCACATTGATATTTGTGGCCCAACTAGGACAAAAATCCCAAGAGGAGAAATGTACTTTATTTTATTTATTGATGATTTTACAAGAGCTGCATGGATAATGCTATTGAAAGAGAAATCAGAAGCTCTGAATAATTTCAAGATATTCAAAGCTCACGTCGAGAATGAGAAAGATCTAAAGATAAAATGCCTAAGATGAAAAAAGGTGGATAATTCACAATGAGAGAGTTTGAAGAGTATTATGAAGATCATGGCATAAAGAGGCAGTACTGAATGGCCAGAACTCCACAATAGAATGGAGTACATCATTGTTTCCACCTGTTGAACACAAATTTTGTGAATGAAGCAAACCTTAAAGAACATCAAGGTAAACTTGCCTGATTCAATTCCAATAATGTGTGACAATACTAGTGCTATTAGCATTTCTAAGAATCTTGTCATGCACTCAAAGACCAAGCACATTCCCATCAAGTTTCATTTCTTAAGAGAACAAGTTGTTTCTAATGTTGTTCGACTTGAATATGTGGCCACTAATGAGCAGCTTGCAGATATTTTCACTAAGCCACTAGCACGAGAACCTTTTGAATATATTAGAAAACAAATAGAAGTTTTCTCTTATCCATCCAAATGACTCAATCACAATGAGCATTGGCAGCTACTCAACTTGTGGAATCAATTGAAGAGTAGGCTGCAAAGTTTCAAGGGGAGTTTTTGGGTGCATCCTTTTCCATTGATGTCAAAGGGGAGAAGTTTATTGATGCTAGGGGAGGTACAAGGATGGATAAAATAATGTTTGGTTTTAGGGTGAGCTTGGTATGTTTCCATCAATGCCAAAGCGATAGATTATTGGATAGTTAGCATTGTATGAATGGTCGATGGCATCCTATGTGTTGGAATTGATGTCAACAAAGCTAGCGTTGATGTAAAGCTCAGGGGGAGTCCTATGGTTGTTACAATATTCAAGTAGAGAATCATCATAGTAGTAGGTTTACTGAAGAAGCTAAAATAGTAGATCTATGATGGTTAGGGAGTTCTAGGATTTGAAGGAGTTTTTTTCTTAGGAGTTTAGCTTAGATGCTCTTGGAGATTACATAGTTGGATTGTGAACTTGGAAAGATATTTCAAACACTATATTGAAGTCTGAAAAGGCCTTCTAGATCACAACTTATTGCCACTCAAAGCTTGAGTGCCCCAAGTAAAACTTGCAAAGATGCTATCAATAGAGGCCCAGTTTGGAGCAAATATAGTTTGACAGTGTTTTCCAAACATGGCAAAGTTACAAGTGGAGGTGCTAAAGGATAACTAGGTAGATGTGGCCTGACAGTGTTGCAACGAGAGCATTTTCATTGGCTAGTAGTGGAGCCCTCTTTACATGCAAGCCCAATGGATGGAACCCATAAGGTTCAAATAAGGTGCAAAGGAGGAGACCCAAGTTGGTAAGCATCGGGCTCATGTGGAGATTCCACAAAGAAATGGAGCAAGTAGAAAGAGATTTTCATTGATGAATGTTTTAAATCAGGGAGGCCCATGTGACAGCTAAGGCTGTAGGACTAAGCCCAAAAGTTTTAAAGGGTCGTAGGGAGAAAGCGCTAGGATACAAGTGTCTAGATACATTGGCATCAACAATTGGGAAGCAAGTGACCAATGAGAGCACGAAATAATTAAAGAAATGTCCAGGATCCTTGAGAAAAATGTCAAAGGAATTTGTAACAAAATACATGGCTTGGGACTGTTCTCTCTCTCCTCATGGCAAGCATGTGGAAGCATTGTATTGGCTGATGATGATGCCAGCATGAATTTAGTACAGGGGACAAGTAGCATGCATATTTGGGGTTTTCAAGTACCCAAGTGGGACATTTATGGATGACACATGGACCACTCTGTAAGTGACACATGGAATGCGTGATGTTATCATGATGTCATCTTGCTAGCAGGACCCCAGAAGGTTTTGGAATGAGGCCCAAAGCAATTGATGGGATAACTAGGCATTAGGATAACAGGGTAGTAGTCAAAGCCATCTCAATCCAACATGCAGGTGATTGTCTTTCATGTTTGCTACAAGGGTCCCATGGGACATGTCGTTTATGCGTGTTTAACCTAGAAGGTTTGAGCGGTGCACAAAGAGGAGCAGTGGGTTGATGAGGCATCAAGAACGCACAACATAGCTAAGGGCCAATGGGAGCGAAGGAAGGAAACCCCACGGGACATGTAAACCCAGAAGGCTTACCCTAGAGAAACAAAAGGTTCACTAAGGCTTCTGTCAAGATAACAGAGCCGAGAGACGAAGGTTGGGCTAAAAAATCACGGTTCTGTCAAATGACAAAAGGCGAGACCGGGTCTTGGTTTTATGGTGGTTTTGTGTGCTAAGAAACCACAAAATTTTGGGCCAAAAGAAAAGAAAATGCATCGAGATGGAAAGCATTGCGGTTGCATTACAAGCCAACCCAACAGGCTTTTGATTCACCAATGCAAGTAGTTGACAAACCCCACACTACACGTAATCCTGTAGGGAAGGCTAGAGGATAAGGTTGTGCCCAAGACTTGGTTTTGTCTAGTTATGTGACCGATGGCACAAAAGGATTATTGCATGGTGTTTAAGACCTTGGGCCTATAGTTCAAAGAAGTGCCCAAGTCTCAGTTTTTTAATGGTTTCACGTGTTTACAACCATAGGCCTTCGGGCTAATAGCAAATAAAATGACATTGCGAGCTTATAATTTAAGGTTTGGATGAGTCAGAAGCTATTTGGCACTTATGCCATATTTGGGGTCTACCACAAATCGAAGGAAAAGGTGTGAAATGGGTCACTAGGCTGATCTGCAAAGTAGCAGTAATGGTAGAATTAGTATTAATGAGCAATAAAGGGAAATTATCCAGAATAAGAAAATAAGGATGCAAGGATAAAAATGTGTAGAATAATTTAGTGAGACTGGTTCAAACTAATCAAGCCATCCATGATCTTCCTTGAATGCCATGAAGGATTAAATGGATAAGATTGCTAAGTGCAGAAGATCATAATAAAGCTCACATTTCCATGACAAAGTATGTCGTGAGAATTGAAGAACCATGCTACTAATATACGCATAAATTAATGGAAGAGCTTCTTGAGTCTATAGTTTGACTGAGAATTAATTCTCAGTATGGAAGAACACTCAGAAGGTTGATCACATAGTTAATTTAGTTTTGGGGGCTAAGTAATCAGATGTGTTAGCAGAATGGAGACCATACATGTGCCAAAGGTTGAGTGAACTAGTCCTATACTCAATTTTTTAATTGAATATAATTGTGCTACAAGAAACATTAATGTGGTGGTTAATGAGCTGACAAGGAGCATTGAGCATTTAGTCTATAGTGAACAAAAAGGTGAAGAAAAATATTGAGTGTGCGGGGAAGCAGATGTAGTGAAGTGTGAAGTGTGAAAGGGGCTATAAGTAACCATGGGTGAGCAGAAGGGAGATTGTTGCTGAGAGCTGACTGACATACAAAGAAAGTGAGGGCCAAGACCATATATGAAAGTGTAGAAAAGTGTGCAGTACAAAGGAGGACTACAAAGCAGAGGAGAAGGTGATGTGTGAAACAAATGACTATGTTTATGTTATTGTGCATTTGTATATACCTTTATTTTTAGTTTGAAAATTGTATGAAAAGCATAATAGTTGGCTAGAGTAGGTGGTGGACTCCCTTCATAAGAGGTTGGTGCCTCTTGGAAAGTAGTGGCTTGTAGAAATTCCTTGTAGATTCAAACTTCTAATTGTAATTTACTAAAACAATAGACTTGAATCTACTCTACTCATCAACGAAAATAATTAAACGATCGTAAAATCATGAAGCATACAAGAGAAATAATTCAATCAACACATTACACAATGATTTCCTCGGGAAGGCCACAACTAAAAACCCCTACTATGTATATTTCATTAGTAAGAAAATATGAGAAGATTAGAATGCTTTGCTCAAGCCCGAGCAACGTGTGCACTATCTCTATCTATCTCACTACTTCCTAGGCAAGCCTTGGCAAATACTTAACCAAATTTATGCTTTCCCAAGTCCCTATTTCCTTGTGTTGTTTCCTTGGGAATTAGCCCCTATTAATTAGGGAAATTCCTCAATTAGAATTGCACAATCCTCATAGGATTTCCTATGACTATATGCACCACCTGTATAATTTAGATGATTATACAACTGATAGTACATTAACCTTGAACTCCAATATCAACTGGTAACTCTCATATCTAACATGCGTGAGTTATTTATGAGTGAATCATCAGTTAACTGATTGATCACTGCAGGCATCACCACACTACAAGACCTCCCACTAGTTCCTCCAACAATTGAAACTATTTTAACTAAATTTAACTTAGTTAATCTGAATTAATTAATTAATGACAACTCAAAATAAACTCAACCAGGGCTCATATAATGTAAGAGACACTCTACATGACTCAAGTTAGATCCTTAACTCAAATTAACTAAGCCAACTAAGTCAAATTAACTTAGTTAACTAATAGAAGTTGTCATGTGATGTAGAAGTAAAATTTTATTCCCTATTTAATTCAAGGACAAAATTAAATTAGGATTTTCTTATTGCATTTTCAAAATTCTCTCTCAAAAAGAAAGGGATTGTGTTCTACCCTGATCCTGCCTCTATGAAACTCGAATTTGAATATTGACAATGTCTTTGTCAAAATATCTGCATCTTGTTCCTCTGTAGGAAAGTACTCCAACAACATGATTTTCCTATGCATATAATCTCATAGATGGTGATATCGGATGTCGATATACTTGGAACGATCATGAAAAAATGAATTCTCATAGAGTTTGATACAACTTTGATTGTCACAGTAAATCACTATAGAATCAATCTACTGACCAAATAGACCAACATGGATCTTCCTCATCTAGATAGCCTCACAAGATGCTTGACTAGAATCAATGTACTCTAATTCTGTCAAACTGAGTGCAACTGATCTTTGCTTCCTGTTGTACCAAGAAACTTTTTCTGACCCAATACTGAAGATTCCCCTGATGTGCTCTTCCTATTAGATGGACTCCCTACCCAATATGAATATGTGAAGCCTTGCAGCTTCACTCCCTCTGTTTGTCTATACCAAAGACCAAACTGAGTGGTGCCTCTGAGGTATCTTAACACATGTTTAGATGCCTTCCAATAGAGTTTTGTTGGCTTAACCATTGCTTGACTAAGATGATTAACTGAAAAACATATGTCCGATCATGTGTTCACCAAATACATAAGTGAACCCATAAGTTGTCTATAAATAATAGCCTCCACTACTTCACCTGAAGTAGCATCTTCCTTCCTCCAATTTCCCGCTAGAGGAGTCTCCATGGGTTTGTTTCTCTCCATGTGGAACTTATTCAGTATCTCATTGGCATACTTTACATAAGAGACAAACAATTCCTCATCTCCTTGTCATACTTCTATACCAAGGAAATAATGCATGAGCCCTAGGTCCTTCATCTCGAATTCTCTTGCAAGATCCTCTTTGCAATATTTAACCAGCTTTTCATCACCATTTAGAATTAAATAATCGACATATAATACTATAATCAACAATTTACCTTCAACCACAATATGGTAAAAGTTTGCATCTGTTTCACTTTTGGTGAAGCCCAATTTGGTGAAATAGTTGTCACTCCTGGTGTACCAAGCATGGGGTGCTTGTTTAATTCCATACAACGCTTGCTTGAGTTTGCACACATGTGAATCTCTGTTGAAGGTATAAAATCCTTCCAGATGCTTAATTTACACCTCTTCCTTAATCACACCATTGAGGAATGTTTTCTTCACATCGATCTGATGTGTCCTCCATCCCATCTGAACTGAAAGTGCTAGAATAGATATGATTGAAGAGTACCTTGCTACTGGAGCAAAGGTCTCCTCGTAATCAATTTGTTCAACCTAAGAGAACCCTCTGGCCACAAATATAGCCTTGTGCTTCTCCACACTCCCATTTGCTACTTACTTTACCTTGTAAAGCCATATGGAACTCACCACTGACTTGTCTGCTGGTCTTGGGACCACTTCCCAAACATTGTTTTTGATAATGGAGTTATACTCCTCTACCATGGCATTAACCCATACTGGTTGTTGCACTGCTTCCTTGAATGAGGATTTCTCAATCTCTACACTCTCGCTCATCAAAGCCATGTAGTGAGTGTACCAATATGTTGACCTCCTTTACCTGCGCTGTGATGTGGATGATACCACATTCTCTCTAGCATCATGCATCAATCTGTCAACCTCTCTGGTTTTCTACCTTCCATATATGGAAGTATTTACATGAGTGGGTGCTTCCACTCTCTACTCCTCTGTATGTGGCTACTCCACATCCTCTTGAGGTTCTTCCTTTGGAGATAAAAGCTTCTCATCTACATGTAACTGAAGCTCCCTCTCAAGGGAACATCTCATGGGATTCTCTTCATTGAACTTCACATCTCTACGAACCATTGTCATCCTGTGATATGGAAGGTACACCCAATAGTTGTGAGGTGTATCAGTGTACCCCACAAATATGCCCAACTCAACTGTTGGTTATATATTTTTCCTTGCATCCTTGGTAACATGAGAGTAAATTGATGAACCAAAGATCCTGAAGTGTGCCACATCTAGTTTCTTACCTAAAAAATATTCTTCTGGTGTACTCATCCAGAGAATTCAATGAGGACTTATGTTATGCACATATACAACCATGTTGCATGCTTAAGCCCACAAGTGTAATGGTAGGCTTTGATCATGTAACATTTCCTGTGCAGCTCCCATAATACTTCTGTTCTTCCTTTCAGCTACCCCATTCTGTTGTGGGTTATGGGGTGCTATTAACTCCTGTTGAATGTCTTCTGATGAATTTTTTTTATTGAATTCATTCGACACATATTCACCACCGTTATTGCTCATGAGAGGCTTCACTTTCTTGCCAATGTATTTCTCAAAAATTGCTTTAAATTCAAAAAAATTAGCAAACGTCTAATCTCTCTTCTGCATGAAGAAAATCAAACACATAAGAGAGAAATCATTTACAAATATTACATAATATTTGTGCTTGGCCGTGGAGGCTGTCGAGAACAGTCCACACACATCTCAATGAACTCTTTCAGGGATCACATGCGCTTGATTGTCCTTATCATGAAAGGTGGCTTTGGTGTACTTACACAATGTATACCCTTTGCATGTATCTCTCTACTCTAGTGCACCCTTGGGAAGTCCTGTAGAAATATGCTGCATGATATTCTTAGCTCCATTGTGCAAGTGACCCAATCTTCTATGCCACAATTCATCGATGTCTCGACTCTGTGCCTTCTCTTCTTTTTTGCTCAAAGCAACACAACATTCTACATCTAATTTGTAGAGGTTCTTCACCGGAGCCTTAATATGCTTCACTTGTCC
The DNA here is from genome assembly GCA_031772625.1 of Pinus tabuliformis. NCBI lineage: Eukaryota > Viridiplantae > Streptophyta > Pinopsida > Pinales > Pinaceae > Pinus > Pinus tabuliformis. The sequence continues at coordinate 720,700,632 of CM062814.1, forward strand.
TAAGGCTATGTGAAAAAGGAAAGAATTTTCTTTGATAAATATCACATCGTAGCTATAGTCCTCCAACATAACAACTGAAACCAAATTCTTCTTTAGACCTGGAACATACATGACATCTTTTAATATGAGAGGAGAACTAGACTCCCTTTGAAAAGTAACAGTACCGACTCCTGTCGTGCTATACCTTCCATCATCTCCCATTTCAATGTGCATCTGGAGGTCCTTCTCCTCCAAGTCACTGAAGAATTATTTATTGTCAATAATATGTAATGAGGCTCTACAATCGATATACCACACACTACCCATCATCGATGTCACCATGCAAGCGATGAGGGTGAAATCCAACTCGAGTTGTGAAGTAAGAGCTTCACATGCCACTTGTTCTGAGGGATTCTTTCAGACCTTCTTGTGCATAAACTTCGTGGCATAGTATCCCAGGTCGTGACAGTGAAAAAATTTAATCTTCGACAAGTCCTTCTTCTCGCTGCCTTGATTGGAATCTAATTTGGAATGGGATTATTTCCCTTTCCATTTATTTTCCTTTCTAGCTAAGGCACAAATCTCCTCATCATCATGCTTCGATGAGGATCCATCTCTGCTATTTCATCAAATCTCTTCTTGCACCAAGCTGGACCACAAATTCTCCCACTTTGGTAGCTTAGCCCTCCCATTTACTGAATCCTGGTAGTTGTGCCAGCTCTTGGGAAGGCCTAGAAGTGCTAGTATGACCAGATCATATTCAACATATGTAACACCAACACTTCCAATCTCATCCCAACATTGGGTGAACTTAGTCAAGTACTTTGGTATTATGTCTCCCTTCTCCATCTTGATTTTCCTAAGCTTTCCCTTCAGTACCAGCTTCCTGCAGTCACTATTGTTTTGAAATAGGTCTATTAAGGCCTTCCACATTGCATATGGAATCTCCTTACCATGGAGGTTCAAGGCAATATGATCTCAAAATCCTTCTAGGATAATCTTTATTTCCTTTGAAACACATTTTCTCCACTCTACCAGATCTTGAGCATCAGTTGATGGAGGATTGGGAATATCTTTGTCTATGAATTCCTTAACCTTGTTTTCTTCCAACACTACCTCCATCTTTTCCTTCCAAGAAATATAGTTCGAACTCCCCTTAATGGCATATTTGAGTCTCAATTCGTAGAACGACATCCTACTGACTTTGAAGTATGATACTACAAATTCAATTTCACCTGCAAAAGAAAAGCTCATATTCTCCTCTTCTAGAGTGATTTCTTCTTAGATACCATGTAGAAATTCCTTGCAAATTCAAACTGCTAATTTTAATTTACTAAAACAATAGACTTGAATATACTCTACTCATCAGCGGAAACAATTAAACTATTGCGAAATCATGAAGCATATAAGATAAATAATTCAATCAACACATTACATAATGATTTCATGGGGAAATCCATAGTTAAAAACCCTTGCTCTATGTATATTTCATTAGTCAGAAAATATGAGAAGATTACAATGCTTTTCTCAAGCTCGAGCAACCTCTGCACTATCTCTATCTATCTCACTGCTTCCTAGACAAGCCTTGGCCAATACTTAACCAAATTTCTACTTTCCCAAGTCCCTATTTCCTTGTGTTGTTTCCTTGGGAATTAGCCCCTATTAATTAGGGAAATTCCTCAATTGGAATTGCACAATCCTCATAGGCCTTCCTCTGACTGCATGCACCACATGTACAATTCAGATGATTATACAATTGATAGTACATTGTCCCTGAACTCCAATCTAAACTGGGTAACTCTCAGATCTGACATGAATAAGTTATTTATGAGTGAATCATCAATTAATTGGTTGATCACTGCAGGCCGCACCACACTGCTAGACTTCCCACTAATTCCTCCAGTAGTTGGAACTAGTTTAACTGACTTTAACTCAGTTAAATTGAATTAATTAATTATAACTCAAAATAAACTCAACCAGGGCTCCTATAATGTAGGAGACACTCTACATGACTCAAGTTAGATCCTTAATTGAATTAACTAAGACAACTATGTCAAATTAACTTAGTTACTAATAGAATTTTTCATGTGATGTGAAATTACAATTTTATTCGCAATTTAATTCAAGGACAAGATTAAATTAGGATTTTCTTGTTGCATTTTCAACATGGATTGCTATCTTAAAAGGTGGTTTGGGCCTCCTATGAATGGGTGCTCACAAACAACTTGATGTAATTAAGTAGGAGCTTAAATTACATCATAATAAAAAATAAATTGGTGGTTTTCTCCCTTTGGGTTTCCACATAAAAATACCTATGTCAATATGTGCATGTTTCTCAATTGATGGATTGTATGTTCATGTGAATGGTTTACATTTTTGTACATGTATTGTATTGAGAATGCTCACATAAGTAATTTCCAAGAGTGAAAGGAAATTAAGAATTGAGTTTAAAGTTTAAGAACCTCACTAATTACTGATTCACCCCCCTTCCCTCTTAGTAATTCCTTATTCCAATACAATTATCATTAGACAAGCCCCTTTTCGATTAATAATGGGGGTTGGCATGGCATCCTCTCGAATCATGGCAGTCAAAACACGAAGGTCAACTTCTAAGTGGCATAAATTTTTCATACTGAATTTGATTGAGGCGATTCTTGTGTCATTGTAAGGGTATCTACCTATAAAATAGTGCTAGATGTGAAAAACTTAATTAAGAAAAAAATATACCCCCCCAAAAAAACCATTTGCTGCCTCAAACCACTTCCAAAATGTTTGAGACCTCAATTCGTTGAATTGGGACCCATCAATGAAAATGGTCATGTAAGTTAATTCGTCCACGTTTTCCACTCTAAAGCATGAATATGGATGAAAAATAATATAAAGATCCATTCCAAATCACATAAGAGAATTGGTAAATGGAGTATCTATGCATATTACTGAGAATTGAATAAATCCACCCATAACAAACACTTTCCCTTACCATTCATTGGCCATGTCCTAGAAACATTAGATAGAAATAAATAATTTTCTTTCCAAGATGGATTTAGTGGCCACAATCAAATTCAAATCATTCCATAAGACTAGGATAAGCCTACATTTATCTACCCATGGGGAACTTTCTCCTACTAAGTGTTACTATTTAGGATCTACATTGCTCTAGCTACTTTCCATTGGGAAGTATTATTTTTATTTTTTATTTTATTTTATTTTTAATATATATATATATATATATATATATATATATATATATAGATATAGATATAATTTTTTTTTTTTTTTTTTTTATTTATTTATTTATTTATTTTTATTTATTTATTTATTTTTTGTTCTGACTTAATTCATGAATTTTGGGAAGAATATATGGATGATTTTAAAACTTATGGAGATGAATTTGACCTAGCTCTCGATAGTTTGGAGAAAGCGTTGGAAATATGAAAGGAAACCAATTTGGAACTTAGTGACAAAAAATGTGTAATGATGCTAACTAAGGGCATTATTTTGGGACGCCACATCTCTTTGGAAGGTATCAAGGTGGATCTAGCTAAAATCCAGGTAATTTTAAGCTTGTTATCTCCATAAACACAAAGAGGGGTTTGTAGGTTTTTACCCTATTCTAGTTATTATAGATGTTTCATTGAAAATTTTGCTAGAATATCATGCCCCTTATTTTCATTTCTCACTAAGAGTGTTAATTTTGTATGGACAGACAATTACTAGCATAATTTTGAAGAATTGGTGAAAAAGATACTTGAAGCACCTAAGAGAGTTGAATTGGTCCCTCCCATTTCATATCTCTCCAAATTCCTTAAAAAACCACCATTAAAGCTATATTAGGATAGCAAGAAGAGAGTAGATCCTATGCTATATATTTTATTAGCAAGAGTATTACTCTAGTTGAATTGAAATATACTATGATAGAGAAATAAGTGTTGTTGTAGTTCATGAAATAAACAAATTCCAACATTAGAAAACTAGGCACTCTATGATTTTTCACACTGACAACTCGACAATTATATACTTAATGAGTAAATATATTACTAATATTGGAGTGAATAGATATATATTAGTATTATAAGAGTTTGATGTTTCCATCATAGATAAGCCAAGAAAAGACAATGTATTAACTTATCTCCTCTTTAGGATTACTATCCATGGAAATGCGATGTTCGTAGATGATATTTTTCTTGATGAGCACCTTTTTGACAATATCTACTAACACACCATGTTTTACAAATATTACTAACTATTTGGTTATAGGCAAGATTACACCACACTTGTCACCAAAGGAATGAGAAATAATCTTTAGAAAAAGTGAGAGATTATCCTGGATAGAATGGTGTCTTTTCCACATAGGATTGGGCTTCACTATTAAACAATATGTGAAGGAAGATGAGACCTATTACGTCCTAAACGCATGTCATGATTAACCCTATGGAGGTTACTTTGCTGACAAGAGGACAAAACATAAAGTACTCAATCTTAGGTACTATTGGCCAATTATCTTCCATTATGCCAAAGAGTATTAAAAAGGTGCTACAGTTGCCAAAGGATGGAATACCCCATACATTAATATGAAATGCTTCTACAAACACAACTAGAGGTAGATCCTTGGGAGAAGCCAACCCTTGATTTCATAGGGCCTATTAAGCCCTCATATTAACATAATTCTTACATCTTGGTTTGCATAGGCTATGCTAAAAAATGGATGGAAGTAAAGGGATTCCCAACAACCTGTTGTGGCCAGCAACAACCCCCCTTCTTATTTAGTTTTATCACTAATACTAAATAAGTGGGGACCCTTATCCAAAAAATTTTAAAAAATAAATTAGGACTTGTATTCCCTTTTTGAATAAATCTTACTATCATAAACTTAGGAGAATACCTGAAAAATCTAAAAAGACTTAAGTTTTATGATAAGTTCGAACAAAACCGTTCTCTCAATAAAAAGCGTCGCATCGCAAAAAGGTAATGGGTGCCATCCTACAAATAGAATCCTAAGATTGCGAAATCGCGATGCAAAATCACGCGCTGAAGACACTCATCGCATTGCATGCCTCAAATATCACTTAAGATGAAATACCTCAAACCGCCGATATGCAATGGCACGTCTTGCAAATCACATTGCACAGAAAACATATGGTAATAAATGATTGTCACATGCAACGGATCAGTGATATTGCAAAGAAAATCGCAAAATCGCCTTATCGTAGATCTGCAGGGCTCGTCATTCGAAAAAGCTTTTCTATAAACTGATGCCTAGTTATGTGCGTTAATATTAATTTAATGAGTTAGTTGGTAATAATTAATGAAATATGGTTTTGATCTGATCGAAGGGCCATTTCACATAACATGATATATTTTATATGATTTCGGCATTTAAAGCTTTCCCATCACCTTTTTCTTATCATTACTCTTTCCTCATTTGCAAATTGCAGGAGCAAAAAGCAGAGAGGTATACATATCAGTGTTCAGAATATTATGGGAAAGAAGGGAAAAGCTCTGAGTTCTGAAGACAAAGAAATGATGCCCTTATACACAGACACTACCTGTAATAGAGTTTCCGGCGTTACTACTTGGGAAGGCATGTAAAGTCTACTCGAAGAAGAAAATCCTAGAGTAATGGAGGTTACAACTACTGCAGACTCACGCGGGTCGTCTGAGGCGTCAATTACAGAACTAGCATGCTCGTTCTTGCATCGGATAGCAGCGAGGCCCAAGATTCTTCCATACACGGACATGGTCAAATGGGTACTGGATAGTGCTGAGATAACAGATAGACAATTTAAGACTCAGAGCTAAGAACTCATGGAGTCGTTCTTTCAACAAAATTTAAGGATTACATCTTCTAAGAAAAAACGCATAAGAGGCGAAAAATAGCACCAAGGAAGCTTGGATCGAGAAACAGAGGCAGTTTTTGATGCGTGATTAGCGCCTAGCACTAATCGCGCATCTCCAGGGAAAACCCCTTGAGAAGGAAAGCCTCTAATCACTCAATCGCCTGTAAGGCCAGAAAATTGTAGGAAAAAGTGCTAAAGGCGAAAGGAAAAACCCAAGCTCTAAAAACCAGTCGTATTTATCAGGGATATCTTCAAGTGGTATGTAAATTTATACCTAATGTACAACATCTACAGACAAGTTGGAGAGAAAAGGCTCAAGAAAGAGCAGAGTCCATCAAAAGGTTAACCAAGTTAAATTGGGATTCTTACTGGACGGACTTGGTAAAACCACATAGCCAGTGCATGACTCTCAAATGTATCACTAACTTTGTCAAAAAGATGGCGCCAACACTTGCCAATTCCGTTTTCGCAAGACAGTTAAAGTCGGAGGTCGGCCATCCAACTCTCCTCAAGCCAATGATGGATGCTTGCAACTACAAGGAATAGATACATAGATAGTTAATTACCAGATTTAGTTTTAGTTATAGTTTTGCTTTATTTTTGCCTGAAATGAGGATGGTCATTTAAACTGCTTCCTACATTTTTGTAATAAACTATTTTTAGATTTAGCTAGTAGTATTTGAACCCTTCTCATGAATTTAGAGAAGGGTCCTGAAATTTGTCAAAAACTTGTCCTCAGAACATGCACTTCTGCACCCTCCGAGGAGGTTTTGATGAATGAATGGAACAAGATTTATTGACATCTATGTTTAATATCTGCTACTGAAATTGCATTTTTGTACTCTTAGTAGATGTTGAATTAAGAAGAGATAAATCATTATTGCGGGAGCTCATGAGTAGAACTCGTTATAAATGATACTTTTATCTCTTGACAATTTCTGCTTATGTGTTAAGGTGATATTCATGTTCAGTTATTTATGTATGAATGCTTGAATGCTTGAGTTATCATTTGGAACTTCTGTACGGTGATAGCCATTTAGTTATGCTTAATATATAAGTAACTTATTATGCAATATGTTATTCACAATTGTTTTGTCTAACTTTTTATACGAAACGATTTATCTTTATTGAATTCTTTTCTCATAGCAATTGAATGATCTTTATTTCCAATTGCCATTAGAAATTATTTTAGATCGCATAACTGAAATATTAAATCTTGGGTTAGTTTTAGAATTAGATATTTCTGTTCATTAGAATACAACTACATGTTGTTAAATTAGATTTAGAATAAAAGAATTTTACTTAAAAATTATTAGGAAGGAAATATCAATTCTCAACACACACACACACATAAATTGGGAAACTGGTCCCATATCCCCAGTCGCACCCACTATACCAAATGGAAAAGGAGCTGCTAACCAAGGTTTGGACTAGGTGGGTATCCCCCTTGTTGTAGACCCGATTTTTGGGGCTTCAACATATTTGGTGCTAGAAGGAGGGCCCCGAAATGTGAATGGCAAGTAAATATAAATCTAAATACCATTTTGAGAGTAAATTGCCCTCACCATCTCTCTTGACTTCTCCATCACATTTAGAATCTTTAAATCTTGAGCGAGAAGTTGATAAAACAACAACCACTACCACAAACTTGAACATTTCAGAGAAATCTACTATTGAACCTCTTGAAGTTGAATCTTTGATCCATAAACTTCAGCGATTTTCTATATCACCCCAAAAATTTGAAAAATCTCAAGGTAGTGTGACTTTGCAATATAACCCTTCTCATCCCCTTACTAGATTGCAGAGTGAAAAGTTTGGTATCGAACCAACTGAATTACCTCTACCTACAAGGAAAAGAGCAAGGAAATCACCTAAAGGGTCTGATAGCAAGACTCTTTCATCATCATCATCCATCTCAACCTCTCCACCGCGAAGTCAACCATCCAACCCTCCACTTCAAATTATTGTCCACCAGACCACTGGAGCTTCAACATCTGCTTCTCAATCATCTGGAACTATAATATCCTCATCTTCCCAACCGCAAGGATCATCTTCTACGCTTTCCTCTGTTAGTAGTTCAACGATGGCCCAAACTCCATGGAATAACCCAGGGGCAGTCTTAATGCCTGCGCCCTTGAGTCAAATACTGGCCCATCCTGAAAAATGGCTACCTAAGTTTAATCCTGAAGTAGGCATGCTAGCAGAAGAACACATAAACAACTTTATGTTATCTATAAATCTCAATGGGGTTACTAATGAAGATGCTGTCATTCGGCTCTTTCCTTACACTTTGCAAGGAGCAGCCGGATCATGGTATTTCTCATTACCATCTGGATCTATCACTAGTTGGGATATTTTCCAAGAACAATTCTTGACTAAGTTCGGTGATGACAGGTCTACTGCGACATTGATCAATGACCTGTCTAACCTTAGACCTAAATCAAGGGAACCTATCAAAGATTTTAACTTGCGTTTCAATAAACTTTTGAAAAAAATTCCTATCGCCTCCAAGCCTAGCGAAGAAGTTCGAAGTGAATGGTACATATCTGCTCTACCATCAAACATAGCAATCTTCGTTGATAGAGCTAACAAAAAAACTTTAGCTGACAATATGAAGGAAGCGATAGCGGTAGAGAAACGTATCATAGCCTTAGAAAAGAAAAACGCTGTTAACGAATGAAAATCTAAGAAGGTTACTTTTAAAGAAGATCCAAAGAAAAAACAATCCAAAGACCCATTTGATTTAGAAGGATTGCAGAAAGTTTTGAAAACCATGTCTAACAAAATGGTTGACATTAAGAAACAAGTAGCAGAGACTTCTTCTAAAAAACCTTACAAGCCTTATAGAAGAAATCCTTCAATTGATTCAAAGCCTCCCAATGCTATCACAAATGCTGAATCAAAAGAAGAAGAAGAGGAAATTTCCAATGAGGAGCCTATTGATGAAGAAGAAGTTGTAGAGGTACAGGGAATGTGGGATTTCATCCTCCCAGATGAAGAAGATCAAGAGGCATCACCAGTCAGTACTAGAAGTAGAAATCAAATTGATCCTCCACAACCTACTCCTAAGCCAAAGAGTTCAAGCTCAATGTCTAAGGATAAAGTCGCAGGAAAGAAAACGTCACCTAAAGCAACTCAAACAAGCCTAGTCCAAACAGATTCACCAACTCCATCTAAAACATTGATTGTTTCTGATGAAATGGAGTATAATATCATAGAAGACATGAAGAAGACTAGGGCTAACATTACTTTTTATGAATTGAGCAAGTTAAAACATCAAAAAAAGCTACTTTTGAAAGAGTTACATGCAATACCAGTTGCACCTCTGCCTACCACTGTAATCTCGCAAGCTTCTCATGAGATGGGAAGACCTCCAACTAATGTGACTAGTAAAGTTGATCCAAACGATATCGCTCTAATTGGAGGAAGGTCAAGATCTCATACTCCCCCATTTCTTCTTACTTATGAAGTTTTCAACAAAAATTTGCATAATTGTTTAGTTGATTTAGGAGCTTCATCTAATATCTTACCTAAATCAATATGTGCAAAGTTGAACGTTCAACCTCAAAAATCTGCAATATGTATAGTTCAGCTGGACCGATCGCAGGTTGAAGTGATCGGTGAACTAAATTAGGTTACCATAAGGCTGTCATCTAAGCCAAAGGTATGTCAAGTTATTGATATTTTAGTTGCAGACATTCTAGAATTTTATGGCTTAATTCTTAGCAGAGATTGGTCCGAAAAGCTTCATGGATATTTTGCAACCAACTGGTCGCATATGTGGCTCCCTTACAATGGTAAACCAAATCAAATAAAGGTTGAGCGAGAAAGGCATCAAAAATACGTAGTAACAGAATTGGAAGGAGAAAATGAACTTGTAGCATACAACAACAATATAATTGGCAACTATTCTATTGACTCTTTGTTAGGAAATTTTAATGCTCATACTTTGACTTACTTAGAACATTCTGTTTTATCTCAAGTAGAAAACCTTTCTCAAACAAATAGTTCTAAATGTGTTAATTTTATAGATAGTCCTGTAAATAAATCTTTATTTTGGAAGTTATCTTTTGACGGTTCTAAGTCTCAAGATGGAGCAGGAGCAGGATGCATATTAGTTAGTCTTGAGGGAAACAAAACTATGCTAACTTGTAGACTCGAGTTTTATTGCACTAATAATACTGCAGAATACAAGGCTTTAGTCCAAGGATTATACAAAGCAATCGGATTAGATATCAAGTATCTACACGTCTTTGGAGATTTTGAAATTGTAATTAAACAGGTACGAAATACTATACATTGTCTATCAGGTCATTTAAAACATTATCAATCTTTAGTACAAGATCTGACTGAACATTTTATAGCATTCAATATTTCATCAATTCCTAGACTCCAAAATGCTAGTGCCGACCTCTTGGCAAAGGTAGCATCTAAGCTCATTCCCTCGTAAGACTATAGCCCGGATAGATTCTCAATTGAATTGATCTTTAGACCCTCGATTCCTGATAACATTACCAATTGGAGAATTTTCAATGATGATCCTGATATTGTAAGCTTCCTCACATCAGAGGGATCTTACACTAATAAGATAATAGATGAAGACCAACATGACAAATAGTTGCAACAAGATAGCACTAATAATGCTATGCCAAAATTAGTAGTCAAATTGGAAGACCTATATGATTTGAAAGACCAATTCAAAACTTCAAAGTTCAACTCTGAACTATGAATTAGTAAATCTAGGAACTGATACCAAGCCGCATAATATCAATCTAGGTCTTGGCCTAGCCCCTGAAGAAAGATTAGTGTACGTTCATCTCCTAAAACAATACAAAAGTGTCTTTGCCTGGAACTATGATGAACTTAAGACTTACGACACTTCTATCATTTAGCATACTATCCCAATGATAAACAATGAAAAACCTATCCAGCAAAAGCTGAGAAAGATCCACCCTAATTTGGAAAATCAAATTAAGTCTGAGCTCAATAAATTATTGAAAGCCAAAATCATTTTTCCTGTTCGAAATTCTAGATGGGTTTCCAATATGGTTCCAGTTAGGAAGAGAAATGGAGACATTAGAATTTGCATTGACATTCGAAATCTTAACAAAGCCTGCCAAAAAGATAATTTTCCTTTGCCTCCCATGGAGCAAATATTACAAGTAGTTGCAGGATCAGAATTAATGTCCTTTTTGGATGGTTTCTTCGGCTACAACCAAGTTTTGGTCCACCCTGATGATCAATTAAAGACCACGTTCAGAACCAAATGGGGTACTTATGCATATCAAAAGATGCCTTTTGGTCTGATCAACACTGGCGCCACATTTCAAAGGGCCATGGACATCGCATTTAAGGGATTAGTAAACAAATCAGTAGTAATCTACTTGGATGATATAACTGTATATTCCAAAAAATGAGGTAATCATCTCAGAGATTTGAAATAGATCTTCCAATGTTGCCAAAGGTATGGAATTTCACTTAATCCAAAAAATTCCTTTTTTGCATTAAGTGAAGGAAAACTTCTTGGATTTATAGTGTCAAAATATGGAATCCATATTGATCCTGACAGAATCAAGGAGATTTCCGAAATACCCTTACCTCACAACAAGAAAGCTATGCAATCCTTCCTTGGCCAGATTAATTTTGTAAAGAGATTTGTTCCAGACTTTTCAAGGATCGTATCTCCCTTACAAGCAATGATTAAAAAGAATTCAATCTTTAAATGGGGCCAAGAAGAATATGAAGCATTCAATCTGATTAAACAAGTGATTGTAAACGCCCCATATTTAGCCACTCCAAATTTCTCCAATCCTTTCATTTTGTATACATTTTCCTCTGATAGATCATCTGCTACTATGCTCACTCAAGCAAATCAAGATAAGGCAGAAGCCCCGATTGCATTTTTCAGTTCAAATCTACAAGGGGCCGAATTAAATTATTCTAACGTCGAGAAGCAAGCTTATGCTATTTTCAAAGCAATCAAACATTTCAGACCCTTCCTACTTAAAACCCATACAAAAATCATAGTGCCGTTTCCAGCGGTAAGAAATCTCTTAGTATAGAAAGATGTGGGTGAGAAGGTAGAAAATTGGGTTACTGCCTTAAAAGAATATGACACTGAAATTAAATCAATAGATATTGTAAAAGGTCAAGGCTTTTGTAAAATGTTGGCTGAAGCATCGCTTATTTCCAAAATACCGTCTTCAGAAGTACAAATGTATGAGGTAAGCCTAAATGATATTGAATCATTATATGCTGATATCATATTTTATCTAAAGAATGGATATGCTCCTTCAAACCTAGATTATACAAAGAAAATAACCCTAAGGTTGAAGGCTAAGTAATATCAACTTGTAAACAATGTACTTTTTAGGATGAATTATGATTCTATTCTCCTTCGATGTCTCGAGAAATCTGAAGCTGAAAAGGTGTTGCAGGAACTCCATGATGGACCAGCAGGTGGACATTATGCTGGAGATACTACAGCACATAAAATCTTGCGCGCGGGGTACTATTGGCCTACACTATTCAAAGATGCGCATAGCTATGTAAGGAAATGTCAAGTTTGTCAAACTGCTGCTGGGAGACAAAAGAAACCATCATTGCCTTTGCAACCAGTCAATATCGATCAACCTTTTGATCAATGGGGATTGGATATAATAGGTGAGATCGTTCCTCATTCTTCTAAACAGCATAGGTATATCCTTATAGCTACAGATTATTTTACTAAATGGGTAGAAGTAGTTCCTCTCAAGACAGCTAATGCCAAACACATCATTGATTTCATAGATCAGTTCATAATCACCAGGTTTGGTTTACCCTCTGCTTTAATGTTTGATAATGCATCATATTTTTCTGGCAATGCTATGACTGAATTTGTGCTCAAAAGAGGTTTTAAGCTTAAATACTCTGCCAATTATTACCCACAGGGGAATGGGTTAGCTGAATCAACAAATAAAAACTTAATCAAAATCATTAAGTGAACCATTGATCAAACTCATAAGAATTGGCACAAATCCTTAATATATGCTCTATGGGCCGACCGAATAATGCAGAAAGCCTCCATTGGCACTTCTCCCTTTAATTTAGTTTATGGGAAAGAAGTGGTCCTCCCAACTCATCTAGCGATTCCCTCTTTGGCCTTAGTTCAATCTATTGACGAAACACCAACTTCTTCCTTACAACTAAGGCAACTGCAAATCCTTAAGCTAGAAGAGCAACGAGAACAGGCTAAAATAACTCATGCGCATCACCAAGCATTAGTAAAAGCTTCTTTTGATTCAAACATGATATCCAGAAAGGACTTTCAGATTGGAGATCTAGTTTTAAAATGGGATAAGGCTCACGAGGAAAAGGGCAAACATACGAAATTTCAACGAATGTGGCTTGGCCCTTTCCAAATAGCAGAAATCATAGGTCCATCTACCTTTATGTTACAGGATTTAACAGGAAAAAGAGAATCTTTACCTGTTAACGAGAAGATCCTCAAAAAATACTTTCCATAGGAGATCATTCTTCTATTTTTGTAAATTAGCTTTTCCTTTATTTTGATAATAAAACCAGTTGTAAATGGTTACATTTGGAATTCACGAAAAAGACTAGAATTTCTTTTAAATTTTGTTTTTTCACTTGTATAAATAGGACTGATTTAGAAAATTGGTCATTATTATTGAAAGATACAGTCAAAGGCTATAAGCTTGAAAATGATACTAGTTTCAACCTTGTAAATTTTGATAAAAAGTGACCTTTAGTGGGAATTTGTTTTATATCAGTCAAATGAAAAGTATCAATAACAAAACGAAGATTCTCTGTAGAAAATATCTTTCCAAAAACTCTACCATTTTCATCCAGAGCTATTCTTAAGGAAACAATGACTTCTTCCCCACCTAGGGAATTACAAGCTTCAAGGAATAATCTAGCAATATACTTTAACTTAAAGAATAAGAGGTCTCATCACGAGCTGAATTATGATGATCATAGATATTATAGCTTGCTGACTTTGCCAAAACTGCATACCACAACAGGGCAATGACTCGAGATTGTTGCAATCAAAAGACAAGGGGTCTCATCACGAGCCAGCTTGTTCAGCAAAGTTATAAATCAAGTGAGTGGCACTGTCATAATTTGGCTACCAAACCAAGGCATTGTTCTTTAAGGATTAAAATAAAATAAAAGCAATAAGTGTGGATATGGATTTCCCTTTGAAAATCGTATATTTCTCCAAGTAGGATACAGGATCATTGTTGGGTAACAGGTAACCCTGTCGAGGCTATAAATGCCTATTGGCAGTAAAGGCTCTACCTACGACAAATGAGCATATTTAAAACTGATTTACAGAGAAGACTTTGTTTTTATCTTTATAAACCAAGTAGTGGCTGATGTAAATACAATGACTAGCTCTAGGAAGTAAATAACCAAAGTTAACATAGAAGAGACAAACTATCCTTAACAGCTGAAAGCATGGTGTACTTTATCTTTTTATAATAAAGTTTGATTCTCTAAAAACCTTCTGTTTTGGAATTTTAGAAAATTCAAAAGAAAAGTAAAGATAACTGGTTCTTCCAAGTGAATCGCCAATTGTTGTGGCCAGCAATAACCCCCCTTCTTATTTAGTTTTATCACTAATACTAAATAAGTGGGGATCCTTATCCAAAAAATTTTAAAAAATAAATTAGGACTTGTATTCCCTTTTTCAATAAATCTTACTATCATAAACTTAGGAGAATACTCGAAAAATCTAGAAAGACTTAAGTTTTATGATAAGTTCGAACAAAACCGTTCTCTCAATAAAAAACGTCGCATCACAAAAAGGTAATGGGTGCCATCCTACAAACAGAATCCTAAGATTGCGAAATCGCGATGCGAAATCATGCGCTGAAGATACTCATCACATCGCATGCCTCAAATATCACTTAAGATGAAATACCTCAAACCACCGATATGTGATGGTGCGTCTCGCAAATTGCATTGCACAGAAAACATATGGTAATAAATGATTGTCACACACAACGGATCAGTGATATTGCGAAGAAAATCGCAAAATCTCCTTATTGCAGATCTGCAGGGCTCGTCGTTCGAAAAAGCTTTTCCATAAACCGATGCCCAGTTATGCGCGTTAATGTTAATTTAATGAGTTAGTTGGTAATCATTAATGAAATATGGTTTTGATCTGATCGAAGGGCCATTTCACGTAAGGTGATATATTTTATATGATTTCGGCATTTAAAGCTTTCCTGTCACCTTTTTCTTATCATTACTCTTTCCTCATTTGCAAATTGCAGGAGCAAAAAGCAGAGAGGTATACATAGCAGTGTTCAGAATATTATGGGAAAGAAGGGAAAAGCTTTGAGTTTTGAAGACAAAGAAATGATGCCCTTATACACAAACACCACCTGTAACAGAGATGCCGATGTTACTACTTGGGAAGGCATGCACAGTCTACTCGAGGAAGAAAATCCCAGAGTAATGGAGGTTACAGCTACTGCAGACTCACATGGGTCATCTGAGGCATCAATTATAGAACTAGCATGCTCGTTCTTGCACCAGATAGCGACGAGGCCCAAGATTCTTCCATACACGGACATGGTCAAATGGGTACTGGATAGTGCTGAGATAACAGACAGACAATTTAAGACTCAGAGCTAAGAACTCATGGAATCATTCTTTCCACAAAATTTAAGGTTTACATCTTCTAACAAAAAGCACGCAAGAGGCGAAAAATAGCACCAAGTGTTGTGGGGAAAAATGCCTATGCAGGACGATCCTATCCACCTAAGGTGTGACAGTGCCTTAGCAACAAACAGAGACAGCTATTCTAGTATTCTTCCTTTATGAATTAGAATGAAGAGAGATGGATGGACTAACCGGTGTCTTCCGTTTGTCCCTCGATCTAGTTTCTCTTCTCTTTGAGAGTTCCCAGCTACTTGCCTTCTCGCTCGCCCAGCTTCAACAGGTCCCTGAAAGATCACAAGAAGAGAACACTACACAAAGACATAGATTCATATTCATAACTAGTTCAGGATTAGAAATAAACTAAACATACTAATGCAATCATACATCAAAGATACATCAGTATATAGGAGAAACCAAGATAGTTTTATTGATGAATAACAAGGTTCAGGAAGAGATACAACCAAGAAGGCTCCAATCCAGCATCTCCTTCCCAGCAAATGGAATTCCTATCTTCACCTCCCTTCAAAGCATTAAGCACCCAATGATTCCAATCTCAAACCAACAACAATTCTTTGCAATAACAAAATTCCAGCACCTAGATCTCATGGAGGAGAGATCCATATATAGATGTTTGGAGAGAGGATGAGTCAGCTTGAGATCTGACTAGTGTCCTCTCCCTCTGTCAGTTCTTGTTTCCACTTGGAGGTTCTTGCTTCCACTTGGAGTTTGAGAACCTCTTACTCATCATGAGTCGAATTCATTGAGGCAAGTGTCATTGAGGAAGATTCTGGAAGCTTCCAGGGTCTTGACACCTTGTGGAATGAACTTGCCATTTGTCAATTCCCGCTCAGCGCACCCTGGTAGTGCTTCTACCTGCGTTGCAGTGCAGGTAGCCAGTTCAGACTTTGCATTTCAGCGCAGACAGCTAGTGGAGCTCTTGAATTGATCCTGAATTGACTTGTTTTTTAGCAGTTTCTGGTGGAGAACTTCTGTGAATTGCTGTGGTTTGTTAGCCTTGTTCCTCTAGGGGTAGGAACAACATGTTTAGGGACTTTGGATCCCTTAGATTATGGACATTTCATGCTCAATGCTGTAAGGCACAAAAATGTCTATAACAGTTGCCCCCTAAAGTATGAGGCCGTTTATCGGGTGAAATGCTTTATCAGGAGGATCCGAAGTTCATCCAATGCTGGGAGGAGACCTGTAATAAGATACAATACAATACATTATTTTTCATACTGCTTTCATGATCTAGCTGAGGCGGGCATTCCCATGCTCAGCTTTATAAATTCATTTTTCTGTACATAGAACAGACAATCGTCTGATGGTAGACTGATGATTTTGATGAAATCATCATCCTTTTTGGTAGGATGATTATCTGCTGCAATGATGTACATGTCAATGTCTTTATCATTCCTGAATATATATCGCATCCCGGATGGATGAAACTAGATCCGGGGTCTTCAAACTCGTTCGATCTTCACTCTAAGTATAAGTCGATCCATGTGAGAAATGTTCTGAAGTCGAACATGGAAAGACATTGCTTGATTACCGGTCAATGAGGTAAACCGTTAACAAGCGCGAGAGGAGTCACCGATAATGATAATGACCCTCAAGGTACTACAGTACAATTCACGTGGTGTGAATAAAGGACTTGGCGTCGAACACCACGCAAAATCTTTCGGTCGAAGGTCATTGATGTATACCTGTCGCCGGAAGTGAGAAACTTGCCATTGAGGCATGCAAGCTTCAAAGTACTGAAGGGGTTGTTCCTAGATCAACTTCTTGGATAATGAGTTGATGTCGACAAGAAGCGATCCGTCAAAGGAGGGCCTTAATGAATCCCACATCAATGACACGGAACGGAGCTAATGATTTTGATGGAGGTGAAAACGATCTGTGACATATGATTCAGGGTGGCGGTCATGAAAGGATGAAGGATAATGTACGGCAGTGGATGGGACACGGTTGACTTCTTTGAATGACTTCTCTTGAACATATGGCGACACTGATGCGATGGATCGGTAGCATTACCCCAAATATGGATGGTATGGCGAGACCATGGTGATGTGACCGGTGAATGAAACAACCCAACCCGATTGTGGTACGGAGGAAAAGTGTCATGTTCAAGAGCGACTTCCTACCATCAAAGTTTTCTTGAGTTTCTCCCAATTTTTCCCCAGTCATTGCTGACCAGTACCTCTTTATTTTTGTCAAGCTTGAGGAGGATAACATATGCTTGTTCTATAACCTGCCCTTCGGGCAAGCCCATCGCTATGTTTTAACGAGCCTAGCGATAGTGAAACTCGTTCTTGTCTAAAGACAAGTTTGTCGCTATTTAATGATTTTAACGAGTCTAACGACAAAGATAACTCGGTCCTTTTCATTTTTAGAGAGTCTAAAAAGGTACGTAAAGTCAACTCCGAAAGTTCCTTTTTCGTCATCTAATCCCTTAAGTCCGAAAAAGTATAAAACAATACAGAAGGGATGGATTTTCGATAGTTTTAACGAGCCGAACAAAGCAAGCACTCGATCTTTTTTGTGCAATAATCCCTCAGGTCCAAAAAGATTAAAATCTAGAGGAGGGATAGCACTT
This sequence comes from Pinus tabuliformis, assembly GCA_031772625.1. Taxonomy (NCBI): domain Eukaryota; kingdom Viridiplantae; phylum Streptophyta; class Pinopsida; order Pinales; family Pinaceae; genus Pinus; species Pinus tabuliformis. The sequence continues at coordinate 720,718,716 of CM062814.1, forward strand.
CCAATCGCTTTAACGAGCTGGAAGGCCAAAACTCGGCAATCTTTTCATATTTTACGAGTCAGATGAAAAGAGCTTAAAGAAGACTCGTCTTTTGAGGAACGAGTGATGAACGGGTTAGCAGCTGATTCCAGGTAAGGTTTGGAATTTTCCAATCACGGCAGTGTTACAAGGATGGCTAGTGTAATCACTCTTCGCAGCTGTTCCTCAAAATGGGTAAACAATCAAATGGAGGTGAATGATCGGCCAATGGAAAAGTGGAGGTGATGGTGCAAACACGACCAAGGCTTTAATGGCTGATAATTTTCATTCGCAGTGGTTATTTACCGGGTAGTTCATTTTTTAACGAGCTTAAACGCGGATTGAAACACTTGCTCGATCTTATGTTTATTTTTTAACGAGCATGAACTATGTGCTAAAACTGCTCGGATCTTACGTTTATTTTTTAACGAGCATGAACTGTGTGCTAAAACTGCTCGATTAATCCAGTCATATGATAAGAGTGTCTCATCAAGATTCTATTTTTTATGGAGCTTCATCTCACTAAGCTTTGCTCCGCATCCTTTCGTTATGCAAGTTCGGAAACGACTAATCCTACGAGTTTAAAGGGTTAGACCTACAAGTTTAAAGGGAGGACCTACAAATTTAAAAAATAAATAGCCGCCCCTTGCTTGCACTCCAAAAGGTTTGCATGCCCCCAGGTATAAAACAGAGTTTCAAGGTTACCCCTACTTTAGTCCAATAAAACATTTGTTTTACCGAGAGAGGCCTACCTCTTTCAGGTTACCCAAAGATTGTTCCATTAATCTTTCAAACAGAACACTTCTTCGGCGATGTCTACCGAGATAAACAAAGGTGAGTGACGATGCCCGCCAACTCTCATAACTTTGACAAAAGAATCTTATTCTAGAATAACCCCTCTTCCTAGACGGACGGGGTACAGACTAGTCATATCCTCCCGCGGAAACCTACTCTATACCCAAAGTTTTCCTGTCGAAGCAGACCAGGACGCATGCCCCCTGGGTTCTAGTCATATCCTCTCAGATTACTCGCGCTCATCAGGAGGACGGACCGTGGGTTGAGACACTTCTTGCGTGAATAGACCATTTAGGGATGGTGTATGACTATTTGCGATGTGTGATCCGGGAAATGAAAGTTGGTCCACGAGCTTGACCACTCTTCCTTCGTGCGGGAAACACATTACTCTAAAGAGTGAGGAGACGACGGCTCCCATGCAATATATATAGTCGCGTCCAAGGAGTAGGTTATAATCCAAGGGTCCTTGAACGACCATCTCGTTCATTTGAACGGTCTTCCCTTTCAATGTTATGGGCACATTGGGGAGGATCCCTAAAGGTCGACTGGTTCCTTTATCAAAGCCTGATAGATTTCTCATTTCAGGCAAAAGCGCTGGTGAACCAAGCGCTTTCCAAGCAATAGAGGAAAGGATACTCACAGATGCCCCCTCATCAATGATGGTGCCAGCCATTACCATTCTATATATTTGAATGATAATTCTGAATGGTATGCTGGTTGGCAAGCGGGGTCTGCCTAGTCGGTTCCAGTCGAAGGACACAACCAGGTTGCTTAGTGGTGGGACCGAATAGACGGCCAGATATCGCTTTGACGAACTTCCTTCCTGCGATAAAGGAATGGGTGCATTGCCCCCGTGTTCGTCGGAGTCTGTGTTGATGAAGAGAATTTGGACGGTGACGTCTTTATTCTCCTCTGTGATGGTATCATTCGAAGATAGAGCCTCTGAAGGCAAAACCAGGTCAACTGCCGCCTCAACCTTTTGACTTTCGTCAGGTATGGATTCAGACGGTTCATCTTCAATGATAGGTGCTTCGGCTAACCACCTGAGTGGGCCAGCCGGGTTCTCAACTAGTGAAGGACTTGACAGGAGTTTTTGATATCCAGGAGGAAGTTGCGCTCGTAAAATCGGGCGATCTTCCAAAACTCTTTTAGCCTCGTCTAAGAAGGGACAATGGTGGATGGCATGGTCGCCTTCACACAGTTTGCAGGGAAATCTGGCTTTCCCTCTCTGTCCTGTGGCTTCACTTTCACTAGTTGATGGTGTGCTTTCAACATGGCTATCAGAGGTTGACGCCACCGAATTGTGCAAACGGGGAGACCAGTCCCTTAGTATCCGAGGGATGCAGGGACAATCTCTGTGGAAGTGGTCTCCCTTGCATATGACGCATGGCGATTTAGGCCTTGCCAGTGCTGTGTGTGGATTTTTGTCAGACGACACTTGTTTGCCCCCAGTCGCTTTTGGCTCCTTCTTCTTCTTCTCTTTCTTCTTCTTTTCCTTCTTCTCCTTAGGAACTCGGTTTTTTGTTTTACCAGTTCCGTCAAGCGAAGAGGAAGGAGGAGAGGAAGACTTAGATGAAGTAGAAGGCTGGTGGGCGACTCTGGTCTGGTCTAACTGTTGACTCGACTGTTCAGGAATAGTGGTGTTCTGAACGACATTGGTTGAAAAGAGCCAGACCGGCAGGCCAATTGTCAGTCCTGGAAGCGACAATGTGGCCATATGGGGCGCACCAACATCTCCCCAAGAGGAGAAGGGACTAGGATTTCCACCAAGGGGAATTCCTTGGTTTGTGGGCTCCATTTTTTTAACCTAAAGATCAACGCAGGAATAAAGGGTGATTGTTCCGTTTAAAATAAATTTTTAACGACGCTTAGACACAACTTGCTTTTTCACTTTTAAAGAGTCGAGAAAAAGCTAAAGATGACTCTAGTCTCCTTCGATGTTTTAACGAGCCCGAAGTGACAAATGCTCGGATGGACTTTTTCCGTTATAGAGTCTGAAAAAGGCCAAAAGGAACTGCTCTGGAGTTCTAGGCAGAGGGTGTGCCAAACTTTTCGCAAAACTGCAGAATACTTTTTAGGGTACGGGCGGTCGATCTTCTTGAATGCTGTGTTCAGTGCATTGCGATCAGTAGGGCGGCCGACACGGCTTCCTATGGATAAAGGTTATATTCCTATAGGGGTCTCCCAATATATACGCGACGGTACGTGGGAGCACAATCCGTACTGGCGCTATCGTCTCTCAGGAGGAATCACCCACCATCAATGAGATCGACAGTCACCAGGTTTTACGACGCCGGAACACGTCTCTAGCCTAGACCTCTATGTTGTGCGTTATGTTACAAAGCGTTGTTAAGTTCATTCGATTTATTTTAGGTTGATCTTTTTTAGAAGTTTGCCTTTCTGGATCACCACGAGATGTATGATACAATTCCTAAATGCAGTCTAAAGATGATAAGCAAGCTTTATATCTTTTCAACAATGAAAATCCTAGCTACAAAGGGAAAAGAAAGACACCATCTTTTCTCAAAGAGCAATCAGCACACTCTAATGCACTTTTCCTAAATCAAGCATGCAAACTATCAAAATGCAAATGCACAATGCAGGTGTTTGTTTTCCGCTTTCTTAATATTGATGCCTAAAAAGAAAGCTTTTTGTACAACTTTGAATTTGCTTTTAAATGACAAATACAAACAAGTTTATTTTTTCGAAATCAGAAAGGGTAGAAGAGAATACAACACTTTACGACTTTCGAAATGAACACTTGTTTCGACACTTAAAAGAGACAAACTCAAACCAAAAGCAAAAGTAAATGTATAATCAACTATAAACAACCAATGAACTCTCTCCTAAGATCACAATCAACAGATCTGAATCAAGGGCTACAGGATGATTATTTCACTCATGCAAAGGAAAACTGTAAATGACGCCACAAACACATAAAAACACTCACAGTCTTTTTGTACAAAAGGAGGCAGAATTTAAGCAGAGAAAAGGAGTTATCAGACTGGTACCTATGCTGGTTACAGGCTGCAAAAATCAGAGATCAAAACAAGGCAAAACAGAGCAGAGAACCCCAGCTGCACAAGGCCTAACTGGATCAACGCACCCTCAACACAGAGGTTTTGACATTCAGCGCAGGTAGCCTTCACGGGACCTACGTTGAAATGCAGAACCTCTTCACAGGGTTTGCGCTGAAGGAGAAACGAGAGTTTCTCACTGGGTTCTGGGTCACAGTTTGCTGATTAATCTACGATTTCAGGCCAAATAAAAGCAACAAGCAAGGTACAATCAAAGGGATGCTTTGAGGGAGGACTAAGATCTATCACGAAGGATCATCAAATCATTTGTGAGTCCATTGTTCAGATCATAGACAAATCCAGTGATTGGATCAAAGCAGCAGCTGTCTACTTTGCATCTGAGAATAGCAGATGCAGTTCGATTGTTGCTGTTGAGTCTATGAAACAAACAATGATAGAGACAAAAATAAAATGACTAAACAGATCTCCCCAGCGGAGTCGCCAATTTGTTGTGGGGAAAAATGCCTATGTAGGACGATCCTATCCACCTAAGGTGTGACAGTGCCTTAGCAACAAACAGAGACAGCTATTCTAGTATTCTTCCTTTATGAATTAGAATGAAGAGAGATGGATGGACTAACCGGTGTCTTCCGTTTGTCCCTTGATCCAGTTTCTCTTCTCTTTGAGAGTTCCCAGCTACTTGCCTTCTCGCTCGCCCAGCTTCAACAGGTCCCTGCAAGATCACAAGAAGAGAACACTACACAAAGACATAGATTCATATTCATAACTAGTTCAGGATTAGAAATAAACTAAACATACTAATGCAATCATACATCAAAGATACATCAGTATATAGGAGAAACCAAGATAGCTTTATTGATGAATAACAAGGTTCAGGAAGAGATACAACCAAGAAGGCTCCAATCCAGCATCTCCTTCCCAGCAAATGGAATTCCTATCTTCACCTCCCTTCAAAGCATTAAGCACCCAATGATTCCAATCTCAAACCAACAGCAATTCTTTGCAATAACAAAATTCCAGCACCTAGATCTCATGGAGGAGAGATCCATATATAGATGTTTGGAGAGAGGATGAGTCAGCTTGAGATCTGACTAGTGTCCTCTCCCTTTGTCAGTTCTTGTTTCCACTTGGAGGTTCTTGCTTCCACTTGGAGTTTGAGAACCTCTTACTCATCATGAGTCGAATTCATTGAGGCAAGTGTCATTGAGGAAGATTCTGGAAGCTTCCAGGGTCTTGACACCTCGTTGAATGAACTTTCCATTTGTCAATTCCCACTCAGTGCACCCTGGTAGTGCTTCTACCTGCGTTGCAGTGCAGGTAGCCAGTTCAGACTTTGGATTTCAGCGCAGACAGCTAGTGGAGCTCTTGAATTGATCCTGAATTGACTTGTTTTTGAACAGTTTTTGGTGGAGAACTTCTGTGAATTGCTGTGGTTTGTTAGCCTTGTTCCTCTAGGGGTAGGAACAACATGTTTAGGGACTTTGGATCCCTTAGATTATGGACATTTCATGCTCAATGCTGTAAGGCACAAAAATGCCTATAACACCAAGGAAGCCCAGATCGAGAAACAGAGGTAGTTTCCGATGCGCGATTAGCGCCTAGCGCTAACCATGCATCGCCAGGAAAAATCCCTTGAGAAGGAAAGCCTCTAATCACTCAGTCACCTTTAAGCCTGGAAAATTGTAGGAAAAAGCACTAAAGGCGAAAGGCAAAACCCAAGCTCTAAAAACCAGTGGTATTTATCAGGGATATCCTCAAGTGGTATGTAAATTTCTACCTAATTTACAGCATCTACAGACAAGCTGGAGACAAAAGGCTCAAGAAATAGCAAAGTCCATCAAAAGGTTAACCAAGTTAAATTAGGATTCTTACTGGACGTACTTGGTAAAACCACACAGCTAGTGCATGACTCTCAAATGTATCACTAACTCTGCCGACAAGATGGCGCCAGCACTTGCCGATTCCGTTTTCACTGGACAGCTAAAGTCGGAGGTCGGCCAGCCAACTCTCCTAAAGCCAATGATGGATACTTGCGACTTCAAGGAACAAATACATAGAATTTCCATATTTAGTTTTAGTTTTTCTTTATTTTTGCATGAAATGAGGATGGTCATTTAAACCGCTTCCTACATTTTTGTAATAAACTATTTTTAGATTTAGCTAGTAGTATTTGAACCCTTCTCATGCATTTAGAGAAGGGTCTTGAAATTTGTCAAAAACTTGTCCTCAGAACATACACTTTTTCACCCTCCGAGGAGGTTTTGATGAATGAATGGAACATGATTTATTGACATCTGTGTTTAATATCTGCTACTGAAATTGCACTTTTGTACTCTTAGTAGATGTTGAATTAAGAAGAGATAAATCATTATTGCTGGAGCTCATGAGTAGAACTCATTATAAATGGTACTTTTATCTCTTAACAATTTCTGCTTATGTGTTAAGGTGATATTCATGTTCAGTTATTTATGTATGAATGTTTGAATGCTTGAGTTATCATTTGGCACTTCTGTACGGTGATAGCCATTTATTTATGCTTAATATATGAGTGACTTATTATGCGATATGTTTTTCACAATTGTTTCATCTAACTTTTTATACGAAATGGTTTATCTTTATTGAATTCTTTTCTCATAGCAATTGAATGATCTTTATTTCCAATTGCCATTAGAAATTATTTTAGATTGCATAACTAAAAGCTTAAATCCCGGGTTAGTTTTATAATTACATATTTATGTTCATTAGAATACAATTGCATGTTGTTAAATTAGATTTAGAATAAAAGCATGTTACGTAGAAATTATTAGGAAGGAAATATCAATTCTCAACACACACACACACACATAAATTGGGAAACTGGTCCCATATCCCTAGTCGGACCCACTATACCAAATGGAAAAGGAGCTGCTAACCAAGGTCCGGACCAGGTGGGTATCCCCCTTGTTGTAGACCTGATTTTCGGGACTTCAACACAACCACACATAAAGCTATGGTAGATCTTCTCTATGGAGAAATTTTTATTAGATATGGGGTACATTAAGAGATTTTCATAGATGGAGGCATTCAGTTTACCTCAAAAGTACATCAAAACAATTATAGAGCTCTACCATATCAAGCACAAGATAACTACATAATACCACCCACAAGTCGACAAAGAGGTAGAAGGAACAAACAAAATCCTTGAAGCCATTATAGCAAAAACAATTCAGCTTAATATCATGGATTGGGTTGACGAGTTCATAGAATCCTTGTAGTTTTATGATCCGTATTGGATCATTTTATTGTTTTTCATCCATATTGATGCTTTCAAAGTGGAAAAAGTGGAGCAATAAGCTCATGGGACCCTTTTTATCAGTGGGACCCAATTTGGCAAAAAGGGGTCTGAAACCTTCCACGAGAGTTTTGATGTATCAAATGAAATTTTTTGGTGGAAACAATCTAAAACTTTAGTGCTACATCTTTTCATTGTATTCTACAAACAAATATTTTCCGAACGGTGCAATAATCGCGTCAATCGAAGTCTGTATGCAAAAGTTATGCCACTCAGAAGTTGACCTTCCTGTTTTCACACCCATAATTTAGGAGGATGCCACATCAACACCCCCCTGCCCCATTATTCATGGAAAATAGGATAGTCACGTGATTATCATGTAAAATAATCTATAAGAGTCTATATTATAACACTGATTAAGAGTTGAGGTAATCGAACTTAACCACTAGTAGGCTATCAGGCTGTCTTCTAACTGGGCCACTAGGAGGAAGAGGCATTCCATTCTTTTGAGTGAATTTGTTCCATAGCTAAGAAAAAATAGCAAAGATGTATAGGATATAGAGAAAACAGAGAGAATTTGTGCACTATATCATCCCACGAGCCATAACTATACTTATTTATATTTGCAGCCATATTTCTAGACGGAGAAAGAGAGTGGAGTGACCTCACCTTCCAAATGGGTTTCCTCCTGAAAAGGTTTCTCATAGCATATCTTGTCTTTTATGTGTATGTGAGATTTTGTTTTTTCACTCTCTATTTTCTACATAATTTTCATTTGCATGCATGCACTATTAATAGTAGATCTATAGATCCATGAATCTAATAAAATTGTAATAATGTAAATTTCATATTTTTAATATAATATTATCATATCTGTTGTGACGAATTGTCTAGTAGAATATCCACAACAATTTAATGGTCATATTTGTATGAGATAATGTTTGTTTGTGTACTTTCTGGAGATTTGCATGGGATCTAGATCGACGGGGCCAAAAATATTAAAACCCTAATCATGGTCAATGAATTTGTGAATGACCCTCGTGGTCCTACAGAGGTGAGGTCTTTGCAGCTGGAACAACACGTTGTAGATATAAATCACAATGTAAACCTCCTCATAGTGGCCATGAGAAATAATCTTGGGATATTTGAAGAATATGGGGGTTAAAATGTAGAGGAAAAATCAGAATGGGGCTTAAGAGATCAAGAAGAAACAAAGAACCAACTGAAGAAAGAATCTGGAAAAGATCAACCTAGTTCGAGTGCTATGAACCAATCACAGTCCTGTTTTAAAATGGAATCAAAAGTAAATATAAAGCCATACCATAGAGAGATTGATGCTCTGAAGCTAAATAACTGGTTGCAACAAATGGAAGTTTATTTCAAATTCCATCAAATTGAGGAAGGATAAAATATTTCACTTGCGTGGTTGAAATTAAAGGGCCATGAACTGACTTGGTGGCAGAGCCACACAAATACCCTAAGGTTGGAGGCAGAGCCTCCAGTGACTAAGTGAGAGAACTTCAAAACCATAATTAAGTCACATTTTTACCCTATTGGATATGTAGAGGACCAACGGATCTAGTGGCACTACTTTAGGCAAATTTGGGCCAAAGTGTGTAGGGGTACACCACAAAGTTTAGAAATATGGCCATAACGTTGGGTATCTCTACAAAGAGCCCATATGTACTTATCAAGTATTTAGGGGGTATGCACTACCATCTACGTGAGCAAGTGATGTTGTTCAAGCCCAAATCAGTGGATGAGGCTTATGTATAGGCACAATACCTGGAGAACGTAGGATTGAAGAGAGCACAATCAAGTGGATCAAAGTAGAAGGAGCAACATGATGCTTCTAAGGAGGGGAAGAAGAAGCAAAAAGGAGGAAAATATAAAAAGGCAGTAGCAACAACACACCAGTGCAAATATCCCAGCAACCACTACAATCACTACAATATTGATGACCATACAGAGGAGAAGTGTTAGAAGTTGCATCTAGAGATGAACCTGAAGAACAAAAAGAAAGATACTAAGAAGAAGAATTTCATGATCATTGATTCGAGCAAACAAGTTGAAAGAAACTCGGACGTGGATGATAAGATCATATGCACGTCAGTGCAAAGGGAAGTGAATATGAGTAGCCGTCAACAACATGAAGAGAAAGAAATGACCAAACTCTTTCATATAAAGGTACTGGTCAAGAAGACTAAGATTGATGCTTTTTTTGAATCGAGATTGTAGGTGAATCTCATTGCAGCAGAGCTGGTTAAGGAGTTGGGGCTAGAATTTCGTGATCATCCAAACCCATATCCATTGGGATGAGTAAATAAGGATGCAAAGTCAAAGTAGCAAAACAATGCAAAATTAGATTTGCTATTAGTGCTGTAGATTTGCTATTAGTGTTGATTTTAATGATGACGTAGAACTAGATGTGGTTCCCCTTGATGTATGTGGAGTCATGATCCAGGTAGAAAATAATTACCCCAACTAATAACTAATTTTGTATCAATGTTTTTTAAAACCTTCAAAATAAATCATAATATTAAAGTGAGAATCTAATGGCATGATGCTTTCAATTATACCATCGTAATTATAATACTCACCCATGGTATTTACCCATGGATTTTGTAAACCATGGTAATTATCCATGGTGTTGTAATTCATTATATTTACTCATGGTATCTTAATTTATAATATTTAACCATGGTATTCACCCATGGATTTTGCAAACCATGGTATTTACCCATGGTATTTGAAATGTAATGAGAGGCATGGCTCTCAATGAAAGATCCCCGTAAAAAGTATAAATATGGGACTTCATCGTAGATAATTTTTTTGTTTCCTAATGTAGTCTTATGCTTTATTTCGCATTCAATAAAAATAGTTGTTGGGTGTGTGTTATATTCTTTCTACGGGTCCAGGGTAGCACCCTGGGGAAATGATTTTTGGACCCTATATTAGGTGGGAGGACCTACCTATGGTTTTGTGTGTGGTTTTCAAACATGGTTTTGGGCATGATGGTTTTCTGCCCATGGTATTTTGTAGATCTTGTCAAGGGAACTACAATTATGTTCTAATCCAAGGTTATTAGATTGGGGGTTATGGATGCTTCGAAATGTATATATATATATATATATATATATATATATATATATATCTATATATATCTATATATATATATGTATGTATTGTAACATTGAAAGGAATATAATGAAAAATCAATTTGGTAGTCCCGATTTTGGGATCCAGGGGAAAGTATCTGTGTATATATGTTTTATGGTTTATGCTCTCGCCATTGTTTTATTTTCTGTTTTTTAGAATTCGTATGTAGGTAATTTTTGTACAGGGTTGAAACCTACATTTGGTATCAGATATCTTTTGGCTTACAGGGGACGCCTTTGCTGCGGAGGGGTTTTTCTTGGGCCTATGCTAGACCTTATTCAGTGGGATATCTATGGTATCGATTCTTGTGGTGAATGAAGATGACGAGTAGAGGAAATATACAGATCGATAAATTTAATGGTCTGAGTTTTGAGTTGTGGAAACTTAAAATGGAGGATCTGCAAGTGGATAAATATTAGTGGATCGTGGTAGATCCAGGTACTAAACCAACAACAATGTTAGCTGAAGATTGGGAAAATTTGGATCAGAAGGAAAAGAGCACAATACGGTTGTGTATCTCAGATTCAGTATTGTTGAATGTATTAGGGGAAGCTTCAGTGAAGGCTTTGTGGGACAAGTTAGGGATTTTTTACCAATCTAAGTGTCTGGTGAATAAACTGTTCCTACGGAAAAGAATGTATAACTTGAGGATGAAGGATGGAGACTCGGTGATAGAGCATCTGAACGCATTTAATACTGTGGTAAGCTAGTTGTTACTTGTTGATATAAAAATTTCAAATGAGGATAAGTGCATTAGTTTGTTATGGTCTCTACCAGAGTTTTGGGATAGTCTGGTTGTTGCAATAGGTAGCAATGCAACTGCCTTGTAGTTTGATGAAATAGTTGCATCCTTGCTGTCGGAGGAGATGAGACAGAGAAATATGGAGGTCTAGAATGGTGATTCCTTGTCAGTACAAGAATGGTCCTAGAAAAGAAACAAAAATAAATCCTCGAGCAGGAGATCTAAATCTAGAGGGAGATCTAAATCTCTAGGAAAAGCTGTAAATGTGTGCTAGAAATGAGGAAAGAAAGGGCACTTCAAAAAGGACTGTAGACTAAAAGTTCCTGAGAAAGGAAAGGGATCTGATGATGCTCCTTCTGTAGAGGCAAAAACCACCTCAGATGAAGGTGGGGATGTGTACTTGGCTTCTTCTTCAAGTACACATATAGATCATGAGGCATGGTTGATTGACTCAGGTGCATCCTTTTACTTCACTCCCCACAGGGAGTGGGTCCGCTAGTATGATAAATATGATAGTGGTGATGTCTTCTTAGGGGATGATAGGAAGGCTAGAATCGTCAGTCGTGGAAAAGTCAAGTTGAAGTTGCAAGGTGGAAGGATTAGAACACTTTTGGGTGTTCTGCATTGGCCAAAAATTTGATTTCTGTAAGCAAGCTAGATGATGCAGGTGTAAAAATAATGTTCAAGAAAGATACATGCAAGATGGTTCAGAGAGAATTGATATTGATGCAGGAATTTCAGATTGGAACTTTGTACAAGTTTGAAGGTAGCATTGTTATTGATGGGTACAACAGTTTAATGGTTCTTGAAATTGGAGTAGAAAATCTAGTGGTCTCTGGAGAAAAGACCATGCTATGGCATCAAATGCTTAGACATATTGGAGAGAAGGGCCTTCAAATACTTTATGGTAATGGTATGGTAGAAGGTATGTTTAATTTATCTCTAGATTTTGATTTTCGTGAAAATTGTGTATATGGGAAGCAGAATCAGGTGAGTTTCCCCTCTAGTGCTAAGAGGACGAAATGAATATTAGAGCTTGTGCACAGTTATGTGTTTGAACCTGTGTCGATTCCATCACTGGGTAAGTCTATGTACTATGTACCATTTATATACGACTTCTCAAGGAATACATGGATATATTTCCTTAGGAAGAAATATGAAGTTTTTGATAGGTTTAAAGAATTTAAGGCTCTGGTGGAAACCCAGACAAAGAAGAAGATAAAGGTGCCGATGACAGATAATGGTGGATAGTTTTGCAAGAAGGAATTTGAAGAGTTCTGTAAGAAGTGTGGTGTAGCACGACAAAAGACTACTTCATACACACCTCAAAAAAATGGAGTCGTAGAAAGAATGAATAGGACATTAATGGAGAAGGCAAGAAGCATGCTATATGGTGCCGAGTTAGGACAAGAATTCTGGGCAGAGGCGGTGGAGACTGCATGTTACTGGGTCAAGAAATAACCTTCATCAGCATTGGAGGATAAGACTCCACAAGAGGTATGGACTGGTAAGAAACCCTCTATTTCACATCTGAGGGTATTTGGATGTGATGCATATGTACACGTTCCAAAGGAGAAAAGAACCAAGTTGGATAGTAAATCTAAAAGGTGCATCTTTATTGGGTATAAGGATGGTTTAAAAGGTTATAAGCTTTGGAACTCAAAAACAAGGTTGTGTACAGCTGCAATGTAGTGTTTAGATATGTGAAAGATTTTATTAAACATGAAGTCCTACCAACGGAACCTAAGAAGATAGAGTTTGAGAAAAAGGAGGAGGAATCAAACTCTACAGCAAAAGAGGAATCAAAATATGAAGAGCCACAAACTCCAGTTGTGAGAAGATCAGTTCGAGAAAGAAGGTAGCGAAAAAGGTATAGTCCATCTTCTTTCTGTTCAAAATTTTCTTTATCTATTACTAATGATGATCCCAAAGCTATCAGGGAAGCAGTAGATTCAGAGGATAGAAAACTTTGGAAAGAGGCCATGGTTGATGAAATGGCATCTTCACACAAAAATGAGGCTTGGGATCTGGTGGAGTTGTCGACTGGAAGGAAACCCATTGGCAACAAATGGGTGTTTAAGAATAAGATGAATGCATAAGGCAAGGTGGAGAAATACAAAGCTCGATTGGTAACAAAAAGTTATTCCCAATGTCGGGAATTAATTTTGGTGATATTTTTTCTCCTGTTGCAAAGGTAGCTTCTATTAGATTACTTTTATTTGTTGTTGTTGCTTTTGATTTTGAGGTAGAACGGATGGATTTGAAGACAACATTTCTTCACGGGGATCTTGAAAAAGAAATCTACATGAAGCAACCTAAAGGCTTTGCACTGAAGGGTAAGAAAGAACTGGTATGTAGGTTAAAAAAGTCTCTGTATGGGTTAAAAAAGTCACCAAGGATGTGGTATTAGAAATTTGATACATATATATGGGGACTTGGCTTCACCAGAAGAAAAGCATATCATTATGTGTATTGTACATTAATTGGTGACCGTGTTATTTATTTGGTCTTGTATGTGGATGACATGTTGGTGATTGGAAATAACAAATAAATTATCTAGGAATTGAAGACCCAATTGTCCTCCAAATTCAACATGAAAGATCTTGGTGCTACAAACTATATTTTGGGCATGGAAATTAAACGAGATCAAGAAAAAAGGAAGCTCTAGTTAAACCAAAGGAAGTATGTTGATACAATATTGCATATTTTTAATATGTAGGATAGTAAACCGGTGAAGGTTCCTATTCTTGTTGGTGTAAAGTTATCTGCTGAATAGTGTCCCAAGGCACAAGAAGAGGAAGAGGACATGTCCCGTGTTCCATATGCAAGTGTAGTCGGTAACCTGATGTATGCAATGGTCTGTACTAGACCAGACATTGCACATGCAGTGAGAAGATTGAGCAAGTTTATGTCAAAACCACGGAAGGTTCATTGGACAACAGTGAAGCAAGTTTTTAGTTATTTGCATGGCACTAGTGATTATGGTCTATGCTACCAAGAAAGACTAGGATTAGATAGAGTTTTGGACATCCATGGATTTGTTGATGCATATTGGGCTGAAGATCTGGATCAGAGAATATCTACAAATGGGGATGTATTTAACCTATTTGGAGGTGCAGTTAATTGGATGAGCAAGAGATAGTCTGTAGTGGCACTTTCAACTACAGGGGCATAATACATGGCAGCCGCTCATGCAAGCAAGGAAGCAATTTGGTTACAGAGATTGTGTTCAAGTGTGGAGTTGGTACATAGAGCTATAAGGATAGACTACGATAGCCAAAGTCAAAATTTCTTGGCAAAGAACCCTGCTTATCATTCAACGACAAAGCACATTAATGTTCAATATCATTTTGTGAGGGATATGGTTGAGGAAAAAAAGGTGTTGCTTGTAAAGGTGGATACTTTGAAGAATGTTGCAGATGCATTGACAAAGTTTGTGAGCACTGAGAATTTTTCTTGGTGTGGAGAAAAAATGGGCATTGCAGGATTGGACCAATGACTAAGCTCTCTTGTGCCCCCCTGTGGAAATAAAACAAGTGGGAGAATGTTGGGTATGTGTTATATTCTTTCTATGGGGTTCAGGGTAGTGCCCCGAGGATTTTTTTTTGGACCCTATATTAGGTGAGCAAACCTACCTATGGTTTTGTGCATGGTTTTCACACATGGTTTTGGTCATGATAGTTTTTTGCGCATGGTATTTTGTAGATATGGTCAAGGGAACTATGGTTACATTCTAATCCAGGGTTAATGGATGCTTTGGCATGTATATATATATATATATATATATATATATATATATATATAGTAACATTGAAAGGAATGTGATGAAAAATCAATCTGGTAGTCCCGATTTTGGGATCCAGGGGGAAATCTCTGTGTATATTTGTTTTATGTTTTATTCTCTTGCCATTTTTTATTTCTATTTTTTAGAATTCGTATACAGATAATTTCTGTACGGAGTTGAAACCTACAATAGTTTCATTCTTTTTATGTTCTTCTCTTCTCAAATGTTTCTCTTATGCAATGTGTCATATTCCTAGCTATTTTTACATTGTGATATATTTCTTTTTTATCCGTTAAGTTTCATTTCTTAAACAACTTGGATTGCACCAACATTAATTCATCAAGGCTCATGGGAACTCTAGATAGAATAGTATTGTGATGGGTGACCTATTGGGAAATTTTTAGTTCTTATTATTTTTGTCACTTTCTTTGGTCTTAGTTCTTATTATTTTGTCACTTTCTTTGGTCTCATTCCTCATACTATTCGTATTAGAGTGGGGATGCTCTTGTCTATTTTTTTGCGCATGTCCTAAACAAGGTTAGGGTATAAGGAGCTCGGAATTGAACTATTGCAACCTTGTAAGGCCATCCTCACCGACCCCAACAACCTCACATGGCGAACGAAAATAAATGATAGAGCATTAGATCTTGTCAAATTGTTGCTCGAGGAAGCGCTTACACTACAAAGGAGTGAGATGATGGAAGCCTTTACAATTCTCATTAGATGGTGATAATTTACAAAGATAAGCCACCAAATCTATACCAGGTAAAGTCTAAAGTGAACTATCTTAATACAATTATGGGTCAACCACACAAAACCCTTGCCACCAAAGTCCATTTGCTAGGTCGCACATTGTTAGCATCACAATTAGACCACAAGAATTATAGTGTATCTCTATCCTCAGATATTTGTTCATCACGATTATGGGTCAACCACACAAAACCCTTTCCGTTGAAGTCCATTTGCTATGCCACACAATGTCAACATCACAATTGGCCCACAAGAATTATAGGGTAACTCTATCCTTATATCTAAGGGTCGTCCACAAACCCACAATTATGGGTCAACCACGCAAAACCATTTTCTTCAACAACACTTGGTTTTGGGTCATCCACAAACTCACAATTATTGTCCTATTCATCAAAGGATTCCCCATACGGAACTTTATGCAATGGGGACCATTGCTTCTTAAGGGGGGAGGATTGATATAGGTGGAAAATAATTACTGCAGTTAATAATTATTTTTATATCAATGTTTTTTAAAATCATGGATGATGCATGATTTCAAGATAATATTAAAGTGAGAATCTATGTGCATGATGATTTAAATTTTACCATTGTAATTATAATACTCACACTCGGTATTTACTAATGGTATTTTAATTTATCATATTTACCCATGGTATCTTAATTTATTGTATTTTCCCATGATATTCACCCATGGATTTTGTAAACCATGGTATTTGAAATGTAATGAGAGGCATGGATCTCGGTGAAAGATCCCCCTAAAAAGTATAAATATGGGACTTCACTGTGGAGTAAAGAAATATTTTTGTCCTAATGTAGTCTTATGCTATATTTCGTATTCAATAAAAATAGTTTTGTTCCTTTTATGTTGTTCTCTTATGAAATATTTCTCTTACATATTGTCATATTCCTAGCTATTTTTACATTGTGATATATTCCTTTTTTATCCGTTAAGTTTAATTTTTTAAACAACTTGGATTGTACCAACATTAATGTATTAGGGCTCATGAGAATTCTACTATTAAGCATGCTTGGGCTAGAATATTATTGTGATGGGTGACTTGTTGGGAAATTTTTAGTTCTTATTATTTTGTCACTTTCTTTGGTCTCATTCCTCAGACCTTCTGAATCAAGTCGTGTTTGGGAGTCCCTACATGTACATGAAAGATGAAATATTCATATGAAAAGCCAACCAATATTGACTCATCAAGGATGGAAAATTGTTCATCATCAATGCGCACAAAGGCAAGTCAAAAATTTCACTAGTAAGTGCCAACGAAGCCAAGAAATTGATCAGTTCCAACAAGAAGTATGTTTTATTATTTTTAAGAGAAATCCAGTCTATAGAAGAGTTAGTAAGAGGCAAGCCATCCTTGGAGGGGTGTACTAATAAACATAAATAAAAATTGGAGTTGTTACAGGCATACAGGGATACCACCTACGAAGGAAGTGGAGCATGAGATCTAATTATTGTCAGGCTCCCCATTGCCAAATATTGGGTTGTATAGGAAGTCTATTATAGAAGCAAGTGAGGTGAAGAAGCAATTGCAGAATTTATTGGAACAGGGTATCATTTGACCAAGTACATCACCATTAGGGTCACCCATCATCATTCTACCAAAGAAGGATGGGACTTGGCAGATGTGTATAGATTAGAGGGCGTTGAACAAAATCATGCTGAAGAACAGATACCCCCTACCTAGGATGGATGATCTATTGGATTAGTTCGCCAAACTGGACTTAAATTTTGAATATCACAAGGTTCAAGTCAAAGAAGACAATACATGGAACACTTCCTTCAAAACTAGGAAAGGTTTGTATGAGTGGTTAGTCATGCCATTTGGCCTATGTAATGCACCAACCACGTTTATGAGAATAATGAATGTTGTACTATTCCCTTTTATAGATTCATTCATTATTGTCTATTTCAATGATATACTGGTATACAGTGCTACTTGGGAGGATCACATCTCACATTTGACATAGGTGTTGGAAACAATAAAGAAGCACAAGTTGTTAGAAAATATCAAGAAGTGTGAGTTTGCACGATAGTCTTTGGTGTATCTAGGGTATGTGATAGGTGGAGGAGAGCTAAATATAGATCCTGCCAAGATGGAGGCCATCATGAAATGGTCAACACCTACTAATGTCTTTGAATTTAGGAGTTTCATTGGGGTATCACAATACCTAAGGAAATTCATAGCCTCATTTTTAGCAGTAGTATAACTACTCCCTTCCATAACAACAAGTGGCAAGAGTTTCTAGTGGGGAAAGGGTCAGCAGAGTGATTTCGAGGAGCTAAAGAAGAAAATCAGTCAAGCACCATTTTTGGCATTACCAAACCTGCAAAAACCCTTTGAAGTGGAGACATATGCGAGTGGGTATGCTATGGGAGCGGTCTTGATGCAGGGAGGAAGGCCTATATGCTACCTTTCTAAAGTATTTCATGGGGCAGTTCTTAACTACCCTACCTACAACAAGGAGCTCTATGCCCTGGTTCAAGTAGTGAAGAAATGGAAGCACTATTTGATGGGAAGGAGACAAAAATCCACACAGATCACCAAAAACTACAGTACTTTCAAGCCCATAGTAAGCTACAACAGACAGAGTATTACAAGTGAATTGGGTTTCTACAACAATCTCATTTCATAATTAAGTACAAGAAGGGAAGCACAAACAAGTTGGTTGACATGATTTCAAGGCCACCCACATCAAAGATCAAAGATTTGGGGAATCTTATGAACATGGATCCATTCACCCATGCTACATACAAAGAGGCATATTTAGAGGATGCAGACTTAAAGAAGGTGTATCAATAGTTGAATATTTAGAGTCATGTGCATGATCATGACAAAATCATTGAATACCGTCTCCAGGATGCGTTACTCTACATGATGGATAAGCTATGTGTTCCTAAAGGTGAGCGATTGCAGTTGATTAAAGAGGCTCACATCTCAAAGGTTACAAGGCACTTTGGTGTAAGGAAGACCGCGACCAACTTGCAGAGGTTATAAGGGTAGGTATTTAGTTTCATAATAGGATGCATTCTTTGTTATACCACCGAGCCTAGCAGCTAGAAACATGGTCTATATCATCCATTACCTGTACCCACTCCTCCTTGGGAAATAATTTCCATGGAATTTGTAGGAGGTTTACCAACAACCAAGAAGAGACATGACTACCTATTTGTGGTAGTTGATAGGCTCAACAAGATGTGTGTTTCGATACCCTGTAAAAATACCATCAACAAGCAAGAAGTAGCCAACTTTTTCTTTGGACAAGTCTAGGTGCACTTTGGGATACCAAGGAGCATCATTTCAGACAAGGATATAAAATTACTTAATTCATTTTGGACTACACTGTAAAAGAAGATGAACATGAAGTTGAAGAGATCTACAACATTCCATCCAAAAATAGATGGACAAACCAAATTAGTCAACAAGACTTTGATGTAGCTTCTAAGGGGATACAACCAGAAGAATCTGAATACCTAGGATGAAAATCTACTATATATACAACATTCTTAAAATAGACTAGTCCACACTTCTATAAGAAAGTCCCCATTTGAAACTTGTTTTGGATATTTTATTCCTTCACCTTTGGAAATTGCATATCAACAACAAGGAGGAGTGAGGGAAATTGTTATAGGAGATGGCTTGAGGCTACAAAATTTATAGAGAAGATCAATCAGATCCATCTACAGGTACAAGAGACACTGTAGAAGTCATAAGAAAAGTATAAGGCTAAGCATGATCAACATAGAACAAAGAAATCGTTCAATGTGGGAGACAAAGTATGGCTATAGTTGAACAAGGAGAGGTTGTAGGGGCCTGATAAGAAAATCAAGGCTTTGAGGTATGATCCCTTTGAGATAATGGAAAAGCTGGGTGATAATTCCTATCGACTTATTTTACCACTGTATATGCATATTTACTTTGTTGTGAATGTAGATAATTTGGAACTCTATGAGACTTTAATGCTAGGTCAGGAAGAGGAAGGAGTCCTACCTTCTGTGGAGGATTTGGTACCAGATTATCAAGCAGAGTTGACAAAAGATACAATTTTACAGAAGAGGTCCAAAACTACAAGACAGGGGCAACATGATCTTTGGTAGATTGGGTTGAAATGACAACTTTTAGGAAAAGTTAAATAGTACACTAGAGAGAAGTTGGAGGAAAAATCTCCTCACCTCATTCAATAGAATCTTTTGGGGGCCAAAAGCCTCCCTAAGTGGGGAGGTGTGATATGGATTGGATCATTATATTGTTTTTCATCCATTTCGATGCATTAAGAGAGGAAAAATTGGAGGAATGGATTCGCAGGAATGCTTTTACTCGCAGGACCCAATTTGGAAAAATGGGGTCTGAAACCTTCTTGGAACATTTCGAGGCATCAAATGACATTTTTTGGGGGTTAAAATTTTTCAATTTATCATGACACATTTTCATGGTATGGTATCTTTGAGATACTGGAAAATGTGGGTGATAATTTTTATCAACTCAATTTACCATCATATATATATGCATTTACTCAGTTGTGAATGTAGAGAATTTTAAGATCTTTGAGCCTTCCATGCTAGATCAGAAAGAGGAACAACTCCTACCTTTTGTGAAGGATTTGGCACCAGATGCCTAGGCAGAGTTGACAAAAGATACAGTTTTACATAAGAGGTTCAAAACTACACTACAGGGGCATCATGACCTTTGGCAAACTAGGTTGAAATGAAAACTTCCAGGAAAATCTAAATGGTATACCAGAGAGAAGGTGGAGGAAAAAATTCCTCACCTCATTCAGTAGAAGCGTTTGGGGACAAAAATCCTCCCAAAATAGGGAGGTGTGATCTAGATTGGATCATATTATTTATTATCCATCTCGATGCATTCAAAGTGGAAAAATTGGAGGAATCAACTCATGGGATTGTTTTTACCGACAAGATCCAATTTCACAAAATGGGTTCTGAAACCTTTTAGGAGTGTTTTGAGGCATCAAATGACATTTTTTGGAGGGTAAAAATTTGCCTCTTTGGTACCACACCTTTTTGTGTTATTCTACGCACATAGATCTTTCCAATAACGTAAGATGCACGCCAGTCAGAGTCTGTATGTGAAAGTTATGCCACTCAGAAGTTGACCTTCCTATTTTGACACCCATAATTCGGGAGGATGTCGCATCAACCCTCATCATTCATGGAAAAGGGGCTAGCCATGTGATTATGATTTAAAAGACTCTATATGAGTCTATATTATAAAATTTGTTAAGAGTTAAGGTAGTTAAACTTAACCACTAGTAGGCTATGAGGTTGTGTTATAATTGTGCCACTAGGAGGAAGAGAAATTCCATTCTTTCAAGTGCATTTGTTCCATAGCTAAGAAAAAATGGCCAAGATGGATAAGAGGTAAAGAACATAGATAGGATTTGTGCACTGTAGCATCCCATGGGCCACAGGCCATACTTCTTTGTACTTGCAGATATATTTCTAGATAGAGAAAGAGAGCGGAGAAACCTCACCTTCCAGCTGAGTTTTCTCTCGAAAGGGTTTCCCAGAGCATATCTTGTGTTTTGTGTGCGTGAGAGATTTTATTTTTTCATTCTCTATTTTCTACATAATTTTCATTCACATGCATGCACTATTAACTATAGATCTATAGATTGATAAATCTAATAAAACTATAATAATGTAAAATTTCATATTTTTAATATAATATTATCAGTTTTGTTGTGATGAACTGTCTAGTGGAATATCCACAACAGTTTGCAGATCATATTGGTATTAGAGCAAGTTTATTTGGGTATTTTGTGGATATTTGCAGGGGATCTATATCAGTGGGGCTAAAAATTGTAAAACCCTAATCATGGCTGATGAATATGTGAATGATCGTCGTGATCTTGTAAAGGTGAGGTTTTCGTGGCTCAAACAACAAGTCATGTATATAAATCACAATGCAAACCTCCTCATGATGGCCCTAAGCAATAAGCTTGGTATATTTGGAGAAGATGGGGGTTCAAATGTAGAGGACAAATCAAAAGGGGGATCAGGAGATTGGGAAGAAATGAAGAACCAACTAAAGAAATAACCTAGAAAATATCAATGTAGTTCGAGTGTCGTGAACCAATCATAGTCCCTGTTTAAAATGGAAGTGAAAGTTGATATCAAAACATACCATGGAAATATTGATGCTATGAAGATGAATCATTGGTTGCAGTAATTGGAAGTTTATTTCAACATCCATCGAATTGAGGAAGGAAAAAATATTTCATTTGCACAACTGAAATTAGAGGGCCATGCATTGACTTGGTTGGAGAGCCACACATAGACCTTGAGGTTGGAGGGAGAGCCTCCATTGGCTAAGTGGTAGGACTTCAAAACCCTCATTAAGTCACATTTTTACCATATACGGTACGTAGAGGACCAGTAATTCCAATTGCACTACTTTAGGAAAACGTAAAGGCCAAAGAGTGCAAGAGTAAACCACAGAGTTTAGAAAGATGGCCATAATATTGGGTATCTCCCTAAAGAACCCAAATCTACTCCTCAAGTATTTGAGTGGTTTGTATTTCCATTTGCATGAGAAAGTGATTTTGTTCAAGCCCAAATCAGTGAACGAGGCATGTGTATATGCATAATACCTGGAGAGCATAGGCATGGAAAGAGATAAATCAAGTGGATTGAAGTAGAATGAGAAGCAAGATGCTTCTAAGTAGGGGAAGAAGAAGAAAAAAAGAGGAAAAGATAAAAAAAAAATAGCCACAACACACCATTTCAAAAATCCCAACAACCACTACAATATTGATGGCCATATAGAGGAGAAGAAGTTTCATCTAGAGATGAAGTTGAAGAACAAAAAAAAGATAATATGAACAAGAATCTCATGGCCACTGATTTGAGCAACCAAGATGAAAGCAGCTCAGATGTGGATGAGAATATTATATGTACATTAGTCCAGAAGGAAGTGAATTTGAGTAGCCTTCAGCGACATGAAGAGAAAGAAATGAACAAATGTTTCCATATAAAGATACAAGTCAAGAAGACCAAGATTGATGCTTTGTTTGACTCAGGATTGTAGGTGAATCTCATTGTAGTAGAGTTGGTTGATAAGTTGGGGCTAGAATTTCATGATCATCCAAACCTATATCCACTGGGATGGGTAAACAAGGATGCAAAGTTGAAGGTAACAAAATAGTGCAAAATTAGATTTTTTATTAGTGCTGATTTTATTGATGAAGTAGAACTAGATATGGTTCCCCTTGATGTATGTGGATTCATGTTGGGAGTCCCTACTGTTTGGTCAATTTAGTGTATTCTAAATTTCTATTTAAAATGTCAATCCGGGATTCGTAAACTGACAAAGTGAAGTGTACTATATGTACTAGATAACCATTTCCTTAGTCTTTTGTCATTTTTGAGTTTTTTAGTTTGTTTTTTTTGAATTTATCTTTTCCTAATATGTAATGGCGAAAATGAAAGTTAAGTGTGGATGGTGATGGTGATTTCTACAGTGATTTCCCCAAACTTAAAAGTGATCAAAGAGAAAGCTTTAAAACAACTGTAATGAAATCAATTCTTAAGAGGAATTAAATGTGTCAAACAGTGAACTAATGACAATGGCCCAGTATCCTTGCTGCTGAATGAAAAGAAAGTAAAAACTGAACTTAAAGCAACTCAAATTAAAAGCAAAGCAGCTAATTCACACTACTTCAACTCTTCAGATCCTTTACCCTTCAGCTCAATCTACCTTGTGGGAAGCAATCATGAACAAGTCAAGTAATATGATATCTAAATGGCAAGAAATTAAATTGCATAAAAGAAACTAATCACACTACTTCAACTCTTCAGATCCTTTACCCTTCAGCTCAATCTACCTTATGGGAAGCAATCATGAATAAGTCTAAGCAATATGATAACTAAGTGGCAAGAAATTAAACTGCATAAAGGAAACTAATCACACTACTTCAACTCTTCAGATCCTTTACCCTTCAGCTCAATCTACCTTGTGGGAAGCAATCATGAACAAGTTTAAGCAATATGATAACTAAATCACACTACAATAAATAATATTCTGATTCCTTACTAATAGAGTCACTTGACTATAGAAAGAAACCATAAACAAATGAGTAGTATGATGTCTAAGTAGCAGAAAAAGAAATAAGCAAATCACAACTTGAAAAAGGATAGTGCTGGAATTAAACTTCAGAAAATGGAAATTAGTAGGAAGGACAAGATGATCTCATATGTCAATAGTTATCAAAAAGATGAAAATTTGCCTGGGCTGCCTAAGAAAACCTGCAGAAAAACGTTGATCAGCTGACAACTATAAGAAAACAAAAGTGAAAATATAAACAGCAGTGAATTAAAAACATCAAAACAACATGTTATATACAAGCTAGTAATTATAAAAACAGAAACATAATAAAATCAAATGACAACTATACAGGGCTTTAGTGCGTAGGGGCCCTTTGCCACCTCAGCCAGTCAACGAACAGTCACGAGAATGAGCTCAAGAAAGTAGTCTTCTCATGTATTAAAGCAGCAGCAACATATAAAACAGAGTACAGTGGGGTGACAATATAAAACAGTTCAAAAATTACATTCCAAAAGCTTCTTTACAGCGTTCATCAACGCATTATTTATAATGAAAAGTGCTGAACTGACTAACTGAATCCTATGCTATTAACTGCGTTGCTAAAGACACGTAGATCTCCTCAGCCGAGATCTAGTGTAACTGTCATCATGCCTATTAAATCTTCAGAGTGGTAGCTGTTGGATTCAGGTTACGGGGATGATCTCCAGGTGTGCCGATGTCTCCGTGGGCTGAGGACTGGGCCACGTAAACTCTCACGTGCTCCAAATAGAGACGTGCCACCGCTAAATACCTTGGTTGGCTTTGCCTTTGACCCTCGTTGACCATGACCTTCTATGGATGATTTGGCAGATTTGAAGGGACACGTTCCATGTACCCGTCACCTGTAGCTTGCCCATGTGTCTCGTTTCTTCATAGGACACTTGTAGCATAGCTTTTAACAAAATAGCTGTGGAATCCTGTGCTGGCTGCGGAAACCTGTGCTGGCTGCGGAAACTGACAAGTTTCCGCAGCTGCCTGAACAAAAATCTAAACCAAACAACAGTCATAAGCATAGTTAGAAAACCATGTCAAAAGCTCTTTTTAGACTATAATGCAATGATTTAACAACTTGATGGATGAAGTAAGTGGGAAAAAGAAGGCTGAGAGGGTGTATAGGAAGATGCAGGTTTGAGGCTCAACATACCCCCACTGTGAAGGTGTTGCATGTCCTCATGCAACCAAAATTTAGTTATTTCCATCTAATCCATATGCTCTAAGGCTTCTGCTAGGACATCTAGCCCTCTTTTCTTCTTCTTTGATGCTAACATCATCCTTGGTTTCCTGACTAGACATTTGAACTTGAGATTAATCAATGCTCTGCTTAACTTTTTGCACTTCTTCTTCAGTTTCCTGTTTTTCTTTTGCCACAGTCCTAAATGGAGCATAGTGTTATCATGGACAATCTTGTCTACTTTACTCTGCTCTTTGAGTGCTTCATTTTCCTGTTTGATATGCCTATTTAGGACTTCTAGTTCAAATACTTCCTGTTTCAAAGACTGAACTTGTGCATCTAGTGGCAGAGTGGTACTTGGTCCTGCAGCTGATTGTTCTAAGGACTCCAGGTAGTTATATGCCTCTTGTTGATTAGGATCTACCTCAGGTGTCTTTCTTGGACTAGGCTCAAAATCTGGTGGAGGAGGAGGACTGTTCTCTCTTTCCGGCCGAAAGGGGCTTTCATCATGTGGAGGAATTGATTCAATGTTTGGCTGGGCTGGAGATTTCTCAATTGTCTCTTCACCTAAATCAATAAAGTGAGACTATTTTTCTTGGGTTTTATTCACTTTTCCTTTTAGCCTAGTGCTCCTCCTTAAGTATGGACTAGTACTCTTCTCTTGTGCACTCTGTTTTCCTTTTTCCTTTTTCTTTGCTATAGCAGCAGCTTGAAGATGTACTAATCTTTCTGATAGAGGTTGATAATCCTCCTCTATGGATTGTTCAGGGGATGGATAGACTTCTTGAATGGTTCTTTTGCCTTTTTCTTTCTTCTGTTTCTTATTTTTAGCTCTATCTTCTTCTTCTTTTTGGGCAGTTTCTTGAATTTCTATTGTAGGGGAGTCTTGGAGTGTAATGTTCTTTTCTTTCCTCCTACTTTTCCTTGGAATCTTTGGTGGACTGCTTCCAGAGGCCTTAGACGACTCTTGGAAGTAGTTTCTTGTCAGAAATTGCTCCCAAGTATCCTTAGTTTTCTTTAACTGGTCCTCAATAAGAATTTTTATGAATCCATGATGGTAGAGATGAGATTCAATGTTGCCTATGTGTTTTTGAACTGTAAAACTCATCTTTTTCAAACTCAATAACAGAAAATGAGGCAAATTAAGAGTGTGACCCTCTAAGAAATTCATCATAAGTCTAGCATGATACATATACATAGAACCAAAACGGCCTTCACATGTGATAAATTTCTGGATGACTAACAGTAGACTAGACCATTCCTCTTTTAGTGCATGAACAGGGATGCCTCTTGTAAATACGGAGGTATCCATACCTTGGTTTTGTAGCATGATTCTCCATATTTGATCGTCCACACTTCTATTTTTAAACCACCTTTCACCTTCTTGAGGTAGGCCTGTGGCAGCTGCTACTGTGGCCTCAGTCACTGTAAACTTTAAGTCTCCAATCTCCACTGTTTGTCCATCAAAAGACAGCGCAAAAGCTTTGGTCAACTCCTTGTTATGCCCTTTAAACTTTTGGATAAATCGTAGCCATCTGGCTTTCTTCAGCAATTCCTTAGTTTGAGGATAACCCTCCAAGTATTTCGGTCCTTCTGGCTCGGCTCTCAGTAATTTTCCCATCTGCTGTTTTAAATTCCAACTGAGAGTTCTTTTGCGTGTGAGGGTTCAGAAAAAAAACGGCTCTGTTACAGGGTTTAGGATAAACTGTAGTGACTGCAGTCGGGGTTTTAGGATGACTGTAGTGATTGCAGTCGGAAATGGAGAACAAACTGTAGTGGCAGTACCCAAATTACCAGAGGAACAGAGGGTGAGCAGCAGTGAGCAAGTTCAAAATAAAATGCGGATGCATGCGAGAGGTATGGTATTAGTGGAGTGGTAAACGAATGGAATCGGATTGATGACTGTGTATGGAATTTTTACACGTCTCAATAGACGGTTGCGAAAATTATGGCTAAGAAGAACCGTAACACAATAGGTCACGTCTCAAGAGTACGGGTAATAAATAGAAGTGCAATCAGTCTTGAGTTTAAACTCGGAATAATCATGAGACCGTTGGAGAAATGAATGCAAGGTGTGTGGAGTGATATCGTGGAATAGGAGTGGTAGTGGAGCTATCGTATCAAATCATTGCACATAGTAGAACTTGTTATGGTTTGATAACTATGCATAATTATGACTTGAATTGTTATTTGATAAAGATTTTTGATCATACCTTTGGAAACTTTGTCAATTTTTCCTCAAGGCTTCTAACCCATTGCTCTTTTTTGATGTCTTGGAGATGCCCCATGTCTTTAGCTCAATTACACCTGCATTTCATGATTATGGCACTAACAGTTGACTGTAAATTTGAAAACAGAGTGATGCTGGCTGCGGAAATCATTTCTGGCTGCGGAAACTGCTTCTGGCTGCAGAAACGGTGTCCAGCTGCGGAAACTAAGACAACACCCCCTTAACTGCATAAAGATAGTTAGAGAAGAACTAACTGAATGAAAATAGTCCTGGACTTTTATTGATGAAGTGAAATGGAATGTGGAATGAAATGAAAATGAAGTGGAGTGAAGTGAAATGGAAATGAGAGTGAGATGGAGGTGAAGTGAGATGGAAAATGAAATGGAGTGAAGATGGAAAGAGAAGGAGAGGAGATTTTTTTTTTTGGAAAATATAGAGTGTCAGGTGTCCCTGATTTTCACTCTACATTTTCTGTATAAGACTGCCAATCTATGATTGGTTTTCAAGCTTATACGATATTTTATTTTATTTTATTTTATTTTTTATTTTTATTTTGCTGAAAGAAACAAAGACTAGGCTGATGGGGGAGAAGGATTCTTCTCCACCAGCCTTATTGCAGAATTCTCCTGGAACATTTTGACAAATTCCTCTTTTGAGAGTGGCTTATGATAAATTTTCAATCGGTGGCCATTCACAATGAGAGGAGTTTGAAATTCATCAATAGTCTTGATTCTTACCGCTCCATTGTTAAAGACTTTGTCAATCTCATATGGCCCAAGCCAATGAGTCTGAAATTTTCCTTTGAAGTCTTTAAACTTGGAATCAAACAGTAACGCCCAATCTCCTTCTTGAAACTTTCTCTCTTTGATGTATCTGTCATGCCACTTAGCTCTTTGATGTTGAACTAGATCAGTCCTTAAAATTGCATCTTGTCTGATCTCATCTAGCTCATTCAGCTGCTCCATTCTGTGCTTTTGGGCTTCTGATAGATTCATCCCCAATTGGACTGCCATCTTGAAAGTCTTGATTTGAAACTCAATGGGGAGCAGGACCTCCTTCCCATAAACAAGTTCATAGGGAGAATGTCCTATTGTATTCCTCCATGTAGTTATGTAGGCCCATAAGGCTTCAGGAAGCCTTTCTACCCAATCTTTTCTGTGTAGATGAATAGTTTTGGTGATGATGCTTTCAAGAACTTTGTTTGTAGATTCCACTTGGCCATTTGCTTGCGGATGGTAAGGAGTAGATTTTCTATGCTTGATTTTATATTCTTCCATCAGCTTCTCCATCAAGTTAGATGTAAATTGACTTCCCTGATCTGTCACAATTTCTCTTGGGACACCAAAACAAGTAAAAATATCCTCAAAAAGAAATTGAACAACTGAATTTTCAGTGGCAGAAGGCAATGCTTTGGCTTCTACCCATTTAGTGACATAATCAGTGCATACCAATATATATTTCTTTTGTTTAGATGGTGGATTAATGGGTCCAATGAAATCTAAAGCCCATTTTTCAAAGGGTTCGATGAGTACCTGTGGTTGTAATGGCATTTCATTTGAAAGAGTCAGTCTCCCAACTCTTTGGCAGCTGTCACACCTTCTGACATATTGTTTTGCATCTTTGAAAAGGGAAGGCCAATAATATCCTAAAGAAAGGATTTTATAGGCCGTCCTTTTGTCAGCAAAGTGTCCACCGCATGGTTCATCATGACATGCCTTGAGGATGTCAGGCATTTCATCTTCCCGAACACATCTTCTGATCACACAATCTAGCCCTGTTTTAAACAATTCATTAGAAATCCATGAATAACTTGAGCTCTCCTGAATAATTTTCCTTTTTTCACCAGGAAATAGATGTGGAGGTAGCTTCCCTGTAACCAAGTAGTTAGCAATATCTGCATACCAAGGAGTCTTAGTAGTTACTGCAAATAAATATTCATCTGGAAACTTATCCTCTACAGGAGAATCTTCGTTAGTATTTTGGATTCTAGACAAGAAATCAGCTACTGTATTTTGTTTCCCTGGTCTATCCAACACAGTAATATTGAATTCTTGTAAAAGTAAGAGCCATCTTGCAACTCTGCCATTAGTAACAGGTGTATTCATAAGATGTCTAATTGCAGAATGATCAGTATGGACAAAAGTTTCATAGCCGGTTATATAATGTCTAAACTTATTGATTGCATGAACAACAGCTAAGAACTCTTTCTCAGTCACAGTATAGTTTAACTCAGTGGGAGTCAAATTTTTACTGGTGTAGTAAATGGCATAAGGAACTAAATCCTTTTGTCCTAACACAGCTCCTAGAGCTGTATCTGAAGCATCTGTGGAAATATGGAAAGGAAGTTTCCAATTTGGACCTCTCAAAATGGGTGCTTCAGATATTCTTGTTTTCAAAGTTTCAAATGCAGATTGACAATAAGGATTCCATTTGAATTCACAATCTTTTGTAAGTAATTTGAAGAGTGGAGATGCTATTTTGGTGAAGTTTTCAATAAATCTTCTATAGTATCCAGTAAATCCAAGAAAACTTCTAACATATTTTTGACAATTTGGAATAGGCAACTTGGAGATGACTTCAACTTTTGATCTATCAACTTTAGTCCCATCTCCTAAAATATGATGTCCTAAAACAATCCCTTCAGTAAACATCATAAAGCATTTTTCATGACTTAATGATAGGTTTGTTTCTTTACATCTTATAAGGACTTTTTCCAAATTCTCTAATGCCTCTTCAAACGAATTACCATAAACTGTAAAATCATCCATATACACCTCTACACAATCATGGATTAGATCAGAAAATATTCCTAGTACTGCCCTTTGAAATGTTGTGGGTGCATTGCATAATCCAAAAGGAAGTACTCGATAAACAAAAGTTCCCCATGGACAGGTAAATGTGGTCTTGTCCTGATCTTCAGGTGCTACCTGAATCTGATTGTAACCACTAAAACCATCCAAAAATTAAAAATACTTTTTGCCTGCTAAAGTATCTAATACCTGATCGATAAAGGGTAAAGGAAAGTGATCCTTCAAAGTTTCTTTGTTCAATTCCCTGTAATCAATGCATACTCTCCATTTACCATTCTTTTTAGGTACTATAACCAAAGGAGAAACCCATCGGCTATTTGAAATTGGATAAATGAAGTTCACATTAAGTAACTTTTGGAGCTCTTCTTTCACTATCTCCCTAAGGTTTGGATTCATCCTTCTCTGAGGTTGTCTGATTGGTCTACTGTTTTCCTCAATATAGATGTGATGAATGCAAGTCTTAGGGTCAATACCTTTCATATCGGTATACTCCCATGCAAATGCAGTAGAATGTTTTTGCAATATTTTGGTTAGTTCTTCCTGTTGTGATCTTCCCAAATTTTTGTTGATATTCAATGTTTTTCCTGGAAAGATCTCAATGGCGGAACTACCAAATTCTTCCATGGAGAAAAGAGACATTTGTCTAGATGATAGATACTCAATGTCAGAATATAACTGAAATTATGTGTGGTCATACTCTGAAGATGTTTCAAAATTTTCTAATGTGTTCAGAATTTGACTATCTTCACTAACTTCAGAAATGGTAAAGACAGGTTGTATAGTATCTTCATCATCAATCCATTCATTATCTCCTATTTCTGTGATTGCTTTTGCTGGAGGATACAGATTGAATTTCTTTGTCGAGTTACCATAAGAAATATACATATCCCCAGACCTACAACTGATGAAAGCATCGGCTATGGCTAGCCAAGGTCTTCCTAAAATGAGAGGATGTCCTCCTAAATTACTCTTGGGAGTTAAAATCATGAAATCCACTGGATATTCCCAAGAGTCTAAGGAGACTGAAATGTCTTCTAATACACCATCTGATTTAATAATTGATCGATCTGCAAGTTGCAGTAAAGTAGGTGTAAAGAGAAGATTAGGAAGTTTCAGCTGTTCCATAGTCTGTCTACTCATAATGTTGATAGCAGCCCCTAAATCAATCAAAGTGTTTGGAATTTCAACCCCATTGATATGTGTTTTGACAATTGGACTACCAGGATCTACATACTTCTGCATAGTAATTTTTCCCATCATGATGTCTGCAATTTTCCTTACCAGGTGGATTCTTCTTGTGTCTCTAGGTTTCCTTCCTAGTCTTTTAAGACTCAACTCCTTTATTGTTTTTGCTAGAATATGAATCTCTTTAATGGCTTGTAACAAGGGAATCTTGATACAGACATTCTTCAATTCATCTAGAAAATCATAGTCAGGCAACAAGATTTGTTTTTCCACCCCTTTGTCAATTTGTAATCTTTCAGAAAAAGGAGGTGTGGATGAAGATACAGGTTGCTCAACTATAGGAGTTGTAGGGGTTAGTTCTTCTTTTCTTTCTGAATGTTTGGGTTTTGAAAAGATGCTTCAGAACCCTTATTTTCTTCAAGAGATTCTTCCTCAGAAATGCTTTGATTTTGGGCATCTATAAAAGGTTTATCTAGAACTCTACCAGATCTAAGTTGTACATCATTGAGAGGAACAATCATATAGGCAGGAAATTATTGACCTTCTATCATGTAAGCATTTTGAGGGTTTTTATTATTGGGGTTTGGCAATGGCTGAGAAGGAAGTTGATTTGACTTTTGTTGGAATGGAAGCAAGAGTTGAGAATTTGGATTTTTTTGAGAAGGTTGTTGTTGTTGAAATGGCAATGATAGTTGTGGGTTTTGATTTGGAAGTTGTGGAGCCTGTTGATTTTGAAAAGATGGAGGATATTGATAAAATTGAGCAAATCTCCCATAAGGATTTTGCATACCTTGTACCCATGATTGAAAAGGATTTTGAGGTTGGGACCAAGGTTGTTGCCAAGGATTCCAATTTGGTGAGGGTTGAAAGTTCATAGAGTTGTTAAACCCTTGATTTTGTTGCCCCTGCCAAGGTCTCCTTGCAACAAAACAGAGAGACTCAATTGTATTTGGATCTTCTTGAAAGACAACTTTGAGCCCAGGAATTGAAGGACAATCCTTGGTCTCATGATTCTCTGAACAGATCACACATGTTTCTACAACTTTTGCATCCAAGGGACATTCCCTGAGAGCATGTTTTTTTCTACATTTTGGGCAAAAGATGGCTAAAGCTTCAGCTTCTGCTTTCTGCTTATTGTGGATCTTAAGAGTGTCTAGTTGCTCACTAAGACTCCCTAAGATATCAGTTTTGAATTCATCAAGCATATTGCCAATCTCAGCCCTACTTACTGATCCAGTTGCAGATTTGTTTGCTCTGATGAGAGAAGGATCTCTAGGCCCTTTTCCAGTTTTAGATTTTCCTCTTGAGAGATGGACACATAGTTTTGCTATGTCATGAAGTGGAAGTTGAGATATGTCTCCTTTTTCCGTCATGTTCAAAATATCTATCCATTCATCTCTAATGGCTTTTAATAGAAGGGCTTTCAAGGTTTCCTCATCTAAATTACTCATCTTTGCTCTTTTCAGATTGTATTGGAATCTTTCAAGTAAATCCTCCAAGTTTTCATCTTCTTTTTGTACCATTTTGAATACTTCATCCTTGTGGTTGGTAGGCATACAATAATCCATGTATCTATCCAAGAATGTTTGTTTCATATCATTCCAAGTCCTAATGGATTGAGTGAGTAATCCCATGAACCATTTCAAAGCAGCTCCTTTCAATGTTGAAGGAAACAATTTGAGTTTTTGAGAGTCTTCCAGATAATCATAGGTTCGACACACGACCTCAAACTCAAATAGAAATGTTTCAGGATCTTCATTTCTTAACCCATGAAAGTTTGGGAGGACAGATGGTGAAATATTTTTCATTGTTGCTCGAGAATCCTCATCGACTATAGGGAATCCAAATGAGTTATCTCCATCTCTATTTCCCCCATTGTTACCTCTACCTCCTCCTCCTCCTCTACCTCTACCTCTACCAAATCCGTTAACTCCCTCTTCTGTCATGGTAGTTTTCTCAGAGATTTCAGAGTCCTCTGGTTCTTCTAATAATGGCGAACAAGGAGGAATTTCTCCCTCTTCTTCCTCAGGTGATTCTACTTCTTCAATTACAATGTGTCTCCCTGTAGAAGAAAAGAAAGAATCTTTTCCTAATTCAGATTCAATGGATGGTGAGGAAGAGTCTCCTAACTCAACTACTGTCTCTTGAATTCTAGGAATCCTAGGGCTAGGAGTGTAGGTTGGAGATAATGGAGGTGTCTCTTGTCTATTCCCTGAGGTAGAAGGAGTTGTAAAAATCGAACTCTTGGCTCTAGCTAAAAACCTTCCCCTAGAATCTCTTGCTCTATGCATGTCATTTTTATTTTTCTTCAAGTCGGGCTAATAATTCTCTTTCTAATCTTCCAGGTCACTCTAGGTGCAAGAAGAGAGCATACACAAGAAACTATTAAACCAATAACTTTCTCTTTTCTGATCCTCCAGATCACACTAAGTGCAAGAGGAGAGCATACTTTGAGAGGTTATCAATTTTCCTTCCTTGAAATTTTCTTGTTTTTTTTTTTTTTAAGAAATTGGCTACCTAATTTCACTTCCCCGAAAACGGTGCCAAAATGTTTGGTCAATTTAGTGTATTCTAAATTGCTATTTAAAATGTCAATCCAGGATTCGTAAACTGACGAAGTGAAGTGTACTATATGTACTAGATAACCATTTCCTTAGTCTTTTGTAGTTTTTGAGTTTTTTAGTTTGTTTTTTTTGAATTTATCTTTTCCTAATATGTGATGGCGAAAATGAAAGTTAAGTGTGGATGGTGATGGTGATTTCTACAGTGATTTCCCCAAACTTAAAAGTGATCAAAGAGAAAGCTTTAAAACAATTGTAATGAAATCAATTCTTAAGAGGAAGTAAATGTGTCAAACAGTGAACTAATGACAATGGCCCAGTATCCTTGCTGCTAAATGAAAAGAAAGTAAAAATTGAACTTAAAGCAACTCAAATTAAAAGCAAAGCGGCTAATTCACACTACTTCAACTCTTCAG
Organism: Pinus tabuliformis; assembly: GCA_031772625.1. Lineage (NCBI taxonomy): Eukaryota > Viridiplantae > Streptophyta > Pinopsida > Pinales > Pinaceae > Pinus > Pinus tabuliformis. The sequence goes on from CM062814.1 coordinate 720,752,763, forward strand.
ATCCTTTACCCTTCAGCTCAATCTACCTTGTGGGAAACAATCATGAACAAGTCAAGTAATATGATATCTAAATGGCAAGAAATTAAATTGCATAAAAGAAACTAATCACACTACTTCAACTCTTCAGATCCTTTAACCTTTAGCTCAATCTACCTTATGGGAAGCAATCATGAATAAGTCTAAGAAATATGATAACTAAGTGGCAAGAAATTAAACTGCATAAAGGAAACTAATCACACTACTTCAACTCTTCAGATCCTTTACCCTTCAGCTCAATCTACCTTGTGGGAAGCAATCATGAACAAGTTTAAGCAATATGATAACTAAATCACACTACAATAAATAATATTCTGATTCCTTACTAATAGAGTCACTTGACTATAGAAAGAAACCATAAACAAATGAGTAGTATGATGTCTAAGTAGCAGAAAAAGAAATAAGCAAATCACAACTTGAAAAAGGACATTGTTGGAATTAAACTTCAGAAAATGGAAATTAGCAGGAAGGACAAGATGATCTCATATGTCAATAGTTATCAAAAAGATGAAAATTTGCCCGGGCTGCCTAAGAAAACCTGCAGAAAAACGTTGATCAGCTGACAGCTATAAGAAAACAAAAGTGAAAATATAAACAACAATGAATTAAAAACATCAAAACAACATGTTATATACAAGCTAGTAATTATAAAAATAGAAACATAATAAAATCAAATGACAACTATACAGGGCTTTAGTGCGCAGGGGCCCTCTGCCACCTCAGCCAGTCAATGAACAGTCACGAGAACGAGCTCAAGAAAGTAGTCTTCTCATGTATTAAAGCAGCAGCAACATATAAAACAGAGTACAGTGGGGTGACAATAGAAAACAGTTCAAAAATTACATTCCAAAAGCTTCTTTACAACGTTCATCAATGCGTTATTTATAATGAAAAGTGCTGAACTGACTAACTGAATCCTATGCTATTAACTACGTTGCCAAAGACACGTAGATCTCCTCAGCCGAGATCTAGTGTAACTGTCATCATGCCTATTAAATCTTCAGAGTGGTAGCTGTTGGATTCAGGTTACGGGGATGATCTCCAGGTGTGCCGATGTCTCCATGGGCTGAGGACTGGGCCACGTAAACTCTCACGTGCTCCAAACAGAGACGTGCCACCGCTAAATACCTTGGTTGGCTTTGCCTTTGACCCTCGTTGACCGTGACCTTCTATGGATGATTTGGCAGATTTGAAGGGACACGTTCCATGTACCCATCACCTGTAGCTTGCCCATGTGGCTCGTTTCTTCATAGGACACCTGTAGCATAGCTTTTAACAAAATAGCTGCGGAATCCTGTGCTGGCTGCGGAAACCTGTGCTGGCTGCGGAAACTGACAAGTTTCCGCAGCTGCCTGAACAAAAATCTAAACCAAACAACAATCATAAGCATAGTTAGAAAACCATGTCAGAAGCTCTTTTTAGACTATAATGTAATGATTTAACGGCTTGATGGATGAAGTAAGTGGGAGAAAGAAGGCTGAGAGGGTGTATAGGAAGATGCAGGTTTGAGGCTCAACACCTACATGTATGTGCGACATGAAATATTCATGTAGAGAGCCAACCCGTACTGACTCATCAAGGATGGAAAATCATTGATCATCAACGCACACAAAGGAAAGTCAAAATTTTTGCTAGTAAGTTCCAACCAAACCAAAAAGTTGATCAATTCCAGCCCGAAGTATGTTTTATTGTTTTTAAGAGAAATCAGTATGTAGAAGAGTTAGTAAGAGGAAAGGCATCCCTAGAGGGGTATACTAATAAACATAAAAAAAAATTGGAGGAGTTGTTGCAGGAATACAAAGATTTGTTCCGAGAGCCTAAAGGGTTACCACCTAAGAGGGAAGTAGAGCATGAGATCCAGTTATTTCCGGACTCCCCATTTCCAAACATTGGGTTGTAAAGGAAGTCTATTATAAAAGCAAGTAAGGTGAAGAAATAGTTGCAGGAGCTACTGGAACTGGGTGTCATTCAACCAAGTACATCACCATGTGGGTCACCTATCATCATTATGCCAAAGAAGGATGGGACTTGGCGGATGTGTATAGATTATAGGGCATTGAACAAAATCATGCTCAAGAATAGATACCTTGTTCCCGTGATAGATGATCTATTGGATCAGTTGCAACAAGCAACGTACTTCACCAAGGTAGACTTAAAGTTTGGATATCACTAGGTTTGAGTCAAAGAAGAAGATATATGGAAGACTTCCTTAAAATATGGGAAATGTTTGTATGAGTGGTTAGTCATGCCATTTGGCCTATGTAATGCACCAACTATGTTTATGAGATTAATGAATGTTGCACCACACACTTTTATAGATTCATTTGTTATTGTCTATTTGGATGATATAATGGTATACAATGCTACATGGGAGGAGCACATCTCACATTTGATGTAGGTGCTAGAAACATTAAAGAAGAACCAATTTCTATAAAATCTCAATAAGTATGAGTTTGCACGAGAATCTTTGGTTTATCTAGGGTATGTGATAGGTGGAGGAGAGCTAAAGATAGATTCTGCCAAGATAGAGGCCATCATGTAATGGTTGGTACCTACTAATGTCTTTGAGGTCAAGATCTCCTTTGGGGAAACATAGTACCTAAGGAAATTCATAGCCTCATTACCAGTGGTAGCAACACCACTCCATGCCATAAAAACAAGTGGCAAGTGTTTATAGTGGGGAAAGGGTTAGCAGAGGGCTTTTGAGGAGCTAAAAAAGAAAACCAGTCAAGCACCAGTCCTATCATTCCCAACCCTGCAACATCCCTTTGAAGTGGAGACAAATGCGAGTGGGTATGTTATGGGAGCGGTATTGAGGCAGGGAGGAAGGCTTGTATACTACCATTCTAAAGTATTTCATGGGGTAGTTCTTAACTACCCTACTTATGACAAGGAGCTCTATGTCCTGGTGCAAACTGTGAAGAATTGAAAGCACTATCTGATGGGAAAGGAGATAGTAATTCACACTAATCACCTACCACTATAGTACTGGCAGGCCCAAAGTAAGCTTCAACAGACTAGACACAAGTGGATGGGGTTTCTACAATAGTTTCTGTAGAAATTTTGAATAATAAACACTTATTCACAGAGATTATCCTGATTATACACTATTGCAGAATACATGCATAATACATAACCTCCTCTACGTTGATCATCAATTTAGCAACATTAAAATCAATGAAACATCAATTGTATGCACACATTAACATAGTACGTAACCCGGGGAAAGCATACAACTGAAAACCCCACACTATCTGTACATTATAATGATTGAGAACATGTAACAATACATAGTACAATACTCCTCACAAGTACTCAGTACTATCTCCACCTGTTACACACAAACTAGCTCAGATTTGAATCAATCAAGGTTCAAATCTCCTCCGCTGGTTTGCCTACCTCCACTGCACAATCCAAAGTGAAAATCACGTGAGCATAGGCTACAATTACCTTGGTATTGGCCCACATTGTGCAGTCCTCATTGGCATAACTCAATCCCATTGATTGTGCAAGATCTCATGCACAACTATAGTCACAACTGATAGCAATCTCAACCTCTAACACCTGTCTCCACTGAACTGTACATGCACTGAGTTAACTGATGTATTCTTCAGTTGCTTTACGAGTTAATAATTAGTGAATTAATTAATATTTAATTCACACAACTCATCACTAGTGTATTCTTTAGTTAGACTAAAACACAACTAGTTCAACCAAGTCAAACTGAACACAACTCCATCAACTCCACCAAACTCAACCACATGAGTTCTAACTGAAGTCCTGCATGCAATAGCTCAACTGAACCACAAAGAAAAGCGTATTTCCTTCTAACAACTGCATGTGCCACATCCGTAGCTCAAACTGAAGTTCTCCAAGAGGATAAGATAAAGTTTATAGTCCAAATATTATTATGAGACAATAATATTTGACTGTTCTATTTTTAGCCTGGCAGTCTAAAAATAGAAACTTGCCCATATGTCTAAAAATAGAAGTCCATCTATTTTTACCAACATGACCAATCATCCACAAATAACATACTACAACTCATAGACCATGATCCATATGTCTAAAAATAGACATAGTCTTAAAATAGACTTTGCGCCAAAAATAGCCTGTGGGCCCACTTAGTGAAGGTGACTCCTTTCCACTAAGCTCCATCATCTTGTTGCATTTTCAACACTCCCTCTCAATAAGATATGGATTATTTGCAACCCTTATCCTGCCTCTGCAATGTTCTGCATGCAACACATTTGCCCGGTCCACTTGCTCCAACAACACTTGGAACAAAATCACTCCCAACTGACCACTCTGTTGGGCTAAGAACATACTCTGATGCTAAAGCTCTACCTGCTACTAACAAGTGCTCCCTCTCTTACATCTGCACTACTGCAACATTTCCATGCATCTCGCACCATTGCACACCTCTCTATGCCACCTAGCACTATGTAAAACACTTGTGCCTCTCGCATTGCTGTAGCCTGCTAGCTATGCGCTGTCCTGGGATTCCCTACACTGTCGCTCTCTCTGCCGCTCCATCCGCATATGTCTCTACCCAATCAATCAGTTCTTGCTACTCCACATCGGGGCTCCTGTAGCAAGGTCTCATCCAAGAGGTTGGGTACCTCAAGGATCCTGCCCCTCCTCCTTGGGACAATCAATCCACATCACCCCACCTCCTACCTAGAGGTATGGCTGCATGCGATCCCTCAGCCCACCTGGCTCGAAGTTTCCCCCTACTGGAGGTCTCTGCATGAGTAGATGTCTCTACTCGATCTCCTCTCAGCTTCCCTTGTTGTGGCTGCTCCAAAACCTCCTGAAGCTGCTACACCAATCTTGGCTCCTCCACAATCGTCTAAGACTTCTTCTGGCTCTGCATGTTCAGAGGTAATATACGCTCCCTCTCAACCACCAAGTCTCCATCAGTTGCCTCGCTGCTCAAGGCTTTGCATGCATCTTGAACCTCAAGAGCATAAAGGTTCTTGACCCGTGAACCAATCTGCTTCACATGTCTAGTGATGATATGTCTAAGGAAAACCTTTCCCTTACTGAAGACTACATCACAACCTCTGTCTTCCAGCATCGTGATCGACACCAAGTTTCTCTTTAGTCTTGGTATATACTTGACATCGGTCAAGGTAAGGCGAGCTCCATGATCCCTCTGAAAAATAACCGTGCCTACACCTGAGACATTATACTTCTCATCATTACCCATCGCTATGAGTATCTGGAGATCTTTCTCGTCCAAAGTACTGAACAAACTCTTATCACTGGTCATGTGGAAAGAAGCTCCACTGTCAAGAAACCAACCACTTCCCACCATGGATGAAACCATGCATGCGAAGAGTGTGAAATCAAACTCAAACTGTGAAGCAAGTGCCTCACCTTCAGATCCTTCCCCGAATCCCTTCTTGTACTTCTTCTTTGGGCAATTAGTAGCATAATGGCCCAACTCATGACAACAAAAGCATCTCACCTTCGACTTGTCAACCTTCTTCCCATCATTGGAAGAACTGGATTCGGAAAGAGAACCCTTCTCCTTCCTCTTCTTTGCTTTACTCGCTAAGGCATAGTTCTCCTCATCATGCATGCATGAAGAATTGTCTCTGGTGCTCTGTCTGATCTCCTCCTGCACAAGATCCGACCAAAGTCTCTCCCATCCTGGCAATTTCTCCCAACCATTGACAGAGTCCTGATAGGAATACCAACTCTTTAGAAGACCAAGGAGAGCCAAGCTCACCAAGTCCTCATCATCGATAGTCACCCCCACACTTCTCAGCTCATCCCGGCATTGGGTGAACTTCGTGAGATACTGGGGCATACTGTCTCCATTCTCACACTTAATGTTTCTGAGTTTATCCTTGAGCTCCAACTTCCTCTCGTCACTCTTTCTTTGGAATAGATCTGTCAATGCTTTCCACATCAAGTATGGAGAAGCCTTTCCATGTAGGCTGGACATAATGTGATCCTTCATGCCCTCCAACAGAATCCTTGGACACTTTGCTATCTTCTTTTGCCAAGTCACAACTTCAGCAGCATCAGTAGGTTTTGAGACCTCAACCTCTATGAACTCCTTCAACCCATTGTCATCTAACACCGCCTCCATCTTGTCTTTCCATGCAATATAATTCGAGCTGCCCTCAAGAGCATACTCCAATCGCGATCCGTTGAAAGACATTTCAACTTTGACACCAAGAAAACACTGCTGCAAATTCGAATTCCACCAGCTCAAAACTCACCCGCTTCTAATCTAAAATTTGTGAGAACAAAGTATTTATCATACAGAGATTGATTGTATTGGCTTTTACCGAATATCTCGCCTTCCAAAAGAAGGATGAATCCAGAGGCTACCTGGCCCGATTACAGACTCTGCTTGAAGAAATAAAATGTAAACACTTTCTGAATAATAGATCTGATGATCAACGCTGCTCTGATACCATGTAGAAATTTTGAATAATAAACACTTATTCACAGAGATTATCCCGATTATACACTATTGTGGAATACATGTATAATACATAACCTCCTCTACGTTGATCATAAATTTAGCAGCATTAAAATCAATGAAACATCAATCACATGCACACATTAACACAGTATGTAACCCGGGGAAAGCATACAGCTGAAAACCCCACACTATCTGTATATTATAATGATTGAGAACATGTAACAATACATAGTACAATGCTCCTCACAAGTACTCAGTACTATCTCCACTTGTTACACACAAACTAGCTCAGATCTAAATCAATCAAGGTTCAAATCTCCTCCGCTGCTTTTCCTGCCTCCACTGCACAATCCAAAGTGAAAATCACATGAGCACAGGCTAAAATTACCTTGGTATTGGCCCACACTGCGCTGTCCTCATTGGCATAACTCAATCCCATTGATTTTGCAAGATCTCATGCACAACTATGGTCACATCTAATAGCAATCTCAACCTCTAACACCTGTCTCCACTGAACTATACATGCACTGAGTTAACTGATGTATTCTTCAATTGCTTTATGAGTTAGTAATTAGTGAATTAATTAATATTTAATTCACACAACTCATCACTAGTGTATTCTTTAGTTAGACTAAAATACAACTAGTTCAACCAAGTCAAACTGAACACAACTCCATCAACTCCACAATCAACTCCACCAAACTCAACCACATGAGTTCTAACTGAAGTCCTGCATGCAATAGCTCAACTGACCCACAAAGAAAAGTGTATTTCCTTCTGACAGCTGCATGTGCCACATCCGTAGCTCAAACTGAAGTGCTCCAAGAGGATAAGATAAAGTTTATAGTCCAAATATTATTATGAGACAATAATATTTGACTGTTCTATTTTTAGCCTGACAGTCCAAAAATAGAAACCTGCCCATATGTCTAAAAATAGAAGTCCATCTATTTTTACCAACATGACCAATCGTCCACAAATAACATACTGCAACTCATAGACCATGATCCATATGTCTAAAAATAGACTTTGCGCCAAAAATAGCCTGCGGGCCCACTTAGTGAAGGCAACTCCTTTCCACTAAGCTCCATCATCTTGTTCCATTTTCAACACTCCCTCTCAACAAGATATGGATTATTTTCAACCCCTATCCTACCTCTGCAATGTTCTGCATGCAACACATTTTCCCAGTCCACTTGCTCCAACAACACTTGGAACAAAATCACTCCCAACTGACCACTCTGTTAGGCTAGGAACATACTCTGATGCTGAAGCTCTACCTGCTGCTGACAAGTGCTCCCTCTCTGACATCTGCGCTACTGCAACATCTCCATGCATCTTGCACCATTGCACACCTCTTTTTGCCACCTAGCACTGTGCAAAACACTTGTGCCTCTTGCATTGCTGCAGCCTGCTAGCTATGCGCTGTCCTGGGATTCCCTACACTGTCGCTCTCTCTGCCACTCCATCCGCATCTGTCTCTACCCAATAAATCAGTTCTTGCTACTCCACATCGGGGCTCCCGTAGCAAGGTCTCATCTAAGAGGTTGGGTACCTCAAGGATCCTGCCCCTCCTCCTTGGGACAATCAATCCACATCACCCCACCTCCTACCCGGAGGTATGACTGCATGCGATCCCTCAGCCCACCTGGCTCGAAGTTTCCCCCTACTGGAGGACTCTGCATGAGTAGGTGTCTCTACTCGATCTCCTCTCAGCTTCCCTTGTTGTGGCTGCTCCACAACCTCCTGAAGCTGCTGCACCAATCGTGGCTCCTCCACAATCATCTGAGACTTCTTCTGGCTCTTCATGTTGAGAGGTGATATATGCTCCCTCTCAACCACCAAGTCTCCATCAGTTGCCTCACTGCTTAAGGCTTTGCATGCATCTCGAACCTCAAGAGCATACAGGTTCTTGACCCGTGAACCAATTTGCTTCACCTGTCTAGTGATGATGTGTCTAAGGAAAACCTTTCCCTTACTGAAGACTACATCACAACCTCTGTCTTCCAGCATCGCAATCGACACCAAGTTTCTCTTCAATCCTAGTATATACTTGACATCGGTCAAGGTAAGGCGAGCTCCATGCTCCCTCTAAAAAATAACCATGCCTACACCCGAGACATTATACTTCTCATCATTACCCATCGCTATGAGTATTTGGAGATCTTTCTCGTCCAAAGTACTGAACAAACTCTTGTCACCGGTCATGTGGAAAGAAGCTCCATTGTCAAGAAACCAACCACTTCCCACCATGGATGAAACCATGCATGCAAAGAGTTTGAAATCCAACTCAAACTGTGAAGCAAGTGCCTCACCTTTAGATCCTTCCCCGGATCCCTTCTTGGACTTCTTCTTTGGGCAATTAGTAGCATAATGGCCCAACTCATGACAACGAAAGCATCTCACCTTCGACTTGTCAACCTTCTTCCCATCATTGGAAGAATTGGATTCGGAAACAGAACCCTTCTCCTTCCCCTTCCTCGCCTTACTCGCTAAAGCACAGTTCTCCTCATCATGCATGCATGAAGAACTGTCTCTGGTGCTCCGTCTGATCTCCTCCTGCACAAGATCTGACCAAAGTCTCTCCCATCCTGGCAATTTCTCCCAACCATTGACAGAGTCCTGATAGGAATGCCAACTCTTTGGAAGACCAAGGAGAGCCAAGCTCACCAAGTCCTCATCATCGACAGTCACCCCCACACTTCCTAGCTCATCCTGGCATTGGGTGAACTTCGTGAGATATTGGGGCATACTGTCTCCATTCTCACACTTAATGTTTCTGAGTTTATCCTTGAGTGCCAACTTCCTCTGGTCGCTATTGCTTTGGAATACATCTGTCAATGCTTTCCACATCAAGTATGGAGAAGCCTTTCCATGCAGGCTGGACACAATGTGATCCTTCACGCCCTCCAATAGAATCCTTCGACACTTTGTTGTCTTCTTTTGCCAAGCCACAGATTCAGCAGCATCAGTAGGTTTTGGGACCTCAGCCTCTAGGAACTCCTTCAACCCATTGTCATCTAACACCGCCTCCATCCTGTCTTTCCATGCAATATAATTCGAGCTGCCCTCAAGAGCATACTCCAATCGCAATCCGTTGAAAGACATTTCAACTTTGACACCAAGAAAACACTGCTACAAATTCGAATTCCACCAGCTCAAAACTCACCCGCTTTTGATCTAAAATGCGCGAGAACAAAGTATTTCTCATACAGAGATTGACTGTATGGGCTTTTACTAGATATCTCACCTTCCAAAAGAAGGATGAATCCAGAGGCTACTTGGCCTGATTACAGACTCTGCTTGAAGAAATAAAATGTAAACACTTTCTGAATAATAGATCTGATGATCAACTCTGCTCTGATACCATGTAGAAATTTTGAATAATAAACACTTATTCACATAGATTATCCTGATTATACACTATTGCGGAATACATGCATAATACATAACCTCCTCTACGTTGATCATCAATTTAGCAGCATTAAAATCAATGAAACATCAATCGCATGCACACATTAACACAACATGTAACCCGAGGAAAGCATATAGCTGAAAACCACACACTATCTGTATATTATAATGATTGAGAACATGTAACAATACATAGTACAATACTCCTCACAAGTACTCAGTACTATCTCCACCTGTTACACACAAACTAGCTCAGATCTGAATTAATCAAGGTTCAAATCTCCTTCGCTGCTTTGCCTGCCTCCACTACAAAATCCAAAGTGAAAATCACGTGAGCACAGGCTAAAATTACCTTGGTATTGGCCCACACTGCGCAGTCCTCATTGGCATAACTCAATCCCATTGATTGTGCAAGATCTCATGCACAACTATAGTCACAACTGATAGCAATCTCAACCTCTAACACCTGTCTCCACTGAACTGTACATGCACTGAGTTAACTGATGTATTCTTCAGTTTCTTTATGAGTTAATAATTAGTGAATTAATTAATATTTAATTCACACAACTCATCACTAGTGTATTCTTTAGTTAGACTAAAATACAACTAGTTCAACCAAGTCAAACTGAACACAACTCCATAAACTCCACAATCAACTCCACCAAACTCAACCACATGAGTTCTAACTAAAGTCCTGCATGCAATAGCTCAACTGACCCACAAAGAAAAGCGTATTTCCTTCTGACAGCTGCATGTGCCACATCCGTAGCTCAAATTGAAGTGCTCCAAGAGGATAAGATAAAGTTTATAGTCCAAATATTATTATGAGACAATAGTATTCGACTGTTCTATTTTTAGCCTGGCAGTCTAAAAATAGAAACCTGCCCATATGTCTAAAAATAGAAGTCTATCTATTTTTAACAACATGACCAATCATCCACAAATAACATACTGCAACTCATAGACCATGATCCATATGTCTAAAAATAGACATAGTCTAAAAATAGACTTTGCGCCAAAAATAGCCTGCGGGCCCACTTAGTGAAGGCGACTTCTTTCCACTAAGCTCCATCATCTTGTTGCATTTTCAACAGTTTCATTTGGTGATCAAGTACAAGAAGGGAAACATAAACAAGTTGGATGACGTGCTTTCAAGGCCACCCACATCAAAGATCACAACTTTGGGTACTCTTATGCATGTGGAGAGATTCACCCATGATGCATGTAGAGAATCATATTCAGAGGATGAGGACTTTAAGGAGGTGACTCAAAAGTTGCATGATGACGAAAAAACCATTGACTACCATCTCTAGGATGGGTTATTCTATAGGTTGGATAAACTATGTGTTCCTAAAGGTGAGCGATTTCAGCTGATTCAAGAGGCTCACACCTCCAAGGTTACAGGGAACTTTGGTTTATGGAATACCATGGCAAACTTGTAGAGGTATGTGTGTTTGCCCAAGATGCAAGAGAAAGTACCTAGGTTCATAAGAGGATGCATGCTTTGTTGTACCGGCAAGCCTAGAAATAGGGAACAAGATCTATATCATCCATTACCTATACCCACTCATCATTGGGAAAGAATTTCCATGGACTTTGTGGGAGGCTTACTAACAAATAGGAAGGGGCATGACTACATGTTCATGGTAGTTGACAAGTTCAACGAGATGTGTGTTCTGATGCCCTGTAAAAGAACCATCAAGGGGCAAGAAGCAACAATATTGTTCTTTGGACAAGTTTGGGTGCACTTTGGGATACCAAGGAGCATCATTTTAAACAATGATACAATATCTCTTAGTTCATTCTAGACTACATTGTGGTAGAATATGGACATGAAGTTGAAGAGATCTATAAGATTCCATCCACAATGAAATGGACAGACTGAAGTAGTCAACGTGACTTTGGTACAACTTCTAAGGGGATACAACCAGAAGAATCCGAAGACCTAGGATGAAAATCTCATATATACAATAATGTAACAATAGGTAAGTCCACATTTATACAAGAAAGTCCCCATTTGAAACATGTTTTGGATATTTTCCACATTCACCTTTGGACATTGCATATGGGAAGCAAGGTGTACAAAGGGAAAATATTATAGGAGACACCTTGAGGGTTGGAAAATTTATAGAGAAGATCAGGAAGATCCATTTAGAGGTACAATAGACACCCCATAAGTCGTAGGAGAAGTATAAGGTCGGGCATGATCAACATAGAACAAAGAAATCATTTAAGGTGGGAGATAAAGTATGGTTAGAGTTGAACAAGGAGAGGTTCTAGGCACCTAGTAAGAAAATCAAGGCTATGAGGTATGGTCCCTTTGAGATACTATAAAAGGTGGGTAATAATTCCTATCGGCTCAGTTTACCACCATATATGCACTTTTACTCAATTGTGAATGTAGAGAATATTGAAACTCTATGAGCCTTCCATGCTAGATCAGGAAGAGATAAAGCTCCTACCTTCTGTAAAGGATTTGGCACCAGATGCTTAAGAAATCTTGACAAAAGATATAATTTTTTAGAAGAGGTCCAAAACTACAAGGCAAGGGTAGCATAACCTTTGGTAGATTCGGTTGAAAGGACAACTTCTAGGAAAAGCTAAATGGTACATCAAAGAGAAGGTGCAGGAAAAAATTCCTCACCTCATTCAGTAGAAGAATTTGGGGACCAAAATCCTCCCAAAATGGGGAGGTATGATTCAGATTGGATCATTAAATTGTTTTCCATCCATCTCGATGCATTCAGAGGGGGAAAAGTGGAGGAATCATCTCATGGGACTGTTTTTACTGAAGGGACCCAATTTGGAAAAACAAGATGTCAAACATTTCAGGATTGTTTTGAGGCATCAAATGACATTTTTTGGGGGTAAAACTTTGCGACTTCAGCACCACACCTTCTCATGCTATTCTACACACAAAGATCTTTCCAATGGCACAAGAAGTGTGTTAATTAGAGTCCATATGAGAAATTTTTGTCACTCAAAAGTTGACCTTCCTGTTTTCACACCCATAATTTTGGAGGATGTCATGCCAGTCCATTATTCATGGAAAACGGGCTAGCCACGTGATTATGATTTAAAAGACTCTAGAAGAGTCTATATTGTAACTCTTGCTAAGAGTTGAGGTAGTGAAACTTAACTACTACTAGGCTATCAGGCTGTGTTATAACCAGGCCACTAGGAGGAAGAGGCATTCCATTCTTTCAAGTGCATTTGTTCCATAGTTAAGAAAAAATAGGCAAGAGGGATAAGAGGTAGAGCACACGTAGATGATTTGTCCACTGTAGCAGCCCATAGGCCACATGCCATACTTCCTTGTACTTTCAGCCATGTTTCCAAACAGAGAAAGGGAGCAAAGCGATCTCACCTTCCATCTGGGTTTTCTCCCAAAAGGGTTTCCCATATCATATCTTTTGTTTGGTGTGTGTGAGATATTTTATTTTGTCATTCTCTATTTTATGCATAATTTTCATTTAAATGCATGCACTATTAACATTAGATCTACATATCTAGATATCCAATATAATTATAATAGTGTAAATTTTCATATTTTTAATATAATATTATCAGATTTGTTGTGATGAACTATCTAGTGGAATATACATGACAAAATATCAGCTTATAGGACCATGTGGCGAAACACCATAGGGTGCACCCCATATGAGTTTGTATATTATAAACAATTGATCCTATTGATAGAAATATAGGTGAAGACTTTGTGAACTAGGTTGCAATTAGGCATAGACTTATTAGAATCACAACCAAAGACTCCAATAATTCAATGATTTGGATGAACTTCATCAAGCTATTATAGATAATATATTCATTATTCAACAACAAAGGGTTAAGTGGTATAAGAAGTTCATAAAAAAGAAATAATTTCCAGTTAGAGACTGGGCCTTGATGTTTGACATCATATTTAAGGAATTCAAAGCCAAATTCCATCCCTGATGGTTAGGGCCATACAAGATTGATATTATTATGATAATGGGTTTGTAATTCTACAAGCCATTGATAAGGCTAGGACTCCAGTAATGGCTAATGGACATTGACTTTGATTCTATAGAAAGCCATTATACAATGAGGCCTTCCTGATGAGCATAAACAATGGTTAGATCGACAATTATCTTGATATTTTCCATTCAAAAGGATTCCCATTATCATGAAAAGAAAGGAAAATAATGATCCAATTATGAAAACCCCCTAGGCACATTTGGATAAGTATTGCATGAAAACCAATTTACTAACATACTCTCTCTCTCTCTCTCTCTCTCTCTCTCTCTCTCTCTCTCTCTCTCTCTCTCTCTCTCTCTCTCTCTCTCTCTCTCTCTCTATATATATATATATATATATATACTCTAATTATTTTTGAGTTGCAAGAATTCTAGGCACCATTAGCATGATGACATTAGGACTTAGAGAGTTGCTACTACACCTGGACAAGATACAGAATAGGCTATGGAGGAGGAAAGAAAGTATTTAAAATATTTTCATGATGGTGACATAGATATTATTGGTAGGTTTCCACAAACAAGAAGTATTTGGTCCATGAGGAAACAAGGAACTAGAGATTGGCCTGACATAATAATCCCCAAGAAGAAAATGACAATGTTTTCAACAAAATGGGAAATTGCAGTTAGGACCATAGATTTCAATGAGCATATGGAGGAAAGTACAAACCCTATTGTAACACAAGAAATAGCAAGAGAACAAGAAAATATATAAGTCGAATGTGCGGCAACAATACCATGGAGGTGGACATTGTTAATCCTATGAAGAAAAGACTCAAGCACAAGAAGAAGAAATAACTTATAGCTAACTCTTTTCGATTACCATTGCATTCAACTAGCATTTAGCAAAAATATGAATTAAGAAAAGATAATCAAAGCTTGTATATAAAAATGAGAAACTTAGAAGCCAAGTTGTAAGGTGGCCAAACCTAGGGGGCCCTGACTATCTTTCTTAGGCATCTAAAGGCAATGTTGGGAAATTCAAAGAAGAAGGGATACAAGAAAGACCTACTAAAACAATCCTTGTGACAAACAGTGTGGAAAAATGTGACAGAGGGACAAAAATAGGGAAAACCCCCATAGAGAAAAAATGGTTTCAAAATAATGATGAGAAGCTTGAACTACAAACAATGTCCTATCAGATAGAAAAGACCATAATTATGGATAAGGTCATTGCAAAGGATGAAATTCTTCCTGTAGTATAGGAGGAAGCCAAATAGATGGAATTTGAGGAAGACACTTGGGGGGAAGCCCAAGTTGCCAAATGGAATATTGTGGTTGTATCTCATGAAGAATGAATGATATCCATAAAGGAACATCACTAGGCTATAAAAACCTTAAAAAAGATGGGAAAAACAATTGGAGTTCCACAAGTCCAAATGCGACCAAACAAAGTTACCAACTTAACAAGAACTTCATTGAATTTTCATTTTTTTAGAGGTCACATTTATTTCTAATCTTTATGCTCTATTTGAAAAGTGGTAAGACAACTTCCCATTTTTTTAGGGCCAAAATTTCAACATTTTAAAGTATGACACTGAAAATCAAATATCATTGCTACACCCCTAAATGCTAAAAGTGAGGTCACATTTATTTCTAATCTTTATGCTCTATTTGAAAGTGGTAAGACAACTTCCCATTTTTTTAGGGCCAAAATTTCAACATTTTAAAGTATGACACTAAAAATCAAATATCATTGCTACACCCCCGAAATGCTAAAAATGATGATGTAGCGTTACCTTTTTTAGGGTTAAAATTACAACATTTTTCAACCACTTTTTTTTTTTTTAGGATTAAAATTCCAACTTTTTTTAACCATAGCATTATAAACCAAATATGATAATTATAAAAACACTTATAAATAAACATCTAAATCAGAGAGTGGTTATACCAAAAACATAAAATTATAACTCATTTGAATTCTTAATCTAAGATAATTTGATTTTTAATGGGGCATTAAAATTATGATATTTTTTAACTATAATATATAAAATCATAATCTAAAATAATTTGATTTTTTAATGGGGTATTAAAATTATAATTTTTTTTAACTATAATATATAAAATCATAAAATTGTGTATATGTAAAACTTTTTGAAATATTAAAATAAAAAAAAAAAAAAACTCAAAAAAATAAAAAAAAAAATAAAAATACAAAAGTTATAAAAATACAAAAAAACATGAAAGGTGCAAAAAAAAAAATGTAATAAAATAAAAAATTAAAACTCATTTATACCATTATTTTAATATTATTATCTCATGAAATATATGATCTAATTTTTATAAATTAATAGTTAATAGTTGAAAATCATAAAACTAATTTAAAAGAAGTAATTTAACTTTTTTTTCAAAATTTATTAATACAATTTAATTTACCATTTAAACAAAATTAATTCCCAAAAAGTAAAATAACAAAATTTATTAATATAATTTAATTTACAATTCAAAAAAATAATTTTCAACAAACAGAAAATAGCAAAAATCAAAGAGCATTTCAAGGTAGAAATTTCAAATTTGAAATTCAAACTTGAAACACTTTTCAAATTTGAAAAGTGTCCATTACTCTAATGCCAGTTTGGATAATTTTAAGGAAAAAATATCAATAATTTTAAGGAATGGTATTGAAAAGACAAATTACCTCATAACAAATAATTTGACCATCTCATAGATCACCTCATAACAAACAATTTGACCATCAAATTTCATCCCTGATTTTAAGTAATTAATATCATTAAAAATCAATATTAATCCCTGATTTTAAGTAATTAATATCATTAAAAATCAATATTAATAGCATAATTAACCCTACACGTTATCCTTATTCATACCATATGGACTTGGAGGTTTCAAATATTTGAGGCAGAGACGTGGCACCCATATGGACTCGGAGCTTTCAATATTCGAGGCATAGACGTGGCAATTAAGAATTTCAATATCTCGAAATGTTGATGTTGAAGTGTTTGACTTTAGAGTCTCCAAATCATGTGGCAATTAAGAATTTCAATCTCCCGATAAGCTGATGTTGAAGTGTTGAATTTAGAGTCTCCAATTCATGTGAATCCATAGTGGGAAAATCAATTTGAAACACGTGAATCGTGAGAGAGAATTGCATCGATTAAAATGAGTTCCAGGTGCAGTAGGTCTCTGGGCCGCCTTGATCTATTGTTTCACGTGGGTCATAGACCTGATCTGATTGCTTCAGCTTCCCATATATCATTGCAGGTGCCCTTCACTTCTCGAACTCCGTCGCTTCTCTTTTTCAGACAGGTTGTGCAGACTGGGTATTTTCGAGCAGATCTCGTGTGCAAAGTACAGGTTTATTCCAAAAAGCAGTAGCCAAAGGATGTCACAATTTCGCCCATGGAAATTTCTGTGAGATTTTGAAAAAATCTGGTAAAATTTCCTGGAATCCTGATTACAGTTTTAAAATTTCAAGATTTTGCGTGCCCCGGAGTGAAATTGGGGCCGAAATTGGGACCGGGTGAACAACGTCTTACCAAAATCGTTGCAATGGCGGTGGGTGTGGCAGGGGCCTCGCGCGAGGCTCGGCCCGCCGGAAAGATGCGGAGCGGACGCCGTTCAGACATTGCCATCGGCAGATCGATCTCTGCCAGAGTACCACAGAATTTTGAAACGCTAGCAGTTCTGCACCTCCCTGGCCAAACAACGGCGTTTTACCGCCGATCGTCGTCTGCGGGTGTCGGTCCAATAGCTTCCGAAGGCAGATGTCAGGTTAAATGGCAACGTGCCGGCAGCCGGAGAAAACCAGAGGAAACCCTAGCTCAATTAAAGAACCCAAAATGGAAGCAGCTCGTGAAAAGGGTCAAGGGTTTTGTGAAACGAGTCGGTAAGGACAGTAAAAGGCCCGCGAATCCTTCGACAGCCACGTTATGCTCCGTGATGGAGGTAAGGCCTGCCCCTGTACCAGGGGCTGCGCCTCCTAAGATTCCCATTTGGCAGAGGAGAAATTTACCGTCGCTTCCTCCTCTAGGTATTAATAGAGTGCGCCAATCCAGATAAAAAAGCGCCCACTCTTTTGGTCTGCGAATAACCAGCAATTTCATTTTCCACTATGTATTTCGCACATCAATGAGGATGTTAGAATTGGAATTGCAGCTGGTTGTATCATTCCATGGATCCTTGGTTTACTTTTTCAGCGGTGCCGTGGAAACAGGCGGTGAATCGTTTTATTTTTCCACATCCGCATATTAACATTTTAACGCATGTTATTTTTGGACAACAAAGTTGGCCTTTTGCCTTGATTCATTTTAAGGATCTCACATAATCACATAATTAGAGAGGAGAATGAGAAGGATAAAATTAATTTTTTTTAGCTATAAATTTTTTTAGAACTTAAAATATAATGTGTTATTTTTCATTTTTTAAATTGTTTTTTTGAATGCTAAATAAATATATATAGGGCCATTAAAAAATTAACTATAATTTATTATTATTATTGTTATAGAAAGATATATATGAAAGTGATATAAACATAAATTAGTTAACATAAGACTTCAAATAATTTATATAAATCTTCTGTTGAAATATTTTTGAAAAATATAAGATTTAAACATGATGTGCACATTTTTTTACTTCTAATTACTTTATAACATACTTATTTGTTTTTAATTATAGCCCACATTATTTTTCTACTTCATAATTTTTATTTTAAAGGGCACAAACAAACTTACACATCCTCTTATATTGCCTCCGGGCTCAATCAGCACAATGCGCTCATAGAAGTGATTGAAATTGATTTTCCAGTGAGATCTGGAAAAAATAAGGATGAAATTTGAGAATGTACATCATGATTGTAAAAAATGAAATTGATTTTCCAGTGAAATCTGGAAAAAACTATGGATGAAATTTGAGAATGTACATCATGATTGTAAAAAAAAATGTACTCATCACATCAAGAAGCCTAAACTTGATTAATGTACATCATATTTTTTTTTTTTTAACTTTTGATAAAATTCACATTACTATTTCTTTTTTTTTTAAGCAAATAGGAAATTTATCATAATTTAATTGTCAAACTAATAGTAGGGACAATCATTAGTGGTTTTCTATCCCCAAAAACCAGTTGACTCACCACTATGGTTCAAAGAAAACCTTGCCACCTTTAGTGATCCACAGAGACTTTCACTATGTTAGGCTTTCACTCCTGGGAGATGCCTCTAGATCTTGGTTAACCTGTTTGATCAGATGATGGAAAGACAAGATCTTAACCAAACAAGAGCATTTTTGGGCATACTCCAACCCCTATACCACCACCTCTTCTATACTTGCTATGTCATGTATTTATAAAAATTAAATGTTTTTTAAAGTAAATATTCGTGTTTCATAGATATGGAAAGACAAGCTCTTAACCAAACAAGGGCATTTTTGGGCATACTCCAACCCCTATACCACCACCTACTCTATACTTGCTATGTCATGTATTTATAAAAATTAAATGTTTTTAAAGTAAATATTTATTCTCATAGTATTCCGACTTGTAACTTCACATATGTTGATGTGTATATATCAGCATAGATCCATTTTAAGCATGAATTTAACATAAACTGAGAGGGATCAATTTTTTTGCAAACTTATTGTAAAGTGAAAAAAACAATCTGTATTTTTCCATTGTTTAAATTGTATTTTTGAATGTTATAGAGATTTCATAACTCAAACTTCTATGTCCAAATTTTTTTTATTAGATTTCCACAAAAAATCATATACATGAAAAAAATTAAACCTTAAAATACTAACCACTTCAAATGCTTTGACTACAAAAACTTTTTTTTTTTCAATAGTTTTATATGATATATACATAATTTTTTAAAAAATATATAAAATACTCTACATAACACATAACATATATATTGAACCATTTTATCAACTCACCTTAAAATGATTTTTTTGTTATTAATATTTATTTCAATAACACATATCAACTCTAAATTAAACACACAGTATTTATACATCTCTTTCGATTTCACACTGCACTATAAAATAAAATTCTCTACTTAATAATTTCCTTTATGCAAAAATATGAAAAAAATATAAATCTTTCATTTATACATCTTAAATGTTTTTTTTTTAATAATATTTATGCTCATCATATTCGTACGAGTGAATTCACATCTGATGATATGTATATATAATTTCCTATATGCAAAGATATGGACCGGGACCGGGACGGGAATATAGATTAGTGACATTTGGGAAAGCTTGAAAATGCACATGCATTAACGTTAATTAAACTCTTTTTTCCCCATACTTTGAATTCATCAAACTCCCATAAAGATATGGACCGGGACCGGGATATGGACCGGGACCGGGACCGGAATATAGATCAGAGACATTTGGGAAAGCTTGAAAATGCACATGCATTAACGTTAATTAAACTCTTTTTTCCTCATAGTTTGAATTCATCCAACTCTCTCCGATACGTTTAGGACTACAAGATAAATATCCATAATGTATAGTTGATTTATTTGTAACATTTTTCTGGGAATTGAATCTAAATTTCTAGATAAATAACAACAGGTTACAATGATAACAACAGGTTACAATGATTTTTGTGGTACATCTTTTTGTAATAGAGAATACATTGTAATAGCAGGAAGTATTTATGTGATTCTTTTTAAGTGAAAATATGTAATATTAAAAATGTTTAGTTTAAAGCTCATTATGTAGTGTAGTTTAATTTATAGAAGAAATTACTGTTTTTATTAATTTTCTAGTTAATTTTAATCAAAATTTAATGGAGATTTTTAAAAACTTGAGTTTAAAGTTTAAATTGTTTAATATGGATAATTCGAGAACTCCATAGGTTTTCAAGTGGGCTGAATCCATTTATGCATTCAAAAACGTATTTTAAATAACAAAAAACCTTGAAATTGTATTGCTGCATTTTGGTGAATTCTTATGGAAAAAGTTTTTTTTGTCTATAAGTTAGACTACGTCTATATAAAGAACTAGAAACCAGTAACATTATGCTGAGTTTTTTCCATATCATTCAACAAAATCCATCATGTTTCTAAAAATACAAAAAATCCATCATGTTTTTAAAAATACAAAAAGGACGTTCCCAACCCTAGGAAACATTCACTATCAACACTCAAAACAGAGAATAATGTCTGAAATTCCCATAGTGTAATCCATATAAAAACTGCATATGCGTGAAAGTAGATGACAACAGTAGATGACAACATAAACGAGTTACTGCCAAAGTCTATGGGAGAGCGATGTGCCCCTCCTCCCTCGTAACACCACGTAAAACAAAGGTAAAGAAAATATATCCTTCCACATCATTCAGTCCCCTTTTGTACAGGGAGTTTATTGTATTGTTTTGTTTAATTCTCTAAAGATGTGTTGAATGTCAAAACTCGAGAAGGATTGTATGAGAGCACCTGTGCTCCTTCCAACCATTGAGATCAGGAAGATCAAATGCCGAATTTCCCAAAATGCCTTGAATAATAGTCTTGGAGTCTTTGTAAACATGAATGCTCTAGACTTGAATTTCTTTTACAAACCATATAAGGCCTCATAGTGCCACCATCTCCGCCTTGGTATTTGTGCCCATGCCGCCAAACCAATGTAGTTTGTAGTGAGAATTTTCATTAATGGAAAGCCATGCTCCACACCTTCATCTCCCCATCTGGGTTGCACCATTGAAAAATCCCGTGGAAGGTTGATCAGTGGGTACAAAGGTCCTTGGATGACATCTTTTGTGGTTCCATGGATTCTATCCACACAATAATTTTAGAGCATATCCTATAAACATTACATTGAAGTCCATGAAAAATGAGGTGATTTCGGGCCTTCCAGATCTCCTAAATAACAAATAGGGAAATGTACTTGAGTCTACCATTTTTGTCCAATCCCCACTGTAGACATTGCTCCATTGAAGTGAATCATCTGAAAGGCATTTTGAAAAAGGAAAGTGTAGTCACCCATATCCGAAGAGTTACACTACATAAGAAAAAAGATGTAGAATAGTTTCCATATCACCACCCCAAAGTGAGCACCGTTTGGGTCCATGAAAACCACGTTTGCAAAGATTTCCCATGTTAAAATCTTATTTTTCCATGCCAACCAAATGAAAAGTGTTATTTTCAGAGGGGCATGCAAACACCATATAGCCATAAACCACTGCACCAGTGTGGACTCTTTTGTAGTGTGCATGAAGTGATACTGCACCAGTGTGGACTCTTTTGTAGTGTGCATGAAGTGATAATACTTTACCACCACAACCCCTTTCCTGAAAGGGCCATCCAATGAAAGGGAATCACCTCTCTTGTTCTAACACAGGTCAACTCCTTTTAGTGCAGTGACATAGCAGTCCCAATCCTGAGCTCTTTGTCTTGTCAGTCCAAGATGTGACGCCTCTTTCCAAGTTGGATGGACACCATTCCATCTATTGATTACATGATTCATCATAAATATACCTTTCTCATGGAGAGATACGATCGTGTCTTCCAACAAAGTTGTAGAATCTGGCATACCAATAATCCTATCTCGCCCAATAATCAGCAAATTCCCATTTCCAAATGACCACTGCAACCTCTGCAAGAACCATGTCTTCACTTTTTGGAATCCCGATCATATATATGATCCGCTCCTAATCCCTATCTCGTCCATTTTGATCCAGTACATGATCGACATTTGGAAATGGTATTTAGATGAAATGATTTTCCCCCAAATTCCTTAACCGAATAAGGCACGTTAGAGAGATTTTATTAACGAAGACTTGCCAAAAACTTATGTGTTTAGAATCCCCCACCCACCAATTTCTTTAGGCTTCGATATTGAGCACCATGAAATTAAATGATACTTGCATTCCTTATCACCACACCACAAGGAACATGCCAATATGGAGCTGATTTTAGTTAAGATATGAAAAGGTATAACAAAAAGATGCATCCAATATGTAGCCAATTGTTGTAGTACAACTTGTATTAAGATAAACCTCCTAGAAAATAAGAGCCAATGATATGTCCACCCCTTGAGTTTCTTATCAAATTTGGAAAATAACCATGCTCATTTCTCCGAACGATAGCCGATAACCATGCCCATTTCTCCAAACGATAGCCTCTCGGCTTTAGTATGAATCCTAAGTAGGAAAAATTGCGCTGTAGTCACTTAGTGCCCACCCCAAATATATCAGCAATGTGTTGAATCTCAACCATGTCACCAAATGAGTAAATGAGAAAAGCAGCCTGTTCAAAGAGATGGAATATATAATGTAGTTCCTCCCACTAGGCTTTTGAAATAATAATAAAAGTAAGTATATCATCGACAAAGAAAATATGTGTTATGAGTAAATGAGAAAAGACTTCTACGCATTTGCGATGAGTCCCAAAGCCTGTTCAAAGAGATGGAATATATAATGTAGTTCCTCCCACTACGCTCTTGAAATAATAATAAAAGTAAGTATATCATCGACAAAGAAAATATGTTGTATATTAACCTCTGGATCCATATGTAGTCCCCTGAACGTTCTCAATTTTTTTTCCATATCAGCCCTGCCTCAAACCTCTTCTAGCTCGAAAGAATTGCAATGGGAAGTCCATTAACCAGTACAACAAGCCAAATTTTGGTTACACATTTTTTTCAGAAAGAAAAAACCGACATAGATTATATTAAGGAGATATAAAAAACTGGATACATGTCATGAAGTGAAAGATTCAGCTGGAAATGCAACTGAAATGGTAACTGATAGTAACTGAAACAGAAACAGATAGAGTTCTTGATGCGCCATAATAAGCCAAAAACAAAGCTGTAAGTGCAAGCTAGTGGATCCATCCACCTGTGTCATAAGCGCTTCCAAACAAAACAGACCGTCATGGTGAGATAAGGAGAAATCATATGGACAAAATTGAGAGCCAAAAGCTGTAAAAGCAGCATGTTAATCTAAAATAATAATCTTAATCTCTAGCTCAACCCTCAGAAGAATAATCTTAAGAAAAACACAGTCCACACAATCATATGCTCTTTGCAGATAAATCTTCATTACCATCGCTTCTAGCTTTTTGTGTGGATGGAATAAATGCACTCCTGTGCAATAACAATAGCATTGTGAATTGACCGATTATGAAGAAACTCAAACTGTTCTGTGGATATATGGGATGAGAAAGTTCCCTTGATCAATTCTGTTATGACCTTTGAAATAAGTTTGTAAATAACGTTGCACAAGGAGATTGGCCTGAAATCAGCAAATGTGACTGGAGAGGTAATTTTTGGTACAAGTGCTATGAAGGTCGACTTTATATACCCAGAAATGAACCTCCTATTCCAGGATTCCTAGACCATATCCAATAATTCCTATCCCATAAATTCATAAAAATATAAGAAAATTTCAACCGGACCAGGGAATTTGTCTCTCAAAAAAGATTTCAAAACCATGTGTATGTCCTCAATTGAAACTAGTCTACAAAGTGCAACATTTTCCTTTGATCAAACATCCTCGGGTATTCCTCAGCGCCCCAGAGTTTATTTTCAATGAGGAGACCGAATAAATATCCTAGAAATAATGTACAACTTCTTTCTGAATCTCGGCATCTGGAAACCTATAGTTCCCGTCTGTCCCCTTTAAGCACTAGATTGCATTTATATTCTTCCCATGACTGGCGTAACGATGGAAGAATTGTGTGTTGTGATCCGTTAGCGGATCCAAATGCCCCGACTTTTAAGTCTCCAAGTTTTCTCCTGTATCATCAATATGTGTGTTTCCTCCCTTCCAGGAATTTCAATCTCAACCGATAAAATCTCGCCGATCACTCGAATTTTAAAATCTCGCCAATCACTCGAATTTTCTCAATCATAGGCTTCAGTTCCTGATAAAACCTAACATTTTTCTTGCGCTCCTAAATATGAATCTGCCTCTCAAGGACATTTAATTTCTCATTGATATTATCCATGATCGAAATTCCAACCTGTGATTTAAATGATTTTTGAATTTCTCTAAGATTTTGAAAAAATCTGGTAAAATTTCTTGGAATTTTGATTACGGTCGTTAAATAAGATTTTGCGTGCGCCGGAGTGAAATTGGGACCGGGTGAACAACGCCTTACCAAAATCGTTGGAATGGCGGTGGGTGTGGCAGGGGCCTCACGCGAGGCTTGGCCCGCCGGAAAGATGCGGAGCGGACGCCGTTCAGGCATTGACATCGGCAGATCGATCTCTGCCAGAGTACCACAGAATTTTGAAATGCTAGCAGTTCTGCACCTCCCTGGCCAAACAACGGCGTTTTACCGCCGATCGTCGTCTACGGGTGTCGGTCCAATAGCTTCCGAAGGCAGATGTCAGGTTAAATGGCGACATGCTGGCAGCCGGAGAAAACCAGAGGAAACCCTAGCCCAATTAAAGAACCCAAAATAGAAGCAGCTCGTGAAAAGTGTAAAGGGTTTTGTGAAACGAGTCGGTAAGGACAGTAAAAGGCCGACGAATCCTTCCACAGCCACGTTATGCTCTGTGATGGAGGTAAGGCCTGCCCCTCTACCAGGGGCTGCGCCTCCTAAAATTCCCATTTGGAAGAGGAGAAATTTACAGTCGCTTCCTCCTCTAGGTATTAATAGAGTGCGCCAATTCAGATAAAAAAGCGCCCACGCTTTTGGTCTGCTAATAACTAGAGATTTCATTTTGCACCATGTATTTCGCACATCAATGAGGATGTTAGAAATTGGAATTGCAGCTGGCTGTATCATTCCATGGATTCTTGTTTTACTTTTTCAGCGGCGCCGTGGACACTTCCAAATTTACATTCACGACAACGAAGTTGGTCTAAGTATGGTTTAGGAGTATAGATTCATTTTAATTACAGATTTAACATGAGTGGAGAAAGATACAATTTCTTCAAGTACATTTTTTTAAAGTGCAAAATACAATATGTTATTTTTTATTGTTTAAATTGTATATATATATATATTTTACAAAATCAGTTGCTGTATTAATATTTGAAAAAAAAAAGGTGGGAGCTTGGACTCCTAAGGTACATAAAGTGCTGAGGTAGACCAGGATTTGAGGAGTTACAAAAAGGAAATTTCTCCTTAATCCTGTTTATTCTGGCTTTGAGAAAGTCTAGACAGAAATAAACTCTTACAAATTGAAACAACAAAAACTGACATTTGCAAAACATATCTAATCTATGTTAATGTGACTAATGTGCCGCGCTGTGGATTCCTCCAGCCTTTTATCCACATCGATGTGCTTGGCACTTGAGGAATTTGGGGCAACAGTGTTGCGCTTGTCCATCATGTATTTCAGAACCTCAATGGACTCTCCTGTTAGACAGGTGGTTAAACTGCTCATGTAAAGAAGAGACCTTGTGCAAGAACAGATTGATTTCCGCTTGATACTTGTCGTTGATGATACGGTTCTGATTGTCGATTTTTGCATCTAAGATCCTCTGTTGATTGTCTAAGATCTTCTGTTGAGCTCTTATCTCCTCCAGCTCTGCTTGAAGATCCGCACAGTGGAGGCAGTCCTCACTGCGTGCCATTGCAGAGATTGGAAAGATGAGGTTGAGGCTGCGGAAAGAGGTAATGAGGTTCTGCAGATGGGGTCAGACAGAGGAGGAAGCAAAGGTCACGACTGGGACATCAAAGATCCAACGAGAAACAGAGGCTAGAGGGAGATAGGGTCTCGGGGAAGAATGCCGAGAATGATAGAACAGGGGAACTGATAAGAGGAAGGGCACTGGATAGAGGAAGAAGAAGGGGTAATTTATAGAAGGACGGGGAGGATGAGGACCAGGCATGGGAATAAAAGGGAGAACAGGGCTATGGCGCGGGAGTTCTAGGAGGCTGTCCTGAGGAGTCATAAGGGCTAGATCGATTAGATAGAAATCGGCGGAGTTACTGTTTAAATTGTATTTTTAAACATTAAATAAAGTATATATAAGATCAATAAAAACTTTTAACCATAAAACATATTTTTTTTCCCCTACATATAGATATATATGAAAGTGATATAGACATAAATTAGTTAACATAAAATTTCAAATAGTTTATATAAATCTCTTGTTGAAATATTTTTGAAAAAGATAAGATTTAAACATATGATGCATACATTTTCTTACTTCTAATTACTTTATAACATATTCATTTTGGGCTGTAGAATGAGCCCTTCGGCTCAATCATCACAATGGGCT
Organism: Pinus tabuliformis; assembly: GCA_031772625.1. Taxonomy (NCBI): domain Eukaryota; kingdom Viridiplantae; phylum Streptophyta; class Pinopsida; order Pinales; family Pinaceae; genus Pinus; species Pinus tabuliformis. Next base: position 720,779,809 of record CM062814.1, read on the forward strand.
CACAGAAGTGATTGAAATTGATTTTCCAGTCTGGAAACACATCAAGAAGCCTAAACTCGATTAATGTACATCATATTATTTTTTTTAACTTTGGATAAAATTCATACTACTATTTCTTTGTTTTTTAAGCAAATGGGAAAATTTATCATAATTTAATCGTCAAACTAATACTAGGGACAATTATTAGTGGTTGTTATCTCCAAAGGCAGGGTGACTCATCACTGTTATTCAAAGAAAACATTGCCACCTGAAATTACATGTTAGTGATCCTCACAAACTTTCACTTTGTTAGGCTTTCATTCCTGGGAGATGCCTTTGCATCTTGGATCGTTAACGTGTTTGCTCAGATCCTAGAAAGACAAGCTCAATTTTTAGTGCAAAAAATAATTTATAATTTTTCATTGTTTAAATTGTATTTTTGAATGTTATAAAGATTTCATAACTCAAAATTTTATGTCCAAAAAATCTTTGTTGGATTTCTACAAAAAAAAAATCATATTTCTCAAAAAAAAATTAAACTATAAAATACTAACCAAAAAAAATTACACGGTAAAAGACTAACCATTTCAAATGTTATGACCATAAAAACTTATTTTTTAAATAACTTTATATAATATATACATAATTTTTTAAAACAATATATAAAATACTTTACATAATATGTATATTGAGCTATTTTATCAACCCATTTTGAAATGATTTTTTTGTTATTAATATTTATTTCGAAGATATATATCAACTCTAAATTAAACATGGACATACTTATACATTCTTTCTCTTTCACAGTGCATTATAAAATAAGCTTATAAATATTGCCTTATAAAAATTATATATTTTTTTAAAATAATATTTATTCTTATAACATTCCTACGAGTGAATTCACATCTGTTAATATGTATATATAATTTCCTTTATGCAAACACATGGACGGTACTGGAATATAGATCAATGACATTTGGAAAAGCTTGAAAATGCACATGCATTAACGTTAATTAAACTCTTTTTTCCTCATAGTTTGAATTCAACAAACTCTCTCCGGTACGTTTAGGACGAGAAGATAAATATCCACAATGTAGAGTATGCTTTATTTATAACATTTTTCTTGAAATTGAATCTAAATTTCTAGATAAATAACAACAGGTTACAATGATTTATGTGGTATATAATAGAGAATACATTGTAATTGTAATAGTAGGGAGTGTTTATGTGATTATTTTTTAAAAGAGAAAATGTAGGGTAATATTAAAAAGTTGAGGTGTAGTTATGTAGTTTAATTTATAGACAAAATAATTCTTTTCACGATTAAATTTCTTAATTAATTATAATCAAAATTTAATAGAGATTTTAAAAACTTGAGTTTAAATTGTTTAATCTGGATATTCGAGCACTCTAGGGTTTTCAAGGGTGTTGAATCTATTTATGCATTCAAAAAAAAATTTTAAACAACAAAAAATCTTGAAATTGTATTGCCCCATTTTGGTGAATTCTCATGAAAAAAGTTATTTCGCCTATAAGTTGGATTGTGCCTATATATATAGATATAACAAATTAAAAAAAAAACCTATAAAATAATTTTTCTAAATAATAATAAAAGTCAAATAAATATAATGATAATTTATTAGTTTGTATAGTTAAACTATTTTTTTTTTCAAATGAAAAAAACCAACTGGATTTTATTAAAGAACTAAAAACTAGTTACATTAATATCTACCATTGATGGTGAGTTTTTTTCCATATCATTAAACAAAATCCATCATGTTTCTAAAAATACAAAAAGACGTTTCTAGCCATATATCTATAGGAAACATCAACTATCAAAACTCAAAACATAGAATAATGTCTGAAATTCCCAAAGTGTAATCCATATAAAAACTTCATATGCCTGAAAGTAGATGACAAATAAACTAGTTACTGTCGAAGTCTATGGGAAAGCGATGTGCCCCTCCTCCTTGGTAACACCACCTAAAACAAAGGTAAAGAAAGCATATCCTTCCACATCATTTAGTTCCCTTTTGTACAGACAGTCTATTGTTTTGTTCAATTCTCTAAAGATGTGTTGAATGTCAAAACTTGAGAAGGATTGTATGAGAGAACCTGCCTGCTCCCTCCAACCTCTGAGATTAGGAGGATCAAATGCCGAATTTTCCAAGATGCCCTAAATAATAGTCTTGGAGTCTTTGTAAACATGAATGTTTTGGACTTGAATTTCTTTTACAAACCATATAAGGCCCCATAGTGCCACCATATCTGCCTTGGTATTTGTGCCCATGCCTCCAAAAAAATGCAGTTTGTAGTGAGAATTTTCATTAATGCAAAGCCATGCTCCACAACTTCATCTCCCCATCTGGGATGCACCATTGAAAAATCCCACTGGAAGGTTGATAAGTGGGCACAAAAATATCCCCGATAGGTCCTTGGATGACATCTTTTGTGGTTCCACAGATTCTATCCAGGAAATAATTTTAGAGCATATCCTGTAAACATTACATTGAAGTCCATGAAAAATGAGGTGATTTCGGGCCTTCCAGATCTCCCAAATAAAAAATAGGGGAATGTACTTGAGTCTACAATTTCTGTCCAGTCCCCACTATAGACATTTCTCCATTGAAGTGAACCGTCTGAAAGAGATTTTGAAAAAGGAAAGTGTAGTCACCCATTTTCGGAGAGTTACGCTGCATAAGAAAAAAAGATGTAGAACAGTTTTCATATCACCACTGCAAAGTGGGAACCATCTGGGTCCATGAAAACCACGTCTGTAAAGATTTCCCCATGTTAAAATCTTATTTTTTGATGCCAACCAAATGAAAAGTTTTATTTGAAGAGGGGCATGCAAACACCATATAGCCATAAACCAATGCACCGGTGTGGACTCTTGTGTAGTGTGCATGAAGTGATAATAATTTTCAGCGACCACCATGACCCCATTCCTGAGAGGACCATCCAATGAAAGGGAATCACCTCTCTTATTCTGACACAGGCCAGCCCCCTTTAGTGCAGTGGCATAACAGTCCCAATCCCGAGCTCTTTATCTCATCAATCCAAGATGTGACACATCTTTCCAAGTTGGATGGACACCATTCCATCTATTGATTACCCGATTCAACATAAAGATACCTTTCTCATGAAGGGCCATGATTGTGTCTTCCAACAAAGTTGTATAATATGGCATACCAATAATCCTATCCTGCTTAATAATCAACAAATTCCCATTTCTAAATGATCACTTCAACCTCTACAAGAACCATGTCTTCACCTTTTGGAATCCCAACCATATATATGATCCCCTCCTAATCCCTATCTTGTCCATCTTGATCCAGTACATGATTGACATTTGCAAATGGTATTTAGATGAAATGATTTTCGCCCAAATTCCTTCACCGATTAAGGCACGCCATAGAGATTTACTAACAAATACTTACCAAAAATTTGTGTGTTTAGAATCCCCTTTCTACCAAGTTCTTTAGGATTCGATATGGAGCACCATGCCATTAAATGATACTTGCATTCCTTATCAGCACCAGACCACAAGAACGTGCCAATATGGAGCGGATTTTAGTTAAGATATGAGCAGGAATAAAAAAGATATGAATCCAATATGTAGCCAATTGTTGTAGTATAAATTATATTAAGATGAATATCCCAGACAATGAGAGCTAATGATGTATCCACCCCTTGAGTTTCTTATCAAATTTGGAAAGTAACCATGTCCATTCCTCCAAATGATAGCCTGTCGGCTTTAGTATGAATCCTAAGTAGGAAAAATAGTCCTATAGTCACTTAGTGCCCACCCCAAATATATCAAAAATGTGTTGAATCTCGACCATGTCACCAAATGAGTAAATGAGAAAATGCTTTTTCCCATTCGCAATGAGTCCCAAAGCCTGTTCAAAGATATGGAATATATAATGTAGTTCCTCCCACTACGCTCTTGAAATAATAATAAAAGTATATCATCGACAAAGAAAATATGTTTTATATTAACCTCTGGATCCATATGTAGTCCCCTGAACATTCCCAATTCTTTTTCCAAGTTAATCTTCCTATTGATGCCATCCATAACAAGAATGAAGAGGAGTGGTGATAAGGAGCAGCCCTGCCTCAAACCTCTTCTAGCTCAAAAGAATGTAGTGGGAAGTCCACATGCCATAATCCATTTGACATTCTGAATCTCCTGCCCAACATTCAAAATAATAATCCTAAGAAAGACCCAGTCCACATAATCATATGATCTTTGCAGGTCAATTTTCATTACCATTGCTTCTAGCTTTTTGTGTGGATGGAACAAATGCACTCCTGTGCAATAACAATAGCATTGTGAATTGACAGATTATGAAGAAACCCAAACTGTTCTCTGGACATATGGGATGAGAGGGTTCCCTTGATCAGTTCTTATATGACCTTTGAAATAAGTTTGTAAATAATGTTGCACAACGAGATTGGCCTGAAATCAACGAATGTGACCAGAGAGGTAAATTTTGGTATAAGTGCTATGAAGGTCAACTTTATAGACTCGGAAATGAGCCTCCTACTCTGGGATTCCTCGACCATATCCAGTAATTCCTGTCCCATAAGCTAAAAAAAATGCAAGCAAATTTCAACCGTCCAACCATTGGGGCTAGGGCATTTGTCTCTAGAAAAGGATTTCAAAACCACGTGTATCTCCTCAATTGAAACTGGTCTGCAAAATGTAACATTTTCCTCTCAATCAAACATCCTCTGGTATTCCTTAGCACCCCAAAGTTTATTTTCAATGAGGATCTCCCTTCTGACTGAAAAAATATTCTGGAAATAGTGTACAACTTCTTTCTGAATCTTGACATCTGAAAACATATAGTTCCCATCTATCCCCTCTAAGAACTAGATTGCATTTATATTCTTCCCATGACTAGCGTAACGATGGAAGAATTGTGTTTTGTGATCCCCTTCACGGATCCAAATGGCTAGACTTTTAAGCCTCCAAGTTTTCTCCTTTATCATCAGTATGTGTTTTCTCCTCCCTTCCAGGAATTTCAATCTGTCTAATGTATGCGCAGAGGCAGTGCCACAGATAAAATCTCACCAATCACTCGAATTTCCTCAACCATAGTCTTCAAATCCTGATATAACCTAACTTTTTTCTTACGCTCCTAAATGCGAAGCTGGCTCTTAAGGAAATTTAATTTCTCAGTGATATTATCCATGGACAAAATTCTAGATTATGCTTTAAATGATTTCTAGAGCCCAGTAACCAACTTGTTAAATCCATCATCTTCCAGCCATATTCTATTGAATTTGAAGGGATGCCCCTTCTTATCGACTCCACTCACCATTGCAGTACAATAGGGAAGTGATAAGATATATACACCTTCTCCACCCTTGATCTTATATTTCCAGGAACTTCAAACAAATTATGATGTACCATGAAATGATCCAGTCATTTTCCAATATAATCGCCGCCACTTCTACCATTGTTCCAAGTAGGTTCGATGGGAACAAGACAGATATCCACCAGGTGGTTATCATCAAAGAGTGAATTAAGTCTATCCAAGAGAGGGTCACTTTGACACTTTGGCCCCCAACACTCACTTCTGGATAAAACCACATTATAATCGCTAAAAATGATCGTTGAGCCAATATTTAGAAGATTTGAAGTGTCCACCCTATCCAAAAAACTGTGTTTGCCCTCATATGGAGCATATATGTTCCAAATGTGGATTATCTCTATCAAACCCTGAATGTGACCAGAGAGAATAATCCTAGAAAAGGACTTATGTGCCTTCAGATTTGCCCAATATGGGTCTCAGATTGCAATAGACCCCCCCCGACAAACCAACTGAGTCAATAGCCACCATGCACCAGTTAGGACAGATCGAGCAAAAATATGCAAGGGATCTTATAGAATCAACCATAGTTTCCTGATGAGAACAATGAAAGGTAAAACTGAGACGACAAGGTGTCACAGAGACAACATTTTTGTGATGTCCCCCAATTCGCACAAATTTAAATATAATATGGTCATCATGGCTCATCTACAGAGGGATCACGTTCTCTAAGGGCCCCAAAAGTAGAAGCATCAAGGATGGGAACAACAAATAGACCAGTAGAGTCATGAAAAAATTTATTCCCCGTTGATTTCCCCCGGAAATGTCTACTGCCCTTTCCCCCCGACTAAGAATGGTAATGCTTCTGGTCGATTTAGGGTTGATGATGGGCAAGACGACACAAGATTTTCCATTGTGAACAGTAAGGGAAGAGAGGTCCATTTTCGGATTGAGCATTAAGAATTCCAGGTCACTATGAATCGAATTTTGTGGGGATGAGGGAGGTAGTGGCTCTGAAGGAGGGGGGGAGGGAGGTTAATGGAGAGTCAAAATAAGGGGGATTAGGGGCAGGCAATTGTGCCATAGGTGATGTCGCAGAGGGAGTGAGCAACATGTTTGGATTCAAAGAGATCAGATGTGGAGAGGAGAGGGGGGGACAAGCCAACAACAAACACAATGGGATGTTCCTCAGTGGATTTAAGAAAAACATAAATTGGGCTATGGAAACCCTCCAGATAGGAATCCGGCATAAATTGATGCAAACATATTATGGAATTAGAAGGAACTAAAACTAGTTTATCCCCATCAATAAAAGGTTCTTCGGAGGATGTAGAGTTACCTTTATCAGTCTCTGATAGAGGTCGAGAAAGTATATGTCCATGTTCATATGAATTCTGAAGTCCATCTCAGTGTGACACACCTCTGCCATGAAATCGCCTGGGCACCTCTCCAATAAGTGGTCGGTGTGGTGGCATAACAAACAATAGAATGGTATGCCCCAATAATTGATCCTTTGCCTGATGTGCAAAGTGTCCCATTCCATATCGATGCTCCCTAAGAGACCTCCAATGAAATTCACCTCCACAAAAATCTAAGCCGCCCTTTTATCACGACGCCTAAGACTGAGGGATCCATGTAAACAAAACTCCCAACCACATTCCTAATTTCCACCAAAGCGTGCATGGTCCAAAATTCAAGTGGCAATCCTGGGAGCTTGACCCAAATGTAGTTATTCTTTAGGGTGTCTAGAAGAGGATTAAACTCGACGTACCATTGGTGAAGATGTAGAAAAATATGACCCCGAACCCATGGAGTTGCCAAAATTATCTCTGCATCCTCCTTATGCAGGAAATGGAAGCTAAACCACTGATTTAGCAGCTTACTCACCTTGGGGGTGTATCCCAAAATAGGCGTCCATTGAGCCAATACAACCATTAATTTATCAAAAATTTCAATTTATTTTATGATGTATAAATTAATTAAGAATATAATAAATATTTTTTTTGGTTGAAGGGTGTAATTCTAAACATATAATTATTTTAACATGGATGATTTTTATATCTAAATTGAGGACTTAATAAGTACTAGTCTAGATTTATTTTAATTTTGGATTTACCAAATCTCTTGAGGTGTAAACCTCCTCTTGACATTTGGTATGTTATATGGGATTTACAATTGTGGACAAAAGTATCTCCCCTAGGTTAGTGGTTAACTTAGAACAATAGAGAGACAAGGAACACAATGTTTTTCCTTAAAGTAAATAGATGAAGGAGTGAGGCCTACCTGGAATCCTTCACGCACTTCGCTCCTTCTTTAGCCTGGAAGCTCCAATTCTAGCTTTAAATGCCAAAATTAGAACCTGCACAATCAGATAACACAAGCCAAGAAACTACAAGATCTATGCAGTATCATCTAAGTACTTCATTCAATAGATCAACACAGTATTGAAATATATGAAATAACAACATCGCATATAGAAAAACAATGAATTCATTGCATTAATATAAATGGAAGGAGATTAAAACCATAAGTAGCAGTTGATCTTGTAGAAGATTTCCTCCAAGTTGTTGAATTGTCCTTTCCTTGTCACAATATGCACCTCCATTCACCATAAATGCATGAGATGATGACCACTCACTACAATAGTGTAAGGGTAGAATCACTCTCCAAAATCCAACCCCCAACCACATAGAAGGCTAGGAATATATAGAGAAGTAGGGTAAGTTGGGAGTTTTTATCTAATTACTAATCTAGTGTAAGAGATCCACTTTTGATGGAGGGATAGGATCAAAGGATAAGTGGTGAAAACTCAAAAGTAGGGAAGGATAGGATCTGAATGTTTTATCGAAGGTAAATAGTTAAAACAAATTTTGGAAACTCCTAGAAGGGGAAGGTTTCATAATCCCGACCATTCTCTCGGATTTATAGAAACAATGCATGTGAAAAGGGGAGAAACATGTTGGTGACCAACGCAAGCCACAGTGGAGCAACCTGTAGGTGAACACACGCCAGTAGGCTTACAGTGAGGGTTGGTCCTTAAAATGGCTTAGATGAAGCAATGTAGGGCTGAAACTCTGGGGGATGAAGGGAACATGCTTAGGGATTTGTGCAATATGGTGACAAGCGGGAGTAGGATGTTGATTGATCCCATTAGGAGGTTCACTAATCAGATGTGACAAAATGGCCTATCACAGAATGCCCCCTAAAGTGCAAAGTCATATATGATGAATGATGACTGAAGTGCTTTACCTTGTGACAAGTCGGGATCAACGAAAACTGGCGAGCTTCATATGTTATAATACATTTACAACATGATATCTTTGTTTGATGAGGGAGGCATACCCATACTCAAATCATAAGCTAATATAACATGTATAATGATCAAATGACATGTCCACAGATTCAACTGATGGACCCATGACTTTCTATACGATCACGACCATCGTACATTGCGATCTTTATATAACTCCTGAAATCGCAACTCAGATGGATGAAACTGGATCTGGGGTCTTCTATCTCATTCTCATGACCAACCAATGTACGAGTCTAACCATGCGAATTAATGAGCTGGAGTCAAACATGGCGGACACTATATGATTATCGACCAATAATGTAAGTCGTTAACAAATGCGAGAGAAACCACTGATGATGTTAATGGATCTCAAGGTACTATAGTACAATCTGTATGGTGTGAGTAAATGATTTGATGTTGAACACCACACAACACCACACAAAACATTTTTGTCGAAGGCCATTGATGTAAACCTATCACTGAGAGTAAGGAAAATTGCCATTGATGTATGCAAGCACCAAGGTACCAAAGGTGTGTTTCTAATTCAACTTCCTGGATGATGTGCTGATGTCGACCGGAAACAACCTGTCATAGGAGGGCCTTGATGTATCCCCCATCAACGACATGAAACGAGTATCATGATTAAGACAAAATGATCAAAATAATGCTGACATCGACATACATGAAATGAAGGCTTAATATTATTGTAGCGGAGATCAATTGAATGACTTCTCTTGAACACACCAGCGACACTGAATGGAGTTAGCAGCATTGACCCAAAACCGAAATGGAGGCTCTGAAAACGGTATGATAACCAAAAGACAAGAAGATTACCCAAACCAACAACCACGAAGATGAAGTGGAAGAGTGTCATGTTCAATAGAAAATTGTTGCCATTAGCAAAATGGAATCCCTTTTTTTCCCAATTTTCCCAACCATATGGGTCAGTACCTGATCAAGAGCTCAAAACCAAGTGTCGAAAAATGCTCAAATTCGAAAGTGCTATGAGTCCATTTCTATAGTTCATTTCGCCTGTTTAGGCTTTCTTCTCACTGTTTAGCTTTAGGGAAGCTTTTAGGGCCACTAGGGCCATTCCAGTGCTTGAGCTATTTGGGGGATATATTCATTTGTTTTTGGTGATTCAAAAGCCTACTTCTGCTATCTTTGACCTTCTGAGTCCATTGGCAAAGGTTTCAAAACCATTGGAGGTCATCTTCACCTCGAATTTCTTCATAGAAGTTTAAAGGGCCACTAGGGCCATTTGGAGAAAGTATTGTTTAAGGTATAATTTCACTGTTTAGTGCTTGAGGAAGAGAATTCTTAGCTGTTTCCTATCTTCTAATTCTATTTTTACAGTCAGATTTCCTTTAGAGGCACTTATTTACTTGTATTAGCCTTTGCAGCTTTCTTAATACAAGAGGACAAGCCCATTTTGGGAGGCTTGGTCTAGCAGATGTAGCCCAGGAGGGGTGAACTGCTTCATCATCTTTGTGTCATTATTTGCTGAAGATATCATGCTAAACAAATCTGATATAATGTGTTAAACAACAAATTTAAATAACTTGCCTTCACACATAAACACCTAAACAGTTGCTCAAACTTATTTGTTTTATTCCGCAAGACATCAAGCTTCAAGCATGAGTATTTTAATGACATCTGAGTGTTTACTTCTATTATTTCTTTAAGCAGAGCCTATAGAGGGCTAGGTAGCCTCTCGATCTCATCCTCTCTTTAGAGGTGACATATCTGGTAAATGCCCCTACAATCTATCTCTGTATTAGAAATAAGAAGTTCTCACATTTTCAGAGTTAACCTTGGAGTTGTTTGCACATTTAAAATTATTGAAAATGGATACCTTGCACCCTTTATTCAAGTACATTCCATTTTCAGATCAATACCTCTTTATTTTTTAATAAGCTTGAGTAGGATAACATATGCTTGATCTGAAAGTTCATCCTTCGGATGAATCCATCTGAGTATATTTAAAGAACCCTGAGAAGGAGTGGTTTGGCCCCATCATGATCAATGAGTCCATCGATATTTTATGTTTTCACTATTCTGGCGAAGGTAAAAAACGACAACTTTTTCATGTTTAGAGAGTTTAAAAAAGAGGCGAAAAAAAACTCCCATTAGAGGACTTTTGAGGTCTAAAATAGGCCTCCTAAGAAAAATGTACAACCAAAATAAACTTTATAAGAACCAATAAGATTCAAGGTGATGATGTCAACCATTGGAGATGATTCCCCATTTTTGGAGTAAAAAAGTAAAAAGATTAAAAAATAAGAAAATAGTAAAACTACTTTTTCAACTCATATTTTCAGCGTATCTCCCTAATGTTTTACTCAAATTTCAAGCAGGAGCACATGTTGGATGCAAAATTTAATTCCTCATCCAAAGAGTACCCATGTTGCATATTTTCGATGGAACCTACTACACGAAAAATGAGAAATACATGAAAAAACGTGATTGTGATCACGTTTTTCATGTATTTCTCATTTTTTGTGTAGCAGAGTCCATCAAAAGTACGAAACATGGGTACTCCTTGGATGTGGAATCATATTATTCATCCAACGAGCGTTCGTGCTCAAAATTTGTGTAAACCCTTAGGCAAATAAGTTGAAAATATGAGTTGAAAAAGTAGTTCTTTATTTTTTTCCTCTGAAATTTGATGATGTAATCTAATATTATTTTATTATTTCCACTATTATTTTATAATTTCCTTAGGAGGCCCATTTTATACCTAAAAATTCCCCTAATGAAATGTCCCCTTTCGTAGGTAGTCTCTTAGGTTTGAAAAGGTAGAAAAGAATACCCAAGAGGACCTCTTAGACATGTTCGACTAAGGTATTCCTTTTTTGTAGGTAGTCTATCTTAGTCTGGAAAAGGGTTAAACTTATACTGAGTATACGTTTTTTCATTTACTTATACGATTTTGAAAAGACAAGTGCTAGACAATATTTTCATATTTTGGGAGTCTGAAAAGAGCTGAAAGAGGATTCTTTCTGGAGGAACGAGTGGTATAAAGGATAGAAATTGGTTCTGGTCATGATGGAACTGCTCAAAACACGCAAAGGTCAATATGTTGGATAATAAGTCTACTCATTGTAGCAACTCCTCAAGAAGGGTAAATAACCAAGTGAAAGCGTATGATCGGCCAAGCATATGGTGACAATGGAATGAAAAAACCAAGGATCATTTGGGAAAAAAAAGGTTGATAAAAATGGCAATCACGAGGGATAAAATGGGAATGATAATGGTTTCTTTTTTTACACTGTTGTGGGGGAAAGTATCCAACTCGGAATGACCCTAACCCACTCTAAGGGTGACAGTTCCTTAGCAACAGCTGAAAGCAAAGCTATCTAAAGTTTCTTCTTTATGACATGCAAGAGATAAAAGGAAGAGATCCACTTACGGATGTCTTGCGCAAATGGTCGATCCAATCTCCTTTGATTGCCGCTTGCTCCCAGCTCCAAGTCTTTTCACGGGCCCAGCTACACGAGATCCTGCAAACAAGACAAGGAAAGGAAACTACAAGAAGCATGCATGCATAACTGATTCAAGGATTAGCATAAATCAAATACGCAAGTAAGACAATACATCATTGAAACACATGCGAATAGAAGAACCTCAAATGCTTTATTAATATATGGAAGTAAGGTTCAGGCGGTGATACAACCATGAGAGGTCCAATCCAGCATCACCTTCCCGACGGAGAGAAATCTCTTCTTCACCTCCCTCAAGCAATCACCCAATGCTCACAACCGTAAACCAACAACAATTCTTTGCACTAAATTCCGCCCTCTAGATCCCATGGGATGAGATCCTTATATAGAGTTTTGGAGTGAAGATAAGTCAGCTTGATGTGTGACTTGTTGTCCTCTTCAACCCCAGTTGTTCTTCAGTTCTTCACTTGGAGTTTCTGTCTTCCACTTGGAGTTTTAGAAGCTCTTAACTCATCATTAGGCGAATCTTATCATCAAGTGTCTTTTTAGAAGCTTCCTGGGCACTGGCACTTTGAGAAAAAGATTCCTCCACATGTCCAAGTACGCCCAACACAGGTAGCCTTTGTTCTACTTGCTATGCAACGCAGGTAGCCTTTGTTGTACCTGCTATGTAGCGCAGATGCCTAGTGGAGCAGCTGCAATGATCCAAAACTGACCTGTTTTTGAGTGTTTTTCAGTGGAGAACTGATTTGCAGTGCTGTGGTTTGCTGACCTTGTTCCTCTAAGGGTAAGAACAACATGTTTAGGGACTTTGGATCCCTTAGATTATTGACATCTCATGCTCTATGCTGTAAGGCACAAAAATGTCTATAACAGTTGCCCCCTAAAGTATGAGGTCGTTTATCGGGTGAAATGCTTTATTAGGAGGATCCGAAGTTCATTCAATCTCCGGGAGGTGACCTGTAACAAAATACAATACAATACATTATCTTTTCATACTTTCTTTTCATGATCTAGCTGATGCGGGCATTTCCCATGATCAGCTTTATAAATACATTTGTCGTACATAAACAGACGATCGTCTGACAAGAGACGGATAATTCTCTGCTTTTAATTATCATCCTTTTAGTAGGATGCTCATTTGCTGCACATGTCTATGTTTTTATCTCCTGAATATATATCGCAGCCCGGATGGATGAAACTAGATCCGGGGTCTTCAAACTTGTCCGATCTTCACTCTAGTACAAGTCGATCCATGTGAGAATTTCTTGAAGTCGAACATGGAAAGACATCGCTTGATTACCAGTCAATAATGTAAACTGTTAACAAGCGCGAGAGGAATCACCGATAATGATGATGACCCTCAAGGTACTGCCGCACAATTCACGTGGCGTGAATATAGGATCTGACGTCGAACACCACGCAAAGTCTCCCGGTCGAAGGTCATTAATGTATACCTATCGCCGGAAGTGAGAAACTTGCCATTGAGGCATGCAAGCTTCAAAGTACTGAGGGGGTGTTCCTAGATCAACTTCTTGGATAATGAGCTGATGTCGACAAGAAGTGATCCATCAAAGGAGGGCCTTAATGAATCCGACATCAGTGACACGGAACGGAGCTAGTGATGATGGTGAAAACGATCTGTGAAATATGATTCAGGGTGGCGGTCATGGAAGGATGAAAGATGATGTACGGTAGTGGATGGGACCCGGTTGACACTTTCTGAATGACATCTCTTGAACATATAACGACACTGATGTGATGGATTGGTAGCATTACCCCATGTATGGATGGTATGGCGAGACCATGGTGAAGGGACCGGTGAATGATAATAACCCAACCCGATATTTACGGAGGCAAAAGTGTCATGTTCAAGAGCGACTTGCTACCATTAAGCTTTGAGGTTCTTCCCAATTTTTCCCCAGTCATTTCTGACCAGTACCTCTTTATTTTTGTCAAGCTTGAGGAGGATAACATATGCTTGATCTATAACCTACCCTTCGGGCAAGCCCATCGCTATGTTTTAACGAGCCTAGCGATAGGGAAACTCGTTCTTGTCTAAAGACAAGTTTGTCGCTATCTAATATTTTTAACGAGCCCAGCGACAAAGACAACTCGGTCCTTTTCATCTTTAGAGAGTCTGAAAAGGGTACATAAAGTAGACTCCAGGGGTCCTTTTTCGTCATCTAATCCCTTAAGTCCGAAAAAGTATAAAACAATACAGAAGGGATGAATGTTCGATATCTTTATCGAGCCGAACTAGACAAGCGCTCGATCTTTTTGTGCACTAATCCCTCAGGTCCAAAAAGATTAAAATCTAGAGGAGGGATAGCTCTTCCGGTCCTTTTAACGAGCTGGAAGGCCAAAACTCGGCAAACTTTTCATATTTTACGAGTCATTGAAAAGAGCTCAAAGAAGACTCGTCTTTTGAGGAACGAGTGATAAACAGGGATAGCAGCAGATTCCAGGTACAGGTTGGAATTTTCCAATCACGGCAGTATTACAAGGATGGCTAAGTGAAATCACTCTTCGCAGCTGTTCCTCAAAATAGGTAAACAATCAAGTGGATGTGAATGATCGGCCAAATGAAAAGTGGAGGTGACGGTACACAAACACGACCAAGGCTTTTATGGCTGATGAATTTACGGTCTCAAATGGTTATTTACCGGTTCATTTTTTCTGAATGAGCTTGAACACTGGGGGGAAGCCTGCTCACATGTGTGTTTATTTTTTAACGAGCATGAACTCTTGCGAAAACTGCTCGGTTTTGCGTTTATTTTTTAACGAGCATGAACTTTGCCAAAACTGCTCGTTTGATAAGATCAAATTCATATTTTACCATGACTAGCTTTTCTTTTTCAGAGGTAGTACTGTATCATCAATTGCTGCAACAAACTTTGTTAGAAACGGATAACATGAAGTAAAAATACTAATATTCCACTTTGAATTACGTAAAAAGCAATTTAAAAGATGTTTTTACCTCTCATTTTACCACTTCGTGTGCATTTGGTTTGTTGGAGCTTTGGAGGTGCCTCTTCCTCTTGATTTTTCACCAGCTGATTTTTAACTGGTGTGATGCAGTACTGGTTCAGATGAAAAACCAGTTGACCAAAGTAAAGGACGGGAAACTGAAGAATTTTGGCTTCGGTTCAGTTTTGACTGCCTTCACTTTGGAGAAGATACCCTTGATGCAACCTCAGTATATTATTCTCGACTTGCCATCTCCTACTGAGCCACGCATGCAGAGGTGGGTTGACCACATGTCCAGACATGCAGGTCAATCTCAGATTACTTTTACTGATGCCTTCTTTAGGTGGTTCGAGCGGCAGGATATGGCTTTTTCCGAGTATCCATATATTGGCATGGATTTCCGAGGTGATCCGGATTTGGTGCTACCGGATGGCGAGCAGTGGGGTGATCTTGGTAAAATCTTGACCTTATCACTGTTTACTGTTTTTATTTGTAATGTCCTTGTGCTTTACTCTATCAAGACTCTAATCAAACTCATGTGTGCATGCAGATGTTGGTCCCGTCCGTCCAGCAGTTCGTCCGAGAGCCCCGGCCGCTGCCCCCGCAGGGGAGGCTCCTGGGAGAGCTATTCTCCGTGACCTTGACTTGGCCGAGACTCTTACAGCTGTGCAGGAACAGGTCGAGGGTCTTACCCTTGGGATTCCGGATGTACGGATCGACGAGTTGCCTCTACGATTGCAGCGACATACTGTTGGTGTTCCTAGACGATGGTCTCGTCTTCTGCGCATGATTGCACAGGCCGTGGCATGTTATCATGAGCATCACTAGGCTAGGGTGCCCCCCAGCCATTTTTGAGTTTTGGGGTCATATGACCGATTTTGTCTTGGTTACAGAACATTACATGTAAACCGTAAACAGTTATGTATATTTTTGATTTTCGGGGTTTATTCCAGTTTTTATGTGATCCATGTATGAAACATCGATGATGCTTCTCTTTTTATCAATTTTGCAGATGTCTATCTAACACATAGTTTGCTAATGAGTCGGTTAATGTGTTTAAGTTTCTGGAAATGTGTTGATATTGGATAAAATCAAACTTTCTTTCCAAGATTTTAACTCTTAGGAACTTGCGATAAATAGCTGGATTTCGGACAGAGTAGGTACCATTGAGCTGTAGTACCACGAGCTGTGAGTCTAGCCTGACGACTAGCCGGCGTATGCCATGGGTGATGGCATCAGAGAGGAGCTCTATCAACGCGCTATACTCAGCGATATTATTTGTCGATTGACCAATACATACCCCCCTGAAACTCACTAACTCGCCGCTTGGGTTAAAAATGGCCCATGCTGCTGAGGATAGGTTCCTCGAACTACGACTCGCTCCGTCAGCATATCCAACCCATGGTTCCAATGGATTTGACATCTGCAATAAGTGTAAAAGCAGATTACTTAAACCGGAACAAACGCTTTAGCGAAAACAAAAATGTAACAAAAGCATACAGGTTACTATTAGGCATAGTAACGCTTAAGGTACAACCCGTTGCGGGGTTGCTCTAGTGGAATTCCCTCATAATCTACTAACTCGTAGGCACCTTTTGCTAACACACTTTTAACAATATAAGGGCCCATCCATAAGGACTTGAATTTCCCAGCTCCCAATTTATCGGATTCTTGGTCATAAAGCAAGACCAAATCACCTTCCGAGAAGACACGAGGTTTGACATTTTTGTCAAACTGCGCTTTGACTCGTTTCTTATGGGCTTCGTTGGCCAAGGCGGCATCATGACGAGTTTCATCCAACTGGATTAACTCCAAGAAACGAGCTTCTTCTTCTGAGGTTCCGGGGAGGAGATCAATTGCGAGTTTAAGGGACGAAATTTCACACTGGATTGGTAGGATCGCCTCCAGGCCATACACCAGTTGAAACGGTGTGAACCCAGTGGCATTCCTTACCGATGTTCGGTAGGCCCACAAAGCCGAGTACAGGATCAAATGCCATCTTCTTTTGTGAACCCCCACCATCCTTTGCAGCATGCGCTTCAGGACCTTGTTGATCGCTTCAACTTGTCCGTTAGCTTGCGGATAGTACGGAGTAGAGCTGTCGTGAGACAATCCTAGTTTGGCAGTTAATTCAACCATCATGTGATTGCGAAAATGTGATCCATGATCTGTTACTATGGCCTGTGGTACGCCGAATCTGGCGACTACATGATTAAAAAAGAATAGGGCTGCTGTTTCACCAGTGTTATCCAATGTAGGCATCGCCTCGGCCCATTTGGTAAAATAGTCAACTGCGACTATAATATACCCATGCCCCCCGGTCGAGGTGGGGTTACATTGCATGAAATTGATGCCCCACTTGGCAAAAGGCCCCACAGCTATTATTGGCTGTAGAGGAGCGGGGGGTCTTCTGGTTTTGCTATCAAAAATCTGACATGCATGGCAACTTCTAACTGCGGTTATGCAATCTTTGAACATGGTTGGCCAGAAGTATCCTGCTCGTAAGATTCTTTGTGCTGTAGCATATCCAGATTGATGCCCCCCACAGGTGCCTGAATGACATTCATTTAGGGCTTTTTCGGCTTCCTCATGGGTTAGACACCTTCTCAGGACCGTATCGACACCACGACGGTAAAGCGTATCACCGACGATCATGTAGTCTTTTGCTTGGTATCGAATGCGTTTTTGTTCTGAGTGAGAGGTGTCTGGCCGAAACTTTTGGGTTTGGAGATAAACTATTATATCTCCATACCACTCATCACTTGCTGATATCAGAAACAAACTTTCGTCCACGATCGATTCTTTGGACGTTTCATCGTTGTACGATGACGGGAGATCGCATAATAATTCTGCGAAAACTAAAGCTTTCTTTGATTTGGATTTCACAAATTCCAGATCAAACTCTTGAAGGATAGCTATCCACTTTGAATATTTGCCCCCAAGCAACTGTCGCGACAGTATATAAGTCATGGGGTTGCAATCTGACAATACGGTGGTCTTCCTAAAGAGGACATAATGTCGAAATCTTTGAATCGCTTGAACAGCTGCTAATGCCAGCTTTTCAACATGAGAATATCTACTTTCCGTATCATTTAAGTTTTTACTTAAATAATATATAGGGTGTTCAATTCCATCGACTTCTTGAACTAAAACCATTGCAATGGTCGTATCTGCTGCAGCCAGATACAGGTTAAAATCCCTTAGATAGTTTGGGGCGTACATTAATGATGCTTTGACTAGCGCTTCTTTCAAAGCATCAAAGGAAGCTTGTGCAACCTGGTCCCAGACGAAAGGTACATCCTTTTTCAGGAGACGGGTATAACCTTTAGCAAGTTCTGCGTAATTTGGAATGAACCTCCTCAGAAAGTTTGCTTTCCCTTGGAGTTTCTGAATCTGAAGCAAGTTCGAAGGTGGAGGCAAATTAATGATTGCCTGCACCTTGCAGGGGTCGAGACGAATCCCATCCTTGGAGACTATAAAGCCAAGTAAACGACCAGAACCGACGCAAAACACACATTTGTGCGGATTGAGTCTTATCTTGTAGTGTCGGCAACGTAGAAATATCGCTCTTAAATGATGCGGATGATCAGTCCGCTTTTGCAAATGAGCCGGAAGATCGTCGAGATAAGGTTGAACGATGTTCTTGATGTCATGGAAAGCATAATTCATTGCTCTCTGAAATGTCGCCCCTGCGTTCTTTAAACCAAAGGGTAATTTTCGATAAGCGAATGTGCCCCACGGACAAATAAATGCAGTCTTTGACTGGTCCTGTGGGCAGATATTAATTTGATTATACCCGGAAAATCCGTCCATAAACGAAAAGATTTCACATCCAGCGCATTCATCAATTATCTGGTCGATGAAGGGTGTAGGGTAGTTGTCCTTTGGACAAGCTTGATTTACATCCCTATAATCGACGCACACTCGTATTGTTCCTTGTTTCTTCATAACAGGGACAATATTCGATACCCAATCGGTTAGAGGAACCGGGTAGATGAAACCAGCATGGAGGAGTTTTTCAACTTCTGCCTTAATAGCAACGGCTTTCTTGGGGTGTACCTGCCGAAGCCGTTGTCTTACTGGTTTGACATCAGGATACATTTTAATTTTATGTTCAACGATACTCGAGTCAATGCCTGGCATTTCATCATATGACCAAGCAAAGACATCTCTAAATTCGTGGAAAAGAGCTTTATATATTTCTTGTTCTGAAGGGGAACAACCTTTGCTGACATAAATATTCTCTACAATGTCTGTTTTGGTCGAGATATTTACGGCTATAGTCTCTTCTATATTGGATAGGTTTCTCTCGGAATCCACCGTATTTACAGTATTTGTTAGCAATTCAAATACTGAGGGGTGATACAGGTCGCCTTGAGTATCTTCCTGAGGAAGGGAACGATGGTGGTTATCATCCCATGGTGCCCCCTCAATCAACATTGACTGCAGGATTCCTTCGTCACTTGCATGCACTCGTGACCAAGGATCCAAAGGGGTACTACATTCTCCTGACCTATCTACCCAGACGCTTGACGAGCATTGATTTGGGCTCACCTCCCATGCCTGAAACATTGATTGCTACAATATTTCGATTGGGCTCGGGTGTAACACCATTGCCCGATCCATGATGACTTTGTCTTTTGCGACCTTCGTGGAAGATATCATGTTGCAGGTGGCCACCAACGGTACATTTCCTATGTACATATGATTTGGTAGCGAGAAAGTCCCCATCATCGTGGGGTCTTTCAACAGGCCTACTCCTATATCTTGAATTGAATGGTCGCTTTCATGGATCATGGGGATGCTTCCCGTAACTTGTGAACCATTAAGGAGGAAGTTCTGCTGGTCGACGACCGTAATCCCTCCTTCAAACGGGAAAGCGATCTTCCTAAAATAAGTCGACACGACAGCTGCCATGGCATAAATCCATGGTCTTCCCAGTAGGATGTTGTAATCTAGATTTCCATCTATGACTTCAACATCAATCTCTACTGTTTTTCCACCTAGTTCAACTTTCAAGTTACTTAGGATACCGTAAGGGGTATATGTCCTACCGTCGAAAGCCTTTAGTGTTGTCGAAGATCTCGACAAGGTTGGTGACCCTAGCGTTTTCCAGCAGCTCATCGACATAATACATGTCGATGCTCCCTCGTCAATAATTGTTCTGTGAACAGTTTTGTTGAGGGCCTTCACTTGAATCAGGAAAGCTAGCTGAGCTGGTAACTGAGGGTCATACCCTTTGTGATCAAAGGACACAAGATTGGAATCCTTAGGATCAACCCCCCCTATTGCCGATAACAACGCCTGCCTCTGGGATGGACAATTTTGTAGTACTTCTAGAGTTGACATAGCGGATGGCGATTGAGCCAAATCTTCTACTATGTTATAATGCTGCGCAGCTCTGGCACGAGGATTAAATGTTGACTTGTGTACTACACTCTTAGGTGGTTTTATCGTTAATTCTGGCATTATGGGTGGGACAACTTCTGACGAAGTCGTTGTCGAACTACTAGGTTGATCTTTACCTTTTTCGTTTGACAGTTGCGGATTCCCGTAATCTTTGCTCCTTGTCGAAATCAAAGGATCATTTTGTTGCTTAGAGATCGACAACATCAGCACTTGCGACCGGGAAGCATTTCCACTATCAACCATATTTTGACCTGGATTGGGAAATGGATTAGTCAGCACAGCCGGGTTCTTTGGACTTTTAAAGAATCTCTTGAGCTCAGCTTTGTATGGACAATCTTGTGTCCAATGATCCTCGTCACATATAAAACATGGATGAGGTGGCTTCCCTTTCTGTTTCCCTTTCCTAGGAGAGCTTGAAGAAGCTTTTTCAGGTGACGGATTATCCTGCTGCTTCTTCTTCCCTTTGTTTTGTTTCTTCTTGCTTCCTGGTTGATTGGTTTCTTTGCCTTTATCTGCTGATATGGCATTTACTTCCGAAGCAAGAATCTCTTCATGGGCATTTCGATCTGAAGTCTTACGGGCTTTCTGAGGTGAAGCCTTTTTCGACTTCGCGCTTGCAGTGCCAATCACGCCATCTCCGGCATGAGAGTCAATATTCGATTTAGGAGGGGGAGGAATTGAAAATTCAGGTCTGGGGGCATCAGGTATTTTGTCATAGAGCGTGCCAGACTGAGTATATACCAAGTCTAAATATTGAGCACGAGCAATGACTTGCTCCTCTGTTACGACTCCCCCTTTGGCCACATCCTCCGTTATAGCTGGAAGCAGTGACTTTATAAACCATTCAGCTAGTAGCTGATCAGGAACGTATGTTTTCACCATCCTACGACGGCGACGCCACTCATATATATGATCAGATATGTGAGTAGCTGTCGTCTGCTTGAAGTTGGTCAGTATCTTGGTTCCTATTTCATACCTGATTGGTAATTGAAAATGAGTTAAGAAAGTCGTGGCTAAGGATCTGAAATTGTCGAAAGAGGCTCTCGGCAATTCTATATACCATTTAGCCGCCGGACCTGTCAATGTCCTCTGGAAGAGGCGAAGCCTTATCGAATCATCGTTCAGAGTGTTCAATGAACACCACAGATGAAAGGTCATGACGTGATTCGACGGGTCTTCACCTGGATTTCCATTGAATTTAGGAATGTCCGATGGAAGTTTGTGAGGAATCATGGGCCACCAAGGGGCGTAGGCGATAGGATCGTTTGTCAACTGATGTAGATCGGGTAACTCCAGAGTTGCCACGAATGGCAGCTGCTGACTCAAGTTAGGTGAAGCGTACCCAGGGTATGACGGAATTGCCTGAGCAGTTGGCCTTTGCATACCAGCATAATGTAATTGATGCTGATATGATTGATACGGTTGATGGACTACTCCACTATATAGTGGTTGGTTTTGACCGTACTGTAAGTATGGTTGTCCATTGTTCGCAAAAATCTGCTGCTCGGTACCTTGGTACACTTGCTGGAACTGCGGTTGTTGATACTGCACTAACCATGGTTGTGACGCCATTGGTTGTTGTGCTATGCTTACCACTGGGCCAAGATTAGGGGTAAGGGTACCCGCTTGTGCTTGTGTTGCCCCGCCAGTTGGCGATTGTGGTTGAGTTGCAGGGTCAAAGGGTTGTTGCATTACAACCTGAGAAAACTGAGGTTGACATGCAACAGGTATTGTTTGAACTTGCGACACAGTCACAATAGCTGGTGTCGTCGGGATGTTCGTCACAGGCATCTGTTGTTGCATAGAATACAAAACTCTTGGTTGCTGGGGTAGCATAGGTATCCAACCACTTGTAGTTATTCCAGTATAACCTGAGTATGGTTGTGAACTCCCGTATGGGTAACCTCCCGGAGGGGGTAATGAAAAAGCATATTGCCCCCCATACGGTGGTGGTCCGGAACCGAGAGGATTTATTACACCTCGAGGACCGGATTGCCCAAGTTGATTCCCGAAAGGATCAATTTGTTGAGTTCCAACATAGGAGTTACCGGGTATTATCCCGGGAGAACAAACAGGAACAGACCATACTGTCGTCATGGCCCCCGAAGGGACCCCCGCAAGCTGTTGAGAGTTAGGGACAGATGGTGTGCCGGCGAACATTGTCGGAATGACCGTAGGGAGTTCTGCTGTCGCTGTGTCATTTGGCACAGTCCTAGATGTTGACGGTTGTTCAGACATCTTGAGTCTATCCAGTAGATTGCCTAGTGATTCTTCAGGAACTTTTCCGGGTGATAGGCTAGCTTCTGATGCAGTAGGAAGTAGAGTGATCCCTGCTCCAAAATGTGTTGGAGTAGTTGCTTGCGGATCTTCTATAGTCTCTTCTATTGCGATCAGACCAGGTGGAAGAGGAAGACCGTCAGGCCCGTAGAATATCTCTGGTGCCGAAGAAGGGGTTGTTTCGACAGCGACAGTTGTTTGAGGAGCAAGACTCTCTGAACCGATCACTGATGGACCTGATTCAGTAACACAAGTATTTGCTTTCAGACTAGGATCAGTGTTACTGTCCTTCTGGGGCCGTTGAACTTCTTCAATAGGGGCAGGGTTTCCAGAAATGTTTGGAGTAACTGGAACCTCAGATGTCGTTGGAACACTTGTTCTAACTTTGACAGGAGATTTGGAACCAGTTGAACGAGGTCGCTTTGCCCGGGTTGTTTTCGATTCCGGGGACAAAGACGTTTGTCTCGTATTCCTCCGCGAACGACGGTTCATCGATTGACTTTCTTCCACGATTGCGGATTACTTGATCAACCAACAATGCACAGGGTAAAATGTGTTTTCGAATTGAATTAATTTTAGACGCTTTTAAGACACAACTTGCTTTTTCATGTTTTAAGAGTCGAGAAAAAGCTAAAGATGACTCTAGTCTCCTTCGATGTATTAACGAGCCCGAAGTGACAAATGCTCGGATGGACTTTTTCAGTTATAGAGTTTGAAAAAGGCCAAAAGAAACTACTCTGGAGTTCTAGGCAAGGGTGTGCCAAACCTTTCGCGAAACCACAGAATACGTTTTACGGTACGAGTGGTCGATCTTCGTGAATGCTGTGTTCACTGCATCACGATCAGTAGGGCGGCCGACACGGCTTCCTATGGATAAAGGCTTTGTTCCTATAGGGGTCCCCCAATATACGCGACGGTACGCGGGGGCACAAGTCCGTATTAGTGCTATCGTCCCTCAGGAGGAATCACCCACCTTCGTAGAGATCAACAGTCACTATGTTTAACGACGCCGGTTCACGTCTCTACCTAGACCTCTACTGTGTTTCGTTATGTTTCAAAGCGTTGTTAGATAAATTCAGTTCTTTTTAGGTTGATCTTGCTTAGCAGTTTGCCTTTATGGATCACCACGTGATGTATGATACAACTCCTAAATGCAGTCTAAGAATGAGAAGCAAGCTTTTTCAATTCTTTCAACTTATGAAAACCTTAACTACTGAAGGAAAAGAAAGACATCATCTTTTCAAACAGATCATAGAGCACACACTGATGCACTTTTCCTAAATCGACATGCAAACTGTCAAAATGCACATGCACAATGCAAGTATTTCTTTTCTTCTTCCTTAATGTTGATGTATTACAAAAAGAAAGCTGTTGTATAATTTCGAATTCAATTTCAAGTGAAAGAAAACAAGTTTTTGTCCAATAATCAAAAGAACACCTTAAGATTCACTCGTTTCAACACAAGAAATACTGAAATTCGAACCATATAACGAAAGCAAATGCTCAAGCAGCTATGAATAGCAATAAACTAACTCTTAGAATCACAACGACACTTTCTCACAGGTCTAGATTCAAGAGGTCATAGCAAGACTAGTTCACTTTCGCTATGGGAAACTGTGAATGACAGCAAGAAATACAATAAGAACAATCATGATTTCTTCATACAACTGAGGCGGAATGAAGGCAAAGAGAAGTGGTTTCAGCTGGGTATACAGGTTGACAACTGGCTGCAAAAACAATACTGAAAACTGGGCAACAGACAGTGGAGAATCCAAGTTCCACAAGGCAAAACTGGATCAGCGCAGGTGCTGCACTGTGAATCTGAGATGCAGCGCAGGTAGCCCCTTTGGGACCTGCGTTGCAGTGCAGGTAGCCTTTGTGGCAGCTGCACTGATGAGACAAGTCATGTCTCTCTCAGATTCCGGGTCACAGTTTGCTAAAAAATGAGCGGTTTTTGGCCAAATCAGAGGCTGTCAGTCAAGTATACACTAGAGGATGATTAAAGGAAGATGAACACTATCACAAAGAGCTAAAAAGAGTCCTTGTGGATCAGCTCTTCAGATCATAAACATGCCCAGCACTGGGCTAGAGTAGTTGCCCTCTACTTTTCATTCGAAGGACTCGAATGTAGTTCGATTCGGTACTTCCTTTGTTTAAGAAATGAATAGCAATAAACACAAGCTACCAACAAGACACGCTCCCCAGCGGAGTCGCCAGTCTGTTGTGGGGGAAAGTATCCAACTCGGAATGACCCTAACCCACTCTAAGGGTGACAGTTCCTTAGCAACAGCTGAAAGCAAAGCTATCTAAAGTTTCTTCTTTATGACATGCAAGAGATAAAAGGAAGAGATCCACTTACCGATGTCTTGCGCAAATGGTCGATCCAATCTCCTTTGATTGCCGCTTGCTCCCAGCTCCAAGTCTTTTCACGGGCCCAGCTACATGAGATCCTGCAAACAAGACAAGGAAAGGAAACTACAAGAAGCATGCATGCATAACTGATTCAAGGATTAGCATAAATCAAATACGCAAGTAAGACAATACATCATTGAAACACATGCGAATAGAAGAACCTCAAATGCTTTATTAATATATGGAAGTAAGGTTCAGGCGGTGATACAACCATGAGAGGTCCAATCCAGCATCACCTTCCCGACGGAGAGAAATCTCTTCTTCACCTCCCTCAAGCAATCACCCAATGCTCACAACCGTAAACCAACAGCAATTCTTTGCACTAAATTCCGCCCTCTAGATCCCATGGGATGAGATCCTTATATAGAGTTTTGGAGTGAAGATAAGTCAGCTTGATGTGTGACTTGTTGTCCTCTTCAACCCCAGTTGTTCTTCAGTTCTTCACTTGGAGTTTCTGTCTTCCACTTGGAGTTTTAGAAGCTCTTAACTCATCATTAGGCGAATCTTATCATCAAGTGTCTTTTTAGAAGCTTCCTGGGCACTGGCACTTTGAGAAAAAGATTCCTCCACATGTCCAAGTACGCCCAATGCAGGTAGCCTTTGTTCTACTTGCTATGCAACGCAGGTAGCCTTTGTTGTACCTGCTATGCAGCGCAGATGCCTAGTGGAGCAGCTGCAATGATCCAAAACTGACCTGTTTTTGAGTGTTTTTCAGTGGAGAACTGATTTGCAGTGCTGTGGTTTGCTGACCTTGTTCCTCTAAGGGTAAGAACAACATGTTTAGGGACTTTGGATCCCTTAGATTATTGACATTTCATGCTCTATGCTGTAAGGCACAAAAATGTCTATAACATACACAAGCTTGAAACATGGGAAAATATGCTTGAAATTGGTTTGTTTTTTACACAATCTTGAAACGAAGAAAAACTATGCTTGGAATAAGTTTGCATGCCCCCAGTATAATGACTCAATCTGAGGTACATGCCCTCCAAGCTTCATTTCATTCAGCTAAGTGGACTACTCGGTACTAACAAGTGGATGGAAGGAAGGTTCATTTACGATATCAAGTGAAAGAGTCGACTGGGAATTTACGAGATGTAATCAAAGACTCTAATTAAAAGGGGATTTGTTTCATTTTTTAATGAGATTGACACAGGAAAAGAACTATGCTCATAAGAACCTATTTCATTTTTTAACGAGGTTGAAATAGTAAAATAACTATCCACATAAGATCTTGTTTCATTTTTTAATGAGCTTGACACAGGAAAAGGAACTCTACTACGGGACCTTGTTTCATTTTTTAAGGAGCTTGACACAAGAAAAGGAACTCTGCTTTGAGACATGATCATGGCCTCCAAGAGACCATGGCTTTTGTTGTAGCATCCATCGTCATTTGAATTTCATTATTTAATATTACCGCAAAAAATAAAAATAAAATAAAATATTATGTTTAAAAATCAAAAGAGAGTTTGAAAGTCTGAAAGCAGTGATTTAAATTATACTATCAGCAGCATTCAAATGCAATATAAGGTGGGGCCCGACCCATATACTAAAGTTCGAGCAATATTACGAAATATAAACAAGCGATGGTTTAAGAGGCAGGTAAAGTGCTTTGCAGGGGAACAATGAGCACGAGTTATAACTTAGGCTCAACCCCCGTAGTTGACCATGACATCGAGGTAGTTGACTAAGATCTACGGCCTGAGATCGCTGCGGGGGTTCAAGCCTGATGAACCTCCCGTACACTCCCTACCCCTGCAGTGGGCCACCCCCATCGTTTCACTCCACCTCGTCTCCTCCACGTCATTCGCCACTCTCATTCATTACCGTCCACCTCACCCACTGTACCCTATCACCTCATCTGCCACTCCATTAATTAGTTACATTAATTACAGGGTTTCCCTCCATTTTGCTTACCATATATATAAAAGAAAAGTAAAACCCCATTGCATTAGTCTTTTGTTTTTAGTACTAAGCAACCTCGCATCCAGTTCAGCATTTTGAGTCAGCAACCGTCCTAGCGAATGTCATCAACAACTATCACCAACAACTATCTTCTACAAACACCATGGCCAAACAAGTAAGTTCTTCCTCAGTCATCCATACCCCATTAATGGATGTTGAACGTGATATTTCTGATACCCTCTGCACAATTAAGCATCTTTCACTGTATCAAGAAGTCATTATGAACCATAAAAAGTCCCCTATATTCATGGAAATGGTTAGGTCAGGTGTTTTAGCTGCTTTTGTCCCAAGGACTCATTTATTCCCTGAATCTATTCAATGGTTAGCCTCAACAATGTACCCCAAGAATTGTTTTGTAATGAATCAGTCAAGGGAGAGTGTTTTTCAAGTAACTTCACAATTAATTCACCAAGCTTTGAATTACCCTATATATGGAACTTACACCACCTTTACTGAAGAGTCTTTGGCTTCGTATTATGATAACCTGTCCCCCTAGGAGTCTTCTCAAGTTACCTCTTTCCTGGCTCCTAAATCTGGTCAATTCTCTCTAGATGGAAATCTGTTCTCTTTTGACATTTTTTGCAATTGATATAAGACCTGTCTTGCAAGTAATATCTAAGATTCTAGGAAAAGAAGATTCCAACTAGGTTAATAAAGTAGTGTTGGGTTTTTTCTCTTTAATGATGAAGCCAAAGCTAGTACTAGATATTCCAACATTCTGGGTGGATACTATCAATACCCAATTCATGACTTTGCCTCTTACTAGGTCCTTCAAGTTTCCTTCAGTTATTACTTATCTATTTTTGTACCAGAATGTTGAACATTTTACAGATTTGGGACTAAATATTGTTGACATAAATAAGAAGAAGCAGTCAGTGGTATTCTGGACAAACCTGATAAGAGGAGGTCCAAGAGATGGTAGTTTATTTGAGTTCACTTCTTTATTCCTTCAAGTGGCTTATAAGATCTTGAATGGAACCTTGCCCCCAACATTTCTTCCTAAAGCTCAAGAATTTCTTCAAATGAGTAAGGATGTGAAGTGTGGAGATTGGTTCATCTTTGAAGAGCATGCAGAGATTAGGCTTTATGGAGCCTCTGTCAAGCCTTACAGGTTACCAAAATTTGTGCCAATGAGGCTTTTTTCCCTTGAATTTATCAGGCAAAGCTTGAATGTAGATCAGGTTCATTTTGTTCCTATGAAGAAAGGTTATTTCTTTAAGTTGCCCAAAGCAGTAGGACCATTCATTGTGAACACCAGATAGGCTTACCAAGAGGTTGAGAGGTTATTGAATGACATGTGTCTTTTATAGGTGGTTGAGTGGGCTTATGACCCTCATCAAATTATTTCCAAAAGAAGGCTAGAGAATGGATATTCAGCCTTTGTGCATGAAAGTAGACCAAAAACAGAGAAATTGGTAAATGGAGGTTTGCAGAACACTCAGGGGACAGAGATTGAAACCCCTAGCATTACAGAAAAAAGGTGTCAAGAGGGCTAGAGAAGAAGTTATTGATTTGGATGAGGAAGAATCTGAAGCAACAAAAAGGACTAAGATTCAAGATGCAATGTCTTCACCAGCTTCCCCATCTTCCAGAGAACCTGTTCATGATCAGGTTCCTTTAATTCAAAGTATGTTTTCTTAAATAGCTGAGAGAAACCAGAAGGTGAAGTTAAATATGGAGGCTCAAGCTGAGTCTCAAGTTGCTCTTGAATAAACTAGGTTGCTATCTACTATGGATTTGGAGAAGAGCCAACTTAAAATTTCTTTTTCTCATCCTACTAAAATATCAATTGGGTCCACCAATAATTTCAAGCTACTAAAATATCAGTTGGGTCCCCCAATAATTTCAAGACTGTGAATTTAACTGTTGACACTCACAATCTTCCAATGCTTGACAAGATCAATTTGCACATGCAAACTGGGAAATTGATTATAAATGATTTACATAAAACAAATGCAGCAACTGTTAAGGCAGAAAAAATGCTAAATAAGGTAATTCAACAATTAAAGTTGGAGAAAGCCAACTCCAGAGCTTTGAATGCTCAAGTGGATGAGCTAAAGAAAATTATCATAAAAATAGGTGTCAATCTTGATGACCAACCTGCTATTCAGAAATTGTTGCAATCTACTAAGTCAGAGATTGGGGTTTTGAAGAAGAAATTGAATCTACCGACAGGTGAGCATCCCATTGTTGTAGGGATAGCTGAAGTTGAAAATGAAAATGAAAAACTCCTACATGATGTGTTGCAGAAAACTGAAGAAGTTTCTTTACTTAAAGAATCTTTGGATAAGCTACAACGACTGCTAGACACTCATGTTTGTACAATAGTAATGCCAGCCAACACAGATGACCCAGAATCACAGGTTTTACAGTTGGGAACATAGCTTAAAATGGTTGAGAATGTTGTAAAGAAAGCACAAAGAGAATAGGAAACAACTTGCAAGCTATTGAATTTGAGTGAAGAAGAAGCAAGAATGGATAAAGAAAATGATAAGAAGCACATGGAAGATCTTCTAAGGGCTAAAGATGAAATCAAAAGGTTAAAGGAAAAAATGAAGGGCAATATGTGCTTGATTCAAGCCAGGGAAATCCAATGGGATGAAATCATTGAGGTTATCAAGGGAATTTGGGAATTTCTTGTTATTATATCCGAAGAGAAAACAATAGTCTGAGACATAGAAGAGGTGGTCACAAAACATAAACAAAAAGATTTAGATAAATCAAAGTTTGCAAAGAGAATGATAGATTTAATTAATTCTAAATCTACTGCAAAATTGAAGCAGCATGACATGCCTGACATAATATTATGTGCAATAGATTTCAACAAGATAATTGCCAGAAATATTTATAGGAATAATGTTGAGAAGAAGATAAATGAGATGAAGGAACCAATTTCCAAGTTTAAAATCCTGTTTGATAAAAGAGTTAGAGCTGGACTTCCCTCTTGCTAGGATCTATAAGGAAACTTGTTGCCATGGAAGACATATGAGACTTTGCTAGTTGAGGCAAAAAGAAAAGTTGATAACACTCATGAAAATACAGCGATATTAAAGGGAGCTACCATTGTGAACTACCTTAACAAAGATTTTAAGCTTCTTTGGATGGTGAAGACTCTATTTACTAATAAGCCTACTTATAGTAGGATTATAGCTTGCAGAATAACACTTTACAAGTTAGAGGAAGCATCAAAGTCAAATGTACCATTATGGAGAAAATGAAAAGAATGGATGATAGATCAGACCAAAGATGCATCAACAGGACCATCTACTCAAGCCACAGATTCAAACAACGAGCAACAATCACCAATCATACTTTAATTTCTGTTACTTCATGCTATCTTATTTCTTGAGAAAAATGAGGTGTCTTTTACCCTCTAATGTAATATTCGGTAATGAATTTTACTTTAGATAGTTAGAAGGTAGTTAAGCAATTTGACAGTTTTGGTAGTTACCAAATGTCTCATGATGTATAAAAAGAGGCAAAATTATAGAAGAAAGGTTTGAATTTTGAAGAACCTGAGGACTATGCTATTGTGTACTTGATAAATTTATGATGAATGAAAGAAACGAGAGTTTTCCACATAGGGTTGGGTATGATTTTTTAATTTCTCTGTTATGTGCCATTATGTTTCTTCCTTTCTTTAAATATGGTAATGAAGTTGCAGGTCTTTGTTTACTTATGTGAATAAAGTTAAAATTCCTTAAAAGAGCGCTGCCATATTTAAATCTCCTACCCTCTATATTTCTTCTAAGTTACAAATAATAGTTCCTGTCAAGCACAACATATTATCTTTAAATTTCTCAAGACATTCTTCACACAAAGTTTATATCCAGCATCACATGGAATTTTAAGATTTTCATATCAGCTAAATATTAAGGGTTAAAAGTCAGGTCTTTCAAGTCCTTCACATGAAGACACATTATACAAAGAAGTGACATGCATAATAAAATTTAATGTCTTAAGCACAATTTCTCCACAGCCAAGAAATTGGTTTCTTAAGGGACAACATTAATTGGTGCCGTTGCCGAGGACTAAAATCAAGAACATTTTTCCCTGGGTTTTTAATATTTTCCTTTGGTTGTTCAGTGAGGAGGAAATATTTGGCTGTATTGAACAAAAAATAACAATTCTGGCTTCAAAAAGGCCTCATACGAGGTCAAATACCTCACAACAGAAAGCTCAAGCCCTTTCAAACCTCAAGAGATTAGTTTCCAAGAGGGTTGGAAAGCCAAAAACTCCATTTACACCAAGTCCTACATTGTTTGCACCTGGCAGCAGTTCAACACATCTTTCACCGAAACATTCACCTCTTATTGATCAAGAATTATCTTTTACATCCACTTTATTTCAAGAACCCAACTATCAAGAACAGTCTTTAGAGTCTGTTTCTTTCTCAATATTTAAAAATATATCTGCTATAGTTGTTCAACCTGAACCTATATCTACATTTCCACCTTTTCATACTCTAGTTACCCCTTAGACAGGTTTTACATCTGCTGGTACTCAAGGTTCAGTAAGTTCAAGTGCAAACATGGCAGCACCTGCATTCTTGTTGAATAGGTATGCACCTATTCAGTTGCCTCAACAATTGAATCCAATGCCTGAATAATACCTGAAAATTCTTCCTCGTTTCTCAGGGGAAGATGAACAAACAATAGAGAAGCATATAGCAGTTTTTTGTCATTTTGCAGAAAATATCAATGTTGAACACCTGGATGTTGTTTTAATACTTTTTGTGCAATCCTTAGATGGTGAAGCAAGAAAGTGGTTTAAAGGGCTTCCTAATAAGTCTATTCCTACATGGGAAGAGATGGAGCACCAGTTCACCCAGAGATGGGGAGAGAAACGAGATCATGGGTATTCACTTACAGAGTTCAATTCTATTAAAAAGAAATATGATGAAAGTGTTGTTGAGTTCATTAGAA
Source organism: Pinus tabuliformis (assembly GCA_031772625.1). Lineage (NCBI taxonomy): Eukaryota > Viridiplantae > Streptophyta > Pinopsida > Pinales > Pinaceae > Pinus > Pinus tabuliformis. The sequence continues at coordinate 720,811,802 of CM062814.1, forward strand.
GGTTTAATAAACTTTATAACAATCTTCCAGTGGAGATCAAGCCCCCTCCTACTGGTGCAAAAATAAATTTTGTAGGGGCATTTAAATCAGATTTTGGGTTTACATTAAGGAAGAGAAGATCCAAAACCCTTGATCAGATTCAAAATTATGCTTTAGAAATAAAATAAAATCTGGTGGCTGCAGGTAAAGCACTAGAGGCACAACTTACCTAACATAAGGGAAAGGCCAAAGTGGAATCCTCTCAAAGTCAAACATTAGAGGATATGAATAATGTGATTAAAAATTTGTCTAGCAAATTGATTAAATTGGAGTTGGAGAGTAAAAATTCTCAAAGGAAAGTACAACAAAACATAAACTTTAATCCCCAATATAGAAGACAACCTCTGTAGATTTTGCAAAAGGAAAGAAAAGACCAAGATCAGGTTGAAGCACCACTTTACTTAGAAGCAGATCCTGATGAAATACCAAAAGAGCATTCCAAGGATCATGATGATCATATTTCCACATTGTATGCAGGAGATGAAGATGAACTAGGTGTTGAGGGAGAAGAATATACTGAGATAGATGCCATTTATGATGAAAATGAAATTGATGAATACTGGAAGCAATTTACTGATTTTATGTAGGCAGAATTACATAAGAAATATGACTTGAGATCAAGGAAAAGATCTAGAATTCAAGAAAATGAAGGTGAGAAGCAAGTTCCTGCTCCCATATGAAAGGAGACTCCACAAGAACCACATCTTGCAAAACAATTAAATAAAGGAAAGAAACAATAGAATGCAAATAGCGAAACTCAGATACTTCAAGGTGAGTCTTCCCAGGATAAAATTGATAAAATTCCTTTAGAAAAAATTATTTCCATTCCACAAGAGATTTCAGTAATGAAGAAAAGTGAAGAAGAAATATAAAAGAATACCAAACAGGTCCATGCATTTAGTCTCACTAAAGAATTGGAAAAAATCAGAATTCAGGTGCCTCTCACAGAGTTGGTCAAAACACCAGTTTATAAAAGAGAGATTGCTGAGTTTATCAACTTGTCTCAGAATGTGAATATAAATGACACTGTGAATCTACAAGAAGATAAACCAGTAGTTTTTTTTGGTCCACATGTGGAGGAGGTAGATTCTTCAACACCTCCTTTCTACATTTCTTTATTGATTCATGACTTCCTCTTGCATAATTGTATGTTTGATTCAGGAGCTTCACACAACCTTATGCCACTATCAGTAATGAAATAGTTGAACCTACAAGTTACTAAGCCTTACAAAGACCTGTATTCTTTTGATTCAAATAAAGTCAAGTGTCTCGGTGTCATTAAGGATATGGTGGTGTCATTAGCCCAGATCCCAGCTAGAAGCTTAGTAATGGATGTAGTAGTAGTAGATATCCCTGCTAGGTTTGGAATGTTGCTATCTAGGTCATGGGGGGCTAAATTGGGGGGAGTCCTTAAGTTGGATTTTACTTATGCTATCATACCACTTTTTGGTGGAGAGTAGAGAAGGTGTACAAAGAAACAATGTTTTTTAAAACAATCACAATGAACAGAGCAAGTAATTCACCTATGTACAACCAAGAAAAAGATGACTTTTCTTGTTTTATGCTGCATGATAATGCAGAGTTGGCTGAAGATAATTATAGGAAGCTTACTTTAGTATGTGTAAATAAAGAGCTGCAAACATAAGGGGTGTGGAAGTGCTTCTTTGATGGAGCCTATTCTGAAGAAGGAACATATGCTGGTTTCCTCGAGGTAACATGATCCCATTTTCTTTTAAATTAAAGTTTGAAGCAACTAACAATGTGGTAGAATATGAATCCCTAATCATTGCTATTTAAACAACAAAACAAATGGGAGTCCAGTCTATTTCTGTTTTTGGAGATTTAGATTCGATTATAAAGCAAATTAAAAATCATTGTCAAACAAAACACCCTAGGCTTAGGGCATATAGAAATGAAGTGTGGGGTTTAGTTGATAATTTCTTTGAGGCTTTCAAAATACAATTCATTCCAAGAGATGGGAACAGGTTAGCAGACTCCTTGGCTATGGCTGCCAATACCTTTAGGCCTCTTATAAATCTAAGGCTGAGATATAGGTTGAAATGAGGCACAGGCCATCTGTTCCTAATAACATAAAACACTGGTAGATTTTTTAGGATGATCAACAGATTAAGGAATTCTTGATTGTGATTGAAGCTTATCAAGGAACCAAAATTGATCAAGATGAAGATGAAACAATAGAAGGTGCAGAAGTAAGTAGTTTTAAAAATTCTATAGTTAATCAGAAAATTATTCAATTGAAAGATAATATTCTACGAAGAGGACTTGTCCCTCTTGAAATACTTTTTAACTCTAATGATGTAGCTGTAAGTTCAGAGAGTTTCACAGGATGAGAAGATTCAAGATCACAATATTGGAACCTAGAAGGAGCCCAAGTTAGTCAAATTGTTTAAGGGAGTTCCATTTAATTATAAAGAGAGATATATTGAGCTTTTCAAGAAGTACACTGATGTTTTTTCTTGGTCCTATGAGGATCTCAAGACATATGATGTGAGAATTATTCAACACAAGATTCCCCTGAAAGAAGGGATTAAACCATTTAAGAAAAAACTCAGGAAGATCAATCCTTTGCTTTTACCATTGATTGAGAAAGAAGTTAAGAAGCTTCTTGATGCCAAGATAATAGTACCACTCTGATACTCTGACTGGGTGGCCAATTTAGTACCTGTAAGGAAGAAAAATGGAGAAATAAGGTTATGTGTGGATTTTAGAAATTTGAACAGAGCTTCCTTAAAATATAACTATCCATTACCTAAAATGGATCATGTGTTGCAGAAGGTAACTGGATCATTCATAATGTCAATGCTGGATGGGTTCTCCGAGTATAACCAGGTGGCTATTGATAAAGAAGATCAGAAAAAGATTGCATTCACAACTCCTTGGGGAACCTTCATGTATGCTCGAATGCTCTTTGGGTTAATGAATGCAGGTGCAACATTTCAGAGGGCTATGGACATTGCATTTGTGGGTGATAAGTTTGTAGTGATATACTTGGATGGTATCGTTGCTTTCTCTAAGTCAGATGAGGAGCATTTGGACCCTCTTAAAAAGACTTTTGATAAATGCAGAAAATTTGGGCTTTCTTTGAATCCTAAGAAGTCTATTTTTTCTCTAAAATAAGGAAAACTATTGGGGCACATTATTTCAAGAGGTGGAGTAAATATAAATCCAACAAGGGTGTAAGTTGTGAAAAAAATACCCCTGCCCAGGAGTAAGAAAGATATTCCAAAATTTCTAGGAAAACTAATTTTTTTAAGGAGGTTTGTGTCCAATTATGTTGAAATTGTAAAGGAGATTACCAATATTCCGAAGAAGGAAAATGAAGTACATTGGACCAGGGAAGCCAGAGAGTCATTTTCCAGGATCAAAGAAGCATTACAAGCAGCTCCAGTTTTTATTAGCCCTGATTATCAAAAGCCCTTTCAAATATTTTCATTTGCATCACTCAAGTCAATAACTACTGTTTTGTTACAGAAAAAGGATGAAGGAAAAGAGAAGCCAATTGCTTTCTTTAGAAGGATTCTCAGAGATGCTGAAATCAAATACAATATTCTTGAAAAATAGGTATATGCCTTGGTAAAAGCCCTATAGGCCTTTAGGACTTATGTGTTACAGTCACAGATCATTGTTGATGTGCCAAATGTTGTAGTGAAGAATGTCCTAGTCCAGAGTGATGTGGAAGGTAAAAGAGGAAAATGGATAGTTAAAATCCAAGAATATGACCTGGACATAAAGCCCACCAAGCTGGTGAAAGGGCATGGATTGGCAAATATGTTGAAGAGTCAAATTTTTAGGAATTGGGAATCAACTTGCTAACACCTGTAAATGAGGAAATAATTAAAGAGGATGAAGAAAAATCAAATCCAGGTATGAAGACCCAATATAAAGTTTTATGTTCAGAATGGTACAAGCACATAGTTCATTATTATGTTTTTTTTCTTGTCCCCAATCAATGGATAAAACAATATATAGAGCATTAAAAATCAAGGCACAACCATATGTGATTGTGGAGGGTAGATTGCACTGGAAGGATCTTGTGGGAATTTTATTGTTATGTTTGATAGAAGATGAATCTACAGAGACAGTTAAAGATTATCATGAGAAGTTATGTAGTGGACATTATAGTTGGAAGGCTACTGCACACAAAATCCTCTAGGCAAGCTTTTATTGGCCCACCTTATTTGGTGATATATATAAGTTTGTCATAAGCTGTCAGAAGTGTCAGCTTTTTGCTGAGAAAAAGAGGTTAGCTCCCTTTCCATTGATCCCAGTCTTCATAGAAGAACCATTCAAAAAATGGGGGCTAGACTTCATTGGAGAAATTAACCCACTTTTAGGTGGACAACACAAGTGGGTTCTTACAGCTATTGATTATTTCACCAAGTGGGTAGAAGCTATACCTACTAAAAAGGCAAATGAACAGGTGGTGATGAAGTTTTTAGAGGAAAATATTTTCAACAGATTTGGGTGCCCTGTCAAAATCATAACTAACAATGCTCAAGGGTGCAGTTCAATTATGTTTGTTTCTTTTTGTCAAAAGTATAACATCATTTTATCTCATTCAACAACTTATCATCCTCAGGGAAATGGATTGGCTGAATCCACTAACAAAACATTGATGTAATTCTTAAGAAAACTATTGCAGAGAATTAGAAAGACTGGGATTTGAAATTAAAGTTTGCTCTGTGGGCTGTCCGAGTGAGTACAAAAAGGTCTATAGGAAAATCACCTTTTGAGTTAGTGTATGGAACTCAAGCTCTATTTCCTAGTCAGCTTGTGAAGTATGTGATTGCAATGATTCAGGAGGCAAAAGAAGAACCCAATGCTCTAATAACAAGGCTGCATAAGGTAGTGGAGCTGAGTGAAAGAAGAGATAAGGTAAGAGATAATTTGATTATGTATCAATAAAAAATGAAGGGTATTTTTGACAGAAAAGCCAAAGAAATTGATTTTAAAGCTGGAGATTTGGTGTTAAGGTGGGATACTAGAAGAGAAGCTAAGGGCAAACATGGGGAGTTTTATCCTCTCTGGTATGGCCCATTCAGGATTATAGAAGTAAGGGAAAATAATACATTATTCCTGGAAAATCTTGATGGTGAAACTTTACAGCTGCTTGTCAATGGGCAGTACCTCAAACATTATTTCCAATTCTGAATCATAAACACCCTGTCATTGTAGATACTAGAGTGAATTCATTGTACAATTTCCATGGAATTAAAATTGGCAAAGCAATATATGACTCCATGCCCGAGGTGAAGGCACTAATCTGCGGTTCTTAGTGCTTCTATGGCAAAAGCACTATCCCCAAGTGGAGCCAGATGTTGTAGCATCCATCGTCATTTGAATTTCATTATTCAATATTATCAAAAAAAAAAATATTATGTTTAAAAATCAAAAGAGAGTTTGAAAGTTCGAAAGTAGTGATTTAAATTATACTATTGGCAACATTCAAATGCAATATAAGGTGGGGCCCAACCCATATACTAAAGTTCAAGCGGTATTACGAAATATAAACAGGCGATGGTTTAAGAGGCGGGTAAAGTACTCTACGGGGGAACAACGAGCATGAGTTATAACTCATGCTCAACCCTTGTAGTTGACCATGATGTCGAGGTAGTTGACTAATATCTACGGCCTGAGATCACTGCTGGGGTTCAGCCTAATGAACCTCCCATACACTCCCTACCCCCGCAACGGGCCACCCCCATCGTTTCACTCCACCTCGTCTCCTCCACGTCATCTGCCACTCTCATTCATTACCATCCACCTCACCCATTGTACCCCGTCACCTCATATGCCACTCCATTAATTAGTTACATTAATTATAGGGTTTCCTTCCATTTTGCTTACCATATATATAAAATAAAAGCAAAACCCCATTGCATTAGTCTTTTGTTTTTAGTACTAAGAAACATCGCATCCCGTTCAACATTCCGAGTCAGCAACCGTCCTAGCAAGTGTCATCAGCAACTGTCACTAGCAACTGTCTTCTATAGACACCATGGCCAGACAAGTAATTTCTTCCATAGTAATCCATACCCCATTAATGGATGTCAAACGTGATACTTTTGATACCCCCTGCACAATTAAGCATATTTCACTATATCAAGAAGTCATTCTGAACCATAAAAAGTCCCCTATATTCATGGTAATGGTTAGGTCAGGTGTTGTAGCTGCTTTTGTCCCAAGGACTCATTTATTCCCTGAATTTATTCAATGGTTAGCCTCAGCAAAGTACCCCAAGAAGTGTTTTGTAATGAATCAGTCAGGGGAGAGTGTTTTACAAGTAATTTCACAATTAATTCACCAAGCTTTGAATTACCCTATATCTGGAACTTACACCACCTTTACTGAAGAGTCTTTGGCTTAATATTATGATAACATGTTCCCCCAGGAGTCTTCTCATGTCACTTCTTTCCTAGCTCCTAAATCTGGTCAATTCTCTCTAGATGGAAATCTATTCTCTTTAGACATTTTTGCAATTGATATAAGACCTGTCTTGCAAGTAATTTCTAAGATTCTAGGAAAAGAAGATTCCAAGCAGGTTGATAAGGTAGTGTTGGGATTTTTATCTTTAATGATGAAGCCAGAGGTAGTACTAGATATTCCAACATTCTGGGTGGATACTATCAATACCCAATTCATGACTTTGCCTCTTATTGGGTCCTTCAAGTTTCCTTTAGTTATTACTTATCTATTTTTGTACCATAATGCTGAACATTTTACAAATTTGGGACTAAATGTTGTTGACATAAATAAGAAGAAGTAGTCAGTGGTATTTTGGACAGACCTGATAAGAGGAGATCCAGGAGATGGTGGTTTATTTGAGTTCACTTCTTTATTCATTCCAGTGGTTTATAAGATCTTGAATGGAACCTTGCCCCCAACATTTCTTAGTAAAGCTCAAGAATTTCTTCAATTGAGTATGGATGTGAGGTGTGGAGATTGGTTCATATTTGAAGAGCATGCAGAGATCAAGCTTTATGGAGCCTCTGTCAAGCCTTACAGGTTACCAAAATTTGTGCCAATGAGGCTTTTTTCCCTTGAATTTATCAGGTAGAGCTTGAATGTAGATCAGGTTCATTTGTTCATATGAAGAAAGGCTATTTATTTAAGTTGCCCAAAGCAGTAGGACCCTTCATTGTGAACAATAGACATGCTGTCCAAGAGGTCGAGAGGTTATTGAATGACATGTGTCTTTTACAGGTGGTTGAGTGGGCTTATGACCCTCATCAAATTATTTCCAAAAGAAGGCTAGAGAAAGGATATTTAGCCTTTGTGCATGAAAGTAGACTAGAAACAGAGAAATTGGAAAATGGAGGCTTACAAAACACTCAGGGGATAGAGATTGAAACCCCTAGCATTACAAAAAAAGCTGTCAAGAGAGCTAGAGAAGAAGTTATTGATTTGGATGAGGAAGAATCTGAAGCAGCAAAAAGGACTAAGCTTTAGGATGCAATGTCTTCAGCACAACCTGGTTTGGTGATTTAGTTAGGAGAAATAGAAGGTGCCCCATCTTCCCCATCTTCCAGAGAACCTGTTCATGATCAGGTTCCTTTAATTCAAAGTATGTTTTCTCAAATAGCTGAGAGAAACCAGAAGGTGAAGTTAAATATGGAGGCTCAAGCTGAGTCTCAAGTTGCTCCTAAACAAACTAGATTGTTATCTGCTATGGATTTGGAGAAGAGCCAACTTAAAATTGCTTTTTCTCATCCTACTGAAATATCAGTTGGGTCCACCAGTAATTTCAAGACTGTGAATTTAATTGTTGACACTCACAAGCTTCCAATGCTTGACAAGATCAATTTGCACATGCAAACTGGGCAATTGATCGTAAATTATTTACATAAAACAAATGCAGCAGTTGTTAAGGTAGAAAAAATGCTAAATAAGGTAATTCAACAATTAAAGTTGGAGAAATCCAACTCCAGAGCTTTGAATGCTCAGGTGGATGAACTAAAGAAAATTATCATAAAAATAGGTGTCAATCCTGATCACCAACCTGCTATTCAGAAATTGTTGCAATCTGCTAAGTCAGAGATAGGGGTTTTGAAGAATAAATTGAATCTACCTACAAGTGAGCATCCCATTGCTGTAGGGATAGCTGAAGTGGAAACTGAAAAGGAAAAGCTCCTACAAGATGTGTCGCAGAAAACTAAAGAAGTTTCTTTACTTAAAGAATATTTGGATAAGATGAAATGACAGGTAGACACTCACGTCTGTGCAATAGTAATGCCAAACAACACAGATGACTCAGCAACACATATTTTACAGTTGGGAACAGAGCTTAAAATGGATAAGAATGATGTAAAGAAAGCACAAAGAGAACTGGAAACAACTTGCAAGCTATTGAATTTGAGTGAAGAAGAATCAAGAATGGAGAAAGAAAATTCTAAGAAGTACAGGGAAGATCTTCTAAGGGCTGAAGATGAAATCAAAAGGCTAAAGGAAAAAATGAATGGCAATATGTCCTTGATTCAAGCCAGGGAAATCCTATGGGATGAAATCATTGAGGTTATCAAGGGCATTTGGGAATTTCTTGTTATTATATCTGAAGAGAAAACAATAGTCCGAGACATGGAAGAGGTGGTCATAAAAAATAAACAAAAAGATTTAGATAGATCAAAGTTTGCAAAGAGAATGATAGATTTAATTAATTCTAAATCTACTGCATAATTGAAGCAGCATGACATGCCAGAGAGAACATTATGTGCAATAGATTTCAACAAGATGATTGTCAGAAATATTTATAGGAATACTACTGAGAAGAAGATAAATGAGATGAAGGAAATAGTTTCCAAGTTTAACATCCTGTTTGATAAAAGAGTTAGAGCTGGACTTCCCTCTTGTTGGGATCTACAAGGAAACTTGCTGCCATGGAAGACATATGAGACTTCACTAGTTGAGGAAAAGTGAAAAGTTGATAACACTCTTGAAAAGACAACGGTATTAAAGTGAGCCACCATTGTGAACTACCTTAACAAAGATTTTAAGCTTCTCTGGATGGTGAAGACTTTGTTTACAGATAAGCCTACTTATAGTAGGATTACAACTTGCAAAATATCACTTGACAAGTTAGAGGAAGCACCAAAGTCAAATGTGCCATTATGGAGAAAATGCAAAGAATGGATGATAGAGAAGACCAAAGATGCATCAACAGGACCATCTACTCAATCCATAGATTCAAACAACGAGAAACAATCACAAATCATACTTTAATTTTTGTTACTTCATGTTATCTTATTTCTTGAAAAAATGAGGTGTCTTTTACCCTTAAATGTAATATTCCGCAATGACTTTTACTTTAGACAATTAGAAGGTAGTTAAGCAGTTTGACAGTTATGGTAGTTACCAACTGTCTCATGATGTATAAAAGGAGGAAAAATTATAGAAGAAAGGTTTGAATTTTAAGGAACCTGAGGACTATGCTATTGTGTACTTGATAAATTGATGATTAATGAAATAATCGGGAGTTTTCCACACACTGTTGGGTATGATTTTGTAATTTCTCTCTTATGTGTCATGATGTTTCTTCCTTTCTTTAAATATGGTAATGAAGATGTAGGTATTTGTTTACTTATGTGAATAAAGTTAAAATTACTTTAAAGAGCGCTCCCATATTTAAAGCTCCTACCCTCTATATTTCTTCTAAGTTACAGATAATAGTTCCTGTCAAGCACAACATATTATCTTTAATTTCTCAAGACATTCTTCACACAACATTTATATCCAGCATCACATGGCATTTTGAGATTTTCATATCAGCTAAATATTAAGGGTTAAAAGTCAGGTCTTTTAGGTCCTTCACATGAAGACACATTATACAAATAAGTGACATGCATAATAAAATTTAATGTCTTAAGCACAATTTCTCCACAGCCAAGAAATTGGTTTCTTAAGGGACAACATTAATTGGTGCCATTGCCAAGGATCGAAAGCAAGAACATTTTTCCCCGGGTTTTTAATATTTTCCTTTGGTTGTTCAGTGAGGAGGAAATATTTGGCTGTATTGAATAGAAAATAACAACTCTGGCTTCAAAAAGGCCTCATACGAGGTCAGATACCTCACAAAAGAAATCTCAAGCCCTTTCAGACCCTGAGAGATTAGTTTCCAAGAGGGTTGGAAAGCCAAAAAATTGATTTACACCAAGTCTTACACTATCTTCACCTGGCAGCAGTTCAACACATATTTCACCCAAACATTCACCTCTTATTGATCAAGAATTATCTTTTACATCCACTTTATTTCAAGAACCCAACTGTCAAGAACAGTCTTTAGAGTCTATTTCTTTCTCAGTATTCAAAAATATATCTGCTATAGTTGTTCAACCTGAACCTATATCTACATTGCCACCTTTTCATACTCCATTTACCCCTCAGACAGGTTCTACATCTGGTGGTACTCAAGGTTTAGTAAGTTCAAGTGCAAACATGGCAACACTTGCATTCTTGTTGAATAGGTATGCACCTATTCAGTTGCCTCAACAATTGAATCCAATGCCTCGATAATGGGCAGAAGTTGTGGAGAACCTAAATCTTTTCAAGTAGTTGAGGACATAATGCTAATATATGCACCTTCATCTATGATTGTGCTAGGTACGACCACATTGTAAACCTGTACCATGATCTGAAAGGGCACATAAGGAGGAAGACAATATCCATCCAGTCAACTCCATTCGAAAGAAGTGACCATACTACTTGGACGGGGTGTCATGGTAATGGGAGAACTACCCCTCTTGTGCTATGGGAGAAGGAGAACTGCTCCCCTATATAGTGGGAACGAGCTGATTTCCCCCTTGTGCCATTGGAATGGGAGGATTTTTCCCAGTTCATTGGAATCGGAAGAAGTGATAAGAACCTAAGTGGTATGAAGTTCACTCTCTGCGGGATAGGTACAATCAACTAAAGGTGGAATTGAGTCAACCATTTTCTCAACCAATGGTTGGTCGGGAATAGACTCATGGGATTCATGTTCAAAGAGAATGGGATTGATGGGGTTCAGATTCTGATCAATCACTTCATCAACTAGTGGAGGATTGGGAGAAAGCTTCCAGTAAACAACTGGAAGTCTAGGCTGAGAAGTTGTAAGGTTTTCCAACAATTTTGAGGCTTCATCCATATAAGGAAAAAGGTGAATAGGATTATTCCCTTCACATAACTTACAGAGAAATTTGACTTTACCCTTTTTCCCATGGACCTTACTATCACTAGTTGAAGGTTTGTCACCAGCATGATCTCCAGAAGCTTATGACAAAGGCTGATGTGAGCCTATGGACCACACTTATAATATATTGGGAATACCAGGACAATATCTAAGAAGTTGGTCACCCTTACATAAAATTCAAGGGAATTTAACTTTATGGGGCTGATTGGAAGATTTGTCCATACTAGTTGCGTTCGTAGCAATGGTTTCTTGGTTTTCCCCTTGCTTATTTTGCCTCTTCATCTTTGTCCTTTTATTTTTTTTATTACCTTCCTGGTTACTAGAAGCAAGACCTTCACCAGGAGAAGAGAAAGAAAGGGATGAAGAAACAATAGGTGAAGAAGGCAAAGGGTCAAATTTAGGATCAACATGAGGTTGATGTTGTTCAAGTGGAGGAGAACTAGGCTGAGAAGTAGTTTGAACATTTAGAACCATAGGGGTCTAAATTAACCAAATTGGAAAGCCAATGATAAATTCGAGAAGGGACAACGTTTCCATATAAGGAGCATCAATATTTCCAAAATAAGGAAAAGGACTAGGATTCTCGTCAGAGGGGTTCCCTTGATTGGCAGACTTCGTGACTATTTCCATTAGTATCAACCTAAGATCCACTAAGGATTTGTTCCACAGAGAGGATGTTGTTCCATAGTTAATTAATTTATTTTAGAAATTAAATATACAAACAAAAAAAAGGGGTAAATAGGCATAAAGGTTTACCAAGCAGCCGTGAACTGCAATATACACCTTGGCAAACCAAGGACTTAACGTACGTGCAGGAATTCTCCCTGAATGTTGTGTTTGGTGTATCACGGTATACAAGGAAACCAATTCAGTTACTTATGGATTGATAACAACCTATAGGGGACTCCCAAAATATATTCGACGTTACGTGGGAGTGCAGTTTGTAGTAGTGTTGTTTAATGCGTAACTTTTCGATGATATCCTTCCTATATACTTTACGTGTGTGGAGCGCCACTAATATACACAAAGGTACGTGGAGAATGATCCTATACACTCATGTATGTGGAATGAGATTTCACCCCTAGGATGCAACACTGGAAAACGATAACTCCTACATTTAAAGACATCGGAGCACGTCTCTAGCCTAGACCTCTATGCGTGTAGTTAAGTTTCAAATTCTCCTTAGGTTAAATGAGATGAATTTTAAAGTTGATCTTGAATTATGATTTAGTTTCAAGGCTCAAAAATCGATGTCACCTGAACACACCTATGATGCAACAATCAAATATGCATCCAAAAAGAGCTTCCTAACTATATCTTTCAATTTTACTATTCCAATTCAATTTAAAGCATTAAAAGATGCCAAACCATGCAATGTAATCTATGCACGATTCCCCTCAAAACTATGCTAATGTAATCTATGCACAATTTCCTTTCCAGCTATGAAAATGAGAATTCTAACCATGCAAATGTGATCTATGCAAGAGAATTCTTCAAAACAAACACAAGAGGATTCTAATGAAATCAAACATAATCTCAGATTTCATGAACATAGGACTCAAACTGAAATTGGGTGAAAATTCCAAAAATCAAAAGAGATGTCACTCAAAGGCGATTAACACTCATACACAATTCAGCTCCCCCCTCCCCCCCCCCCCACCCCTCTGGCAATTGAGGGGGATTTTTTTTTTTTGTTGCAAAATTGAAAGAAAAAAATGCAATTTCACACTAGGGAATTCCAATTTCACACAAAAAACCCTAGATGCAAATGCAATATTTTTCTTTTCAACACACTTAATTTTCAAAATGAAGAAAACTAAGATGCAAATGTTCAATTACTGATTCAATTACACTTTTCATAATGAGGACTAAAACAACAATTCATCTAAGTGATCAACAATAAAACGAAATTAGTTTGCAAGCGACCAAATGATAAGAACAAAGAAAAACCAAAACAAATTATTACCAAAGGAAAAAAACACAAATGAAAACAAAATGGAGGCTTTAGAGAGACCATAAGACACTTAAGACTCAAGGAAGTTCAGCTGGAAGTAGGCTGAGAAAAGAGAGGCTCAAGAAACAAGGCAAAGTTTGTGAAAAACAAGGACCAACGCTGGTGTAGAAGAGGCACCAGTGCATGGAAACGTTGGTACATAGTGGGCTAGGGTGAGGTGCAATGCTCTTTCAAAGGCACAGGGGATGAGTTGGGCCTAGGAAAGAGGATCCCGACACAAAATTGAAAAAATTCCTCAATGAAATCACTTCTAGGTTTGTTCTTGGTTGGATGATACAAAAAGGTCTGTACATGAGGTAATCAAGCACAATGGAGAAGGAAACCACAAAGAGAATACTCCATTCCCCATCGAAGTTGCCAATTTTTTATATAGGATTTATGATTGCGGACAAAAGTATCTCCCCTAGGTTGGTGGCTAACCTAGAACAACAGAGAGACAAGGAACACAATGCTTTTCCTTAAAGTAAATAGATGATGGAGTGAGGCCTACCTGGAATACTTCGTGCACTTAACTCCTTCTTTAGCTTGGAACCTCTAATTTCAGCTCCAAATGCCAAAATTAGAACCTGCACAGTCAGATAACACAAGTCAAGAAACTACAATATCTATGCATTATCATCTAAGTACTCCATTCAATACATCATCATGGTATTGAAATATACAAAATAACAACATCACATATAGGAAAACAATGAATTATTTGCATTAATATAAATGGAAGGAGACTACAACCATAAGTAGTAGTTGATCTTGTAGAAGAGATCCTCCAAGTTGTTGACATGTCCTTTTCTTGTCACAATATGCAACTGCAATCACCCTAAGTGCATGAGATGGTGACCACACAATACAACATCATAAGGGAAGAATCACTCTCCAAAATACAACCCCAAACCACATAGAAGGCTAGGAATATATAGAGAAGTAGGGCAAGTTGGGATTTCTTATCCAATTGCAAATCTAGGGTAAGAGATCTACCTTTGATAGAGGGATAAGATCAAAGGATAAGTGGTGATCCAAAGTAGGGAAGGATAGCATCTGAATTTTTTATCCAAGGTAAGTAGTTGTTGCCGGTGTTGGGCCCGCCAAAATATCAAGGGATCTCCTTGGTAAGAAGTCCCAACTAGACCTCAGACCATTTGGTGTAGGAGTCCCAACAGTGGGTCATAGGATATCGCCTTAACTGTTGTTCTGCGCAGAGGCAAGTATGATGTCCTTGTTGGTAGAAAGGGTGTGACATGTGTAGCAAGCCAAGGAAGGTGCATGAATGGTTCTAACACATAGAGAGTGGGGTAAGTGCGCCTCTTGGAAACCTGTGAAAGAACGCAACTAAGAAGGAAACACATGAGAAAAGATGCATCACAATCTAGAAAGAAAGTAAGCTAACAATCCAAAGTGATGGTTAAACCCACAACACATCTTAGTAAGATTCATACATACTTAAACAGAAAAAGTCCATAGATGCATGCGAAAGAAAACAAATACATATATCATTAGAGTAACCAAGATAGCTGAAATACAATAAAAATATATGCATGAAACATGTTGGCTCTGTTATATTAAAATTGAAAGTTCCACTCATACAATACAACCATGACCAACCACTAGTCTCAGTAGTAGAACGTTACAGTCACTGCCGCCTGCTCCTCCAAAGAGATGTACTAGTTGCTCTGCATTGTGGAGAAGTCAAGGCTCATTACAATACTCTCCAAGCTTTCTCTAAGATAATCCTATCGGAATCTTGGTTGACCAAAAGCCTCTACAATGAGTTATGACGTGCTATAGATAGAAAAGGGTGGGGTGACCCTTGACAGTCCCCTTTGTGACTGTTCACCTACCCTAATGACTCTTCAACTACTCTATGACTATTACGTTCAACTATTGATACTTTGAATTCCACTTTATAAGATGTTACATCTAATCTGCACATGTACCCATGTGAGACAAAATGGCTTGAGCAAGCCATGCAAGACATCACTAACACTCAGACTGTTGTGGTAAGACAAACTCTTCGACATCCTTGTGATGATCAACAGTGGTGAATTGATGCCAAGCTTTGGTCATCCATGATGGTTTTCATGTGCTCAATGGTGACAACCCACTAAAAGATAAATCTTGACTTTGTTGCATCTGGGTACACTGATATGGCTCCTTTGTCCAAATTGTCTAATAAAATGTGCATCATCGTCTTGAGTGCAGTTGGACCAGCAACATACTGATGCATAGTGTTTGTGTTGATCTCTGACTGTGTGATGGTGACCATGCACATTAACTCGTCAAAATACATGTTCAGCTCTAGTCAAACATGCTTCTTATCTTCACCTTGGTGAGTGTGCCAAATGGGTGGGATCACATGCATGCGCACAATGACATCCATGCTCCTGAATACCCTTGCATGCGATCAACAACACTACTCACCCTGTCTACTCCATGTCGGCTGCTGAATGGATCTATAGCCTGTACGAGTGTAGTTTCATCAGTGTGTGGATGTTGCGCCTCTTGATGTACCTGTTCTTGCTACAAATCTTTCTCTCGTCTGTCCAGCTCCTATTCTTCCTTGAGTTGCTGCTTCAACACATGAAACTCCTTCTCTGTTTCTCTCTCTCCCTTTGCGCAATCCTCTTGTCATGTCGTCACCTCATAGCCTCAATCTCAAAATATACTTTCATCACAGGTGGATCTTCTTGAGCTTGTAACTTTGTTCTACCTCTGCGCTGTCAATAACCGTCCTCTTGCATTTGTTGCATGAAGGTGTGATACCTTCTGTTGTTGCTAATGGTGCTTCTTGTTGTGATGCTGCTGCCATTTCATATTGATATCCTTGTCCATGAACAACTTGATGTGTTCATATATAAGCAAGTTCATATACACTTGATCGACTGCATCCCTAGTTGTGCTCTGAACGATCTCTTCGAATCTTCTCTCCTGGATGCCATTGTACCTATGTTGCTGGGTGGAAGACAAACACTTGTGATACCTAGAGAGATAGAAACACTCATGACAAGCAATTTGTTAGTTGAAAACCAAAACAAACCAGAAGACTAACATGCAACATACCTGTGCGACTGTCTGTGAAGATTGCGTAATTTTCACTGGGAGGCTGACTGCCAAAACTGCATAAGGCATAGTCTGAGTTGTCAGGAGGATGACTAACTGCTAGAACTATGAAATGCATATACCAAATTGGCCTGCTGAGGATTGAAATTGTGCAATGTGCAATTTTAGTCAGCAGTGACATGCAAACCAGCAAACTGCATTGCGTAATTTCTGGGGCCAATAAGGCATTGTCTCCCAGAATCGTGCAATGCAAGCCTAGAGGTCAGTGCTAGGCCATAATTGAAAAATTTCTAGAGGGAAGGCAGAGCCTTCACTTTCAGAAATGCGCAATGCTAGCCGTGCAAAGAAAGTTCCGGTCTAAGGCAGGCCAGACCCACCGACGGGTGACTGAAAACATGAGAAGTCTGGATGCATGGTGAAACTGAGTGTAAACAAGAGTGAATGATCATACATGCAAACAACAAGTGTAGGATTCAGAAAACAAGAAAAAATGCATGTGTGAAATAGGTTGCCACCATCAGTGAAAAATAGTGTCATGCATGCGACGACAGTGAGATGCAAATGAAAACTTAATTGGTGCTTCTACCAAGCGCTCATTGAAATCAAGCAGACAACACTCACATAAGGAGAAACACAAAATGTGATAGAAACATAGTGCAAGACATGAAAAACAGACTTACCCTTAAACAACTAAGCAGAAAGTGATGAAGACTCCTAGATGTAATATGGGATGTCAGAGCTTCAAGGTCGATGTGAGGAATGAGCTCTACAGTGTCCGGTTCATGATTTTTGATAAGATCGAGCTTATAATGCGCATGCCACAAATCTAGTAAAAAGCAACACTTCGTGAGAGGTTTCTAAAATAATCTTTGCATGTAACCTCCAACTACTAAAAATAGATCCCTAAATTTAGGGATGCCTTTTTCATGTTGCATTTTGCTATTTTGGGAAGAGAAACCCATGCATGCAAATCTGTTTTACTTCGTCCCAGAGGGAACTAGTCAACCTGAAGGCACATGCAACAACCTACTTGACTGAGAGGGATTTCTGCAATTTCTAAGAGGAGCTGGACTGCTTGTCCCAGAGGGATTGCGCAATTTCTGGGAAGAGCAAGTGACTTCTACCCAGAATTGCGTAATTTTTGGGTTGAGCTGCAGTGCTGGCTAGATTGCACAGTTTTTCCAAGGAAGCATGTCTGACTGCTCTGCGCAATTTTGGAGCTCAACAGTCTTCCCAACTGATTTTCGCAAATTTTGGGCTGAGTTATAGTGCTGGGCCAAATTCCACAATTTTCCCAAGGAAGACTGTCTGACTACATTGCGCAATTTTTAAGCCCAATAGGCTGCCTAACAGATTTGTGCAATTTCTAGAGGGAAGGTTAGTTCCCCTCCATAATTGCACAATTTTCTGATGGAGCTGCTCAGATAGCAACTAGCTAAAGTCCGGAATGGTAGCTTGTGAGGGGAGTGAAGTAAACTGACATACACAGGCCGAAAAGCCACTAAAAATAGTTGAAGCCTATGTACTTGACAATGCAAGACATGCTGCTAAGGATGGTTGCTAGGGAGGCTCCAAAACGATGGTAAGGAAAACATTTGGAGGGTGGTTGTAGTTGCTACAACACTTAGCAAGACACTGGTAGAACTCCAGCTCTCTAAATGGACCTTGTTCATGAAAAACAACTCTAACACCTCCAGAAGTATTGTTCAACTCTCTGTTCATCTTGGTTTCCACACTTTCTTGATTGTAAGAGCTAGCATCTTCCAAGCTCTTGGTCGGTCGACACACATTCCAAGCCAAGTCAACACAGTTGTTTTGATTGGGGATGAGGTGTATATTGGTGCACAAGCTTTATGGTCTTTAGAGTTTTAGTTTCATCTCTGGTGTTTCTCCACTGCCAACAGTCCTGGACAGTACCCCAATAGAGTCACGCAGGAACACAAGCATCGCTTTGCTACCAGCAAGCCTGGTTCGTACCTTGGTGGAGTTACTTGCATCACCTCTCTGCACATGAAGCCTTTCTCTTCTTTCTCCTTATTCATTTTTCATTTTTTCGAAATTTTTCACTTTTTCATTTTTTTCATTTTTCATAACTATGCATAGCAATTATTCATTTTAGAGGTGGAAGAGGGATCCCGACTTATTGAGAGCAGAAGAGGTTGTTCCTTTAGAGAAGTACTTTATATATATACATCTCTGACATGCTTGTTAAGGTTTTCCCCCTCACCTTACTCTACCTGACTGAGTCAACAAGGATTAACCCAAAAACAACGGACTAGAGTAGGTGACACTAGTTAGCATGCAAGTGTTGTGTTTTCACCAAGGTTCGCTTCAAACAGTACATATTTTCCATCGACGTACCATGGAATGAAGATAACAAGTTCTTCATATAGAGGCAGGACGATAGATATCCAAGTATTGATAACTGCACAAGTCCTCTTGTACTTTACCCAGCTTGTTTCAAGAATAACCTACAAACGTAAACAAGCAAACAAAAAACAAAAAAAAAGCAAAATCAAAAGTAAATGCATAAGCAAAGCGAGTAAGCAAACAAACAAACATGCAAAGTAAGAAGCAAACATAGATTCAAGCAAACAAACCAAAAGCAAACATTACTCCTACTCCTAAGCTAATGGTGCATGGGTCTGCTCACGTGAAGTGATACTTCCAATGCAGCCACCAGTGCATTGGTTGACCCATGTTGGTGAAGGCATGGTTCACAAACAACACATATGTGCAAACCAACAAACAAGAAAGATATAACAATGAAGGCAAACACACTCCAAGCTTAAATGTGTCTATAGAACATAAGTGAGTGCAAGTGCATGACGTGCAATCTATGGACTTATCATGATGCTATGTGACACTACGTTCAGCTGTTAAGCATACGCATTCTGGCGACTGTGACATGAAATTGAATGTGAGAAAGGTAGACCACTTACATTGTGCAAATGTGCTTGTTGTGTGAGCTTCCTCCAATGCGAGAGCGATGGGGTCGTGTATTTTGATTGGAGGAAGTGAAATATCGGTGTTTTTTTGATCTTCAATGCAAAGCAGAGAGTGATGAGGAGCCTTTCATGTTTGAAAAATTTCCTGATCGGAAGTGAAACCAACCTCAGGAAAGTTAGGGCCTGACATAACCATCAGCTTAGGTTGAAGTGCCTCAACAACCTGTGGGGTTTTAGCTTCGTCGACAGATAGTTCAGCGGATACAAATGGCTTAGATGGATTAACAACAAGTGAATCAACATCGTGATCAAATGAAGAAGTACAAAGATCACAAGAGACACGATCAGAAAATTTTGGATGTTTGTCGACATCCTCATGATTTGATGAATCGTGCAGAGGGGTAGATGAGAAGCAAGGATGTTCACCCTCTTTGTTTTCAGAAATGATAAATGATAGATTGGACAAATTTTCAGACGAAGGTGTGTCCTCTACACAATGTAATGATAGACTGGCATATGATGTGTCTTGTGAACAATCAGAAGTAGAAACATTCGGAAATGAGTTTTCATAGGGGAAATCAATAGTGGAAGAATCACAAGGGATGTCAGGATAGAGAGAGTGAGGCGTGAATGGAAGGGAGTCATCCTTCACCGCGGGTTCTTCTTTAGATTCCCACACACACTCGTAATGAATGATGGGGTAGGTTGGATGCATAACACTAACTCTGTCAACAACTTGATCCTCGTTCACAATAGGCGAGGAATTCGGAATGTAAGAACACAAGATTGTACAATCCGTAGGATCACCAGAACATAGGGACGAAGGTTGAGGGAACAAATCCACGTGACAACCAACAGGCTTGCAAGCCAAATCTGTCTAGATATTAGGAGAAGGTGGGGTGGGAGGATGTGACAATTCAACAAATGTGTGTGCATGATCTCCCACATCACTTTACAGTTGTGGATATGTTTGATGAGGTGAAGTCGAACAATCACTTGTGACAACAACTATACCTGCCTATGATTGTGTAGCTCCATTCCCGAAGTGCGCTGAGTGGGATTTGAGTGATTTCAAGAATTTTGGATTTTTAGATATGTAAAGAAGATACTCAAATCTTCCATCAAGAAATTCCTAATCAATTTCATCTTCGGGAAATCGATATGCAAGATTACAAAAGCATGTGTGAAACTGTTCAACAAATTCATCGGGTGCTTTTCGTAATTCCAGAATTTCTTTGTTGAGTGCTTTATAGTTAAAGTGATTGAAAGAACGGTCTATCTCTATGACCATATGAGAAAGAGAATGAATAGATTTTTTAGGCAGCGTGGCACACCAGTGCATTGGGTGCCCTCGAAGTGTGTAGACAAACAATGCACAGGTAATGTATTCTTCAAAGATTCCATGTCTTTCGCATGAGCCTACAATGCCGACCGTGTGCCTAACCAAGGCTACATAGCCTCCACCCTTGTATGTTTTATGTCAAAATTTATCCCAGAGCTCTTCTGAGATTTCGAAGTTGTTTCCATAAGTCATACACTCCGGAAGAGAAACTTTGTAGTTGGTCATGACATATATGAAAAGATTCAAAACATATTGTGAGGACTCAGCGTGTCATCTGGCCCTTCTTCTAGCGCCAAAATATTGAGAGCATTGAACCCACCAACATCTTAGGGGATCTCACAGGTAAGAAATCCCAACTAGACCTCAAACCATTTGGTGTAGGAGTCCTAGCAGTGGGTCGTATGGTATCGCCTTGACCGGGGTTTCCCGTGGAGACAAGTAAGATTTCCTTGTTGGTAGCAAGTGTGTGACATGTGCAACAAGCCAAGGAAGGTGCATGAACGGTTCTAACACACGAAGAGTGGGGTGAGTGTACCCCTTGGAAACCTGTGAAAGCACATGACTGAGAAGGGAACACACGAGAAAAGATGCATCACAAACTGTAAAGCAAGTAAGCTAACAATCCAAAGTGATGGTTAAACCAACAACACATCTTAGTAAGATTCATACATACTTATACAGAAAAAGTCCATAGATGCATGCGTAAGCAAACATATACATATATCATTAGAGTAACCAATATAGCTGAAATACAATAACAATATATGCATGAAACATGTTGGCTCTGTTATATTAAAAGTGAAAGTTCCAATCATAGAGTACAACCATGACCAACCACTAGTCTCAGTAGTGGAACGTTATAGTCATTGCCACCTGCTCCTCCAAAGAGATGTACTAGCTCTGCACTGTGAAGAAGCCAAGGCTCGTTACAATACTCTCCAAGCTTTCTCTAAGATACTCCTATCGGAAGCTTGGTTGACCAAAAGCCTCTACAATGAGTTATGAGGTGCTATAAATAGCAAAGGGTGGGGTGATCCTTGACATTCCCCTTTGTGACTGTTCACCTACCCTCATGACTCTTCAACTACTCTATGATTGTTACATTCAACTATCGACACTTGGACTTCCACTTTACAAGATGTTACATCTAATCTACACATGTACCCATGTGAGACATGCATGTGTGTGAAATGGGTCACCGCAATGATGACCATCAGTGCAAAACAATGTCATGCATGCGACATCAATGAGATGCGAATGAAAACTAAAACGATGATTCTAGAAGCTAACATACATTGAAACGACAACAAGTGCTCATTGAAATTAGGTAGACAACACTCACACAAAGCGAAACACAAAAAGAAATGGAAATGCAACATAACATATGAAAAGAAGACTTACCCTGAAACAACTAAGCTGAAAGTGCCGAAGACTCCTGGATGCAATGTGGGATGTTAGAGCTGTAAGGTCGATATGAGGAATGAGCTCTGCAGCATCCGGTTCATGAGTTTTTATAAGATCGAGGTTATGATGCGCATGCCACAAATCTAGGAAAAAGCGACACTTAGCGAGAGGTTTCTAAAATGATCTTTGCATGTAACCTCTAGCTGCTAAAAATAGATCCGTAAATCTATGGATTCCTTTTGCAAGCTGCCTTTTGCTATTTTAGGAAGAGTAGCCCATGCATGAAAATCAATTTTGCTTGGTCCCAGAGGGTACCGGTCAACTTGAAGGCACATGCAACAGCTTGCTTGACTGAGAGAGGGATTTGCGCAATTTCTAATAGGAACTAGACTGCTTGTCCCAAAGGAATTACGCAATTTCTGGGAGCAGTAGTTGACTTTTGCCCAGAATTGCGCAATTTCTGGGCTGAGCTGTAGTGCTGGCCAGATTGCGCAATTTTTCCAAGGAAGCATGTTTGACTGCTCTGCACAATTTTGGAGCTCAGTAGTCTGCCCAAATGATTTTCACAAATTTTGGGCTGAGCTATAGTGCTGGGCTAGATTCCACAATTTTCCCAAGGAAAACTCTATGACTACATTGCGCAATTTTTGAGCATAGCAGGCTACCCAACAGATTTGCACAATTTCTAGAGGGAAGGCTAGTTCTCCTCCAGAATTTCGCAATTTTTTGATGGAGCTGCTCAGCTAGCAACTAGCCAAAGTCTGGAATGGCAACCTATGAGGGGAGTGAAGTAAACTAATATGCACATGCTGGCAAGCCACTAAAACACAGCTGAAGCCTATGTACTTGACAATGCAATACATGCTGCTAAGGATGGTTGGTAGGGAGGCTCCAAAATGAAGCTAAGGAAAAATTTTGGAGGGTGGTTGTAGCTGCTACAACCGTAGTTAAAACAAATTCTGGAATCTCCAAGAAGGGGTAGCTTCCATAATCCCGACCACTCTCCCGAATTTCTAGAACCAATGCAGGTGCAAAGGGGAGCAACCTGCTGGTGACCAACACAGGCCACAGTGGAGCAACTTGTAGGTGAACGCACCCTAGTATGCTTACAAGGTGCGTTGGTCCTCAAATTGGCTTAGATGAAGTAGTGTAGGGCTAAAACTCTAGGGGATGAAGGGAGCAACTTTAGGGCTTTGTGCATGATGGTGGCAAAGGAGAGTAGGATGTTGATTGATCCCATTAGGAGGCTCACTGATTGCATGTGACAAAATGACCTATAACATGGTAGATCCAGAGTTAAGATACATCTAGGTTGGTTTAATTATTAGCATTTAAAGATGACATTACAACATGTCATGGGATGAAGAATTTTATGTTTATTTTTTATTTTTTATTTTATTTAAATTTTATATTGACCTAGTCAAAATGTTAAATACTACACATCTCTACAATACAAGGTTGGAGAGCACCTATCAGCCCAATTAATATATTAAAGGTTGAAGTGTAAATTTATTTTTAATTAGAAAATATCAAAAATTAGGTATATATTCATGATGATATTTGTGCTTATTTTGGAATAGGATTTTTAAAATTTTAATTTAATTATTTATAATTAATAGATAGATGGTAGAGATTTAATATTTATTTAATATCCATGGTATAAATTTAGTATAAGATGGAGGATTGAAATTTATTTCAAATGTAGGTTTCCCCCTTTTCAAATCAATTAACAAATAAAATAAAATAAAATCTATATAACATATTTTGATTTTGAATTGAGTTATGGTTTTTTTGACATGTTGGATTGATAAACCATGATATTGACCTATTATAATGTAACAAAGTCTTTTTAGAAGTTAATAATAATAATAATAATAATAATAATAATTATTATTATTATTACTATTTAGATTTATATGTGTTTAACTCATTTATTAATTCTTTTTATAACTAATAACTCGAATAATAATATCTCTCTCTCTCTCTCTCTCTCTCTCTCTCTCTCTCTCTCTCTCTCTCTATATATATATATATATATATATATATATATATATATATATATATATATATATATATATATATATATATCATGGTTATGTGAGATGTATCATGAGATAAGTGTTTTGATGTCTATCATGATTGATGTTTATTTGCATTTACCAACAATATAATTTATATAGTTGTGCTAATTATTCTTATATGAAAATCTTTTAATGATTTTTTTTTTCTAAGTAATATTAATCTATTGATATGGTACAAAAAAGGTTACAGAGAGGCCTGGCCTCAGAGTTGTTGATCATCTGTCATCATCAAAAATTGAAACTGTTTGTTTTGGACTGCCCCAACATAGGGGAAACCAGTCCAAGAAGCCTTAAAGACTGCCCCCATTATGGGGGAAACCAGCCCATTGAACTAGAAAAAAACTATAGTCGAGTAGACCTTGGTTTTCCTGAAAAACAAAGAGAGAATGCATTTCTAGAACCAAAAGACAAAGACATATCCAAAAGATAGAGACATATCCACCTGGAAAAGACTCAACCAGAAGACCAAGACACATCCAGAACCACAAAACCACAAAACAATGAGACACATCCACCTGGAAGTAGGACGCATTTGCAAGAGGCCACGTGTTAAGCTGGTGGATCCTCTGGAGCTGGCTCCTCCTCAATCCGGCAGGCAAAATGATACTAGTCATCATCATCTTCAGACACGCCTCGACCCTGAGATGGTGGAGCCTCCTCAGTGCCTCCTGTGTCCATCTGCCTCTCACAAGCGTCGTTCTGCCTGTTGCTTAATGCTTTCGTGCCATTATGCTTGTCATCCGCAACTGAAGAGTTGCCAGCTTTAGCCTTGCCATGCAGAGCCTTTTTGCTTTCACTTTGTTGCTTGTTGCCCAGGATGTTGATCCCTCGGCTACTAGGCACCTCCCTGCTCTGCTTGTCCCCGTGACTAAACAGAGGAGCTTGCGTCTCAGACTCTTCCTCGAAGGAAATTGTGACAGTCGCAGTGATAGTAGGCCTATTTAAGGAACTACGGAAGCGAAATTGAGTGCTGTGAGGGGTGGGATAAGGAGGAAGTGGGAAATCCACAGAGCGAACAGCATTGTCCCTCCTACCTCTGCCACTTCGGGTATTCGGGTAGTGATGAGTGGGGTAAATGAGCAGATTGGGCATCTCAGTGGTTGAGTCCGGCGAATCAGAGGCGGAGCTGGTCAAAGCCTGTGAGCAGATAAATCCTCCGTGAGTTCCTCTGCTTCTACTGCGCATGCGATGCTTGAGGTGAGCCATAGCAGAATTGTAAGTTATATTGACGTTGAGGCGAGCCACAGCAGAGGAGTTGGAGGTATGGCGACGCTGAGGGTGAGCAGGGGAGGTCGGGCCTCGGTCTAAAATACAGTGATTGGAATGAGAAAAATGGAAACCATTACCAAGATCCAAGCAAGGAAGAATCATGTAGCGACTGCTTGTTGCAGTGCGAATACACGGTTCAGTGGCTTGCGGAGAGCAGACGCCATGGAGAAGAGGAGGATTAGCAACACGATCTGCAGTGGCCATGACTAAGAGGGAGGTTAATTTGTCACAGCTTTCGGGGTCATCAATTATCGCTTGCAATGTGTTATGAATTCGTCTAAGGTGAGCTCTCGGGACAAAGCAGGTAGCCAAATGGCTCTCCATTCCACCGACGGTCCGTCTTGTCACCTTAATTACCACTGTTGACACCCGCATCCGAGTTAAATCTTTTAATGATTAAAAAACATGCACAAATGCAATTATCAAGACGTTGAAATAAAATATTTATTTTATTTTTATTTTTAATTTAATTTATTATTATAAAATAATATTTTAAATTTTTAAATATTATCTATTTTTATAACATTATATTTAAACATAAAATTTATAATAATAATTTATTTAAATATTGAATTTATTATATATGAATAAATTATATATATATATATATATATATATATATATATAATAAAAAAATTACACATCTCCACATATACTAAGTTGCACATCATTAAAATGTTTTTACACATAATTTTTTTGGTTTAAAACCTTTTTATAATGTAATGTAATGGAAATGTGTAAATCCTTTATAATATAAAATTAATATAAAACATTTTTTAAAAATATTAATAATATAAAAAATATTTCAATATTAACTATACTTAAAATATTATAGTATAGTAATTTGAAGTAATAAAATCACTATTTTTAATATAGAAATATATAATATTGTTGGTTGAATCATAATATGTACAACTAATATTTTATATTTACAATTTCACTAATTAAAAATTATTTTTTCAATAATTTTGAAAAAATATCATTTTTTTATTGGTTTTAAACTTAAAAAATATAATCAATGTATTAAATACTTATTTTTCTTTTTAAATTGTGATAAGAATATTATTTGAAATAAAAATCCACCTCTAGTTTATAACCTATATAATAGGTGAGTACAACAAAATTCTTTTAAGGGAAATTATACCTGTAACCTCATGATTGTCTTTATTCTCAATATCTATTAGTTGTTTTGCTATTCCAGAGGACACAAGGTCTTTGGAAGTGTATATTCTCTAAAAGACCTGTAGATATAGGAAAAAATTACACTACATATAAGACCCACTATTAAGGAATAGTTGCGAGGGAAAGAATATCATTTCTCATTAGGATTCTTGTGTCCAAGTTTACAAATTTATTTGCGAGATCATCTGCAATAGAATTGTTCATTCTCAACATACGAAAGAAACTAATAGTATAGAAGGTTAGTTCCATACTCTTGATTCAATCAATAATGCTTCACAACTTACAATCCTTAGGCAAATATCCATGAATAAGGTGATGGATAGCTAACTGCAAATCTCCCAACACCACCAAATATTTGATGTTTTCTTCTTTGGCATAAAGGATCCCTTTTAGTAATCCATGTGCCTCTTGCACATTAATTGCACAATTGGTTAACCCCGACTATACTGAATTTCATTTTTCCCATCGAGCTTGAGAATAACCCCACCTGCTCTTGCCACCCCCAAATTATGCTTTGAAGCACCATAAAAAATCAGCAAAAAGGATGTCTAATATTTCGTCCATTTCTTCATTTCATCTTGATCTAGCCTCAACTTCCACAATTCTATAAGTCAAGTGATTTTTCTTACTCCTTTGAAAACTAAGAAGTAGGTTATGAAACCATTCCTTTTCTTGGGAATCCAAATTTACCATATTAGTAGGGAAGGAAAAAGTCTTCTAATATTCAACACATAGCACTCGAGATCTTAAGGCTATGAAGTGAGAGTTATACCGCTTCTCATTGAAAATGTTGTCATTTTGAGTTATCTAGATCTTCCAACAGACAAATTTCACGAACACCAACTAGATTTGCTTGAAAGAGCACTTTCCTTTGAATATGCCAAGGTAGAAACCATCCCAAGAAGAGAAGATGGAGGTGGAATGGTCAAACCATTGAATTCTAGAGAAGAAAGGAGGAAGGGATAACTCCCATACTTCACGAACAAAGGAACAATTGAGAAATAACTAAGTAAATGCTTCTTCATTTATTAGGCATAAAGGACAACATGAGGCCAAACATTCCTCTTTTTTTGAAGATTCTCTGTTGTGAGAATTTTAACATTTGTCAACCAACAACAAAAGGATTTGAGTCTTAGTGGATAGTTGGGAGTCCAAACTCATGACCAAACGTAAGAATTTGGAGTAAGTCATGCTTGAAACAATAAAATAGAGTAAATTGTCGAACTATAAATTCCAAGTTCCACCATAGCCAATGATTAGCAATGACTTGATCCCAAGGGGCATAACTAGTAAAAAACAACATCAATAAGCTAATTCAAGCTGAGAGATGGGGTTGAACATATCCTAGGTCTTGGAAAATACACAAACCAAATCTATCCCAATTTGAAATATCTCTCAAAGGGATTAACTCCTCGTGACTTTTTGAATCTTTCTTATTAAGGAGTCTATCCAACCATAGATTTATTGACTTCCCATTCCCTAGATATATGGAAATATGCTCTTTAATCTGATCCATAGATGAGTATAAGAGGTTC
This sequence comes from Pinus tabuliformis, assembly GCA_031772625.1. Lineage (NCBI taxonomy): Eukaryota > Viridiplantae > Streptophyta > Pinopsida > Pinales > Pinaceae > Pinus > Pinus tabuliformis. The sequence goes on from CM062814.1 coordinate 720,839,852, forward strand.
CATATGGATGAGCCTCCTTTTGGAGCTAGGGGAGATTTGATGTTGAAATATTGGCTTTGTTGAAAGTATTTGCACTACATAACATTTTTCAACTAGGTATAATTATTTGTAATGTATCTTTGCACCAACTTGGAAACTAATGCAATATTCATAAGGGAGGGACTGTGGATCCCCATGCCACCATGAGACTTTGCAGATTTCACCACATCCCATTTGATGAGATAAATATTTTTATGGCTCTACTTACCACCCTCCCATAAAAATGTCCTCATAATTTTAGCTAGTTCGGAAAGAGTCCTAGTTGGTGCTAGGAGATATGTGTAATATTAAAGAGGAAAAACCAACAATACAACTTTAATAAGAACTTGAAACCTATCTAATTTTAACTAAATATCTCCCCACTATTGTAACATGGACTTGAATTTCACAATAATTCCTGACTAGGATTGGGAAGAATGAGACTTTAAATGGATTAGAATCCTCAAATATCTAAAATATTTCCAAGATGATATAGGATGAAACCAAAGAAGGAGACCCAACTATTTCTAAAGAAGGGGACTAATATTCCAAGAATAGATTTGTGATTTTCTATGAATAATAATACCTCCATAAGGTAGTAGCTATTGATCTAGAACCTGCTTGACATTCTTTGTAATAATTAATGAGGCTCCTCCCAATAAGAGGGTATCATCTATAAATTGGGAGTGATTTGTACTCTTAATTCCTTAGACATATCTTATACCTAGAAGGTTGTCATTCTTTCATTCATATTCAATATGTCTACTTAATGAATTTGCCACCAAGATGTAGAGAAAGGGTGACAAGGGTCACCCTTTATGAAGCCCTCTTGAGGCTTTTAAAAAATCACAAGGAGAGACCATTCACCAAGTGGGAGATCTAAGGGGAGGAGATACAAACCTCCATCCATTTTATAAATTTCCCATCGAAGAAAAATTGAGATAACACTTTTAATAAAATGCCTCAATTGACATGGCTGAATGCATTTTCCATATAAAGTTTGATGAGCATACCATTATCCTTACACTGCTCAAAGTATTACTTCTTGGACCAATATGATATTATCTATTATGTGCCTCTGGCCCACAAATCCCCCCCTAATTCTCAGAGATGAGCTTGGGAAGGAGAGGCTTTATGTTCTATGCTAAAATTTTAGAAATTATCTTATATGAAACATTGCATAAAGATATTGGTATATACTTAGGCGAAGGATGACAGATTGACTTCTTTGGGAATCAAGGCAATCAAGAATGAGTTAATCCCCCTCACATAAAATCATGCTTGAAGATGTAATGCACTAGTAAAATCATATAAAGCTTAATGGCATCCCAATAAGCTTGATAGAAGTGGGTCAAAACCCATCTCGACTTAGAGATTTTTCTAGGCTCAAATAAAATACCATTTTTCTTATCTCCTCTTATGTAATGCTTCATAACAGGTCCAAAATTTAATCTTCATACACCAATTTTGGGATTTTATCTAACATATAATGGAAAACCTTTGAATTATGCACATGATGGGAAAAGTATAATGACTTGAAGTAATTAAGAGCCTCCCTTTGGATCCCCTTGAAGTCCTCAATTTTCACTCCATCCATGCTAACAAATTTAATATTATTCCTCCAAACCTATGCCTTAGCTTAGTTATGGAAGAACTTAATGTTGCAATCACTAGCTAGTAGCCATAAGCTATGAGACTTGAGACATCATTCTTCCTCTTCTAATATAAGTGCATGATGGAAGGCCTCAAATTCTCCTTGCTCGAATTATACAATATTATTTGTGACAACTCCTTACCATGTTTTCCTCTGGGATTTTTTCATATTTAATTTATGCATGTTTATTTTGTCCCCTTTGTCTTCGTTATTTATTTTTATCGACTTCTTAATGGATAAATTTATATTTTTTATTTTATTTTCTCATATGGTGATTGGAGAACCAATTTCCCATCTACTCCATGTTGCCTTTACCAAATTTGAAAATCCTTCCCTTTGGATCCAAAGAGGAGATAAGTGGAATGGCAACAATGCATAATCTGCTATCTACAATACTTCAAGAGAAATTGGTCGATTATCTAAACTTTCCCAAGGAAGAACCTAAGACAAGATCTAAAAATCTCGAGATAAAAAGAAATAAGAAACTAAAAATATATCTAGATAGGTTGCAATATGTGCTAGGATAGATATGTGATTATTCATGTAAATTTGTTGGCAATCGACCTAATATCCATTAGATCTAGTGAAGTAATAAAATCCTCTAAACTTTCTTGAAACCAATCTCAAATGGGGGAGCCTCCTTTTTTCCCAAGGATGGAGGGTTGTATTAAATTCCCCTTCCATAATACAATATTGACTCCAAGGAGAGTCTCTAAGGTCTATGAGATATTCTCAACAATTGATCTTTTTTATATATTGAACAAGAACATATACATTGACATCATTACATAGCTTGTTTGATGGCATAGGGGCTACACTAGGGGAGAAATACCATACCATGTGCGTTCATATTGGGGGATATATATTGAGGGAAAATGAAATGATATATTGAGCATATAATAGGGTGTAAAGGGTTTCTATATTTTTGTATAAAAAATGGAGCTCAAAGATAATGAAAAAATATAAAGGGGTATAAAAAACCTTAATCAAAAAATCAATACCTACAATATCTAGTGAAAGTAGGGGTTTTATAAATTGGGAAAATGTATTGGGTTTGCATTAGTAGGGTGTTAAATAAAGTGATTTTTAGATATATTTTATATTAAAAAATATAGCAAGAAAGGCTCAATTTGACTTTAGCCTTAGTCAAGTTGAGTGAATTGAATTTCCACATCAGCAGGACAACTTGGAGGTAGTTAACTAGTTTGACATGGCTCTTGTCAGTTAGTTAGCTCAGTAAATATGAGTTAGGGTCTTGGATTTAAGTCATGCATGTGTTTATTGCTAAATTTTAGCAATCTAGTTTAGTTGTTTTCAGTTATTTTTAGTTGTATTCAGTTAACTAACCTCTAACTATTGATAGAGTCATTTGAAGGTCAGTTGTGCAGTGGGATAGTAGTCTAACTCAGAGATATGTCAGTTAATTGATCAATCAACCAAAATCAGCTCATGCATGCATGGAATTCGAAGTTCTTAGCTGAGGTGGAGGACAAGGCCAATGTAACATGAGTTGTATACTAGTTTAGTGTAGAATTGTTGCATGTAGTTAGGTTATCAATTCCTTAGGAATTACACAAGGAAATAGGGACTTCCATATTGTTTAGGATCTTGAATTTTCTTAGATTTGTGGAAGGAAATAAGAGGATGGTGGAGCATAAAATTTTCCAAGTGTTGGCTAGGGGCTCTCATTCAGTAGAGAGCACAATTATTATTTTGCAGGTTGTGCTCAAAGATGAAGCATGCAATTGTAATAGTTTCTCTATTAAAATAATTAATGAAACGAAGGTTGAGGGGATTTTCCTAATTGGGTTCCCCTAGAAATCATTTTGTATTTGTGGTTCTACTTGTTGCATGTTCATGCATGTTGTTCTAAATTGTGATTTATATTCCACAGATTAGTAGAGTAGAATTTTGCCTCTTGTTTTTAGTTCAAAATATTAAGCAGCTGCAATTTGTATCAAATTTATACATGGTATTAGAGCCTTGAAATCACATTAGAACCAATATTTCAAATTTCTCCCTTAGGAATTTCGAATTTTCAACTTCAGCGTAGCAATTTTTCTTCAAAATCAAGAGGATGTCTTTCAACAGACTGAGATTGGAATATGCCTTGGAGGGTAGCTCACATTTCATAGCTTGGAAGGATCAAATGGAAACAGTGATTGATGATAATCATGTGTTATAATATGTTAAAATTTACATTGCAAAACCCCAGCAGTATGATGCATAACAATTATCCAAAAGGAAGAAGGATGTTGCAAAGGCCAAGAGAATTATTCTGGAAGGTGTGAGAGACCATGTGATCTCAAATATCCATGGAAAAGAGACACCATTTTATATGTGGAAGACATTGACATAGCTATTCAAAAATAGCAGTGACCATAGAAATTTCCCCTAAAAGACAAACTTTCAAACATTAGGATGTAGAAGAATGATACCATTCCACAATATCTCTCCATATTTACTCAAGTTTGTGATGATCTTGGAGGGGTTGGGGTGAATGTTGTAGAAGATGACCTGGTGAGTCTAGCTCTTTTAGGCCTTCCAAAATATTGGCATAGCTACTAGGAATCTATGAATGGATGGGAAAAATTACTGAATCGGGAAAGGTTGTGGTCCAATTTGGTTCAAGAAGAGTATAGGAGAAATACCAGAGATAGAACATCATACAGAGGAGAGCATGAAGAAAATTTTACATTGGTTGGAAAGGGGAAGAAGGGAAAATGAAAGAAGACCAAAATAAAACCTAAATCCAACCAAAATAATGGCAAGAAGAAAGACTTGAGCAAGATAAAATGATTCCACTACCACATATACGAGAATTATGTAATAAAATGTCTGCACAAGAAGTCTAACAAGAAGCATTTATGAGGAGAAGGAGATGAAGGATTGGCTTCACAATTCAAATTAGAGTTAACCCTAATAGTATGCATGCCTAACACTATTATGGGGAGTGTGTGGTACCTTGATTACAATGCCTCGTTCCATATGACAGTGTGCAAGGATTTTTTCTGTAGCCCAGAGGAGAAGGATCTCTAGATGCATATCAAAATGGGGGATGATGGGAGGTAAAGTGCTACAGGAATTGGTACTATGACCTTTGAGAGGGAGAAATCCTCTCCTCTTTGCCTCAAATATGTTATGTTTGTACCTACGTGGTGGGCTCTAGTATTGTAGCAATAATGTTACAACTCCTAGGGCTTCCTTCTCTAATATTATCAACCCAGTAGTTCGTAACAAACTTGGAAGCGACGGTGCTGTATGCACAAGTACTAGCTCTTGTCGCAGCTGTCACTTGGTCAGCTGGCACAAGTCCGCTAGGGCTCAAGCCAAATTCTATGAGTTCTCAGAAGAAGCTTTTTTAACCGATGAACAAAAGCTATCTCAAAGGAAATTAACCTACTTTGCAAGAATGAACTGAAAGTCAACAAAACAGGGAAACCCTAGTAAACCCTAATTCTACCAGCTTAATCCTTATGATGCAATGGTGGGAATGCAACTCCTAAAATTGATGCCATTACTTCTATTGCGATGAGATGCATGTGTTTAAACTACTTTCATCTGAAGAGAACATGTTTTTGTATTTTTTCTCAAGTTGTTGGAGTTATTATCACTGTGCTCCTTACTGGGTCTTGACTGTGCAGGGGTAGATCAAGGGGAGGAAGGCTTGGAAAAGGTCAGGAGGACTCTGAGAGGGTCCAAGGGATCCCTAACATCATTCCACAGAAGTTCACAAAGTTCAGATGCCTGGCAACCGTGTTTGCAAGCTTCTACAGGATGTCTGTAGGGGGTTCTACAGGAAGTTCAGGATTTCTACAGGAAGTCCCGTAATTTCTACAGGATGTTCTGCAATCGGAGTTTTGGGTGATGGATGAGTGAATGAGCTGTATGGGTGGATAGGGAGGTAGGAGGGGAGCTTGTGATGGCTTATGGATAGATAGATGAGATGGAGAGGGGGGTGTGTAAAGCTGGTTGGTCTAGAGGAGGGTAGAGGAAATGGAAGGCCGAAAAGATAAAACAACGTGGATGATAGAAGAGTTGGGAGGCAAATGATCTAACTGGGAGATAAGTAGATGGCCTAGGCACGGCTTAGAAGGATAAAGAAACGATGGAGTGGTGTTGCGCAGTGTAAATGAAACAAATCACCCCTGTCTTGCGTATAACCGAAATGTCATCAACCTACTCTAACTGTTTTATTAGAAACCAAAGAACAGCAACGTCGTTTTTAAGGGAAAGTCGTGCATGGTGCTGAAACAAAGAGTTATTGCTCAAGATCTAAATGAATGGACACTTCTACAAACGGAAATATTATGTTAAAGCTTGCATGAACATGTAAAACTGTGTTTTTGGTAGTTGGCACGGTCTACACTCCCAGTCCCCAAACAGAGGTGAAAGTGAGTGTGCATTCAACCCTTTTTGGAACTTAGATTAACTTCAATCTCCCTATTCTAATCTAAACTACTGAAGCAACTTTGTTCATAATACTAACCTATGTAACCACACCAAGAAATTCGAATCAGCAAACTGTGTTTCCAAGTGCATGTAAAGGAAAAGAAATATAATGCTGAAAGAAAGAAAGGTAACAATACAAAGGAAGGAGGCCTATTGCTCTCAGGTTGGGCCCAACCCTGAGAGCTATAGCTCCTCTAAGAACTCAGAACTGAACTCAAATCGGCCTGCCTTTTATTAAAAGATCATAGTCATAAGTCTCATAACATGCCAAAAATGGCTTACAAAGAGCAAAACAGAGCTATCAGCTCGTAGTCCAGAATAAACAACAAAGTTTCAAAAGTCCCCATCGAAGGCTACAGCCTCAATATTTATACATTATGAGGGCCAAGCTGGCCTCCTAAATTAGTGGGGCTTGGATGACCAACTAAAAGTAAACTGCTGTTCCCTTAGAATCCGTTGGCTGCCTTCTAGCTCGGTGGTGATAGCTGTTGGAGCTCGGAGTTGTGGGTGGAGATCACAAGGAAGGCAATTCAATGCCGTGGACAACCTTCCTACAAAACCTCAATGCCACCTTGGCTGTCTCCTAGCCTTCATCTGCGTGGTTTTGCTCCATTTAATGTCAAAAAACCTAAAATAAACATGTATTAGCCACCTAGGAATAGTGACTGCCCTTCATTCGTACAAATAACATAAATATACTAAAAAATGATGCATAAGTCATGAAAAATGAAGGGTTGAGCAAGGGTAGTGAGGCTAAATGAGCCCAAAATGTTACCAAATTTGGGGCTCATCATCACCCCCCAGCTAAAATATTTGCTCATCCTTGAGCAACTAATCCAGCTCCTCATCCTTCATTGCCTTTACTGCCACCCTTACATCCCAAGCCTCTGTAGTAGTGTCCTCCTTGCTGATATGGAACCCAACCTTTCTGTTCACCTCTTCCCATTGTTCATTATCATCTTTCTCTGTGCTGCCTTCCATCAATCCTGGCAGCAGTGGTGGGCTTAGCTTGAGGCCAATCCAGCTGGCCTGGAGGTTTTGCATGGATTTCTTATAGAGGGCCACCCGTACTAGAGCTTCCCTCATCCGAGTTGGGGTATGATACTCTCTGATTTTCAGACTGTGGGCCAATGTATTCCATCGGCGGGTGCAAGCTTGGACAGAGTTGTCTCCTAACAGTCTCTCCATGTCCTCAAAATGCGCTATGGCCTGGGCCTGTTGATCCATATATCTCAATGAAGCTTGAGGGTCGGTGGACAAGTGTTGGTGTGCCGAGATTAGTGCAACTGGATCCCCTGGTTCTGCTCTGATTAGCAATGGCTCATTCAGCTCTCGGTTCATGACCGCTTTGGCTTCTGCTACTCTTTTGTCCTCATGGTTCAACCATGAGGCAAATGCCATTAGTTGCATATCTCCTAAGGCCATATTGGGATCCCATGAAATTACATTAGGCAGGGCCAAATTATGGAGGTAGAACTCCGCTAATTTGGCCTTATCCTCTGATGAGCTGGTACTGCATAATTCAGTGAATTGCTGCGGGTCTTGGAGTTGAGAGATACCCCTTTGCGCCAAGGTATTGATTTGAAATTGCAGCCATTGGTATTTCAGGTACAGGCCATAGGATTTGGCCGGCTGTCTGCATTGTATAGCATCCATGGCCAAACTGGCCATGTAGGCCAATTGTGCCTCTTTCTGCTGCAGCTGTTTTCTGAGAGCTTGCACCTCAATTTGTGCTTGCTGTTCTGCTTCCTGTAGATGCAAGGTTGGCTCCCCAAGACCGGTTTGCAGTTCCTTTTTGCCTTGCTGTTCTGTTGTGCTGTCCCCTGAGGGTGTCCTTGTTCCTCTCCTCAGCTCTTGTAGCTGCAGTCTACGTTTTTCGTTTTCTTCCTGTAGGAACACCCGTTGGCAATTTGCCATGTGTTTAGCCATGGCTAATTCACTTCTGGCCTCCTTAAGTTGCTCTTCCAAGGGGCCTATGTCAGCCACACCTTTTGACTTGGCTATTTTCATCCACGTGTGTGTACGTACTCTCTCTTCCTCCAATGCAAAGAACAGTGGCATAGTGAATTTTTGTGGTATAATTTTTCCAGCCTCTAAGAAGTTGTAATATGAACTCAGACTTGGCTGAGGGCTAGGCTCTGGAATATGCTCTTTCTCTACTTCTTTTGGTGGCTCTACTTCGCCCTCCCTCGGTGGTGATGAGGGTGCTTCTCCTTCCATCCTCTCGGCCTCCTTAAGCCGGGCTAAGGTTTCCTGTAGCGCATCCTCAGCATCCTGTAGCCGGGCTTTTGAGGCCAACTGGTCCAACCTATCCTTCCAAGTAGTTTTCTTCGGGCTCCCCCTCTCATAGGTGACTGATATCTTTGAGGGGGACCTCTCCTTGGGCGAAGTAGGGGCATCATCTATAGTGATTGGGCTGCTGGACGGAGGCTGTGGCTTGCCCGTCTTTATTCTCACACTTCTCCTAGCTTTAAAATATAGAGGGGCCTCCCTCTTTCTCTTTTCCTTGGGCTTAGGAGGTGTACTGAGGGCGGCCAGCACAGCTGCTGCCTCCCTTGCAAGAACATCAGCTTTCTTTTCCCTTGGTTTTCTTTTCTCAGGGCTTCCTGTAGAAGGCCCTTTTTCAGCTGATTTCGGGCTTCCTGTAGAAGCCGGTTTCGGTTTTCCTATAGGAACAGGTGGCACCACTTTAGGTTGCTTTGCTGAGGGTGTTTTACTTTTTGACTTGGTCGAGGCTGCTGTCGAGGTGCCTTTGCTGATGTGGACCTACTCAGTCTTGTCCACCCTGCTTTGTAATCTCCTCTCTCGGGGTGTTAATATGGGTGTGTCCTCTTTCTCTTTGGCACCCTTTTTCTCTTGTTTCTTCTTTTGCTCTTTCTTCTGCTCCGTGGTCGTGGTCTTCTGGCCTTTTTCTTTCTTCCCTGCGGGCACTGACTCCTTCTCCTCACTGCTGGATGAACCGAGCTCTTCGGTCAACATCTTTATATCACCATCCTTGGTCAAATTTCTGAAGGCTTCCCATGAGAGAGGAACCTTGTATGTGTGGAGCGCATCCTTCATGAGGAGTTTAATGAGTCCATGGTGGGCTACCTGGTCTGGTGTGCCTTCTTTCAACTTGGTGGCACATTCAATCATAGACTGTAGTAGAAAGTAGGGGATACTTAGTTTTTTTTCTACAGGTAGGTCCATCTGATGCCTCAATTCTGTGAGTAACCGAAAATGGTACCCATACACAATGCTAAACCGACCTTCGCAGGTGATGTATTTCATGATTTGGAGGCTGACTTCGCTCCATAGTGGCAGTAAGCTAGTCCTGCGAACCTCGTTCTTATCTTCTTAGAACTGCTCCTCTGGTGGAAAGAATTCTTTCTTAGCCTTCTAGCCCAATTTCCTCTCTTCTTTATCCCATGGTAATCCCATTGGGAGCTCAGTAACTCGGCTGATGAATTCTGGGGTGAGTCTGAGACTTAAACCCCTGAAGTTGACGGTGGCCAATGTTTTGGATTTCGGCTTCAGAGCTTGCAAGAACTCCTCTGCCACCTCATCGTCATAGCCCTGCAATTTGTCGCAGAACGACATCCATTGCGCTTGCGTGAACAGCTCCACCACCTCAGGATTCTCTCTTAGCTTTGTTGAGTCGGTTGGTTCCCTTCTGATGAACCCACCCGGCATGGTGAAAAACTGCTGCGTTAGCTAGAGGTGGCGAGTGCGGAAGAAAATTGGCCTACTGGGATAGAGCGTAGAATTATGCCTCTGCCACACATACAATTCACGAAAACTTATCTCCCGATGAGCCTTAACACGGCTTAATTATAACTCACATCCTGTAGGACGACAATTCATGCAAACGACAGACAATACTTGCAATTTTTTCGACCAGACTGTAGAACATCGACTCTGCCACCCTCGAAACCAATTGCATGGAAGGTTCAGGCTTACCTTTTTAATCCACCACCTTTTGACGTGAGGAACCCAATTTCCTGTAGAAGCAGCTTTCCTGTAGAAGCAACGCACGAATTCTGGAGAACATTGCAGTGATTCTGCGCTCTCTGTGCTGCTTAACAGACGTTCGAACGGCCGAAGACTTGGAGTGTCGAGCTTCAGAGGAATCCGGATGCTCACTCGACTTTCAAACGGCTGATGATAAATGCGTGGGGTGGCAATCTAGCCGATAGATTTGAATCCGGTGGAATCCGTGGCGCGGGGGTGAGCTGTCCCTGCCGGACCGTTGGGTGACGTCGTCTACTCATTCTACTGCAAGTTCCCTGACTGCCGCATCATTCCCTGCAAATCCGCCACCGCCATTTCTGTTAAAACGCGCTTCTCCCCGACTAGACGGTTCTCACGTGTCCACTACCCGTTCTTTTCCACGGCCACCATTCTACACATCCGACTAGACCAGCTGACTGGTCGACGTGGCCAGTTGAATGGCCATGCAACTGCTCAACCCGTTCATTTCATGCTTGCAAACATTTCAAAGTAATATTCATGTAATTCGACGAAAGAAAGGGCGAGGCACTTACCTGTGCGGCCGCGACATGCTTTTCCAGGCTTCAGGACGACGATGACTAGATTTGCTTGCTGCTGTTATTTGCACAGGTCCGGATTTGCTTGTTGTTGCTGCTATTTGCACAGGTCTGGATTTGCTTGCTGCTGCTGATGATGAAGCGTATGACTCCACTGCATGCGCTCGCGTTGTTGTTGCAGGCGATCGAATGGTGTACACTCTAGTTGGCTAAACTGCTACGGGATTCCTGTAGGATGTCCTGTAGCCGTTTGTCCTCCTTGGGTGCATGCTGAATGATGAAGACAGTGGCATCACGATCACGCTCACAGGGCCCTTGGATAGCTGGGTGGAGTATTGCATGGCATCTCAGCGTCTTCTTTCATTTCAGAATTGCTTCCTCTTGATAATTCACTGATCTGCTTTGATTGTGCAGGTATCTTCATTGCATGTCAACAGGGGTGGTAGAAGGAGGTGACAACAGTGTGTGAGGGAGAAAATAGTAGCTTTCATGCGTCCATACCGGACGTTGGTCGTTAGATCTCCTCATACAATTAGTTCTGGGCCGTCCAAAACTTCTACAGGAAGTTTCCTGTAGAAATACAGAACATCCTGTAGAAAGTCTGTAACTTCCTGTAGAAAGTCTGTAACTTCCTGTAGAAGACTAAGCTGTGATGAAATCATGCCCATACCTTGGAGAAGATGAGTGTTCTCGGAGGAGGTGCTGGTAGGGTCTCCTGGTAGCATGATATGGACCCTTGTCTTCAAGTTGAGGGACCTCTTCTTACTTCATAAACCTGCAACCTGCATGCATTACCACATTGTGAACTTGTTGTCCCTGTTTTTTTTTCTTTCTTTTTTTTTTTGGAAAGAAAGCAGGGGTGCTTCAATGAGGTTTTCACCCTTGCCATCTGCCTCAAGCGCCCCGGAAAGGTTTTCACTCAAGGGTCTTTTTCATACTTCTTTCTTTTTTTTTGAAAGACAGCAGGGGCGCCTCAATGAGGTTTTCACCCCTACCATCTGCCTTGGGAGCCTCAGAGAGGTTTTCACCCAAGGATCTTTATTTTTTCTCTTTATTTTTTTTTATTTATTTATTATTTTTTTTTTTAAGATCTTCAGGGTATGCCCAAAACAGAGGCAGAACCCTTCTCTATGACCAGGACTGATTTCTCCACAGTTTTAATGAATTCTTGTCTTGAGAGAGGTTTCCTGTAGATTTTCAGTCGATGCCCATTGACAAGCATGGGGATGGCCTCCTCATCAATGGTCCGAATGAGAACAGATCCATTGTCATGACATTTCTCTACTGCATATGGTCCCAGCCATCTGGTTCTCAGCTTCCTCTTGAAATATTTATGCCTGGAATCATACAACAGTGCCCAATCTCTTGGCTGAAATTGCTTGTCATTGAGGTGTTGGTCATGCCACACCTTCCTCTGAAGTTGAACCACTTCTGTGTGAAGAAGGGCCTACATTCGGTGCTCATCCAATCCATTCAGCTGCAATAACCTTTCTTGTTGGGCATGGCTGAGGTCTAGGTCCAGCTGAGCTGCCATCCTCAAAGTGTTGTATTCAAATTCGATAGACAGCAAGGCTCTCTTCCCATAGACCAACTCATAAGGTGTGAAGCCGGTTGTGGTCTTCCAAGTGGTGTTGTAAGCCCATGTGGCCTCAACCAGGCGATCTGCCCAATCCTTCCTGCTGCTGCTCACCACCTTAGTCAAGATCCCTTCCAATGCTCTATTGGTGACTTCCACCTGCCCATTTGCTTGAGGGTGATAGGGGGTGGAAGTCCTATGCTTGATTTTGTGATGAGCTAGTAGGTCTTCAATTAAGTTGGATGTGAACTGGCTTCCTTGATCGGTGACTATCTCTCTTGGGTAGCCAAACTTGTAGAAGATGTTTTCCCTTAAGAACTCAGCCACCTTTTCTTCTGTTGCTGCTTTGATTGCCTTGGTTTCTTCCCACTTTGTCAGGTAGTCGGTGCACACAATGATGTAAGATCTCTGCCTCGAAGGAGGGTTGATGGGACCCACAAAATCCATACCCCACTTCTCAAATGGCTCAAGAGTTACTTGAGGTTGGAGAGGCATTTCATCCCTTTGAGTTGGTTTCCCCATCCTTTGGCATTGGTCACATTGGCTGATATACCTTCTGACATCTTGATGAAGTGTGGGCCAATAATAGCCTGCTTGCAAGATTTTGAAGGCGGTCCTCTTTGCTGCAAAATGTCCTCCACAAGGTCCATCATGATAAGTGAGGAGGATATCAAAGACTTCCTCCTCCCTTACACAACGCCTTAAGATCTGATCAGGGCCAAGCTTGAACAGGTTGCCCCCGATCCAAGTGAACGAGGCACTTTTTCTGACGATTCTGCTCTTCTCTCTTGAGGACAGGTGCGGAGGGAACTGTGCGGAAACAAGGTAGTTCGCTATATCAGAAAACCATGGAGAGAGTACTCAAATAGCAAACAGATGTTCATCGGGCATCTGGTCATCCACTGTTCCATCCTCATCTGCAGACAAGTCCAATCTAGATAAAAAGTCAGCAACAACATTTTCTTTACCTGGTTTGTCAACAATGGTCAAATCAAACTGCTGCAACAAAAGTAACCATCTAATGATTCCAGCATTCACATCTAGTTTATTCATTAAATATCTAATTGCAGCATGATCAGTATGTACAAATGTTTGATAGCCAGTGATATAATGTCGGAACTTGTTCAGTGCATGGACCACAGCCAAGAATTCTTTCTCAGTTACAGTGTAATTCAGTTCTGCTTTGGATAAGTTTTTGCTAACAAAGTAAATGGCATACGGAAGTTTTTGTTCAACTTGTCCTAAGGATGCCCCTATGGCTTTGTTCAAGGCATCAGTGTGGATGTGGAAAGGTAGGGCCGAGTTTGGACCTCTCAAGATTGGGGCAGACACCAACTTGTCCTTTAATTCATTCAAAGCCCTCTGACAATCGTCAGTCCAATTAAACTCCACATCTTTTGCCAACATGCCAAACAATGGTGAGGCTAGCTTGCTGAAGTCTTTAATGAATCTCCTGTAATACCCTGCTAATCCTAAGAAACTCCGAACATCCCTTACCTTTTGAGGAGGTGGAACCCTCTTGATGAGAGCAATTTTGTTAGGATCCACCTGTAACCCTTGGCAAGGAATGGTATGGCCTAGCACGGTCCCTTCAGTCATCAAGAATTCACATTTTTCAGGACTAAGGGACAGGTTCATCTCAATGGATTTGGTTAGGACTTTTCCCAGATTGGACAATGCTTCCTGGAAGTTGGACCCATAAGGAGTGAAGTCATCCATATAGATTTCTATCGCATCATGGAACAACTCAGAAAAGATGCTCAGGACGGCTCTCTGGAAGGTAGCAGGAGCATTGCATAGCCCAAAGGGAAGAACTCGGTAGGCAAAGGTACCCCAAGGACAAGTGAAGGTGGTCTTATCTTGGTCTTCCAGGCTGATTTGGATTTGGTTGTACCCGCTAAACCCATCTAGGAAAGAGAAAAACTTCTTTCCTGCCAATCCATCCAACACTTGATCTATGAAAGGTAGAGGGAAATGGTCTTTCTTGGTAGCTTTGTTCAGTTCTCGGTAGTCCACACAGATTCTCCACTTCCCATTCTTCTTGGGAACTAACACCAGAGGGGACACCCATTCGCTATCTGAGATGGGGTAAATGAATCCGGCATCCAATAGTTTTTGCAATTCGTCCTTGACAATGTCCTTAAGGGCTGGATTCATCCTCCTCTGGGGTTGCCTAACCGGTTTACAACCCTCTTTGATGTAGATGTGATGGGTACAGACCGAAGGATGGACTCCTTTCATCTCCTTATATCTCCAAGCAAAAGCATCTAGATGACTGGCCAACAGACTACACAGCTCCTTTTCCTGGGAAGGAGATAGGGAGGAGTTGATCTTTAACGTTCTCTCAGGGCCGAACTCCACATTCTTGACTCTGGGAGTGACAGGGTTGGTCGCACAGAGGTCCACTAAGGTGCTGGCTTGGGCATCCTCCACCAATTCTTCTAAGGTCAGTGCACTGGGAGGTGGATTCTTCTTAATCAAATCATCCTCAGTTGGGGGGTCTCCCCTAGTGGTGTCTAGGGTGCACAAAGGTGCTGAGTACACCTCATCCTCTTCTCCTTCCTCCAACCAAAGTGGTAAGTCATGCTCTAATGAGGGTTGGGCAGGAGGGTATAGGACTAGCTGCTTGGACATAGGACCATTTTTGATGGTCATGTTTCCTGCACGACAGCTTATGTAAGCATCTGCAGTGGCTAACCAAGGCCTTCCCAAAATGAGAGGGTATCCAATAAGCTTTGCCTTTGGTTGCAGAACCAAGAAATCTGCAGGGTATTCCCAAGAGTCAACAGAGACCAAGACATCCTCCACAATCCCTTCGGGAGTCACGGTGGAGCGATCTGTTAGTTGTAGGACTGTCGAGATCTTCCTCAAGGAACCCTGAAGGTTGAGTTTGAGCATGGTATCCCTGGTCATCACATTAATGGCAGCCCCCAGATCAATCAAGGTGTGAGGTATGATGGTGCCATTGATGTGGACATCTACTACAGGACTCCCAGGATCTAGATACTTTGGGCAGATGACTTGTCCCAACATAAGGTCAGACAACTATCCTAAGACATTGATGGTTGAAGCATCTCTCTTTCGCCTGCCTGGGTGTCTGAAACACTTTTCCTTAACCAGTTTGTTGTATATCGGTACATCTTTGATGGCTTGGAGAAGTGGTATTTTCACACACAACTGCTTGAGCTCTCCCAGAAGCTCATCCTCCTCTGGGTTGGGTTGTGTGGTGGCTGTTAGTCTCTCAGGAAAGGGTGGAATAGCCTTTGGTTCACTTTCCTGTTTATCTTCCTCATCCTCTGGGGGAGGAGGTTGGCGATCCGGAAGAGTCTTTCCAGATTGCAGATTGATCTCCTGGATCTCCACAGCATAGGTAGGGCATGATGTTTCCCCAGTGTATACCTGCTGGGCCTGTCTATTGTTGGGGTTCGGGTTCGGTTGAGCAGGCATTTGAGGTTGCCTTGGAGGAGCAGGAGGTAATGGTTGAGGTTGAACTGGTGGTGGAGGCAAAATGGCGGGAGGAGTGTTGTACTGGGACCTCCACCCCGATGGAGGTGCATTCCACTGAGGCTGTGGCTGGGCCTGTGAGTGATATGAATGAGTAGTGGGTTGAGTATGGTACTGAGGTGGATAAGACCATGGAGGAGGCACAGACCAGGAAGGATGAGCAGGGGGACCCCAGGAAGGCATAGGAGTAGATTGGTTGGGGCTGTAATAAGCTTGGGGTGCCCCTTGCATCCCCTGCTGGTAAGGTCTAGGTCCCTGTGGCCTCCTTTGGTTGAGGAAATAGAGAGGTTCAGTGGGGACTTCTGTCCCTTGATACATGGCCTTAAGCCCAGGTAAGGTTGGACAATGGTTTGTGGGGTGGTCCTCCTCACAAACGAAACATGCTTCAACCGAATGTAATGGGCATTCGTTCTTAGGGTGTCTCCTTGTACACCTAGGGCAGAAGATAGCCAAGGCCCTCTCAGCTTCTTCCTTCTTCTGCTGGATCCTGAATGTATCAAGTTGCATGGCAATGGTCTGTCTCACCTCACTTTTGAGATCCTCTAATTGATTTGCAAACTCATGTTTGGAGAAAGGAATACCAGCTGAGAGGAGGTTTCCCCTACCTCGTTTCCGGGCTGCCCTAGAGTGGTTTCTAAACACAGTCTTTATGTCCTCATAAGGCAGTTGGTAAATATCTCCTCCAGCTAACATGTGAAGGGTATCTAAGAGGTCTTCAGGGACTCCTCGGAGCAGGACCAACTTGAGGGATTTAGGGTCAAGTGTGCACCTGGCCCGTTTATAGCTAAGTTGGAACCTTTCCTCATAATCCTCTAAGGACTCATCATTTCCCATGGTCATCCGAAAGATTTCTCCCTTGGTTTCCTTGGACCTACAGTAGTCCCGGTACTTGGTATTGAAAGCTTGCTGCATTTGAGCCCAAGTGGTGATACTGTTCCTAGGTAAGCCCATGAACCAGCGTAATGCTGCATCCTTAAGGGTTGAGGGGAAGAGTTTCAGCTTCTGCTCATCTTCAGTATAGTCATAGGTTCGACAAAGGACAACAAACTCAAACAGGAAGGTATCAGGATCTTCAGTAGTCAGTCCATGGAAGTGAGGTAAAGCAGAGGGGCTAATGTTCTTCATTTTCATGTCCCCATTGGTCTCTCGGATGGGGAAGGCACCTTCTATTCTCTCATCTTCTCCTCTATTGTCAGCCATAGCTTCAGATGGAATGGTCTCTAATTCTTCTTCTGCTATAGGATCTTCGTATATCTCAGGAGGTTCACCTATAGGTTCTTCTGGATCACTGTCACCGAAGAAGAGGAAAGGGTGACTCAGTGATGTGGTGGGGGTGTTGGGTAAGAATTTGCCTGTTTTATCTCGATTCCTACGAGGCATGAAATGGAAAGACTTTTGATTGCTTTTGTTTTTTTTTTCTCTGGTACCTGCAAAAACTGAAACAGATTGATCTACAACTAACTATCTTGCTGAAATGAAAATGCAGAATTGAAATGAAAGCAGGAAAGAACTAATCTACTTTGGTCAAATGAAATTGCAGGAATGGAAATGCTAGTCTACGCTTGCAGAATTGAAATGCTAATCTATGCTTGCAAAAATGAAATTGCGGAATTGAAATGTTAATCTATGAAATCAGGAAATGTCTATGCTGCTTTTGCAGAATGGAAATGAAATAAACTACTTGGCAGAAGGCGAGAGTAGGAAAATAGAAGAAAAGCAACAATTACTAATACTCTGACGCTTCCCCGGCAACGGTACCAAAAATATGGTGGGCTCCAGTATTGTAGCAATAATGCTACAACTCCTGGGGCTTCCTTCTCTAATTTTATCAACCCGGTAGTTCGTAACAAACTTGGAAGTGACGGTGCTGTATGCACAAGTACTAGCTCTTGTCGCAGCTGTCACTTGGTCAGCTAGCACAAGTCCGCTAGGGCTCAAGCCAACTTCTATGAGTTCTCAGAAGAAGATTTTTTAACCGATGAACGAAAGCTATCTCAAAGGAAATTAACCTACTTTGCAAGAATGAACTGAAAGCCAACAAAATAGGGAAACCCTAGTAAACCCTAATTCTACCAGCTTAATCCTTATGATGCAATGGTGGGAATGCAACTCCTAAAAGTGATGCCATTACTTCTATTGCGATGAGATGCATGTGTCTAAACTACTTTCATCTGAAGAGAACATGTTTTTGTATTTTTGCTCAAGTTGTTGGAGTTATTATGACTGTGCTCCTTACTGGGTCTTGACTGTGCAGGGGTAGATCAAGGGGAGGAAGGCTTGGAAAAGGTCAGGAGGACTCTGAGAGGGTCCAAGGGATCCCTAACATCATTCCACAGAAGTTCACAAAGTTCAGATGCCTGGCAACCGTGTTTGCAAGCCTCTATAGGATGTCTGCAGGGGGTTCTACAGGAAGTTCAGGATTTCTATAGGAAGTCCCGTAATTTCTACAGGATGTTCTGCAATCGGAGTTTTGGGTCATGGATGAGTGAATGAGCTATATGGGTGGATAGGGAGGTAGGAGGGGAGCTTGTGATGGCTTATGGATAGAGAGATGAGATGGAGAGGGGGGTGTGTAAAGCTGGTTGGTCTAGAGGAGGGTAGAGGCAATGGAAGGCCGAAAAGATAAAACAACGTGGATGATAGAAGAGTTGGGAGGCAAATGATCTAACTAGGAGATAAGTAGATGGCCTAGGCACGGCTTAGAAGGATAAGGAAACGATGGAGTGGTGCTGCGCAGTGTAAATGAAACAAATCACCCCTGTCTTGCGTATAACCGAAATGTCATCAACCTACTCTAACTATTTTATTAGAAACCAAAGAACAACAATGTCGTTTTTAAGGGAAAATCGTGCATGGTGCTGAAACAAAGAGTTATTGCTCAGGATATAAATGCATGGACACTTCTACAAACGGAAATATTACGTTAAAGCTTGCATGAACATGTAAAACTGTGTTTTTGGTAGTTGGCACGGTCTGCACTCCCAGTCCCCAAACAGAGGTAAAAGTGAGTGTGCATTCAACCCTTTTTGGAACTCAGATTAACTTCAATCTCCCTATTCTAATCTAAACTACTGAAGAAACTTTGTTCATAACACTAACCTATGTAACCACACCAAGAAATTCGAATCAACAAACTGTGTTTCCAAGTGCATGTAAAGGAAAAGAAATATAATGCTTAAAGAAAGAAAGGTAACAATACAAAGGAAGGAGGCCTATTGCTCTCAGGTTGAGCCCAACCCTGAGAGATATAGCTCCTCTAAGAACTCAGAACTGAACTCAAATCTGCCTGCCTTTTATTAAAAGATCATAGTCATAAGTCTCATAACATGCCAAAAATGGCTTACAAAGAGCAAAACAGAGCTATCAGCTCGTAGTCCAGAATAAACAACAAAGTTTCAAAAGTCCCCATCGAAGGCTACAGCCTCAATATTTATACATTATGAGGGCCAAGCTGGCCTCCTAAATTAGTGGGGCTTGGCTGACCAACTAAAAGTAAACTGCTGTTCCCTTAGAATCCGTTGGCTGCCTTCTAGCTCAGTGGTGATAGCTGTTAGAGCTCGGAGTTGTGGGTGGAGATCACGAGGAAGGCCATTCAATGCCATGGACAACCTTCCTACAAAACCTCAATGCCACCTTGGCTGTCTCCTAGCCTTCATCTGCGTGGTTTTGCTCCATTTAATGTCAAAAAACCTGAAATAAACATGTATTAGCCACCTAGGAATAGTGACTGCCCTTCATTCGTACAAATAACATAAATATACTAAAAAATGATGCATAAGTCATGAAAAATGAAGGGTTGAGCAAGGGTAGTGAGGCTAAATGAGCCCAAAATGTTACCAAATTTGGGGCTCATCACTACGCTGAAGAAGAACCTGATCTTTGTAGCAATATTGGAGGATAGAGGCTATGTTGTTATTTTCAGCAAAGGGAAATCCTTTCTGAGACACATAAGTACGAGAAAGTGAAGCAAATTGGAGTCCGAATGAAGAACCTATACAAACTTGAGGTGGGATATTTCACTACATTAAGAAACAAGGTAGGAAAGGTGTAGATTCAAGATGTTGGAGAACTCTAGCATAGGAGATTGGGTCATCTACACCAAGGTGCCTTAAAAATTATGCAACAAATTACCACTAGTCTCTCTAAAGGCTATCTTGACCAACAACATGTATGCAAGGGATACATATCGGTAAAATATGTCAAATCCACTTTCCATGGTTTAGATAGCAGAGCATATGCAATATTTGAGTGAGTCCACTCTGATGTTTGTGGGGCATTTTCGACAACCTCCACAACAAAACATAAGTACTATGTTACTTTTATTGATTATTTCTCTAGAAGATGTCAGATATTCTTCATGCAGAAGAAGGATGAAGTTTTCTCAAAATTTATTGAATTCAAAGCATTGGTTTAGAAAGAGACTGGGAATAAGGTGAAGGCTCTCAGGAGTGACAATGGAGGTGAATATGTTTTGAATTCCTTTAAGGATTCATGTGCCAAAGAAGGTATTCAAAGATAATTGATATCACCCCATAAACCATAGCAAAATGGGGTAGTTGAATGGAAGAACATAAGCATAGTGTGAGAAGTAAGAGCCATAATGCATGATCAAGGGTTGCCATTACATCTATTGACGGAAGCATGCAACACCACAGTCTACTTGTAGACCAAAGTCCTCATAGAATACTTGGTATGATCACACTAGAGGAAACTTTCTATAGGAGAAAAACTGAGGTGTCTCATTTCATAATTTTTAGAGCTTCCATTTATTATCATGTCTCCAAGGATTCAAGGAAGAAACTTGATCCTACTACAAAATTGGGAGTTTTTGTAAGATACACCGAAACTCCTCACAATTACTGGGTGTATTTACCTTCACTAAGGATGAAAATTGCGAGGATAGATGTCAAGTTCAATGAGGAGAAGGCTATGAGATGATTTATGGAAAAAAATATGAGTATCCCACTAGAGCAAAAGCTTCTAGCTCCAAAGGAGGAGCCTTAGGATAAGCTTCAATATTTTTTGGAGTAACCTCATGTAGCAGAGTAGACAAGAGGCAGAGTGGAGGAACCCACTCAACCAGAATCTTCTAGAGAGGGGAGAAAGAGAACCAGAGAAACTGATAGATTGTTGCCATATGTGAGGGAGAATTTGGGAGCCCCTACATCAGTACGTGGGCATAGGAGCTCACTTGAGAGGTACACCAGTTACATGGATCTCATGACAGAGATCATTGATTCAGAGCCTTCTTCATTTGAGGAATCGGTTTCTCAACCTGTTTAGGTTGATGACATGATGGAAGAATATGAATCCATCATGAAGAATAGTGTATGGGAGGTCTTGCTAAGACTAGAATGGAAATAAGTGGTTGGTTCCAGATGGGTCTACAAAATGAATCATGCAACTAATGCGAGCATTGAGAAGTACAAGGCTAGATTTGTGGCCAAAGGATTCTCTCAAGTAGAGGGAGTGGAATATGAGGAAAATTTTGCACCAATTGCAAGATATTCCTTAATGAAATCCATTCTAGCATTGGTTGCGTAGGTGGGGTGGAAAATACACTAGATGGATGTGAAGACCACCTTTCTCAATGGTGTTGTTGAGGAGGAAATTTACATAGAGTAGCTAGACAAATTTGAGACATATGATCAGGAGTCACAAGTGTGCAGACTTAAGAGAGAATTTTATAGTCTCAAACAGGCGCCCTGAGCATGGTACACTCAGATCGACAATTATATCAGTGGATTGGGCTTCACCAAAATTGAAGCAGATGCAAACCTCTATCGTATTGTGGTAGATGGTAAGTTGCTTATTCTTATTCTATATGTTGATGAGTTAATATTGATAGGTGACAAGTAGATGATCCACTCTTGCAAAGAGGATATTGCAAGGGAATTTGAGATGAAACACATGGAGCTACTGCATTACTTCTTGTTATACTCCTATAGTTATAGGTGTCATATTTCATGATTGACTGGTTGAGCTTTGTAATGTGTTCATACCTTTCCTTGCTGTAAAGGTTTCCATATTATCAAAAAATCAAAAAAATTAAAAAATGTAAAGAGGGTATACCCTAAAATAAAAATCAAAGGGTCAAAAAAATAAATGGTCAAAAGAAAAAATGAAAAGAAATGAACCTCAAATAAAAAAGACTAGGAAAGTGTGCAAGTCCAAATGTCACTACTATTTCATTTTCTGTAAATAAAGCATCATGTACAGCTTGTTGAAACTTTTTTCCACAATTGATGAATGGCCAAATAGCTTAATCTTGGCTAGTTCATGTTTGAATTTCATGTTTGAATTTCATGTTTGAATTTCATGTTTTAGAGATAGAGAATAAAAATCTGACCAAACAGTTTTATCTTGGCAGATAAGTAGATAGGTAGAGAAGCAAAGGAGCTCAACAGGTTAATCTGAGCCCTTGGAAGAAATAAGTGCAGACTTAGGTAGGCTTACCATGTAAAGAAAAGGAAAGTTGAAAAGGGTTTGCCAGTCTAAGTGCACCCATAGAAAGAAGAAAAAATGTTAGGCAAAGTAGGCTGGGTAGGTAGATTGAAGTTGTAGAATGATACTTGTGATAGATTTTTGTCTCTGAATGTGTCAACTTTTTACTATTATCACAAGTACCGGGCAGATATTTTTTGGAGCAGCTCAAGCGAGGCATGAATAACTCCCCTTCACACTTCTATGAAATCACTTAATAATCTCCCCCCAAATATATTAAGATCTGCTTAATATCCCTCTTAAAAAGTCATTCCAATTCATCATTGCCTAAAGTAAAAACCCCATTTTACTAAGGAAATTTGTACAAATATCACATAAATCCCTTTGTTTACCCTAAGCCTAAGTTTATCACTTAGCGCTTCCCATTTCATAAATCATATTAATTTCCTAACTTTTATTATGTAAATCCCGAAATAAACCCTTTCCTGTATTATATTAATATACTAAAAACCCCAAAAAAATATGTATCCCCGCCCCGGTTAACTATAACTGTATATCACTGTTTTAAAAGGAATTAAAGGTTTATTTGAAACCTTTTAATAACCTTCCCCACGCACAATTATGGGTTAATTATCCATTTGGGTTAATTAAAACCAAGCCTGCTGACCAATCAAAACCTACCCGATACATTTAAAAACTTTAATTTATTGTGTCAGGCCCACACGTTAAACCCCCGCCATCTCTGTAGAGTGCCCATTGTTCGATCAGCGCCCTCGCATCCGACGACTATTATCCATTTCGCAACCCCCCTATCTGCCTCACGTTAAGTCCCAGGGAACTGGCGGTATTGCGCCCATACCAGGGACACGCGTCACTCCGTCGCTATGTTCACTACCCCTCCACCCAAAACCGCCCAAGCCAAAAAGCGGTGCGGGCAAAACCATTTATCACCCTCCCCCCGCTGACATCATCTGCTGATGTCAGCTATCCTTTGCTGACATCACCCTGCCACATCACCTTTTGCTAATGTCATTGCCATGTCATCTATCCCGTACGTCATGTTGACGTCATCCATCTTTCAAATCAAATTTTCCCGCCAAAATTCTTTTTGTCAAATAAATGGTAAAAAAGTCATTTTTTGATATTTTTCGCTGCAAAACTATGTTCAGGGCACAACAAATGACTGACTCAGCTCCAGTTTTCTGACTGCCTCTTCATCAGAAAAGCTACAACGCAAGCTCCGCAGCCTACTATTCAACATGCCCAGTACAGTTTCTTCCTAGATAACACAGTTGAACCAGCACCTAGGAACTTCCGAGCTTGCAGAAGACAGAAATGAAGATATACAGGGATACTTGCTACCCTATCCAATGGACCGTCAGAGACATGATTTACCAGAGCAAAGGTACTCAGAGGACACGTCAGCAGTTCTATTTTGCTAAGACAATGGTGAGCAGGGTCGGTTCAACATTGAAGAGTGTTAGATCAGCATGAAAACAAGTCAAAGAGTATCAAATCAAATTCAAAGAATATCAGATCAGAATTAAAGGCAAGTCAAGTCAGAAATAAAGAGTATCAGAGCTGACAAAGAAAAGCATATTAGAATTTAAAGAGCCATTAAGACAAACAGTCATCACAGAGCTACTACAGGACAACTGCAAGCTGAACCCTAAAGAGCCAGCCTCCAGCACTACATCAGTTATCTTCCTCGAGCCACTTCTATGTTACTTGTAAATTACTTTAGGTTAAAATCTAGATATTATCTCACAACTTTAATGAGATATTGGTTGTACATATTTTATTGTATAAATACCCCCTTCATCAGAGTTTTGAAGAGGCTGGGTGTGCGCGGATTTTCTAGACTTTGCTGTAAATACTAAAACTTTGGAATAAAGAGCTGTTGGAAACAAACTGTTGTTTGGCATATTGCATGAAGAATTGATGCAAAGGACTTGTCACAAAATTCTTGAATCAAACTCTGGATCAATAAGTCCCCTATATCTTATGTTTTATAGTTTTCTGAGTTTTTATATCATCTGTGTTTCATGATCTGAATGATAAAGAGAAAGATTAATTCAGAATTTGCTTAACTGCACTCTGTTTTCAGTCTTTATTATTCTTTGTGTTTTCTTCAGAATTAGTATAAACAATGAATTCTTAATTGCTCCTATTTCCTGATTCACTCATATTGATTATTCGATAAAGAATTCTTAACTGCTCTTTGTCGGTAAGCATCCATTTTCCCTCCTTCAATATGTTGAAGGATTCTTAACTGCCCTTCACCCATTTGAGCCCATTCCATCTGTTTTTAGCTCTTTAATTTTTCCCTGTTTGACTACCTTGCTCTGTGATGCCATCCTCTGTTAAAAAACCTAATCCAGAAAACCATCTTCTTTGACTCCATCATGCCCAATGGACTGAACTGTTCTGTTTTACCTCATTGTTCTATTGAATCTCACCACCCAAACTCAAAACAAAACCCTTGAACTTCATAACTAGCCTAACACCTTTAAAAACAAAGCTAAATAAAAAAGAGAGAGCGCTCTCTGGATGCATATTGGCTAGAATCTGTATCTAAAATATTGGTCTGTGGTTACCTCGGCCGTATTCCCTTTCTTACAACTTTTGGGAATAACCTAAGTGATAACATCATTGGCGACTCCGCTGGGGAACTGAATAATTGTTTGTTGCTACTGTTTTCTGTATAAGCTACAGATGGAGCCTGAAGTTAGCCAGGTAGCCTTTGAAACTGCTTTTGCTTTGCAATTGCAGAAGTAAATAAATGCTGCTTCAGTCTATCTCCGGTCTAGTTTATGTATTGAAAATTTGGTTTCAAATGCTTGATCAGTTCCTCTTGTCAAATAAAGTCTTTAAGAAAGTTTAAATCTCATATCTAAAACCTCTTAAAGAAATCATAAAAGTTGTTTTGAAAAATCATAAAAAATTGAAATAATCATAAAAAACTCAAAAATTTTGTTTCCTGGAGAAACTAAACCTTCTCTTCAGAATTGTTTTATAGGTTTATATCTGATTTGTGATGGTCGATAGGGATCAGACACACAAAGGTTAAAATCATCCACCTGACGACTCCATACCAATTTCACAATCAAGACTCCACTAGAGAAATGAACTTGAAAGAATTGTATGAAAAGATTAGTCTTTTGACTTGGATTGTTATCTAAGACATTATGTTCTTTCTCATTGATAATATTTTTCAATGTATATTGTATTTTGGAGATGACTTTAGATTAAATTTTTATCATTTTCCTTCCAAAAATGTAGATGAAAAGTCTCCTTACACATTTGAACAACGGTCTTCTAATTCTTATGAAGATCATTTTTCAATTAAGGAGAACCCAAAAATTGAGACTAATCAGCGAATCCTTGAACATATTTCGATACCTCATAAAGTTCTTGATAGGTATAAACCATTCATTTTTCCTCCTACACTCCATGCTTTCCATAATGATTATCCCAAGTATCTCCCTAGATTTGATGGAGAGAATGGTGTCACTGCCCAAAAACATATCCAAGTTTGTGAAGATTATTTTAACTTATTTGAAGTGGATGAAGAGGATGTTAGTATTAGGCTTTTTTCTCTTTCTTTGCAAGGAAAAGTCAAGAGTTGGTTCAAAACCCTGCCTGAGGCAAGCATCTCAAATCTTGAGCAGTTTCTCAAACTCTTCCTTGATAGATGGATAATCAAAGTCAATCTCCTCATGATCGTAGAAGAATATAATCAATTAAAAATATAGCCAGATGAAACAATACAACAATTTTCAGATAGATTCAATCAAATCTATCATTCGATACCATTAAATATAAGACCTCCCCCTGATTCAGCTCTACTGCATTACCCAAGAGCATTTGATTCAGAGATAGAATTTCATCTGAGAGAAAGAAACCCCTCCACTATGGTACAGATGCAGAACATGGCAGTGGATGTAGAGGTTAATCTGAAAATCAGAAAAGAGAAGTCGAAAATAGAAAAAGAGGAAAAACTTGGCATTTTTATAAAGAAAGCAGAGGAAATGATGCAGAAGATCACAGTGAAAGTTGAATTTTTAGTTCAAAATCACCATGACACATTTGTTTCACAAAAGGAAAAGGTTGATATTCATGAAAAAAATTCTACCAACTTGACCTACCATAGATCAGAAGATAGATTCATAGAGCAATATGTGGAGGAGCAATCTCTTGATCTATTGTGTGCATTTGATAACATGGCTTCTTCTGATGATTCGCCCAAATATGATCAATATGATGATGATTATGTTTCTCAAATCCAAATTAACCTTTCAGAGGAATCAGAAGCTAATTTGGGGAACAAGGAAATTCAGGTTCGATAGCTTGAAAGTATTGATCAACTTGCTCATTGTAGCAGTGAGGATGAGGAGGAAAGTAAATAAAATTTTGAAATCAGTGAAGGAACTTTACCATTTTGTTTTGATTCATTTCAGTTTATCAGAGATAACTATCATGAAATTAGAAATCAAATGTCAACAAGTCTTTATATTAACCATCTAGAGGGCAATCAAATCTTTGTTCAAAACTTATCATATCTAGATTTACAGTCCCAGAATGCCATTGAAAGTCAGATCACAGAAGAAAACTTGGAACCAGAAACATATGATCAAAAAATCCAAGTTGATTCCTTGCCTCTTTGTTTTGAAACATGTGAAATTTTTAAAGAAAGGGAGGAGCAGCTTGAAGAAGTCTATGGAGTGCCTGATCCGGATCTTGGGAGGAGGCCCCCAAGATCTAAAAGATTGAAATGGATCTTGGGAGGAGAGACCCCCAAGATCTGAAAAACTTTCATTGCCAGAAGAAAAATAGGAGAATGCCCAATAAACAAGACCACAAAGAAACTTTTTATTAAAATTCACTGATCTAGATTTAAACAAGAACGCAATAAAATACAGAGATAACCATAAAGACAGATATGCATCGGAAATAATACTTCATTTCATTACTGTAAAATACTGAAATATGCTTACAAACAGAATTGGAAATAAACCGGCTAGGGCAGTGGTAGCTTATCTCTGAGAAGAGATGTGGCAGCTACATGCCTCTGAACTGTAAAGGCTACATTGTGGCGGACCATCTGTCCTTTTACAGAATGTGACTTGTTACTTATAGTATTTTCCAGGTACAATACCATGGGTCAATTCCATGGGTGAATGAATACCATGGGTGGATTTTATAATACCACGGGTGGATGCCATTTACAATACCATGGGTAAATTCCATGGGTCAATGAATAATATGGGTGGATGAGTACCATGGGTTGATTCCATTTTCCATTCAGATCATTCCTCCCTCCTTAAGAAGCAATGGTCCCCATTGCATAAAGTTCCCTCCTGCGAAGCCTTTGTTGAATATGAAGAGCCACTGAAGATAAGGGTTTTATGTAGTTAACCCAACCTTGATAAACGAAGATCCGAGGATAGAGATACCCTGTAATGCTTGTGACCAACTTTGATTCTGACAATGTGCGGCCTAGCAAATGGACTTCGATCACAAGGATTTTATGCGGTTGACCCATAACCATGATGTTGGTTGCTGATGAAGTAGCAGGTGCCTACATAGCCTGGGGTGGGAGGGAACATCTCCAAATAACCCAAGCCGAATGCCGCTATGTTTTAAATGAAGCATCTGATTCGGAAGCCTTCAACTCGGCCACCAACTGCTTGGTCCGACTCTGAGCCAGAACCTGACAAGGGGGATGGCAAAGGGAAGCAAATCATTGATGCGGATCCTAGTGCCACTGTTGCCACTGCCAAGATCCAGAAGAATGAGCCCGAAGAGCCAGAGGAGGGGGAACGTCTTTTCCACTCACAGATGAGGGTGAAGGGTTCGCCGCTGTAATTCATTGTCGACAGTGGCAGCCAAAAGAACCTCGTTTGAGCAGAGGTCGTGAAGCGGTTGGGCCTACCAACTACGCCACACCCACAACCGTACAGTATCGGGTGGCTTCACAAAGGACGAGATCTCAAAGTTCGCCAGTAGTGCCGCCTTCCCTATAGCATCAAGCCCTTCATAGATGAGGTATTGTGTGATGTTACACCTTTGGATGTTTGTGATGTACTATTAGGCCAACCATACTTGTGGAGGCGACATGCTGTGTATGAGTCAAGGCCTCGCGCTGTCATTATTTCTTTGGATAATTCATTATACAAGATACCAGAGGTAGCTCCACCTACCACCACCTCTTTGATCACTGCTAAGAAAGGCAGCAAGCTCATCTCACAGACTAGGAAATTTATTTTCTGTCTGGTTCGCTCCCAAAGTGAGGGGAAGATCGTTGCTACATCCATGACTCCTGCAAAGGGTTCCTCCACGCAACAGCAACAACATAGGGATACAGTCATGACAGAACACAGGAACAACTTCTCCTTACCCAGAGGGGTACCACACAAGTTTCAGGTGGGCGACAAAGTTTGGTTACATCTGCAGAGAGAACGCCTTACCAGAACCCATCAGAAACTCAGACCACTTCGACATGGTCCTTACACCAGTAACAAGGCTGTGGGAAATAATGCTTTGAAGCACATAATTCCTCCATTCCTTCACTTGCACCGATTGTTCAATGTGGACCATCACCGACCATGCTTCCCACCATTTCTGGACACATCAGAGATTGCAGAACAGCTCACCAGAGACCCAGCTCAGCAGAAGCTTCCTCATCTCAAGGAGGAACTCAACGCAATGGGGACCATTGCTTCCTAAGGGGGGAGGAATGATCCAGGTGGATGTTGGTGGCCACCCACCTATCCCATTTGGACCCCCAGAACTGTCTCTTTCAGTTTTTCAGTTTCCTTAATTATAACGCAGTTTACTATTTTTAGCAGTTTTTCGGGTCCTAAACTTCCAGAGCCGTTTTGAGGCCCTAAACGACGTTTTTTGGGAAATCTACCACCAATGATTTTTTTGATAAAAATCATCTTTTCCGTCGTAGTCCTCGGAGAGATCTTTCCAACGGGCTATCATGCGCATCAAATGGAGATAATACGACCAATTCGCGACCCCGGGAAGTTGGCTGTCCAACTCACCCCAAAACGGGGCCCACAATTTGGCATTTCATCTTCTAGGGTTAGGTTTTGGAATGTGAAGGGTTTTCCATTGTTTCTCAATAATAAATAGGCCTTCGAGCCTCATTGTAAACATAGTTCGGAACAGTTCAGAGGCATGTAGCCGACACATATCTTCTCAGAGATAAGCTACCATCGCCCTAGCTGGGTTATTTCTCTTTCTATTTATAAGCATATTTCAGTATTTCCCATTAATGAAATGATGTATTATTTCCGCTACATATCTGTCTTTATGGTTATCTCTATATTTTATTGCGTTCCTGTTTAAATCTGGATCAGTGCCATCTGAACTTGTGTGTAATAAGTTGCAACAATCCTTCCAAGTTCTTTATGATCCCATAGCTGACAAGGTGAATGATGAAAGAAGTCAGAATTCTTCTCCATTAGCAGAATGTGAGAGTCAAAATCAAGATGATAATGGTTTTACAAGACAGACATTACAGTTATTAGAAATATCATCACCAAGAGCAGTTGAAAACATGTAGGGTGACAAAGACAAGGGTGATATTTCAGTTTCAGGCATGAAATCTACCCAAAACATTTGTACAGTTGTTTGAATCAGTTCGAGATTATCGTATATAATTTGCAAGATCCTTTTGTACAGTTTCTAGATTTAGGAAAGGAGATCAGGGATTTCCTTATCTTCTCAAAGGTTAACATAGCTATATTTGATTGCAAGATCTCAATTTTAAACACCAACAAGCATAAGCAAAAAATGTCACTAATGTATATAATGCTTAAGTGGTTGCATTGGTTGTTTCATTTTACCTAACCAGCAATCAGAAAGCTGACTAGAGTAAATTAGGTAGGATTTTTGTTTATTTTAATTCAGTTTTCAATAAATTACAAAATAAATCCTTAAATGTTTGAATCCAAGACCTTGATGATTTACTAATTTGGTTTGAAAGTTGCATCACTTTTTTGTTTTAGGTTAGATCTCAAAGTTGTGCAGGAGAAGGTTGAGAGGATTTTGATGAAAAGACCAAGGCTACAAGTTCCTACCCAAGTGACCAGGTGCTCAAGTAGGATTCAAAGAGGAAGAAAAAATGAAAAATGTGTTTAAATTTGGATTGGATAGTAACTTGCTGCAGTTGAAGCCCGAAGAGAAGGCCCTAAGCTCCACAAGTGTGCTGTCATATATACAATAAAGCAACTAGCAAAAGGAAAATTTCAGAGCAGAGAAAAAGTTATGCAGAAGGCCATCTGACCTGTTGTTCTTGACTTTCCACAAGGGAAAGCCATCCCCAAGTGGAGCTAGTGTTATACTCCTATAGTTATAGGTGTCATATTTCATGATTGACTGGTTGAGCTCTGTAATATGTTCATACCTTTCCTTGTTGTAAAGGTTTCCATATTATCAAAAAATAAAAATAAAAATAAAAAATGTAAAGAGGGTATACCCTAAAAGAAAAATCAAAGGGTGAAAAAAATAAATGGTCAAAAGAAAAAATGAAAAGAAATGAACCCCAAATAAAAAAGACCAGGAAAGTGTGCAAGTCCAAATGCCACTACTATTTCATTTTCTATAAATAAAGCATCATGTACAACTTGTTGAAACTTTTTGCCACAATTGATGAATGGCCAAACAGCTTAATCTTGGCCAGTTCATGTTTGAATTTAATGTTTTAGAGATAGAGAATAAAAATCTGACCAAACATTTTAATCTTGGAAAATAAGTAGATAGGTAGAGAAGCAAAGGAGCTCAATAGTTTAATATGAGCCCTTGGAAGAAATAAGTGCAAACTTAGGTAGGCTTACCATGTAAAGAAAAGAAAAGTTGAAAAGGGTTTGCCAGTCTAAGTGCACCCATAGAAAGAAGAAAAAATGTTAGGCAAAGTAGGCTGGGTAGGTAGATTGAAGTTGCAGAATGATACTTGTGATAGATTTTTGTCTCTGAATGTGTCAACTTTTTACTATTATCACAAGTACCGGGCAGATATTTTTTGGAGCAGCTCAAGCGAGGCATGACTAACTCCCCTTCACACTTCTCCCCAATCACTTACTAATCTCCCCCCAAAGATATTAAGATCTGCTTAATATCCCTCTTAAAAACTCATTCCATTTCATCATTGCCTAAAGTAAAAACTCCATTTTACTTAGGAAATTTGTACAAATATCACATAAATCCCTTTGTTTACCCTAAGCCTAAGTTTATCACTTAGTGCTTCCCATTTCATAAATCATATTAATTTCCTAACTTTTATTATGTAAATCCCAAAATAAACCCTTTCCCGTATTATATTAATATATTTAAAACCTCAAAAAAATATGTATCCCCGCCTCGGT
Source organism: Pinus tabuliformis (assembly GCA_031772625.1). Lineage (NCBI taxonomy): Eukaryota > Viridiplantae > Streptophyta > Pinopsida > Pinales > Pinaceae > Pinus > Pinus tabuliformis. Next base: position 720,871,403 of record CM062814.1, read on the forward strand.
TAACTATAACCGTATATCACTGTTTTAAAAGGAATTAAAGGTTTATCCGAAACCTTTTAATAACCTTCCCCACGTGCAATTATGGGTTAATTAGCCATTTGGGTTAATTAAAGCCAAGCCCGCCAACCAATCAAAACCTACCCGATACATTTAAAAACTTTAATTTATTGTGTCAAAGCCCGCGCGTTAAACCCCTGCCATCTCCATAGAGTGCCCACCGTCCGATCGGCGCTCTCGCATCCGACAGATGTTATCCATTTCGCGACCCCCCCATCTGCCGCACATTAAGTCCTGGTGTTATAGACATTTTTGTGCCTTACAGCATGAAGCATGAAATTTCCATAATCTAAGGGATCCAAAGTCCTTAAACATGTTGTTCCTACCCCTAGAGGAACAAGGCCAGCAAACCACAGCACTGAATAACAGTTCTCCACCTGAAAACACTCAAAAACAAGGCAATTCTGGATCATGTCAACTGCTCCACTGAGCATCTGCGCTGAATGTCAAGTGCCCCACTGTCTACCTATGTTGAATGTCAACTGCAAAGAAGGCTACCTGCGATGGGCGAGTTTGGACATGTGGCACAATCATTCCTCAAGGTGTCAATGCCCAGGAAGCTTCCAAAATGACACTTGGATCAAGGAATTCGACTGGTGATGAGTAAGAGGTTCTAGATCTCCAAGTGGAAGCAAGAACCTCCAAGTGGACTCAAGAACTGAAGAATAACTGAAGTGGGAGAGGACACTAGTCAGCTTCATGCCAGCCTCAAGCTGACTCATCCTTTCTCCAAAACTCCTATATATAGATCTCTCTCATGAGGTCTAGGGAGGGGAATCTGGTGAATGTAAAGAATTGCTGTTGGTTTGAGTTTAGAACTATTGGGTGATTTGCTTTGAAGGAGGTGAAGAGGAGATTTATTTCTGCTGGGAAGGTGATGCTGGATTGGGCCTCTTATGGTTGTATCACTTCCTGAACTTTACTTCTTCCATTAATAAAGCATTTGAGGTTCTTCTATATGCATGTGTCTCAATGATGTATTGTTATACTTGTGTATTTGATTTATTCTAATCCTTGAATCAATTATGAACGTATGCTTCTTGTAGTTTCCCTCTCTTGCCATTTTGCAGGATCTTGGTGTAGCTGGGCTAGTGAAAGAGCAAGGAGCTGGGAACAAGTAGCAAGGAGAGAAGATTGGATCAACCATTAGCGAAAGACATCGGTTAGTGGATCTCTTTCTCCCCTATTTTACTTTCATAAAGAAGAAATCTTAGATAGCTTTGCTTTGATTGTCACTGAGGTACTATCACCCTTAGAGTGGGATAGGGTCATTCCGTATTGGATACTTTTCCCAACAACAAATTGGCGACTCCGCTGGGGATCGTATCTTGTTGGTTGTTTGTGTTTTTGCTATTCATTTCCTAAACACAGGGAGTACCGAATCGAACTGCATTTGGATTTTTCAAATGCAAAGTAGAGGGCAGCTACTCTAGCTCAGTTTCTGGGCATGTTTATGATTTTAAGAGCTGATCCACAAGGACTCTGAACAGCTCTTAGTGATAGCTTTTCATCCTCCTTTTCACCCTTTAGTGTGTACTTGATTGGTAGCTTTGATTTGGCCAAAAACTGTTGATTTTTGAGCAATCTGTAACCCGGAAACCAAGAGAAACGAGAGTTTCTCTCTTCATTGCAGGCACTGTGAAGGTAGTCTGCATTTCATCGCAGGTCCCGAAGGGGCTACCTGCGCTGAATTTCAAACTGACAGTGTTCTACCTGCGCTGAACCAGTTTTGCCTTGTGCAACTGAGGTTCTCCGCTTTCTGTTGCCCTGTTTTCATCCCTGTTTTTGCAGCCTGTTATCAGTCAATGTACCTATCTGAAACCATCTTTCTTTGCCACTATTCTGCCTCGGTTGTATAAAGAAACTGTATTTGTTCTTTGTGTATTTCTTATATCATTTGCAGTTTCCCATAACGAAAGTGAACTAGTCTTGCTGTGACCTCTTAGATCTAGACCTGTGATAAGTGTCGTTTTGATCTTAAGAGTTAGTTTGTTTGCTGTTCATAGCTGATTGAGCTTTTGCTTTCATCATATGGTTTGAATTTATGTACTTCTAGTGTTGAAACAAGTAAATCTTAAGGTGTCTTTTGATTTTGGACAAAAGCTTGTTTACTTTCACTTGAAATTGAATTCAAAGTTATACAACAGCTTTCTTTTTGTAGTACATCAACATTAAGAAAGAGAAAAGAAATACCTGCATTGTGCATGTGCATTTTGACAGCTTGCATGTTGATTTAGGAAAAAGTGCATTAGTGTGTGCTCTATGATCTGTGTGAAAAGATGATGTCTTTCTTTTCCCTCAGTAGTTAAGATTTTCATAAGTTGAAAGATTGTAAAGCTTGCTTATCATCTTAGACTGCATTTAGGAGTTGTACCATACATCTCGTGGTGATCCATAAAGGCAAACTGCTAAACAAGATCAACCTAAAATAAATTGAATTTACATAACAACGCATTGAAACATAACGCAAACACATAGAGGTCTAAGCTAAAGACATGTTCCAGCGTCGTTAAACGTGATATCTTAGCGTTGGGTGGTTGGGTGATTCCTCCACGGTGAAGCGATAAGTATCAATACAGACTTGTGCTCCCACGTACCGTCGCGTATATATTGGGAGACCCCTATAGGAACAAAGCCTTTATCCATAGGAAACCATGTCGGCCGCCCTACTGATCACAATGCAGTGAACACAGCATTCACGAAGATTGACCACCCATACCGTAAAACGTATTCTGTGGTTTTGCGAAAAGTTTGGCACACCCTCTGCGTAGAACTCCAGAGTAGTTTCTTTTGGCCTTTTTCAAACTCTATAGCTGAAAAAGTCCATCCGAGCATTTGTCACTTCGGGCTCGTTAAAACATCGAAGGAGACTAGAGTCATCTTTAGCTTTTTCTCGACTCTTAAAAAGTGAAAAAGCAAGTTGTGTCTAAAGCGTCGTTATAAAATTTATTTTAAACAGAACATAATCACCTCCTATTCCTGCGTTGATCTGTAGGTTGAGAACATGGAACACACCAACCAAGGAATTCCCCATGATGGAAATCCTAGTCCTTTCTCCTCTTGGGGAGAAGTTGGTGCGCCCCACATGGCCACATTGTCGCTTCCAGGACTGACAATTGGCCTGCCAATTTGGCTATTCTCAACTAATGTAGTTCAGAACACCATGGTTCCTGAACAGTCGAGTCAACAGTTAGATCAGTCTAGAGCTGCCCAACAACCTTCTACTTCCTATAACTCTTCCTCCAATCCTTCATCTTCGCAAGGTAGAGCCGGCAAAAGCCAAGCTCCCATGGAGAAGAAGGAGAAGAAGAAGAGAGAGAAGAAGAAGAAGGAGCCTAAGGCGACTGGGGGCAAGCAAAAGACATCTGACAAAAATCCACACACAGCACAGACCGGGCCTAAATCGCCATGTGTCATATGTAGAGGAGACCACTTCCATAGAGATTGTCCCTGTATTCCCCGGATACTAAGGGACTGGTCCCCTCGTTTGCACAGTTCGGGAGCATCAACCTCTGATAGCCATGTTGAATGCTTACCGTCAACCAGCGAAAGTGAAGGTTCAAGACAAAGAGGGGGAGCAAGATCCCCCTGCAGACTGTGTGAAGGCGATCACGCCATCCACCGTTGTCCCTTCTTAGACGAAGCGAAGAGAGTTTTGGAAGATCGTCCAGTTTCACCGTTGAGACTTCCTCCTGGATACAAAAAACTCGTGCCAAGTCCTTCGTTGGTTGAGAATACAGCTGGCCCGCTCAAGTGGTCAGCTGAAGCGTCAGTCATTGAAAATGAACCTACTGAATCCAGACCGGATGAAAGTCCAAAGGTCGAAACGGCAGTTGACCCAGTTCTCCCTTCAGAAGTTTCATCTTCAAATGGCACCGTCACTGAAGATTCATCTTCAAATGACACCCTCACTGAAGAGAATAAGGATGACACCATCCAAATTCTTTTCATCAACACAGACTCTGACGAGCGTCAGGGCAATGCGCCCATTCCTTTATCGCAGGAAGGAACATCGTCAGGGTCATATCCGGCCGTGTATTCGGTCCCACCACCAAGCAACCTGGTTGTGTCCTTTGATTGGAACCAACTAGGCAGACCCCGGTTGCCAGTGAGTATACCATTCAGAATCATTGTCCAAATATATAGAATGGTAATGGCTGGAACTATCATTGATGAAGGGGCATCTGTGAGTATCCTTTCCTCTATTGCTTGGAAAGCACTGGGTTCCCCGGCGCTTTTGCCTGAGATAAGAAATCTCTCGGGTTTCGATAAAGGAACCAGTCGACCATTAGGGATCCTCCCCAATGTGCCTATTACATTGAAAGGGAAGGCCGTTCAAATGAACGTGATGGTCGTTCAAGGACCCTTGGATTATAACCTACTCCTTGGACGAGACTATATATATTGCATGGGAGCAATAGTCTCCTCACTCTTTAGAGTAATGTGTTTTCCACACGAAGGAAGAATGGTCAAGCTCGTAGACCAACTTTTATTTCCGGGATCACGCATCGCAAATAGTCACATACCAACCCTAAATGGTCTATTCAATCAAGAAATGTCTCCACCCCCAGTCCTCCTTCCCGATGAGTGTGAGTGATTCGGAAAGATGGGACTGGAACCAAGGGGGCATGCATCCTGGTTTACTTCGGGCAGAAAAAACCCTGGGTATAAGGTAGAATTTCCGCGAGAGAATATGACTAGTCTGTACCCCGTCCGTGGATGGAAGAGGGGTTGTTCTGGAATAGGATTCTTTTGTCAAGGTTACGTGTTTGGCACCAGTCATTCACCCTTGTCTATTTCGGTAGGCATTGCCGAGGAAGTGTTTTGTTTGAAAGATTAACGAGACAATCTTTGGGTAACCAGAAAGAGGTAAGCCTCCCTCAATAACACCAATGTTTTGTCTTTGAGTAGTGTTCTTCTCTTGTCGCAAGTAGCTGCTCTCTTGTCGCAAGTAGCTGTTCTCTTGCGATCTTGCGAAAGATCTGTTAAAAGTTGGGCTGACGAGAAGACAAGTATCGCATAAGACCCGTTAAAAATAACGAGAAGACAAGTATCGTTAACATTAGACTGGCAAGACGACAAGTAGCTGTGAACACCCAAAGAAAAGCAGAGGTGAGAAGGAGGAGGGGCAACCTTGAAATTGTATTTTATACCTGGGGGCATGCAAACCTTTTGGAGTGCAAGCTAAGAGCGGTTATTTATCTATTTTTTGGGTTAGCCGTTTCCGAACTTGCATAAAGAAAGGATATGGAGTAAAGCTTAGTGAAGATGAAACTCCTTAAAAAATAGAGATCTCACAGGGGACATTTCTTATCTTATGACTGGTATATCGAGCAGTTTTAGCATAAAGTTCATGCTCGTTAAAAAATAAACGCAAGATCCGAGCAGTTTTAACGCGGTCTTCATGCTCGTTAAAAAATAAATAAAAGCAGTGAGCAATGTTTCCTCCAGAGTTTAAGCTCATTTTTATCTAAAAAATGAACCTATCCCGGTAAATAACCGTTGTGATCATAAATTTATCAGCCATAAAAAGCCCATGGTCGTGTTTACACCCGCCACCTCCACCTTCATTTGGCCGATCGTTCACCTCCATATGATTGTTTACCCATTTTGAGGAATAACTGCATAGAGTGAATTCACCTAGCCATCCTTGTGACACTGCCGTGATTGGAAAATTCCAACCTGTACCTGGAATCAGTTGCTATCCCTCTTTATCACTCGTTCCTCAAAAGACGAGTCTTCTTTGAGCTCTTTTCAACTGACTCGTAAAATATGAAAAGTTTGCCGAGTTTTGACCTTCCAGCTCGTTAAAGGACCGGAAGAGCTATCCCTCCTCTAGATTTTAATCTTTTTGGACCTGAGGGATTATTGCACAAAAAGGTCGAGCGCTTGTTTTATTAGGCTCGTTAAAGTTATCGAAAATTCATCCCTTTTGTATTGTTTTATACTTTTTCGGACTTAAGGGATTAGATGACGAAAAAGGAATTGTGGAGTTAACTTTATGTACCTTTTCAGACTCTCTAAAAATGAAAAGGACCGAGTTTTCCTTGTCGTTAGACTTGTTAAAATGATTAAATAGCGACAAACTTGTCTTTAGACGAGAACGAGTTTCCCTATCGCTAGGCTCGTTAAAACATAGCGATGGGCTTGCCCGAAGGGCAGGTTATAGAACAAGCATATGTTATCCTCCTCAAGCTTGACAAAAATAAAGAGGTACTGGTCAGAAATGACTGGGGAAAAATTGGGAGAACCTCAAAGCCTTAATGGTAGCAAGTCGCTCTTGAACATGACACTTTTCCTCCGTACCACATCGGGTTGGGTTGTTTCATTCACCGGTCTCATCACCATGGTCTCGCCAAACCATCCACATTTGGGGTAATGCTACCGATCCATCGCATCAGTGTCGTTATATGTTCAAGAGATGTTGTTCAGAAAGAGTCAACCGTGTCCCATCCACTACCATACATCATCTTTCATCCTTTCATGACCGCCACCCTGAATCATATTTCACAGATTGTTTTCACCTCCATTAAAATCATTAGCTCCATTCCGTGTCACTGATGTGGGATTCATTAAGGCCCTCCTTTGACGGATCGCTCCTTGTCGACATCGGCTCATTATCCAAGGAGTTGATCTAGGAACAACCCCTTCAGTGCTTTGAAGCTTGCATACCTCAATGGCAAGTTTCTCACTTTTGGCGACATGTATACATCAATGACCTTCGACCAGAAGATTTTGCGTGGTGTTCGACGCCAAGTCCTTTATTCACACCACATGAATTGTACTGCAGTACCTTGAGGATCATTATCATTATCGGTGATTTCTCTCGCGCTTGTTAACGGTTTACATCATTGGCCGGTAATCAAGCGATGTCTTTCCATGTTCGACTTCAGCGCAATTCTCACATGGATTGACTTGTACTTAGAGTGAAGATCGAACGAGTTTGAAGACCCCGGATCTAGTTTCATCCATCCGGGCTGCGATATATATTCAGGAAATAAAGACATTGACATGTGCAGCAGATGATCATCCTACTCAAAGGATGATAATTTCAGCAGAGAATTATCAGTCTACCATCAGACGATCGTCTGTTCTATGTACAGAAAAATGTATTTATAAAGCTGAGCATGGGAATGCCCGCCTCAGCTAGATCATGAAAGCAGTATGAAAAATAATGTATTCTATTGTATCTTATTACAGGTCACCTCTCAGCGATTGAATGAACTTCGGATCCTCCTGATAAAGCATTTCACCCGATAAACGACCTCATACTTTAGGGGGCAACTGTTATAGACATTTTTTTTCCTTACAACATGAAGCATGAAATGTCCATAATCTAAGGGATCCAAAGTCCCTAAACATGTTGTTCCTACCCCTAGAGGAATAAGGCCAGCAAACCACAGCACTGAATAACAGTTCTCCACCTGAAAATACTCAAAAACAAGGCAATTCTGGATCATGTCAACTGCTCCACTGAGCATCTGCGCTGAATGTCAAGTGCCCCACTGTCTACCTGCGTTGAATGTCAACTGCAAAGAAGGCTACCTGCGCTGGGCGAGTTTGGACATGTGGCACAGTCATTCCTCAAGGTGTCAATGCCCAGGAAGCTTCCAAAATGACACTTGGATCAAGGAATTCAACTGGTGATGAGTAAGAGGTTCTAGATATCCAAGTGGAAGCAAGAACCTCCAAGTGGACTCAAGAACTGAAGAATAACTGAAGTGGGAGAGGACACTAGTCAGCTTCATGCCAGCCTCAAGCTGACTCATCCTTTCTCCAAAACTCCTATATATAGATCTCTCTCATGAGGTCTAGGGAGGGGAATCTGGTGAATGTAAAGAATTGCTGTTGGTTTGAGTTTAGAACTATTGGGTGATTTACTTTGAAGGAGGTGAAGAGGAGATTTCTTTCTGCTGGGAAGGTGATGTTGGATTGGGCCTCTTATGGTTGTATCACTTCCTGAACTTTACTTCTTCCATTAATAAAGCATTTGAGGTTCTTCTATATGCATGTGTCTCAATGATGTATTGTTATACTTGTGTATTTGATTTATTCTAATCCTTGAATCAATTATGAATGTATGCTTCTTGTAGTTTCCCTCTCTTGCCATTTTGCAGGATCTTGGTGTAGCTGGGCTAGTGAAAGAGCAAGGAGCTGGGAGCAAGCAGCAAGGAGAGAAGATTGGATCAACCATTAGCGAAAGACATCGGTTAGTGGATCTCTTTCTCCCCTATTTTACTTTCATAAAGAAGAAATCTTAGATAGCTTTGCTTTGATTGTTGCTGAGGTACTATCACCCTTAGAGTGGGATAGGGTCATTCCGTATTGGATACTTTTCCCAACAACACCCGGGGAACCAACGGTATTGCGCCCGTACCAGGGACACGTGTCAGTCCATCGCTATGTTCGCTGCCCCTCCGCTTGAAACCTCCCAAGCCCAAAAGGGGTGTAGGCAATACCATTTACCACCCTCCCCCCACTGATGTCATCTGCTAATGTCAGTTGTCCTTTGTTGGCATCACCCAGCCACATCACTTTCTGTTGACGTCACTGCCATGTCATCTGTCCCGTATGTCATGCTGACGTCATCCGTCCTTCAAATCAAATTTTCCTGCCAAAATTCTTTTTGTCAACTAAATGGTAAAAAAGTCATTTTTTGATATTTTTCGCTGTAAAACTATGTTCCGGGCACAACAAACGACCGACTCAGCTCCAGTTTTCCGACCGCCTCTTCATTAGAAAAGCTACAGCGCAAGCTCCACAACCTGCTATTCAACATGCCCAGTACAGTTTCTTCCTCTTTTAACACAGTTGAACTAGCACCGAGGAATTTTCGAGCTTGCAGAAGACAGAAATGAAGATATACAGGGATACTTGATGCCCTATCTAGTGTACCATCAGAGACATGATTTACTAGAGGAAAGGTACTCAGAGGACACCCCAGTAGTTCTATTTTGCTAAGATAGTGATGAGCAAGGTCGGTTCAGCATTGAAGAGTATCAGAGGAGGCATGAAAACAAGTCAAAGAGTATCAGAGGAGGCTTAAAGAGTATCAGATCAAAGTCAAAGAATATCAGATCAGAATTAAAGGCAAGTCAAGTTAGAAATAAAGAGTATCGGAGCTGATAAAGAAAAGCAGATCAAAATTTAAAGAGCAGTTAAGACAAACAATCAACACAGAGCTACTGCAGGACAGCTGCAAGTTGAACCCTAAAGAGCCAGCCTCCAGCACTACATCAGTTATCTTCCTTGAGTCACTTCTATGTTGTAAATTACTTTAGGTTAAAATCTAGATATTATCTCATAGATTTTATGAGATATTTGTTGTACATATTTTATTGTATAAATACCCCCTTCATCAAAGTTTTGAAGAGGTTGGGTGTGCGCGGATTTTCTAGACTTTGCTGTAAATACTGAAACTTTGGAATAAAGAGTTGTTGGAAACAAAATGTTGTCTAGCCTACTGGATGAAGAATTGATGCAGAGGACTTGTCACAGAATTCTTGAATCAAACTCTGGATCAATAAGTCCCCTATATCTTATGTTTTACAGTTTTCTGAGTTTTTATATCATCTATGTTTCATGATCTGAATGATAAAGAGAAAGATTAATTTAGAATTTGCTTAACTGCACTCTGTTTTCAGTCTTTATTATTCTCGATGTTTTCTTCAGAATTAGTATAAACAGTGAATTCTTAATTGCTCTTGTTTCCTGATTCACTCATATAGATTATTCGATAAAGAATTCTTAACTGTTCTTTGTCGGTAAGCCTCCATTTTCCCTCTTTCAATATGTTGAAGGATTCTTAACTGCCCTTCACCCATTTGAGCCCATTCCATCTGTTTTAAGCTCTTTAATTGTTCCCTGTTTGAATACCTTGCTCTGTGATGCCATCCTCTGTAAAAAAACCTAATCCAGAAAACCATCTTCTTTGACTCCATCATGCCCAATGGACTGAACTGTTCTGTTTTACCTCATTGTTCTATTGAATCTCACCACCCAAACTCAATACAAAACCCTTGAACTTCATAACTAGCATGGGAACCTTTAAAAACAAAGCTAAATAAAAAAGAGAGAGCCCTCTCTGGATGCAGATTGGCTAGAATCTGTATCTAAAAGATTGGTCTGTGGTTACCTCGGCTGTATTCCCTTTCTTACAACTTTTGGGAACAACCTGAGTGATAACACTTCCTATGGCTAGAAGTATGGAAATTTGGTGGTGAATTGTTTGTGTCTCAGGGGAATTATTCCTTAGAAATACTTCATATATTTCACATGGAGAATTGTAAGCATATCGACACATCTCTAGCTACAAATGGAGGAAGGAGAATGTCACTTCAGGTGAAGAGGTTGCTGCTACCATTTAGAGGTATCTTGTGGGGTACTTGATGTATCTTGTGAACGCTGACATGTTCTATGCAGTAAGCTAGCTTAGTCAAGCTATAGCGAGGCCTACCAAGCTATATTGGAAGACAACAAATCATGTGTTATGGTACCTTAGAGGAATTACCAGGTTTTGATTATGGTACAAGAGGAGAGAGGGAGTTAAGCTCCAAGGCTTCACCGATGTAGATTGGGTAGGGAGTCCATCAGATAGGAAAAGTACTTCAGGTTTTATCTTTAGTGTTGGGTCCACAACTATTTCCTGGTGCAAAAAGAAGCAGAGGTATTTGGCACTCAGCTTAGCATAGGTTGAATATATGGTTTCCAGTCAAGAAACATGTGAGGCCATATGGATGAGGAAAATACTTGTGGGTCTTTTCAATTAAGAGATGGATCCAACAGTGACACATTGTGATAGTCAGAGTTGCATTAAGCAATATTTCATGATAGGTCCAAGCACATTGATATACATTATCATCATTTGTGGGAATATGTGCAATGGAGAATTATGTTGCTACAATACATTCCAAATGAGTTGTAAGATTCTGACATCTTTACAAAGGAATTGTAAAGAGGTAAATTTGAATTCCAAAGGTGCATGATAGGGGTGGTGAAAAATCCCTTTCTTGCTAAGAGGGAGTGTTAAAAAATGTAGCAAGAAAGGCTCAATTTGAGTTTAGCCTTAGTCAAATTGAGTAAATCAAATTTACACAATACCAGGACAACTTGGAGGTAGTTAACGAGTGTGACTTGGCTATTGTCACTTAGTTAGCTTAGTAGATTCAAGTTAGGGGCTTCAATTTCAGTCATTTCTATGTTGATTGCTAAATTTTAGCAATCCGGTTCAATTATTTTCAGTTGTATTCAATTAACTTACCTTTAACTATTGATAGAGTCAGTTGAAGGTCAGTTGTGCAATGGGACAATAGTCTAACTCGAACATTTGTTAGTTAATTGATAAATTGTCCCAAAATATCTCACGCATGCATGGATTTCAAATTTCTTAGCTGAAGTGGAGGAGACAAGGTCAATGTAACATGATTTGTATACTAGTTTAGTGTATAGTTGTTGCATGTAGTTAGGAGATCAATTCCTTGGGAATTGTGCAAGGATATAGGGACTTCCCTATTTTTTAAGAGTTCAATTTTTCTCATATTTGCAAAAGGAAATAGGGGTTTGGTGGAGTAGAAAATTGGCTAAGTGTTGGATAGAGGATCTCATTCAGCAGAGAGAAAAATTATTCTTTTGCAAGTTGTGCTCTAAGCTGGAGCATGCAATTGTAATAGTTTTTGTATTCAACTAATTAATGAAGACTTGAGGGGTTTTCCAGATTTGGGTTCCCATATAAATCACTTTGTACTTGTGGTTTTTCTTGTTTCATGTATATGAATGTTGTTCTAAATTGTGATTTGTATTCTGTCAATTAGTAGAGTAGAATTGTGTCTCTTGTTTTCAATTCGAAATCTTGAGCAGTGACTACAATATGTATCAAATTTATACATTTTCCAATATGTAGTCAAATTAAGGGTATTGTTTACTATGCCATGAATGCACATGTTATGTTAGATGTTCATTGAGTGAAGCCCCCATGGTTGATAAGATATGAAGCAAGAGAACTGCTAATCAATTATGCATTGAATGAAAGTCAATCGACTTAGAAACAAAGGTAGGCCAAGTCAAACAAATCCCACCAGAAGCTCTGTGTGTTGCAATCACTCTAATATCATAATTCTTCCATAATTTGACAAATTTTTGAGGGGCTCTCATTCCCCTAAATTCATCTATAAAAGAAAGAGCATGGCTGCCATTTCCTTTCTTATTAGATATAACTTCAGACATTTGTTTATCAAAGCCCAAATGCTTGCAATTCTAGGTGAGGAATTTCATTATTTATTGTGTTATTTTTTTTCCTTTAGAATGGAGGCCAAAGCTCTTTTCTTGACACTTCTAATGACCATTTTATATGGATCAATTATCATATGGATCCACATTTCCCTAACCTTTTTAGTTTATCCATTCTAGATTCGTTGATTTGTCTTCCTCCCTTTTTTTCTTTGTGAAGGATACATTTCATCTTCCTTGTTTGCATCTGATTTTTCATTTGCAGAGTTTCATGGTAACCCTCTAGCTTGGGCCTTGAGGGCCCTAGGGGAGTGGAATTATTCTTCTTCTAAATCTAAACCCTTTACTTGAGTCCCCATAGGGGTGTCCTCTATGGGAGGCATCCCTTCTAGTGCTACATGAGAAGAGGGATTAATGAGGTTTGGGTCCTTCTTTGTTATCATTGTAGTAGTTGAAATTTCCGCTTCCTTTGGAAACTAATTCAAAATATGAAAGATATTTTTTGAATATAGGATATCTTATTGTTATTAGTATAGGATACCTCTCCAGGAATAGGCCCTTGCTTATTTGGATAGCCCTTTCCCTTTGTTCCTGTGGTCGCTTGAGGAGGATCTTTGTTGTTCATCCTTATAGGGCCTCTTCCCATTTTCTATTGATGCCACTGTTCTCCATCATTAGGTTCCTTTAGCTACTCTTCTTCCTCTTTCTTGAAATTGCATGTGAAATGGCCATATTAATGGAAAAAATTGCATTTAAATGGAAGTTGACCTTAATCAACTTATTGCAGGTGAGACCAATTTTCTAGGTTTATATTTATTATTGCCGATAAAGCCTTGTCTAGTTTCACCTCCACATAGATACTGGTGTAGGCTTTCAATCCTTCTTGTGGCTTAGAATGGTGGATGTATTTTCCAATGGAATTTCCTATACTCTTGAAAGTTTCCTCATTCCAAAAATGTAGCGGGAAGAAAGGAAGCATGACCCATACCAAGATTGTTGTTGAAACATCACATTCAGGATTAAATTCTAGACTCAGTGATCCAACTATAATCCTTGGCCCCCCATGAAGTAAGAGCCATTTATTAAGATGAGATATTGATATTATTTGTATTTTAACTAGAAGGTGTAAAACCAAAATCCACAAAATGATGTTGAGACCTTTTGTAGCGGCTACAACCACCCTCCAAAATTTTGTCTATGCTTCAATTTTTGGGCCTTCATTCTTAAGCACAACAACTTATCTTGCACTCTCCTAGGTATTCATGCTTCAACTGAGGCTTATATTTTCAGTTTGTCTTGTGTTTTTTTAACTTAGTTTATTTTCTAACGCACAATATGATCTCCTATCTTGGTCCCACAACAGTTCTGGTCTTGCCCCTTGAAACTATGCAATTCTTGAGGGCAAATAGCCTTGTTGTTGGGAATTGCATAGTCCTAACTGGGAGTGAGCCTTGAGCTCAAAAAATGCACAGTCATGAGGGGAAATCCTAACAATGAACTCGGGAATTGCGCAACCCTCACTGAGCTCAGAAACTACGTAGTGCACTGAGTCGGAAAGTTTCCTATTTCCTAGAATTGCATTGTTTTTCTAGCAGTGTGCATGGAAAGTTTCCTTGGAAAAGAACAAAATGCATCCCTAAAAGATAGGAATCTATTTTTAGTATCCTGAAGGAGGCACTTGTGTTATTTTAGAAACTTTCTCCAAGTGTCACGTTTTCCTTGATTTTAGTCATGCGCGTCATAAACCCTAATTTGTCTAAATCTTTTTAATCGATGCTTCTAGAGATCATTTTCACATTCAATCTTAGAGCTCTAGCATTCCTGAGGAGACTATGGAACCTTTGGTGTGATTATCGTCGCTTTTCTAGGTGAGTTTTTCTTTTGTCATCTTTTGCCAATTTTTTCTGTCACTTTTTATTGTTTGGCTTGTGCGAGTGTTGTTTCACTTGTTTCTTTGCATGTTTCCTGGAAGTTTTTTTTTTTTTTTTAACTTGTAGAAGTGTTGTTTCAAGTTATAGATTGCCTTTCCCAAGTATCCCATGAGTTTTCCAAATTTTCCACCAACGTTCGTCGTTGTGGCAACACTCCTCACATACTTCTTTTTCTTTCTGTTTAATCAATTGTTGCACTTGTTTCACATGCATGCATCTACACTTAGTCACATCTGCACTCAAATTCATAGTATCTTTCAGACCAACTTTTTTTTCACACTCCCCTTGGGAAGATATGGGTTTCCCTTACTCGAATTTGACCTTGCACAACTTGCATTGCGCAGTCTAGAGGCTCAAGCCACTAGCTTAGCCTCTGGAATTATGCAGAGCATAGCCTGAGCTGGCCCCAACTATGCACTATATAGTTCCAAGAGCCAGTCTCCCAGCTTGGCCACTGAGACTACGTAATGCACAATCTCTCCCAGGCCTTGGACCAGGATGAACTACGCATTGTGCAGTTCTAGTCATCAGGATTCCACCTTAGCTGCTAGGAATTTGTAGTGCACAGTTCCCACATTCATTCAGTCACCCCTGCCAAGAAAAACTGCACAAATCTTCCCATTAAGGGCCCAACTTGCTACTTGAACTTGCGTTGAAGTTGGTTTGCTTTAAACTGACATTTTCTTGTCATGAGTGTCCTCTTTATCCCACAGGTACAAAAGTTCTTGAGAATCTCTCCAACAGTCACAGTTAACATGGCATCAAAGAGAGTTGCATAAATGGAAACCACTGAGAGCAGTATTAGGGAATTAGTTGAGCAGATAACAGTTGATCTAACAGTGTATGACGATACTCAGTTTTTTATTGAGAAAGGAACAAAACTAACATGACAACAAATAAAAGGCACTTTTGCAAAATACTTTGAGGTATATTTGGAGGAATGGCAGGTCTATCTTAGCATTTGGAAGTCAGGTTTATACAAGGTTGCATGTAGGTATCCTTCCTTCCCATGTGTAGACATCATCAACTAGATTGTCTCAAATACAAATGAATAGACTATGACATTGAGAAGTGCTAGTGGGAAGAAGCTTGCCACCTTCAGGGAAGAATACTTTTAGTAGATGTATCATTTTCCTGAGTCGGTGAAGTGCATGGACTCTCTCTTCTATTCCACCCATAACTATGTAAAAACAAGAGACATTTTCAAGCACTGGTTGAAAGAACCATCGAAGTTTCGATAGAAACCCACCCATGTGTATAAGACAAAGTACCTTAGGAAGGTTTACCAGTGCTGGATTATCTTTGCTTGTAGAATCCATGGTTAAGAGAGCACAAAAACCTTCCCTAAAGGGTGGGAAGTATTATTGGACTAGTTGGTGAGTGATGGGAGGAAATTCAATTGGTCATATGTGTTGTCTCAACAATTGAAGGCCCATGTAGCATAGGCTTAGAATCTTCCCAAGAATGAGAAAGCAAGGTTCTATATGTCTGCATACTTAATAGATGCAATTTGTGCACATCAACAGTTCCTTGGCATGAACTAGACATGGACACCATGATAGACTATTCTAAACTTATATTGCAAGTTTCTTTCTGACAACAGTTATCAAGGAGTGATGGAAAGGTTAACTGAACACTTTATTGTCCCACTATACAAGCTTATATTTGAGAAACATCCACCTTGAATGTCCTGAGAAGAAATGGAGGTGATATTATACATTGCATATCAGTATGCCTCAACAGGTGGCACCTTCATCAGGGTGTTTGGTGGAGAGATGCCTCTGCATGTCTTACCAAGGTATGCCACTGACAAACAGAGCATACAAGAAGTATCATACCACCTCGCTACAGGGTTGTTAGCAAGACATCATAGGAAGAAGAAAGAACCATGGCCCACTCTTCCTTTGTGGATTAGATTATAGGAGATTAAGAGATTAAAAGATACATATGTCGAGGCTAAGGACATAGTGAAATTTGAGTTCAACAGCAAGGAATTTAATTCGTATGATCCCAATAGTATTTTCAAGGGCCACTGTACTAAAGTTTACTTTCCATGGATCAATGGGACATTTCATTGGCTAGATGAGGGCCCTTGGAGGTACTGCTATAATGCCTCCAGGCTCAATGGGCCGATCATTATAGCAAGAACTTGGAAGGCTACTCCATAGACAACAAAATCTTCGGAAGAAACAACAACAGTAGTAGAAGACAACAATCCAGTGCAGGACAAGGGAAATAGGAAGATTGCTAACAATCAAGAGGGAGAGAAAATATGCAAAATGAAGGCAGATCCTATCCTCACGAAGGTAGCTTTGGCAGTGAAAGAAAAGAGGGAGAAAATGATGAAGAGAGTAGAGTGGAGAAAGAGAGAAAAGCAAAGGTTGCAGAAAGTAGAACTGAAGCTGCAGGAGATAGAGAAGAAGATGAAGGAAGAACAAGACTTGAGGAGGAGGGAACAAGAAGAGAAG
Organism: Pinus tabuliformis; assembly: GCA_031772625.1. NCBI lineage: Eukaryota > Viridiplantae > Streptophyta > Pinopsida > Pinales > Pinaceae > Pinus > Pinus tabuliformis. The sequence goes on from CM062814.1 coordinate 720,888,084, forward strand.
CAGAAGTAGGAAGAAGAACAAATGAAAGGCACGATAATAGAGAAAACAACATCGATACAAGTTGAAGAGCTGGAATAGCCAATGGTACAAGAGGTAGGTGAACATATGCAGGATCGAGAGCTTTCTGAACAGATTGAGCAATTGATTGGAGTGACAAACATGGAGTTGGAGTAGGAGTTGCCACATGAAGATCCTAACCTGATGCTGAGAGCACCATAGGTCATCCCTTAGTCTCCACCACCTCCAGTAGCAGAGCCATCTCCGAGCGAAAGAAGAGGTGTTTTTCTCCTTGATGATGATCTAGTCATGGATGTGTACAATCTATCATTTGATGAGTTCTGGAAGAGGATTGTATAAGCGTTAAGGAAGAAATTTCCGGATGATCAAGCATCACCTGCATTCATCAAGGAAAGGGTGATAACGTCAGACACTAGGAATCATCCAACTTCCATTGCTGAAGCCAGCTTGGCCTATGCAGGAGAAACGAGATCAAATGTTCAGTATCTAACGACTGAGAATGAACAACTGGAAAAGGACTTACAAGATACCATGAAAGAGGAAAAACAACTTCAAGCAATAGTGTAGAATGAAGTTTCCACATTGGGGGAGATGAGGACAACGATACTTGTTGAAGTATCAACACTTGGAGAAACCATGAAGAATCTCTATGATAGATTTGTCACCGTGTATAAAGCAGTTGTCCATTTACATGGCTTACAACAACGGAGCAAAGAGTTGGTTCAAACTCTCAAAAATATACATGCTTCCATTGCCCATGTACAAGAGTGGACAATGTGGTAAAAATGGGTCCTGCTTGACTTAGTGAATAATATGAAGCCACAGGCATAGCTAAACAAAGCAAAGGTTCGAATGTTGATCCAAAACAACGAGAAACTCGCCTAATTCATTGGCACCACACAAGCCTCATATGTGAGGTTATACAATAGTTTGGTTGTATTGGTGATAAAAGAATAGATCCCATAAATCAGTTCCCTCACAAATGCTAAACCCAAGAACCAGGTCCAATTGGAGATCGATGAGTACTTGGCGCAGTTGAGATAAGAAGCCACCAAGGAATACTTAGAGCTGAATGCACACAACATGCAGAAGTTCATCGGTGGCCTTGCTAAGGTCAAGACAATGTTGCTCATGCTTTAGAAAGAGTTGGAGATAGGTTCCAAGACAGTGTACCTAGATTCCATGGAGGCTAGAGTCTGCTTCCAGAAAGACACCGTCAAGCAGTTTGGGGACATCATCACACATGACCAAGCTTGGCACTAGTATGTGACTAAGAAACAACAAGTGGAGGTTGTCGAGCTGGCATTTCCCCAAACTTTGCAATCATAGTGTTAGGTCTTGTTAGGATGTCTCTACCCTATTTTGTCTTATATGAGTACATGTGGAAAGTATAATATTATTTGTAATTATGTTGTAAGTGAGATTCCAAGTGTCAATATTGGAATATGAAAATGGCACCATGGAATGTAATGTGTAATTTAGTGAAGTTGAAGGATCATGAGGGTATTCTAAAGGTCACAAATGGGAGCTGAAGGGTCACCCACTCTTGCTATAAATAGAGCCCCATAACTCATGTAACAGGCTTTTGGGAGCCAAATTTTGGCTAGGCTTAGGCTTAGAAAAGGATTGGGAGTATTGTGGAGAGTCTTGGCTTCTCCATAGCATAGAGATAGTATACTTCTTTGGAGGAGCAGGTGTTCTTGACTGTAATGTTCCGTTGTTGGGGCTAGTGGTCGTCAATGGTGTATGTATGGATGGGAATTTCACTTATAATAATAAAATCATAGCAATCACACTTTCATGCATATGTTGTTAATATAGTAGGACTATTCTTGTTCTATTGACAATGTATGTTATTTAAATTACACATATGATTATGGACTAATTTGTATGCATTTGTATGAATCTTGTTGAATATGTTTTGTTGGTTTAACTCATCACTTTAATTTGTGGACTATTCTGCATCTTAGCTTGTGATGTCATTTAACTCATGTGTTCCTTTCAAGCTGTATATTATTACAGGCATCCAAGGGGTGCACTTCCTTTCCCCTTCATGTGTTGGAACCACCATGAATCACACTTGACTCTTTGTAGGGTCACACACTTTCTCACCCAAATTTATCATACTTTCCTGTGCGAGTTTCTGTGGTCAAGGCATTACAGTACCACCCACTACTGGAAATCCTACTTCAAACGGTGTGAGGTCTAGTTGGGACTTCATATCGAGGAGATCCCTGAATGTTTGTGGGTCCAACACCATCAACAAGACCTTATTTTAAATCTTAGGTATCCAATTCTTATAATCCATGCCTACAAGGATCTTGAAGAGGGTCGTGCGCCCATAAACTAACCAATAAGCATTTGATATACAAACTTCGGATTCATCGATTTGGATTGATATGCATGAACCTTCGCCTTTGTAATTATGTCAATATTCTTCACAAATCTGGAGGATTTGGTATTATAGAAACACAACCCTTTATAAACAAGGGAATTTAATGTTGTGAAGTCTAGACGAGGCGAAGAGGGGAGACAACGGCCTCCCGAACCTTGATCCATATTCAAGGAAGAGAGGAATGAAAAAAAACACCTAAATTACCATTAAATTATTTCATTATTTTTTAATTTAAATTCATGTAAAATTTATAATATTATTGTATATTTATACGAGTTTATAATATTCATATTTTAATAAAAAAATAATTCAATGAAAAATTACGATATTATATTAATATTTAAAGTTAGATTTTATAGTCCGCTTGGGGTAGCTCAATTGGCAATGGTCGTGGAAATGAAGTTTAACTAAACCAGAGATCTGGGTGAGAATTTGGACATGATGAAGATGTGGTCCTACCAAGCTTACAAAAACTAAAAATAAAATAGATTTTATAAATATATCAATATTTTTAATACAAAATTAACATAATACTTTTGCTATCTCTATTAATTAATGTTAGATGTTGTCTCACTTTAACAAAGGATGGGAAACATAGATAACTTGGTTCCTCTTGATGCATGACTAATCTCAAGTTAAGATGGATTGAACCATGATCTCACGCTTGTAATTTAGTGTATTCATCCACTTGAGCTAACCCATCAAATTCTTTATGAGTGTGTGTAAAATTGATATAAAAATATTTTACTTAAGGTGGACATTTAAATATTTTATTTATAACCAATATTCAAATATTTTTATTATTATTAATATTTAATTAAATTTCACAGTTGAGTAATGAACAAAATACACATACCCCTCTATTAGAAGCATCTAGAAACAAAAAAATAATGATAACAAATATTAAAAAAATACAAAGCATATAACATTTTTATTTAAAAGATTTTTTATTATTATCTTTGATATGCCTATTGAGATGTGTAAGGATCAACACGAGAATAGATGGAACCAAATATCACTTAAATTTTGAAATCACCTCCTCACATGTGTACTAATTATAGATAGGTCAATGTGCTAGAGAGAATGCAAAAAACAAGAAAAAGTGTATTGAAAATAGAAATGTGAAAGTGCATCGAAGAGAAAATGTCAATCACAAAAGACAATACACTAAATATAGATGGCCTTAGGCTTATTAAAATATGTACAATATATCAAGAGTATCACAAGATTAGATGTTACAAATGAGATCATCTGTTGTGTATTTGTACACAACTAAAGTGAGGCATCATCCCAAAAGGGTTATATGTTCAAATAACAGGGACGCATGCCCTAAGAGGGTTATTTCTCACTAACATGTGAATTTTGACTTAGTCAGATTAGCCATTAACCTAGTATACACTAAATGAAATAAGATATTATCTTAGACATAATTATAATTACATAAATGTACACATGAATGGGCCATAACGAAATGCAAAAATTACACCAATAATTATAATTATAATAACCCCTTGAGTTAAATAGGGGTCCATTAATAGAAGACATTACAATAAAATATTACATACTTTATTTCCCTTAACATTAAATACAGGGCCAAATAACCCCCATTGAAATTTGCATCTATCAGTTATAATTTTTTAAAGATCATCAACATCTTGTTGGAGAATGTGTTTTCATTGATGTCAACATGCTAGGGGAAGCGTAGTTATATCGACAAGAGAAAATTGGATCATCCAATGCCAAGGGAAGGACATATAATGTGTTGTTATGTCATAGGAGAAGGGAAAAGGAATAAGGTCAAGTAGAAGAGGAGCGAGGTCACATAGCATAGGAGTGACAAAGGTGTGATTAAAGGTAAGAAATTAGAGCACATAACAATTTTTATTGGTGGATCAAGGATCAGTGCATATTGGATGAGGTCAATGACCCTTATTAATTTGGGGGGGGGGGGGGGCTAACATGGTCAATAATAAATGGCTAGGGAGTTTTGAAATGATGCCAGGTAGTGAAATTTACCAAGGCGTGTTCCATTTGATGAATGGATTTGTCTCAATTCCTCCCCCCCATCCAATTATAACCAAAACAACCATCAACTGCCCCTGAAACCACTTGAGGTGATAGGAAACCACTTTAGATAATTTGGCACTAGTGGGGCTAAATATGACAATTCTGTCATCAAATAATGGATGGAAAGGTTACCGTTAAGTGCTAGTTCATATATTGGATTCTTGGCCATTAGGTCTTTGGAAATACATAAGTTCTCAATATTTCCTAATATCTATTATTATAATCCCCTAGTCAAGCTCCTAGTAACTAGGTGCTTAAGGATTGGCACCCAGGAGTTAAGTCATGGGGGCTTCGATCAATGAACCTTTGACATATCATGTGTGTTTGTGACATACTAAACGATTCCCTTAATTTAAATACACTGATTGGAAAATACCTCTAAAATTCACATTATTAACCCCCTACCAATATGAACTCAATACACATTCCCAATTTAAAATTCTCCTACTTTCACTAGATATTGTAGGTATCCATTTTTTGTTAACATTTTGTATACCCCTTTATATTTTTTCATTAACTCTTTTTTATAACTATCAATATAAAACCCTTTACACCCTATTATATTGTTAATATGGAAAAATTGTACACACATTTGTATAGGTTAGATGATAGCCAGAGTCAGAAAAAAACACATACAAGTGAATATTTTCTAGTTGGAAACATCATGAAAATAAAAAATCAAACGTTTTTCCAATGTCCAATTAAAAACATCAACTTGTGTGGTCACTTAAAAATAAAATCAATACCGTGTGGCTTTTCCTTTGATAGGCACGTGGGTCGCTCAAAGTCCAATGAGCAGTACAAGACCACTCCACATGATTTTAGCTGAGTTTCCTTGACAATTACTACCAAAGGATAGTCAGTTTCAAGCCAATTTGTAGATATGCATCCCCCAAGGGAATCCTCTCTTCCTTCTCTCAAGTTATAGCTAAGGGCGGGGGGGGGGTTGTGGTAGCTCAAAGTCCAATGAGCAGTACAAGACCACTCCACATGATTTTAGCTGAGTTTCCTTGACAATTACTACCAAAGGATAGTCAGTTTCAAGCCAATTTGTAGATATGCATCCGCCAAGGGAATCCTCTTTTCCTTCTCTCAAGTTATAGCTAAGGGTGGGGGGTGGGGTAGCTCAAAGTCCAATGAGCAGTACAAGACCACTCCACATGATTTTAGCTGAGTTTCCTTGACAATTACTACCAAAGGATAGTCAGTTTCAAGCCAATTTATAGATATGCATCCCCCAAGGGAATCCTCTTTTCCTTCTCTCAAGTTATAGCTAAGGGCGGGGGGGGGGGGGTTAGAGGAGTTCAAATTCTATATATACAAGGCATTGGAAGACAAAGAAGAAGAATAAATTTGTGTATTGTTATGCTAGAAAAATTTCTCCAAAGAAATCTTGCATTCCATTGTTGAGAGGAGTCCCACTATTGAAAGTTATTTTTGCTTCTTTGAGAGAGAAGGAGTTTGCAAAGGATATTGAAAAAAGGAAATCCTTGTTGAGATATTTTGAGTACCATTTCTCAATCAACTCTCTTCAAGTGTCTTGATATCTTATTTGTAAGTCTTCCACCACTAGAAACCAATAAAGAGGATCATATTCCTATACCTTTGTTGATGTGTTTATGCTTTATTAAGCCCTTTTCATGTTGTTTATTTTAGTTTTATTTTAATCTTTCTTATGCATTGTTCTAATTGCATTTGATGCTTTGTTGGTTCTTGTTTAAGCACTAGCATCATCCAATTTTTTGTATTCTCTTCATATGGAATAACCAGTTGCAAGGAAGGTTTTTGTTTGGGACCCTTAGTCAACAAACACACCAAATACCAAATAGCAACTCCACTTACTTGCCTTTTTTAATATAATTGGTTTTTTTGTAGGTCCTTCTCCTCATAATTTTTACTTTGTTTTTTCATGCATAATTTTTTTGGAATTGTGTAAGCCTGGCTAAGACTTGTTCATGTCTCAAAAAATACCGCTGTTCATTTTTTCAAGCTAGTTTCGACACTTTTCCCACAGACAGGCACATGGGTTGCGCAACTATGTAGAGCATAACCTACAAGACACACAAATAGTTCAAAATTTTAGTGTAATTTCTTTTTCCAGAGTGTTGTGGCCGCCTTTAGTGAACTTCTTGCATTCGTGCAATTGTTTATAGTTTAGATAGGTTACTAGATTGCTTTGCAAACCAATCTTAGTAGGGAAATTTCTTATTTTTACTTCGAAAAAAATTGCAACTCACATAGCTTAATTAGGAGGAAAGTAAGTTTCCCTTATCCACACATCTTTTCAACTTAATTGGCTCATTTCAAACATAACTTAATTAGGAGGAAAGTAAGTGGCCATAGTCCACATATTTTTTCAACTTATTTTCTCATTCACATCACATAGCTTAATTAGGAGGAAAGTAAGTGGCACTAAATCCACACATCTCTCTTACTAACCAAATATTTTCCATTTTTCAAATTATTATTAGGACCAAGACTGGGTGTTAGTAAAGCAATGGATTAACCCCTGCTTCCTGTGTGTCCTTATGACGATCTTGTGGTTGCATATGAAAGCTTTCTCAAAGCACTCGATTTCCATCTCCCTAAATGCTCACATAGTGTAATTAGGAAGGAAGTAAGTGACCCATTATTCACACATGATTTATTTCTTCTAAGGTGTTGGCTTATGGGGGCTTGACCCAAGTTTGGAGTTATTTAGCCAAACAAATCCCTACACTACTGGCCCTTTCAGCATCAGCCCGGTGAGTGCGGACTGAAGTCTCACCTGAAGAAGTATGGGGGGCTGTTTGAACCAAGTTTCTGCACCCTTGAGATGTCTGTGATGTCGATTTAGTCCAACTAGATCTGCCTTCATGTAGGTCACTTCGCGCACCTTCCTAACCTTCAACACCTTCATGAAGTGTCACAATTGTCTTTCACGCAACCCTAACCAAAGGCTGAGATGATTTTGCGCTGCTATGGCAGCGAACTGCACCATTTCCCCAAGCTACACCGTGTATCTTACTTATCTTCTTTAACCATTCTTACTTATCTTCGCATAAACAATTATTCTAACTTGCATTCATTTAATCAACACATTTATACACATTATGCATCATATGTATTAAAAGTGTAATTTATATCCAATGTAACAGATGCATAAAACAGGAAATAAATATGCAGAAATGATATGAAACTTCTCTTTATTAACACTTCCAAATATTACAGACTCGACTCGCCCTGCGCACTCAGCTGCAAGGGTCCGTGCACTCAGTTGCAGACTACTAGGCCTTTGCGCACTCAGCTGCAGAGCCTTCTCCTAATCTACGACCCAAATCTAGACCTTACTCCACATATCTATCTCGCATACATCATGTGTTCATCTTCCAATATCAATTGATTAATGTCTTAACTACCTAGAGCCTCACTCTATTTATTCAATCCCATGGTCTGTGGACCATGGGTAGATATCTACAGCTGACATTACATTAACAAAATTAATGGTAGACAACCCTATGACTATTTTACAAACTACGTGCTCCACGCCCACAAAATGCGGAGTCTTTACATTGGAATTACAATCTTTGACCAAAATCTAGGCTCTAAGCCCCAAAAATTCCCTTGGGGGATCCCACGCCCAACATGCTCCCAACACAAAAATCATGACTCGCCCTCAAGTCACTCTGTCAGTGCGGAGATCTTTGCGCGAAGACCTCCCAGCATTGACTGGATTGCTACAAGTTCGGCAGCACACTAAGCAACTACCTGCTGTACTTCCTCTACGCACTGTTCAGTGACCATTGTGGTTGAACTACTACCCTAAATCCTTTCCTATGTTGCTTGCAGTTGCATGAGTTTTTCTTCAATGGAAGTTGTAATGGTATACGCCTCATCAATCCACAGCTGTAAGCGCACCTTCAAAACTACTTCCTTATGTCGAGCAGCATCCACCTACTCCTTGAGCGCTTTAGCCTGCTACATCCTAGCGAGCCTCTGTGTGAAGGCAACCATTTGCGCAGTCCCTTTTACTTCGTTGTATCTTTGCTATAGCTCACATGCCTCTGTCTCTAGGTGATGTATGTTTGGGTCCTCCTACAAGATGGTGAGGACCTCGAATGACTGCTCGAACAACTTAGTGAAATCTGTCACTACAGTGTTGACTGCCGCCATTGTTGTGGTAATTGTGGTGGTGCACTATTCCTTAACCTCCACCAGAGTTGAAGGTTGTGCCTTCAACTGCAGTTCTGCTATCTCAAGGTTTAGCTCTAGCTAAACCCTGGCCATTTCTTCATTTGCCTCACGCACCCTTGCTGCTAATTTTTGGATGCACGCCTCCATTGGTTCTTCTCCTTGGATGGCCAACTCCAGGACCATCTGGTAGACTTCCTACACCACCTCCACTATTTTTTTGTTGTGCGCCACTACCTTTTCGCGCTGCAGGCTCAACTATTCAATGTTGATGCTCTGCTCGCTCATTACCTGGAGTGCGACCTTCCCTAGATCATAGTTCTGCAGTGACTCCATCTGGAAAAATAGAGTGTCTCCCGAGGGAGTGTAGCCACATTTAATTTGATCCCCTTCAAATCACTGACCATAGGCCTGTCGACCTCATTTTCTGTAACGAGTGCACCATCAGGCAGCACTATTTTGTTATCCATCTGAGCACGTAGGATTTTCTCGGCCGCAGACGTGCCTACTACGAGGCTGGTTGACACAGTACCAGCCTATTGAGTGCACACTTACAACTCCTGTATCTCCATCCAGAGAGCCCCTAACACCATCTAGTGTTGCTCCTCAAACTACTGGAGGGCCTCCATGGTGAAATCCCTCATTGTCTTGCCAATATCATGGAGATCCCCCTTAGTGAGGGTGAGCAGGTCAAACATAGTCTTTGAAACCTTTGACTTCTTTCGTGGCCCTACCTTCTCCCTTGGGTGTGGACATTTTACTTGGGTGGATGTTTTCTATGGGTCCATGCCACCTTGCTCTGTATCAGTCTCTGGCTCAGGTGAAGGCGACTTCTTTCCTTCGTGCTCTTCTTCTTATTTCTTCTGCTTCTCTTCTACCAACTTTGCAGTGTCACACACTGCCTAGGCCTTAGATGCTTCTTCCTTCCTACATTTCTCTACCAACTGCGCCATCCGCAGTTTCACCTCTTCCTTCTTCGGCTGCACGGTGGACTTCTCTGCTTCCACCATGGAGCTAGATGGAGTACGCCGCTCCGGTGGCCATGACTCTAAGACCATGAAGATGACATCATCAGTTGCCAAATAGGGTAACTCGCGCCACGTCTTTGTGGGGTCCTTCCGTGCCCTGATGTAGACATGGTGGAAATTTGCCTTGAACTCTGTGAAGCTTTGCAGACTGTTGTAGACCGTGAGCGATAGCTGTGGCTTTCAATTAATCCCCATTCTGATGTTCATCTCCATGAACACCCAGAATATTTTGTTGTCCCTTATCCTTTCTGCATCCATGGTTACCCACAGCGAAGCATACTTTGCTACCTTCGGAAGGTCATGTGCGATCATCGGGAACTTGCTATATTTGGGCAATCCCCATGCCACCAGTACTTTTGACAATAGAAGCCACGCATAGTGAAAAGTGTTTTAACACTCCTATGCCTTGAGGCAGTTCTCAAGGAACTCTCCACATAAATAGTTTTTCCAGTTAAACTCGACTCCTTTTGCGCATTGCGCTGCTAATGCAATCATTGGCATGGGCACCTCATCCATGTGGCACTTCCACATCACCTTCCTTGCCAAAATTTGCATCGCGACCTTAACCGCAGGGTTGTTGATGGTGGAAATGGTGTATCCTCGCTTCTTCTTCTCCATTTTAAATTTCTTCTTCATGGCCTCCGCGATGGCCAAATCATCACTCTTTCCCTCCAAGATGTTTGTTGGGTCTTCCCTTTTGCAAGGGAGTTAAGTAATTATGTGAATCAAATGGTCTGTGATGGGGATGGGCTCCTCCAGCCACAAGCACCCATCATGCACCAAGCAGAGCAGCTACCTGATGACAAAAATAGTCACTGGGGCGTGATGGAAATGTGGCACCCAAAGCAGGTTTAACAATCATGCCTTCTCTACACCTCTCAGCCATTTGCGCAACTCCAACTCTATTGTCCCAGCCGGCACGTCTTTCTTCTAGCGCATGAGCTGTGTAGTCATGAGATGCGAGAACTTCTTGTGGTCCATAATATCCCAATCCTCAAAATTCAGCACGGACACCCATCCCAAGTGCGCTTCTTCAAAAATAATATTGTTAGGGAGCAGCAGAGTCTGCAGAGAGCTCTTGCTCTCATCTATATCTTTGGGGACCTTTGCTTTACCTTTCCGTGGAGGAACATATGCAGGTAGCCTAGTAAGAGGGTTTGCACCCTGGGTTTCTTCCATTTCTACATCCTCCTCCTCTACCAGGATTTATTCAAACTCTTCCTCCTCATTAGCCTCCAAATTGATATCCTTTCCCTTTTCTTCCATGGTGAGCTTAGTCCTCAGCGGATTTCTATGTGATACGTGCACTGGTACCATGGCCTGCTTTTCTTTCTTGGGTCTTAGCATGTGTGGTGATTTAGGGATTTCAACGACTATCCCTATGCTCTTTGGGGCTTCTACTTCGGTAATTCACTGCGTGGCTTCTTTAGCGGTCATTGATCCGATATCCATGGCTTCTTCGAGTGCTACCATAGTGCAATTCCACAATTTTCTCAGGGTCTCTGGCAACTTCTGAAGCAACAAATCCACTTTCAAAATATCGAACAAGTCTCGGTTCATGAATATTTGTGCACGCAACAACTCTGTCCTCAAATTTCCAAGTGTTGTTTGCTGGATAGCCCTTTGTAATTTATAGCACCTTTTGAATTTGAATTCGACCGTTCCCCCCACATTTGGTCCATTAATGCTTGATTTACGACATATTTTCAAGAATCTAACCCATAAATTTCACCTTAAATGCTTGTCGCCCCCTCCATTTGGTCTCAAACCAAGCATCACAACGTGAATAGTGACTCTAATGGTCACTTTCTAGCTGACCTGCGCGGCAGTGCAACTATCCTCGCGCTATTGTGGACCCTGTGACACTTCGCTACTACACGTAGTCCTGACATCACACACTCCCTGGGCAAAGTAGTTTATAGTCCTGCACCTCTCTTCAACTGCCTGGAGTGCTAAGACTGTGATTTCATTGGTTAGTCAGATGGCTAAGCCACCTGTGTATGGCTTCAGATGACTGCCATTTACTCTTCCTGGGAAAGGTTCTCCATTTAACTTTACCAACTGCACCGTGCCTCCATATGTGATCTCCTTAATAACATACGATCCCAGCCAATTCATTTTGAGCTTTCCTCGAAATTTTTCAAACTTACTATCATATGACAGCACCAAACCATTCACCTTAAAGGTGCACAACTTAATATGTCAATCGTGCCATGCTTTCTCGTGCTGCTTCTGTCCCTGTTGGTGCAATCTAGCCAAAATTTGTTCTTCTTCGAGCTCCTCCAACTACATGAGCCTCTCCTCCAGGGCTCCGTTGTTATAGACATTTTTGTGCCTTACAGCATGAAGCATGAAATGTCCATAATCTAAGGGATCCAAAGTCCCTAAACATGTTGTTCCTACCCCTAGAGGAACAAGGTCAGCAAACCACAGCACTAAATATCAGTTCTCCACCTGAAAACACTCAAAAACAAGCTAATTCTGGATCATGTCAACTGCTCCACTGAGCATCTGCGCTGAATGTCAACTGCTCCACTATCTACCTGCGCTGAATGTCAACTGCAAAGAAGGCTACCTGCGCTGGGCGAGTTGGGACATGTGGCACAGTCATTCCTCAAGGTGTCAATGCCCATGAAGCTTCCAAAATGATACTTGGATCAAGGAATTCGACTGGTGATGAGTAAGAGGGTCTAGATCTCCAAGTGGAAGCAAGAACCTCCAAGTGGACTCAAGAACTGAAGAATAACTGAAGTGGGAGAGGACACTAGTCAGCTTCATGCCAGCTTCAAGCTGACTCATCCTTTCTCCAAAACTCCTATATATAGAGCTCTCTCATGAGGTCTATGGGGGCTGGAATCTTGTGAATGTAAGGAAGTGCTGTTGGTTTGAGTTTAGAACTATTGGGTGATTTGCTTTGAAGGAGGTGAAGAGGAGATTTCTTTCTACTGGGAGGTGATGCTGGATTGGGCCTCTTATGGTTGTATCACTTCCTGAACTTTACTTCTTCTATTAATAAAGCATTTGAGGTTCTTCTATATACATGTGTTCAATGATGTATTGTTATGCTTGTGTATTTGATTTATTCTAATCCTTGAATCAATTATGAATGTATGCTTCTTGTAGTTTCCCTCTCTTGCCATTTTGCAGGATCTTGTTGTAGCTGGGCCAGTGAAAGAGCAAGAAGCTGGGAGCAAGCAGCAAAGAGAGAAGATTGGGTCAATCATTAGCGAAAGACATCGGTTAGTGGATCTCTTTCTCCCCTCTTTTACATCTCATAAAGAAGTAATCTCAAATAGCTTTGCTTTGATTGTTGCTGAGGTACTATCACCCTTAGAGTGGGATAGGGTCATTCCGTATTGGATACTTTTCCCAACAACAAATTGGCGACTCCACTAGGGATCGTATCTTGTTGGTTGTTTTTGTTTTTTGCTATTCATTTCATAAACACAGGGAGTACCGAATCGAACTGCTTTTGGAGCTTTCAAATGCAAAGTAGAGGGCAGCTACTCTAGCTCAGTTTCTGGGCATGTTTATGATTTGAAGAGCTGATTCACAAGGACTCTGAACAGCTCTTAGTGATAGCTTTTCATCCTCCTTTTCATCCTTTAGTGTGTACTTGATTGATAGCTTCTGATTTGGCCAAAAACTGTGAATTTTTGAGCAATCTGTAACCCGGAAACTGAGAAAAACGAAAGTTTATCTCTTCATTGCAGGCACTGTGAAGGCAGTCTGCATTTCATCGCAGGTCCCGAAAGGGCTACCTACGCTGAATGTCAAACTTACAGTGTACTACTTGCACTGAACCAGTTTTGCCTTGTGCAACTGGGGTTCCCTGCTGTTTGTTGCCCTGTTTTCATCCCTGTTTTTTGCAGCCTGTTATTAGTCAATGTGCCTATCTGAAACCACCTTTCCTTGCCACTATTCCACCTCGGTTGTATAAAGAAATTGTGTTTGTTCTTTGTGTATTTCTTACATCCTTTGCAGTTTCCCATAACGAAAGTGAACTAGTCTTGCTGTGACCTCTTAGATCTAGACCTGTGATAAGTGTCGTTCTGATCTTAAGAGTTAGTTTGTTTGCTGTTCATAGCTGATTGAGCTTTTGCTTTCGTCATATGGTTTGAATTTATACATTTCTAGTGTTGAAACAAGTAAATCTTAAGGTGTCTTTTGATTTTGGACAAAAGCTTGTTTGCTTTCACTTGAAATTGAATTCAAAGTTATACAACAGCTTTCTTTTTGTAATACATCAACATTAAGAAAGAGAAAAGAAATACCTGCATTGTGCATGTGCATTTTGACAGCTTGCATGTTGATTTAGGAAAAAGTGCATTAGTGTGTGCTCTATGATCTGTGTGAAAAGATGATGTCTTTCTTTTCCCTCAGTAGTTAAGATTTTCAAAGTTGAAAGATTGAAAAGCTTGCTTATCATCTTAGACTGCATTTAGGAAGTTGTATTATACATCTCGTGGTGATCCATAAAGGCAAACTGCTAAACAAGATCAACATTAAAATGAATTGAATTTACATAACAACGCATTGAAACATAACGCAAACACATAGAGGTCTAAGCTAGAGACGTGTTCCGGCGTTGTTAAACGTGATATCTTAGCATTGAGTGGTTGGGTGATTCCTCCACGGTGAAGCGATAAGTATCAATACGGACTTGTGCTCCCACGTATCGTCGCGTATATATTGGGAGACCCCTATAGGAACAAAGCCTTTATCCATAGGAAGCCGTGTCGGCCGCCCTACTAATCGCAATGCAGTGAACACAGCATTCACGAAGATCGACCACTCGTACCGTAAAACGTATTTTGTGGTTTTGCGAAAAGTTTGGCACACCCTCTGCCTAGATCTCCAGAGCAGTTTCTTTTGGCCTTTTCCAAACTCTATAACTGAAAAAGTCCACCCGAGCATTTGTCACTTCGGGCTCGTTAAAACATCAAAGGAGACTAGAGTCATCTTTAGCTTTTTCTCGACTCTTAAAAAGTGAAAAAGCAAGTTGTGTCTAAAGCGTCGTTATAAAATTTATTTTAAACGGAACTTAATCACCTCCTATTCCTGCGTTGATCTTTAGGTTGAGAACATGGAACGCCCCAACCAAGGAATTCCCCATGATGGAAATCCTAGTCCTTTCTCCTCTTGGGGAGAAGTTGGTGCGCCCCACATGGCCACGTTGTCGCTTCCAGGACTGACAATTGGCCTGCCAATTTGGCTATTCTCAACCAATGTAGTTCAGAACACCATGGTTCCTGAGCAGTCGAGTCAACAGTTAGATCAGTCTAGAGCTGCCCACCAGCCTTCTACTTCCTATAACTCTTCCTCCAATCCTTCATCTTCGCAAGGTAGAGCCGGCAGAAGCCAAGCTCCCATGGAGAAGAAGGAGAAGAAGAAGAGAGAGAAGAAGAAGAAGGAGCCTAAGGCGACTGGGGGCAAGCAAAAGACATCTGACAAAAATCCACACACAGCACAGACCGGGCCTAAATCGCCATGTGTCATATGTAGAGGAGACCACTTCCATAGAGATTGTCCCTGTATTCCCCAGATACTAAGGGACTGGTCCCCTCATTTGCACAATTCGGGAGCATCAACCTCTGATAGCCATGTTGAATGCTTACCATCAACCAACGAAAGTGAAGGATCAAGACAAAGAGGGGGAGCAAGATCCCCCTTCAGGCTGTGTGAAGGCGATCACGCCATCCACCGTTGTCCCTTCTTAGACGAAGCGAAGAGAGTTTTGGAAGATCATCCGGTTTCACCGTTGAGACTTCCTCCTGGATACAAAAAACTCATGCCAAGTCCTTCGTTGGTTGAAAATACAGCTGGCCAGCTCAAGTGGTCAGCTGAAGCGTCAGTCATTGAAAATGAACCTACTGAATCCAGACCGGACGAAAGTCCAAAGGTCGATATGGCAGTTGACCCGGTTCTCCCTTCAGAAGTTTCATCTTCAAACGACACCGTCACTGAAGATTCATCTTCAAATGACACCCTCACTGAAGAGAATAAGGATGACACCATCCAGATTCTTTTCATCAACACAGACTCTGACGAGCGTCAGGGCAATGCGCCCATTCCTTTATCGCAGGAAGGAACATCGTCAGGGTCATATCCGGCCGTGTATTCGGTCCCACCACCAAGCAACCTGGTTGTGTCCTTTGATTGGAACCAACTAGGCAGACCCCGGTTGCCAGCCAGTATACTATTCAGAATCATGGTCCAAATATACAGAATGGTAATGGCTGGAACTATCATTGATGAAGGGGCATCTGTGAGTATCCTTTCCTCTATTGCTTGGAAAGCACTGGGTTCCCCGGCGCTTTTGCCTGAGATAAGAAATCTCTCGGGTTTTGATAAAGGAACCAGTCGACCATTAGGGATCCTCCCCAATGTGCCTGTTACATTGAAAGGGAAGACCGTTCAAATGAACGTGATGGTCGTTCAAGGACCCTTGGATTATAACCTACTCCTTGGACGAGACTATATATATTGCATGGGAGCTGTAGTCTCCTCACTCTTTAGAGTAATGTGTTTTCCACACGAAGGAAGAATGGTCAAGCTCGTAGACCAACTTTCATTTCCGGGATCACGCATCGCAAATAGTCACATACCAACCCTGAATGGTCTATTCAATCAAGAAATGTCTCCACCCCTAGTCCTCCTTCCCGATGAGTGCGAGTGATTCGGAAAGATGGGACTGGAACCCAGGGGGCATGCATCCTGGTCTGCTTAGGGCAGAGGAAACTTTGGGTATAAGATAGAATTTCCGCGAGAGAATATGACTAGTCCGTACCCCGTCCGTGGATGGAAGAGGGGTTGTTCTGGAAAAGGATTCTTTTGTCAAAGTTACGTGTTTGACAAAGGTCATTCACCCTTGTCTATTTCGGTAGACAGTGCCGAGGAAATGTTTTTGTTTGAAGAAGTTAACGAAACAATCTTTGGGTAACCAGAAAGAGGCAAGCCTCACCCTTTAAAACAAATGTTTTGACGGATAAGTAGGGGCAGCCTTGAAATTGTATTTTATACCTGGGGGCATGCAACCCTTTTGGAGTGCAAGCAAAGAGCGGTTATTTATCTGTTTTTTGGATTAGTCGTTTCCAAACTTGCATAAAGAAAGGAGCGGAGCAAAGCTCAGTGGGATGAAGCTCCATAAAAAATAGAGATCTCACAGGAGACACTTCTTATCTTATGACTGGTATATCGAGCAGTTTTAGCACATAGTTCATGCTCGTTAAAAAATAAACATAAGATTCGAGCAGTTTTACCGCAGAATTTATGCTCGTTAAAAAATAGAAAAGCGAAGATCCGAGCAGTTTTAGCACATAGTTCATGCTCGTTAAAAAATAAACATAAGATTGAGCAATGTTTTGGCACATTTGAGATCTTTAAAAAATGAACCCAGTACCGGTAAATAACCATTGTGATCATAAATTTATCAGCCATAAAAGCCTTGGTCATGTTTTGCACCTGCCACCTCCACTGTCATTTGGCCGATTGTTCACCTCCATATGATTGTTTACCCATTTTGAGGAACAACTGCGAAGAGTGATTTCACCTAGCCATCCTTGTGACACTGCCGTGATTGGAAAATTCCAACCTGTACCTGGAATCTGCTGCTATCCCTGTTTATCACTCGTTCCTCAAAAGACGAGTCTTCTTTGAGCTCTTTTCAACTGACTCGTAAAATATGAAAAGTTTTCCGAGTTTTGGCCTTCCAGCTCGTTAAAGTGACCAGAAGAGCTATCCCTCCTCTAGATTTTAATCTTTTTGGACCTGAGGGATTATTGCACAAAAAGGTCGAGCGCTTGTTTTATTCGGCTCGTTAAAGTTATCGAAAACTCATCCCTTTCGAATTGTTTTATACTTTTTCGGACTTAAGGGATTAGATGACGAAAAAGGAATTTTGGAGTTAACTTTCTGTACCTTTTTAGACTCTCTAAAAATGAAAAGGACCGAGTTTTCCTTGTCGTTAGACTCGTTAAAATGATTAAATAGCGACAAACTTGTCTTTAGACGAGAACGAGTTTCCCTATCGCTAGGCTCGTTAAAACATAGCGATGGGCTTGCCCGAAGGGCAGGTTATAGAACAAGCATATGTTATCCTCCTCAAGCTTGAAAAAAATAAAGAGGTACTGGTCAGAAATGACTGGGGAAAAATTGGGAGAACCTCAAAGCTTTAATGGTAGCAAGTCGCTCTTGAACATGACACTTTTCCTCCGTATCACATCGGGTTGGGTTGTTTCATTCACCGGTCTCATCACCATGGTCTCGCCAAACCATCCACATTTGGGGTAATGCTACCGATCCATCGCATCAGTGTCGTTATATGTTCAAGAGATGTTGTTCAGAAAGAGTCAACCGTGTCCCATCCACTGCCATACATTATCCTTCATCCATCTATGATCGCCACCCTGAATCATATGTCACAGATTGTTTTCACCTCCATTAAAATCATTAGCTCTGTTCCGTGTCACTGATGTGGGATTCATTAAGGCCCTCCTTTGATAGATCGCTTCTTGTCGACTTCAGCTCATTATCCAAGAAGTTGATCTAGGAACAACCCCCTCAGTACTTTGAAGCTTGCATGCCTCAATGGCAAGTTTCTCACTTCCGGCGACAGGTATACATCAATGACCTTCGACCGAAAGATTTTGCGTGGTGTTCGACGCCAAGTCCTTTATTCACACCACGTAAATTGTACTGCAGTACCTTGAGGGTCATTATCATTATCGGTGATTCCTCTCGCGCTTGTTAACGGTTTACATCATTGACCGGTAATCAAGCGATGTCTTTCCATGTTCGACTTCAGCGCAACTCTCACATGGATCAACTTGTACTTAGAGTGAAGATCGAACGAGTTTGAAGACCCCGGATCTAGTTTCATCCATCCGGGCTGCGATATATATTCAGGAAATATAAAGACATTTGACATGTGCATCATTGCAACAGATGATCATCCTACTCAAAGGATGATAATTTCAGCAGAGAATTATCAGTCTACCATCAGACGATCGTCTGTTCTATGTACCAAAATGAATTTATAAAGCTGAGCATGGGAATGCTTGCCTCAGCTAGATCATGAAAGCATAATGAAAAATAATGTATTGTATTGTATCTTATTACAGGTCACTTCTCAGCGATTGAATGAACTTCGGATCCTCCTGATAAAGCATTTCACCCGATAAACGACCTCATACTTTAAGGGGCAACTGTTATAGACATTTTTGTGCCTTACAACATGAAGCATGAAATGTCCATAATCTAAGGGATCCAAAGTCCCTAAACATGTTGTTCCTACCCCTAGAGGAACAAGGTCAGCAAACCATAGCACTAAATATCAGTTCTCCACTTGAAAACACTCAAAAACAAGCTAATTCTGGATCATGTCAACTGCTCCACTGAGCATCTGCGCTGAATGTCAACTGCTCCACTGTCTACCTGCGCTGAATGTCAACTGCAAAGAAGGCTACCTGCGCTAGGCGAGTTGGGACATGTGGCACAGTCATTCCTCAAGGTGTCAATGCCCAGGAAGCTTCCAAAATGACACTTGGATCAAGGAATTCGACTGGTGATGAGTAAGAGGGTCTAGATCTCCAAGTGGAAGCAAGAACCTCCAAGTGGACTCAAGAACTGAAGAATAACTAAAGTGGGAGAGGACACTAGTCAGCTTCATGCTAGCTTCAAGCTGACTCATCCTTTCTCCAAAACTCCTATATATAGAGCTCTCTCATGAGGTCTATGGGGGCTGGAATCTTGTGAATGTAAGGAAGTGCTGTTGGTTTGAGTTTAGAACTATTGGGTGATTTGCTTTGAAGGAGGTGAAGAGGAGATTTCTTTCTGCTGGGAGGTGATGCTGGATTGGGCCTCTTATGGTTGTATCACTTCCTGAACTTTACTTCTTCTATTAATAAAGCATTTGAGGTTCTTATATATACATGTGTTCAATGATGTATTGTTATGCTTGTGTATTTGATTTATTCTAATCCTTGAATCAATTATGAATGTATGCTTCTTGTAGTTTCCCTCTCTTGCCATTTTGCAGGATCTTGTTGTAGCTGGGCCAGTGAAAGAGCAAGAAACTGGGAGCAAGCAGCAAAGAGAGAAGATTGGGTCAATCATTAGCGAAAGACATCGGTTAGTGGATCTCTTTCTCCCCTCTTTTACATCTCATAAAGAAGTAATCTCAAATAGCTTTGCTTTGATTGTTGCTGAGGTACTATCACCCTTAGAGTGGGATAGGGTCATTCCGTATTGGATACTTTTCCCAACAACATCCGTGGTCTGTCATACCTATGAGCGCTACTATGCGTAGACTAGGCACGATGTATTCCATAGGCATTACGGCTTCCATTCCATAGACAAGCCTAAAAGGTGTCTGTCACGTCAGTTTCTTGCATGTCATCCTATAAGCCCATAATGCTGCAAGTACGCGCAGGTCCAAATCACTTCGCTATGCATTGCATACCTTATTGAATGCTTCCGCATGTAGAAAATTCTGAGTGATTTTTCTTCTTGCATAATGTGTTTCTAATGTTAGGAGCCATTTGCGAGCTTCCCCCCCCCCCCCCCCCCCCCCCCCCCCAACACATGCTTATTAACCATGTATTTTAGCGTGGAGTACATGTGCATTTGCGTAGGTTGTTTTCCATATGCCTACGCCCACTTGGCCAAGTGCGCGCGCGGATCATCGTGCCCATTGTACTTATTTGTCAGTCACACCCTAGGCTTCCCAAATCATACGCACATCATTCTCCTACATTCACGCCAGTCGTCAACGCTTCCTTTGTGCGTACCCCACCATCTCACTGGCGTAGCGCGCAGTACCCAGTCGAAGGCCTGGAAGTGTTGCTTTTCCGGCACCTCCATTTCAAATTTATCCAAGAAGGTATCTACCTCACTGAAACCATCATAAGTAGGTAAATCTCTTACTTCTGTCGATACGCAACATAGTGACCTTGTCATCATATTAAAATTTAGTGTAGTTACCTCATGTAATCGATTCAACCATCGCTCTATCTCTTCATGAGAATTCAAAGTACAGGAGCTCTCGCATTCCCATGAAATTCGCCCATCCACGGTGGGATTTACCCAGTCTTGCTCTCATGTTGTTATCTTGTAGATGCAGTCCAAATCATCATCACTTTCATAGTCGTGCACCAGCTCCGTATAGCACGATCCTTCAGCAGGGTCTAGGGGTATAATTACGCGTAGTGATTTCTTCTCAAAAATCATCTCACACTTCTTTAGATTAATCACGTCGTTCGTGTCAGTGGCTTAGTCAATTCCTAAGAGCGCGGGATCAGATGTAAATGTCAATTCCTACCTCGCGCTCTTAGGAATTGACTAAGCCACTGAAATCCTATTCGTGCCATTCCTGCATTGTGTTCAAGGTACCGTATTTAGGCCTAAAATCTGTAGGCGGGAGTTCTATCCATCATCAAATCATAGCTTCTACAAGTGTGCTCATCGTGTCTCGTTGACCTACAAAAGTTGCAAAATAACTATTGTGAATTTTGCATATACTTCTGTAACAAGCGACAGTTGTCTGTGGCAAGTTTTCTAGCTGTTTGACAAATCGCGCACTACAAGGCAGGCCACGCGCTAGGTCCTTGTTAGGCCCCTATACTACTAGTGTAACCCCTTATTGTTATTAGTACAACCCCATTATTATATAGTTGTACCCATGTAGTCCCCATATTGTTACTATTGTGCCCCATAGAAGCCGACTATTGTTATTATTGTGCCCTTACATTATTATTGTTATGTTGGCTCTGATTATATATTATGACTCCTTAGACTCCTATATATAGAAAGGAGGTCTTGTCATTTGTATCATCAAAGAATTTTTCATTTATGTAATGTAAAGGAGGTTGCCTCCTCGAAGATGCTGAATTCTAAGGCATTGATCTATCTTTTCTATCTTTTTGTGAGTTGGTTTCATAACATTTAGTATCAGAGCTTTGAATTCTAGGGTTTTGCTGCTCCAAACAGGTCATCGTGGAATTTGCGCTGTAAATTTTTTTCTACAATGTTTCAGACGCTTAAAAAACCCATTTGGGCAAAAATCATTTTGAACCACAGATCCAAAGTTCAGAGCTTTTCGCTATATTTGCAGAGATATGATCTGAGGAAGTTGGCATTTTTGCAGACTCTCGAATTACATTCCAAACAGGTGACTTGGGGAAAATACTCATAACTTTTGTTTTGAGCATCAGATTGAAATTTTGTAAGAAGTTACAAAAAGAGGATGGAGTGTAGTTTCCTGTGTATATTTTTCAGATCCTAAGGTCGAAATAGTGACACGTGGCACTTCCTACAAGTTCGCTCTTCTGAAAAGGTTTATAATCAGGTCATCTTAGGAGATTGTGCTTAACTCTTCCTTGGAGAATATAAATTCGATCAGACTGGTGGCATTGGAAAGAGGACACAGAGGGCTATTGCTGGTCGCAATTTTAAAATTGGAAGAACCAAAATTACAAAGTTATAGTCGTTTCAAGATTGAGCTCCTAAAATCAAGAAAAGGCGATATGAGGAAGTTTGATGGCAAGGATCCAGAAAATTGGATGCTTTAGATGGAGCAATATTTTGATCTACATGGTGTACCACTGTTACAAAAGGTATGTATTGCATCTTCATAGTTAGAACCGAAGCAGTTTGTATGGTATAAAGGACTTTGTTCTCATAAACAATTTGTTACGTGGTCAATTTTCACGAAAGAAATGATAGCACATTATGAGGATACAAAGAGCAACACTTTCTTTAGAGCAACACCACAACAATTGGAAAGAGTAAAAGAGCTTTGTTACATAGTGGAAAGTAAAATTATGTCAACAAGGAAGTCTACCCCTCACAACTATAATAATGGAAGTGTTGTTTCTCCTAGCCTTCCACAACCTACAAGGGTTACATCACAACAATTGGAAGAGAAGAGAGAAGAAGGGCTTTGTTACAATTGTGATGGCAAATGCACTAAAGGTCATAAGTATGCTGAGAAGAAATTATTTTACATAGATTATGAAGAGGAGGAAGAAAAGGATCAAGAAACATCAAAAGAAGATTATATACACCAAGAACCAACCCCAGAGAAAGAAGAAATGAATCCGACCATATCTTGTAAAGCATTGGCAAGAATTACCACTCCTCAGACTCTCAAGATAGCAGGACATATCAAGAAGAAAAAGGTTCAAGGAGTGAAAGATCACATTGAGAAAGAAGAAATGGATCCAACCATATCTTGTAATGCATTGGCTGGAATTACCACTCCTCAAATTATCAAGATAGAAGGACATATCAAGAAGAAAAATGTTCAAGAAGTGAAAGATCACATTGAGCATCAAGAAATGAATCCGACCATATCTTGTAAATCATTGGAAGAAATTACCACTCCTCAAACTCTCAATATAGAAGGACATATCAAGAAGAAAAAGGTTCAGCGGTGAAATATCACATTGAGCATCAACAACAAGTTTTCCAACTTTTAAAGGATAACACCACCTTGGTGCAAAATCGTATGAAACAACAGGTAGATCAACATTGTAGTGAAACTTTTTTTTGATGTAGGTGATTAGGTATTTTTACTGCTACAACTCAAGCAAGCTATTTATGATAAGGAAATGTTGGAAATACTACATGCACTTAAGAAATGGCGACCTTACCGAATGGGAAGACACTTCAAGGTAAAAATGGATCATGATAGTCTTAAATACTTTTAGAAAAAATATTATCTATAGAAGAAAAGAAAAAATGGGTCAAAAATATATTGGGTTATGAGTTTGACATCATCTATAGGAAAGGGAAACAAAATTTTGTTGCAGATGCATTCTCAAGAAAGGATGAGGATGTGGAAGCATTGTTTTGTGTTATTTCTATTATCCAACCAGATTGGATAAACGAAGCAAGGGATGAATGGAAGAAGGACGAAGAAGTGTGGCCACTCATTCAAAAGTTGCAGAAGACCCCAATTCAAACAATATTGCCAAAACTTGAAGAGGAAGGAAAAATCATATTGGAACCTCGAGAAATCATAGAAATAAGAACCCGACAGCTATGAAATCGATCAATTTCAGAGTATCTCATCAAGTGGAAGAACTTACCTGCTGAATATTACACATGGGAGGACAAGAATATTCTACAGAAGCATCAAGAACTACTCAATCATTGAGGACAACACTTTTTGAAGGAGAGGGGCATGTTAGGCCCCTATACTACTACTGTAACCCCTTATTGTTATTAGTACATCCCCCTTATCATATTGTTGCACCCATGTAGTCCCCATATTATTACTATTGTGCCCCATAGAAGCCCACTATTGTTATTATTGTGCCCTTACATTATTATTGTTATGTCGGCTCTGATTATATTATGAATCCTTAGACTCCTATATATAGAAAGGAGGTCTTTTAATTTGTATCATCCAAGAATTATTCATTTATGTAATGTAAAGGAGGTTGTCCCTCGAAGAGGCTGAATTCTAAGGCATTGATCTATCTTTTCTATCTTTTTGTGAGTTGGTTTCATAGTAGTCCTACTTGCGCTTCTGGCCTTAAGGGCATCGATCCTCCTCCTACGAGGTAATTTTTGAAAACCAGGTAGTGGTCCTTGTCATGACCCTAACCCTTGCATTTCACACACCATACTTCCTCGTGCAGTTCTGGTCAAACCGAACTATCCTATTTCAGACTCCGCATCTCAAGGCATAGATTCTTCAGTTGCGCATGGATCTGCTGAACTCCTAGGTTAGGATCCTACATTGGGGTCTCATGTAGCCTCATAGAAATCTCTAAGGCCTCTGCCTTAGTCGTTATCTTCTGTTGTGATAATGCACTCCTTAAATGTGGTAGTAGTGAAGCTACAAGCCACTCGCGATGCTGTCCATTCGTTAGATTCATATTGGCTTCACGAATCGTACATTTCAGCCTCTGATCCAACTCCCAAGGAGTCTCACCTGGTAGCATCATAATATCTTTAAATCCAATGATCAACTGCACTTCAGATTTAGGCCTACTAAATTCTCTATTTAGTGCTTCTTGGATATCCATGACTCTCGCATTCGGGTTATCATTAGAGTACTTAATATACCAGGTCAGCGTGCAATCCTGCAGGGCGCTAACCAGTGTCGCCTTCTTTATATGGTCATCTATAACACCTTGCACTTCCCATACAACCCTTACAATGAACCAGAATTGGTCTGGATCCTCATTTCCCAAACCTTTGAACATAGGAAACTTCACTGTGCTTTCCATATTGAATTGTTCTGGTGGTGGAGTGGGTACGGGTGAACATGGAGGTGATGGTGGTGAAGCTGGTGGCGGTGTGGGTGGAGGTGGTATTCGAGGAATTCTTTGTCTTATCAACTGGATCACACTTCGCGGTGAGACCTTTGTGAGGTCTTCCTCGTCCCCTC
The DNA here is from genome assembly GCA_031772625.1 of Pinus tabuliformis. NCBI lineage: Eukaryota > Viridiplantae > Streptophyta > Pinopsida > Pinales > Pinaceae > Pinus > Pinus tabuliformis. Next base: position 720,913,162 of record CM062814.1, read on the forward strand.
GCAAAGGTGAAATCAAGTGGCTAGTTTCTGGTCCCTTATTTCCTTTGTTCCTGTAAGATTTTCCACTTCGCGTAGCCCCAAACATCAAGGTAACTACATAACCCTCTTTTTGCACAATAGAATTTTAATCCAAGTATTCAAAGACTTTACGTACTTACCTTGTGGTCCTTTGATAAAGCGTCACTCTACCTCACTGTAGCTAACTAAGGTGTCAACCGCGAACTCAGTAACGAATTCTCTTATAATACCATCGAGCCAATGATCAACGACACATGTGATCTTATCCTCTGATGCTTCCAACCTTCGCACTAACTCTGGGGTCCACACAATAGGACTGTCAAGCTTCCACCTTCCTTGGCTATCTTCTAGCTTTGTGATCCACTCATATAGCTTAGTAGGGAAGGATGCGAAGAAGATTTCGTGGATCTCCATGTACAGGTAATAGTCTAACCACTCTTCTTTCGATAGTTGTGGGTTCCTATTCTCCTGCGCTGCGAACTCATGAATTATTCTATCTAACCAGCCTTCAATTTCTTTCTTAGTTGGATTCCAATGATACAACACCAGTCATCTCTATATAGATTCCTGTCTTGGCAACAGAACCATTTGTTGGCTTATGGGGGACTGACCTAGGTTCAGAGTTATTTATCCAAACAAATTCCTACAACACTGGCCCTTTTGACATCAACTGGCGGAGCACAAACTGAAGTCTCACCCAAAGCAGTATAGGGGGATGTTGGAACCAAGTTTCTGCACCTTTGAGATGTTTGTGATGTCAATTTAGTCCAACTAGATCTACCTTCGCGCACCGTTCTAACCTTCAATACCTTCGCGAAGTGTCACAATTGTCTTTTGGGTGGCCCTAACCAAGGGTTGAGATGCTTTCACATTGCTATGGCAGCAAACTGCGCTATTTCCCCAAACAATACCACGTATCTTATTTATCTTCTTTAACATATATTACCTATCTTCACATAAACAATTATTCTAACTTGCGTTCACTTAATCAACACAGTTATACACATTGTGCATCATATAAGTATTAAAAGTGCAATTTATATCCAATGCAACAGATGCATAAAACAGGAAATAAATACGCAAAAGTTATATGAAACTTCTCTTTATTAATACTTCCAACTGTTACAGACTCTACTTTCCTTGTGCACTCAGCTGTAGGGTCCGTGCACTCAGCTACGGACTACTAGGCCTCTGGACACCAGATGCAGAGCCTTCTCCTACTCTACGACCTAAATCTAGACCTTACTTCACAGATCTATCTCGCATACATCATGTGTTCATCTTCCTTTATCAATTGATTGATGACTTAACTACTTAGAGCCTCGCTCTATTTATACAATCCCATGGTCTGCAGACGATGGGTAGATCTCTATAGCTGACATTACGTTAACAAAATTAAGGGCGAACAACCCTATGACTCTTTTACAAACTACGTGCTCCGCGCCCAAAAAATGCGGAGTCTTTACATTGGAATTACAATATTTGACCAAAATATGGGCTCTAAGCCCCAAAACTTCCCTTGGGGGATCTCACGCCTAACAAAAGGAACAAGAATAACATAGTTAATTAGGGGAGTTATAATGGATCATCACATATCCATATTTCTTCACACCTTGTATGCTCACAATTTCACTCAAACACACTTGCACCTCACACGCTAATCTCATCTAAACTTTACATCAAAGATATCAACCTTTTGGGATCTTGATACTTATTTTCTTTGAAGCTTACATTTTTCAAACCCTAAGTGAAGACAAAGCTATCTAAAAACAACTCTAACTCTTGAACACACTAAATTCCCCACAACGTCACAAAATCATTTATATTTTAGTTTAGGACCATGGGGGTAGGAATACCATAAGTAATCATTGGTCATTTTACACCTTGAAACATGGAAAGTTGTCTTGTAGGGAACTTAAAATCCTTCACCATCCCATGGTTGAAACTAGTGCACGCCATAAACCAAACTAGGAGGGTGTTAGGCTTAGGTCTCAGTGTGGGGACTCTCCATGAGACTACTCAACTTGTTGGTCTAGGGCTCTACATTGTTTAATAACTACCAAGAAGCCCAATATTTGATCGCCTCCATGGGATGAAGGTAACATTAATGGTGAAATATTAGGGCATCTTTACCTATAGGTTGAGGTGTGAGAAGAATGGAGACCTGAGGTGATCTTGGTATGGTTGTTGGAAACATCGTCATTACTTTCGCGACGCTACCCCAACACGCCCCATTGGAAATACTCTCTATACCTTGGTTGATTCTTGGCTATTAGAAGTGTCGCTGGTACTTTTAGGACATGGCCCTAGTACCCTAATATAGAATCCTTGTAAGGCCAACTTACTGTTTGAGAAGAAAGGAATTATAGGTATTTTTAGGATTTTTTATCGTACACAAAACATTTTTTTTTCTTGATTGGTCACATAACATAAAGTTAAAGGGAGAATTAACCATTTATTTTTTCTTTGTTTTATGTATGTGGTTCATTTTCTTTGATAAAAATTCCCCTCACCATATAAAGTAACACACACCCACAAGGGCACCATAGGGGTACCAAAGGTTGCTCGTCACTCTTGTTTCATTCTAAACATACCTCGTTTACTGGGAGGCACCATTCAACCACTTTTATTGGGCCATCCTTTGATTGATCAACATTTGTTGGGACCCCTCCCTCTCAAAGTACTCCTTTTACTACCCCTTTCTGGAGTCCACATACTACTCCCCCAAGTAGTCCTACTCATCTTCAAGGGAACGTTTTTTAGACTACAACCCAAGGTCATTCCAATATGGAAAATAAAAACATAATCCCATTTGTATATTCTTTCAACCCACCAGATCTCACTAAGCTTACAAATGATCTGATTGCTCATAACCCACAATGGCCTCCCATGTTGACCAAATTTCCTTTAGACATTCCCAAGTTGGAATGTAAATAGGCGGAAGATCCCCCTAACCACATCATGACCTTTCATTTGTGGTTTTAATCTAACAACATCATTGAGGATGCAATTCATCTAAGACTATTTCAATGCACCCTCACTAGCCCTGCTACGAAATGGTATGTGAGAGAGATAACTCGTTCCCATTGCACATTTAAATACCTGACTCAATCATTCCTCACTTTTTTCCAACTCACAGTCTATCATGACATAGGGATGGAATTATTGACTCTCTTTCACCAAAATACTTCCAACCATATCTCCAACCATGTTCATGAATGGAGAAAACATCGTAGTTTATGTAAGGTCGATGTCACTCCATCCCTTCTTCTCGATTTGTTTTTGAAATCTCTTTTTATTACCATTGGAAAAGATGTGGCCACAAATATTCCACAAACAAAGGAAGAGGCTATTAATAAATCTCAATAGTTTGAGCTTATCTATACTCATTTAGGGTACCTTTACTTTGTATTCCCAGATTCTCCTCACTTGCAATATTTTGGACAACACAAACTTGGAGCATCAAACATTGTAGATGGTTTGATAGGGCACATCTCCTAACCTAAAATAGAAAATACTTTTCAATCCCATGGAAGCATGTACGGATGCTAACCTCACTTCCATTCATTTAGTAGGCCACCTATACCCTCAGTTCCATCTCACCCTGGGTTCTACCCCAATCACCTATGCCTCCTCACAAACCTCCCATGCAGGGTAATTAATACCCCTCTTGAGCCATGTAAATGTTCCCAACCTCCCAATAAAAATATTCCATCCCAAGTCAAGGGAACTCTTATTACCCTTTCCCTACCCCCAACCACCTAACCTCTCACCTCAGCTAAATATAAGGATCAATTTTGTGCAACCTTCCACCCCCCAACAATAGTAGGAATTCGAAAGCCTCAACATGACTAACCCTCCAAATGTTAACAAAAAGAAGGGGAAGGATAAAACAAAAGGGGGCCAAATCCAAGGGAAATCCATCCACAAAAATCTCCACAAACACCAAGTCGGGACAACCACCCTACTCGAAATCCAACCTAGAGTCAGGGTACCAACAACCCACAAAATCAAAACAAGAATGATAGTTTTAGGACCAACCATGCATGTGTTACTTATGGGGAATATAGGCATTACACCCATCGTTGTCCTCAACTGCTACAGTTGAAGAGGATTAGGGAGGCTAGGGGATAGGGGGGAATGAAACAACAACCTGTAGTAATGCAGAATACTTTCCCCTACTAGGAAACAATGGCCACACAACATGAGGCCACCCCTTAGCAATACCAAAATCCAACTGGGGGTAGTTCTAATGACCCAGTCACTCATGACATTTTCATAGCCACAAGAAATGTTCTCCTACAAACATGAAACCGATATTATGGGACCCCTCCAAAAGCCAATCCTTCCACATCATCTAACAATGTTGTTATGTCACCTTTGATGATACAACGACCCCTTATTAAACTCATTCTTAAAATGACCAAGGGCCATTACTTTGTACTACCCATCACTCGAAGATAGTTGCTAGCTATATCATTGTTGATGACTTAGCTCAGTCCGCCTCAGCCATGTCAACATTAGAGGTCTTGAAAACCTTACCAACTCAATGGAAAGCCTTACTTTATGCATTAGGTGCAATAGAGCCATCTCATTCTCGATTGATGGCTTTTGATTTAGATAATGCTACATCGCGAGTCCCATATATAGCTATTTATTAGATACCATTAAGCATTTGGAACATTCCCACCATCAATGTATTATAGACGAGGGGGAATCCACTTATATTATATAAAATCAGTTTGGAAGAAACTAGCGTCCCTCGAACTAACTGGCTCCACCATTACATTAAGGGCTTATGACATATGCCCCTTTGCACCCGTCGGGCTTTTCCTAAACATCTTAGTAGAGCTTACTGGAAAAAAAATGCTCATAGACATCTAATTACTTGATGCCTAGTTAGAATATAATATATTGCTGGGCTGCAACTACATGTAAGCCATGGCCGCAGTGGCATCATCACAATTTCGCGTCATGACGTTTCCCAATGATGGGAAGATTGTCACCATATATCAACTAATTGTAACAAACTTGGTTGATTTTATGTGTAAAAAAATAAACAAGACGAAGGTCATGGGACACATATTCCAAGATGAATGTTGGGAAAAAAATCTTAGTGGGTGTCCATTTGATTTATTATGGCTAAAGGAAATTGGCAAATCCATTTGAAAAGGAAAGAGGAATTAGTTGGAATTTTATTTATGAAAATATTGGAAAATAGGAGAAAAGGAAGGTGAAAGGTTATGTGAGGCCAAATTCTGGATTGTTCTTGTAAAGATGCATCCATCCCAAAGTCTCATTCCCACAAGAGTCAACGCCTTGACTGACGATCGACTGAGGCATTTTGAAACATTGTTGGTGTTTCCCTTCTTGTACTTCATGTCTAAATGAAACTGTTGCAGATATGTGGACCATTTCTGATGGAAATCATTCTACAACTTCCCTTGTGTCTGTATGAACTACAGGGGTTGGTGGTCTGTGTGGATAATCATTTCCTTCCCCATAATGTAATTCTTCCATTGCTGGTAGGCTTGCATAATGGAATACATGTCTTTGTCATAGGTGGGATACTTTCAAACTATTTCTGACAAATTCAGCTTAAAACAATATTTATTAACTATAATCACTCTGATACAAACTTCTTATCTTTGCACACTCATCTGCGGACTTACCAAGGTCTCTGCACACTCAATTGTAGGAGCCTTCCTCTTTCGCCTAAGTACAAGAAACGAACCTTTCTGCCTTAACACCTTGCTCTTATAATTATTCTTCACAAAACGTGTCCTTCTTAGACTTGCTATGACTCAACTATATATAGCCTTTTCATTACAATACCATGGCCCGTAGACCATGGGCGAGTCTCAAAACCATCCTATCGCCTACCCATACAAGGGACTAATTCCCCTTTGACTCTTACTTAGCTTCGCGCTCTGCTTCCACATTTCATGGAGACTTTACATTCTTTAACAAAAACTATTATAAAATTTGACTTAACTGACAAAAATTGACCCCAGGGATCCCATCCCAATAGGCCCCAACACAAATATGGTGACTCGCCCTCAAGTCACTCAGTTGTCTTCTCCACTTTATTATGGAGGTCAATGAACTATAGCTTCAATACTTCAATGTTTGTTGTGCTCTGTACTATAGCTTGTTGCAATTCTTCGACGAACTTCTTTGTAGTTGGCTCCTCCATTGCAAGGCACATGGTCCGTTGTGTCTGCTCAAAAGTATTCAGCTTCTCTTGGATAGCCAGAGTAATATGGCTCTCTTCCTCTATCCATGGTTGAATCTGAGCCTTCAAAACTTCTTCTTTGCGCTGTAGCTCGTCAACCTATGCCTATAGTAGCTTCCCTTCTTGTAAGTGTGTGAAGTGTTGGATTGGCACCAAACTGTGTGCAGTTTCCCTTATCTAATCAAATTTATGGTGTGCCTCTGTAATCTCTGTACCCAGTCGCTGCAAGTTTGAGTCCTCCTACAAATTGTTCCATAGCTCCATTGCATTTTCAAAAATACCATTGCAGCTCAATACTACATTATCCAAAGTAGACATGGGTTCTCTGATGGCTACACCACGCTGCTCCTTGACCTCTGACGAAGTAGTTGGATGCAGTTTCAATTGCAATTTTGTGATCTTCATCTGAAAGTCAAAAGTAACTTGGCCTACCTCATCCTTAGACTGTCGAATTGCAGTAGCCAATTTCTGAATCTTTGCTGAAGCTACCACATCCTTTAGAATGTGTATTTCCGGTACTAAATTACATGCTTGTGTAATTTCTACTTCGAGGCTTTCGCTTTATGCTACTATCTCTTATTTTCCTTAAGATCCTGAGCCTTTTCAATGAAGATCTGCTCATTGTTCATTTTGACTTCACTCATTACCAATAGCGTGCACTGCTTTCTGGTCTGAAGCTAATTTGAGACACCCTAATGAAGCATGTGGAGGGTCTGAAGTGGCAGCGTGGCTAAATTCACACCCATGCCTTTGATCTTTCCAAGTTGGGTGTTATATTCCTCTGACTCTGCGTGTAATGTTGCTTATGGCAAGGGATTGACTCTGAGGTCCATATTTTCTTATGTATCCATTATGCTCTTGTTCACTTGCTGCAGGCTCACTTGAAACCCGCTCGCTTGCAGCCAACCTATCTATAATTGTAGCTCGTGCAGATCTTTCTGCATGCTTTCGAGTGATTTCTGGAACTGATTTTCGAACTGTTGCCACAGTTCCATTGTTGTATCTCTGACCTTATCCCTAATTTCATCAAGGTCCCCCTCTGTGAGGACCATTGGGTCAATGCGCGCTTGCTTGTCTAATTTGTGCTTTTTCCTTGGTCTGGTAGTTGTCTCCTTTTGGCCTTTGACACCCTAAAGGGAGTGCTATACACATCACCCCTGCCTCCTTCCTACTCGAATAGTTCCTGCTCTTTAGTATGCTAGGAAGCCAACTCCTCGAATTCTACTGTGGCCTATTTTGTAGCGCGCTCTTTTTTGGCAGTTTCCTTAGCAGTAGCTTCTTTAGTAGCATTTTCTTTCTTCTTCTGATTGACCAATTCCCGTGTTGCTACTTGTGCTGCTTATTTCCATTTCTTTGCAACTATCATTTATACAGAGGAGCTTTCACCACCTTTTCTGGTACCTACGCTAAGATCTGTGTGTTGTCTTCACTCCTTTGGCTGTGTCCCCACAATCTCCTATACATCGGCCTCTATAACTAGGTATGGAAACTTGTGCCATATCTTCTTAGGATCTCTCCTCGCGCGGATGTATACATTATGAAAATCAACCTTAAATTTCCCGTAGGGCTGCAACTACTCAAACAAGGTTAGAGACAAACTTGGCCTTTGACTGATCACCATGTGGAGGTCCATCTCAACTAGTATCCTGAAGAATTTTGCTTCCATGACCCTCTTAGGGTCCTTCGTCGCCCACAATGATGTGAACTTTTCTGCCTCTGGTAAATTCTCATCCTGTGGAGGGAACCGACTATCCTCCGGAGGTTGGCATGCAAAGAATACAATCAATAGTAGGAGTCAAGCATAGTGAAATGCCATGACATCATCCTGCACTTCACAGAAATTTGCTAAGAACTCCTTGCAGAGGTATTGTGCGTAGTTGTACTGCACCCCCTTTGTGCACTGTGTAGCCAGTGAAATTACTAGGCCTGGAACCTTGTCTACACGACATTTTCACATGACCTTCCTGGCCAAAATCTAAGTAGAAAACTAATCGCTTGGTTTATAATAGAGTAGATAGAGTATCCGCATGACTTCTTGACTAGTTCAAACTCATTTTTCATTTTATTTGCAAGCTCCTTCTCCTTGCTTTTGCCTCCAAACTCGGCTGGATCCACCCCTTTATAGGGTAATTTCGTAATTTTGTGGATCAACATGTTTGTTATGGGGATGGGTTCGCCTAACCACAAACACCCATCATGCACCAGCATGAGCAATTGGCACACACATACAGTATTGATAATTGACCTGCTAAAGTGTGGCACACACAACATATGTAGCAATCTGGCCTGCTCAACCCCTTTTATCCATTTCATTGGTTCTAGCTTTGTGACCCCAGTCTCTTCATTGTAAATCTTGGTCATGTACTTAATGGTTCCAAATACATAAATTTCTCATGATCGGCTAGGTCCCAATCCTCCATTTTTAACACAGGGATATGCGCTAAGAGAACACCTTCAAATACCACTTCTTCTCGTAATAGTTGCATAGATATCATGAATTTTACGTTATCAAGATCCTTTGGAACATTCGCTTTCCCTTTTCATGGAGGGATATACTCTAGGAGTCTAGTGAGAGGCTCTCCCTCATAAACATCCAACTCTTCAAATCCTTCATGGAGTTCTTCTTCGTCCAATCTGAGGGTTCATGGGGCTGCTTAGACTTATCTATTTTTTCTTTCTGCCTAACCTCTTTCAGAATCATCATTGGTGACTGCCTCACCAGTACAACTTGGGGTTCTTCTGCTTTTCCTTAGCATTAGATGGTTTTGGCCTAGGGGACCTCGGTGTCGTAGGCACAAATGGTATGGCTTCCATTCACAAAAATTTCGGGGCTTCCGCTTGAGAGATAGCGGCTTCAGAACTTATAGGTTCAATGAACATCTTTTCAAGGATAATATTCTAGTTCCACTCAGGCAGTCTCGCAAATGTTGGGCTTCAAAAAAAATCCTCCCAAATCTTCTGGTTCATAGAATTAAAACAATAGGGATCATACAATATTTTCAAAAGGCAAAGTGTTCTATGACAGACCAACATGCCATATTTATAGACGATTTCGAATTCAAATCTGGTCTTTCCTTCCATTTTTTGATCATAAATGCATCTTCAGTGGCAGATCTCTAAATATTTTCACCATAAATGTCACTTACCCACTCCTCCTAATGAGATTTTCACTATCCAATCATGAAAAGTGTCTTCAACAACTACTTTTGGACCCAGATACGTGACACCAACACCTATGGCGTAGTGCATCCATCGTAGCTTCTTCTATCGCAAATTATGTTTTCGCAACTTCTTCTATAGCAGCTTCTTCTGTTGTACCCCTTGCGTTCATCGTACAACCCCCTTACTGTGTTTTCCTTTTCTTCGAGCAGTGTAGTTTATAATTCCGCTCTCCCTTGCAGCTGCCTGGAGCGCTAAGACTGTCCTGTTACCATGTAGTCATTGCACAGGGGCAAGATCCCCTGTATACAACTTCAATCAACCTCCATTCACCCTTCTAAGGAAAAATTTTCCATTCAGCTTCGCGAGTTGAACTGAGCCATCATCTATAATTTCCTTGATAATATATAGGCCCAACCAGTGCATTTGGAATGTGCCAGGAAACTTTCTGAACTTACTATCATAGAGAAAAACCAAACCGTTCACCTTGAAAGTGCATAACTTAATATCAATACCATGCCAGGCCATTTCACATTCCTTTAGCACTTGCTAGTGAAATCCTACAAGAAACTAGTCTTCTTCCAACGCCATCAACTACGCGAGCTATTCCCCTAAGGTCTCGTGATCCACCATCTTTGTCAAAGCCGCAATGTGTAGGCTTGGAAAAATATATTCCATGGGCATCACTGCCTCGATCCCATAGACCAACCTAAATGGAGTTTGGCCTGTCAACTTCTTGCATGTCATCCTATATGCCCATAGGACCGCCAAGATGCGTACATCCCAATTATTTCTCTTCACGTTACAAACCTTTGTCAATGCATTCTCCAGAATCTTATTGAATGCTTCCACTGTACCATTGGCTTGGGGATGATAGGGCATACTCTTTTGATGGTAAACCTAGAATTCTTCGAGCATCACACTGATTGTTTCATTCAGGAAATGCATACCCCTATCACTCATCAATATCTTAGGGAACCAAAATTATGCTAAGACGTATTCAAACAGGAAATTTGCATTTGTAGCAGTAGTACAATCCTTCACTGGTTGCGCTTCTGCCCATCTAGTTAAGTACTCTGTCGTAGTAATGATGTACCGCGTGCCTGTCTTCCTTCTTGGTGGTTGTATCAGACCTATAAAGTCAATTGCACATTATTCAAATACTTGTAATGAAACTTGAGGGTTTAAGGTAAATTCATCAACTTGAGGGTTTAAGTTAAATTCATCTCTTCGCAAAGGCTTTCCCGTCCTTTAACAAGAATCACATGCTTTACAAAATGCCTTAGAATATTTATGCACTATCAGCCACCATAACCATATGCATAAAATATTTTGTGTGGTGGCTCTACCTGCATAGTTTCCTCTTGCCACTCCTCCATGTGCTTCAGCAAGAATACTAGCGTGCTCAAATTCTGGAACATATCGACACAATATTTCATTTATTCCCATCTTATACAAATGTCCCACTATAACATGAAAATCAGTTGCGCAGACTACTAATTCCTTTTTTTTTTTTAGTAGAATAGCCTTCTGAGGTTGTACCTGTGGTCAAAAACTAAATGATATTAGCAAAGTGGTCATCTGTAACGCACACAGCTAAGAGTTGTGCATCCGGCAATACTTCTTCCCAATTGGTTGGTTCTTCACCTGTCTCGATTCGACTTAGATGATCCAATCCTGCATTCAACCGTCCAGGCTTCACTATTACTTCAAATTCATACTCTTGGAACAACAACAACCACCTACAGATCTTCCCCCCAACACAAGCTTTTTGACCAGGTACTTGAGAGCGGAGTGATCTGTGTACATTTTGAAATGTGTGCCCAACAAATAATGTTGAAACTTTTGCAGCACGTAGACCATCGCCAACCCTTTGCGCTCTGTAGTGGAATAGTTCTTTTCAGCTTTTGATAGTTTCCTACTTGAAAAGGCTATTGGATGATCAATATCACCTTCTTCAAGCTATGTCAATATCACACCCAGTGCAATACATGAGGCATCTAAATGCACAAGGAACTCTTTCTTCCAATATGTAAATACTAAGATGGGCACAGTCACCATATTTTCCTTTAACACAATAATACTCTATTGACACTCCTCATCCCAACAAAAAGTCACATCCTTATTTAATAGTTTCTCCATCGGCGCGGTTATCTGGGCGTGAGACTTGATAAACTTCCTATAGTAGCCTATGTGACTTAGCGTTGCATGCAACTGCTTAACATTCTTGGGAGCTTCTAAATTCACAATCATTGCTATCTTCACAAGGTCCACCATCAATCCTTGCTTACATACTACATGGCCTAGAAAAATTCCAAAAGGCACACAGAATATACATTTCTTCAAGTTCAGCGCAATCTAGTATCTACGACATGTATCCAGCATGAGGCACAGACTTGCAACATGGTGCTTCACCAATCCGAACACAGTCCAATCATCAAAATATACCTCCAAGAATTTATGAATAAACTCCTTAAACGTCGTGATTACTACCTTGGATAAGATCGTGGGTGTATTCTTCAGCTGAATGGCATTAATGTATACTAAAAGCAACCCCACTATGTTGTAGAGGTTGTCTTTCTGTGATCCTCTCGTGCGATATTTATTTGATGGTATCCTAAGAATCCATCACTGAACAAGTATGCCTCCTAGCCTCCAACATTCTCCAAGACTTCATTTGTAAATGGTGTTACAGATCATGAATGCATGCATCATTAAACTTTTTGAGATGTACAAATATCCTAATTTCACCTTGTTGTTTCCTTTCCTGGACAACCATTGGGCTCACCCAATCAAATTCTTCTACTGGCTCAATAATTCCAACCTCCAGCATTTTTTTTCAATTCTTTGTGAACCTTTTCTTTATACTTCGGATTAAGCCAATAAGGTTCTGCTTTACAAGCTTTGCGTCAAGTTTCAAAGTAATTTTCATTACGCCCAAATCTCCTACAATACACTTCAGATCCAAGAACTTCGTTGGGAATAGATCCTTGTATTTGTGCATCAGTTCAGTCACCTTATCAACTGTATTTTCGTCCCAATAGTATCCTATATTTGCGAACTTAGGCTCCACATTAAATCCAATATTTACTTGTCGGGTTTTCAGCGGCTCTGTTACATCAGGGTTCTATGTCTTAGGTCCTTCAACCTCATGCTAACCTTCAGTTTTTGGAATATTAATATTCTGTGTATCCTCCTCTTATTCTTCAACTGTCACATTGTAACACTCTAGCGCATAACATAGTTTGGTATTCCAATCCGACGGAGTTCATTCTACCGGCTCCTTAGGCGTTCTAAAGATAGAGGCTTTTATCTCCTAGAGTGCTTCATCAATGCACTCAAACATGTCCTCAAAACTGAAGGTTAATAAGAAACTCTCCTGCAAAAATATCCCATTCAGCCGTTTTGTGGTGCAACTCTGTTTCTAGGTACCAATTCATAGGGATAGTGTCTAAGGTATGGAAAAAAACATGTACCCACTCTGGTTGAGGTTCTTCACCCCAAGCTTTAATCCACCATGCCAGGTGTTCACACGGGTCATCCTTCCCACTGTACTTCTCAATCATCCATGTGTTAGCATACCCAAACCTAAGCTTCATCATCCACTTATATTCCTTCCAGTCAGCGAAGCCATCCTTGTGTGTACCCCACCAATGGGTAGGTGTGGCGCATAGTGCCAGATCAAGGGCTTGGAACCTATGTTCTTTTGGCACCTCCTTCTCAAATTGTTCCAAAAATAGGGCAACATCACCTAATCCATCATAATGGGGAAGATTCCTTACCTCTAAAGCTATGCATCTCAATGATTTCGTCATCATATTGCAACGCAGCGTAGATACTTCATGCAACCGATTCTACTAGTGCTCGAGTTCTTCATTCGAGTTTGAGGTACAGGAATTATCCCTATCCCACGTAATTTTTTCGTCGGCCATAGGATTGATCCAATCTTCGTCTCAAGTCATCATCTTATATATTTGGTCTAGATCATCATCATCCTCTATAAAGTCATGAACAGGTTCAGTATAGTGCACTCCCTCAACAGGGTCCAGTGGTGCAATTACCCTGAGGTGCTTCTTCTCAAAGGTCATCTTCCAGTTCTTCAAGTTGATCACCGCATCCATGTTAAAATCTCAATCAATTCCCAGTAGCGTGGGTTAAGGGTTACTGTCATCCACTATTTCAATGACCTCAAATTCAGTTAGTGCGCTTGCACCCTCAATGTCTACCGTTACACCATATAGGGGCACCATCGAAATAATATTTTGTTGATTATCCATGCGGCACTGAATAGGAGACCATTGTAGCGTAGGTCTCCCCATCCTTTCCTAGGTTTGTTTAGGTAGTACATTTGCATCAGACCCCAGATCCAAGATTACTTGGTCCATTTCATATTCTCCGATTTGCATGGTTAGCCTCATTTCACGCCTTGTTCGCTTCTTATTCTTACCAAGTTTTCTCACAATGCACTGTTCAAGAGGGGTCTTATATTTATTTGCACAATTGTTGATTAGCTCTTGGAGCCCTTCTCATACCTTCTTATCACGTAGCAACTTCATATAGGTCTTTAGGAAAGTGGCTAACAGCGAAGGGTCTACATCCTACACTCCACTAGTTTCAGGAAATTTCTCTTGGCTTCCTGAGGTGGAGGCCTCAACGAAGTTATTCTTGGCTTCCATGAAGGTCTCTTTAGCTCTATTAAGGTCAAAGTCTACTTCTTTCTTGGTAGCCTTACACACCCAACCTTCAGCCTTGGGTTTCTTTCCTTTATCTTCTCCTGTGGAAATGCCACTTCCTGTCACTATATTGATGACATGATCTTCTTTGTGGGGCTTCACCCTCATCATTTGGATATTTTGTGTAGGTTGTTGGGTCTGTGTCTTATTTTCCTACATCTTTGCTATAAGTATTGGACAATCTTCTATCACATGATCGAACTGTCTACAATATTGGAAAGATGGATGCTTTGGGTCCTGATAGTCATGCACAAAATGGCCACCTTCACCACAGTTATAGAAAATAACTTGTCCGCGACCTCTACCAGCCCCTCCTCCTATTCCTCTTCCACGGCCTTGGAATCCTTCACACGCTACACCCGCACCCTGATTCTAAGGTCAATTTTCTGCCCGCATTCGATAGGTAGGGGTCCTATCCATCATTAATTCATAACTTCGACAATGTCGCTCATCATGGCCTATAGATTTGAAAAAATTGAAAAACAACTACTGGGGTGTCTATACAAACTTCTGTAGTAGATGAAAATTGTCTGTCTTATTGTCCTATAACTTGATATATAGAGCACCATAGTGTTGCTCCTGCACTCAGCCCAGCAACATTTTCTGGCTTCAAGGGGACAGGCCCTCCCAATAAGATAATTCTGATAAACCAGACAATGGTCCTTATCGTGGCCATGGCCCTTGCATTTCAAGCACCAAACTTATGGGTGAAATTCAGGTTGGGCTTCCTTTCCCTTCTTCAAGCTCTGCAACTCTAGGTGTAGACTACCTAGCTGCTAGTGGATTTGCTGCACTCTAATGTTCATATCTTGTATTGGCGAGGCTTCGGGATATCCACATCTTATATTTTCGTCTTTATCTTCTGAGGTGATAATGGTAATCTTAGGTGAGGAAACAATGAAGCAATGTACCAATCTTTGTGTTGTTCATATGTGATGTTCATGTTAGCCTGTCGGATTAGACATTTTAGCCTCCTGATCGAAATCCCACAAGGATTCATTCACCACTTGATGTATCTCCATAAACTTTGTAATAGATTGTGCCTGAGGCTTAGGCTTCTTAAACTCACTGTTTAACACTTGTTGGGTCTCTGCCAATGTCGCGCCAGGTTTGTCTTGACATTACTTGATATACGAAGTCAGCGCCCTATCTTGCAACACTGTGACCAGCTGTGCTTTCTTTAGATTATCATTACTGATCTCTTGCGTTGTCCACACAACATTTGCAACAAACCAGAATTTCTCGGGGTCTTTTCTCCCTACCCCTTTAAATATTGGCATCTTCATTGCATTTTCCATGTTGAATGGTGGAGGCGGAGGTGGAGGTGAAGGTGTAGGTGTATGCGGTGGAGGTGGAGTGGATGGATGAGGTATTCGTGGGATAGCCTGACTTATCAACTACAACGCACTTTGCAGTGTATTCATATTAGTTCCTTCTTTGTCGCTTGAAGAGGACCCCAATAGCATACGATATTCAGAGCTTGATTCTTTGTTCCTTCTGAAGGGTTTTCTGCTTCGCGTAGTCCCAAACATCAAGGTAATGGCATAACCATTTTTTCACACAACAACATCTTAATCCAAGTCTTCAGAGATTTTAAATACTTACCTCATGGTCCCTTGAAGATCTTGCGCTTTGCTTCGCTATAAATGATGGTCGTATCAATCGCGAGCTAAGTGACAAATCCTCCTATGATACGATCAATCTAGTGATCAACAACCTATGCGATGTTATTTTCTGAAGTTTCCAAGCGCCTCACCAACTATGGATTCCACACAATAGGGTTGTCAAGTCTCCATGTACCTTGACTATCCACCAATCTAGATAGCCACTCGTGAAATTCACAAGGGAAGAAAAAGAAAAAAATTTCGGTTTCGTCTGAGTATATGTATCTATTCAACCATTGTTCTTGGATAACTGCAGATTTTTTTTCTCTTGAGATTCAAACACATGTTCCTTTTGATCGAGCCACTTCTAAATTTCTTTCTTAGTAGGAAAACACTTATTCAACATCACACATTCCTCAGAGTGATGATGGTCCCAGCAATGGAACCATTTTTTGGCCTGAGGGGGCTTGACCCAAGTTCAAAGTTATTCATGCCAACCAACAAAACCCAAACTACTAGCCCTTTTGGCAAGAACCTACGTAGCAGAGGTTGTAGTCTCACCTGAAGTAGTATTGTGGGATGCTAGAACCAGGTTTCTACATCTAGAGGCCTATGTGATGGTCTTCCTAAGGATCTTAGGGTTTAGACCTACCTTCTCACAACCCTAACTCTTCTAATTGATCAACTACTGTAAATCTATTCCAAAAACTTCCAACTCTTCATGAAGGTCTTAAATTGTTATTAACATGTATAAAAGATACTGATCCACTACTTTCATGTAATAAACAAGAATTAATTAACACAAGCCATAACAGATCGCAGAGATATACAAACTTAACTGAAACAATAAATAAGGCACAGATGCACAAATTTGGCTCAAAACAATCTTAATTAAGTATAATTGTTCTGATCTAGACTTCTTATCCCTGCGCACCCAGCTACAGGGGCCCACGCACTCAGTTGCAAACTTACCAAGGTATCCACGCACTTAGCTGCAGGAGCCTTCCCCTTTCACCTAAGTACAGGAAACAAACCTTTCCTTCCTTAGCACCTTTCTCTTACAATTATTTTTCACAAAAAATTCCTTCTTATACTTGCTATGACTCAACTATATATGCCTTTTCATTACAATACCATGGCCTGCGGACCATGGGCGAGTCTCAAAACCATATTATCACCTACCCATACAAGGGACTAATGCCCTTTTGACTCTTACTTAGCTATGTGCTCCACTTCCACATTTCATGGAGACTTTACATTCTTTAACAAAAACTATTACAAAAATTGACTTAACTGAAAAAAATTGACCTCAGGGACCCCATCTCAACATCATCCAAATACACCACCACGAATGATTTGTTGAAGGGTCTCAAGATGTCGTGCATAAGGCTCATGAAGGTTGCAAGGGCATTCGTCAACCCGAAAGGCATGATCATCGATTTGAAAATGCCCTCCTTGGATTTGAAGGTAGTGTTCCACACATCGAAGGGTTTGATTGTTACCTGGTGATAACCAAACTTCAAGTCAATATTGCTGAAATATTTGGCCCACTTGAGCTTGTCCAGGAGGTCATCAATCTATGGCATTGGATACCTATTACAGATAGTGATCTTGTTCAACGCTCGATAGTCAATACAAAGCCTCCAGGTCTCATCCTTCTGTTGTACCAACACGATCGGGCCCCCACAGGGTGATATTGTTCCTTAATGGTGTCCATAAAAGAAGTCCAAGTGGGTACGACTAAAAATAGTGAGGGTTCACTCTCATCCCACTTCTTGTAGTAGGTTTTCCACCAGTTCTTGACATGGACGATGGCTTTGAGGAGTGCAAAAGTAATTTTTTCCCAGTTGGAAAAATTATGAACTGAAAAATATCCTTCTAGAAGAGTTAACCATTTATCTACAACATCCACATCTATTTGCGCTTCAGATATGGGGATGTCAAAGTTAACTTGTACCTTAAAGGGAGTGGCACTTCTAGAGTGGTTGATGGAAGAAGATGCATCGCCTGTGGGTAGCCACCGAAGGATATAGGAAAAGTTGTCCATCCTCATGTTCCTATGTCACTCAAGGGCTTCTTTGAGCAATATTTTGAAAGGATCTCTTGCTCCCCCTTCTTTATTTTCTTCTTCAATGGGAGGTTGTCAGGTTTTTTGAGGTTGGTCTTGCAAAGGTTCAACCAATTCGAGTCCTAACTCCTGATACCTTGGCCTCATTGGCTACATACAAATAAAAACAGAGAAGCTACAATACCACTGATCCAAACTTAAACATGAACACAATAGAATACATATATAACCATAAATACATAGATGCAACAAAAATAACACTTCATTTTATTAATGTCAAAGAACTGAAATATTCTTACATACAAAATGGAAATAAACTAGCTCGGATTATGGTAGCTTATCTCTGAGAAGAGATGTGGCAGCTACATGCCTCTGAATTGTGTTACAATGAGGCTCGAGGGCCTATTTATGATTGAGAAACAACGGAAAACCCTAAAAATCCAAAAACCTAACCTTAGGATGTGAAGTGTCAAAATTGTGGGCCCTATTAACCCTAAGGTGCAACGCTGCGATTTTAATGGAAATGTCCCATGTTTTAGCTTTGATGGTCCATGTCTCCCTTGCTTTGCTTTGGCCATAATCCAAACTTAAACAATTATACACCTGTGCTCATAAATATTTGCGGGTCCATTCTTTGTTCATCTCTTTTCCACTGCGCTCTCCATTCTCCACTCTCCAATCAGATCGATCTCTACTGTCCATTTCATTTGCCGATCCAATGTCTATCGTACATCACTTAATTTTCCATCAGTGTATCGCAATTCCATCGCACTATCCGCCAACCCTTCACCTCTATGATTAATGACAAGATCTTGACTGTTGATCTGAACTCGATCCGACGGTTGTCGCTTAGCCGATCAAATCAACTTGCACGATGATCCTCAACCGTCGATCTTCCTCCATCATATCCGACTGTTCAAAATGATTTTAGGTGAGTAACAAGCGAGAGGGATACCCATCCGATGAGGTGGTTTCCTCTCTTCTCCTCGCTGCTATGTGTCACTTGATGAGTGGAATTGGGTGCCGATCCGAATTACCACTTACCTCTTGTGATCTCGCCTGAAATACCACCTTTCGCTTTCAAATCCGCCGGTGTGATATCAATTCCTCTATCTCTGTGATATGATCCTATCCATTGATCATATCGATCCAATGACCCTGTATCCCACTTCACACCAGTCACTCGGAGAGGAAATTTGTTGGCTCTGTCAGTGTTTTTTGAGAGTCAGACAATTGAACTGAAATAGAGGAATATATGGCTGAAAGGGGGAAAAACAACAGCATGATGCAGCCGAACCAATAGAAATGGTCATGGAACGTTGCTGGCATGAGCGAGCCACCTGATATCGTAGAAAAATTACCAGAATTTGGTTACTATGTTATTAGAAAAAGAGACCTTTGAGCTCATGTTTGTCTAGTTATGGCATCAAGTAGTTAAGAAGACAGAGGGGATAGATTAAGACATCTTGAGCCTCAAAGGGTTCGAGAGCATTGTAAAAAGCCTATAAATGGTTGAAAGTTCGAAGTTTCAAGGGTTCACTTTTGGAGACTGTGGATGCTCTATTCCTCCTAACGTCTCATCTTCATTCTAGTAATACAAGCTTCTTTTTCTATTACACCTTCAATCGCCATATTCTCCTCTATTCTAAGCTTTCACTTGAATAGGTTATTCATGTTTCCTTCTGTGTCTAATGCCAAATAACTATCATCTTATATCTGCGTTGATAAATTAGAGTTGTAAGCTTCATTTAATTTCTATAACTAGCCAATCATATGTGTTTATGTATGTATATGCTAGTATAGTCAAGATTCTCTGTCTATTCATTGAATCTATAAACTATTGAGCATTAGTGGTTGAAAGCCTTGTCAAGCTGAGGGTGTTCATGCATGTCTTGAGTGAAAATAGAGTTGAAGCAATCATCTGACTTGATCAAACCCCAATCCATTCCAATAGTTCATAGAATAAAATTGAAGATTTATATGTTTCCAGGCATCTCTAAGCTACAACCTAGGAGAGCTTCCTGGAGTGCTAACATAATTGGCGCTATTGCCGGGGAGAGGAGACTGAATCTTAGCTTCCTTGGGGGATGACACAGATCCAGCTTTGATGATAGACAAAGCCAGGACACTATTTGGGTTGTAGTCATCTATCTGGCGACTCTACTAGAGGACAAATCTCTTGGTGACTCCACTGGATAGTTCTGGCTCAGTTTGTGAGGCATACTTAGAAAAATCCTTAGAAGCCACGAGCTGACCTAGTACCTGACCCTGAAAAAATCATTAAAGAAAGAAAGGCATTGTAGAAAGGAGCATTAGGTTCAGGTATATCTAAACAATATTCTATATCTCTTCAAGAAAATCCTATAATAGAACAAATACATGTTGAGAGTATAGCATCTAATACTAGCAGTGAAGAAAATATCTCAGAGATTCATAGAGTTCCTTATTCTTTAGGTTCTCCTTTCATTGTAAGCCCAAAGGAAGCCTCTCCTCCTATCCATCATACTCCTTTAGTCCTATCAGTCACTCCTCAACCCTTTGTCATTCAGACTTCCAATACCCTTATAGCCACCACAGCTATGGCAGCACCTACCAAAATGGAAAGAATCATAGCTGCTAGGTATGGACCTCTAGTACTGCCCACTCCTTTAAATTCCATGCCTACTAGAGAATATTAGAAGTATATGCCTAAGTTCACTGGGACTGAAGGTGTTACAACTGAGGAACATCTTGAATCATTCTATAGCTATGCTAATAACTTGGACATTAGTGAAGATGATGTATGAATGAGAGTCTTTTTCCAAAGTCTAGATGGAGAGGCTAGGAAATGGTTTAGAGAACTGGCCCCAAGGTCTATAGAAGATATTGAGGCTTTAGATGATGCATTCCTAAAGCATTGGGGGGATAAGAAGGATCTACTCCACTACCACACCGAGTTTGGGAACTTAAAGAGGGAAAATGGTGAGTTTTTATCTAATTTTAATAAGAGGTTTAACCGCATGTACAACAAGATACCAGCTGAAGTAAAACCCACCACTACCTCTGCTAAACTCATCTATGCCAGTGCCTTTGATTCTTACTTCTGTCTACTGTTGAGGGAGATGATATGCAGGATGCAGCCTTGGAAGTAGAATTAAACATCATGTCTGCAGAGAAGCTCAAGGGGAATGTTGATAGAAGGAGAAAGAGGGGCAAATCTCCATCATCTTCAAACCCCAAGATAGATAAAATGACCAAGATGATAGAGTCATTAGCCTCTGAAATCTCCAAATTAAAGGTTGAGCAGCACCTTGGGAAAGGAAGAGTTCCTAATACCTTTGCTCCTAGAAACCCAAATCCATATAGAAGAGCTAATGAGTAGTTGCAGATTCTGCAAAGAAGCAAAGATGCCAATGAAGACCAAAGGGTGAAGACCCCTTTCCAGAATGTAGTCATGGAAGAAGAGTAGTTTGAAGAAGATGATGAGATCCATTGTCTGGAAGACAAAGGCAGTGCCTCCATTTTGACCTCAGCTACCTATGAAAAGTCATTATTCAATGACCAGATCAACCAAGAGTGGTATGGTGGAGTTGTTCTGAAAGTTGATGATCAACGCAGATATGATATGAGGTCGAAGATGAATAATGCCAAGGAAACTCCTATTCAGAGAGATGTTGTCCCTGCAATACAACAAGCTAGTAAACATAAACGACTGGCAGTTGATCCCATCATTCTCAAAGTTCCAGGTCATGAGGTAAGAGGCCTTGACAAGTCTCCTTATCCTTTCAGTTTTGAATCAAAAATTCAGAAGCTAAGAATACCTATACCTTTGATTGAACTAGTGAAGAATGAGTCCTTCAAGAGATTTATCCTCGAGGCCCTTAAGTCTAAATCCATCCAAGCCTCCACTGACTATATAAATTTGCAAGATGAAAAACCAATTGTTGTTCTCATCCCAATGATTGAAAATTGTGATGACAGCTCCCCATCATTCTATGTCTCTTTGACTATTCATGAAAAAATCCTTCACAACTGCCTTTTGGACACAGGAGCCAGCCATAATCTAATGCCCAAGGCTATCATGGATGAGTTGGGTCTTGACATTACTAAGCCTTATCATGACCTGTTTCTTTTGACTCAAGTAAAGTGAAATGTTTGAGATTAAACAAAGACCTAGCCATCACCTTGTCTTAGCTGCCTATGAAGAGCATGATGATAGATATTATGGTAGTAGATGTACCCCCCAAGTTTGGCATGTTGCTTTCTAGAGGTTGGATTAAGAGATTAGGTGGAACATTGCAAAATGATCTGTACTATGCTACTGTCCGAGTTTTTGGAGGTGAGAGTAGGAGATTATACAAATAAGCTTAGTTGGCTTATATCATTAGTCACGAAAGGAATCCCACTAATCATCCCATCTATTCTGTTGACACTAATTTTGGAGCCTATATTCTTCAAATTGAAGAATCCCAGTTGGCCTCCATGTAGCTTAGGAAACTGGTTTTCCAGATCACAGAGGAAGAAGGCCCATAAATTTGGGACATGTTCTTTGATGGAGCTTGCTCTAAGGAAGCTGTGGGGGCAGGTGTAGTCCTTGTGTCCCCCACACAATAATGCATTCATTTATCTTTCAAGTTAACTTTCTAGGTCACAAATAACATAGCAGAGTACGAAGCCTTGATATTGGGACTAAACGATGCTAAAGAAATGAGCATCAATGGTCTGAAGGTGTTTGGAGATGCAGACCTTATCATTCAGCAGGTGAAAAAAACTTTCCAAGCAAAGCATCCAAGGATAAAAGAATACAGAGATGAGGTATGGAAGCTCAGGGTTCTTTTAATAGTTTCAGCATTTCTTACATCCCTAGAATGAAGAACCATCTTGTTGATTCCCTTGCTGTGTCTGCTCTCACGTTTATTCCTCCTTTGCCTCCTAAATTAACTTATGAAGTTCAGGTGAAATATAGACCATCTCTACTTGATAAGGTAAAATATTGGAAAGTTTTTGAAGATGATGATGAAATTAATAGGTTTTTACAAGTCATTGATGAATTTTTTGAAATGCACATTGACCAAGAAAATGAAACCATTGAAGAATGCAACTAGTCCAAGCTAAAGTACAAGATTGGTCAGGATAGCATTGTTCAGATGCCTAGTAACCATATACCCAAAGGATTGGTGCCCCTAGAGAAGCTGTTTGATCATAATGATGTACCTTATAAGCCTGCCAAAAAGGAAAATGAGTCTGAAGTTCATAGACATAATGTGGGAGTCTAGCCCATCCAAAGTACATAAATTTGTCCACTCACTTGTCTTTTGCCAAAAGTTCCAAGTATTGCACCTTGATAAAAACAATTTGCTGATATTTTTGCTTGGGAGTACAATGATCTTAATACCTATGACACCAACATCATCCAGCATAATATTCCACTAGAGAAGAACACCATCCCTTTTAAGTAGAAATTAAGACCTATCAACCCTCTCTTATTCCCTTTGATTGAAAAGGAAATCAAGAAGTTGTTGGATGCCAATATCATAGTTCCCCTAAGGTATTCAAAGTGGATAGCTAACCTTGTGGTAGTAAGAAAGAAGAATGGAGAAATCAGGCTTAGTGTTGACTTCAGGAATTTGAACAAATGCTCTAAAAAAGACAACTACCCCCTGCCTAAGATGGAACACTTGCTGCAAAAAGTTTCAGGGGCTAGAGTCATGTCTTTCTTGGATGGATTTTCAGGTTACAATCAGATTGTTGTACATCCATAAGATCAGGAAAATACCGCCTTCACTACTCCTTGGAGCACTTTCATGTACTCCAAGATGCCTTTTGGACTGATGAATGTTGAGGCTACTTTCAGAGGTCCATGGACATAGCCTTTATGGGAGAGAAGGACAAATTTTTCCTTATTTACCTTGATGACATAATAGTCTTTTCCAATAGTCACAAGGACCATTTGCATCATTTGAATAAGGTGTTTCTAAAGTGCAAACTGTTTGGAATTTCTGTGAACCCAAAGAAGTCACAATTTTCTCTAGAAGAAGGAAAACTTCTGGGACATATTGTTTTTGCTAAAGGTGTGAAGGTCGATCCAACAAGAGTTCAAGAAATTTAGACATTATCCATCTCAAGGTCAAAAAGGGACATTCAATCTTTCCTAGGAAAGATTAACTTCGTCAGGAGGTTTATTCCAAACTTTGCAGAGCTAGTGAAGCACATCACTTCCATGCTGAAGAAAGGATCAGAAATAAAATGGACAGATGGTGCAAGAAGCTCTTTTGAAGCCATCAAATAAGCTATCATGGAAGATCCTACTTTAATCAGTCCAGATTATACCAGGGAGTTTTATTTCTTGCAGCAGTTCTATTGTAAAAAAATAATGAAGGTGTAGAGAACCCTGTGGCCTTTTTCAGCAAAACTCTGAGGGACGCTAAACTAAGGTATGACCTTATTGAAAAACAAGCTTATGCTCTCATAAAATCTTTAAAGTCATTCAAAATTTATATTCTACATTCCAAAGTGGTTGTATATGTACCTTCAGCCTTAGTAAAATATGTCCTAACTCAACCAGATATTGATGGAAAGAGAGCTAAATGGATTGCAAAATTCATAGAGTTCAACATAGAGGTGAAGCCCACCAAGCTTGTCAAAGGCCAGGGCTTGGCTAAGCTTATGGCTAAGGAAAATTGCAGTTTGTTAGACATCAATTGCATGGGTTCAAATTCAGGTGGTGAGCGGATAAAGGAAGCAGTAGAAGAGAAATAGAAGAATCAATCTTGGGCTGAAAATCTAGCCACCTGTGAATGGTATTCTAGTGTAGTTCATTTTTTGTAGAAGCTAGAAGTCCCTGCAGGGCTTAGCTCAAGTCAAGCCCGGGCCATTAAGCTCAGATCAGCCAAATTCTGCATTAATAAAAACCTGCTTTATTGGAAATACCCATCAGGGATCCTCTTGAGATGTCTAGACAAAGGAAAATCTATGGAAGTCACGCACCAGTTCCATTTTAGCATCTGTGGAGGGCATCATTATTGGAAAACCACAACCCACAAGATCTTGAGATCTGGGTATTATTGGCCTGCTCTGTTCTCTGATGTGTTTTCTTTTGTGAAGTTTTGTGACAAATTTCAGAGATTTGCAGGAAGACAACAACTAAAATCTCTGCCCTTGAAGCCAGTACATGCCAATAGTCCCTTCCAGCAGTGGGGCTTGGACTTCATAGGTGAGATCAATCCACATTCCAGTTTCCATAACAAATGGATCTTGGTAGCCACTGATTATTTCACCAAATGGATCGAGGCTATACCCACTAAAAATGCTAATCATCAGGTTATCATAAAGTTCTTGAATGAGAATATTTTCACTAGATTTGGTTGCCCAACCAAACTAGTCACTAATAATGCAGCAGCTTTCAGGGCAGAGGAATTGGTGGAAATGTGTGAATCCATGGGCATTCAATTAGTGCATTCTACCTCATATTATCCTCAAGGCAATGGCCTGGCAGAATCATCTAACAAGAGTCTTGTAAGGATAATCAAAAAAATGTTGGAGGACAACAAAAAGAACTAGGATTCCAAGTTGAAGTTTGCACTATGGGCTGACAGAGTTACCAACAAGAAGTCCATAGGAAATTCTCCATTTAAGCTAGTTTATGGCACTGATGTTGTTTTTCCTATCTAGCTGATTCTCCCTATGGCCAAATTCTTGCAAGAACAAGATGAAGAGAAAGACATGGCAAGGATAATGAGTAACTTGGTTGAATTACAGCAGATTAGAGAACAACTCATTGAGAAGTCAAGAATTCATCAGAAGAAGATCAAAGAAACCTTTGATAGGAAGGCAAAAATGCATAGTTTTCAGGTTGGTGACTGGGTTCTCAAATGGGATGCAATGAAGGAAAAGAAAGGAAACCATGGTAAATTTGATGCCTTATGGACGGGACAGTTTCTCATCGCACAAGTTCAGATGAACAATACGTTCATTCTGCACAATTTAGAGGGGGAAGGTGTTTTTGATGGCCCAGTCAATGGGCGGTTTTTGAAACTTTCCTTCATATGAGGCTTTAAGGCCTTAATATTGTAATAGGTTTTTTTAGTTTTTTTTTTTTAATGCAAATAAACTAATTGCCCAATGGAACACTAGGAGATAAGTTTATTTTGGTTGTTACTGGAAAGGCAGTAGTCTGCAGTTCTTGAAACCTCACAGGGAGGCTTTCATCCCTAGAAGGAGCCAGTGTTAGCCATGAGGTGCAGCGCTACTATTTTAACGGAAATGTCCCCTGTTTTAGATCTGATGGTCCACGTCTCCTCTTGCTCTACTTTGGCCATAAGCCGAACTTCAAAAATTATACACCTGCACTCATAAATATCGGTAGGTCCGCTCTTTATTCATCTCTTTTCTGCTGCGATCTCCATTCTCCGATCTCCGATCAGATCGATTTCCACTATATTTTTCATTTGAAAATCCAACAGCTATTGCACAGCACTTAATCGCCCATCGGCGTATCGCAATTCCATCGCACGGTCCGCCAACCCTTCACCTCTATGATTAATGATTAGATCTTGAACGTTGATATGAACTGGATCTAACGATTGTCGCTTAGCCGATCAAATCAACTTGCATGATGATCCTCAACCGTTAATCTTCCTCGATCATATCTGACGGTTCACAATGATTTCAGGTGAGCAACAAGTGAGAGGGATACATGTCTGATAAGGTGGTTTCCTCTCTTCTCCTTGCTGCTACGTGTCACTTGATGAGTGGAATGGGGTGCCAATCTGAATTACCACTTACCTCTTGTGATATCACCCAAAATACCACCTTTCGCTTTTGTTAGAGCCTAGATCGACCTCAGGCTGAAGGGAGGAAATCTTAGGACAACCACAAACGAAGCTTAACCTGGTAGCTAGCCCTACAAGGTCAGCACATGGCTCTCTCCTTGTCAATCTCAGTTGAGATGACTGAATCAAATATGGATATTAGACTAGGTATAGTAGCTCTAGCGGTTTTTGGTTGATTTTGATGAGTTTGTTGCTGGATCAAATGGAGCAGGTAGCTTTGGGTCCGGGAAATGAAGTCGGGATGCAGGATGTTCTATGGGGCGAGGTAGGCAGGTGTTTATGCACTTGGAATTGAGTGAGATGGTAGGCCTAAGACTGGTGAGCAGCTGAGGAGGGCATGCAAGGATCATGAATCCTCTTCAAACAGCTGAAAACATGAAAAACTAAATGTATTCCCAAGGCAGAGCATTGTTACCAATGTATTCCACCTATCTATCTTGATTTCATTTAGCTAAGAAGAATGAAATAGATTTTGGCACATATAACATATTTGAAAAAATAATGATAGAAGGCGAAATAATGCACAAACACATTACCACAAGAATCCCACAAAAATAGCTACAAATCCTAGTTTATTTCCTTGCCAAACTGCTGTAGAGATGTACAATGTAGCTCAAAGCATCCACCAGAGTCCAACCTTTGCTAATGACTGAAAAATACATAATATAGACATCAAACCACTTATGCTAGCCATTAGGGTCAAATCCAAGAGATAAGGGACTGTTTCAACCATATCTAAACTAGGAATAGGAATATAGGCAGTGGAACAACGTGCCTCTAAAACCATGGAAGTTGATTCCTTCACCCACAGACCACCTCAAAATGATGAATCTACCCTCTAAGGTCATTTTAAAATTACATTTACATAGCATAGCATCATTTACAATCATAAATTCATCCAAGATGAGAGAAAAAGTCAACTTGTAGAAAAAATAGGCGAAATTTGGATTTTTGAGCAAACTGGTCCTATGTGTAACGCCACCTGTCATGTGCGTAGTGCCATTTCTCAGCTACTTTTTTAGGCCTTCCCCTTAGCAAAATTGAAACCAAGATATCTTGTTGGAAAGATCTGCCTATCTAGGTTCTGGAACATCTTGAATTTTTTCATTTGGATGTCATTTGTCCCCTCAAAAGTGGAATCTGCCAAGATTGCTTCCTGTGTGTCCAAAAAGAGGCAGAGAGGTCATTTTTTGATGGTTTTCTGACCTTTAGGTGACCAATATTTGCTCCAAAATTGCTGAAACTTTTAGGGATTGATGTTCTCATCATGCTGAATCTGAATATGCAAGCCATTTCTCCAAAAAGTGTCCCAGTCAAAAGCATAGTGTCGGTGGCGCTATGCACCTAATGCAATTTCCTGTGTTGGAAAATTTCAAAATTTGAAAATGACAAAATTTCACCAAAACTTGCCCAGATTTGGCACAAATCTCCCTCATTAGTTTCTTTGATGGGCTAGTGAGGCCTCAGCCAAGATTTTTAGCTTGTCATGCTCCTTTTTGCTCCTCAAGGCCTTCCTCAACCTTGCCTTAAGTTTCCTCATCCTTATATTGCATATTTTGTTCCGGGTCATATAGTGATAGGCCATGTGACGAAGCATCTTCTTTTCATTATTGGCCTTCTCAAGAAACTTTTCAAGGTGTATGTTGACCCTTTCAAGCGAAGTTTCCTGGTCATTCTCAATCTCTTGCTCAATGGAGGTCATCTTGACCTTTGCCTTCTTTTCCTTTTGCCGGTTCTCTTTGATCATTTGCAACTCCATGAAGACTTGATTTTCGGTCAATTTCTTGTTTATTTGCTCAAGATAATTGCTGATTCACTTTTCCCTCTATAAATTGACTAAAAAGGCTTGTATATCATCCTCTTGCTCCTTGATGATCATGTCTTTAGTAATATTTGTACCTTGGGTTTCCAAATCAATGGCATCAACTCCTTGTGTCTCCTCATGATCAACTAGGTCCTCTCTTGCCCATCACTAGGATCCTTCTCATGCCTTTTTCCCTTGCCTTTACCTTTGCTCTTACTGTGCTGCCCAACCTGTACCTGTTTAGCTGAAGATGAAGGCAAAGCCCCTTCCACTCCTTGTGGAGATAGCATTTTCTTGTGGCCTGAAGATGAAGGCGAGACCCCTTCCACACCTGGTGGAGATAATACTCGCCTAGCAGCTGCAAAAGGTTTCCTAGTGCCTCTCTCATATGTCACAAATACTGGCACTCCCACAGTTTCAGTCTCTTGGACCTTTTGCTATCTTGAAGGTCCACCTTCTTCTTGAGGCACTGATGAAAATACTTGAGGGCTTTTGAACACTTCATGAGAAATGAAGGTCTCCCATGGTATGTTAAGTAGGTTCAGCTAATGTAAGACAATGATTTTAATCATAGAGAAGTGGTAGATGTTGGTTAGCTACTGGGGGTATGATTTCTTCTTTACAATGAATGCCATCTTCTCTATGTTTCTGAATATGAAGTAAGGGATATTCATCATTCTCACCCTAGTGAAATGCATCAGCAATCTAATGTGGTAGGCATACAGTCTGGAGAACCTACCTTCACAAGTAAAATACTTGATGATGATCTTCATTAATGGAGCAAACCTGTCCTCCAAGAACTTAAAGGGGAATACTCTGCTGAGTTTATTATGATATTTGGCCTTAATGTAAGGCTCATAGTACTCCCTGTCAATGTACTGACCTTTGTTCCACTTTTCACCCACATTTAGAATACTTGTAGCCTCTGAAATGAAAACTACTGACAAAGTGAATGTGACTCTAGCAAGGTTTACCTCATTGTTATCCTCCAAATGTGTCACAAACAACCTTGCTAATTCATGATGGGATTTTACCCTTTCCACCATTTAACAAAAACTGAAACAAGACTGATGTCTGAAACAAGAAAGGGAAAATGGACAGGCTTGCAGCTCCCTCAAACTGGTGGGCTCCTCTCTTATGTGTTTTCCTCCCTTATGAGGCCTTCTACTCTGAGTGTCTCTCTCCTTGGAATTGTCACTATGTGTCTCTTCCTCCATTTGATTTTCACTATCCCTCTCCATTATTGTACTGTTGTTTGTGTTTATGTTAAATGAGGAGTGATGGATTGGCGAGTAAGGGTATGATGAGTATGAAGAGATTTTAAATAGGAAAGAAGGTGAGGGTGAACAAGAATGGGAAAGGGATGTGGGGAATAAGTAGGTTTAATGAATGGTATAGGGTTTGGGAGTATGGTAGGGTTTAGTGTATACGAGTATATGGTTTGGGAGTAATGGTAGGTTTTGGGAGTATTGTAGGAAAACGTTTAGGGAGGGAATTATGTATGGGAGGATGAGTTGTATGGAAACAATGAAATATGATATGGGATAGCAGCAGCAACGATTGTATTTGAGAGACAACAACAATTAGGGTTTGATATTTTAGAGGGATAACACACTCAAAACCAATGCAACAATTCCGAACTGCAAGGAGAATGATGTTACTTACTTGCAAATGGAGAAATCTGGGTGTTTTGAAGCAATTTGATGCAATTAGCAGCAATTGGTAGCTCAGATGACAGGTGCATAGCACACTTCCTAGGTGCGTAGCGCAGCTCCTATGCGTAGCGCTTGTTCAAAAAACAAAGGAGAAAATGCCTAGGTGCGTAGCGCTGTTCCTGTGCACAGTGCCAAGTTTTGGTGCATAGCGTCAGGCAATGTCCTCCAAAAACACAGCGGTTTCTTCCCTTTGCTCAATGATCCCTTAAAATCACAATTTTGCTCATAAACTTCAACTCAAAAAATGAATTAACTTGAGAATGAAATGGCTTTTATATGGCTTGGGCACTTTTAATTTTTCACTCTCCAAAACCCACTTTATAATGTCTTTGGCTTGTTCAAATACTCTGTTTTTTGGATGCTTGACTTTTTGCTTAAAATTGATGAATTAATGCTTGATGATCTTTGCTTTTGCAATGGCATGTCTTTGGAAATATCAGTAGTTGACCAAGAGTAGCATGAGATTTCTTAATTACATCTAAGAAATGATGAGATTACATGAAAATTACAAATAAAAAACAATGCTCTGTTTTCACCTCAAACTGGTTTTGAGGTGAAAAACTTATTAAATTTACAAATTATGATTTTAAAGCTTTCCTAATGATTATTGTCATCCTCATGTGTCTGCTGACCCTTATTGGTCAATGGTTACTGAAAATTTGACATGGTGAAACCCTAATACCTAATGAAACTGAAACCCTAAGACCTAAGACCTATTTGATGAAATAAACTGAAAAGGAAACTAGACCTGAACCATTGATTGAATCACACATGAAAAATGGTCAGCAGATATGTGTCATGAGGGAAAAAATTGAAATGTGCTTACCATCAGTTGATCCATGACCTAATGGAATGCAACTCATTGAGAATGGGACTCCTAATATGAATGCAAAAGAGTGAATTTTGATCATTGATGGTAGTGTGAAGACACTGACACTAACATTGGCTCCAATGGGGATGGTAGCTCCTTGGAGGTGCCAAGAACCATAGATCTCTAGAATAAGTAGACTAGTGCCTCTTCCATTAGGAAATACGGTCAATATACTTCAAAAACTGAAACTGACACTAAGAAAATGGACTCAAAACTCAAACTGACTCAAAACCCAAAGACCGACTCAAGACTCAAAGACTAATACAAATCACTCAACTTTATAGCCTTCACCTCAGGCCCCAAGCTGAAATGAATTGTAACTTTTGAACACTGGCAATGAAAGGAAACGGTATATACAATGATCACTTCATGATTTCATAAATCACCTTAGAAAAGGTAGCGCTTCAGAAGCCTACCATTGACTGGTCCTCCTGAACAATCTTGTCCATCCATCTCTTTGAGCAGGAATGCATTTTGTCCTCTGTATGCAACAATCTTGTAGGGTCCCTTCCATAAGTTTTCAAACTTGCCATGTTTGCCTTTATCTTCATTCCTGGCATCCCACCGTAACACCACATCCTCAAGCTGGAATTTATCTACTTTCATTTTCTGATCATAGATCATTTTGTTCTTCTCCTGCAATCTGAAAGTATTTTGGAAGACTTCATCCCTTGTCTATTGTAAATGGATCATCTGATTGATTTTCCACTAAAAATCATCTTCCTCACTGCTAGCCTCTTGTAAAAGTTTCACAACCGAAACTACAAGGGATGTTGGAAAGACTATTTCAATGCCATATACTATTTCAAATGGAGACATACCTATAGACTTCTTTTGGCTCACCCTGTCCACCCATAAAGCATTAACTAACTTCTTATGCCAACCTTTCTTATTTGTTTCTAGTAGATTCTTGATGATGTTCACCAATGACTTATTGGAAGACTCAGCCAAACCATTACCTTGCGGGTAATATGCCATGGAGTGACCTAAGGTAATCTTATACTTGCTACAAAAATCGATCATCTTCTTGGATTTGAATGCAACTGCGTTATCTGTGATGATTTTACTAGGACAACCAAAACAAGATAAAATATTTGATTCCAAAAATTGAATGATTACTGTGTCTATTGCCTGTTTGGTCGGGATTGCTTCAATCCACTTGGTAAAATAGTCGATTGTTGTTAGGATCCACTTGTGCTGAGCCGATGATGTTGGATGGATCTCCCTGATAAAATCGAGTCCCCACTACTGAAATGGTGCATTGACTTCAACTGGTTTTAGAGGAAGAGGCAACAACTTTCTTTTCCCCTGAAAGACCTGACATTCATGACAGCTCATGACTATTTTATAGACATCTGAAAATAAGGTTGGCCAGTAATAACCTGCTCTCAATATTTTGTTCGTTATTGTCTTCCAGAACAGGTGACCACCACAGTCACCCTTGTGAAAGTCACTCATTACCTGCTGGAATTCATCTTCAATTAAATAGTTCAGCAAAACACCTCCTGGATCCTTCCAATAAAGGGCATTATTCAAAATGCAGAATTTAGCAGCTTTAAGTTTAAGAGTTCTACCTTTGTTTTTTGACATTTCCAGAGGTGGTGAGAGGTGCTGAAGAACATACACAATATCTGAATACCACAGTGACTGAAGGAACATTTCAGACACTTGAATCAAGGAGATTTCTTCTTCATCTTCAGACATGGCTGCAATAAGATTTATATCTAATGCATGCAAATTTGATTCCGCCATCAACCTAACCAAGCCTTGTCCTTTGATCAACTTTGTAGGCTTGATCTCCAGATCGTATTCTAACATTGCTGCAATCCATTTTCCCCACCTTCCTTTCGGATCGGTTTGTACCAGCACATCCTTAACTGCTGCATTAGGAACATATGCTATGATGTGGGAGTGCAGAATATACACTCGAAAGTCCTTCAAAGCTTTGACAAGAGCAAGAGCCTGTTTCTCAATTATGTTGTACCTCAAAGCTGCATCTCTAATGGTTTTGTTGAAGAATGCAATGGGCTTTTCTAGCTGATCTCTCTTTTGCATTAAAACTGCTGCCATGGTATGCTTAGATGCAAAGGAGAATAAAATGAAATATTGTGTATAATCAGGACTAATCAAAACTGGAGCTGTAGATAGAGCATACTTTACCGAATTAAAAGACTTCATATCATCCTCCATCCACTTTACCACGCTATCCTTCTTTAGCATATTAGTAATTTCTCTTAAGTGCTCAGCTAGATTGGGTACAAATCTTCATAGGAAATTCATCTTAATGTTAAATGCTTATATCTCCTTCTTATTCCTGGGAAAATCTATCTGTCGAATTGCTTCTACCCTTGAAGGATCAATGCAAATGCCTTCCTTTGAAATAATATGGCCAAGTAGATTCCTTTCATCCATAGCAAAGAGGCTTTTCTTTGGATTGAGTGATATCCCAAATTTCCTACATCGCTGAAACAAAATCCTCAAATGGTGAAGGTGCTCATCATCTGAATTTGAAAACATTGTCAAATCATCCAAATATACAACCAAAAATACATCCTTTTCATTGGAAAAAGTGATGTCCATTGCACGTTGAAATGTGGCCGCAACATTTTTCAAACCAAATGAAATTTTAGCATAATGAAATGTTCCCCAAGGGTTGGTGAATGCAGTCTTATCTCTGTCATCTTCATGCACTAAAATTTGATTATACCCGGAATATCCATCGAGCAGTGACATGCGCGATGCTCCAACCACTCTCTCGAGGATATGATGCATCTTCGGCAGTGGGTAACTGTCATTCAATGACACTTTATTCAGATTCTGGAAATTGATACACAATTTGATCTCTCTAGTCTTCTTTCTCACAAGAACAAGATTAGAAATTCAATCAAAAAATCTAATTGGGACAATTATACTAGCCTTGTATAATCTGTTTACCTCTTTTTCAATGGATGGTAGCAACTTGGGATTAATTCTTCTTAGCTTCTATCGGAACAGCTTCTGATTTGGCTTGATGGGAATAGTGTGTTGAATTATATCTTTGTTATACACCTTTAGATCTAGATAATCCCAAGCAAACACATCAGCAAATTTAGATAACAATCTAACATATTTGGATTTTGCCTCAGGATATAATGTCTTCGACAATTTCAAAAACTTGGGCTTCTCGGTTGTTCCAAGATTCACAACCTCAACACCTTTTCCTATTGGCACCAAGCTTGGCTTCCTAGTCACATCATATTGATCAAAAATTTCTTCTAAAGGTATAAGACCTTTAGGAATGACATTGTCTTTCAGCCACAATATTTCCATCTGATTCACCTCAATTTCCTGTTCATCATCATCATAATCACAATCTATGGAAGCATCCTTGTAGTTTCCTTCATTCTGCAAAAAATTATTGATCTCTTTATCATCCCAAAACACCTGCCAATACCTGAGATTGTTGGGAACAACTGGGCGGTGCTTGACATGGATCTCAAATTTGTTGTTGGAATTCATCGGGATCTTCAAATTACTTGCAGCAGTAGCAAGTGAATCTGCAATTACATCTTATGCACGAGGTATGCATGTCAAGGTATAATCTAGAAACATCCTTAAGATATCTAAAACCGCATTATGGTAGGCCCTCATTCGAGGATGTTTGTCCTAATATTCACCCTTAACTTGCTTGATTACCAGCTCCAAATCTCCATAGGCTGATATCCTTTTTGAATTCATTTTTTTAAGGATTTTCAAACCTGCAATCAGCGCTTCATATTCGGCTCCGTTGTTAGAACGGTGAAAGGCCAATTTATATGAACAAATTCTAACATTACTAGGTACTTTATTTGGCTGGAAAACAGGGCTGTGAATCCAAATCCCTATGCCAGCACCATCCTTACCCACAACTCCATCAAAATCCATGCTCCATAGGCCTACTTCTTCCTCTAAGTGCTAAAATTATGTTTCATCCTCTTTCTTACCTCAACTGATCTCTTCGAGTTGTTGTTGTTCATTACCTTTCTGCTACAGATGAAATGTGGATTGCTCAGAGGTACTTGCAATCTTTTGTCTTTCTTGATCAAGGACTGCTCTAAACTTTTCTGAAATCTCTGGCACATCTGCTACTTTAGCTAACTGACTATCAATATCATTCAAACCACTATAGGAATATAATGCAAATGACTCTAAATCTATATGTACAACATTAATTGGATGATTAAGTGGTTTCTCCTTGCTTGTGATCATGTACTTCATTTTCTTCTCCCTATACATTTTTCTCAATTGACCAAACACGGGAATGGTAGCATAGGAGAAATCTAGTTGTAAAGTTCCTTTCAGCTTTGCACCCCACGATCTGGACAAAAGCATACCAAACTGTGGCAGAATGTCTGCAACAACCACATCCATGAGAACATTCTTTGCCAGAATTTGGTCTAAAGACACCACCAAGTCTTTGATAAGACCAATACAATGGACTCTACCCGAATCAAAAGAATACAGGTCATGATACTTTCGAGTAATGTCAAGGCCCAGTTTCTCCATAATGGCTTTTGGCATCAGATTATGGGAAGCTCCGCAATCAAACATGGCATTGTGGAGGACATACTCATGTAATCTAAGGCTCATATAGAATGGAGGAACTTCACTATCTTCAGATTGACCTTCTAAAACAGGGCCAAAGATGAGCTCAGGGTGATCATCTTCCACATTGACCATATCAGATAAAGGATCTATATTCAAAATTTTGGACAACTGGTTTTTATAACTGTTGTTCTTCATCAATTCACTCAAAGGAATTGAAACTTTTAACTTAGCAATCTCATTTTCTAAACAAAAATCTGAAACTTTTTCTACCTCTTTGACTGGAGGGTCCTTCTTTTCGAGCTTTTCCTTTGCTGCACTTTGTTGATTGATATTCTCATTTTCAGAAGATACTTTGCTGGAAGTTGGATTAGCTGGCTCCTTCCCTTTCTTCTAAATGTTCAAGGAGTCACTCTTAGGTTGCGCTTCCTTTCTCTTTTGAACTGGGCTGATTGGTACATCTCTACTTCTCAATGAACATTGTTTCTGTTGTGCTGTCAATGCATTCATATATCCACGTTGATAATCATCTAACTCATCCTCCAAAACTGCTTCATTTGCCAATATATAATGTTCGTCCTTTTGCACATCAGGGACCTCTAAATATTCTTCATCTTCCATGAGATAGAGAAGTAAACCATCAACAGTAAATAAATGATTCACCTCAATGACCGGATCATCATCATCTTCACTCTCCATTCCATGTACATAGTTTTGTTTCAAAGGAGTTTTGACTTGTTGTGATGACTGATCTTGTGCCTTCTGCTCCCTTTGTTTAATCCTGAACTGAGGTTGTTACTGTCCTCTGAATTTTGGATTCCTGATTGTGGTTTCAGGTTTGTCTGCAATTGTTAGCCGACCAAACATCTTCTCAATTTTCCGGATTATATGATCTGCCTTAACATCTTAGGAAGATGCTTCTTCCTTTATAGTCACCTTCTTTTCTGTTTTCATCCTTTCTATTTTGGCCAGGAGATTTTCCTCTACACTCACTGTGTTCTTCTGCATATCTTCAAGTGCAGTAGGATCTTTTTCTCTCAACTAATAAGCCATATCAGCATCAAATCCATTGGGAAATTTGATCAATGCTAACCCCATCGGTGGCTTAATATCATCTAGAATAGCATTATAAACTGTATTGAAACTTATGCAGTAATCCTGGACACTTTCGCCTACATTCCTTTTTATATTTTCATACTCGGATAGAGTTTGGAGAGGATTTTTCTTTACCTCCCATCAGTCCAGGAATTGTCTATGAAGAACTAGAAAAGTATTGATAGATCCTGCT
This sequence comes from Pinus tabuliformis, assembly GCA_031772625.1. NCBI lineage: Eukaryota > Viridiplantae > Streptophyta > Pinopsida > Pinales > Pinaceae > Pinus > Pinus tabuliformis. The sequence goes on from CM062814.1 coordinate 720,950,030, forward strand.
CGTAATGCTCTGAACCACTTTCGAACCTCACCTCCAAAACTACACAAATAACCTCACGGACACATTTTTGGCATCTACCTCATGAAGATCAAAGAAGTCGTTCATCCTATCAACATGCTGTTGTGCCATGATACTTTGAGTGGCATAGAACAGAGGTATTTTACTTTGGTAATCCATAGGCATATCATCCAAATTCCGAGACATAATGAGAGGTGCATTTCTGGCAGCCATGACTCAAGGTGGATTTGAAATTGGTTTTGGAGAAAGGGGAAGATTTATGACAACAAGAGATGTTGATGTAGCAGAAGTAATGGGAATTTGAGGGGTAATGATAGGTTGATGAAGGAAGGAAGGTATAAACGGAGATGTCAAATGATTTACTGGAATATGGGGAATTCATGATGAAGCAAAAGATGTTGAAGCGGAATCAGAGAGCTCAGGAATTCGATCAATAGTGATGGATGACTAAGGACAGTTTTGAAGATTTCGGTTACTTATCAAATTGGCTTGTTGGATTTCAATCTCTCTAGTGAATTCTGGGTCTGCGACTATGTCTAGCAATTCACTATCAGATGTGGTTCTAAATAGGGAGAGACCAAAGTATTCGTCAAAAGGAAGATCTTCAAGGAACAACCACTCTACTGGGCATGAATGAGATCTGAAAACCGGTCTAGGACTTGATACACTTTCTTGTCTGAGTATTCGAGGGATAAGATTAGGATTTTAAAATACAGGAGGAGGATCAAGATCTGTATTGGACCTGGTGTATCTTATTGAATCCAGTGTGTTAAAAATTCTCAAAAGTTTGATATTGCTTTACAACTTTCCACCTTTCATCCTACTGAATTCTAAACTTATCATCCAAAAGTTCAGAACTTCTCAATTGTATTGGGGTGATTTGTCTTTCTTCCTTAGTATGATCACCACTATGTTAGAGCCTAGATCGACCTCAGGCTGAAGGGAGGTAATCTTAGGATAACCACAAACCAAGCTTAACCTGGTAGCTAGCCCTACCAGATTGGGAGAGGGCTCTCTCCTTGTCAATCTCAGTTGAGATGACTGAATCAAAAATGGATTTTAGACTAGGTATAGTAGCTCTAGGGTTTTTTGGTTGATTTTGATGAGTTTGGTGTTGTATCAAATGGAGCAAGCAGCTTTGGGTTTGAGAAATGAAGTTAGGATGCAGGATGTTCTATGGGGCGAGGTAGGTAGGTGTTTATGCACTTGGAATTGAGTGAGATGGTAGGTATAAGACTAGTGAGGAGTTGAGGAGGGAATGCAAGGATCATGAATCCTCTTCAGACAACTAAAAACATCAAAAACTAAATGTATTCCCAAGGCAGAGCACTGTTACCAATGTATTCCACCTATCTATCTTGATTTCATTTAGCTAATAAGAATGAAATATATTTTAGCACATATAACACATGAGGAAAAATAATGACAGAAGCAGAAACAATGCACAAACACATTACCACAAGAATCCCACAAAAATAGCTACAAATCCTAGTTTATTTCCTTGCCAAACTGCTGTAGAGATGTACAATGTAGCTCAAAGCATCCACCAGAGTCCAAACTTTCCTAATGACTGAAAAATACATAATATAGACATCAAACCACCTATGTTAGCCAACAGGGGTCGAATCCAAGAGATAAGGGACTGTTTCAACAATATCTAAACTAGAAACATGAATATAGGCAGTGGAACAACTTGCCTCTAAAACTATGGAAACTGATTCATTCACCCCCAAACCAACTCAAAATGATGACTCTACCCTCTAAGGTCATTTTACAATTACATTTACATAGCATAGCATCATTTAAAATCATAAATTCATCAAATATGAGAGAAAAAGTCAACTTGTAGAAAAACTAGGCGAAATTTGGATTTTTGAGAAAACTAGTCCTATGCGTAGCGCCACCTGTCTTGTGCATAGTGCCACTTCTTAGCTGATTTTGGAGGCCTTCCCCTTAGCCAAATTGAACCCAAGATAGCTCGTTGGAAAGGTATATCTATCTAGTTTCTGGAAAATCTTGAATTTTTTCATTTGGAGGTCATTTCCCCCCTAAAAAGTGGAATCTCCGAAGACTACTTCCTGTGTGTCCAAAAAGAGGCAGAGAGGTCATTTTTTAATGTTTTTTTGACCTTTAGGTGACCAAGATTTGCTCCGAAATTGCTGAAAATTTTAGGGATTGATGTTCTCATCATGCTGAATCTAAATATGCAAGCCATTTCTCCAAAAAAATTCCCAATCAAAAGCTTAGCGCCGATGGCGCTATGCACCTAATGCAATTTCCTGTGTTGGAAAATTTCAAAATTTGAAAATGACAAAATTTCACCAAAACTTGCCCAGATTTGGCACAAATCTCCTGCATTAGTTGCTTTGATGGGCTAGTGAGGCCTTAGCCAAGATTTTTAGCTTGTCATGCTCCTTTTTGCTCCTCAAGGCCTTCCTCAACCTTGCCTGAAGTTTCCTCATCCTTATATTGCATATTTTGTTCCGGGTCATATAGTGATAGGCCATGTGACGAAGCATCTTCTTTTCTTTATTGGCCTTCTCAAGTAGCTTTTCAAGGTGTATGTTGACCCTTTCAAGCCAAGTTTCCTGGTCATTCTCAATCTCTTGCTCAATGGAGGTCATCTTGACCTTTGCCTTCTTTGCCTTTTGTCGGTTCTCTTTGATCATTTGCAACTCCATGAGGACTTGCTTGTCGGTCAATTGCTTGTTGTCTTGCTCAAGATAATTGATGATCCACTTTTTCCTCTTTAAATTGATTGACAAGGCTTTTATATCAGCCTCTTGCTCCTTGATGATCATGTCTTTAGTAATATTTGTACCTTGGGTTTCCAAATTAATGGCATCAACTCCTTGTGTCTCCTCATGATCAACCAAGTCAAAGTCCCTCTCTTGCCCATCACTAGGATCCTTCTCATGCATTTTTCCCTTGCCTTTACCTTTGCTTTTGTTGTGTTGCTGAACCTGTACCTGTTTAGCTGAAGATGAAGGCAAAGCCCCTTCCACTCCTTGTGGAGATAGCATTTGCCTGTGGCTTGAAGATGAAGGCGAGACCCTTTCCACACCTGATGGAGATAATACTCACCTGGCAGCTGCAAAAAAGCTTCCTAGTGCCTCTCTCATATGTCACAAATACTGGCACTCCCACAGTTTCAGTCTCTTGGACCTTTTGTTATCCTTAAGGTCCACCTTCTTCTTGAGGCACTGGCAAAAATACTTGAGGGATTTTGAACACTTCATGAGAAATGAAGGTCTCCCATGGTATGTTAAGTAGGTTCAGTTGATGTATGACAATGATTTTAATAATAGAGAAGTGGTAGATGCTAGTTAGTTGCTGGGGGTATGATTTCTTCTTTACAATGAATGTCATCTTCTCTATGTTTCTGAATATGAAGTAGGGAATATTCATCATTCTCACCCTAGTGAAATGCATCAGCAATCTGATGTGGTAGGCATACAGTCTGGAGAACCTACCTTCACAAGTAAAATACTTGATGATGATCTTCATTAATGGAGAAAACTTTTCCTCGAAGATCTTAAAGGGGAATACTCTGCTAAGTTTATTATGATATTTGGCCTTAATGTAAGGCTCATAGTACTCCATGTCAATGTACTAACTTTCATTCCACTTTTCACCCACATTTGGAATACCTGTAGCCTCTGAAATGAGAGCTGGTGACAAAGTGAATGTGACTCTAGCAAGGTTTACCTCATTGTTATCCTCCAAATGTGTCACAAACAACCTTGCTAATTCATGATGGGATTTTACCCTTTCCACCATTTCACAAAAACTGAAACAGGATTGATGTTTGAAACAAGAAAGGGCAAATGGGTAGGCTTGCAGCTCCCTCAAACTGGTAGGATCATCTCTGATGTGTTTTCCTCCCTTATGAGGCCTTCTACCCTAAGTGTCTCTCTCCCTGGAACTGTCACTATGTGTCTCTTCCTCCATTTCATACTCACTATCCCTCTCCATTATTGTACTGTTGTTTGTGTTTATGGTAAATGAGGAGTGATGGATTGGTGAGTAAGGGTATGATGAGTATGAAGATATTTTAAATAGGAAAGTAGGTGAAGGTGAACAAGAATGGAAAAGGGATGTGCAAAATAAGTAGGGTTAAGGAATGGTATAGGGTTTGGGAGTATGGTAGGGTTTAGGGTATATGAGTATAGGGTTTTGGAGTAATGGTAGGTTTTGGGAGTATTGTAGGAAAAAGTTTAGGGAGGGGATTATGTATGGGAGGATGAGTTGTAGGGAAATAATGAAATATGATATGGGATAGTAGTGGTAATGATTGTATTTGAGAGACAACAACAATTAGGGTTTGATATTTTAGAGGGACAACGCACTCAAAACCAATGCAAAAAGTCTGGACTACAAGGAGAATGATGTTACTTACTTGCAAATGGAGAAATTTGGGTGTTTTGAAGCAATTTGATGCAATTAGCAAAAATTTGTAGCTCAGATGACAGGTGCATAGCACACTTACCAGGTGCGTAGCACAGCTCCTATGCATAGTGCCCATTTGAAAAAACAAAGGAGAAAATGCCCAAGGGTGTAGTGCCATTCCTATGCGCAGTGCCAAGTTTTGGTGCGTAGCGTGGGGCAGTCTCCTCCAAAAACACAGTAGTTTCTTCCCTTTGCTCAATGATCCCTTAAAATCATGATTTTGCTCATAAACTTCAACTCAAACAATGAATTAACTTGAGAATGAAATGGCTTTTATATGGCTTGGGCACTTTTAATTTTTCACTCTCCAAAACCCACTTATAATGTCTTTGGCTTGTTCAAATACTCTATTTTTTGGATGCTTGACTTTTTGCTTAAAATTGATGAACTAATGCTTGATGATCTTCGCTTTTGCAATGGCATGTCTTTGGAAATATCAATAGTTGACCAAGATGATGAGCCCCAAAAACGGACAATTATTCGGGCTCATTCAACCTCCTAAGTTGACTTAATCCACCATTCTCATTGGTTTATTGCATGTTTTTTATTATTTTTATGTTAATAGAGTGAATTTGGTTAGTCATTATGCCAACAATTCTAATGGGTGCTTTGTGTAGCCTTTTTGGTCAACTTGGAGACAAAATTGAAGGTCTTAATGAGCACTTGGCAGCCAAATTCGTGGTAGAACAAGCTAGAGGATTTGTAGGAAGGTGTCCCCCTCATTTATGGGCCCTTACCTCGAATTCTCCACCATCAGCTCAGAGTTCAAAGGCCACCAAATCAATGAGCACAAGGGCAGCCAAGCAAGTCAAGTAGGACTGCTATTAACTACAAGTCTTGGGCAGCCAAGTCCCTAAATTTTAGGAGGACTGTTGGGTCCTCAAATTGTATAAATAAGAAGGCTTAAGGCCTCATTTGGGTTAGCTAGTTGGTAGTCATTTTCGTAGCTAGTAGTTAGTCATTTTTGGTTAGCTAGTGGTTAGTCATTTTGTAGCCAGTTAGTCATTTTGTTTTAGCCATTAGTTAGCTAGTTTGTAGTTCGATTTTTATGCAATAGATTAGCTTTGCTTTCAGCTCATTCTCAAGCTCTCCTTGTGGATAGTTTTGATGTAACTTTTCATTCTTGATTAATAAAGATGAATCCAGCTTTGCACCAGCTCTAAATCTTTCTTAGGAGGCTGTAGCTCTTGGGTTTGGGCCCATCTCAAGCGCCCAGTACCTCCTTTGTTTATCTTTATGTGTCTTTGCTGCATCCTCATAATAAAATCTGCTATTTAGATTTAAATGTTGTGTTGTTGTTTAGGTTGCTTTTGATGATTAGAAAAGGTTTTTAATGTTCAGATTTGCTTGATAGGTTAATCACAGGGAAGATCTTCAGAAAAAGGCTGCCAAACACCTTGGATCTCACCTCCCCCTTTGTGGAATCATGAGCTGGGACCAATGTGACTTTGCTGCCAACAAAAACGTTGTTTTGCTTTGCCATGCAATTCTTAGTGTTGGAATCCTCGTTTGTAGATGTTAATATTAGTAGTGTTAAATGCTTCAGTTGATGATTTCTTAGTGGCATAAGTTAGTTCATGCATTTCATTTTGAATAAGCTGCTGTCCATTCTTGTTACTGTTAGCTAGGTCATATTAGGGTAGCATAACTAGATCTTTGTTTTCTTGCATGTCTTTGTTTGTCCAGTTTGAAAAACCACTTGCAGAGTACCTGTTATCCTTCTCTATCTACCCATAATCCATCTGATAATCTGCTCCAACCCTTAGCCCATGATTCGTACCCTTCATTTGCCATACTTTCCCCACCTTGCCCTAATTACTACATTCTTGTGCATCATCACTTCCTCCATCCTTGAACAAATCCAATCGCTCCTTAGCCTCATCCACCAAGTCCTAGGCCTCTTCACACCCATATTTCACCTCCATACTCATTCGTCCACCTTTTTCCCTCCATCCATTCTCCAAAATCCTCGTTTCAGAACATCCTGTAGAAATCTCTGAACATCCTGTAGAACCCCTGCAGACTTCCTGTAGAAGCTCATAAACACGGTTTCGTGGCAGCCAAACTTTGTGAGACTCTCTGGAAGGGTGTTAGGGACCCCTTAGACCCTCTCTGAACCTTCCCAACCTTTCCCAACCTTTCTCTCCCTTCGCACCACCTCTGCACAGCCAAACCCTAATAAGAAACAAAATCATAACCACTCCAACCACTTAAGAAAAAATATAAAAACATGTTCTTTTCCATAGAAGTAGTTTAAGTTCATGCATTTCACATCATTAGAAGTAATGGCATCATTTCCAGACACTTGCACTCCCACCATTGCATCATAGAGGTTAAGCTAGTCAGATTAGGGTTTACTAGGGTTTCCATGTTTTGGTTGGCTTTCAGTTCATTTTTGCAAAGTAGATTAATTTCCTTTGAGATAGCCTTCGTCCATCATTTAGAAAGCTTCTTCTGAGAGCATATAGAAGTTGGCTTGAGCCCTAGCGGACTTGTGCCAGCTGACCAAGTGACAGCTGCGACAAGAGCTAGTACTTGTGCATACAACACCGTTGCTTCCAAGTTTGTACGAACTACCGGGTTGATAAAATTAGAGATAGGAAGCCCCAGGAGTTGTAGCATTATTGCTACAATACTGGAGCCCACCATCTTTTTGGCGCCGTTGCCGGGGAAGCGGCAGAGTATTGGTGATTGTTGCTATTCTTCTATTTTCTACTACAACTTTCTGCTAAGTAGTTTATTTCATTTCCATTCTGCAAAAGTAGCATAGACATTTCCTGCTTTCATAGATTAGCATTTCCTGCTTTCATAGATTAGCATTTCCTGCTTTCATAGATTAGCATTTCAATTCCGCAATTTCATTTCTGCAAGCGTAGATTAGCATTTCAATTTCGCAAGCGTAGCCTAGCATTTCATTCCTGCAATTTCATTTGAGCAAAATAGATTAGTCCTTTCCTACTTTCATTTCAATTCCGCATTTTCATTTTAGCAAGATAGTTAGTTGCAGTTTAATCTATTTTAGTTTTGCAGGTAGAAGTAGAAAAAACAAAAAATTCAACCAAAAAGATTTCATTTCATGCTTTGTAGGAGTAGAGATAAGTTAGAAAAATGATTGCACAACACCCCCACTGCTTCACATAGCCAACGTTCTTCTTCGATGGCTGTGATGAAAGAACCCCTGGGTGGACATCAAGACATATCTGAAGAACCTCTAGGGGAGAAGAAGAAGAAACATTCCTCTGAAGCAAATGGCTACAAGCAGAAATGTTGGGAGCAGTCCCTTGTCCAAAGATGAATTTGCAAATCAGATCGAAGATTTCAAGAGCGATATGAGGCAGTTTCTTGCCATGCAACTGGATACCTTGCGGATCCAAAAGAAGCAAGAAGAAGCCAAGAGGGCTTTGGCCATTTTTTGTCCTAGGTGCACTAGAAAGCATCCTAGTAACGAATGTCCAATGCACCCTCTAGAAGTGTGTTTCATCTGTGAAGAATACCATCCTACAGATCAGTGCCCTTCCTTGCCCAGAATCAAAGCTACATATCAAAGAGCCAAGGGAGCCACTGAATCACTCTATTACATGAACCAAAGTTGGCCGCATGGACCTAGATCTTACCAGCAGGAACTGCAAGGGACACCCGAGACCTATTATGACCCCTATCAAGCCACTTTCATGCCTTCTTGGGGTCCCCCTGCTCATCCTTCCTGGTTCACACCTCCTCCTTGTTCCTTCACAGATCCATATTATGCCCAACCAGCTGCTCATTCGTTTCACTCTTATGCTCAGCCACAACCTCAGTGGAATGCACCTTATCAGGAGTGGAGGCCCCAGTACAACTCTCATCCCGCTCATTTTCCTCCACCACCTGCTCATCCACAACCATCGCCTCCTCCTCCACCAAGGCAACCCCAAATGCCTACCCAACCACAATGCCATCCATCTCCATCTCAATTTCACACCTCCACTCAACTACCCGTACCATTTCCAAAGCCATACAATGGAGCAGCTCAACCCCATTGCAAATCTGAGGCACAACATATGCAAACAACTCCTCTTGAGCTCAATGATCTTCACCATAGCTCAGGAAAAGCATTGCAAAAAAGAGATCATCTTGAAAGCATTGAAGGATCACATCCAGCAAAAGAAGATTCAAAAGAGGAGATCAAAGAACCATGGGTTTCACTTGATGAAGAGAAGAGATCAGAATCAGAGATCGAGAAAGCTTCCTCATGGTTACCATCAAATCTTCCATGTATTCAAGAGAAAGATCAGCAAAAAGAGGAAGATGAGAAGGTCATGATAGAAGGTGACATGAAGAATGATCCAGATCAGCAAAAGGACCAAAGATATCAAAGCTATATTGAGATATGGTTTCAGAAGGTCACTAAGTTGCAGCAGTACTCTCTTCTTCAGCTATGTTTGATCCCTTCAAAGTCAAATCATTTTGTCTCTGAGATCTGGATACCTGTCAAAGCATGCATTTTGAGCCTTCACATCATCTTTTCTCTAATCTCGATGTGCACATGGCTCCATTGGAAGTATTCTTATACTTGAAAATGATTTTGTTTTTCAAGTAGGGTAGGGTAGAAAAAAAGAAAAAAGAAAAAAAAAAAAGAAAAAAAAGAAAAAGAAAAAATGAAAAAAGAGGAAAATAGAAATCTAAGGTGAAAACCTCCTCGGAGGCGCCTTAGATTGGCTCATTGATTGAAAACCTCCATGAGGCGGTCAATGGGTTGGAAAAAAAGAGAAAAGAGAATAAGATCTTTGGGTGAAAACCTCCCTTGGAGGCGCCCAAGGCAGGCAATTAGGGTGAAAACCTCCATGAGGCACCCTAGTTGTTTTTCAAAAAAAAAGAGAAAAAGAAAAAGAAAAATAAAAGCTACTCTCCATTGAATAATTTCATGTTGCAGCAGTGACATTGCAGGTTGCAAGAAGGACGTTTCATGACAGGAGGAGCACTCAAATCAAGGTCAAAGGACTTTTTCTTGTGCCTTCTACAGGAAGCTCTGTATTTCTACAGGAAACATCCTGTAGAACCTTTGGACGAGCCAAATCCAATTTCAAAAGTGAATCTAATGGTGGGAATCTGTTGATTAGGCCTACAAGCACTTGTGTGTCCATCCCTTGCCTTCATCCATCATTTTTTCCACCTCCTTGTGCTTCTACAGGAACTTCCTATAGAAATTGTGGGAAAATAGACATGCATTTCAAAAAGTGGTTTGGCAAACATGGTAGCTTCCTCAAGGGTTTAGAAGCCCTCATGCAATCTTCCAACTCCTCCTCCATCATCTCCATACCTGCATCACAGCCAAAATTCATTTTGTCATGCCATGCAACCAAAATGCAAAGTGCCTTGAAGCAAAAACACATAGAGCAGAATTTGTATATGCCATAACTTGAAAACCATGCATCCATTTGACAAACCGTTTTATGGGGAATTGTACAAGGTTGATGACAACACGCCTGAGCAGTTCCATGCAATTCCGGTGCACGGTTTCCAAGAAATCAGCCTCCATCACCATCAGCCATTCTTACATTTTCTCCATATCCGTGCATCCATTTTAAAACCTGTTTCATGGGGAGATGCACATGGGTGATAGTATCCTACCCCAGCAGTTTCAGCCGATTCCGATGCACGGTTTCCGAGAAATCGAGCTCTGAAATCTTCAGCCATTTTCCATTTTTCTCGAAATCCGTGCATCCATTGATCACGAATTTTCTATGGGAGATGCATAATGATGGTAGGAACATGTTCACCAAGTTTCAGATCAATCCGATCTACCGTTTGGGAGAAATGGCAAAAACAAGTTCTGGTTTTGTGACCATGCAGCAGCAGCAGCTTGAAGGTGCAGATCTGAACGTGGAAACAATTGCATGCAGCTCAGATCCGGCCAGAGGACACCTGCACAGGGAAAAGCAATCAAGGATTAGCAGCCAAGCCACATGCAATCAGAAAAACTAAGCATGCAGCAGCAGAATCAGAGCAGGCAGCAACAAAAAGCTCACGACAGCCATTCAACTTCGAGGTATGTGACAAACTCATTCTTCTATTGCATAAATTTAATTTGAAAACTGCATGAATTAATGGGATGGTGGAATTAAGCCACGAATGGAATAAGTTTAACCCGACATCCAGTTCTCTAGCACTCCTGAAAAATCACGTAGCATGCGTGGATGAGATTCACGTGGAAGTTGAAAAGTACCGGCAATGGTAGATGTGTTGAACTCCAGTGAACAGGGCATCAGTTGATTAACAAATAGAAGGGGACTACAGTTCATAATTACACTACAGTGGGGACCAACAGTCTGCATGGGGCCAACGTGCAGTTGGCCAGCTCACCCTCCATCAACGGAAATCTTCATAATGGCCAATCGAACTCTCACCGATGTTGTTTCCAGTTTACCACATTCCTTGCAGCTGCAACAAGCTCCATACCAGCCCCATAGCAGCAAACCAAGCTTTCTCGGCCATTTTTCAGAACCCTTCTGCTTATCGGCATTCTACAGGGAGCACTGTTTCGTTCTCCAAGAAACGAGAGCCGCCTACAGGAAGGCGTCTACAGGAAAGGCAGAGAACAGCTCTGCGGAAGGAAAACCCAGAATTTTCGTTGAATTTGGAGCTCCAGATGAGATACTGTGATTGTTTGCATGAAAGCTTGGGTTGCAGAACCTTGATATCAATTGGAGGATGACCTTGGGAAAGGGGTCTATCACCATATTGTTGGCTTGTTTTAGATGTTGTGACTAATTTCAGCAGGACCAACAAATACAAATGGCCTATTAACATTTTGGGAACTTTATCACTTCCTTTTCAAGAAAAATATCACAAGTTCAATTCCTTTACTTCCTATTTCATAAGAAGGCATTCTTGCACCTTTGATGCTGAAAATTTGAGGATGTCCAGTGTTTGGTCTTCTTTAAGTTCTTCGATGTTTCAAGTTTGAAGTGAAAAACCGGTTATCAAGCATCCAAAGTATTAGAAAGATGACGGTTGATGATGAAAATTCAGTATATGTTGGTGGCCTTCCATATGATTCTACTGAAGATTCCATTCAAAGGGCCTTTGAGATTTATGGCACTATTATTGCAGTAAAGGCTCTATCCAGATATTCATATTCCAGATTTGCCTCATCATGCATCCTTATCCGAGATAGTTGGGCTTCTACACATGTGAATTTGACATCAATACACATCTCTTCTCAAAACGATTATTGCTTATCAACGGGAGTTTTTTTGCTCTAATATCGCTTTTAGTCCGGCAACATATGGCTTATCTTTATTTAAAACGTGGTACTTCTGGGCTTTCATCAATATATGTATACTTCATTACTGTTGTAATTGTGCATTATTGGGACTCTATTCTCGGCTTGAAGAGTGCAGCGGTGTTATTGTTGGACCTAATCAGATATTGGTCAAGTCCACTGGTGGTCCCTGGTGCCAGACCTAATATCAGAGGCATCATACACTGCATTATAAGAAATTATCAAGGTGCCAATGTTTCAGGAAAACTTGGGCAGCAGACCTAATTGTCAAGCTTTATTGTTTATGATCATTACTGTCTGGATCGTGATAAATTCTATGCGGAGAGCCTGATGATTGTGAATGACCGAGAGTTTGGGGGTAAATGCTATGGATTTGTCACTTTTACTAATCCCAGAGCTGCAGTTAATGCAATCAATGACATGGATGGAAAGGCAATTGGTGGGAGGACTGTAAGAGTGAATGAAGTAAAGAGTAAGTCATCAAGGGCCACATTTTCTTGAGAAAATCACTTTAGGGACAGGATCAGAGATAGAGACAGAGACAGATATGAAGACAGAGAGCAGCAAAGAGAGCGTGTTAGAGACAGAGTCTGGAAACGGAGCAGCAAAGGGAGAAATCGCCTGAGATTTTGGCCAGGGAGGCGGTAGCAGTGCTAGATGCCCTAAGCACATCTCCAAAGCAAAAAGGGAAGCAAAAAAGGGAGCCTTCCATGTACTTTAAGGCAAGAAGGAGCATGTGGATAAAAGCTGGCAGACCCTAGCCACAGTCAAAGGAGCCAATTACAATTGAGGACACCACAGCTAAACAAAAGGAAGAGTCTCCTTCAAAGAGATCCATCATCTATGAATGAGGAAGCTAAAAACCTTCACCTAGAGAGAGCAAATCAAGATGATGGACTCAAAGACAGTTCTACAGGAAGACAGAGAACTGTTAGCAGACTGTTTCTACAGGAAGACAGAGAACTGTTTCTACAGGAAGTTTGAAAAGAGGGAAGCCAAAGGAGAAATCAGCCAAAATGTTAGCCAAAGAGGCCACCAGGGCCATCAAAGATGAGGAGAGAGATTGGTTGCTCAGAGGATGAGCAACACTTTCAGTAGGGGGGTGATGATGAGCCCCAAAAATGGACAATTATTCGGGCTCATTCAACCTCCTAAGTTGACTTAATCCACCATTCTCATTGGTTTATTGCATGTTTTTGATTATTTTTATGTTAATAGAGTGAATTTGGTTAGTCATTATGCCAACAAGTCTAATGGGTGCTTTGTGTAGCCTTTTTGGTCAACTTGGAGACAAAATTGAAGGTCTTAATGAGCACTTGGCAGCCAAATTCGTGGGAGAACAAGCTAGAGGATTTGTAGGAAGGTGTCCCCCTCATTTATGGGCCCTTACCTCGAATTCTCCACCATCAGCTCGGAGTTCAAAGGCCACCAAATCAATGAGCACAAGGGCAGCCAAGCAAGTCAAGTAGGACTGCTGTTAACTACAAGTCTTGGGCAGCCAAGTACCTAAATTTTAGGAGGACTGTTGGGTCCTCAAATTGTATAAATAAGAAGGCTTAGGGCCTCATTTGGGTTAGCTAGTTGGTAGTCATTTTCGTAGCTAGTAGTTAGTCATTTTTGGTTAGCTAGTGGTTAGTCATTTTGTAGCCAGTTAGTCATTTTGTTTTAGCCATTAGTTAGCTAGTTTGTAGTTCGATTTTTATGCAATAGATTAGCTTTGCTTTCAGCTCATTCTCAAGCTCTCCTTGTGGACAGTTTTGATGTAACTTTTCATTCTTGATTAATAAAGATGAATCCAGCTTTGCACCAGCTCTAAATCTTTCTTAGGAGGCTGTAGCTCTTGGGTTTGGGCCCATCTCAAGCGCCCAGTACCTCCTTTGTTTATCTTTATGTGTCTTTGCTGCATTCTCATAATAAAATCTGCTATTTAGATTTAAATGTTGTGTTGTTGTTTAGGTTGCTTTTGATGATTAGAAAAGGTTTTTAATGTTCAGATTTGCTTGATAGGTTAATCACAGGGAAGATCTTTAGAAAAAGGCTGCCAAACACCTTGGATCTCACCTCCCCCTTTCTGGAATCATGAGCTGGGACCAATGTGACTTTGTTGCCAACAAAAACGCTGTTTTGCTTTGCCATGCAATTCTTAGTGTTGGAATCCTCGTTTGTAGATGTTAATATTAGTAGTGTTAAATGCTTCAGTTGATGATTTCTTAGTGGCATAAGTTAGTTCATGCATTTCATTTTGAATAAGCTGCTGTCCATTCTTGTTACTGTTAGCTAGGTCATATTAGGGTAGCATAACTAGATCTTTGTTTTCTCGCATGTCTTTGTTTGTCCAGTTTGAAAAACCACTTGCAGAGTACCTGTTATCCTTCTCTATCTACCCATAATCCATCTGATAATCTGCTCCAACCCTTAGCCCATGATTCGTACCCTTCATTTGCCATACTTTCCCCACCTTGCCCTAATTACTACATTCTTGTGCATCATCACTTCCTCCATCCTTGAACAAATCCAATCGCTCCTTAGCCTCATCCACCAAGTCCTAGGCCTCTTCACACACATATTTCACCTCCATACTCATTCATCCACCTTTTTCCCTCCATCCATTCTCCAAAATCCTCGTTTCAGAACATCCTATAGAAATCTCTGAACATCCTGTAGAACCCCTACAGACTTCCTGTAGAAGCTCATAAACACGGTTTCGTGGCAGCAAAACTTTGTGAGACTCTCTGGAAGGGTGTTAGGGACCCCTTAGACCCTCTCTGAACCTTCCCAACCTTTCCCAAGCTTTCTCTCCCTTCGCACCACCTCTGCACAGCCAAACCCTAATAAGAAACAAAACCATAACCACTCCAACCACTTAAGCAAAAATATAAAAACATGTTCTTTTCCATAGAAGTAGTTTAAGTTCATGCATTTCACATCATTAGAAGTAATGGCATCATTTCCAGACACTTTCACTCCCACCATTGCATCATAGAGGTTAAGCTAGTCAGATTAGGGTTTACTAGGGTTTCCATGTTTTGGTTGGCTTTCAGTTCACTTTTGCAAAGTAGATTAGTTTCCTTTGAGATAGCCTTCGTCCATCATTTAGAAAGCTTCTTCTGAGAGCATATAGAAGTTGGCTTGAGCCCTAGCGGACTTGTGCCAGCTGACCAAGTGACAGCTGCGACAAGAGCTAGTACTTGTGCATACAGCACCGTCGCTTCCAAGTTTGTACGAACTACCGGGTTGATAAAATTAGAGATAGGAAGCCCCAGGAGTTGTAGCATTATTGCTACAATACTGGAGCCCACCACAAGAGCAGCATGAGACTTCTTAATTACATATGAGAAATGATGAAATTACATGAAAATTACAAATAAAAAACAATGCTCTGTTTTCACCTCAAACTGGTTTTGAGGTGAAAAACTTATTAAATTTACAAATTATGATTTTAAAGCTTTCCTAATGATTATTTTCATCCTAATGTGTCTGCTGACCCTTATTGGTCAATGGTTACTGAAAATTTGACATGGTGAAACCTAATACCTAATGAAACTGAAACCCTAAGACCTAAGACCTATTTGATGAAATAAACTGAAAAGGAAACTAGACCTGAACCATTGGTTGAATCACACATGAAAAATGGTCAGTGGATATGTGTCATGAGGGAAAAAAATTGAAATGTGCCTACCATCAGTCGATCCATGACCCAATAGAATGCAACTCATGAAGAATGGGACTCCTAATATGAGTGAAAAAGAGTGAATTTTGATCACTGATAGCAGTGTGAAGACACTGACACTAACAGCTTTCAAATATGTCGATGTGATATCAATTCCTCTATCTCTGTGATATGATCCTATCAATTGATCATATCGATCCAACGGCCTCGTATCCCACTTCCCACCAGTCACCTGGGGAGGAAATTTGTTGGATCTGTCAGTGTTTTTTGACAGTTAGACAGTTGAACTGAAATAGCGGAATATATGGCTGAAAGGGGAAAAAACAACAGTGCGATGCAACCGAACCAACAGAAATGGTCATGGAATGTCGCTAGCATGAGAAAGCCACCTGACACCGTAGTAAAATTACCAGAATTTGGCTACTATGTTGTTAGAAAAAGAGACCTCTGAGCTCATGTTTCTCTAGTTATGACATCAAGTAGTTAAGAAGACAAAGGGGATAGATTAAGACATCTCGAGCCTCAGAGGGTTCGAGAGCATTGTAAAAAGCCTATAAATGGTTGAAAGATCGAAGTATCAAGGGTTCAACTTTTGGAGACCATGGATACTCTATTCCTCCCAGCTTCTCATCTTCATTCCAGTAATACAGTCTTCTTTTGTTTTTACATGTTCAATCGCCATCTTCTCCTTTGTTGTAAGCTTGCACTTGAATAGGTTATTCATGTTTTCTTCTATGTCAAATGCCAGATAATTGTCATCTTATCTCTGCGTTGATAAATTAGACTTGTAAGCTTCATTTAATTTCTATAACTAGCCATTCATATGTGTTTATGTATGTATCTACTGGTACAGTCAGGATTCTCCATCTATTCATTGAATCTATAAACTATTGAGCATTAGTGGTCGAAAGCCTTGTCAAGCTAAGGGTGTTCATGCATGTCTTGAGGGAAAACAGAGTTGAAACAGTCATCTGACTTGATCCAAACCTCAATCCATTCCAATAGTTCATAGAACGATATTGAAGGTTTATATGTTTCCAGGCATCTTCGAGCTACAACCTAGGAGAGCTTCCTGGAATGCTAACAGGCCCCATTTGGGGTAAGTTGGTACATCAACTTCCTAGGGTCGTAAATTTAGCTTATGATCTCTTTTTGATGTGCACAATACCTTGTTAGAAATCTATCTGAGGACTACAACTTTCGATTGCAAACATGGGTCAAAAACTCATGTTTGTCAGTTTTCCAAAAAAATGTTGTTTAGGGCCCCAAAATGGATCTGGAAGTTTAGGACTTGAAAAACTGCCAAAAAAGTAACTTGTGCTACAATTAAGGAAACTAAGAGAAATAATGGTACAATGGTGGGGGTCCAGGTGGAATAGGCAGGTGGCAACTAATATCCATCGGGATAAAGAAATTTGTGAAACATGCAAACACATATTAAGAGGAAGAGAAAGAGTAAGTAACTCAACATCAAGATTAGTAAGTCAAGCTAAACTTGGAAATTTGTTTGATGACTTTAAAAGATAAATTCTTAGCAATCTAAGTGAACAAATAGAAATGTTAATACTTCAAGATGAGGAAAAAGAAGATGTTGATATTTGTGTTGTCTATGCAGAATCACATGCTATTAAATATTTCCATCATTACCAAGGTTGAAGGAAGTTTACCAAGAGGACAATGGAGTAGGTCAATCACTAAAGGAGCTATGTTATGTATCTCCAAGAATACTATGACAACCTAGTCAACCTAGTATGATGCAAGAGCCTAATTCACAATTTCAAGGTTATGCACATCCATCTCAAAGTAATTGGAACACACCCTTTCCTTGGAAACCTTGGCCATCTCAACCCCAAAACCAATCTTGGCAACAAGGTTGGCAAAAACCTTATGGGAGGAATCCACAATATGCTCAATATTCTCCTCAATATCCTCCATACTCAACTCCATGTTATCCCTACCATCCACCTCCACCAAAACCACAACCCCAACCACATCCATCTCAAAGATCCACTCCCACTCAACTACCTGTACCACCATTTCCAAACCCACACAAGGAAGTATCTCAACCCACTTACAATGTTGAGGTACAACACATCCTAACATCTCCTCTTGATCTAAATGGTATTCATATTAGCTCAGGAAGAGTATTGCAAAAAAGAGATTATCTTGATGTCATTGAAGGACAACATTCAGAAAAAGAAAATTCAAATGAGAAGACCAAAGAATCATGGGCTACACTTGATGAAGAGCAGACATTAGAATCAGATATTTAAAAAGTTTCCTCATGTTTACCATCAGATCCTCCATGTGTTCAAGAGAATAATCAACAAAATGAGGAAGATTTGAATGTCATGGTAGAATAATACATGAAGAATGATCCATATGAGAAAGAAAACCAAGGGCATCAAAGCTATATTGAGGTTTGGTTCCAAAAAATCAACAAGATGGAGCATCACTCTCTTCTTCAATAGTACTTGATATCATCAAAGTCAAAGCATTTGGTCTCTAAAATTCAAGTACATGTCAAAGCATATATTTCGATCCTACACATGAGTTTATCTATCATCTTGATGTGCACATGGCTCCATTGGAAGTATTCCTATACTTGAAAGAGATTATTTTTTTCAAGTAGAGTAGGATAGAAAAAAGAATAAAAAATGAAAATAAGAGGAAAAAATAAAATCGCAGGTGAAAACATCCTTTGAGTCATTCAAGATTGGCTCATTGATTTAAAACCTCCATGAGGCAATCAATGGGTTGGAAAAAGAGAAAAAAAGAGAAAAAGAAAAGATCCTAGGTTAAAACCTCCTTTTAGATGTCTAGCCAAACCTACTAGTTGAAAACCTCATTGAGGAAGCTAGTAGGCCTAAAAGAAGAAAAATGAACAAATGAAAAATTTATTTGCTCCATGTATCCCTCTCTGATGAATGCATGTTCTATCCAACATTTTCAAGCAACAAAAATAAGTTAGCACAAAAAGAAAAAGTTGGTGAAAAACCTAGTCAAAGGAAGTCAAACTTGGACTTTCTCCTCCTTTGTTCATATGCTCCAAAAGGACCAAAGCCATGTCAATCCATCACCCTCATCCATTTCCAACATCCACCTATCATTTCCAAGTCTTTCTCATTCATCTTCCTTGATGTCCTAAAATGCACAAGACAGTTTTGTTTTGCTACACAAGGCCAAAATGTACAGGGAAGAAATTGTTTTTACCCTATCTCAAAAAATGTGAATCCATTAGCCGAGTTGCTTCATGTGGAGATGCATATGGATGATTGTAACATGCTCAAGCAATTTCAGCAAATTCTAGTGCACATGTTTCGAGAAATTGGCCTCCATCACTTACAACCATTTTTATTTTTTCTTGAGATTTGTGAATCCATTGGCCAAGAAATTTTATGGGGAGGTTCTAAAAAAATTTAGGTCAATCCAATCTACCATTTGAGAGATATGAATAAAAAAATTCTTCTATAGGAGATTGTCTTGAAATGCTACAAGAGGGACCAAAATTGCTACAGGAGCTCACCTACAAGCTCTCCTCCATCCTTCCATCCATACCATCTCATCTACATACCCCTCACTCATATAACCATCTCTCTCCACCCTCCAATCAACCAGAAAGTCAAATTTCACCTCCTCACTATAATGCTACAGGAAGGTCCTATAATGGTACAGGAGGTCATGTAATGCTATAGGAGGAGTTTGTGTAGCTACAGGAGGGAGATCCAATGAGAAAAACATCCTAAAATTCCATGATGCCTTGAGGAAATAAGGAATAATTCCCTCCAATTATTTACTCATCACTCATCGACTCCATTTCACCTAAACTTGCTCAAAATGTTCACTCTGTCCTGCCTAAAAAAACACGCAGAGACCATTGTTCTTCATTTCTCCATTATTCACACTACCTCCTCATGAATCCAACCTTGTTTACACGGCTTGTCATCAACTCCCTCAATGCCACCATACCAACTAAATACTAGAAGAAAATATAAAAATGCTGCTATAGGAAGAGACTCCTCCTGTAGAAACTTGTGCATTCAAAAGAAATCTTTGATATTTTTTCTCCCCCATCAACAGGAAGCATGAGGGAGCAATGTCTACACCTAGGAATGGAACCATCACCCTCAGAGAAGCACTCCACCAACATATGTAGCCCAATCATGAGAGAAACACCTACACACACAGGAACATCATCAGTCAAGGTGCAATCTAGTTCATAAGACATGCACAACAACCTTACCTATGTTTAGAAATGACATATGATCAACATCAAGATCATCTTAGGAGCAAAGAAATAACCGCAGTGAGAAACCTATAGGACCTCCAATAGATTATCACATGCAACTTTAGGATCATCAAAGGCAACCTCCACAACTACAACAACATCCTACACCAAAAAAATACACTCATGGTAAGACATAGGTATGAAACTCTCTAACCTCACCCTTCAAACCTATTCTAGATTAAGAAAACATTAAAAGTACGAGAAGGAAAGGTCTTTTATAACCAAAATTAATAGTAGGAAGCCTCAGCCTTATCTAACTAGTCACTTAATTTTTCTCCAAAGGATAGACACATGTCGGAGATAAATGAGACAAAAGTGAAAAAAAGACTTAAGAAAGTGGGATGTTCTCATGGAGTTCAAAATGTAGTTGGGGGGGAACTTAGTTAACTCAAATCACTTTGAGTTTATTTTGCATGCAATGAAAAAAAATTGACAAAAAAAAAAAAAAATAATGAAAAAAATCAATAAAAAAAATAAAAATAAAAGAATAAAAATGTGAACCCACCACCTCTTGGAATGCAATGAGTATATGTTACAGGATTCGGGTTGGTTTCTATAGGATAAAATATCACTGCTACAGGAAGGCATATTTTACCCAGAATAGCCACTAGAGACTTAGGAAGCAAGGAAATATTCAAAGGAAAAGCAAGTAAAGAATATTTCTCTCCAACATTTGGCATAAGGATTCCAAAAAAACCTAAATCATCAAGAAAAAGTACTCTCCAAATTTATAGTTTGGATTTTAGTAAGAGAAAACAATTGGATTCGTTAAGAATTTACTTAAGAATATGATGTGTTGAATAGGGAAAGGTTGCATGTTGTAATTTTTCTTTCCTCAACCTTGAAACAAGACTGTTAAAATCTTCTTCTGCTACAACAACCTCCACTGCATAGGAACCTACAGGGTTTGCAAAAAGTGCTACAAGAAACTTGTTAGTGGAAAACAATTCCTTCAAATCCTAAGAAGGAGGAAAGAATCATGAGGGAAAGGTTAAGTACAAATTTACTCCACAATACTTGGCATGAGAACCCTTAAAACTCTCTCAATTATCAAAATAATACTTTGTAGTTTCCACATATTTAAATCTCAATAAGAAAGATCAATGAATTTGCGTCATTAAGGATAAATTGTCTTGGATTGCATGTTGAATTCTACCTTCTCTTCAGCATCAAAGAACATTTATTCTACATTTTTCTCCATAAACACTCTCACTCTTGTAGCAGAAAAAAGAAACTCCTCATTTCACATTGATAAAAGTTTATTGAAGTCATGAGAGGAGGAGAATCAATAGATACTTCTGAAATACTAAAACCAAGAGGGAGAATCAAAGGAATGATGGGAAATTGAGATAAACATAAATATTATCCAACAGGGGCAGTTACATCCACATCAATATGGGACATCATGAAATTCATCTGAGGCATAAGAAAAGAACAACAAGGCAAGAATATGGATAGGTTGCTCAGAGGATGAGCAACAATTTCAGTAGGGGGGTATGATGGGCCTCTAAATTAGACACAAATTAAGGCCCATCTAACCTTTCTTAGGCACTTGAAGGCTATATTAAACCTCTCCTTCTACACTTAATAATGTTTTTTTTCTTTAATATGTTCTTAGGAAGGTTTTGATATGTTTGCATAATATGTGCCTCATATCATTTATTTTTGAAGAATATTGTGAGAATATTGGGCATATTATGAAGATTTGGAGGAGGAGATAATCTAGGGACTTTCTCCGTACTACAGGAGGATCATTGTTGGACAATAAATGAAGAAATATCATGAAATCATTGACAAATTTTGGAGCTCTAGTGATTGAGAAAATATAGGAATGTGTTCCCTGTCATTTAATGTAGATTCATAGTGTTGGGAACCAAATCCTCTATTTGAGGGATTTTGGAGGGGCAAGCTTCCTCCTTTCAAGGAGAATTATTCCCCATCAATTTTTATAAGTACCAATTCTAATTTTCCTCGAGAGGCAGTTTTTTCTTAATCTTCCTGTGGAGAAAACTTGTATTTTTGTAGCTCCACTTTCATTTCTAGCATGAATGTACTTGGGTTGATTCAAATAATGAAGTTTGGTGAACTTTCTAGCTTCTAAAGCTTGGTCTCCTTCATAGGACTCTGATTATACTTGGGTTTGGCCATCCTAAAAGCCTCAAATCCCTTTTGTATAATTTTATTTTCTTATTTTCACTTCTTATTCGCATGCATATCTTATTATTGTTTTTCCTATTTCTACGTTTAGTATTGATGCTTATTTTTTTGTAGGATTGGGTTAATTGATTGAAGTAAGTTATTGTGTAGGTTTTTTATAGAATCACAATCTGATGCATCCTTATAACAACTTTGAAAAGTAATCTTCATCATTGAGCTACTTGGATTGGTTTACTAGTTCACAAATCTAGAATTTCTAGAAGTCCCTTGTAGCAAAATATTAGTAATTTTCTACTATTTTTTATAACATGTTAATGAGCTTAATTTGAGTTGATTACACTTGTATTAGGTAAAAAAATCATTCAATTTAATAACAAAATTTACCCCATTTCATTTTCACTTGATTAGGTTAGGCATTTGATAGGTTAACTAGCTCACTAGTTCTTGAATTTCCAGTTTTTAGAGTAGTAATTTTCTGCTATTTTTTAGCACGTGTTAATAGGGGTATTTTGAATTAATACACTTGTAATGGAGACCTAAGATATCCTACTTAATAAAAAAAATCCATCCCATTTGAATTTGATTTACTTGGGAATTTAACAATATTCTCACTCCAGTAATATTACATGCCTCTTGTAGCAGTCGCCTGTAGCAAACCTGTAGCATCACTTTCCTTCACTAGTTTTGATCCCCACTATAATTTCGACTTATTCTAGATGAATAATGATCCATAGGCTATAAATCCATGATTAGGGAGACCTAAGGGCCACTCTAGACCCCTCCTTCCTCCACTGCAAACAAAAAACAACAAATAGAGTTAGGAAGCAATTTTCACATTTGAAACTCTTCAATGCAAGTGAAGTAGACTTAGTTTATAAATTTCCTAGTTATGTTTTGTAGATTAACTTTCTTCTTTCCAAGAAATTAGCGATTGGATTAATGATTTCCATTTTTAAATTAGAATAATTGATTTTATTTGTGTGAAATTAGAGTAGCATGGTTTATTTATGCAACTAGTTTAGGTTAGATTTTATGACATTTACTTCATTAGATCAACGAAAGAAGGACACATTGCATGCTACACTTATAGTGCCAGCACCTCTTAATTTTGTACGAACCCCAGGTTAATAATTTAAGTTGGTATCGTTAGGAGTTGCAACATTCTGATTGCAATACCAGGGCTCATCAATAAGGAGAGATAATAGATAAGAGGACCCATTGCAATTACTGAGAGAAGTTGCAAACATAGGAAGAGTTGCAAAAATTACCGATATGGGGAGTCGATTTGTAATTGAAGGAAATGCATACAAATTTAGACTTGTAGACACTATGAAGAATTGTAGACAGTGGAGAAACTGTAGACAAAGAAAAAAAAAAATCTCTTATATAGCCATTAGGAGTCCTATTGCTGTTGTAGATAGAATGCACTTTATTGAAGGAAATATTGAGAATAATTATAGATATATAGGTAAAGTTCTATCATGTATAGATAGCAGGAGTATAATCTTAGTAGGTATAACCCTTTTCCATTGATGTAAAATGGGAATAAATTGTAGATAGGGGAGTTAGGGGGATCCTTTTAGCATTCAATGATAGAGCTCAAATGTCAAGGATTTCCATCAATGACAAAGGGGGAGATTATTGGAATATTTGTTGTCATTGATGTCAACATGATAGGGTGAGTTTAGTTGGATCAGTACAGAGTAGATTGGATCAATCAATACTAAGTGGAGCATGTTTAATCTGTTGTAATTGATGTTAGAAGATAATTGCAAAGGCATGAGGTTAAGTATTATAGGAGTGAGGTCATGTAGTAGAGGAGTGATAAAAGGCAAGTAAGCAGATAGTAGAACAAATTGAATCAGTGGATCAAGGATTAATGTAGCTTGGATGAGATCAACAACCATTATTCATTTCATTGGGTCCTAACATGCTTAATGCTTAACTATTGGGGGGGGGGGGGGGGGGGGGGGGGGGGGGGTGGGTGGGTGGGGTGGTTCGAAATGATGTCAGGAAGTAAAATTTCTCAAGGCATGTGGAATTTGATGAATGGGTTCACCCCCCCCCCCCCCCCCTCTTTTGGCCAAAACTACCATCAACCACCTCCCCCCAAAAAAAAACTAATTGAGGTGATATGAAACCAGTTTAGGTGATGTGGCATTGGTCTAGCTAGTTGTGACAAGTCCTTCATTAGGTAACAAATGAAAAGGTTACCATAAAATGTTGGTCTTTCTATTAGACACTTAGACATTAGTCTTTGGAAATACAAAAGCTTTCATTATTTATCAATATCCAATACAATAAGTCCCTAGTCAAGCTCTCAGTCATGAGGCACTTAAATATTAGTGCCCAAGAGCTAAGTGCCCTAGAACGTCATGTATTGAATGGTTTTCAATGCAGAGGTTCATGAATTTTCTATGATACCTAATATGATCAACCCATGGTTAATCCCTTGTTAATAGAGCACTTAAGCATCGGTTCCTAAGGGCTAAGGGCCTTCATACCCTCAGAATACTGGATTTATAAATGTGCAAGAATTAGAAAATTTCTTCGATACCTGATATGGTTGGCCCCTGGTCAAACCGTTGTCACAAATTGCTTAATAATTGCTACCTAAGGGCTAAGAGACCTGTAGAGTCCCTGTAACATCAGATATCCAAAAGCCATAACATTTTCCAGATATCCTGATGTTCGAGTTATGTCAGTTGAAAAATGATAGGGCAATAAGATGTCATGTTATGTAGAGTAGGTGACGTGGTACTGAAGAACATTTGTCATCCACATTTATCATTTTTGGTCCTGCCAATAGTGCAAAGGTGAGTGACATGTGGTAACTATTGGTAGTGCCACATGGTAGAGGATAAGTCATCCTTGGCCACGTTTCAGATTGTGATATGGTGATAGAGGAATGATGTTATAGACTTGAGGTCCTTAAGCTTATTGCCATTTTTTTTTTTTTGCAACGCTCTTCTATGTATAAGTTTTTGATTGATTACTATATGTCTCAATATGCCTCGACCTTTAGTTGTACCCTTGGTCATAGAGAGCCAAAATATAAGAGGCTAAGGGCTAATAATATCCCCATAGCATCAATTTACTTGGTGTATTTCAATATTTGAATCTATTCAATTATCTAATCACTCAATATCATATGAACCCTAGTCATAGGGCTTGGTCATAGGGTTCCGAGGAGTAGTTCTAGAGGGATAAGTATCCTTAAAGCATTGAAATTCCAAGGTAATGTTTTACAAAGCATGGTGCACAAATCACCTGATAGCTCTAAATTTTTCATTTAACAAGCCCAAGAGATAGAATAAGTCACAAAAAACTAAAACAAAAATGGTGTCAATGGGCACTGAGAGCCTCAGAATCCTAGTGTGATGTTTTATCAAATCTTGTTTGAGTGGTTCTAATAGCTCAAGAACGTAATATGATAAGCCCTCCATCATAATGAATGTTTCTAGGAACCTGTTGACTTAGAACCTTGGTGCTAAATAGAGTATTCATGGGTGTTTTATATTGAATGCTCAATGGCATAATATCAATTGAATGATAGTCTCAAGTGAAAAAAATCTGGTCAAATCTTAATAGAAAAGGTTGCTTTGAAAGTTCCAAAAGAAACTTGGTTTTTGCAAGGTTGTTTATTATTAAAGTTTTTTTGGGTATTCCTCAAATTCCTAGGTATTTCCTGAATTCTGGTTAAGGTTCTAATCTAGAATTTATCTGTATGGTTAAATAGCTCAAAATCATCAAGTTTCAAGATTGATGGAAGGGGGCGTAAATAATAAGAAATACACATGCAAAATTAATCCCTCAAATAAGGAAACATCTATAAATTGAATATTCGAGAGAGGAAATTAAAGGACGTAGTAGTAGAAGTTGATGAATAATTAATAGGAGGTCCATTACATCAAGGATCTACATAGGAAGAAGTTACATGTTTGTAATGAGGTGTGAAAGTGATGTGTAGTGTGAGAGTGGTCTTCTATGAAGAGAGAGAATAGTTTTTTGTGAGGTGAGAAAGTGGTGAGCAAAGCTATCATGGTCCACATTGAAGTGTGAGAGCGAGAATTTTCTGTAGTGAAGTACGAGAGTGGTATAAATATGCATAGTGAAAAGAGTGAAGTTAATGTTGATGAGGTAGCTACAAAAAAAGAGAAAAGCAGGACAAAGAAAATGATATTGTGAATTAGAGAGAAGAGGATTGGTGTCTCCTATAGGTTGGTTTCTACAAAGAAATAGAGGGGATTGGTGTCTCCTATAGGTTAGTTCCTACAAAGAAGTAGAGGGGATTGGTTTCTCCTATAGGTTGATTCCTATGAAGCAACAATGGGGATTGATGTCTCTAGTAGGTTGGTGCCTACAATTTAGAGGAGAATGGTGTCTCTTGTAGGTTGGTTCCTTCAAAGGGGAACAATGTCTCTAGCAGGATGGTACTAGAAAAATAGAGTGGATTGGTATCTCTTATACGTTGGTGCCTACAAATTGATGTAAAAGTGGGTTGGTGCCTTGTTAATAGAGCACTTAAGCATCGGTTCCTAAGGGCTAAGGTCCTTCAGACCCTCAGAAGACTGGATTTATAAATGTGCAAGAATTAGAAAATTTCTTCGATACCTGATATGGTTGGCCCCTGGTCAAACCGTTGTCACAAATTGCTTAATAATTGCTACCTAAGGGCTAAGAGACCTGTAGAGTCCCTGTAACATTAGATATCCAAAAGCCATAACATTTTCCAGATATCCTGATGTTCGAGTTATGTCAATTGAAAAATGATAGGGCAATAAGATGTCATGTTATGTAGAGTAGGTGACGTGGTACTGAAGAACATTTGTCATCCACATTTATCATTTTTGGTCCTGCCAATAGTGCAAAGGTGAGAGACATGTGGCAACTATTGGTAGTGCCACATGGTAGAGGATAAGTCATCCTTGGCCACGTTTCAGATTGATATATGGTGATAGAGGAATGATGTGATAGACTTGAGGTCCTTAAGCTTATTGCCATATTTTTTTTTTTGCAACGCTCTTCTATGTATAAGTTTTTGATTGATTACTATATGTCTCAATATGCCTCGACCTTTAGTTGTACCCTTGGTCATAGAGAGCCAAAATATAAGAGGCTAAGGGCTAATAATATCCCCATAGCATCAATTTACTTGGTGTATTTCAATAGTTGAGTCTATTCAATTATCTAATCACCCAATATCATATGAACCCTAGTCATAGGGCTTGGTCATAGGGTTCCGAGGAGTAGTTCTAGAGGGATAACTATCCTTAAAGCATTGAAATCCCAAGGTAATTTTTTACAAAGCATGTTGCACAAATCACCTGATAGCTCTAAATTTTTCATTTAACAAGCCCAAGAGATAGAATAAGTCACAAAAAACTAAAACAAAAATGGTGTCAATGGGCACCGAGATCCTTAGAATCCTGGTGTGATGTTTTATCAAATCTTTTTTGAGTGGTTCTAATAGCTCAAGAACGTAATATGATAAGCCCTTTGTCACAATGAATGTTTCTAGGAACCCGTTGACTTAGCACCTTGGTGCTAAATAGAGTATGCATGGGTGTTTTATATTGAATGCTCGATAGCATAATATCAATTGAATGATAGTCTCAAGTGAAAAAAATCTGGTCAAATCTTAATAGAAAAGGTTGCTCAGAAAGTTCCAAAAGAAACTTGGTTTTTGCGAGGTTGTTTATTATTAAAGTTTTTTTGGGTATTCCTCAAATTCCTAGGTATTTCCTGAATTTTGGTTAAGGTTCTAATCTAGAATTTATGTGTATGGTTAAATAGCTCAAAATCATCAAGTTTCAAGATTGATGGAAGGGGGCGTAAATAATAAGAAATACACATGCAAAATTAATCCCTCAAATAAGGAAACATCTATAAATTGAATATTCGAGAGAGGAAATTAAAGGACGTAGTAGTAGAAGTTGATGAATAATTAATAGGAGGTCCATTACATCAAGGATCTACATAGGAAGAAGTTACATGTTTGTAATGAGGTGTGAAAGTGATGTGTAGTGTGAGAGTGGTCTTCTATGAAGAGAGAGAATAGTTTTTTGTGAGGTGAGAAAGTGGTGAGCAAAGCTATCATGGTCCACATTGAAGTGTGAGAGCGAAAATTTTCTATAGTGAAGTATGAGAGTGGTATAAATATGCATAGTGAAAAGAGTGAAGTTAATGTTGATGAGGTAGCTACAAAAAAGAGAAAAGCAGGACAAAGAAAATGATATTGTGAATTAGAGAGAAGAGGATTGGTGTCTCCTATAGGTTGGTTTCTACAAAGAAATAGAGGGGATTGGTGTCTCCTATAGGTTAGTTCCTACAAAGAAGTAGAGGGGATTGGTTTCTCCTATAGGTTGATTCCTATGAAGCAACAATGGGGATTGATGTCTCTAGTAGGTTGGTGCCTACAATTTAGAGGAGAATGGTGTCTCTTGTAGGTTGGTTCCTTCAAAGTAGTGGGGACCAATGTCTCTAGCAGGATGGTACTAGAAAAATAGAGTGGATTGGTATCTCTTATACGTTGGTGCCTACAAATTGATGTAAAAGTGGGTTGGTGACTACAATATATTTTATATAAATAATTTTTGTGGTTTTCTCTTGTAAGGGTTTCCACGTATATCTTGTGTTACTTTTTCAATCTGTGAGTTTGATAATTTATTATGTTTGAATGTTTAAATAAGTAAAAAAAATGAAGTTATATTGATTCAACCCCCTTCTTAGTATAGTTATGAAATCCAACACAATTAAAACTAATATCTTGAGAAATTTAGTTTGAATACACTTTTGTGCAATATGGACATTAGAAAACCAGGTAGTGTTTTGTGTATAGAGAAGATTCCTCCTAATGGTTCTCAAATGTGCTAGTAATAAACTCAATGGCATCAAATTTTTCGTAAAAATAGTTTTAAAAAATATGATAAAGACGGGCTCAAGGTGAAGGATAAATAACAAAATCCATCGCATCAAAACAAGTGGATATCTGTCCCACTTAGATATAGGCTTTGATCCACTAGAAAGAGTAATCAATGTAGGTGAATCATGCAACATTTCTCCATATTCTTCATTGAATAATGGAGTAAAATTCTCAAGATCAACTAGATTAAGTGAGAAGTCATCTACAATATGATGGATGGATGAACTACTAATAGGTGAATTGTGCTAGATGAGCCACTATTGAGAGTAACCTAAAGAAATGAAGAGGAATATACAGTAACAATATTATATAAGCATTAATATGATCCTCATTAGTTATAAGAGTTTACTCATATATTATAGGAGCACCTAAGAGAGTACTCGACTAGTTTTTTAATTATATTCCTAATTTCTCAAAAGGGTAACTATAATGATTGTAAATTTAATTAACAATCAAGATCTCATACAAGACTTGCTCACTTTTTTGCATTGTATATGTAGGAACAACTACTTGGTAAATGTTTGGGTTGATGTTGTAGTATTTATGATGGCAATTAATATTAAATTTGAACATATTTATTATTCTCAGTGATTGATTAAAAGTCTAAATCTAATTTAATGTGGACTAAAGGAAAACCTTTACTTCTATTGAAGGGAACTTCTTGTTGAAATTAAAAGCCTATATTAATATCACATTTATTGGAAATAAAATCACCCATGAATAAAATTGAAACTAATCTCTAAGTCATACTTTTGTAGAAAATGGTAACTACTTGCTCAAAAATCACACCATTTAGAGGGTACATTCACACATATTGCAATCATAAATCACTCATGTGGGAATAAAAGCATATTTACATAGAGGGAAAAGTTGCGACCTCGCAAAACTAGTCATGATTCTTCAATTCATAACTAAGTTAAATTTATCTGTGTTAATATATTGCAAAGAAAGGATGACAAATAATATCAATGATTTTAAATATATTTAAGATTTTATATAAAGAAAACAATAAAACAATTTATACACACAAAAAATGTTGGCATTATGGTTAGTGTGTTGGTCTTGATTTCAACCTAGACCATGATCTTGTCGTATTGTGTCTACCTCGATTGTGATCCTGATTCCTATCTCAACCTAGATATTGTGATGAAAATATTGGTGATTGGAAGCATAATGGATGTACATATATAGGTTATGACTTATGATGACATCTTAATGCTTACAGAGGAGCTACAGGAGGTTCGACAAGGTCTAGAGAAGTTGCATAATATTGGACAAGGTTTGGATACGCTTAATTGTGAAGTTCTGAGTGGAAATCAGGATAACACAGGTTCCTAAGCAACAACCAAAGCTATAATGTGGGTCAGAGAGCTGAAATCCAAGTTATAATGCACTTCCCAGATGGAAAAGGTGTGTTCATGCTTGTAAGTGAGGAAAAGAAAAAAACCTTAGGGTACAACCATGTAATTACCCAAGGTATTCTTGTGTGGAGGTTTGCGACACATCTCTTTGATCCCATCAAAAATTACCATCAATGAATCTCAGGTTAGGTCATGGTATTATTGAGGAAAAATGGCTATAAATACCTAAGAAGTTTGACTAACTATGTGTGCATTCTTTGTGAGTTATGGTCGGGAACTACTGACCACACCAGTGCACAAGGTTTATATCTAATGAAGAAGATTGAGAGATATTATGGCTTGGGCTTTGGTAAGTATGGCTTAGATTATATTTTCTTGTCTGGACATGCTTCATGTCATCAATGAGCAATTGAACAAAGAACCTAAAGCTTTCCATTTTTCTTGGTACATAATAGACAGTGAGCCTTTTAAATTTTGACCTAGATAAGTCACATAAGTTTCTAATTGATGAAGGTTTTGATATCACTAAAGAATCATGCCCAGATTATCTTGTGCACAATTATGAAACTCTACTCAGGATTATGATACACTAGTAGGATTGGTTTGCAAAAATACATCTAAAGATCATTTGTTTCTTGAAGATTGTTTTTCATAATATATTCTTTGTAGCTATGACAAGTTATGTGATTATAGAAATCTGATGCAAATCAAGTTGATTTGAGAACATAGAGTTAATGTGAGGTAGAGATTGTATTTTGACTTGTTTATTTCAACGACTATGAATGTTGACCCATGATTTGCAGAAATTTGATTGTAGAGGAATTGCCCTAGTGTGTTGAATACAAGTTGGGTATGGCAGAGACAGAAAATGAATAGAGGCTTATTGTGCTAACAATGATGCTTGCAGGGTCCAGAAGATACAATGATAAACTTTTTTTTTTAATGAAATTATGTTTCTAAGAATGCTCTTGTGCTTGAAATCAGAGACAAATGTTGTATGCATAGTTGAGGACATAGATATTTTTTAGGTGATTGTTGCAGGATTTGATTTGTAGTGGTGAAAAAAGTATTATGGCTTGTGTTGTGACTGTCATAAGGGATATTCATATATTATTGACCTCAGATCAGTGATAGATATTTATGGGACAAAATTTACTTATGAATTTGATATATATGGTGTTTTTGTTTGTCCTTTTCCCATGTTGCAGAGACTCGGTATTGTATTCTTGAGATTTTTATGTATGATTTGTTGTGGAGGCTTGATAGTGATCATTGTAAAGTTCATTTCTAGAATCTGAGCTTGTTGTTGCTTGATATTTTCATTCAAATATTTATTTGGTAGAGGTTTTGGTTGATTGTTCTTTAGACTTGAAGTATAATGAGTTAATGTAATGGTTGAATATGAGTGTTGATATGTTCATTGAAGAGAAAAATTATTGATTAATCATTGTTATATGATACTAGGATTACTCATGATGTGAATATATTATTGGGGTATGCATTTGTTACTGAGTATGATGAAAGTATTCTTCTACTTACCTAATGATTTAGATGTTTCCAATTCTTTTCAATTTGGTACAACTAGGGTTTGATGTTATTTTGAGTATTTGTTATAGATAAGTGTTGCAAATTTCAAGGATGTCTTGATCAATATTTTTTGCATCTGGAATTTGATGAGCTAGAGCTTGATGATATATTTTTTTGATTAGAAATTATTGTAAAGAGTTTGGGTTTGATAATATATTAAGTAGATTTGTTTCTTAATCATATATTTATTACAGAGAGGTTTTGGTATCATTTTTTTTTAGATTGAGCATAATAGTTTATGTAGTTCCAATTTGAAAATTGGATTACACGTGGTATATAGGATTTGTGTTTAAGTTAGGTGGATCCAGTGTGAAATATTTTGAAACATGGTCCATGAGCAGTCTGAGCGTTGGATCCTTCATCGAGGGAGAGTTGAAATGTGTAACTAGGTTCGATCTTCATAAATATGAATTGTACTCTTGATTCTTGTATATTTTAAAAATGAAGAAAAAATATTGTTACTATTTTTGTAGCATGGGTTTCATGATCAAGGTCAATTTTGTTTATAGGTCAAGCAACCATTTAGTGCTTCTAGCAATTGTCATTGAATCAAGAAGTCAAAAGAGTCATTATAATATGTTAAAGGCCCTTTTGGGCATATTGTATCTAGTCAAGAAAAATTATTTGAGTCAAAATTGAGTCAAAGTCACCCTCCAAGTCAAGTTGGCCTCCAGTCAAACAAGTTGGCCTCATGAAAGGGTTGTTTGACCTACATCATGAGCCTATATAGATAAGCACTAAACCTCATTTAAGACCAATCCAATCATTTCATACAAGGACAATAAAGGCAAGAAATACCTAGAAAAGAGAATAAGAAACCAAGGAATGAAGAGAGAAGTTTTGGAGGATTTTTTTTTTGGCTAAATCACTTCACACATGAATGTTTATGGCATCACTGTGACTATAGCAAGACTAAAACATTAGAATTGTCAAGAAGCAAAATTTTTGGGAGCCAAAGGATCATGGAAATGATATAAATTACTAAGGAATTAGAAGTGCCTCAAGCGAAGGAGAAAAGGATTCAAATTCTACCCTAAGAAATCCCACACATGCGAAATTGCAGGAGATACAAGCAGGCCGAAAAATGTAGTACTGAAGCAGTGACTGAAATCTGAAGTAAGGGCTGAAAACTGAAGTTAGGAAGCAAGTTTGACTGGCAATGAATTTGTGAAGAAAAAATCATCAAAAGGAGGTTTGAATTAGCCTTGCAGGGGTCTTTTTTTTAGTCTTAGGTCTTGAAAATTGTCATTTGAACATTCTATAAGAAGAGAATAGTTCTTTTGGGTTTTCCTCTCAAGAGGAGAGGTTTTGGCCATGGCTTGTAGCCTACATTTTATTTCCTATTGTTTCATTGATATTCATAGTTTGGTTTTTGTTTCATGATAAAAACAAAATAATTATCGATTGAAAGAATAAGTTAATTACAAGTACATAAATTTAAGTAAGAGAACATCACAAGGAGTTATTAAAGTAAGAGAAATCATCTAATAAAGTTTCCCCTTGATTTCTCAACATGGACTTAGAGCAAAGGTGACATCATAAAGAAGAAGAGGTAACTTTAAGATCACTCCATTGAATAAGGATACATTTGTTCCAAGAATAATAACAGCATAAAGCATCAAGGAGTACCATTCATCGCATCACAAGGATCACTTCATCACAACTCTTGGAAGGAATAAGGAAAAGACCTCAAAGGCCCTACCTCCATTCAAATAAGGGCACTTAAATCATCTTGAGAAGTCTCCACATGAAAAGGAAGCAAGGAAGGAGCACATAATCATCATCAAATAAATCAATATAATCTCCCTGTCATTAAAGAAAGGATCACATCTTAAGAAAGAAGTTCATCAATGAAGCAGTCATCATCAAGAAGACATCTTCAATTGTCTACATCATCAAGAAAGCATCAAGTTGAATATATCATCATAAAAAGAGAATATTCACTTGATAAGTAACTATTATATATTCTATGTCTCAATCTACAATGACTTCTTTCTGCAAGGATAACAACAAGTTGGTTGGGTCATCGAATTATCTTGCATGGAAGAAGAGAATAGATTTGATCCTCATAGAAAATGAATTTAGTGAATATATCACAGGACCAATCACTAAACCTCCTCAAGAGAAATATCAAGCTATATAAAAGTACATGAAAGGAGAAATAAGGGGTCAAAGGATCCTCATAGAGTCAATAAAGGATTCTCTCATCCCTTATGTAGAAAAATTAAAGACAACGAAAGAGATATCTAAAAGGTTGGTAGAATTGTTCTTTGTAAGTGCTGCAGGACAACTAATATCATTGAGAACCAAAATATACAAAATGAATGTATCAAAGGATGAATGGGTAGCCTCATATCTTATGAGGGTATCTCAAATAAGAGATCAACTACAAGAACTTGGAGAAATAATGTCTGATCAGGAGATGACCACCATTTTGGTTAATACATTACCTGATGAATGGGGAAATTTTGTATCAAGTGTCTGTGGGAATAAGGAAGACACTCCATTCAATTATTTGTGGTGATTATGAAATATTAAAGAAACAATATTAACGACAAAGAACAATGTTCGAGCAAGTGAACAAACTCAAGAATTTGCAGTTATGGATAAGAAGAAAGGGAAGTCTCAAAAAGAATTTCAAAAGAAGATGGACATGTCAAACATCCAATGATATGGATGTAATGAATATGGGAATTTAAAAATGAATTGTCCCAAACTCAAGAAGGGAAACAAAGAGAAAAAGGAAAGGAATGAATCCCATGTTGTCGAATAAGTAGAAGAACCTAAAAAAAAGAAATCAGATAAGGAGGAAGTAAAATACCTCTACTATGACTAAGATAACATTATATACTTAGTCCCTTTCAATTTGAAGAAGTTATTATTCATGATGAAAAGCATCACAAATATAAGAGATAGAGATGACATCATCATACAGGAATAGAAGGATAGCAGAAGTAGAAGTTCATATGATTGAAACTATCATCATAATAGAAAGGAATTAGCTCATCAAAATTATAGAAGAACAACCAAAGTAGCAGTCTATGTGATTGGAGAAAGTCATCTAGCAAGATAGAAGATAATGAGATCATCATACATCATCATCATTAGAAAGGAGCATTTGCAGAATAAGGATCATCAAGATCCTTCATTGGAATCCTTGTTAGAAAGGGTTCATCATTCTTTGAAGAAGCAAGTGTATTGCAGATGGTATACATTCCACCTTGTGCGGGGTCTACAGTTTAGAAGGATGATGGTTTGATGACAAAGATGTGTATCATGTCTAGTTGGTTGAAGTACTTCCATCTTCAAGCAAGGATAGGAAGTTTCTAAAAGGTATCCTTTATGGCCACATGAAGGAAGAGGTGTGTATATATTTGATAGACAAATTCATGTCATCATATAGTTGTAGATAGAATGAGTAGAATGCTCTATCTCATGAGAATAATGAAGAAAAATATTCCTTTAGAATGATACATGAAGGCATATAAGCAATGTCCCTTGAACTCTCCTACATATTGACAAGGATGAAATCGACATAATATGACCTCATAAAGAATATGAGGTAGTTGAAAAATATGGTCCCTATAATGAAGGAACTATGTATAAAAGATCCTAAGGAAGCCATATAAGGTGAAAGAAGAGTTCGTGAAAGATGTATCTATAGTCATGTAAGATGATATAAGTGACCAACATTTGATAACAAGAAGGACTAGCTATGACATCTCCATGGAGAAGGTATGAAGACCCTGATATGTATACTGAAAAAGGAGAACATTGGTAATTAATGTCTTGGACATGGATTCATATGGTATGTGAAAGGATGTTGATATTACAAGAAGCCGATGTCATGATGAAAGGCCATATTAAAGAGGTAACTTTGATTTAATGTTCAATTTTTATTTTTCAAGAAACATCTGGTTGGATTGAAAAAGGGCTATCGAAAGTGGGTTGTATAAAGTCACCTACAACTAGTACTCATGTGATTAGATGGAAGATCCTGATAGAAGCATGACATGGAAGAGGTAGTTGTATGAAACATATCTAGATGTGGAGTAGAAGGTCACTCCTTGATCAAGAAAAGGATGACATGACTATTGGTTCAACACTATGTTTCGTTGAAGGGAAGTTATGGAGAAGATGGATGATGCCCTATGAATAAGGTTTAGAATAAGAAAGCTCCATGATGAAGAAGATAAAGTTCATGACATGATGTCAAAAGGAGGATTCCTACAAGCAGCTGATGGTACCATGATCTCCACCGAAGAAAAAATAGTTGTTGTTGGTAACAAGTCCCAATTTAAGAGGGAGTTTGAGGAAGGTCTTAAGGAACTTATGTATATTCCTTTTGTAGGAATGAATAAGATCTTCCCTATTTAAGAGGAAGAGATAGACACACCATTCTTTCCTTAATGCTATGAATAAATAATGGAGGATTTTCTAAGCATCTAGTTTTCGCTACTCTTTGAGGATGAGGTATGGTATCCAATAGATAAGAGCAATCAGAGAGGAAATTCCTTAAGGCTGTGTTAATGCAAGGTAGGAATGGTCCTAGAAGGACATAACTTTTGAACATTCAAATGGGTTATGTGCCCTAAGGGACAATGATGATGGTCTCTATGAGTCATTGTCTCGCCAACATTGTGTTATAAGCCCGTGGAGAGATATAGTTGTTAGTCAAGGCCTTGCTATGTGGCGATGTTGGTTGATATGATGAGATGCATTGATATAAGTTGATAAGATATCCTATGAGATGGTTTACCAATACAACTCTTCTTATGAGAATTCTTCAGTATGAAAATTTCCAAGTACCTTGTATGTATTATGAATACCTCCCTATTTAAGAGGGAGTGTTGAAATGTGTAACTAGGTTTGGTCTTCATAAATATGAAATGTAATATTGATTCTTGTATATTGTAAAAAGGAAGAAAAAATATTGTTACTATTTTTGTAGCATGGATTTCATGCTCAAGGTCAATCTTATTTATATTTCAAGCACGCATTGAGTTCTTTTAGGATTTTTCATTGAATCAAGAAGTCAAAAGTGTCATTGTAATATGTTAAAGACCCTTTTGGGCATATTGATCAAGTCAATAAAATTTATTTGAGTCAAATTCACCCTCCAAGTCAAGTCAACCTACATTCAAACAAGTCAGCCTACATAGTGACAAATCAGCCTCATGAAAGCGTTGTTCAACCTACATTAGAAGCCTATATATAGAGAAGCACTTGGCCTCACTTGAGACCAATCCAATCAATTCGTACAAGGATAATAAAAGAAAGAAATACCTAGCAAAGAGAAGAAGAAACCAAGGAAGGAAGAGCAAAGTTTTGGCAGATTGTTTTTACGGCTAAATCACTCCATACATGTGAGTTTAGGTGATCACTATGAGAATAGCAAGACTAAAACTTTAGAACTATCAAGAAGAAAACTTTTTGGGAGCCAAAGGATTAAGGAAAGGGGTTGAATTACTAAGGAAGTAGAAGCACCTCAAGTGAAGGAGAAAATATTCAAATTATACCCTAAGACATCCCACATGTGTGAAATAATAGGAATTATAGGTAGGGAGAAAAGTGCAGTACTAAAGTAGTGACCGAAATTTAAAGGGCCAAAAGCTGAAGTTGGGAAGCAAGTTTCACTGGTGTTGATTTTGTGAATAAAAAATCATCAGAAGGAGGCTTGAATTGGTCTTGGAGGGGTCAAATATCCATTGTTGGGCTCAATACCATGGGTAAATACTATGATAAAGACCCTTGGTATTTAGAATACCATGGTGCAGAAACTATACGCGCCTTTTCTTCTACATACCCGCATATGTACATAGGTTTTCTTTAGATAACCTGTATATACACCACTTTTCTTCACTAAATATGTGTTTGTACTCATGTTTGCTTCATAGAACCTACATATACTTCTTCAAACTTCATATTTATCACTCCTCTATCTCCGACTGATATTCCTTTGTCCAATCTTTCTGTCACATTTGTACTGGCTCGAATACTCATCCTACTACCATCATGTTGACAAGTTTATTAAATAGGTTGCCATCAAAAGACAACTCATCAAATTGGGTTTCCATCAACGACAACACATTAGTCATAATTCCAACAGTTGTTTCCTTTAAGACTACTAAATATCTCATGGGTCTTTTCAAGGGATTTGGGGCATCTTTCCAGAAACTCTTCCTTCGTGATTCTAAAAGACCATCTTTCTATACCTTCTTCTCTGGCATGCAAAAAAAAAAATTCCTCATGGAAGTTTATGCTAATGGGTTGTGTGAATTTTACCACCTTTACCAAATTTCATGTCTATATGGATCTAGTGAAAGTGCTCCATGTTTTCCCAACCTATATCAACATGAATTCAACAATCAACATGATCAGTTGAACAAAAATACTATTTTCATGTCCCTTTTCTTCATTAGTTATACTCTCCATGTTTTCCAAAGTTTTCAATAAGAAACATGGCAATTTGATGAGATTTTGACACCTCAAATGGTTCATTAGTGTAAAATGATATCCAAATAATATGTTGTCTCTACCTTTACAAGTAAGAAATTATTTTATATATGGGGTCAGTTATGCCTAGGATGGTAGAAAATATGACCTATGTCTACCCTTGTCATTCCTATCCACAGCCTATAAATCTACCAAAATTTCCTTGTGGGAGATATTTATTGTTGTCCTTCTCTTGAACTAGTAGTCCCAGGTTTGAGGTAGACTAATTACCTTGGCTACCATCTCCTCATCAAATTCTATTCAAAAACTCAATATTATTGCTTTCTTTTCAAATCCCAATACAAATTCCCTAGTGACTAACATGTCTCCCTTTTTTAGCTATAGAAATTAGGTTATCCACCTTTCCTCTCTGCAAATCATAGCCACTTTATGATTTCTAGTAGGTATCCCTATGTGATCCAATTTAGAATACATAATAGGTCCACCCATTATGGAACAGATACAACTATGAGATAGGTTATGGGGAAGAATTCAGGTATGAGTGTTCAAGGTAGGATTTTCTTGGGAAAAATGTAGTGAATTTTAGAGATGATCTATTTTTCTAAAAAAGAATTATTGTTGGTGATGGTATTGAGGTAGTGTCATGGTAATTATTTTTATATGTATGAATTGATAGTGATTAGTGATGAGAATTTTTTTTTTTAATTATTTCTTTAATTTCCCCCATGCTATAAATCTAAGTAAAGGCTTTTCTAGACTTTGGATGGAATTCTAAATTTTGGATACATGAGTATGGGAGTATCCCCCAACTGATGGAGTCATCCATCCTCAAACAAGGTGATTAAACACTTGGGCTGCTAATAATTATTTATCATAATTGTAATGAGGAGAAGTGGAAGAGTACATACCTATAATATTATCGTGGACCTGATGTCAACAATTTCTCCAATTATTGTGTAGCTATAAATATGTCTCATGGGTGGCTGAAATTAACCAATTGTTAGAATTATTGATGTGGTATTTCCCAAATCAGATGTGTAATGAATATGTATCATAGGAATGAAGTAGAGAAATATGCACTGGTGTTGGGATAGGGTCCCCTGCGGTCAGTTTTGGGGCAGAAGCCCAAGTTTTGGGGCAAAAAGCCCAAGTTTTTTTTATGTAAAGCGTAAAGTCTCCACAAGTTGTGGTTGCGGAGCACATGGATAGTAAGTATCATAAAGGGATTTTCCCTTCTTTTATGTAAGTTGTGTCGGCTTGTATAGACCTTCCCATGGTCCGCAGACCATGGGATTGTATAAAAAGGAGAGTCTTAGAGATCCTAAGGTTGTTCAGTATAGTTCATAATTGAAGATGAATGTAATGGGTCTTTAGAAGCGAAGGGCGAAGAGTCTTAGAGTAGAAGAGAGGCTTTGCAACTGTGTGCACAGAGGCCTAGAGTAGAGTCCGCAGCTGAGTGTGTGGACCCCTGTAGCTGAGTGCGCAGGGTAGTTTTGAGTCTGTAAGAAAATCTGAAGTATCAATAAAGAGATTATTCTAGAAATATTTATGTTGTCCATTTACTTCTTTTATGAATGATTGTATTTATGTCATGATGAATAATGGGGTTATGATACTGTATTGATGCACAATCTTGCATGTTTTGCATTTTTATAAGAACGCAAGTAATAATATCTATTTACACGAAGGATATATTAATGCATGCTAGAATTATCGAGTACTTAAGCTAATCTGGGTAAATACAGAACTAAGGGTAATTACATAGGCGCATAAGTAGTGGATCCTCCTATTTAAGGTCCATGAAAGATAGTCGTAGACCTTCGTGAAGGTATAGAGGCCAGTAAGAGGAAGTTATATCGATAAGCCTTAAAGGATTATCGATCTGTTCGAAGGTAGGGTTAGGGCACAAAATGACATCACAACCATCTCTGGATGTGGAAACTTGGTTCTAGCATCCCCCCATATTGCTTCGGGTGAGACTTCAGTCCGCGCCCAACGGATTGATGTCGAAAGGGCTAGTAGTGTAGGGATTTGTTAGGAAAACTTAAATCTAAACCTGGGCCAAGACCCACAAAGCCAACAACTGGATAGTTAAATATGTGTAAAAATGATGAGAGCTAAAAAAATACATTATCATATGGAAGGTTGCAATGACATGGTGCGAGTGATTATAAGAAAAATGATCTAAAAAATGATCAAACAATTTTGTTGATGGAAGATATTGTAGTAATTCTTTTATGATGTCTGTTAGCGCTCGAATCTACCTCAGGCTGAGGAAGGCAAAACTCAAGGCCACATCAAACCAAGCTCAGCCTCGTAGCTAGCCCTACGAGGACAGGAGAGGGCTCTCTCCGGGTCTATCTCGGCAAAAGATCTTCAAAGAGGCTGAGATGACTCACAAATAATACTGATTTTAGGCTAGTAAAGAGATAAGAAAGTTTGTTTTAGATTTTTGAGTTTTTTGTTGGAGAAATGGGAAAACCAATTTTGGGTGCGGGGATTGAGGTCAGATCTTTGCAGAAATTGAGTTGGGGTGAGGTAGGAAATAGTCTTGATGCCTTTGATCAGGTGTATGGATGGATCAGAATGACAAGGAGCTGAAGAGGGCAAAGGAGAACATGGATCCTCTCCAAACTGACGAAAACATGTAAAACCTAAACAAATTTTAAAGGAAGAGCACTGTGAATAATGAATTCATTTAGTTTCAGAAGCATAAGAAGGAATGGCATACATGTAAACATGAATAAACTTACAATAACTGAGAAAAAACACCATCAAGAGCTGAAAGCCACAAGAATCCCAACAGGTGTTGCAAAATCTCTGATCTTTCCTTAGCCAAAATATGAAAAAATATGTACAATAGTGTGCCAAAATCTTCCCAAGAGTCCAACCTGTGCTACTGACTGAAAATTTACATATATAGATCAAGCTAATCTCATTCTCTAACCTCTAGGGGTCAAGCTCCTCCTTCTAGGAGTAGTTTCAACAAATTCCAAACATGGAGCAGGAATCTAGGTGACCGAAACAACCTGCCTCTAAAAAGAAGGAAACTGATTCATTACATTAATTTCTTGCTAATTTGTGAATGAATCATCTAGAAGAAGGTAGATAGGTGCCATGTTACCTTACATACATCAAATTACATCATTTTTGGTCAAAAATCACATCAAGGAGTGAAACTGGTGAAAACTGGCCGAATTCCTGAGCTGGAGGATGAAAACTGGACCAAAAACCCCAATGTGTAGCGCCCTGATCCCTATGCGTAGCGCACCTTTCAGCCTGTTTTTGGGGCACTTCCTGACATCCAAATTGAGCTCATGATAGCTCGTTGGAAAGCCCTAGATGTCTACTTTCCACCCCAAGTGGAATTTCCCAATTTGGAGCTCATTTTCCCCCTCAAAATTGCATTCTCCCAGAAGTACTTCCTGCTGTTGCAAAAGGTGGTAGCAGGGTGGTTTTCATGGTGTTTTTAGGCCTTTTGATCATCTAGAACTTGATGAAATGCCTTGGAAATAACTGTGAATGTATAATTCACCATGAAAAACCCAAAAATATAAGGTTTTTCTCCAGCAAGTGTCCCAATCAAAAGCGAGTGCGCTAACGCGCTACCCATAGAGCGGAAAAACCTGTTTTTTGAGACCAAAAATTTCAAAATGACAAAATTTTCTCTGAATTTGCTCGAATTCGGATCGTAGACCCTCCATCATGCATCATGCTGAGCCAGTGAAGCCTCGGCCAAAACTCGAAGTGGATCTAGCCTCTTTCGCCGTTTTAGTGCTTTGCTCAACCTCCTTTGCAAAATCTTCATTTTTGCTTTGCCAACATGCATGCGAGCCCAATAATGATTCTTCATGTGACGAAGCATGTCTTTGTCTCTATTGGCCTTCGCCAACAACTCCTCCAGATGTCGATTGACTTTCTCAAGCCAAAATTGCCACTCAACAGGTGTCAAATCACCAGGTCTTTTTCGGGCTAGCCTTCGGTCCTCACGGATTTGTCGCAGCTCTATAAGTGTGTGCTCATCCTCTAA
Source organism: Pinus tabuliformis (assembly GCA_031772625.1). Taxonomy (NCBI): domain Eukaryota; kingdom Viridiplantae; phylum Streptophyta; class Pinopsida; order Pinales; family Pinaceae; genus Pinus; species Pinus tabuliformis. The sequence continues at coordinate 720,992,232 of CM062814.1, forward strand.
CTGTTTATTGCACTGCTCCAAGTATTTGATTAGACATTTTGCCTTCAGCAACTTCTCATTCAAGCTATCAATCTCGGTCTTTTGCTCTTGGATGATCTCTTTCAGTTTCGAGCTAGGAGAGCTCCTATCCACATCACCCAATGCAACATCAATATCATGACCACCTGAATGGCCCTCCTCATAAATTGGCCCCTTGCCTCTGTCCTGAACCTGTACCTGTACTGAAGAAGAAGGCGAGACCCCTTCCACACCATGTGGAGATAATACTCGCCGTGTAGCTGCAAATAAGGCCCTGTGGCCTCGCTGATATGTCACACATGCTGGAGCATTGACATGCTCGGTCTCAGGAATGTCAAACTGATGTGAAGGCCCTCCCTCATCATGAACTATCTCAGGAGGTGGCTGTGGCACTGTGAAAAAGTCACGAGAAATGAAATCCTCCCAAGTAATGCCCTGTTGTGCCAACTGATGAACGACTACAATCTTGATCAATGCATAATGATAAATACTCCTATGCTGCTGTGCTGGGGTCTTCCTTTGTACTAAAACAACCATCCTCTCTATGTTGCGAAACATGAAGTATGGAATGTTCATCAAACGTACCCTTGTAAAATGCATCAAAAAACGGACATGGTACGCATAAAGACGGGAGAACCTGCCCTCACAACTGAAATACCGAATGATGAGTTTCATCAAAGGTGCAAACTGATCATTCAAGTAATGGAAAGGAAAAACCCTGCTCAAGTGCCCCATATACCCAGGTTTGATGTATGGCTCATAATAGGATTTCTTTAGCTGCTGACGCTTATTCCATTGCTCTCCAATATTTGGTATCCCAGTGGCCTCTGCAATAGTCTTTGGTGACAAAATGAAATTAACTCCGGCGAGGTTTATATGGCCATCATGTAAATGTAGAACAAGCAAGCGAGATAATTCACGATGATGTTGAATTTGTGAAATTAGCTCACAATAGTGATAACATGACTGATGGCGAAAACAATCCATTGCAAGCGGGCAAGCCTACAATTGAACCAAAGAAGTGGGCTCTTCTCTGAGATGCTTTCCACCTTTGCCACTTCTGTGAGGCCTTCGTGGCACATTACCCTTTGTTGTGGAATTAGTCTCATTCTCCTGCTCATAAACTGAATCTGTGTCTGACATGGCTTTAAAAACACAATGTCTGCAATATGTATGGTGTCTGCAATATGTAGGTTGTAGGTGTGGTGAAATTACAATTTCAATGCATACTCAAAAGCTAACCAAAACACATAAGAATTCTGCCATAATGATGATACTCTGTTTCAGTGTATTGGACATGAAACAGTCACTAGTTTGATCACAATGACAGTTTTGACAGATAAACAAAAGTATTGAAATGTACCCTTTGTGATGTTGGCAAAACTCTTACAAATGAGTATGAAGCTGTGTTTCATGAAGGGAGAGTGGAAAAATCTTCACCGGCCACCCACATGTCCTTTAAAACCCTAAAGAATGACTTTGACATGAGCCTAGGGTTTCATTTTTTTTTACACCCAATACATCACATTTTCCCCTCAAACACACTACAAGCAATTTCAAATTGAATGAGCAGCTAAGAAACACCTACTTGCACGATTTGGAGGCGATTTGATAAGATCTGGCCGTATGAACAAAAAATTTCGGTGTTGTGACTGAGTGCGTAGCGCGCGAACCCAACGCGTAGCGCACACCTCAGTGCATAGCGCCTGTGTATTTTTACACTGGCCAGTGAGGCCCAATGCGTAGCGCTCAGCTCAGTGCGTAGCGCACACCTCCAATGCGTAGCGCACACCTCCAACGCTATCCACGGGGTATGTAATCACTGTTTCGGCCTTCTAACACTTAAACACGATTTCACCTTGGGAATTTGTGAACAAATGGACTTGGTTTCCCTTTTATATACAAACAAAATATCTCACCAAATCTGATTTGATTTAAATTGATTCAATAACCCACTTTGTAATGTTTGGCACTTTTTCACCTTTGGTCTTTTAATACAATACTGCTTTTTGATTTTCTCATGCTTTTCTGAGGTTTTGGACTGATCATATTTTGTTGATTTTTGCAGGGATCTGGCATTTTGGCTTTGGAGAAGATCAGAGGCTTGCTCTGAAACCCTTTGAGATAAAACAAATACAATTATTTACAATAACAATTTTTAGGTCCAAAACAGAGTTTTGGACTAAAAATGTTTTAAAATGCTTTCTGAAAAACTATTAAATAAGAGTCTATTGAAATCAACCTCATGGCCTGCAGGCTTGTATTATGTATATGCAAAGGACTAACAACCCTAGACCCTAGGACTTTTTAACGAAACAAAACTTTTATGACAATGAATGCATGATTATGGACTTCAGTGATTTTTGAGAAAATTTGTTTTTTCACTAACCCTGCAGGGACAAACATGAGGAAACACAAGACAACAGACCCCCTCGTCAGTCAATGGCATGCCCCTAGCGGAATGCAACGAAGTGGAACAAGCGAGACACCTAAAATGATATGCAAAAGTGAAAAGATCTCTGACAGAGGGCTGTAAGGACCGACTCTAACAATGTCACAATAATAATTTTGCATTAAATCATGTGACTAACAAAATTCATGGAAGTTTTGTAACAAATGTGTAGAATGATTCTCCAATAAGTATGAAAATGGGCTTTGTAGTGGGATGGCTTCATAACAAGTCTACAAGATCATTCTGTAGCACATCTATGATATGGTGCTACAACAAGTCTACAGGATAGTTCCATACCATTTTCCTTTCTTGAAAAAAAGGTGAAAAAGTGTGTGTGAGTGTGCTTAGGAGAATTTTATATTAATAGTTTTCCTACCTAGTTATGCCCTTGAAAGGGGTTTTCACAATCTTTCTATTTTTTTATTTTTTGCAGAACTATTTTGACATGTTGGTAGGTGGAGGTTACCATGGATGAAAAATAATCAAATCATTATTTACTAGTATTCTTTAAGGTGGAACCTTTGGAGAATGGCTTGTTATACAATCAAAGTCAGTGTCCATTACTAGTTAATGTGGTTCTTACCTCATGGTATGGAGATTTATAGACCCATTATCATATATAGTGTTGATCCCATAGGGTGTTGTCCACCAACTGCACAACTTTCCTTTGAAGCCCTTGAACTCGGAGTCAAATAGTAGAGCTTAGTCTCTAACTTTAAATTTATTCTTTTTGATGAACTTGTTAAGTCGTTTGACTCTTTTTTACTAAATGATAGATGTATGATGTAGGGTGGCCTAAAACTTTTCATCTAACTCCCTGATTTGGTTGAGATGTTTTTGTTCCTAAGGTAAGTCCATGCCTAGTTGGAGTGAAATTTGTAATGTATTTACCTTCGTCATAATGGGTACAATGGCCTATTAACCATACAAAAGATCATATGGGTTAATACCCATCACGTTTCACCATGTGGTTTGATAGGTCCATAAGGACTATGGAAGTTTGTTTGCCCAATATTTGAGGTGCAGTTAGACGGTATGGGTTAGAATAGCTTCCAAACTTTTATTATCCACTTCACCTATCCATCATCTTGTGGGTGATAAGGCATGATTATTTTATGTTTTATTTGATATATATATATATATATATATATATTATCGTTATAATATTCTTAGAAATGAATTTGGTTCCTCCATCTACGGAAATATCTCATGGTACTCAAAATTTGATGAAATTTTCTTTGTAAAGAAAGTATGCCACCACTTTTTCTATAGTTGTTGTAAATGCTTTTTCTTCTACTCATTTTGAGAAATAATTTTTGTAGGCAATGATGTAAGAGTTTTATTGAGATAGAGGGTTGATTGGCCTCGCAAAATGGAGAAGACACTTCTTGAGTGGTTGCACCACAAGTTGTTTTTGTAAAGGAATATCATTATATTGAACTAAGCATCCCATTCTCTAAAAGTTGTCACATATCTTCACATGTTCTTGGAAATCATCAAATATGGTAGGCCAATATTATCCAATATGGAGTACTTTGTAGTTAGTCCTTCTATTGGAAAAGTGTTCACCATAAGGTCCATCATAACAAACCTTCATAATTTCTTAGATATTTTCCTCTCTAATGCAATGTTGAATGATGTTATATGGCCATGTCTAGAAAAGATATCCCTCTATCCATTGATAAATGCTACTTTTCCTAATGATATTTTGTCGTTCTTTGGGTGAGAGATGTAGTGGAAGCTTACATATAGCCAAATAATTAGTAATATCTATAAAACATAATACATTAGTATATACTACAAAGATATGTTAATTAGGGAAAGTATCCACTACCATAGATACATCCCCATCTATGGTAAGACTAAAAAGGAAGTTGGAAATGTTGAATTCTTATAACAACAACAACCATTTGGGGACCCTTTCATTAGTTATAGGCTTATTCATTTAATATCATATAGTAGAGTGATCAATATGTATAATTACATAATATCAAGTTATGTAATGATGAAATTTGTTTATGGAATGAATAACAACAAGAAACACTCCTCTGTGATATTATAATCTATTTCAACTGGAGTACTAATGAAATATATTGAATATGGCTTATGTTATTCTTCTTTTTCAATGACTACCCCAACAATGATATATGATGCATTTTTCGATATCTGAAATGGTAGGGAACAATATAGTACCATTAAGGTAGTTGTTATGGTTACTTTATTCTTTAACTCTTAAAATTTTCTCTAGTCTCAAGAACCTATTATACCATATGAATTCTACATTTTTAGGGAATCATAAGAATAAAGGACTTGCAATTTTTGTATAATTTTTAATAAAATTCTTGTAATTTCCAACCTTCCCTCTAAATCTTCTTACATTTTTTTGTGTTTTTGGAGGTGGAAGTTTGAGTATGAAATCTATTTTTATTTGATCAAAATATTTATTTTGGCTTGATATATGATGTTCCAAGACAATATTAGCTATCAACATCATAGCAAAATTTTCATTGTTGAGTGCAGAATGTTTGCATCCCTTGAGTACTTTTTTTCAATGGAATAAATCCAATGTAAAGATATCACAATATATTGTAAAATTCTCCATATATATCTCCACACATTCCTGAATTAGATAAGAAAACACACCAACCATTTCTCTTTATAAATTTTACAAAACATTGCAAATGCCAAATGGGAACACGCTATATGAAAATGTCCCCCATCTGCAAGTTAAAGTGGTTTTTTCTTGGTCCTCGAGATAAATTTGAATTTTTTTGTAGCCTCTAAACCCATTAAGGAATCAAAAGTGTTTTTTCCCTCTAATGTATCTAAAACTTGGTCAATAAAAGGTAAGGGAAAATGTCCTTTATGAGTGGTTTTGCTCAACTCTCTATAATCAACATTGATTATCCATTTTTTGTTCTTCTTGGGGACAATGATGAGAGAAGAGACCATTGACTATCAGAGATGGGATAAATAATGTTTATAGAGAAAAATTCCTACAATTCTTCTTTACCTATCTCCTTTAATGTTAGATTCATTCTTCATTGAGGTTGGAAAATAGGTCTAGGTTCCTCTTTGGTTTATATATGATGTGTACATAAGTCTAGGTGAATTCCCTTCATATCATTGTAATCCTAGGTGAAAGCATTGTTGTGTTGTTTTGAAACTTCAATTAATTGTCTTTGTAATTTGAAAGCCCATGTTTAATGTTTAGAAACTTTATTGGGCTAATTTCCATAAGTTTAGTCAAGGAATTAAGATTTCCAATAGCAGATGCATTGTTTTGCATTGATGATGTATCAGTTTTTTAGAAACATTCTTGTGCCAGAATACTTAGGATCTGATTAAGCCTGCGATGGGGAGGTGGAGAGTAGAGGCTATAAAATCACCAATGTCATCATCTTTATGGTTTTATTTGATGACAAGGTATTAGTTACTATGATAAATTGATGGGATATTTCCTCATCATCAGTCTCTTCCCCATCTACCCAAATCAATATTTCTTGTTCAACAATGAGTTTTATTGGAGGATATAGGGAATTTGTTTGGTGGAGTTTCAATAACAGATTATGATACTTCTTGATTTATAATTAATATAGTTGTCAATGATTACTAGCCATGGTCATCCAAAAATTAAGATATATTGTCCTAATGGGGACATACACTGCAATACAATAAATTTATTGGAATACTCCCAAGGATCTACTAAGATCATGATATTTTCTAAGATACACTCTACTTTCACTGTGGATCAGTCAACGAGTTGTAGGACTATAGGGGTGTATCTCAAGCACATCAATATTAAGGATTACGTGGTTTCAAGGGTCATGACATTAATAGAAAACCTTATTTCAATCAATATGTTAGGAATAATAATATCTAGCATTAATTTGAACATCTATTATGGGGCTCTAAAGTCTGAGTATTTAGTTATAAAAACTCCCTTGATCATTAAATCTGCTAGTTTACTCATTAAGTGCATGGTTTGGGGACAATTTCACTTTCTTATTGGTTTTCATAGGAATTAATTTTTTACAAGTTTAGAGTAAATCAAAATATCTTTAATGCCTAATTTTTATCCCACTAGAAAATTTCATTTTGGTTGGGTAGCGGGGGTGCTTATGTTTAGGAAGTGGCATATTTTGTGGATCATTCTTTTTTTTTTCTAGCTCCATAAGAAATATAAGGGATTAATCATAAAGGGTATTTTTACATGTAACTTCTTCCTCATAACATTCTATTCTTATAGGATAATTTCTCTCATTCAAGGTCTTCCTAGTTATTAATTGTATATCTTGACATTCAAAGGTAGAAGCAGAGTGAGTGGGGTAAGTTGGAAACCAAATGGCATTCTTCTATTGCTTTGGTTTATTTTTAGGGTTTGGTATAAATTGTTCAAGTAATTGAGGTTAAGGAGGGGGTTGATTAGGTTCTTAGAGTTGTGACTGAGCTATGAGCTACATAAGTTTCTAAGTAATAGTTGTTGAGGCCCCCAAAAGATGGGTTCATCCATATTTGTTTCCAAGGGTGGGTTTATAGACGCAAAGGAATCCAATGGGGATTAGGTTCCCCCTGTGACTATGGTGAATATTGCACTGAATAATTAGTCTAATAAGAATTATAATATTGATATTGTTTGGAAATCATACCTTAGGGTTGAGGTTTCCATGGTCACGTTTGCATGATAAAGTATATTTTTTTAGCCTCTCTTCATTCCTCCTAATATACTAATTTCAAACTAGGTACGAAGGGGCAACTACTAGTGGCATGTTCATGTTCACATATTTTAAATACTTTAATTCGGATCGGTGGGTGTTTCTTTTGCATTTAGGGAAAACGGTATCCAAGGATAATTCTGCCTCATCTTTCTTCCTTTTCATCTACAATTTATCTAGTTGGGAGATGAATGAGTTGAGTATATTTATTTTAAAACCCTATAGCAAGATCCCCATCTTAAATTTTGTAATCCCAACCATCACATGTTTTATTGATTCTTTTAAATGTATCACTCAACCCTTCATAGGTCATGAAGTTCCTCTAGAATATTTTTGACATAATTCACAAATGACTTCATAGGGTTTGTAGGACACATCACCTCCTCCCATTAAATAAAGGAAGTCAATTCATTTGTCCCTAATTCCTTGAAATAGGAAAATCCTTAAATTTTCTACATCAAGTAAGATCTACCTTAATCATTGCAAGTTATACTTGAAGTAGTTTACTGTTGTACATAATGTCGGCATTGTTTTCAAATGGGAAAGGATGGAAGATGAATGGTGTGTTAAGGACATGGGGAGTCTTATGGTTTCTGCAGTTTTTGGTAGAGAATCATCATAGTAGTAGGTCAGTTAAATAAGCTATAAAATATTATAACTATGGTGGTTTGGAGTTCAAGGGTTTGAATGAGTTTATGCCTTAGAATATAATCTCAAATACTCTTGGAAATGGCATAGTTGGATTGTGCTCAGAAAATTACCTCCAATGATATGCTGAAGTCTGCAAAAAGCCTTCATAATCAAAATTTATTGCATATCAAAGCTCAAAGGTAAAAAATTCCAAGTTTCAGAGCTAAAGTAAACGGTGGAGTTAGTCGATGCTAAGTCTGGTAGCTTGTTTGCAGTTCAGCCAAAGTTGGTGGACATGTCACCCTAAGAGGTTTCCCTCGGAGGTTCATAAAAGTGCACAAGTCTAATGCTCTAGGATGACATAAGTTCAAGGGGACGTGGGTAGATAAAAAGTAGCATAACAAGTTCTTATTGGCCTACGACAGAGCCCTTGTAACATGTAATCCGAGTAGGAGGTTCACCAGATGGTTCAAACAATGCACAAGAATTGAGACCTAGGATGACATAATCATGGGAAGAGTTAACAGCAGAAAGTGCATTGATTAGTGAAGTTGTAGTGTAGGGAGGTCATAAAGCCACATCACCCCATGAGGACTTCCTTAGAAGGAACAAAGGCATAGTGTAGAGGTGAAGCCCCAGGATGATGTTGGGTCAAGAAACATGGCACAATGAGTAGCAAAGGGGCTTGAACTTGACGATTTTATGTTATAAATTTTAATGAAGAACCTCATTGAAAAACAAAGTTTGGGGACCATTTTTTCCTCCATACCCAAGACAGCATAGAAAAATAAAATGGTGATGTGAGGCAGTATTTTACTAGCTCATGATGATGTCAGCATGATTTTGGTACAAGGGTGATACGTGGCATGTGTTTTAGGAATTTTTCAGGTGTTCAAGTGGGCCAAATTTGAGTGACATGTAGCATGCTTTTTAGGCACTTTTTAGGTGGTCAAGTGGGCCAAATTTGAGTGACACATGTCACTACTCAAGAGGAGCCACTTGGCATTGTTGATGTAAGCATGACATCACCCTAGAAGGAATACCTTGAAAGTCTTCGAAAGGTGAAAAAGCAAAGACATCCGGGTTGAATAAGCACGAGAACACAAAGGCATTGTAATGGCAGTTACAGGTCACCACGGTAGGTTTGTGATTGGTCCACGAGTGCAACAATGGTCCAACTAGGACACATCATCCCGGAGGTTCTACCCCTAAAGGAAATAAAAGGGCATAAGGGAGGCTTCTCGAGGTTAACCAAGCACTGGGACATGGTAACATCATGTTGGCTATGATAGGTAATCCCGATTGAATGTTGATTAGCTAGTGAGTACAGTGGACCCCAATGGAAACATAATCTCAGAAGGAAGGCTGAGGGCTATAGATGAACCCAAGACTTGATTTTATGCACATTGTGTGACCATGGGTATAGAAGGAAAATGCGTGTTGATTAAACCTTCAACGTTATAGTTCAAAGAGGCACTCAGGATCTGGTTGTGTGACGTGATTGTGTGTTAAGTCACCAATGTCCTTAGGCTAAATACAATGAAAAGAACCATCGGCATGTGTTTAAAAGGATTGAATAGATCGACATCTATTTGGGCCGTATTTGGAAGATACGCCAAAATTGGTTATTAGCATTAATTAGGTCAGATAAGCATTTGAAGAATGAACAAGTCAACAACTATTTTGTGTAGGTAGTTTAAATGCATATGTTGGTGCTGATGGAGTCAATAGTAATGGAAGGGAACTTTGGTTCAAGGAAGAAAGGACCATGTTGTGCGGAAGTAAATTAAAGGAGCTTGTCTCAAAAAAAACAAGCCACCCCTGAACTTCCTTGCATGTCATGAAGAATTAAATGGAAAAGAGTGTTGGTTGCAAAATATTTGATCAAAATCTCAAAGCGTCATGCCAAGGTACAATCTCATCTCAGTCAAAAATTAATAAGCATGGAGTGCACAAATTGACTAAGAATTAACTCTCAGTATGAGAAACAATCAAGTGCCCATTCTCCAATTTAATGTTGTTGTAGTGGCCAATTAATTTGATGAAAATATTGTGTAATTAAATCATTAATAATAGAGCCTTAAGAAGCTACAATTGATACCATATATGTACCTATTGGATGAGTAAATTGAGCCCATATGCATGTCCTTAATTGAATATCAGTGTACCACATTGTAGGTTGAATGTGCTAGTTAATGAATTGATAGGTTGCATCATTCACTATGTTGTTGTTGAAAAAAAAACTCAAGAAACACTGAGTCAGGAGGGAGCATTTTTGTATGTTGCGTAAGAGTTTGAATTGTTGTAGGAGATGGTGTGTGCATAAGCAGAATTATGCTTGAGAGTTGATTTTTTTTAGACTAATTGAGGGCCAAGAGTAGAGCTAAGGAGCGGTAAAGTGTGCAGTGCAAAGACAGGATTCAGAGAAGAGAGGAAGGAGTTGGATGTCACAGCACATCAGGTTATTTATATTTATATGTAATAGTAGTAAGCCTTTGTTTATTAGTTTGAAATTTTTATAAAAGGTAGGAAAGTTGGTTGAAGCAGGTTGTGGCCTACACCTATATAAGTTTGGTGCCTCTTGGCAAGTTGCAGCTTACTATTTTTAGAGGGGGTTTGAGACTCTTGTGAGTGGGTGCCCACAAACAACAATAACAAATAGATTAGTGATTTTCCAAGTTGGGTTTCCATGTTAAATTTCTATGTCCATATGTCTATGATGTCCATATTGATGGTATGTGTGTTCATGTGAATGGTTTATATTGTTGTTTATGTATTATACTCTAAGTTCTCACATGAGTAATTACTAAATTAAAAGGACATTAATAATTGGGTTTAATAGTTTAAATTTTCACTGATTACTAATTCACACCACCTGCCTCAGTAATTCATTATTCCAACAATTGGTATAAAAGCCAAGTTCCTTCAGTAATAGTCTAGCCATTGGAAGGTAGATCTATAAGGAATCATGTCTAGACAAGAGAACCAGGATGCTTACTCAAGTAAAATACTAGTCTTTGATGGGTCAAACTATGTCTTTTGGAAAATTAGGATGGAAGCCTATCTCATGTCCCTAGGAAAAAAGTCTAGAGATTTGTGTTAATAGTCTAGGTTGTCCCTGCAACTCCTCCTACATATGCAAATGGTAAAAGAGTTTATGTGAACAATGTAAAGGCCAAGAATGTCATTTTGTATCGTCTCAGATAATTTAAACTTGTAAAGGTTATGCAATGTAAGTCAGCCAAGGAAGTTTGGGAAAAACTTAATAAGAGTCATGAAGGAGATGATAAAAGCAAACAATATAAGCTCCAAACCTTCAGAATGAGATTTGAAAGATTAAGGATGAATGAAGAAGAAATAACATCAGAATATTTTCTTAGAGTTAATGAGGTAACAAACATGATCATAGGACTTGGTGAAGATGTCAAAGAGGAAGTGGTTGTTCATAAGGTCTTGAGGTCCTTTCCTATGAGATTCAATACCAAAATCTCATCCATCAAGGAGATGACAAACTAGAAAATATCACAATGGAATAGCTACTTGGTACTCTCATAGCCAATGAGATGAGAGTAGGTAAAGAGAAGACTGAATCAATGTAGGTAGCATTTAAGGTGTCTAAGAAATATCACCAAGAATGTTCTAGTTGTGAATCTAATTAGGAGATGGATCACTTTTCCAGAAAACTAAAATGTGTTTCAAGGAAATACAAAGGCAAGTTACCCTTCAAATGCTTTGAATGTAGAAGAGTTGGACATTTCACTGCCAAGTGTACTTATAAAGAAATTTAAAAAAAAGGACAAAGATAAAAATCGCAAAGTCAAAGCTTAGAAATATTTGAAGAAGAAATCCTTCAAGTAGAATGGGATCTACTCCAAAGAGGACAACTCTACATCATAGTCTAATAGTGAGGATGGTTCAGAAGGTGAGTCCATTGAATTTTTTCTGATGGCACTTAAAGCTAACTCCAAAAACAAGAATCTCTCAGACTCTAAAGAATAAGAAGAAGAAGAAGTAGTGGATCTTGAAGGGGAGCTCATTAGTGCTCTTGATGAATTGAAGAAAGACAAAAAGAAGAATAAGCAACTAAAATAACAATTGTTCCATGTTGAAGAAGGTATGTACAAATCTAACAATGAGGAGTTTGTTTATAACAAGGAGAGAAAATTGAAGAAGCCATTAAAAGAAAAGACTACTTAGTACTTCAATTAGAAGTTAAAGAGAAGACCTGTGAAAAGCTAGAGGATGATAACGGACTCTTGAAGAAAGAGTTGATCAAGAAAAAGGAGGAGATGATGTCAGAAAAATGTAAATGAGAGATTTTGTCCCTAAAATTCAAGTTAGAGGAAGAAAAATAGAAGGAATAGGTTATAAATGACTTGATTCTCGAATGGGAAGAGAATTGTCACCATCTAAAAGTAGAAATTTTCTCCTTGAGAACATATCTTGAGAGGTCAAAGACATAAAAGGATTTTGACAGAAGATTTGTTGAAAGGACAAATAATTTAAATCATATTTTGAGTATTCAAAGGCCTCTAAAGAAAAAAATAGGTTCGGTTACTCTTAATCACATAAGCCTTCTACAAGAAAGATAAGTTTCAGGTCTACATGATTCAAAGACCCCCAGAGCTATGAAAAAATTATTCAAGGAATAAACAATGAATATAAAAAAAATTCAAGCCAAAGGAGCACTTAGTGTTGGGACAAGGATGCAAATTACTTGTTACAGCTACAGCAACTCCCCATTTTTTGTTTTTCCTTTTCATAATAAATGTGAACCCTTCTCCTTTTCTATCTTTCGATTTTGTTTTTGGTCTTATGTTGTTTACATTAAGTTTCATTTTCCGTCTATGACACATGACAACACTTGCAACGCTCTTCTTTCTTACTCTCCACATGACGTGTGTTACTAGTCTCATTTTCCAACTTGATACATCCACACTTATGTAATAAAGTGTTGCAACATTTGAAATTATATTTATTGAATATTTTATATTTATATATATAATTGACAATATATTAATATTTTTGCAACTTTATACATATAATAATAATAATAATATTGCTAGTCCCCTAAATTGTCCCCATTCTTTTCCTTTTTCCCGTTATAAACCACATCTATTTACCTATGTTTTACCCTTTTCACATACCCTCATCCTGCACTAGTCCAAGCATGGTGATATATTTCACATGTACTTTATTTTTCATATTTTATTTCAATTTAGCATTTAATTAATTATTTAATTTAGATTTATTACTTTTAATGCACTTTTGTAACTTATAATGCACTTTTGTAACTTTTATTACTTTTAATTCAGATTTATTACTTTTAATGCACTTTATTTACCACAACAGTCGCCCAGAAACGCGTCCATGAGACCTCCTCTTCTGAATCAAATAAGGAGATCCCCCTGTTGGAGAACTCCAGCCTTCAAGTTGTTTTAGCTCATACTTCCCAAGATGGTTGGATAAAAGTCAATAAAAAGAAAGGGAAAAAACATCGTGTTGATAATTCTGCCCCTGTGGGGTAATTGTCAGTTTTTGCTCTCAAGTTAATTGTTGTAGCTCCGTGATTGGTTCACCCCTTCTCCGGGACCGAGGTTGATAGTTTCATCATTTCCGGTCGCCCGGTTTCTTGTCAGTCTGGATTGTACTATATTTTACTCAATAGAAATAGTTTAATTTTACTGAGAAAAAAAAAACTTATCCTTATCTCCGATAAATACTTGGTAAATAAAGCCACTTAACGCAACCGTTGATTTAAGTGCAAGATTGGATCTTGCACTATTGCCAACACAGCAAATCCGCACAACAGATCCAAAATTCCCTAACCACCGCCATGTTTTGTGCATCATTGGCCACGAAGACTAGATTAGCCAAAGGCAACCAAAGACAAGACTGAATTTTTTGATTGCTCGAACGGAAGCTGAAGATTTGGCCCATGGTTAGCTAGTTCAATTGTCTATATTCAAAATCCGGGAGGCTAAAATCTATAATTTGTTATGTAAACGGTTGACCGAATGGCCTGTACTAAGTTTAGTAGTTACAACCTTGGGCCGATGATCTATAAATCACAGAATGTAAATAGAATTAGGGGATTGAGTGGCAAATAGAGGAGATAACAACACTGTGTTCCAAGCGGATTGTATATTTTATTATCGCCCAAATCTGGGTTGGACTCTATATTCCACAATGTACTTTGCTTTTGCGAATTAATAGAAAGAAGGAGCTCCACCTCATGCTTTTCAAATCTTATCTGTTCTTTTAAGCTAATGAGTCTAATCTGAATTACTGAGTAGCGTCATTTATTAGAAGGGAAACGAGTTGGTTGGCTAGGGCCCAGCCAGCCCAGCTTGTTCACCCCATTTTTGATTTCATATTTATTTATGTGTTCTTATTGTTAAAGTGTGATTTAATTGAATTCTATTTCCATGCACATATATTCCTGCCAAAGTATGAACGGATCCATTGAGTGAATTAATTAGATTTGCTTTCCTGTAATTTATTTTCATGCAATTCCTTTTGGTTGGTTTTCCTTGCCTGGTCCAAGTAGGAGAAGTGAACCTGCACCAGTGCACGTTGGTGTGATTAATCCTTTTCCTTTTCCTGCAATTTATTTTCATGCAATTCCTTTGGTTGGTTTTCCTCGCCTGGTCAAAGCAGGAGAAATGAACCTGCACCAGTGCACATTGGTGTGTTGCAGCAAGTATTTCTAGTCTCTTTCATGCCATGCTTCTTTTCTATTCTTCCAAGTAATATATATATGCAGATGGCAGGATTAATTCTTTAGTGGTTGTTTCCAGTTATGGTTATTTGCTTTCATTCTACATGCAGTTAAGATTGGAAACATTTATTTTTTACATGTGCAAGTTATTTCTGCAATTAAGTTTCATTTGCAATAATTAACACTTATTTCTAGAATCGATAACTAAGTGCAAGGAACTCTGCTCAGGTACAAGAACTAGTTTCTTGTCACAAGATCCGAGTGCTCAAAACCCTTGAGGTTCAAACCCTTGCATGAAGTCAAGAATCTTTGGTAGGACACAATTTATACCGCTTGCACAAATATTTGCGCCTGCACTAGTGCAAGCATATTGTGATAAGTGCAGGACTGACTAGTGCAAGAAGGAAACCTTTAAGAAAGCAAGTTTAAGGGCCCACTTTACGAGACTACTAATGTGTTTCTACTGAAGAGGAATATAAGCATATACTTAGTGATTAAATATTGATCAGTTGGAGTGATTGTCTTTTTATTTTTATTCCTTTGCAAATGCATTATTTCTTGTTCCAACGCTAGATTACTTTGATGGTTCAGTTGTATTTTACTCTTTTCAATTCGATTATGCAAGTTCCCATTTAAGAAAGTAGGAATTTACATCAAGAAAGTTCATACCATCTCTCGCATTGCCTATGCTTCATCTCTAAGTTTATGAATCCCCCAGGTTGACAATTAAGTGTTGAGGAGTTGCTTAAGTGCAATTCATGCACCCAACATTTTAGCATTGTTGTGGGGGAGGCGATTTGATTTGGTAATAATTTTCTGTTTGATGCAATAGGGGTAAGTTGCTTTTATCTTTTTTTGTAGTGTGCTCCAATTGTTTGGGAAAGTTTTTTTTGAAAGAATTTTATTGGTGTTGAGTATTCTTTGCAGCATTTTATTAGAAGTTGCTTTGTTATTTTTCTTTTGAGATGAATGCCTAAAAGAGGTAGAGGTCTGAATCCCACTAAGGGCCAAGGAAATATTGATAAATCTGAAAAATATTTTCATATTGGGTCTTCTTCTGCAGGCAGGAAGTCCAAAATTCAAACCCATCACGCAGGAAGACAGTAGCTCAAGTGTGATTCAGCCTAAAGAGGGAAAGGAGGAGACTACTAGTAGTCAAATTTCTCAGCCTGTTGAGAGTGGTTCGCGTGAAGTGGAAATAATGGCAGATCGTGAAGATCATGCGGAAGGAACTGGCTAAAATTGGGTAAATGAGGAACAATCCACTTTTGAATTTCTAAATCCCGATACTATTTCACAGATGAAGAATATCCCACCATCGGCTCTTCCTCATTTCCATGGTAAATTTCATGAAGATCCTAACTCTTTTTTATTCGAATTTGACATTTTGTGTAGAAGTTATGACTCAACTGAATCTCATAAGTTGATATTATTTCTTGCTACTCTCAAAGACTCATCTTTGAGCTGGTTTATGGGGTTAAGAGGGAACACGATAACTTCTTGGGATTAGATGAAGAGAGTATTTTTGTCAAAATATCAAGAATATTGCAAAACTTGAGATATGCAAGACGAAATCTTTACAATTGTGCAGAATGATGATGAAACTCTTGAGGATTACTTAGAAATATTTTTGTATATTTTACAAAGTATATTTTTGTATATTTTACAAAGGTCGAAGTTTAAGTTTGATTCTGGTACTATTAGAACTTTGTTCTTGCATGGACTTACTGATGATGCTAGAAATAATTTGAACCTGTTAGGACAAGGTGATATTTCTCAGAAAACTTTTGATTAGATCTGTGATTTGTGCGGAAAATTTTCAAGGAATCAATATCCGGTAGAGGAATTCAGAGTAGAAACAGAAAAACCGAATCTACTGATGCTATGATTATTGGACTAGAAAATAAAATGGAAAATATGAAGATTGAAATAATGAATACTGTTAGCAAATAGTTAGACTCCTTGAAATTTCAGCAAAAACTTATAAAAGAACAAGAGTCATTATGTATTTTATGTCCTAAATGTAGAGATAAGCATCCTCCTAAAGAGTGTCCTCTTGATTTGAAGGAAACTAATAAGTGTGCTATTTGTGCAGAAGACCATACCATAGAAAAGTGTCCCTCTATACCAGGACTTAAAGCTGTAATCAAAGGGGGACAGCTTGAAGTTGAATACTTATATGCCATGGGAGCAAGGAGGAATTGGCCCCAGGTAAGTGCAAGTATGGCTCCTGAATTCTCTCCACGCTATTTTTGTTATAATGCACAAGCATATTCTTATCCTAACACTAATCATTCTCAGCAGTGGCAGTATGGGAATCAATATCAGCATGGAAAACCTTCTCCACCATGGAAACAAGGTTGGAGAGGGTCAAATCATTCTTAGTATTCCTACCAACCACCTGTGCAGTCATATCCACCTACATATGCACCTTATCCAATGCCTCAGCCATCTTTACCTTAGAGTCAGTCTACTCCACCTTTGCCTTTACCCCCACCATTTCGACCTCCTCAGTTGCCTGCTCAACCTATACCCAATCCTAATAATAATAAAGCGATGCAAATGATCCATGTAACGAACCTACCTTTACCATTCGGGTACCAGTCTATTCTAGTTCGGGTTCATGATATCCAATTGAGATCAGGGAGGACTGTAACTTCAGAAAACCAGAAGCAACCTATGGTGATTATTGAAGAGAAAGGAGAGGAGGAGACTCTTAACCATTCTATGGAAGTTGTCACCAAGCAGCGCATTCCCTTACCTTCTGAATCCCTACCATCCTCTTCCAGCTAGCCTCCCTTTCCAGAAAGGCTAGTTGTGGAAAGTGAGCATATTTCTGAGACTAGCTTGGTTTCTGAACTCAAGAACCTTTTTATTAAGGTACCTTTGTTTCAAGCCATTAAAGAGGTCCCCATTTGTACTATGGTCATAAAGGAACTTTGTCTCAAGTAACCAAAGAGGAAGAGATTAGAACCCAAAACCATTCAATTCATTGGTAGGGCAGAAGATTTGATGATGTAGGTTTTAACCCTATACAAAAATTACCTGCATACAAATTCTAAAACACAAAAAAATAAACAATGCGAGAGCATAAAACATAAAACACATATACATAGAGATTTTCCCCTGGATCCCAAAATCGGGACTACCAGATTGATTTTTCATTATATTCCTTTCAATGTTAAAATACATATTTATACATGCTGAAGCATCGTATACCATGGACCGAAAACCATTGCGTCCAAAACCATGGACCAAAAGTCATCACATCCAAAACCATGTGTGAAAAACATGCACAATACCATAGGTAGGTCCGCCCAACCTAATATATGGTCCAAAAACAAAATTTTCGACCCCATAGAGTGGGGTTACCTACACTCCTCAAACCCTTATGACCCCCCCCTCCCCGCCCTGCTACGCAATCGGCGAAACGAAAGGGGGGCTTCACCACCCTTCTAACCCCACAGTTAACTACGTCGGCTAGTCGTGGAAAGAATATAACACAACCCAAAATTCTCCCACTTGTTGTTTGCTTTCCACAGGGGGCCACACGAGAGCTTAGTCATTTATGCAGCCCTGCAATGCCCATTGTTTCTCTACACCAATATAACTTCTCAGAGCTCACAGATTTTGTTAAGGCATCTGCAGTATTCTTCAAAGTGTCCACCTTTACCAACAACACCTTTTTGTCTTCTATCATATCCCTCACAAAGTGATACTGAACACAATGTGCTTTGTCTTTGAATGATATGCAAAGTTCTTTGCCAAGAAAATTGCCATTTGGTTGTCACAGCCTATCCTTATAGCTCCCTGTACTAACCCCATACTTGAACACAATCTCTACAACCAAACTACTTCCTTGCTTGCATGAGTGTCTACCATGTATTCTGCCTCTATAGTTGATAGTGCCACTACAGATTGTTTCTTACTCATCCAACTGACTGCACCTCCAAATAGGTTAAACACATACCCACTTGTAGATATTCTCTGATCCAGATCTCCAGCCCTATCTGCATCAACAAAGCCATGAATATCCAACACTCTATCAAATCCTGGTCTTCCTTGGTAGCACAAACCATAATCACTAGTGCCACACAAATACCTGAAAACCTGCTTCACTATGGGCTAGTGCTCCTTCCCTAGTTTTGACATAAACATGCTCAATACTCCCACTGCATGTGCAATGTCTAGTTTAGTACAGGCCATCACATACATCAAGCTACCGACTGCACTTGCATATGGAACATGGGACATGTCCTCTTCCTCTTCTTGTGTCTTGGGACACTGTTCAACAGATAACTTTACATCTACAGGAATAGGAACCCTCACCGGTTTACTATCGTGCATATTAAACCTCTGCAATATTGTCTCGATATACTTTCTCTGGTTTAACCAGAGCTTCCTCTTTGTTTGATCTCTTTTAATTTCCATGCCCAAAATATAGTTTGCAGCACCAAGATCTTTCATTTCGAATTTGGAGGACAAATGGGTCTTCAAATTTTGGATAATTTCTTTGTCATTTCCAACCAGCAACATATCATCCACATACAAGACCAGATAAATAACACGGTCACCAATTAATTTAAAATACACATAGTTATCTGCTTCTCTTATGGTGAAGCCAAGTCCCCATATAAATGTATCAAATTTATGATACCACATCCTTGGTGATTGTTTTAAACCATACAAAGACTTATTTAACTTGCATACAAGTTCTTTCTTACCCTTCACCGCAAAACCTTAAGGTTGCTTCATGTAGATCTCCTCTTCCAAATCCCCGTGAAGAAATTTTGTCTTCACATCCATCTATTCTACCTCAAAATCAAAAGCAGTAGCAACAGATAGAAGTAATCTAATAGAAGCTACCTTGGCAACAAGAGAAAAAATATCACCAAAATCAATTCCTGGCACATGGGAATAACCTTTTGCTACCAACCGAGCTTTCCATTTATCCACCTTTCCTTCTGCATTTTTCTTCTTCTTGAACACCCATTTGCTACCAATGGGTTTCCTTCCAACTGGAAACTCCACCAGATCCCATGCTTCATTTTTGTGCAAAGATTCCATTTCATCAACCATGGCCTCTTTCCAGAGTTTGCCATCCTCTGAATCTACTGCTTCCTTCACAGTTCTGGGATCATCATCAGTAATAGATAAAACAAAATTTGAACAGAAAGCAGATGGACTATACCTTTCTGGCTGCCTTCTTTCTCAAACTGATCTTCTCATGGTCGGAATTTGTGGCTCTTCATCTTCTAATTCCTCCTTTGCTATAGAGTCTAAATATTCCTCCTTAAGCTCAAACTCTATCTTCTCAGGTTCCTTTCGTTGGACTTCATGTTTAATAACATCTTTCACCTCTTTGGACACCACATCTCAGTTGTACACAACTTTCCTTGTTACTGGGTTCCAAAGCTTATAACCCTTTAGACCATCCTTATACCCAATAAAGATGCAATTTTCAGATTTACTATCCAATTTTGTTCTCTTCTCCTTTGGAACATGTACATATGCATCACATCCATATACCCTCAGATGTGAAAGAGAAGGTTTCTTACCAATCCATACCTCTTGTGGAGTCTTATCCTCCCACGTTTATGAAGGTGATCTGTTGCAGGTAACATGCAGTCTCCACTGCCTCTGCCCAGAATTCTTGTCCTAACCTGGCACTACTGAGCATGCTTCTTGTCCTTTCCATCAAAATCTTATTCATTCTTTCTACAACTCCATTTCGCTGAGGTGTATATGGAGTATTCTTATGCCGTGCTATATCACACTTCTTACAGAATTCTTCAAATTCCTTACTACAAAACTCTCCACTGTTATCTGTCCTCAACACCTTTATCTTCTTCTCTGTCTGGTTTTCCACCAGAGCCTTAAATTCTTTAAACCTATCAAAGACTTCATATTTCTTCTTAAGGAAATATATCCATGTATTCCTTGAGAAGTCATCTATAAATGATACATATTACACAAACTTACCCAGTGATGGAACCTTCACACATCCAAACACATCACTGTGCACAAGCTCTAATATCTGTTTCGCCCTCTTACCACTAGAGGGGAAACTCACTCGATTTTGCTTCCCATAAACACAATTTTCACAGAAATGAAAATTAGGAGAGCTATTACTCATACCTTCTACCATACCTTTACCATGAAGTATTCGAAGGCCCTTCTCTCCAATATGTCCAAGCCTTTGATGCCACAACATGGTCTTCTCTCCAGAGACCACTAGATTTTCTGCTCCACTTTCAGGAACCATAGAACTGTTGCACCCATCAATAACAGTGCTACCTTGCAGCTTGTACAGAGTTCCAATCTGAACTCCTCGCATCAATACTAGTGCTCCCCGAACCATTTTGCAGGTATCCTTCTCGAACACTATTTTTACACCTGCATCATCTAGCTTGCTTACAGAAATCATATTTCTGTCCAATGCAGGAATATGAAGAACACCCAGAAGTGTTCTAACCCTTCCACCTTGCAACTTCAACTTTAATTTTCCATGACCAACGATTCTAGCCTTCCTATCATCCCCTAAGAAGACATCACCACCATCATATTTCTCATACTCGCAAAACAACTCTCTATGGGGAGTGAAGTGAAAGGATGCACTTGAGTCAATCAACCATGCCTCATGATCTACATGTGTACTTGAAGAAGCCAAGTGCACATCCCCACCTTCATTTAAGGTGGTTTTTGCCTATGTAGAAGGAGCATCATCAGATCCCTTTCCTTTATCAGGAGATTTAGATTTACAGTACCTTTTGTAGTGCCCTTTCTTTCCGCATTTCCAGTGCACCACCTTTACAAGTTTTCCTGGAGATTTAGATCTCCCTCTAGATTTAGATCTCCCACTTGATGACTTATTTTTGTTTCTAGTCTAGGACCATCCTCGTACAGACAAGGCCACCATTCTGTCTCTCCATATTTTTCTGTATCATCTCCTTTGTTAGCAAGGATGAGACTATTTCATCAAACTGCAAGGCAGTTGTATTGCTACCTATCGCAATAACCAAACTATCCCACGAATCTGGTAGAGAACACAACAAACTGATGCACTTATCTTCATCTGAAATTTTAATATCAACAGATAATAACTGACTTACCACAGTATTCAATGCGTTCAGATGCTCTGTCACCGAGCCTCCATCTTTCATCCTCAGGTTATATAGCTTTTTTCATAGGAACAGTTTATTCACTAGGGACTTAGAATGGTACAAAGTCCCTAACTTGTCCCACAAATCCTTCATTGTAGCTTCCCTTGATACATTCAGCAATAATGAATCTAAGACACACAATCGTATTGTGCTCTTTGCCTTCCAATCCAACTTCTTCCATTCTTCATCAGACACTCCCATTGGTTTAGTACCCGGATCTATCGCAATCCACTAAACTTTATCCACCAACAGATCCTCCATCTTGAATTTCCACAACTCAAAACTCTGCCCATTAAATTTCTCAATCTCTATCTTTCCATTCCTCACCATCTTCTTTCACCACTAGAATCGATCTCGCAAATCTCCCACTGAACAGGGTCTACCATGGGCCCGAGCGAAACCCCTCAGCAACAAAGGCATCCCGTTGAAGCCAAAATATCTCTGATACCAAATGTAGGTTTTAACCCCGTACAGAAATTACCTGCATACAAATTATAAAACACAAAAAATAAACAATGTGAGAGCATAACACATAAAACAGATATACACATATATTTTTCCTTGGATCCCAAAACCGAGACTACCAGCTTGATTTTTCATTATATTCCTTTCAATGTTACAGTACATATTTATACATGCCGAAGCATCCAATACCATGGACCGAAAACCATCGCGTCCAAAACCATGTGCAAAAATATGCACAAACCATAGGTAGGTCTGCCCAACCTAATATAGGGTCCAAAAACAAAATTTTCGACCCCATAGAGTGGGGTTACTTGCACCCCTCAAACCCCCTGTGACCCCCCCGCTACGCAATCAACACAACAGAGGGGGGGCTCCGCCCCCCTTCTAACCCCCCGGTTAACTACGTCGGCTAGTCATGGAAAGAATATAACACAACCCAACAGATGATGAGATGTGTGTTTATGGAAAAATATACTGATCCCGGAAACCCTGTTGTCTCAGTTCAGATTGGTGATGTCCTTGTCTCTAATGTTCTTATAGACCTAGGGGCAACCATTAGTGTAATGACTAAACAAACCATGGATCAACTTTGGTTATTTCATCTTCATCCTACTCCCAATGTGCTTGAATTGGTGGATAGATCTAAAATCAAGCCAAAAGGAGTATTGGATGATGTGATCATTGCATTAGTTTTTTGGGAATATCCTGTTGATTTAATTGTGCTTCAGCCAAAGAACCTAGTAGGGGAAAATCCCTTGATCGTAGGTCGACTATGGCTTGCTACAGTTGATGCATATATTGGATGTCATTTCGGTGACATGTATATTTCTCATGGAGATTCTAGGAAGAAAGTTACCTTGTATCCTCCTGCCAGATCCATTCAGGACCTCCGAGATACCTTATGGTTGGATCAAAGCAGTGATGAGGAGACTCAGTCCATTTCTCTTATACATCATTATACTGGGTCTTCACAAGAAGATGAGATTCAAGATTTCCTGAATAATCTAGACACTATGCCTAATTTTGAGCCATTGAGCCAGATTTTCAGCCTAGATTTTCAAGAGAATCATGATTCTCATTCTTCTATACCGCTGCCTTTGACCACTCCCTTGAGTGTTCTTGAGCCTGATACTACTCTTGTTGAGATTAGCCCTAGTAAACCCTTGCATATTAGTTCAGATCTAGACTCATCTCAGCAAGAGCAGCTTGTAAACTTGTTGCAGAACCATCTTGGTGCCTTTGCATGGGGTTATGAGGATATGAAAGGCATTCCTCCTGAAACCTGTACACATCATATTTACATTCAGGAAGGAGCCCGACCTATCCGACAGCCCCAGAGGCATATGAATCCAACTCTGAAAGATGTTGTGAAGGAAGAATTACAAAAACTTTTAGATGCCAATTTCATCTATCCTATTTCTGACAGTCAATGGGTCTCTCCATTAGTGTTGGTTCATAAGAAAGATGGGAGATGGCATATTTGTATTGACTATCGATAATTAAACAAATCTACTCTCAAAGATTACTTTCCTCTTCCTTTTATTGACCAGGTGCTTAATACCCTTGCACGAAAGAAATACTTTTCCTTTTTGGATGGCTTCAATGGTTACAACCAAATACAGATTGCGCCCGAAGATCAGGACAAAACTACTTTTACATGTCCTTGGGAACATTTACTTATAGAGTGCTTCCCTTTGGCTTTTGTAATGCCCCGAATACCTTTCAAAGGGAAGCCTTGGCTATTTTTGTTGATCTAGAATGTGTAGAAATTTATATGGATGACTTTTCTATGTTTGGTGAATCTTTTTAGGAGGCTTTCGAAAATCTAGAAAAATTACTTCTTTGCTGCCAAGAAGCCCATCTTGCCTTGAGTGACAAGAAATGCAGGTTAATGTGCATGGCAGGAGTGGTGCTTGGCCATCTCATTTTTGATAAAGGTATCCAGGTTGACCCAACTAAGATTGAGATCATTTTGCATCTTCCTACACCCAAGAATCAAATGGAAGTAAAAGGTTTTTTAGGACATGTTGGTTACTATAGGAGATTCATTGAAAAATTTTCTAGGATAGCTACCCCTCTTTTTCGACTTCTAGCTAAGGATAGTGAGTTTTCTTGGTCCACATATTTCTAATAGTCCTTTGAATTGATGGAAAAGTTCGTACAGGCACCAATTTTGAGAGGTCCAAACTGGTCCCTACCTTTTCACATTTCCTCTGATGCTTCAGATTTGGCTATTGGCACAGCTTTGGGATAGGAGGAAAACAAGCAATCCTATGCCATCTATTTTATTAGTAAGAATTTGTCTCCCGCTGAATTAAATTATACAGTTACAGAGAAAGAGTTTTTAGCTGTGATTTTTTCAATTAACAAGTTCAGGCACTATATAACAAGGTATGTAGTCTTTGTACATACTTACCATTTCGCAACTAAATATTTGATGAATAAACCATTGACTAGTGGTAGAGTGACTAAGTGATTTTTATTGTTGTAGGAATTTAATATTACTATTGTTGATAGACCAGGAAAATCTAATGTGGTAGCAGATTTCCTTTCAAGATTGAATAATCCTAGTGAAGTAACTCCTGTTAATGATGATTTTCCCGACGAACATATTTTTGCTATGTCGACAGACTCCCCATGGTTTGCTGACATTGCTAACTATTTAGTCACTGGAAAGACACCACCCCACTTGTCTGCTCGTGAAAAGTGGAATATTATTCAGAAAAGTGTTGCATACTCCTGGATTCAAGGAGATCTCTTTTACATTGGTCCAGATTTGATTATCTGTAGATGTGTAAGAGAGGAAGAAGTGTTTGACATTTTAAAATCTACCCATGATGAACCTTGTGGAGGCCACTTCGCTGATAAGCGAACTACATATAAGGTATTCCGTGTTGTTTACTTTTGGCCTTCCTTGTTTAAGGATGCCAAATAGTATGTCAGGCAGTGTGATAGTTGTTAGCGAATGGGTCAGCCTAATCAAACCAATGAGATGCCTTTATGCCCCCAAGTTATGATTGAACCTTTTGAAAAATGGGCTATTGATTTTATAGGGCCAATAAAACCAACTTCATTAAGTAAAAAGCATATTTTGGTTTGTACATATTTTGTTACAAAATGGGTAGAAGCTAAAGCTATTTCCTTTGCTACAGAAAGGGTTGTTGTTGATTTCCTTTTTACTGAAATTTTTACTAGATTTGGTGTGCATAGAGAGATCGTTTCTAACAATGTTGGCAATTTATTTCTAATCTAGTGCAATGTGTGATGGAGCAATATAAGATCCGGCATAGGAAATCTACACCATATCACCCACAAGCAAATGGCCAGGTGGAATCCACGAACAAAGTCATTGAGTCCATCCTCACAAAAACAGTAAATATGCACCGGAAGGATTGGGCTGAAAGATTACCAGAAGCTTTGTGGGCATACCGAACCACTTGGAGAAATAGCACAGGACATACACCATATGAGTTGGTATATGGAAAACAAGTCATGTTGCTTATCGAATTCCAGATCAAAACTTTCATAACTGTAGTTCAGTTGGGGCTAGATCTCTCCGAAGCACAACAACAACATTTCCTTCAATTGAGTGAGCTGGATGAATTTCGAAGGGATGTTGTTCAGCAGAACATATTGATTCAATAACAATGCAAAAGGTGGCATGACAAGTCTATTTAGAAAAAGCAATTTCACCCAGGTGATTGGGTACTCCTTTATGATTCTAGATTTAAATATTTCAAAGGAAAATTCCATACATGCTGGATGGGACCTTATGAGGTGGTCCGAGTATTTGAGAATGGAGTGGTAGAGATTAAAACTATTGGTGGATAGGGCTTAATGTTCTTGGTAAATGGACATACATTAAAGAAATATTTTTAGCCACTTGCCAGGAAGGATTTTACACAGCAAGTCCAATAGCAATTTGGGACAATAATGATGGATGGTAATACCAACCTGTTGAAAACATTAACTCTTCTTCTTCTTAAAAAAAAAAACAAAACAAAACAAAATGTAAATATATATATATATATATATATAATAGTAAAGAAAAAAAATATTTTCCTGTAATTATGAAAATCAGTTTGTTGACATGATTGCCAAAGGATCAACTTGAAAACCAGCTTGTTGGCGGGAAGATCAAAAATTTCTAATAAAAGAAGAATGTTGCTTAATCTTTAGATGTGCTAGTTGCCATCAAGAAGAAGTAGGTTCAGCAGAACCAACCCTTACACAAGTTTGGGGTAACTAGCATGGATATTTTTGTTCAAGTAAAAATTAATTTGCACTGCAGTATTTTTCTTGCACCAATGTAGGCATACTTTCCAGAAAATTTTCTGCCTTTCTTCATATCCCATTGTCGTAATTCTCCATTAGTTTTCTTTTTCAATCCCAGAATGATTACCTTCCCATATTCTTCTGAATTCATCCTATCTGTTTCGTAAATCCCACTTTTTATCCCTTGAAATTTTTTCCCTATCCCACTTCTGTTTACGCCCTCTTGATGGTATTGATCCTGGAATCATTTTCATAAACTTCCTTCCCATTCTAAATTTTTCCCTTTTCCCACTTCTTTGTTTCCCCATGAACTTATTGCAAGATCCAGTGCAGAAAGAGAAAAAGGATGTGGTCAGAAACATCAAAGAAATGGTGAAGAAAACCTTCCATATGAATGGGAAAATCATGTTAAATTCCAGCCTATGTTCTACCAAGATTTCCTGTTTTTTCTTCAGCAAATTTTCTACTTGCACCAGTGCAAGCACGTTACAATATACAGTAGTGCAAGAAGAGCAGCATAGGATAGGCGATGCAAGCAGATCAGTGCAAGCACGCACCTTGTCAGAGATATAATGCATTTTGTTCTTTCCATGCAATATAGCGTGCATCATAAAGAAGTGGTTATTATGAAAATTTAAAAGAAGTCTTTTCATTCGATTATTAAGTACTTTATGTTATCATGTATTAATTAGGGAGAAAATTATTTAAGTACAAAGTGTTTATGGTTAGAAATCATGATCATTTTAATGAATGCTAAAAGGTATTTTTAATGAATTATGAAGATGATGTGGATTATGTAACCATTGCTTGGCTATGATTACACCCCTTGCGAAATGATCCTTTATGTCCTCCATTTGAAATCATTACTTCACCCAGCCATTAAATCACCACCGCAAAGTACCCCTAATCAGTTCGGCACACCTTTCAAAGGATGTTATGCATCCATGGCAATTTAAGGGATGTATTAAGTGATTGGATGGTGAGTTGGAAAAGGGTGGTGGATGGTTGGGCCCTTACCCATAAGAATCTATCTTCCTTGCTTTTTTCATGTAGAAGAGATCTGGATTGTTCATAGTCGTTAAGAAACGATGCCGCCCATTAGAAGTGAGTCGTCATCCCTCAAGAAAGTAGAGCAAACTATCGAATACCACAATAGTCTTGCACTATTGCAGGAATCAGGGTTTCTTCAGTTTTACAGAGGTTTGATGGGCATGACAGGGAAGTGGCCCTGCAATTTGCCAAGAGTTTTAAGGACGACCGAGTTAAAGTTGGCCCCTTGAAGTTCAAGTTCACAGAATAATTCATCACGGAGGCCATAGGGTTAGAGAACATTGGCAAGCAATGGTTCAAGAATTAGAAGTTATAAAATAAGAGGTGGTGTCAATTTGTCGTTGACAAGAAAATCCAGGTGAATTGCAAGAACAGCATCCCCCGCAGCGTCCTGCTAGATCAATGGTGACATCTCCTTTATATTTTGCAGAAGTTTTTGACCTGCAAGGGATGCTATTCCTTCACATTTGTTTACCATTTCAAAATATTGCTACATTTTGAAGCAAGCCGACACCTCCGGTGGAAAATCAATTTCCCCCACTTCTTTCTCAGGAGTTTAAAGAGAATGGCCAAGGGCATGCAAACTGGATGAGAAGACCAGGCCGACCGAAAATTATACCATCATGGGTTAATCAAGATCTTGGTCAAGAAGGAGTTGGAAGCCAAAGGCATGACCTAGGCAACATTATTAGAGTAGTTACACAAGAAGACACCCGCCAAGAAAAAGACAAAGGACCCTGCTAGTCCAAGTACAAGCAAGGGTCTGGTTAAAAACAATGTGGGAGGTTCTTCTCGCATTGGTACAAAAAGGAAGAGGCCCATAGAGACAACGGAAGAGGAAGCCCCATCTCTGATAGAGAAGGCGACCAGCGCCTCCGTTGAAAAGAACCCCTCCCCTTAGACTACCTCTCCAATGCATACAAGTGCCTCTAAAGGGCATAATTTTTTAGTCCTTGCGGATGTGGCGGTCCACTCCAAAGAAGCAGAATTTGAAGAAATTGAAGATGATGCCTTGCTGGCTAATTTTATCTGGAAACCTCGGAAGAAGAAAGAAGAATCAAGTGCAAGCAAGGATTCGGTTGAAGGGTCAGATGCTGATATGGCGCAGTCCCCATTTCGACAGGGTACTGAATCCCCTGCCACAACAGTTAAAGAGAAGGAAGCACAGGGTACTAAATCCCCTGCCACAGTAGTTGAAGAGAACGAAGCACAGGGTAATGAAATGCCTCCACCTGATGAGTTGGAGACACAAGCCTCTCATTTTAGTAGTCGTATGGCCGAGCTGGAACACCAAGTTTGGGATTTAGAGGAGCTGCTAGTTAAAGAGAAGAATGATAAGCAACATAGTAAGGAAGAATTTACCGCAGAGGTCAAAAGGCAGAAAAGAGAAGTCAGGGTGTGGAAGTATCGAGCTTCACAGTGTTTTAGGCATCTCAAGAAGGCGACAAAGAAATTGAAGATCAAAGAGAAGAAGTCCAAGATAGTGCAGGCCGGCATCAATATTACAGTACAGGATTGAAGTGAAGCACCCAAATTTTTGAGGTTTTTTTGCAGGTAAAAAGTTGTGTGAGGACACACAACAACTTAGGGATGGGAGGATGTTAGTCCCCTAAATTGTCCCCATTCTTGTCCTTTTTCCCCTTATAAACCACAGGTATTTACCTATGTTTTACCCTTTTCACATACCCTCATCTTGCACTATTCCAAGCATGGTGATATATTTCACATGTACTTTATTTTTCATATTTTATTTCAATTTAGTATTTAATTAATTATTTAATTCAGATTTCTTACTTTTAATGCACTTTTGTAACTTATCCTTATCTCCGATAAATACTTGGTAAATAAAGCCACTTAATGTGACTGCTGATTTAAGTGCAGGATCAGATCTTGCACTATTGCCAGCACAGTAGATCCAAAATTCCCTAACCACTGCCACGTTTTGTGCATCTTTGGCCATGAAGACCAGATTAGCCAAAGGTAGCCAAAGACAATATTGAAGTTGTTGACTGCTTGAACGGAAGTTGAAGATTTGGCCCACGGCCAGCAAGTTCAATTATCTATATTCAAAAGGCAAGAGGCTAAAATCTACATTTTGTTATGTTAACAGTTGACTGAATGTCTTGTACTAAGTTTAGTAGTTACAACCTTGGGCCAACATTTTATAAATCACAGAATGTAAATAGAATTAGGGGATTGATTGGGAGATAGAGGAGATAACAGCACTATGTTCCAAGCAGATTGTATATTTTTTTATCGGCCAAATCTGGGCTAGACTCTGTATTCCACGATGTAATTTGCTTTTGTGAATTAATAGAAAGAAGGAGCTTTGCCTCATGCTTTTCAAATCTTATATGTTCTTTTAAGCTAATGAGTCTGATCTAAATTACTGAGTAGCATCATTTCTTAGAAGGGAAACGAGCTGGCTGGCTAGGGCCCAGCCAGCCTAGCTCATTCACCCCATTTTTGATTTCGTATTTATTTATGTGTTCTTATTGTTAAAGTGTGATTTAATTGAATTCTATTTCCATGCACATATATTCCTGCCAAAGTGTGAATGGATCCATTGTGTGAATTAGTTAGATTTGCTTTCCTGCAATTTATTTTCATGCAATTCCTTTTGGTTGGTTTTCCTCGCCTGGTCCAAGCAAGAGAAGTGAACCTGCACTAGTGCACATTGGTGTGATTAATCCTTTTCTTTTTCTTGGAACTTATTTTCATGCAATTCCTTGGGTTGGTTTTCCTCACCTGGTCAAAG
Source organism: Pinus tabuliformis (assembly GCA_031772625.1). Lineage (NCBI taxonomy): Eukaryota > Viridiplantae > Streptophyta > Pinopsida > Pinales > Pinaceae > Pinus > Pinus tabuliformis. The sequence goes on from CM062814.1 coordinate 721,022,479, forward strand.
CAAGAGAAATGAACCTGCACCAGTGCACGTTAGTGTGTTGCAGCAAGTACTTCTAGTCTCTTTCATGCCATGCTTCTTTTCCATTCTTCCAAGTAATATATATATGCAGATGGCAAGATTAATTCTTTAGTGGTTGTTTCTAGTTATGGTTAATTGCTTTCATTCTACATGCAGTTAAGATTGGAAACATTTATTTTTTACATGTGCAAGTTATTTATGCAATTAAGTTTCATTTGCAATAATTAACACTTATTTCTAGAATCGATAACTAAGTGCAAGGAACTTTTCTCAGGTACAAGAATTGGTTTCTTGTCACAGGATCCGAGTGCTCAGAACCCTTGAGGTTCGAGCCCTTGCATGAAGTCAAGAATCTTTGGTAAGACACAATTTATACCGCTTGCATAAATCTTTGTGCCTGCACTAGTGCAAGCAGATTGTGATAAGTGCAGGACTGACTAGTGCAAGAAGGAAACCTTTAAGAAAGCAGGTTTAAGGGCCCACTTTACGAGACTACTAACGTGTTTCTACTAAAGAGGAATATAAGCATATACTCAGTGATTAAATATTGATCAGTTGGAGTGATTGTCTTTTTATTTTGATTCCTTTGCAAATGCATTCTTTCTTGTTCCAGCACTAGATTACTTTGATGGTTCAATTGTCTTTTACTCTTTTTAATTTGATTCTGCAAGTTCCTGTTTAAGAAAGTAGGAATTTACATCAGGAAAGTTCATACCATCTCTGGCATTGCCTGTGCTTCGTCTTTAAATTTACAAATCCCCCAGTTGACAATTAAGTATTGAGGAATTGCTTAAGTGCAATTCCTGCCCCCAACCATTATATCCATACATATACACAAATACAAAATTCTATTAATAAAAACAAAAAAAATTAAATAAATTAAACATGTAAATAATATATAATTAATACAAATGTAACATAGTGTTAATAAACATGTTGTATATAATAAAACCTTTTTATAAAACCATATGTAACATATAACATAAACATGGAAAATATATTGTAAATAAAATGTGGTTATATTAAAAACATATAAAATCAAAACTGAACACTCAACGTAAAATCCCAAATAAATTAAAACAAAAAGGTAAGACAAGAAATTCAGTGAACACTATACACTCGCCATTGTCAAAACACAATGCAACATGGAACAAATGTTATTATGGAATAATTATGCAATATAAATATGCGGTGTGGTGTATAGTTGCACATAATTGGTTTTATACATATTTTCTTCAATGATTTTCGAAGCAGATGGCTGAAAATGATTTGGATATCCTTTAATAAGCTTGTGATATGCAATTTTAGAAGCTTTTACGATACTGGTTTGCGCACGCACGATGCTTACTTCGAATATTATGTTTCATCGTTGGCAGGAATATGTGGGATTAGTTTTTGACTGATCGAAACAATATGTAATAGAAAAACGACTCAGCCGCATTTTAATAAAGGAGAATCTCGAAAATTTGGCACCATTTAGCAAATGTTTCTCACATGTTATTATTTAGTATTTGTTTAACATAAAGTCTCATATAGAAACACTTCGATATAAAAAGGGAGGAATATTGCTACAATCTTGTTACTAAATATATATAATAAAAAAAAAAAGATATTTGTGTGAAGTTTGTTTATTTTTTTTTATAAAATGTTAAATTTTTAGTTTTATTTTCATTAATCGGCAATATGACATTATATTTATTTTTCACTTTCAATTTGCTCTAATAATTTTATTTGTCGGATTCCTTGCACATATTGATGGATGAAATACTAATCAATTTGAATCTATTGGTTATTGTGTTCATCTTTTTACTTAATACATACATGTTATTAGTGATTTGTGCATGGATGTTTAGGTAGTATTGAACTCGTTTCAAATAATTTGATTTGAGCTTTATTAGATACAAGCAATAGTTATTAAACTATCACTGAAAGGATTTTTCTTGTGTTCATACAAGTGTCTTATCATATTTTGGATCCTTTTGTTATGCTCTTGGACACACTATAGATTTTGTCTTTGTAGTTACGCTTTTGATAATAGTTTTTCGATGAATCTTCAATTGTCTAATATGCTATCCATGTTTAATTTCCATGGACATAAGTTTGAGCCTAGGCCTGTATATACATCAGTAGATATAGAGTTACAATTTCATTTACAGTAGGCTTTACTCACTGTGTTTCCCTCATATTTTCAGAAGAAGAAAAAAAAACATTAAAATGTTTGCTTGCCTCAAATCAAGTCTCCATTCGTTGGAGCATCACCTCGTGAAGGGTAAATTGGTCCCAAAATTCTGGTCGAGATTTCCATTAATAAAAAAGAGTCTAATCAAGACTCCAACTGGGCAGCTCCTCCCGTGTTGAGTTATGACATTTCTAGACCTCAACACTTTTGGCGCTAGAAGGAGGGCCTCAGATAATGAATGGCTAGTAGGTATCAACCAACGTCAAGAAAATCTGAGTCAAAACCATCACCCTCATCAACACCTGTACAACTTGAATTTCCTTCCATATGTATTTCTTTCATCTCCTCTGCTTCATTTGAAGTAACTTCTCCACGATTCAACTCCGTTGATTCTACTTTAGAATCTCCCATTCAATAATCACATAATATTTCTCCTTCTCTTAACCTCCCACCAATCTCTTCATCTTATCAAAATACCCTTGAAGAAATTCAATCCATTAGATAGAGAATTCAAGGATTAAAAAGTTTAGGACAACCATCGAGAGTCTCTTTAGATTCTAGTATTATTGTTTCTTCTTCTATGCAACCAGGTGTTCTTACTAGATCGCAAAGCCTTAGACTAGGAATAAAACCCATTTGAAATTCCATTATCAACACACCCACATAGGAGACTTAACATTGTTGTTGTTGGTAGTGGAAATTAATCCCCTACACCAACTCCCATCTCTTCATTTATTCCTCCACCACAACAACTGCATCATCAACCCATCAATATGGATGGTCAACAACCACAATGAGTACACCCTTGGAAAACACTAGGAGCAATTAATGTTCTTGATGACCAACATTATCTCCCTAAAAACCTAGAAAAGTGGCTTCCGAAGTTTGACCCTGAATCAAAACAACTCCCTAAAGACCATATCAAGAATTTCATGTTGTCCCTCAATTTACGAAGAGTTGATGAAGAAGATGTTGTATGTCGAATCTTTCCTTATACATTTGGAGAGGATTTAACTTGGTAATTTTCTCTACAACCAAATAGTATTCAAGATTGGGACACTTTTGAAGACCTTTTTATTAAAAAGTTTGGAGATTACAATACTTCATCCACTATCTTAGTTGCGCTGTCTAGGATCAAAATGGGCCCAAAATATAAGATTAAATACTTTAACTAGAGATTCCTCAAGATCCTTAATAAGATACCTAATACATTTAAACCAGGAGTTGAAATTCAAATAGATTTATACACTTCCTCCTTACCTATGTCTATTTCCATGTTTGTTAAACATGTTGCAAAAGACACTCTCAATGAAGCCATGCAAGAAGCCTTAAAGGTTGAGAAAGAAATGACTAACATTTCAAACGAGTCCTCAATTGAAAAGCCTAAAACCTCCCAACCCGCTATGAGAAATCTTGCAAAAGAGGAAAATAAATATAAAGATGCATTTGGCATGGAGAGTCTATAGAAGGTCATCAAAACTATATCTAGTGACATGGTCTATGTCAAAGAAAAATTAGCTAAAGTATATATGTCTAGGAGACCATTTAAACCTTTTGTTAACATGAATCCACAAGAAGCCCCTGGTGGTGAAATCTCTACAGCTGAAACTGAAGAAGTATATGCAGATGAGGAAGAAAGAGGATAGGAATTAGATTTAAATTCTTTTTGGGATATGAGTGGTACATTTGAAGAAGTTTTAGTAGTACAAACTAGAAGTAAAAGTGCTCAACAAACACCCACTCCCCCTCAACAAAAATCTACTTCTCCTCAACCGTCACCTACTTCAAATCAGTTCCCAAATGATGATGCAACAACTTCCAAAACCTTAATTGTCCCTGATAAAATTGAATATTACATTATAGAGGACATGAAAATGACTAGAGCTAAGATAAGTTTATATGAATTTAGCAAAGTTAAATCCCAAAAGAAAATTTTGTTGAAAGCTATAGGTTTTGTTGATAAGTCTCCCCTTCCTCATGTCACATCATCCAAAAAGGGAAAATTTATTATTAACCAAAATGTTGTCTCTGATAGCCATATTTATCTTATAATGATCGAGGACAGATCCAACTCACATACACCTCCCTTTTTCCTTAATTTTGAATTTTTCAACAAGAATGGTCATAGTTGCTTAGTTGATTTTGGGGCATCTTCTAACATTATGCCTTACTCAGTTTGTTTAAAACTCAATGCTCAACCCCAAAATTCAGCTATATAGATTGCACAATTAGACAAGAGAACAAAATTAAAGGTTTTAGGAGAGTTACCGAATATCCTCATTAGGATCTCCTCCAATCCTCAAGTCCACCAAATCATAGATATCGTAGTCGCTGACATTCCTGAACATTATGGTTTAATTTTGAGTCAAGATTGGTTGCAACAATTGAATGGGTATCTCGCAATAGACCTATGCAACTTTCTGCTTCCTTATAATGGGAAACCAAATCAAATTAGAGTAAATGGAGAAATACATATGAAATCTACTTTTATTGATTTTGGAGAAGAAAATGAACCAAGTATTACACCAAATTCCATTGTTGGTAATTATTCCTTTGATTCATTCTTTGGAAACTTTTTCGCTTAAATGTCTCCTTTCGAACAAGTTTCTTGGTTTTCTAAAATTCAGAATTTTACCCAGATCGACTCTTCGCACAGTGTAAAGTTTGTAGATAGTTATGTAGATAATTATGTAAGTAACCCATTTTGGACTTTATACTTTGACAGACCAAAATCTAATGATAGAGTTGGTGCAGGTTGCATTCTCGTAAGACTTGATGGTGAAAATGCAATGTTAACTTGTAGGTGAGAATTTGAATGTACCATTAACGTAGTTGAGTATGAGGCATTAGTTCATTTCTTAAAAAGTCTATTAGTATGAATGTGCAAGATATTAAAGTGTTTGGAGATTCAGAAATTGTAATTAAACAAGTCAAAAATGTTATTCACTGTGTCTCCAATAATTTGAATAATTACCAATATTTAGTCCAAGATCTAATTTTTAGTTTTTCTTCATTCAATATCACTGCCATTTTAAGATTACAAAATGCTAGTACTGATTTGTTGGCTAATGTGGCTTCAAAGTTGATTCCTCCAGAAGATTTTAGTCCTGACCGATTTTCAAGCCTTCCATCCTAGATAACATCACTAATCTATGAGTGTTTAATGATTATAATGACATAATTTACTTTCTTACATCTAAATGTATATATGAAAATCACGTAATCGATGAACAAGCCCATGACCTTGAAATCAACAAATATTTCAAAGGTGATAATCTTAGAACCAAATTTTTTATTCCCAAGTTTGTAGTGAAGCTAGAGGACTTCTATGATCTTCAATATTGGTTCCAAAAACCTTTAAATGCCAAAACCAATAGTCCTACCATGAATTATGAAATCATCAACTTAGGTATAAACCAACATCCACAAAATGTCAATATTGGATTAGGATGTTCACCTTATGAGATAATTGCATTAATTAATATCCTTAAGCTATATAAATATGTTTTTTCTTGGTCATACAATGTTCTCAAAACTTTTGACACATCCATTATTCAACATATCATCCTAATCATGCCACAATCGAAACTCGTTCAACAAAAGTTATGAAAAACCCATCCAAATATTGAATCTCAAATTAAGGATGAGCTAAATAAACTATTAAAGGCCAAAATAATATTCCCCATAAGACACTCTAAATGGGTTTGTAACTTATTTCCCATTAGGAAGAAGAATGGTGACATTCGATTATGTATCGATTTATGGAACGTGAATAAAGCTTCCAAAAAAGAAAACTTCCCACTTCCTCCTATGGAACAAATTCTACAAACATTGTCTAGATCTGAAATGTTGTATTTTCTTGATGGATTTTTGGGTTATAATCAAATTCTAGTTCACCCAAATGATAGGCTCAAATCAAACTTTAAAACTAAATGGGGTACATATGCATATCGAGATATGCCTTTTGGGCTCATTAACACAGGTGCAACTTTCCAAACGGCAACGAACATAGCTTTTAGGGGTCTTATTAACAAATTAGTGGTTGTTTACTTGGATGACATCACCATTTATTCAAAGAGATGATCTGATCACTTGCACCATTTAAAACATATTTTTGAAAGATGTTGAAGATATGGAATCTCATTGAATCCTAAGAAATATTTTTTCGCACTCACCAAAGGTAAATTACTAGGGTTCATTGTATCAAAAGAAGGAATTTCCATTGATCCTAATAGAATTGAAATGATATATGACATTCCACTACCCAATAAAAAAAATCTATGCAATTATTTCTCAGAAAAATTAATTTCGTTAGGAGATTCATTCCTAATTTTACTCAAATTGTCCTACCTCTCCAAAATATGATCAAGAAAAACAACTCATTTAAGTGGAATAACCTTGAAAAGACTGCTTTCAATTCTATCAAACAAGCCATCATAGATTCTCTTGCTTTACTCTCTCTAAATTATGAAAAAGAATTCATTCTTTGCACCTTCGTATATGATCTATATTACGCAGTTGTACTAACACACAATAACGATCAAAATTTTGAAGTACCAATTGCATTTCAAAGTTCTAGTTTCTAAGGAGCAGAATTAAAATACTCTGATGTTGAGAAACAAGCCTATGCCTTATTCAAAACCATCACACATTTCAAAACTTTCTTAATCAAGTCTATACAAAAGTAATTGTTCCATTCTCTGCAGTTCGAAATTCATTGGTACAAAAATATATTGGAGAAAAAAGAGCCTATTGGGTTACTTCTGTACAAGAATACGATCTTGAAATCAAACTTGCCAAAATTGTGCATGGTCGAGGATTATGCAAAATAATGAATCAAACTATCGATTCTAATTCTAATGATGTTTATGATGAATAGGAAAGGAAGGAGATACAACATGTAAACTCAAACTCTGATTCTTAGTATGTTGATTTAATATATTATTTGACTCATGGTACTAAACCTTTACATTTAGATACTAAGAAAAAGCATGATTTGAGATTAAAATCTAATTAGCATTAGCTCATTAATGGTGTTTTGTTTCGTAAGAATTATGATTATGCTTTTCTTCGTGGTTTAAAAAAATCAGATGCTGACAAAGTTTTGCAAGAACTTCATGATGGACCGGCTAATGGTCACTTTGGAGGCAACACAACTGCTCACAAAAAAATTCGTGCATGTTACTACTGGCTAACCTTATTCAAAGATGCACATTCCTATGTACAAAAATGAAAATTTTGTCAAACATCATCGGGAAGATTCAAGAGACCAGCACTCCCTTTACAGCTAGTAGTCATCAATCAATTGTTCGAACAATGGGGGCTCGACGTCATTGGTGAGAATTTCCAAACACATCCAAGCAACATAAATTTATTCTTACTGCGACTAATTTATTCACAAAATGGGTGGAAGTTATACCTTTTAAAATTGTTACTTTTGATCAAATTATTTCATTTATTTAATAAAACATTATCACTAGGTTTGGTCTTCCTAACACTTTGCTTTTTGATAATGCCACTTACTTTTCTTCTACTCCACTTACAGTATTTTCAATTCAAAAGGGTATAAAACTTAAATATTTTGCTAACTATTACCCATAAGGTAATGGTCTTACAGAATCCACAAATAAGAACCTTTTAAAAATCATAAAGAAAATTGTTGATGGCAACCAAAATAATTGGCACAAAGAACTTATTAATTCCTTATGGGCTGATAGGATAACACATAAACTCGATAGGAACTTTCCCCTATTTCTTGGTTTATGGTAAATAAGTTATATTACCCCCAAACATTGATTTTCCATCAATATCCTTAGTCCAATCCATCTAGGAAGAGCCTTGTTCTAGCTTACAAAAAAGGCAAGCTCAAATCTTCAAAATAGAAAAAAATAGAAGCAAAGTTAATCAAAATTCCATTAATCATCCAAAACTTGTCAAAAAATGGTTTGATAATCATACAAGTGATAAAAATTTCAATGTTGGAGACTTAGTCCTGAAATGGGACAAATCCAACGAACACAAAGGTAAACACAAAATTCCAAAAGTTGTGGTTTTGACCATTTTAGATTGCAAAAAAATTAGTCTCATCTACTTTTATCCTTCAAACTCTAGACGAAATAGAGGAAAACTTACCAGTAAATGGGAAAATCCTTAAAAATTACTTTTCTTGATGGAAATTAACCTTTGTAAATATGTAAATAATCATCCGTGTGAAATTTGTTTCAGTTATAACAATTTGTGGAAAGCTCATCTTTATATCTCATTTAGGTCTTCCTTTGTTCATAAGAGAATTATTTTCAAAGTACGCTAATAAGTCGTAATACATGATCATGTTCATCATAATCAGTTATTCATGTCACGTTATTATTAATAAGAAAATATATTTCTAAATACTCTATAACTTCTCCCTTATATGGAAATGCATATTCTTTCAACTAAATATAAAATAATAGATAATGTGCAAAATAAGGTACATCATAAAACGAACAACACATTGAGCAAGAACACATGATTTTTCCGTTTTTACATCACTTTCTGTATTACCCTACTTTCCTCTCCTAATTGAAAAAAACTAAAATACTAAAAGAAATTCTTTAAATAATAATAATAATAAAAAGGGTGGTAAAAAGAATGTTGAAAGAACTCATTATGTGTGAAGTGTATGTAGACCCGTCGGGCCTATAGATGCTCGCTGGCAGCGGGTAGATGCATGCATGATACTAAGGTAACTTCGTCGGGGTACTTTCCAAGCTCGCCGGAAGTAAAGAAATGCTGAGTCAAGAAAGTATAGTACATAAACATACATGTTGAATGGTATTAGGTGTTGGTAAATAGTTAAATCTTAAACCTTTTGTTTTAATTCTACATATCATAAATTACAATCTAGATTAAGGCAAGTTGTCAAGGTGTTGAAGAATACTACTTTTCTAATTATTTCAATGTTCATGAATTTGCTTGATTATGAATATTCTTCAGTCATGAATTTTCACTTGTTTACATGCTAATCTTTATTCTCTTGCTTTTGGCCTAAACAAAGCTAAGTGGTCTTCCGAGCTTGTCGCCAGTTATTGTAGCTGGAACAACTCCCCATTTTTTTTTGTCTTTTCATAATAAATAGGGACCCTTCTCCTTTTTTATCTTTATCTCGTTTTGAGTTTGTTTTTTGTCTCAGTATTGTTTACATTAAGTGTCATTTTCCATCTATGACACATGACGACACTTGGAGTGCTCTGATTTCTTACTCTCCACATGACGACATTGTGTCACTAGTCTCATTTTCTAGCTTGATACATCCACATGTGTAATAAAGTGTTGCAATATTTGAAATTGTATTTATTAAATATTTTTTGTTTACATGTATATAGTTGACAATATATTAATATTTTTGCAACTTTGTACATATAATAATAATATTATATCCATACATATAAAAATACATAAATGCAAAATTTTATTAATAAAAAGAAATTAAAGCTTTGTAAATAAATTAAATATGTAAATAATATATCATCAATACAAATGTAACATAATGTTAATAAACATGTTGTATATAATAAAACCTTTTTATAAAACCATATGTAACATATAACATAAACATGGAAAATATATTGTAAATAAAATGTGGATATATTAAAAACATATAAAATCAAAACAAACCACTCTCCACTCGTCAAAACACAATGTAATATGGAACAAATCAATACATAACGTTATTCTAGAATATTTATGCAATATATATAATAATAATAATAATATCTATTTTTAAGGCCATAGCTAAGCCAGATACCAAATTGGTGTATGAGACCCCCTTGTTTGTGGGACAAGAGACCCACCTTCGCGCAGCGATTTGACTGCTAAGTCTATGGAAGCATACATACTCTACCCTTCTTCTAGTTTTGAACTTGTAACCTCTTAGGAAGCATACATACTCTACCCCTCTTCTAGTTTTGAACGTGTAACCTCTTAGGAAGAAACAAATGCTCTTAACCATTAGGGCCACTCAAACTGTATAATTGCACGATGATGCTTAGTTCTAATATTATGTTCCATTGTTAGCAGAAATCTGTGGGATTAGTTCATGACGGCCTTTGCAAATCGAAACAACCTGTAACAGAAAAACAACTCAGTGGTGTTTTCACTAAGGAGAATCTCGAAATTTTGGCACCATTTAGTAAATGTTGCTCACAGTTGAATGCTCGAATTGGCCATATGTACATACAGTTATGAAACTGGCATATTCGTCCAAGTTACAGGGATATACAAAATGCCCGACTCGATGACTGTATAAGGAGAATCCTGGTATCTATTTTGTTCACGCCCAACGTGCATATAAACTCCATATCGTTCTAGTTTGGCCAATTTTAGTAAAATAATGTATATATTGTAAATCAGTGAATCGTGAATAGTTCATCGTGGAGCAGTCGCAATATTTTTGTCTTACTGCTTTTATGAATTGAGCACAACTTTCATACTCCCTTTTCGTTTGGTTCCTAGACTTATAAATTTTATTTAATACAATGCCATATTTTAATATTTGTTTGGTTTATATATATATATATATATATATATATATATATATATATGTTAAAATAATTGCATTGATTTATAATATATATAGAGTATATAATATAAATATTATATACTATATATATATATATATATATATATATATTATTTAGTATTTGTTTAACCTAATGTCTCATATAAAAACACTTCAATATAAAAACTAAGGAATATTGGTATAATATTGTTACTAAATATTTAAAAAAAAGAGATATTTTTGTGAAGCTTGTCTATTTTTGATGAAATGTTAAATATTTAGCTTTATTTTCATTAATGGGCAAGATCATGTGATATTGATTTTTCACTCTGATATAGATTTTGTATTTGCAGTTATGCTTTTGATAATAGTTTTTCGATTAATCTTCAATTGTCAAATAGACTATCCATATTTAATTTCCATGGACATATGTTTGAGCCTAAGCTTGTATATACATCAATAGACATAGAGTTAGAATTGAATTTAGAGTAGGATTTATTCACTTTGTTTCCCCCATATTTAAAAAAAAAAAAAAAACACATCAAAAAAATATGCTTGTCTAAAATCAAGTCTCCAGTCGTTGGAGCATCACCTCATGAAGGCTAAACTAGTCCCAAAATTCCAGTCGGGACTTCCATTAACGTAAAAGAGTCTAATCAGGACTCCATTCAGGTAAATCCTCCCGTGTTGAGTTAGTACATTTCTAGACCTCAACACTACTCAAATAAATCACAACACAAAGATGTAAATCAATCTGCAAAACAACAAAGGTACTTGCAACCAGCTCAACGTCGTCAATTCTCAAATAGTAGGTACCCAAAATTATTTTATGGTAATTGTTGTAATTTTCATGTCTTTGGACATAAGGCTATTAATTGAAGCAAGTGTCAAAGTTGAAAGAGATGAAAATTTTAAATATAAAAATTATAGATATTAGGACTCATTCCCTAGGAATAAAAATTATTTCTCCCCTCTAATTAATGAAGTTGAATGCTTAAAGTGTAATAACTTTGGACACAAGGAAAGTGGGTGCAGAAGCATGTTTCAGTACCCTTCTAAACCATAGTACACTTGGCATACAACCTTCTTCAAGTAAAAGAAGAGTTGGAAGTAGAATACTAAGGAAACCATGGAGTGTGGACTAGCTCCATCTGTGCATTACCAAGAAAATAGATGGTAATTGGATAGTGGTTTTACTAAGCACATGAAAAGGGATATATTAAATTATTGTCTCTGAAATAAAATGACAATTAGGGAACAATGTCATTTTTGGAAATAATGCTCCTGCAAGAATTAGGGGAAACAACTTAGATAGTCTTAATGAAAACACCAAGTCTCAAAATGTGTTGTATGTAGAAGGACTCAAGAAAAAATTTTCAGTGTAAGTCAAATGTGTGATAATGGCTACATTGTGACTTTTCGATCCAAAGACTATGAGATCCAAAAAGAAGAAAATGGAAAACTAGTGGGAAAGGTAGTCAGCACTCACAATAATGCATACATGTTTGATGACTCCAGAGTGAGTTAACACATGAGTAATACAAATCAAACTTGTTTGTCACATAAAAGAATTGGTCATATAAATTTTTACAGCCTCATAAACATCAACAAAATAGAATTAGGAAGAGGATTGCTAATATTGTCAAAGCCCAATAATTCAATCTACAAGTCCTATTAGTTTGGCATGAAGACAAGGACTCGGTTTAAGAGAAAGGAGTTCTCAACCTCTAAACCTTTGGAGCTGATTCACACCAATACTTTTTTCGCAACTAGGAAAAAATTCCCAAGAGGAGAAAGGTACTTTATTCTATTTATTGATGATTTTACCAGAGCCAATTGGATAATGTTGTTGAAAGAAAAATCAGAAGCTGTGAAAAATTTCAATATTTTTAAAGCTCGGGTTGAGAATGAGAAAGATATAAAGATCAAATGTTTAAGATTAGACAGAGGTGGAGAATTCACTTCAAGAGAGTTTCAAGAGCATTGTGAAGAACATGGCATAATGAGGTAATACTCACTGGCTAGAACCCCACAATAGAATGGAGTAGTAAAGAGAAAGAACAGAACAATTTGAGAGATGGCCAGAGCTATGATGGATGAAATAGAGGCTTCAAACACCTTCTAAGGAGATGTAGCACAAGCAGTTGCCTATTTAGAAAATAGGGCACGACTCATGCCTAACAGTGATAAGACTCCCTATGAGTTATGGAAAGGGAGAGCAGCATCCGTGAAACATTTCAAAGTATTCTAGAACAAACACTATATCAAAATAAATGATAAAAATCTTGGAAATTTTGACCCTTGAGATGATGAGGGTATATTTCTTTGGTACTCTATCAAGAGTAAAGGCTACAAGTGCTTCAACAAGAAGACAAAAAGTGTTGAAGACTACATTGATATTTAAGTGGATGAACTACTACCACAATCAGAGCCATCCAGAGAAAATGAGAAATTAGTTTAATGAGAAAGTTCAGACCTTGTTATCACCTTGTTTACATTCTCAAGAAATTCAAAATTGATTGTAGGAATTGAATTTTTCTTTATTCAGTCCAGCTATTTTGCCATATGAAGGGAAAACTATGTTAAGCTAGGTTAAGTACCTATGAGCTATAAGGCACATTAAATTTTTTGAGAAGAGTGATATTTTGAGGTTTGTGGTCTTTAATGATCATTTAAAATATTAAATAAAGTTCACGCCAAGTTCCATAATAAGAAGCATTGTATTAGATATCATTTTTGGGATTCAACTGCGTTAAGTAAGTCATTCAAACGTATGACCATTTCCATGAGAGGTAGTCGTAACTGACTAATTTCTCATGATTTTTGAATAGTTCACTTAGCACTCATTGCATCGGGTGATGCTCACAGGGGTGAAGAAGTGGGATTGAAACTAGTGAAATGTGGAGAACGAATCACATAGCATCAATCATCACTTCCGGGGCTTGCACCCGGTAACCAGGACTTCCCAGGAGGTCACCCATCCCAGAACTCCTCTGGCTCAAGCGCGCTTAACTGTGGAGTTTTTCCCCACAATCAAGCCCACTTAGCTTGCTACCCCATTTGCAAAACCTTAGCTTGTGCCTCATGAACCATTCAAGTAGAGATCCCTTGACTCTTTTTGAATTTAAGTATGGGGGATTTACGCAGTGCATTATATTAGATATCATTTTTGGGATTCAACTGCGTTAAGTAAGTCATTCAAACGTATGACCATTTCCATGAGAGGTAGTCGTAACTGACTAATTTCTCATGATTTTTGAATAGTTCACTTAGCACTCATTGCATCGGGTGATGCTCACAGGGGTGAAGAAGTGGGATTGAAACTAGTGAAATGTGGAGAACGAATCACACAGCATCAATCATCACTTCCGGGGCTTGCACCCGGTAACCAGGACTTCCCAGGAGGTCACCCATCCCAGAACTCCTCTGGCTCAAGCGCGCTTAACTGTGGAGTTTTTCCCCACAATCAAGCCCACTTAGCTTGCTACCCCATTTGCAAATGGGGTAGCAAGCTAAGTGGGCTTGATTGTGGGGAAAAACTCCACAGTTAAGCGCGCTTGAGCCAGAGGAGTTCTGGGATGGGTGACCTCCTGGGAAGTCCTGGTTACCGGGTGCAAGCCCCGGAAGTGATGATTGATGCTGTGTGATTCGTTCTCCACATTTCACTAGTTTCAATCCCACTTCTTCACCCCTGTGAGCATCACCCGATGCAATGAGTGCTAAGTGAACTATTCAAAAATCATGAGAAATTAGTCAGTTACGACTACCTCTCATGGAAATGGTCATACGTTTGAATGACTTACTTAACGCAGTTGAATCCCAAAAATGATATCTAATATAATGCACTGCGTAAATCCCCCATACTTAAATTCAAAAAGAGTCAAGGGATCTCTACTTGAATGGTTCATGAGGCACAAGCTAAGGTTTTGCAAATGGGGTAGCAAGCTAAGTGGGCTTGATTGTGGGGAAAAACTCCACAGTTAAGCGCGCTTGAGCCAGAGGAGTTCTGGGATGGGTGACCTCCTGGGAAGTCCTGGTTACCGGGTGCAAGCCCCGGAAGTGATGATTGATGCTATGTGATTCGTTCTCCACATTTCACTAGTTTCAATCCCACTTCTTCACCCCTGTGAGCATCACCCGATGCAATGAGTGCTAAGTGAACTATTCAAAAATCATGAGAAATTAGTCAGTTACGACTACCTCTCATGGAAATGGTCATACGTTTGAATGACTTACTTAACGCAGTTGAATCCCAAAAATGATATCTAATATAATGCACTGCGTAAATCCCCCATACTTAAATTCAAAAAGAAGCATTGTAGTTTTCATTTTTTACCGACGCTTCAAAATCATTTTACAGTGCCTACAAGATTTTTCTTGTTTTAGTAATTGTTTTAAAATACATTTTATTAACAAATGGAAACGAATTTTGGAAAAAAAAAAAAAGAGCTTTTTGGAGGGAGCGTACCAATTAGAAAAAACCTCACTTATTTTTATAACATCTATCATTTTTTGAGATATTCAAATGTATCTTTGAGTCCTATTTTAACAGGTGTTTCAAAATTTTGCTTCCTATAAAAATGCCAAATCAACCGTTGAAGGCAACCTATTAAATCTGACTTGGGAATCAAATCAACATATGGAAATCAGATCCACATCCTCAGGAAAAACCTTAGTATTCAAATTCACAATTGTGGTCAAGGATCAACTCCAGCATTCGAGACTTTTTTGCAACCAATTCTAGATTTAGTTTTATTTTAATTTATTATTTGATTTTGTTTTCCAAAAAGATAGAGACAATTGGTTAATTGTATTTGTGTATATATTTTATGATTTGTAATAGAACAAGGTTGGAATTTTGTGGAAAGAACCCTGCGTATTGTTGTACTTTTTGAGATTAATATATATTTTTCTATAAACAATGTTATATGCCTAGTTTGCAAAGATTCATGTATGAATAATTTCCTATATGTTTTCTACTGTGTTTGAATTTCTCATTAGTCACACCTTCTGAACATTTGTCTTCAGCATTTGGATAAAGTTTGATGAATTAGAATTCATGTGAAATTGCTCAGATTCATGTTATTTGAATGCTTAATTGTTTTTTAAGCTTAAATATCACTATAGAAATCTTAGTTCTTTGTCTTGATGTTTATCTTCTATAGTCTTCTACATACCTTGATGATAACCTATCAAAGAAATTGTGACTTATCTTGCCTTTGTTTATAGTTGTTCATGTGATTTGTGTTTAGCAAGCATTTATCTTTTGTCAAAGACTCCATGCCCAATGGTATCTTTCCTATCCCTTCCCAACCAAATTCATTTTTGTCAAACCAAATTTGACCAATGAGCTAAAGACTTGTTGCTAAAGTGATCTTGAGTAATAGTTCAAGGAGAAATCCCTCTCCAGATTGAAGGGCCAACTTTCCATATCAAAACGATCTGAAGGTTTCCTTAGTGAGTTTCCTTCCACATCTAAGAAAATTTCTAAGTGATAACATCTTGGCATTGTTGTTAGGAACAAAGGTGAAATAATCCTTGGGAGAATGACAAAGATCTAGATCTGACCCGTGACGGTGAACAATGGTCATACACCATTAAGATATACATCTTTCACTTGGAGACTTCATTGTGAAAGAATTCACTAGTGACTCCACTAGAGAACGAGCTCATTTGACATAAACATGAAAGGCCAATATGGAAGAACTAGGTACCAAAACTTGATTTTTTCCAAGAGATGGTTTTCTTTTTCATCAATTATTTCTTTTCATTTCCTATATATATCAAAAGATTCATTGTTTCCCTACTAGACTCAAATGACCACCATAGATCTACAATTGTATATCCTTCTTTGAAAGTTGGAGATGTACCTTTTTCGTATGTCACTGATCCTAAGAAAATTCCTCCATTTGTACCATATGATGTCCATGATCAGCTTTGTAATTCTCATGATACTAAAGTTGATATATCACCCCCTATGCTCAATCCTATACCTTCCAAGATTCAAGAGAGATATAGACCTCTTAAATTACCATATATCCTTCATGAATTCCCTACAAAACATTACAAATACCTCCTTATGTTTGATAGAGAGAATCTTATAATTGAAAATCATATTCAAGGCTTTGAGCATTTCATAGATCTTTTTGAAGTTGAGTATGATGATGTGCACATGAGAGAATTTTCTTAATCATTACAAGGGGATGCTAAAGAATGGTTCATACATTTAGAAGTTGAATCAGTCAGTTCATGGGAGGAAATGAGTGATATTTTTTCTGAAATTTTGGGGTGAGGTGCAATCCAAGGATCAACATTTTTCAGAGTTTCGTGTCATAGAGAAACAAAGGGATGAAATTGTCTCTATGTTCAAGAGGAAATTTTTCAGTCTTTATCATAAGATGCCTAGAGATATTCAACCTCCTCAAGTTGTTGCTATGTTGCATTATGCAACAACCTTTCATTCATATTTTTCTTACTTTGTCATGAATAGAAGGTATGTGACCTTGAAGAAAATGTTCATTGATCCTCAGGAAATATATGACAATCTTCATGCATGTGAGAAACTCCCAAATGTATTATGCATAAATTTATAGATGCAGATGAACAAGAGCATGAGCGTGTTTAAGAGAGACTTGATCTGAATCCTAACCCATTTCATTTTGAGAAAATGATTGAAAATGTTGGCACTAATGTCAACCAGATTGGCAGGGATGTTTACTACAGCAAATGCATGGCTCAAAAGGATTCCTATGGTAGATGCAAGATTCATCTAGAGGATCATCATTGTGGGTGTGATTTCATCTATCCAAAAAGTCAATAAGCAGAGAGGTTTGCGGGCAAATTCTAGATAGAAAAAGGACTCAAAGCCTAAATCAAACCCTCTCCATTGGAAAGTGCTCTGAACAACCTTTCCAATGATATGTGGAAGTCCAAAAATGGACTCCTGGATCAAAATATATGGTACGCTGAAGTTTCAAGAATTTGAAGCCTTAGGAAGGAAAGAATATTAGAGATCACAATATCGGAGGTCCAAAATACCAACTCATTGCAATATCAGAGGTCTAGCACATCACACATCACAATATTGCAGGTCTGATACATCGAAGAAGGCAGTATCAAAGGTTGGAGGAGCATCATTACATTGGAACATTAGCGTATTATAGAATCAAAACTTCTTAAATTGAGAACCTTTAAAAATTTGTGATATCATAAAGTGTTGATAGTATTAGAAAGCATTGGGGAACATCGTTAAAGGATTAATGAAATATTTCAATTCAAAACCAAAGGTTGACATGCTCTTTTCTCTCTCCTCTAGCGAGACACATGGTAGCGTACGATTGGCTCCGATAAAGACACATGGAAACATACAATTGGTTCCGATAAAGCTACAGTGGCATTTGACATCAACATGACATGGTGGTATGATAGGACATGTGGTAGACAGTTCTATTATTTTGAGGGGCCTAAGAGGAAAAATTTGGATGACATCTGTCACCACTCATGAGGTTCCACGTGGAGTGATGACATCATATCGGAGGTCGACATATCGGAGGTTGAGGAAATCAGAACTTTAGCATAATTGGTGTTTGAAAAACTTCCGATGAGAGGGGTTTCGATATTGGGTTGGTAAATGACATTTGGAACACCACTAAAGCCACCATGGTTAATCACTTCCAGCACTAGAAAGTGGGGAATTCAAGTGGTTAAGGGGAAAGCGACAGGCGAATTGGATGAGTAACTAAAGAGGAGCATTGTGGTAAAAGAAGTGGTATGATCGAAGGCAAAAACACACATGGCATGGAGATATTTATCTCGGCCATCATTCAATTTTTCTTATTTCTATTATTCTGTAATTTTTGCATTTTCAAGAAAGGAATCAAATCCTTTGTAATTATTTGGGTAGCATAACCTTCGCACGCGGAAATAGATAGTCGATAGGACAGTTGGAGCTCGGCTGAGATATTTTGTAACTATTTTTCAAGCTCCCCCTCTCCTTATAAAAAGAGGGAAGAAACACTTAAAGAAGGTTCAGAATTTTTGGAAAGAACTCTTGGAAAGGACCTTTTCCTAGTTTCATGAAGACAATGTTATGAATCTCGATGTATGCATGTTTCTTATAAAATTAATGTGAGTTTTTGGTGATTCAACTTATATGATTGTAACATGTTCATCTCCCTTTGTGTTTTCATATATTTTGAATATTCTTCTCAAATTTCATGTCAAGTAGTTGCCATATATTTCTCATTAGATGCAAATTCATTTCGATCAAGTTATTGATGGATAATGCCTGTATGGATGTGGAAATTAAGTCTTTAAAAAGCACTCCATGTATCTTATCATTCCATAAACATTTCCTTTCTATTGTTTCTCTCTAAACCCAGATATACAAAATTCTTAAGATTTAAGCTCTGTATGATGGATTTCTCCTCTAATGTCTTCTACAATTACATCTGTCTTAACAACTGATTTGCTGCAAGCTCTCAATCTAATTTGGCCACCATCGATCGAGGATCATTTCCTGTGTATTCCTACGTGTGTGTTGGTTCATACATTGTATCTTTATGAATGGTTCTGAATCAATTTTATTTGAATTACATGCAAAACTATGGTGCTAGAAGTCCTTAAGACAAATTTCACAACACTAATTAAGATGTCCTAGGCACTGGTCTCTTACCGACCCAAAGACTGTCTCTAGGAGTGACAACAGATAATATCATGCATTTTCTTTAAAGTCTCGATGATGATGTTTTTGCAAAGAGTAATAATCATCTTGTTGAAGAGAAAGTTGTTGTCTCAAATTTTATTATCAATGATGTTCAAGGTGCTTTTTATTTACAATGATATTCAAGGTGTTTTTTATTTACTTATCTATAATGATGACTTTCATGACTAACCAATTGTTTTTCCTTCATGGAGAAATGTTCATTCAACAGTCTAATCATAGCACTCAACCTACATATAATATTTATAACATTGAACATAAAGAGAATGGTAAATCAGCTGAAGGTGATTCTTTGTCTTTGTGCTTTTCTTCATTCAAGTTGTTGAAAGAAAAATTTCAAATCATAGATGAAGTAGAGGAAGCTGAGAGGATGCAAATTCATATAGGCTTTTTAGAACAAACTAACAAGATTGTAGATTAGCAGGAAAATTTTCATGTTTTTCATAATACTTTGGTTTTCTAAATGGAAAGTTTTATTAGTTTAGATTTGTAGCTATTCATCTATGAGGATTTTGAAAATGATGATTATAAGGATGTTGATTTTCAAAAGCAACTGAAGATATCTTATTTATCAAAAAATATTCCATTTCAATGGTTTTATGAAAATTTTCATCTTTTTTTAGTTAGCCATATGGTTGAGATACATGGGAGAAAATTTTTAGTTGAAGGGATTACCCATGAAAGTGACAATATTTTACATTGTTATGAGATCAATTTGCCTTCTTTCAAGGATCCTTTTGTAGCATGTCTGGAGACAGTAAGCAGGCCTAAGATTTCAGATTTTGTCAATAATGAATTTGTTTTCAAGTTTGTAAATGAGTTGCTATTAAGTAGGGTTTTCTTTTTGCCCATGAACAAGGACATGCAAGAAGTTCAACCAGTGGAAAAGATGCTTGCATGGTTTCACTAGGTTTTTTATTTTACCTGATTAAGCAGCTCATAGTTTAGCTTAGTAGGTAGGAGTGCTTGCAAATAAGCTCACAATCAGAGCATCCTTTCAGCAGTTTTGGTTTTCAGTTGTTTTGGTTCAGTTTCAGTTGAGGATTGGACTCAGTTAGAAAGGAGTTCATAGTTTGTAAGTTGTAAGGTAGAGGTTTGAGAGAAACCCAGTGGATTAGGCACAGGGTCTACAGGTTCTTTGTTGCCTCACAAGGAGGAAAACATCCCCCTTGGAGCCATATGTTATCCCCTTGTTTACGTTCTCAAGAAATTTAAAATTGATTACAGGAATTGACTTTGTCTTTATTCAGTCTAGTTACTTTGCCATATGAACAGAAAATTGCATTAATCCAGGTTACGTAAACATGAGCTATAAGACACATTAAATTTTTTGAGAAGAGTAATATTTTGAGATTTGTGGTCATTAATGATCATTTAAAATATTAAAAAATTTACCCACAAATTTTTTTAACCAGAAGAATTGTGGTTTTCATTTTTTAATGGCACTGCAAAACCATTTTCCAACACCTATAGGGTTTTCCCTGTTTTCATAACTGTTTTAAAACACAGTTTATGAAAAAATGGAGATGAATTTCGGAAATAAAAAATATGCTTTCAGAGGTAACATATCAATTAACAAAAACCTCACTCATTTTTCTCATATCTATCATGATTTGATATATTTGAATGTATATTTGAGGCCTATTTTTCTAGATTTTTCGAAATTTTGTTTCCTATATAAATGCCAAGTCAACAGTTGAAGGCCACCTCATCAAATTTGACTTTGGAATCTAATCAACAAATAGAAATTAGATCCAAATCCTCATGCATAACTTTAGTATTCAAATGCACAATTGTGGTCAAGGTTCAACTGTTATAGCTCCAAATCTCACTCTTGATGTTTGTGATGTTGCACTCATGACCTAGGGCAACCCCTCCTTCCAGACCTGGTCCAAATACTTAAAAACCAGTGTTTTACTCCCTATACGTGACATTTGCGTGAGCTAAACACGTGTGTATGTGGGTCTGTGTATACCCAACCAACGTATATGTCTTAAAACACTTAAAAAAATTAAATCCCCTTAATTTTGGGCAGAGATCACGGGTTTTACCTATTGATTACCTATTAGTGCCCGTGCCCCAACTTTTCCCAACGAATTCCCAACTAAAAAACTACTTTGGGAGAATTATAAAAAGGATTCAATGGGAAGGCATAAGGGAGGAGAGGATAGAGAGAAAAATCACTCTGTTGAGATTATCCCAGATCAAGTCTGAAGATCCTTGTGCTTCCAACACTTCCCCAGTGGAGTCGCCAATTCTATTTAGGGCCAGTGATGAAATAAATATCTTCAACCTCTATCTTAAGTGGAATCTGATTAATCATAAACGAGTCATCCTCGATGCTCCAGTACTGAATGAGCATGTCAAGCAGGTGAGTGCTTGCTTTCATGTTGGGCATTTTAAAGAACTTTAGAAAACCACATCCCCGTAAGGCATCCAAAGCATTAGGATCGTTCATAACCTTATCATCCACTAAGGTATGCTCTCTTTCTCTCCAAGTGACTAGCATCCTAAAGAAAAAATGAATTTAGACTGTTAGATTTTTTATTTGAAGTTTTCGTGACATATACGCGGGTCCATTTTACACACAGTCACTTGTAGGGCCTGCGTATACGCGGGTTTCATATATCCAACCCATGTATACAGCGCGAAATTTTTTTTGACAAAAATTCAACTGTAAAACTTAAATTAAAAATTCTAAAACCATTCACAATTGAATGCAAGATAAGTTTAAGGGTTACCTGGTGATTTTGGGACAATTTGAATGGTCGGTTTTGGCGAATGGCAACGCTTGCTCCTTTTGCTCCACTTCTTTGCTCTCAAACCAAATGGTGATAATGGTGAGTCAAAAAACTATTTTATAAGCTTTGAAAATGAATTTTTTTTTCAAATCTTGATTTTGTTTTGTCTCATGTAACTTTTAACTTGGGAGCTTGGAATGTTGAGAATGGTTTGATTTTCAAGACATTTTGGACGCTTTTTTGACAGTTTCGAGACAGTTCCATGACTATTGACCCATCATGGCAAGTATCATTTTTCACTGGCATATAGGTTAGGGAAGCCATTTTTTCGTTGCATTATGCATACTAGCCTCCATTTTCCAGTACACTTGCCATAGGGTCGATCCCATCATGTTATGGTTCATAAGCCATCTTCACTCGTCGATTTGTAAACCATGACACAATGGTAGAGCCATCCTTTTCGTGGGCATCGTAGTTAGCACCTCAATGACATTTATTGCCCATGTTGCTTTAATTTGAGTAAACTCGGGAGTCCTCTGTAGCCCCGTCATGACTTATGCATTGAAGACTCATTCCTCTTTGCTTCTTCACTTTGTTCTGGCCTTATACCCTAGAGGATCCTTTGTGTTGAGTTGTACTACTGCATTGCATTTTGACCATTTTCACCTTTTGGCCTTGAGCCAGCTTCACTTGGACTCGTGTTTAAGCCAACTTTTGACCATGACGACTGCAAAATCAAACTTGCATGCCCTTGACTTCTGCAACTTGACATGTGGAAGGAACATGCCTTTGAGTGTCTTTGACCAGTTTTCACCTCCCTGCATTGAGCATAGGAATGTTCCAACCCCAAGAACTAGATCATATGTTTCACCGACACTCGTTCTTTCCACTGTACTATAGCATTCTTTTATTCTTTTTCCAGCTTAAAGAAAAAGACAAAAAAATTATATATTCCAAAAAAAGCAGGAATGGGACAATATTTCCACTTATTGTTGGCAGCTAGAGTCAGTCGTGTCGCCCTTGAACAAAGCACTCAAAACAAAGTCTCCTCTGTATGGGCAGGATTTAGTTTGACTTAGGTACGCCTCAGCCTTGTTATTGAGTCAGTTCTCCCCTGATTGGTTATCTCTTCCAATCATATGGAGGGTTCGTTCATGCCTCCTACATGGCGAACTTATACAGAGTCATCATATGCTACCACATAGTCACATTGAGTCATGCTTTTGTTCAAGGGAAGTTAGCCTGAGTCAGCCTCTCTGCGGTGTCTCTTGACTCATTTTTTAGTCGGCCATCCCTGGTTGTCAGTATCTTGTCTATCATCACATTAGTTATATTGGTCCTTTACTCGTGCCAGTTTGAGAAGGTCCCCATTGACTTCTTGCTGGAGGGTCTTGTCCTTATCAATGATGACATCTTGCTCTGAGGACAGGCCTAGAGCTGCAGTACCCTGGCCCTATTTTCATTATTGATAGGTCACCTTGTGCTCAACATCAATCAGTATCATGCGTCTTTGATTAAGTGGTTTCCCTTGTGTTCGACATCAGCTTACATTATCACACATTGGGATTCGTGCAGTACCTTGGTTTCCATTTGACCCTATTGGTGGATACCTCGCCTCTGTGTCAACTTTCATTATTGGTTGGTTCAGAGGGTTTCTGTCGTCGCTAGCCACATCTTGTGTATGTCGAAAATGTGCTTCGGTCGGGTTACTACATCTTTTTTCGTCCGATTCCTTCCACATTATTGGCCTACGGGTTACACTCGCGCTAGATTGATGAAGGATGCCTTAATGCCTTCCTTCTGGCGTATCTTTCCTTATCGACTACGACTCATTTCTTTGGGGCAAAGATCTAGAGTCCATTTGGCAGTACCTTGGGGTTTGCAGTCATTAGTGGCAGATCCTTCGCTATCGACAGTGGGAAACCATCATTGTCTCCTGATTGATAGATTCTTACAGGTGTTCGACTCCAGCTCATATATTCACACTTGTTAGATTGTACTAGGTATCTTGATGCTCATTATCATTATCGGTGAGTAGTCTCGCGTTTGTTAACGGTATACATCAATGACCGATAATCAAACGATTTCTCACATGGTTGACTTCAGATAATTTATTCCCATGGTGTATAAATGTACCACGGCAGTCGGTGAAGACCTCAAGTTGCATCAGCGTTCATTGGTTCACTTGACAGTTGCTCCTGTTGTTTCTAGTTGATACCACTCCACCTTATATGTTGCAGTCATTTATGGCAACATTCTATATGCTGGCGCCTGAGTTTGCAGTGTAGTACCATCTTACTCCATCATGTTCATTTGGTACTTTTGGGATCAATCTTTGATATTGGTGATCCGCTTCATCCTTCGGCATCATTGACATTCTTATATGTGATATTTAGACATGTACTTATTCAATCGTGATCGGATGATCCATTATGTATTTTCTAGTGTTTTATACTTGTATACTTAGTGGATCCGCTTGTACTTGATATGCGGACATGCTTTACTTTCTCTGAGCATGGGTATGCCTGCCTCAGATGGTGTTTCTTTCTAATCTCTTTTTGTGGCTTGGCAGGCTGAACTCTGGTGAATTCCTTCTTAGTTTTTGACAGGTTTTCTTTCCATGTACTTACATAATATATTTCGGCCATCATGTACCCCTTCTGACCTCATATATTAGGGGACATCTGTTATAGCTCCAAATCTCACTCTTGATGTTTTTGATGCTGCACTCATGGCATAGGGCAACCCCGCCTTCCAGACCTGGTCCAAATACTTAAAAAACAGTGTTTTACTCCCTATACGCCACATTGCCCTGAGCTAAACACGTGTGTACGCTGGTTTGTGTATACCCAACCAGCGTATATGTCTTAAAACACTTAAAAAAAATTAAATCTCCTTAATTTCGGGCAGAGATCATGAGTTTTACCTATTGATTACCTATTAGTGTCCGTGGCCCAACTGTTCCCAACGAATTCCCAACTAAAATACTACTTTGGGAGAAGTATAAAAAGGCTTCAATGGGAAGGCCTAAGGGAGGAGAGGATAAAGAGAAAAATCACTTTGTTGAGATTATCCCAGATTAGGTCTGAAGATCCTTGTGCTTCCAGCACTTCCCCCATTACAGGAAACCCTTGTTTCCTTGAGTTATGATGTATTTCCATTTGTTGAGATATCCTTGAGTGAGTTATGGAAGAAGCTTGTTGAAGGTTTGAGATTGGACGAATCCGGAGGACGGTTCCACTTGGAGCCTGTGAAAGGAAGAATCAGGTGAAATCATTCCTTTCTGTACTTTAGTTATCTATAATAAAAGAAACATGTGTCTTGTTCCTGATACAAATTTTCTTCATGCTTATGATATCAATGTTATGATTTACAAATGAATGATTATTTCAATTGCATAACTAAGTTTCAATATGCTATGAAGTTGATTTCATTATGATGTTTAGTCCATATACTGTTGTGCTTTCTTGAATTGATTGTTTTGAAGGTTGAAGAATTGAAAGGAACTCCAAGAGGGTTTGGACCCTAGCTGGATCCTCCCAAACAAAGGACCCCCAAGTGCACCTCTCTTCACGTAGTTTGTTTATATTAGCATCATGGCTTGTAGAATTCTTGTTTTTCTTTATAGATAACCCCCGCTCTGCTATGGTATTAACCCAAGACCCTCGGGGACATTGTCCCTAAACATCAACTCTAGCATTCAAGACTTTTTTGCAACTAATTCTAGATTTAGTTTTATTTTAATTTATTATTTGATTTGTTTTTCCAAAAAGATAGAGACAATTGGTTAATTGTATTTGTGTATATATTTTATTGTTTGTAATAGAACAGGGTTGAAATTTTGTGGAAATAGTCCTCTGCATTGTTGTACTTTTTGACATTAATAAATATTTTGCTATAAATAGTCTTATATGCCCATTTGCAGAGATTCATGTATGAATAATAACCTATTGTTTTTCTATTGTGTTTAAATTTCTCATTAGTCACAACTTATGAAAATTTGTCTTCAACATTTGGATAAAATTTGATGAATTAGAATTCATGTGGAATTGCTCAGATTCATGTTATTTGGATGCTTAATTGTTTTTCAGCTTAAATATCACTGCAAAAATATCAGTGCTTTGTCTTGATGTTTATCTTCTATACTCTTCTACATACCTTGATGATAACATGTCAAATAAATTTTGAGTTACCTTGCCTTTGTTTATAGTTGTTGATGTGATTTGTGTTTAGAAATAATTTATCTTTTGTCAAAGACTTCGTGCCCAATGGTCTCTTTCCTATCCGTTTCCAACCAAATTGATTTTTGTCAACCAAATATGGATAATCAGCTGAAGACTTGCTTCTAAAGTGACCTTGAGTAGTAGTTCAAGGAGAAATACCTCTCCAGATTGAAGGGCCATCATTCAATCTCAAAGCAGTCTGAAGGTTTCCTCATTGAGTCTCCTTCTACAGCCTAGAAAAATTCTGGTGATAAAAGAGGTCATATTTTTAGGTCACAGAGAAGCAGAAGCTAAAGAAGAGAACAAAGAAGAAGATGTAGCAAAGAGGCACAAAAATCCTTTCAGAAATGTCTAGAAACAACCCCCGAAATTAAAATTATAAATGATCAAAGACTTGGTGTTCAAACTAGAAGGACACTCATTGGCAGTCCAAGTTGTACAAACATTTCCCTATTGTCACAAATCGAGCCCAAAATCATAGTCAGGAAAGTGAAGACAAGTCTTGGGTGAAGGAAATGAACGATGAACTAGATCAAATTGATAAGAATGATACTTGGGAGAATGTCCCTCAACCCAAGGAGAAAAGTGTTATAAGCACTAAATGCGTCTTTAAAAATAAGTTAAATGAGTAAGGCCAAGAAAAAAGTAACAAAGCATGACTAGTCTGCAAAGGGTATACTCAAATAAAAGGGATAGATTTTCAAGAAAATTTTGCACTTGTTGCAATATTGTAAGCCATCATAACATTTCTTGCCTTTTCCAGTCACAAGAACATCAGGGTATACCAAATGGATGTGAAATTTTCCTTTCTTAATGGTGACCTAGAAGAAGAAGAAGTATATATAGAATAACTGGAAGGATTCATGCTCATAGAGAACTAAGATTATGTTTGTAGACTGAAAAAGGATTTGTATGAGCTCAAACAAGCACCTAGATCTTGGTATGCCAGATTGGACAAATACCTTCAACAAAAAGGTTTCAAGATGGGCACTGCAAATAAAAATTTGTATACAAAATCTAAATATGATCACTTATTGATTGTTGTGGTTTATGAAGATGATATAATCTTTGGAAGCGATTTGGAATAGTTGGGACACTCATTTATAGAGTCTATGCAGGAACAATTTGAGATGTATATAATAGGAGAACTATCCTTCTTTCTTAGGCTACAAATTTATTAATCTAAATATGGCATCTTCATCTCCCAATCCAATTATTTAAGAGAAATACTGAAGAAATTTGGGATGGAGGAATGCAAGCTAGTTAGTACCCCCATGGTTACTAGCTGTAAGCTATGTAAAGAGGATGAAACACCTCTAGTAAATCAAATAGTCTACAGATCAAATATTGGAAGATTTTTATACCTCACAGCCCCAAGACCAGACATTATGCAAGCAGTGGCTATTGAGGCCAGATTTCAAGCTTTCCCTCATGAAAGCCATGTCATTGTTGTAAAAAGGATTTTCAAACATTTGTAAGGCACAATAGACTATGGGTTATGATATGCCAAAAGCATATATTTTAAGCTAAAATCTTATACTGATGTTGATTGGGAAGGAAACCTTATGTTGGAAAAAATACTGAGAGGGGGGGTGAATCAGTATTTTAAAAAATCACAATAATAATTTTCTTTTTTGAAATATATACGTGACTTTACTGAACCCAAGTCATGTATGTACGTGATTGTTGTAAAATAAACTAGTGTATGCTTAATAAAATTGTAAAACAACTAATTCTTTATCTGTTAAACTTGAAGCAGAATGTAAGAGGTTTATCATGCATTTGATAAGCAGTAAGTAGGTGCAGTAAGAACAGAATAAAGTATCACACAAAATAAACACACATGAACACTAGGATTTAAGGTGGAAACCCAATGTGGGAGAAAACCACCGTTGTTGTCATCTTAGTCTTCAAACTTATTAATATCAAAAACTTCTTACATTCTTGTATTGGTGCAGAATCATGCTAGTATGCAAGCACCCACGTGCTGAAGGCTACAAACTTCACTCATTCTCCACCTCCTACTAGAAGGGAGATCCAACCCCCTGACCTGATTACCAACTACTACTAATATGAAGCTTCGACTTCCTCAGTGAAGGCTCCAACTGTCAGCAACATCTGTGGATGACGTTTCATAAATTTTCACATTGGATCCACCTACTTTAATACATCACAACTTGTAGATCAACTGAAGCAAACACCAACTTAATTCAAACAGAACAGTGAAATCACTGTAACTAGAACACAAAATTGAACTCAGAATATTGCATCAACAAACAGAATCAACTGCAACTCTGAAATTTCATATGTCAACATGTATACGCTACTTCAATTAAGGCAACCCACGCGTATACGTGCTTTTTTGTAGATCAACCTGCATACAGATCACAATACACTAAAAAATTGTAATTTTGAATTAGACATAGAGTTGACCAGAGTTATTCTGAAATATTCTGTTAGCTTACAAAACCCTCATACAGTTAGTAGCATCAATAATCTTTTCAACCAATCAACATGTAACCAAATTCAACTTCATCATTCAATCAATTCTACTTCAGACATTATCACTCAACCCAAATCAACATGAGGACATCATTGACAAACAACAGAGATACGATAGCACTAATCAAGTTGATCAATTATTTATGAACATAAACCCTTCCTTTATATATGCAAATTTGAAGAAATGAACCCGCTTGTATATGCGACTTTACCGAGACCAACCAGCATATAGATCTATAAATTTTGACCTAAAATTGTGTAGCTCTTAAGAACTTTAGAAAGACACAGATCATAATATTCAAAGATAAAAACATGTGTCAATATTTAGATCTAGTCAACCCATTAGCAGATCATACAATGGAAAGTCATTTCAAGTCTCATGATCCTAATCCATCATTGTATTCATCAGTGCATAATTATTTCAGATCTATGTGTCAACTATGATCGTTACAATGAAAATATACTTCATGTTGAAGTATTCATCAAAAAACCTTTCACATGCACACTTAGCACTTTGATCTTCACCTCCTTATATAGTTAGATCCTTAGCCAATACCCTGGGTCAAAACTACTCTAGTGTCGGTGGTAATCTTGGACGAGATCAAGTAATCATTACTATGCTCAACATTGTGGGATAATACCATGGTAAGGACCCTTGGTATTCTTAAGTTTGTGTGCCAGCATGTACGTGACTTTGCTTCTTTGTCCCCGTGTGTATACGTGACTTGGCCTTGATGAACCAGCATATAGATCTTCAAATATTTACCTTTATCAAACTTCTGATTTTGATATGTAAACCTTTGTCTCATCATTCTGTTATTCTGTTCCATCATTTTGTCACCTCTCAACTAACTTGTGGGTTCATCTAATTATCATATACTTGTTCTGTTACAAGTGAGTTACCATCAAGGACAACACATGCATCATAATGTCAACAATCTCCCCCTTTGGACTTGATCGCAACCATGTTGGTGTTGATCACCTCAACCTATAGAAACATGTTAGATACATCAAATAATCATTATTAAAACAGCAAGATACTCTCCCCCTTTGACATCAAGGGCAAAGGGTAGACCAAAGCTCCCCCTTTGGATATGATTTTCACTACACTATCCATGCTCCCCCTGAGCACATGTTGAATCTTTAGAAATATTTTCAAATGAAGAACATGACCCTATAACTCAACTAAGTATGACCTTCCTATCACCAAGGACTCATACTTACGTCAATCACCCAACCAAGTGGGGATTCATATTTTACTCAACCACCCAACTAAGTGGGATTACATTTTTGACACTGCCACCCAACCAAGTGGGCATACATATTTGACATGACCTCAAATGTCCATACATGATTCAATATGACAATTATTACATCACAGGTCTCCACATGACCTTTACATAAAATGATAGATATGAAATTAATAACTGAGATCAAAAGAACTTAATAGTATCATAATTCAACAACCATAATGCCAACAATGCATTATATTTTTCAAGGCTATTGCTCCCCCTAAACCTGCACTACCTTTTCATTGTCAACAAATCATTCATCAAAGCATCTTCATTAATCAAATAAATATCAATGAGAAAAACATAACTCAATACCATATCAGTAGACTGTACCCATTAAAAGCAGACCAAGAAAAAATCAAATCATAGTTGTCAGAGGCTGATCTTGAGTCTGTCCCTCTATTTTTCTATCAGAGAAAAACATATTCGAATGTCTGCAAAGAAACTCACATACAGAAAACAACCTTCTGAATTTTCATCTATAGACTGAGAAGACTAGATTAATAGTAAAATGAGATAGAGACAACTCATAGTTTCTGTCTGAGATATTCAAATGTTTCTTTGTGAAGAGGCTTAGTAAATATATCAACAACTTGTTCTTTG
Source organism: Pinus tabuliformis (assembly GCA_031772625.1). Taxonomy (NCBI): domain Eukaryota; kingdom Viridiplantae; phylum Streptophyta; class Pinopsida; order Pinales; family Pinaceae; genus Pinus; species Pinus tabuliformis. Next base: position 721,053,298 of record CM062814.1, read on the forward strand.
GAGGGAACATACTCCAATTTAACCTTTTTCTCAAGCACTTGTTCTCATAGAAAGTGATACTTAATTGGAATATGCTTGGTCTTGGAGTACATAATAGGATTTTTCAAAACATTAATAGCACTTATATTATCACATAGGATGGATATGGGTGGAGAACATTTGATTTGTATATCTTGTAATGTTTGCATTATCTAGAGAAGTTGTGTGCAACAAAATGCAACAACCACCAAGATACCAATCAGGGCCCCATATAAAATGCACCTCCACTAGTGCTTTTCCAGTCATCAACATTTCCAACCCAATCTGCATATGTGAATGGGTGAAGGGTAAGATCTGCATCTTTAGGATACCATAGACCAAAATCTTGGGTTCCTTGGAGATATTTGAATATTCTCTTTACTATCTGAAGATGTGACTCCTTTGGATTGACTTGGAAACATCCAACAATCCCAACTCCATGCATGATATCTGGACTGGTACCTGTTAGATAAAGCACACTTCCAATCATAGACCAATACTCTGGTTGGTTTACTACATGAGAATCCTCATCAGAATTGAGGCTACATCCTATCATCATGGGAGTACATACAGGTTTGCAATCTTCCATCCCATACTTCTTCAGAAAATGCTTGAGATATTTTTTTGAGAGAGAAATATTCCACCTTTTGATTGTTGCACTTTTAGACCAAGAAAATAGGTTAGTTCCCCAAGTAAAGACATTTCAAATTCTTTCTTCATAACAAAAGAAAAGTTTTGACTCATAGATTCTTCATTACTGCCAAATATGATATCATCAACATAAACAACAATAATTAGCAGTTTATCATCCTCAACTTTTGTGTACAATTTGTTGTCTTTGGATCCTTTTGTGAAACCTTGTCGTTGAAGATATTTGTCAAGATGATAATACCATGCACGCGGAGCTTGTTTCAGCACATATAAAACCTTTTTGAGTTTTCATACAAGGTTTTAATCATTCTCCAAAATGAATCCTTTTGGTTGTTCAATATATACTTCTTCTTCTAGATCTCCATTAAGGAAAGCAGATTTTACATCCATTTGATAAACTTTCAAATGTAGAAAACTTGAAAGTGCAAGAAACATTTTTATGGCTTCAAGTTTGGCTACTGGTGAAATTTTTTATTCAAAGTCTATACCTTCTTGTTGAGCATAACCTTTACAAACAAGTCTATCTTTGTGCCTAATGACCTCTCCATTTTCATTCAACTTATTTTTGAATATTCACTTTGTCCCAATAACATTTTTATCACGAGGCATTGGAACCAATTCCAAAGTATCATTCTTTTTAGTTTGATCAAATTCTTCATTCATGGGCTTAACCCAACATTCATCTTTACTAGCTTGATTTACATTTTGTGGTTCAATGGTGGATAATAACTCTAGATAACTAGGAGATCCTACAAGGGTTCTTCTTGTTTGTACCCTAGATTCCTTTTCTTCTAGAATTTGAGTTTCTGGATGATTCTTTTGAACATACCAGGATGGAGCCCTTTCTTTGTCTGATGTGTCTTCTTCTACTCCTTCATTAGTTTCATCTTCTATATCATTGTGCTTTGATATGGAAAAGCATTCATCATCATCCTCCTCTTTTGCTAATGTTATCTTTTTGGGATCTGTGCATGCTTCATCAGTCACAACATCAATGCATTCAACAATTTTCTGAAGTCTCTTATTGTAACATTTGTATCCTTTTCTTCTAGATGAGTAACCAAGAAGTATTCCTTCATCTGCTCTAGCTTCGAACTTACCAAGTTTTTCATCATTATTTTTAATAAAACATTTTCTTCCAAAAACTCTAAAATTATTTACAGTGGGAGGCTTACCATACAAAAGTTCATATGGAGTTTTATCATTATTCACACAAACATGAGCCTTGTTGAGAATATTTACTATGGTATGTGCAGCTTCCCCCCATAATGTTTCAGGAGTTCTAGACTCATCAAGCATAGCACAAGCCATTTGTTGAACAGTTCTATTTATTCTTTCTTCCACGCCATTTTTTCGAGGAGTTTTAGCTACAAAAATATTGTCTTTTTTTGCCATGTTTTTCATAGAAATCAAATAATTCATTTGATTTGTATTCTCCTCCTTGATCAGATCTGAGACATTTTATTTTGAGATCTAATTTATTTTCAACTAATTATTTGAATACTTTAAATTTATCAAATGCTTCATCATTGTGTTTCAATAAACCGATCCAGCACATTCTAGAAAAGTCATCAATGAATAAGATATAGTATTGTTCTCCACAAGGTGACCTTTTCCTTACTAGTCCACACAAATCAGTATATATAAGTTCAAGTGGCTTACTTGATGATCCTTCTTTGGCATTGAATTGAACTTTGGTTTGCTTACTAGATTGACATGACTTACATATGGTACTTTTTGATAGGGTGATGTTGGGTAGATCATGAACAACTTTGACCTTGCTTGATTTGCTTATTTGAAAGAAGCTTATATGTCCCAACCTTTTGTGCCATAACCAGTTTTCCTTTGCTTTTCCTAGGTAACAATGTTCTTGGCCACTTTTTAATATATACAGATTGCTCGGGGTTCTTGTTCCTTTTATTATGGTATTTCCTGTGTCAAGTTTATGAACCACACATTATTTTGATTGAAATACCACCTCATTTCCTTGGTCACACATTTGGCTAACACTCAACAAGTTATGCTTTAATCCATCAACATACATAACATTACCAACTTTAACCTTCTATTTTAGAAAAACAGAACCTTTACCCTTAATGGTAGCAGGCGAGTCATTTCCAAAAGTGGCATTCTTTTCTTTCTCTAAAGCATTGTATGAAATAGGTTTACCTTTATCACCTGTCATGTGTTTTGAGCATCCATTATTAATGTACCATTGATTTTCTGGTCCTTCTGCAAACAATGCTATGCCACAGATTTCAAACTGTAACTCCTTCCTTTTCCATACCATAGAATTTGTTGATATTTGTTCCTTTTGAGATGTTGGCTGTAATTTTCTCCCACATTCAGATTCTTCATGTCCAAAGCTATTGCAAAATGAACATTAGATTTCTTTTTAAGAGGTGAGAAGTAATTATAAGTTTTCTTCTTGACTCCTATCTCATTCCTTTGTTTTATTGATTCTCTAGTCATGATGGCTTTGTATGCAACACATTGAGTAGCCTTATGACCAAAATTATTACATGAGAAACATTGTCCATTAAAGAAGAAATTTATGTGATCATTGAATATGTTGGTGTTGTTTATCTTTTGATTGGTGCTTCTATTGTTGTTCATCCTTGTATTAGAGCACACATGATTTACCTATGGAATGCATTTATTCTTTTGTTGAGGACTGAAGCTTCGCTGAATGGTTTTTGATGCATGTGGATAGCTTCCAGTGGTAGCTGAAGACTTTTATGTTTGAGATGTTTCTCCAGTGTATCCAAGGCCTGTCTTCATAAGAGCGGAGTATTGTACCTTGATAATCTCATCTAAGGTTTCAGATCCTTTAGCAAATCTAAGATTCAACGTTTTTATTTTCTCAAGTTCCTTTCTTAGACTTACTACTTCACATTCTAACTTCTCATTATGTTTTTCCATTTCTATGAGTTGATGCTTCAATGTATCTATCGCTATTTTTTTTTCTTCCTAGAAAATTTTGAGTAGAGTAATTTCTTCAAAGAAATCATTTTCTTCTAAAGCATCCACAAATTTATCATTAGACTCATTAGTATTTTTCTCAAAAGGCATGAGTAATTTAAGATCTTGATCATATTCTCCTTCACTATTTGACAAGCCATCACTATCTTCATGAGTATAATAACTTCTTCTACTGTCAAACCATCTCCTATTACCTTTTACAGTATCCTTCTGTTTTTCATGGTTGTCTTTATGAGGACATTTAGCATAATAATGACCAACTCTACCACAATCAAAACATTTGAAGGGAATCTTACCTCTGAACCTTATGGTGCCTAGTTGAAGTTTCTTTACAAAGTTCATCTCATCTTCTTCAGATATATATCCTGATTCCTTGTGTTCTTCCTTTTCTTTTCCCTTTGGAGATGCTTTAAATGTAGCTTCTATGACTTCTGAGGGACCTCCTTTCCTCATTTCAAAAGTAGTAAGGATCCCGTGAAGTTGAACAATAGTAAGAGTCTGCAGATCTTGCTCCTCTTCAATGGAAGACACTTTTGAATTGAATTTAGGAGTTAGAGATCTTAAGATTTTCTCTATTAAAGTGGTGTCCTTAATTTCCTCACCCAAATTTTTCATGCGATTTACAATCTCATCTATACGTAGAAAGAAACTAGTAATACTTTCATCATTATGCATTCTTAGAGTTTCATATTGAATTATGAGAGTTTGGAGTTTAACACTTTTTACCTTGGTATCGCCTTCATAGCTTTGAATGATTTTGTCCCATATTTCTTTTGCTATGTTTAACTACATAACTTTGACAAATTTTGATTATGTCAAACTTCCCAATAATGCATTGAAAACTTTGGCATTGGTTTCATACGTCTTCTTTTCTGCTGCATCTGTGGGAACTGCGGCTGGATATTGGTAACCTCCTTCCACAATTTCCCAAACATCTGCTCCAAGGGACTAAAGATAGGATATGGTTCCTATCTTCCAATATATTAAATTATTCCCTTTGAAGAGTGGTGGTCTGATAGATGTTGTTCCATCTTGATTTCTCATCTTGGGAGAAGCAATCAAGCTTCTTTTGAAGGACCTGCTCTGATACCAATTGTTGGAAAAAATACTAAGAGGTGGAATGAATCAGTATTTTAAAAACTCACGATAATAATTTTCTTTTCTGAAATATATGCGCGCCTTTACTCAACCCAACTCCTATATGTATGCAACTATTGTAAAAGAAACTAGTGTATGCTTAGTAAATTTGTAAACAACTAATTATTTATCTGTTAAACTTGAACCAAAATGTAAGAGATTTATCAGGCATTTGATAAGAAGTAAGCAGGTCCAGTAAGAACATAATAAAATATCACACATAAGAAATACACATTAACCCCAGGACTTAAAGTGGAAACCCAATTTGGGAGAAAACCACCTATTTTGTCGTCTCAATCTTCAAACTTATTAATATCAAAAACTTCTTACATTCTTGTTCCGATAAAGACTCATGCTAGTACGCAGGCACCCACCTGATGAAGGCTACAACCTTCACTCGTTCTCCACCTCCTACTTGAAGGGAGCTCCAACCCCCTAACCTAATTACTAGATACTACTAACAGGAAGCTTCGATTTCCTCACTGAAGGCTCGAACCCTCAGAAACATTTGTGGACCACGTTTCATAAATTTTCACATTGGATCCACCTGCTTTAATACATCGCAACTTGTATATAAACTGAACAAAACACCAACTTAATTTAAAGAGAACAATGAGATCACTATAACCAGAAAACAGAACTAAACTCGGAATATTGCATCAACACACAAAATCAACTGCAACTCTGAACATTCATATGCCAACATGTATATGCTACTTCACTTAAGGCAACCCGCATGTATACGTGCTTTTCTATAGAGAAAAATGCATACAAATCTCAATACACTAAAAACTTGCAATTTTGAATTAGACACAAGGTTGACTAGATTTATTCTAAAATATTTTTTTGGCTTACAAAACCCTCATATAGTTAGCAACATCAATAATATTTGCAACCAATCAACATGTAACCAAATTCAAATTCATCATTCAATCAGTTCTACTTAAGACATTATCACTCAACCCAGATCAACATGAGGACATCATTGAAAGACAACATAGATACAACAGCATTGATCAGGTTGGTCAATCATTTATGAACAGAAAGCCTTCCTTGCTATACACAACTTTGAAGTGTATACGCGACTTTATCGAGACCAACCAGCATATATATTTGCAAATTTTGACCTAAAATTACGCAACTCTTCAGAACTTCAGAAAGACCCATATCATAACATTCAAATATTAAAACATGTGTCAATACTTAGATCTAGTCAATCCATGAGCAGATCATATAATGAAAAGTCATTTCAAGTCTCATGATCCTGATCCATCATTGTATTCATCGATGCATAATTATTTCATATCTATGTGTCAACTATGACCCTTACAATGAAAATATATCTCAGATTGAAGTATTCATCAAAAATCCTTTCACATGCACACTTAATAGTAGCATAATTGAACGACCATAATGCCAACAATGCATTATATTATGTGAGGCTAATGCTCCCCCTGAACCTGTGCTACCTATTCATTTTCAACAACTCATTCATCAAAGCATCTTCATCAATTAGATAAATATCAGTGAGAAAAACATAACTCAATACCATATCAGTAGACTGTACCCATTAACACTAGACCAAGAAAAATTCAAATCATAGTTGTCAGAGGCCGATCTTGAGCCTGTCCCACTATTTTTCTATCAGAGAAAAACGTATGTGAATGTTTGCAAAGAAACTTGCGTACATAAAACAACCTTCTGAATTTTCAACTATAAACTGAGCAGGCTAGATTAATAGTAAAATGAGATAGAGACAACTCCTAATTTTTGTCTGAGATATTCAAATGCTTCTCTGCGAAGAGGTTTAGTAAATATATCAACAACTTGTTATTTGGAGGGAACATACTCCAATTTAACCTTTTTCTCAACCACTTGTTCTCGTAGAAACTGATACTTAATTGGAATATGCTTGGTCTTGGAGGACATAACAGGATTTTTCAAAATACTAATAGCACTTGTATTATCACATAGGATGGATATGGGTGGAGAACATTTGATTTGTATATCTTGTAATGTTTGCATCATCCAGAGAGGTTGTGTGCAACAATATGCAGCAGCCACCAAGATACCAATTGGGGCCCCATATAAAATGCACCTCCACTAGTGTTTTTCCAGTCATCAACATTTCTAGCCCAATCTGCATCTATGAATACATGAAGGGTAAGATCTACATCTTTAGGATATCATAGACCAAAGTCTTGGGTTCCTTGGAGATATTGAATATTCTCTTTACTGCCTGAAGATGTGACTCCTTTGGATTGGCTTGGAAACATCCAATAATCCAAACTCCGTGTATGATATCTAGTATGGTACTTGATAGATAAAGCAGACTTCCAATCATAGACCTATACTCTGGTTGGTTTACTGCGGGAGAATCATCATTAGAACTGAGGCTACATCCTATCATCATGGGAGTACATACAAGTTTGCAATCTTCCATCCCATACTTCTTCATAATCTACTTGAGATATTTTCTTTGTGAGAGAAAGATGACATATTTTGCTTGCTACACTTTTAGACCAAGAAAATAGGTTAGTTCCCCAAGTAAAGACATTTCAAATTATTGCTTCATAACAAAAGCAAACTTTTGACTCATAGATTCTTCATTACTGCCAAAGATGATATCATCAACATAAACAACAATAATTAGCAGTTTATCATCCTCAATTTGTGTGTACAAGTTGTTGTCTGTGGATCCTTTTGTGAAACCTTGTTGTTGAAGACATTTGTCAAGACGATATACCATGCCCGCAGAGCTTGTTTCAGCCCATATAAAGCCTTTTTGAGTTTTCATACAAGGTTTTAATCATTCTCCAAAATGAATCCTTCTGGTTGTTCAATATATACTTCTTCTTCTAGATCTCCATTAAGGAAAGCATATTTTACATCAATTTGATAAAATTTCAAATGTTGAAAACTTGAAAGTGCAAGAAACATTCTTATGGCTTCAAGTTTGGCTACCGGTGAAAATTTTTATTCAAATTCTATACCTTCTTGTTGAGCATAACCTTTACAAACAAGTCTAGCTTTATTCCTAATGACCTCTCCATTTTCATTCAACTTTTTTTTGAATATGCATTTTGTCCCAATAAAATTTTTATCATGAGGGCTTGGAATCAATTCCCAAGTATCATTCTTTTCAATTTGATCAAATTCTTCATTCATGGCCTTAACCCAACATTCATCTTTACTAGCTTGATTTACATTTTGTGGTTCAATTGTGGATAATAGATCTAGATAACTATGAGATCCTACAAGGGTTCTTTTTGTTTGTACCACAAATTACTTTTTTCTAGAATTTGAGTTTCTGGATGATTATTTTGAACTTACCAGGATGGAGTCTTTTCTTTGTCTGATGTGTCTTCTTCTGTTGCTTCATTAGTTTCTTCTTCTATATCATTCACTTTGATATGGGAAAGCATTCATCATCATCATCCTCTTTTGCTGATGTTACCTTTTTGGATATGTGCATGTTTCATCAATCACAACATCAATGCATTCAATAATTTTCCGAAGTCTCTTATTGTAACATTTGTATCCTTTGCTTCTAAATGAGTAACCAAGAAGTATTCCTTCATCTTCTATAGCTTCAAACTTACCAAGTTTTCCATCATTATTTTTTGTGAAACATTTGCTTCCAAGAACTCTAAAATTCTTACAGTGGGAGGCTTACCATACAAAAGTCTATACGGAGTTTTATCACTATTCACACGAACATGAGCTTTGTTGAGAATATTTACTATGGTATGTGTAGCTTCACCCCAAAAGGTTTCAGGAGTTCCAGATTCATCAAGCATAACACGAGCCATTTGTTGAACAGTTCTATTCATTCTTTATCCCACACCATTTTGTTGAGGAGTTTTAGCTACAAAAAAATTGTCTTTTTATGCCATGTTGTTAACAGAAATCGAAGAATTCATCTGATATGTATTCTCCTCCTCGATCATATCTGATATATTTTATTTTTAGATCTAATTCATTTTCAACTAATTCTTTGAAGACTTTAAATTTATCAAATGCTTCATCTTTGTGTTTCAATAAACCGATCTAACACATTCTAGGAAAGTCATCAATGAATAAGATATAGTATTGTTCTCCATGAGGTGAATTTTTCCTTAATGTTCCACATAAATCAATATGTATAAGTTCAAGAGGCTTACTTGTTGCTCCTTCTTTTGCAATGAATTTAACTTTGGTTTTCTTACCAGATTGACATGACTTACATATGGTACTTTCTGATAGGGTGATGTTGGGTAGATCACGAACAACTTTGATCCTACTTGATTTGCTTATTTGAGATAAGCTTAGATGTCCCAACCTTCTGTGCCATAACCATTTTTCCTCTGCTTTTCCTAAGTAACATTGTTCTTGGCCACCTTTCAATATGTACAGATTGCTCAGGGTTCGTGTTCCTTTTATTATGGTATTTCCTGTGTCAAGTTCATGAACCACACTTTCTTTTGATTGGAATACCACCTCATTTACTTGGTCATGCATTTGGCTAACACTCAACAAGTTATGCTTTAATCCATCAACATACATAACATTACCAACTTTAACCTTTTATTTTAGAAAAACAAAACCTTTACCCTTAATGGAAGCAGGCGAGTCATTTCCAAAAGTGGCATTCTTTTCTTTCTCTAAAGCATTGTATGAAATAAGATTATCTTTATCACCTGTCATGTGTGTTTGAGCATTTGTTATCAATTTACTATTGATTTTCTTGTCCTTCTGCAAACAATTCTATGCCAAAACTTTCAGATTGTAACTCCTTCCTTTTCCATACCTTAGAATTTGTTGATATTTTTTCCTTTTGAGATGTTGGTTGTAATTTTCTCCTGCATTCAGATTCTTCATGTCCAAAGTTATTGCAAAATGGGCATTCAATTTCTTTTTAAGAGGTGAGAAGTTATTATAAGTTTTCTTCTTGACTCCTGTCTCATTCCTTTGTTTTCTTGATTCTTTAGTCATGATGGTTTTGTATACAAGACATTGAGTAGCCTTATGACCAAAATTATGACATGAGAAACATTGTCCATTAAAGAAAAAATTTATGTGATCATTGAATCTTCTGGTGTTGTTTACTTTTTTATTGGTGCTTACGTTTTTTTTCATCCTTGGATTATAGTGCACATGATTTACCTGTGGAATGCCTTTATTCTTTTGCTGACTATTTTTTGTTGCATTTAGATAGCTTCCAGTGGTAGCTGAAGACTTTTTGTTATAGACATATTTGGGCACTGCAACCCCAATCTTATATGTCGATAAACCAAGGGCTCTTTAACCCCTAAAAGTGTTGTTTCATACCCTAAAGGATCATGGTCAACTGATTACATCATTCCCCAAAACTTCCACCTAAAAAACCACTCAGAATTGGCCAAAATTGGACCACACTAACTGCTCCACTGTCAGGGTGCGATGCATACTGACTTCTACACTAGCCAGGTGTGATGCATACTAAAGAGGCCTTCTGTGGGGTGTGATGAGCGAGGATGGAAAAATGTCCGAGACAGTTTTCTAAGCGAATGCTCATGGAATCTTCCTGAAACTTCTTCTATGACACTTGCCTCTCTGAATTATCCCATGGATGAGTAAGAGATTCAAAAAATCTCCAAGTGGAACCAAGAACAACAAGTGGAATGACACTAATAAAAAACCTAGAGATGACTCACACCCTTGCAGACATCTCTAAATGGATCCCTCATCTGAGAGATTGAGAGGCTGGAATTTGGTAATTTGTAAGGAAGTGTTGATAGTTTGTCTTTAAGAAAAGGCATTGTATTGTTGGGTGCTCTTGCTTTTCATGAGGTGAAGTGGCCTTTGATGCTGGGAGGATGATGCTGGATCAGACTGCTGGGTTGTAGTTCTCCCTTCTATTATTGATAAATTTCTTTGAGTTTTCCTCCATACAATTGTGTATTTGTGAATGTTGTTGTTTATGAATGTCATTGTATGTTCAATGTATTTCTGATTTTGCATTGTTTATGATATAACATATCATGATGCTTTGATGGTGTTTTGTTACTTCGTCTCTACAGGTATTCACTGAGTGAGATAAGTAGGAGAAGAGGCGCAAGCTCTATCAAGGGAGAGAGAAATCAAGCAAGGAGTCAAGTGGAAGATCCAGGTTGGTCCCTTTGCTTCTCTCTTATCTATCATACATAAAGGAAATCGCAAATTGCTTTGATTGTTTGTTTCTAGGATAGCTACCAATCCTAGTGGGACTAGCAGATCGAAAAGACACTAGTTTTCCCAGAAACAAAATGGCGACTCCACTAGGGATCGAATAGTTTGTTTGTTTTTTGTTGATTGTTTGTTTTATAAACTATAGACGAAGCCTGAAGTTAGCCAGATAGCCTTCGAACTTCTCTTGCTCTGCAATTGCAAAGTAGATGAATGCTGCTTCAGTCAATCTCTGGTTTAGTTTATGATTTGAACATCTAACTTACAAGCATTCTAGATGCCCATTGGTAGTTCAATAACCTTCTAAGATCATACCCCTGTACTTTTTTCTTTACTGTCCATAATAGTTCAGTTTAAATCACTGAATTCAGCTGCGAATTTGAGCCAAAACCCACCTCAGTTGCGCTCCCTGGCCCATCGCACTGTCTGTCATTGGAAGCGAGTATGCATCGCACTTCCCAAGTGTAGCAGGTGAGATGCATCCCTGTTCCTTGAAGCACAGGTGCAATGATTGAGTAGTCCTATTTCTCTCCTTAAAAATTGGGTTTTTTGTCCTTGTTTTCAGCTTTGTTCAATTGTTTTGATGCTTATGAATAGTATCTCATTGCTGAAGCCTCCTTGCCTCACATAGTTCAGCCTCCATTGATTAGGATTAGCAAATGTTTTTATGTATTTGTCCATCATTTTCAATCCTTTGTCGAAAAGTTGCTTAAATCGAACTGTCATTTTGGTGCAAAAAAGTGTTGTAACTATCGTTTTGTATCAAAAATAGAAGTGTCGTTGAGTCTTCCTTCCTTGGATAGTCGATTGAACTTTTTTTCATGTATTTGATTTGATTTTTTGATATCTTGAAGTGTCAAAAGCATTCTCTATTCAAAATCGAAAAGTGTTGTTTAGTCTTCCTTTCTATTTTGAAAAAGAAATTGTCGAAATGTCGCTTTGAAGAAAATATTTTAGATCTATACTTAGTTTTCCTTTTGGAATTCTTCACATTAAGGGGAACGGAAAACAAATACATGCATTTGCATTTGCATTTAGACTGTGTGTGAAAAATGATTTAGGAAAAGTGCATTTAGCGTTTGCTCTTTTCTCTTTGTTTGAAAGAATTGTAATCTTCTTTCCTTAGTAGCTAGGATTTTCATTGCTAAAAATAAACAATGATTGTTTATCATTTTAGATTGCATATTTAGGAATTTTACATCTACATCACGTAGTGAACCTTGAAAGGAAAACTTCAAAACAAGATCAACTCTAAAATAAATTTCAATGAACTTAACAACGCTTTGGAACCTAACGCAACACATCTAGAGGTCTAGGCTAGAAATGTGTTTTGGCGTCATAAAATCTAGTAACTATCGTTTTCATCGAAGGTTGGGTGATTCCTCCTCTTTGATACAACAAGTGCTATCACGGACTTGTGCTCCCCGTACCGTCGAGTATATATTGAGAGACCACAATAGGCTTATATCCTTTATCCATTGGAAGCCGTGTCTACCGCCCTATTGAGGGCAATGCACTGAACACAACATTCTGGAATATTGTCTATCGTACATAAGTCCTTGGTAATTTCTCTTTAATTTATCACCAAGGTGTATTTTGCAGTTTTTCGATTGGTTTGGTAATCCCTCTGTCTAGATCTCCAGAGTAGTTACTTTCATTCCTTTTCGACTCCTTAAAAGAAAAGGTCCATCTGAGCACTTGTCACTTTAGGCTCATTAAAAATCAAAGGGGACTAGATTCATATTTAGCTTTTTATTGACTCTTAAAAATTGAAAAAGAAAAATTTGTGTCAAAGCATCATTAAAATTTATAAAGTTTAGAATAACATCCCTGTTCCTTCGTTGGTCTCAGGTTGAGATAATGGAGTCCACCAATAAAGGAATCCCTTTGGAGGGGATTCCTAGTCCTTTTACATCTTGGGGAAGTATTGGTGCACCTCATATGGCCACTTTGTCCCTTCTGGGACTTACTATTGGCCTGCCAATATGGCTATTCTCAACCTCTATGGTTCAAAATAACGTGATTCCTCGGCAATCGAATCAACATCCAGTTGATGTTAAAATTGACCCCTCGCCTTCTTCTTCGTTTGTTTCTCCCTCCCCTTCTTCCTCTTCGCTTGGTGAAAGTAGTGATGCTAATAACCAAGTGACTGAGAAGAAGAAGAAAGGGAAGGAGAAGAAGAAGAAATTAGTTAAGCAAGGGGGCAACCATGCAGCATCTGGTGAAAATCTGCACACTAAGCTTTCTAAACCCAGATATCCTTGCATAATCTGTAGAGGAGACCATTATCATCGATATTGTCCATGCATTCCTCGGATCTTGAGAGAATGGTCCCCCCGTTTGCACCAACCGGTGTCATCAACCTTTGCTGATCATGTTGATAATACACCATCAACTAGTGATAGTGAAGTCCACGGACAAAAAGGAAAAGTCACAGTTCCATGTGCGTTATGTGAAGGGAACCATATAATTCCCCGTTGTCCTTTTTTGGGTGAGGCCAAAAGAGTCTTGCATAACTGTCCTGCTTCACCGTAGCGACTTCCACCTGGATACAAGAAACTCTCCCCTAGTCCTTTACTAGTTGAAAATCTGACTGACTTAATTGAACCGTTGGTCGAAACACCTATCGTTGAAAGTGAATCTTCTGAGTCCATATCGGACCAAAGTCAACAGGTCAAAATGGAAGTCAACCCAGTTTTGCCTTCAGAAGGTCCACCTTCAGATGATACCACTCCCAAAGAGAGTAAGAACGATATTGTTCAAATTCTTTTTGTTACTTCAGAGTCCGATGAACTTGGGGGCAATCTGCCCATTCCTTCACAACAGGAAGAGAATCTCCTAGTTCCCGCGACTCAAGGGGTTAATTCAACCATTTATTCAGTACCCCCTCCAAGCAGTCTGGTTACTTCCTTTGATTGGAATCGACTAGCAAGATCCCGCCTTCCTTCTAATGTACCATTCTGGATCATAGTACAAGTTTACAAAATGATCGTGTCTGGCACTATCATAGATGAAGGGGCTTTAGTGAGTATCCTTTCCTCAACTACTTGGAAAGTGCTTGGTTCGCCATCGCTTATGCCTATTACACAGAACTTTTCAGGCTTTAATAAAGGAACCACTCGACTGTTAAGGATCCTTCCTAAGTTGCCGATAACTTTGACAAGGAAAACCGTTCACTTGAACATGATGGTAGTCAAAGGACCATTAGATTACAATCTACTCCTCGGATATGACTATGTTTACAACATGGAAGCTATTGTTTCAATACTCTTTCGAGTGATGTGTTTCCTACATGAAATCAAATTGTCACTATTGACCAGCTTTCATTTCCTGGTTCAAACACAGCTTCAAGTCAAAAATCATCCCTAAATGGTCATTTTGGGTCAAGAATGTCTCTTCAACCTTCATTCCATCCACCTAATTACAGCGAGTAGTCTGGTGAATGTAACAAAGCTTATGGGGCATGCACCCTAGTTTGCTTAGGCGGACAAACTCAGCTGAAAAGATAGGTTTCCCTAAAGGTTATGTAATTGAAGGTGTTATCTCACACCATTCACCTTTTTCTATTTGATGGACAAAGCCAAGGAAGTGTTTTGTCGGCTCCGTTGACAAAAACGATCCTGCTTAACTATAGTGAATTCCATATGGTTACCTAGAGACTCTCCTTTTCTTGATGCCTGGGGGCATGCAAACCTTTTTATGCAAGCAAAAAAATGACCAATTTCATTTTTTAGCTTTTTAGTTTTTTTAGCTTTTTAGCTTTTATTCTTAACTTCTTAGGTTAGTTGATTGGTCCGACAATGTCTGCGCCACAGATGGAGCAAAGGAAGGGTTTTGTCTAAACTGCTGATGAAACCATCCTACCTAACCTTAGTAGTTCCTTAGTTTTTTAGTGTTTTTTTTAGCTTTGTAGTTTGGTCGTTTCTAGCCTACATAAAAAGGCAATGAGCAATGTTATCATATGGTTCAAGTTCGTTAAAAAATAAACCTAGCACTGAGCATATGTTCCCCCAGAGTTCAAGCTCATTAAAAAATGAATGCACCTTCGGTAAATAACCTTTGTGATTGCCCTTATATCAGCCTTTTGAGCCTTGGTTGTGTTCCTACCATCACCTCCATTCTTTTGGCCGATCATACGCTTCCACTTGATTGTTTACCTTTTTGAGGAACAGCTGCAATGAGTGGTCCTATTATCCACCCTCTTCACATCACCATGTTTTGAGAAGTTCCAAGATTAGCCGGAACTAGTCGCTACCCTAAACACCACTCGTTCCTCAAAAAAATGAGTCTCCTTTAAACTCTTTTCAGACTCGCTAAATATGAAAAGATTGTCAAGCTATTGGCCTTTCCATCTTTCTAAAGTGATTGGAAGTGCCATCCCTCCTATATATTTTAATCTTTTTAGACCTGAGGGATTATCTCATGAAAAAGTTCGAGCGCTTATCTTTTTAGGCTCACTAAAGTGATCAGAAAAGTCATCCCTTTTGTATTATTTTAATCTTTTTCAGACTTAAGGGATTATGCTATGAAAAAGGACTGCTGGAGTTTTCTTTTCGTTCCTTTTCAATCTCTACAAACATGAAAAGGACCGAGTTATCTTTGTCGTTAAACTTGTTAAAACAATAGCGACAAACTTGTCCACCCAGGCAAGAATGAGTTTCACTATCGCTAGACTCGCTAAAACATAGTGACAGGTTTGCCCGAAGGGAAAATTATAGAACAAGCATATGTTATCCTCCTCAAGCTTGACAAAAATAAATAGGTACTGGTCAGCAATGACTGGGGAAAAAGGAAAGAAAACTTGAATAATTTTATGGTAGCAGGTCGCTCTTGAACATGACACTTTCACTCCATCACCATGATTGAGTCGGGTTGGGTTATTCCATTGGTCCTCCATACCATCCATCTTTTGGGGTTAACGCTACCAATCCATCTCAGTGTCGCCGATATGTTCAAGAGAAGTCATTCAGAGAATTCACCACCCAGTTAATGCCTCATCCACTGCAATACCTTCACCCTCCATTTTTCATGACCGCCATTCATGAACCTTATATCATCATATCGTTTTCACCTCCAGAAAATCATTCGTTTCATTTCATGTCGTAGATGTGGGATACATTAAGGCCCTCCTACAACAGGTAATTTCTTGTCGACATTAGCTCATTATCCAAGAAGTTGACTTAGAAAAAACCCTTTTAATACTTTGACGCTTGCATGCCTCAATGGCAAGTTTCTCACTTCCGGTAACAGGTTTGCATCAATGGCCTTCGACTGAAAGATTTTGCGTGGTTTTCGACATCGGATCATATATTCACACCACATGAATTGTACTGTAGTACCTTGAGGGTCATTATCATTATCGGTGATTCCTCTCATTCCTATTAACAGCTTACAATATTGGCTAGTAATCAAGCGATGTCTTTCCATGTTTGACTTCAGGACATCTTTTAACATGGATCGACTTGTACATCAAGAGAAGATTGAATGAGTTTGAAGACCTCGGATCTAGTTTCATCCATCCAGGCTGCAATATATTCAGGGATATAAAGACATCAAATGTACACAGAAGCTGCACAGATAGTCATCTAAGCCAGGGAAGATGACTCTTCATATGAAGAATCACTAGTCTGCAACTGCAGACGATTATCTGTCCTATGTACATGAAAATGAATTTATAAAGATTAGCATGGGAATGCCCGCCTCATCTAGATCATGAAAATAATATGATGATGATGTATTGTATTGTATCTTATGCATGTCACCTTCCAGTTCAAATACCTCGGATCCTCATGATAAAGCATTTCACCCGACATCAAAAGATTTACGACTTCATGCTTTAGGGGGCAACTATTATAAACATATTTGGGCACTGCAACCCCAATCTTATATGTCAATAAACCAAGGTCTCTTTAACCCCTAAAAGTGTTGTTTCATACCCTAAAGGATCATGGTCAACTGATTACATCATTCCCCAAAAGTTCCACTTGAAAAACCACTCAAAACTAGCCAAAACTGGACCATACTGACTGCTCCATTGTCAGGGTGCGATGCATACTAATTTCTACACTAGCCAGGTGTGATGCATACTGAAGAGGCCTTCTGTGGGGTGCGATGAGCGAGGATGGACAAATTTCCGAGACAGTTTGCTAAGTGGATGCTCATGGAATCTTCCAGAAACTTCTCCTATGACACTTGCCTCTCTGAATTCCCCCATGGATGAGTAAGAGATCCAAAAAATCTCCAAATGGAACCAAGAACAACAAGTGGAATGACACTAATCAAAAACCCAAAGATGACTCACACCCTTACAAACATCTATAAATGGATCCCTCATCTGAGAGATCTAGAGGCTGGAATTTGGTAATTTGTAAGGAAGTGTTGATAGTTTGTTTTTGAGAAAAGGCATTGTATTGTTGGGTGATCTTGCTTTTCATGAGGTGAAGAGGGATTTGATGCTGGGAGGATGATGTTGGATTAGATAGTTGGGTTGTAATTCTCCCTTCTATTATTAATAAAGTTCTTTGAGTTTTCCTCCATACAATCGTGTATGTGTGAATGTTGTTGTTTATGAATGTCATTGTATGTTTAATGTATTTCTAATTCTGCATTGTTTATGATATAATAGATAAAGATGCTTTGATGGTGTTTTGTTACTCCGTCTCTACAGGTATTCACTGAGCGGGATAAGTAGGAGAAGAGGCGCAAGCTCTATCAAGGGAGAGAGAAATAAAGTAAGGAGTCAAGCGGAAGATCCAGGTTGGTCCCTTTGCTTCTCTCTTATCTATCATACATAAAGGAAATCACAAATTGTTTTGATTGTTTGTTTCTAGGATAGCTGCCAATCCTAGTGGGACTAGCAGATCGAAAAGACACTAGTTTTCCCAGAAACACTTTTATGTTTGAGATGTTTCTCCAATGTATCCAAGGTTTGTCTTCATAAGAGGAGAGTGTTGTACCTTGATAATCTCATCTAAGGTTTTAGATCCTTTAGCAAATCTAAGATTCAAAGTTTTTATTTTCTCAAGTTCCTTTCTTAGACTTACTACTTCACATTCTAACTTCTCATTATGCTTTTCCTTTTCTATGAGTTGATGCTTAAATGTATCTATGGATACTTTGTTTTCTTCAAAGAAAATTTTGAGCTGAGTAATTTCTTCAAAGAAAACCTTTTATTCTAAAGCATCCACAAATTTATCATTAGACTCATTAGTTTTTTTCTCAAAAGCCATGAGTAATTTAAGATCTTGATCATATTCTCCTTCTTCACTATTTGACAAGCCATCACTGTCTTCATGAGTATAATAACTCCTTCTATTATCAAACTGTCTCCTATTCCCTTTTGCAGTATCTTTCCCTTTTTCATGGTTGTCTTTATGAGGACATTTAGCATCATAATGACCAACTCTACCACAAGTAAAACATTTGAAGGGAAGCTTACCTTTGAACCTTCCAGTGCCCAGTTGAATTTTCTTTACAAAGTTCACCTCATCTTCTTCTGATATATATCCTGATTCCTTGTGTTCTTCCTTTTCTTTTCCTTTTGCAGATGCTTTAAATGTGTCTTGTCTAACTTCTGAGGGACCTCCTTTCCTCATTTCAAAAGCATTACGGATCCTGTGAAGTTGAACAACAGTAAGAGTCTGCAGATACTGCTCCTCTTCAATGGCAGACACTTTTGACTTGAATTTAGGAGTTAGAGATCTTAATATTTTCTCTACTAAAATGGTGTCCTTTATTTCTTCACCCAAATTTTTCATGCGGTTTACAATCTCATCTATACGTAGAAAGAAACTAGCAATACTTTCATCATTATGCATTCTTAGAGTTTCATATTGAATTCTGAGAGTTTGGAGTTTAGCACATCTTACTTAGGTATCGCCTTCAAATATTTGTGATTTTGTCCCATATTTCTCTTGCTGTGTTTAACTACATAAATTTGACAAATTTTGATTCTATCAGAATTTCCAGTAATTGTTGGGTCCCTATAATACTAGTGATTACCCATTACTATTGTAGTTATACCCCTTATTTATATTGATGTACCCATGTAGTGCCCATATTGTTACTATTGTGCCACATAGAAGCCCACTATTGTTATTGTTGTGCCCTACAATATTATTGTTATGTAGGCTTTGATTGTATTGGGACCACTTAGACTCCTATATATAGAAAGGAGGTATTTTCATTTGTATCATCCAAGAATTTTTCATTTATGTAATGTAAAGGAGGTTGCCCCCTCGAAGAGGCTGAATTCTAAGGCGTGGATCTCTCTTTTCTATCTTTTTGTGAGCTAGTTTCATAACATTTGGTATCAGAGCTTTGGATTCTAGGGTTTCGCTGCTCCAAAAAGGTCATCGTGGCATTTTCGCTATAGCTTGTTTTCTGTGACGTTTCAGAAGTCGCAAAAAAAACCCATTTGAGAAGAATTGGCGCTGAACCTTGGGTCCGAATTTCAGATCGTTTTGCGCAATATTTTCGGAGATATGATCTGCGGAAGTTGGTCTTTTTGCAGACTCCTGAATTACACTCAAAACAGGTGACCTGGGGAAAATCGTCATAACTTTCTTTCTGAGCATCAGATTGAAATTTTGTAAGAAGTTACAGAAAGAGGACGAACTGTAGTTTTCGTTTATATATTTTTCAGAGTCAAGGGTTGAAACAGTGACACGTGGCACTTCATACAAGTTCGCTCTACTGAAACAGTCTATAATCAGGTCACTGCGGGAGATTGTGCATAACTCTTTCTTGGAGAATCCAATTTGGTTCAGACTAGTGGCATTGGAAAGAGGACACAGAAAGCTACTACAGATCACAATTTCAGAATTGGATGATTCGAAATTACAGAGGTACATCAGATTCAATATCAGGCTTCTACAAAGTAAAAAAAAGGTGTGTAGTTTTTATTTTTTATTTTGGCATAAGCTTGGTTTGAAGGAATTCAAAGGGCCTAGTAAAGCATTATTATCGGTAACTGATGCCCCGAGGAAAGAAAATGCAAACACCTAGTAAGGAACCTGAAAGCTCTAGCATGACTCATGAAGAAGAGGAAGAAATGCTACATGATATATCAAAATTACAAGAACAAGTGCAACAAATGTCACGCTCACAAAAGCTAACAGATGCTAAGATAAAGGGCATGGAAGCTAAGATGGATGATTTGAAGACTGATTTGAAGACAGATTTGAAGAAAGACATGGCAAGTTTGAAGACAGATTTGAAGACAGACATGGCAGATTTGAAGACAGATTTGACAAATTTTCTACAAGAGATACTTACTAATGGTGAAAAGGTTGTAAAGGAAACTCATGATGTGAACAAAAGAAATGTTAATCATGATTCCATAGACTCTAATGTTGGATCGAAGACCCACCATATTCCAAAAATCGATATGAGGAAGTTTGATGGCAAGGATCCCGCCACATGGATATTACAGATGGAGCAATTCTTCGATCTCAATAATGTGCAAAACACACAAAAGGTACGTATGGCAACTTTATATTTGGAACCAAATCAGTTTGTATGGTATCAATGGCTTTGCTCTCGTAAACAATTTATCACTTGGGCAATTTTTACGGAAGAATTGATAGCACATTATGAGGATACAAAAAGCAACACTTTTTTTAGCCAATTGATAAGTCTCAAACAAAAGGGTTCAATAATGGAGCACATTGAGGAGTTCCAAAAATTGAACATAAGGGTAAAAGATATTCCAGAGGAGCATAGGATTGATGTGTTCATAGGGTCTTTAAAGGATAATATCCAACATGATGTTCGCCTTTGGGAACCTGATTCATTAGAGAAGGCATTCAGGTTAGCAAAAAAATGGAAAGCAAAATTATGGCAACTAGGAAGCATACCATTCACAACTATAAAGATGGAAGTGTTGTTGCCCATAGTCTTCCACAACCTACAAGGTTGACACCACAACAATTGGAAGAAAAAAGAGCAAAAGGGCTTTGTTACAATTGTGATAGCAAATACACAAAGGGTCATAAGTGTGCTGAGAAGAAATTATTCTACATAGATTGTGAAGAGGAAGAAGAAAAGGAGCAAGAAAGGTCAAAAGAAGAAGATATACTCCAGGAACAAAGCCTAGATGAAGAACAAATAAATCCGACCATATCTTGTAATGCATTGGCGGGAATTACCACTCCTCAAACCATCAAGATAGAAGGACAAATCAAGAAGAAAAAGGTAATAGTGTTGATTGATTCAGGAAGCACCCACAATTTTATTCATTGTAGGGTAGCAAAAGAATTGAATTGCTTCCTATATCCAGCACCAGAGTGTCAAGTGATGATTGCAAATGGAGGAACAATAAATTGCTCTGGAAAGTGCCATAATATCAAGCTATCCATGGGAGAATATGTATTGACTAGCCCAATGCTTTCCATTCCAATGGGAGGTGCTGATGTTGTACTAGGAGTCCAATGGCTACAATCCTTGGGTACAATAGCTTTTAATTTTCAAGAACTTTTCATGAAATTTTCTGTGGAAGGAAAGGAAGTTGAATTAAGGGGTATTGCAGGGAAACCAGGAAAGATAATCAGCTCTAATGGTATGACAAAGCTTCTAAAAAAGGAGCAAAGAGGTGTAATTGCACAATTATGTTCGCTAGATGTTTCCACATTGGAATCATCTATTTCTCCAGATCTCCAAAAAGTCCTGGACAATCATTCCAAGGTATTTGAGACTCCCAAAGGTCTCCCACCTATGCGTGATCATGATCATGCTATTCATCTGATTCCAGGAAGTGTTCCTCCAAACATCAGGCCGTACAGATATCCCTATGTCCAAAAAAGTGAAATTGAACGTATGGTTGCAGAAATGCTAGAGGCTGGTATAATTCAACCGAGTCAAAGTTCTTTCTCTGCTCCAGTAGTATTGGTGCACAAGAAGGATGGATCATGGCGCATGTGTCCGGATTATAGGGAGCTCAACAAGCTCACTATTAAAGATAAGTTCCCCATTCCTGTCATTGATGAATTACTGGATGAATTGCATGGATCAATTTACTTCACCAAGTTGGATCTTCGTTCAGGATATCATCAAATCAGAATGAAGATTGAAGACATTCCAAAAACAGCATTTAGAACTCATGAGGGTCATTATGAATTTTTGGTCATGCCTTTTGGCCTTACCAATGCACCTTCAACATTTCAAGGTTTGATGAATTCAATTTTCAAACCATTCCTTAGAAAATTTGTGTTAGTATTTTTTGATGATATACTAATCTACAGCAAGTCTTGGAAGGATCATGTTGAACATGTTGACAGGGTGCTACAACTATTGGAGGAGAAACAATTATATGCAAAAAGATCCAAATGTTTCTTTGGAGTCCAGGAGGTGGAATATTTGGGTCATATTGTATCTCATGAAGGAGTTAAGGTAGACCCTAGCAAAATTAAAGCCATTAAGGAATGGAAAATCCCCACATCCATAAAGCATCTGCGAGGATTTCTTGGGTTGACAGGGTATTATCGCAAGTTTGTTAAGAATTATGGGAGAATAGCAGCACCTCTAACAACATTATTGAAGAAAGATGCATTTTCATGGACTCCGGAAGCAACAAAGGCCTTTGAACATCTTAAAGAGGCAATGTGCCAAGCACCGGTCTTAGCTACACCGGACTTCACAAAAACCTTTATTGTGGAATGTGATGCTTCAGGAAATGGAATTGGTGTTGTTCTAATGCAAGATGAAAGACCCATTGCTTTTGAAAGTCGTCCAATCAAGGGAAAGTTTTTAAGCAAAGCTATTTATGAGAAGGAAATGTTGGCAATACTCCATGCACTTAAGAAATGGCGACCCTACCTAATGGGAAGACACTTCAAGGTAAAAACAGATCATGATAGCCTTAAATACTTTTTAGAACAAAGATTATCCTCTGAAGAGCAACAAAAGTGGGTCACAAAGATGTTGGGTTATGACTTTGAAATCATCTACAAAAAAGGGAAGCAAAATGTGGTGGCAGATGCACTCTCAAGAAAGGATGAGGATGTGGAAGCATTGTTGTGCGCCATTTCTATTATCCAACCAGATTGGATAAATGAAGCAAGGGAGGAATGGAAGAATGACGAAGAAGTGTGGGCACTTATTCGAAAGCTACAACAAGATTCCAGTACGTCTGATACATTTAGCTGGAAAAATGATTCGTTATGGTACAAAGATCGCTTATACCTCTGTAAGAATTCCCAGCTAAAACAAAAGATTCTTATGGAATTGCACACTTCTCCCTTAGGAGGGCACTCAGGATTTTTAAAAACTTACCACAGGGTTAAGAAGGAATTTTTTTGGGATGGCCTTAAATCAGATATTCAAAAGTTTGTGGCAGAATGTTTGGTTTGCCAACAAAATAAAGTTGAAACAATTAAGACACCGGGTCTATTACAACCTTTATCCATTCCAAGCCAACGTTGGGAGGAGGTTTCAATGGATTTTATCACAGGTTTACCCAAGTCTGAGGGAAAGAGTGTCATCATGGTGGTAGTTGACAGACTTACCAAGTATGCACACTTTTGTGCATTATCACATCCATTTAAAGCCAGTACAGTTTCTACTGCATTTATGGAAACAATTCAAAAGCTACATGGAAACCCAAAGATTATTGTAAGTGACAGAGATCCCATTTTCACTGGAAATTTTTGGACAGAATTATTTTCTTGTCTTGGTACTCAGTTAGCTCATAGCTCATCTTATCATCCTCAATCTGATGGGCAAACTGAGATAGTAAACAAATGTTTGGAAGGATATCTTCGTTGCTTTGTATCTGATAAACAGACACAATGGGTCAAATGGTTGCCTCTGGCTGAATGGTGGTATAACACTTCCTTTCATACAGCAACAAAAATGACCCCATTTATGGCACTTTATGGGTATCAACCACCATCCATCACATCATATTTAAGAGAAAATTCTAAGGTTCAGGCAGTGGAACATCACATCGAACATCAACAACAAGTCCTCCAACTCTTAAAGGATAACCTTGTGTTGGCACAGAATAGAATGAAACAACAGGCAGATCAACATCGCAGTGAAAGAAGTTTTGATGTAGGTGATTGGGTATTCCTACGGCTACAACCATATAAGAAAATGTCCCTCAAGCAAGCTAAGAAGGATAATAAATTATCACCAAAGTATTATGGTCCGTACAAGGTGTTGCAAAAGATTGGTACTATGGCATACAAATTGGAGCTTCCTGCAGCTTCTCGATTGCACCCAGTTTTCCATGTTTCATGTTTAAAGAAGGTTATAGGCGACAAGCTCCCAGTTCAAACAATATTGCCAGAACTTGACGAAGAAGGAAAAATTATATTGGAACCGGAAGCAGTCATAGAAACAAGAACTCGACAGCTACGAAATCGATCAATTTCAGAGTATCTTATCAAGTGGAAGAACTTATCCGCTGAAGATTCCACATGGGAGGATGAGAATTTTATGCAGAAGTATCCTGAACTACTCAAGCATTGAGGACAACACTTTTTTGAAGGAGAGGGGCATGTTGGGTCCCTATAATACTAGTGATTACCCATTACTATTGTAGTTATACCCCTTATTTATATTGATGTACCCATGTAGTGCCCATATTGTTACTATTGTGCCACATAGAAGCCCACTATTGTTATTGTTGTGCCCTACAATATTATTGTTATGTAGGCTTTGATTGTATTGGGACCACTTAGACTCCTATATATAGAAAGGAGGTATTTTCATTTGTATCATCCAAGAATTGTTAATTTATGTAATGTAAAGGAGGTTGTCCCCTCGAAGAGGCTGAATTCTAAGGTGTGGATCTCTCTTTTCTATCTTTTTGTGAGCTGGTTTCATAACAGTAATGCATTGACAACTTTGGCATTGGTTTCATACCTCTTCTTTTCTGCTGCATCTGTGGGAACTACGACTGGATATTGGTAACCTTCTTCCACAATTTCCCAAACATCTGTTCCAAGGAACTAAAGATAGGATCTGGTTCCTGCCTTCCAATATATTAAATTATTTCCATTGAAGAGTGGTGGTCTGATAGATGTTGTTCTGTCTTGATTTCTCATCTTGGGATATCTTCCTTCAAGCGATCAAGCTTCTTTTGAAGGACCTGCTCTGATACCAATTGTTGGAAAAAATACTGAGAGGGGAAATGAATCATTATTTTAAAAACTCACGATAATAATTTTCTTTTCTGAAATATATACGTGACTTTAATGAACCCAACTCACGTATGTATGCAACTGTTGTAAAAGAAACTAGTGGTTTCTTAGTAAAATTATAAAACAACTAATTATTTATCTGTTAAACTTGAACCAAAATGTAAGAGATTTATCAGGCATTTGATAAGTAGTAAGCAGGTGCATTAAGAACATAATAAAATATCACACATAGGAAACACACATGAACAGTAGGATTTAAGGTGGAAACCCAATGTGGGAGAAAGCCACTGATGTTGTCCCCTGAGTCTTCAAACTTATTAATATCAAAAACTTCTTACATTATTGTACTGGTGCATACTCATACCAGTACGTAGGCACCCACCTGATGAAAGCTACAACCTTCACTCATTCTCCACCTCCTACTGGAAGGGAGCTCCAACCCCCTCATCTGATTACTAGCTACTACTGAAAGGAAGCTTTGATTTCATCACTAAAGGCTCCAACCATCAACAACATCCATGGACCACGTTTCATAAATTTTCACACTAGATCCACCTGCTTTAATACATCACAACTTGTAGATCAATTGAGGCAAACACCAACTTAATTCAAATAGAATAGTGAGACCACTATAACCAGAACACAAAACTAAAATTATAATACTACATCAACACATAGAATCAACTGCAACTCTAAAAATTCATATGCCAACATGTATACACTACTTCACTTAAGGCAACTTGCATGTATACGCGCTTTACTATAGATAAACCTGCGTACAGATCTCAATACACTAAAAACTTGGAATTTTGAATCAGACACAACGTTGACCAGAGTTATTCTAAAATATTCTGCTAGCTTACAAAACCCTCATATAGTTAGCAACATCAATAATATTTTCAACCAATCAACATATAACGAAATTCAACTTCATCATTCAATCAGTTCTACTTGAGACATTATCACTCAACCCATATCAACATGAGGACACCATTGAAGGACAACAGAGATACAACCGTACTAATTAGGTTGTTCAATCATTTATGACTAGAAAGACTCCCTTTCTGTACGTGACTTTGAAGAAACGAACCCGCGTGTATACGTGAATTTACCGAGACCAACCAGCATATAGATCTACAAATTTTGACCTAAAATTGTGCAGCTCTTTAGAACTTCAAAAAGACCTAGATCATAATATTAAAAGATAAAAACATGCATGAATACTTAAATCTAGTCAATCCATGAGTAGATCATACAATGGAAATTCATTTTAGGTCTCATGATCCTGATCCATCTTATATTCATCGGTGCATATTTATTTCAGGCCTATGTGTCAACTATGACCCTTACAATGAAAATATACTTTAGATTGAAGTATTCATCAAAGACCCTTTCACATGCACACTTAGCACTTTGATATTCACCTCCTTATATTGTTAGAGCCTTATCCAATACCATGGGTCAAACTACACTAGTATTGGTGGTAATCTTGGACAGGATCAAGTAACCATTATCGTGCTCAATATTGTGGGCTAATACCATGGTAAGGACCCTTGGTATTCTTAAGTTAGTGCTCCAACATGTACGTGAATTTTCTTCTTTGTACCTACGTGTATACGTGACTTGGCCTTGATGAACCTGCGTATAGATATTCAAATATTTACCTTTATCAGACTTCTAATTTTGATCTGAAAACTTTGTTCCATCATTCTGTTATTCTGTTCGATCACTCTGTCACCTTTAAACTGACCTGTGAATTCATCTAGTTAACATATACTTTTTCTGTCACAAGTGAGTTTCCATCAAGGACAACACATGCATCATAATTCCAACACCTTCATGACAAGAAAAACACTTCTGGAGTAGCAATTTTTGTGGGAGACTGTCGGGTATCTTGGTTCAGTAAAAAACAAGACTCAAACTCATTATCAAAAGTTGAATCAAAATACATTGTTACGGCCACCTGTTGCACACAAATTCTTTGGATGAAGCAGACCTTAAATCACATCAAGGTAGAATTGATTGATTCAATTCCAATCATGTGTGAAAATACTAGTGCTATCAACATCTCTAAAAATATTGCCATGCATTCAAATACCAAGCTCATTCCAATTAAGTTCCATTTCTTAAGAGAATGGGTTGTTGTTAATGTTGTTTGACTTGAATATGAGGCCACTAATGAACAAATTGCATATATATTCACAAAACCACCAGAACAAGAACCCTTTTGAGTATCTTAGGAAGAAAATAGGAGTAGTGTCTCTTCTAGTCAAATGACTCAATTTAATTGTATCTTGGCATCTACTCATCCTTCTATATCACATAGAGAGTAGGTTGCAAAGCTTCTAGGGGATTTCCTCCATTGGGTGCATCCTTTTCCATTGATGTCAATGTGGGAGAAATTTCTAAGTGGCATAATTATTGATGACACAGATAGTGTAGAGATAGAGAGAACTATGATTTATGCCAAGGGGAGCTTGTTTTGTTTCCATCAATGCCAAAGGGGGAGATTATTGTGCATAATTTTGGCATTGATGTCAAATGAGAAAGGATGGAAGATGCATCGTGTGTCAAGATAGGGGGAGTCATATGATTACTAACAGGGTCCATCAATAGGTATATTTTGAGGTTCATTGTGTTATCCTCTAACCCTTAAAACTCTCCTTTTCTCACATTAATTCACATTTTAGCCATAATATCATTAGTACCAAGAATAAAGGGTGTTTGTCACATTGCATGGCCTAATGTGATTAATATGTAGGAAAAATAAGCATTTTTTGACATATTTACTATGCAGAGGCTTGATGGAGATGACCAGGGTGAATATAGGAGACTTGTCCACCTCATTAACTCTCCAACTCGACTTCAAATAGAATAATCTTCACCAACAGCTAGAATTCACTAGTAGCCAAGGAAATCCAAGTCCATGTGAAGATAAAGGGGAAACAGTTCCACAAATCTCGATATTTTCGAGGGAATCACTCCTCTTTTCAAGGGAGATGTCCTTAGCTACTTTTTGTATAAATAAACCAGCCAAATGTCTCATCGGGATTTCAATTTTTGTTGTTGCTAGGAGTAGCTACTGAGAGCCTAGTGCTTGACATTTTTATTGTCTTTCATATGATGTATGTGACTTATTTTCTGTTAATGGGAATTTCACCATTAGTTTGCGTCTAAAATAGTTTCGGAGGGCTAAAACCCTTGGGTTTAGGCCTAACCTAGAGGCTTTAGTCCCTCTTGTATTTCTCTCTTGTTCCTGCTCAATTTATTGCAATGCTTTTCTTGTTTCGGTAATTGTTATAATACAAAATTCGTAGTTGTAGGTTTTCCTATCACCTCTCTTGTGGGAATAGTCATTAGAAGATCTACAATAACAACCAAAAAATATTTGTTTATGATTTCTTGGAAATTTTAAGTATGCGACTGTAACCCTTTTTCATGTTTAGTTTATGCACTTCAGAATTTGGTAGCATTGATTTGGCAATCAAAAGTTGTGTTATAGGATAGAGTAGATTTCAATAAAATTCAACTCATATTTTCCATGTTAACTTACTTTGTTAAAATAGTGATTATTTCATGCATGTGTTTGATTGGTTGGCAGGTATTTTATTGACCTATACGGGTGGGCACACCTTTCTACATCCACCTGGGGCCCTCCATCTCCCTTCTATACACCTCACATTGCTTCCAAACTCTACTACCAAGACCACTCTGCTAAGGTAAATGGAGAACGTTGTGGGCATAAACTTTGGTACAAGATAGACCTCTGAGGGGTACTAAGGTTTGCCTAGGGACTCCCACACCCTTCCTTTACTAAATTATACCTTCATCCACATTCTCATACATTCAAGACACCATTTAGTTCCTCAAAAATATCTCGAACCCTCCTCTTGTAGAAAAACAGGGCCTCCTGTAGCAATATAGAGCCTCTTGTAGCACTTCTTGTAGCAGACATGTAGCATCATTTTATTCAGCCATATGTGTTCCATATTTCAACCCTTGATTATTGAAGTTGAATAAGGGCCCACGAGCCTTGATTTCATGATTAAGGAAGATTCTAAGACCACTCAAACCCCATCCTTTCCTCACTACAACCATAGGACAGCAAATAGAATTAGGATTAGCATTTTTTGTGTGTTGAAAGTCAAATTTCTTATTTCCAAGCAAGATGAAAATAGATAATTGATTCATGAAAGTAGGTTGTTGATTTGATTAAGAATGAAAATAGAATAGCATGGTTGACTTCTTATGACTAGAATAGATCTTTCCCTTTTTATTCAATTTCAATTCACCATTTACATTAAAATCTTAGCATTTTCATTTTTGTCACTAGAATCATGTTCATCTTCTTGCAATTATGACATTTTTTTCTCCTTATAGTTAGCTGAAGGAGTGGTCTCCAAAAACCTTGATGTGATCTCATGACTGAGGGTGACATGAGTAGAACCTAACCTGTTGTGCATGTAGCGCTTGTTATCACTCCAATATTTCTTAGGAGTTGATTAGAAAGAAATGATTAGGGGTAACCACAAACCTAGTTTGGAGATTAGGATCTAGCCTTCCTAATTCTCAGAGAGGACTCTCTCTTTATGATTTAACTTTTTTTAGTTATTTGATGTTAGGCTAGTTATGACTGTACTTGGGTTTTGATTTGGATTTTGTGGTGGGATCACTTACTTAGATGAAAAGAGGGGTGTCATTTACCATTGGGCTATGGGGTTAAATATCAGGCAAACAGGACTGGATCAAGTTCTAAAAACAATGTCTATAGGGCAAGATAGCAGAGTTACTTCATATCTTAAGGCTAGATAGTGAAGTGGTTTTCAATCAGATCCAAAGAGAAATTAAGGGTTCCTTAGGCTGTATTATGAAGAAAGTGAAAGAGGTCAACCGGGATGGGAGAGCAATTAAGGATTCTCAGATCTAGATATTAGAAGAAAACATGTAAATGATCAACTATTCAAAACAGAGTGTACTTAAACAAATTCTGAGATAAATTTCCAGTTAATTTATTCAACTTAAGATAACATTCAAGTTTGTGAAAAACATAAGAAAGTAACAAATTTGAAAAAGAAAATACTTCATTGTAATAGCTCAGCACATGAAGTATAGCAATCCACACTCAATACTTCGATTTATGAAGTATTTATAAAAAATAGTTTACAAAATATCCCAAACTGTCTTGGGAATTAATATAGGAGAAAGAAATATCTTCATGCAAGAAGATAGAGATAGTTATTGAACTGTTGTTTGTTGTCCCTGTTTATTAGGTTGTGTTGTCTTTAAGGTATGATATTTTTCCTTTTAATATCTACTTTGTTGTTGGTCTTCACGCTGAATGCTCTTTTTACTATGATCTTTCAACTGATAAACTTTTATCTGATACTCTTTCATCTGGTTGGCCTGTCATTATCCTTTTACTGTGCCTTTTACCCTTACTGTACATTTTTACATTTTGACCTTGAGTTTATACAGTAAGTCATTCAATTTCTCCCATGTTTCTTCATTTGGTAATTGGATATTTATCATTTTCCTATAAATCTCATCTGCCTCCGTGTACTTGGAAAAAGTGGGCTTATTCATAAAAAGGTGTTTTACCTCATGCTGGAGGTAAAACAAGTTCTCAAAAGTTTGGTATAGGACCTTGCCAGTTGGGATTCCCTTCATAGATGAATTGTTTACTTGATCTCTGGCCACTTCTCTTATCTTTTTGTTGCAATCCTCTTGTGGCATTAACTTATCATTTATTACCAAGGGATTGGGAAGACCCTTTTGCCTCAAAACTTAAAATTTAACCATGAATCTGTCTATAGCCAGTTGCATGGTTTCGCACTTATCTTCAAGGTTTAACATTAAATTCCTCTTATTGAGCACCCTTTTTACTTCCAATATTATACCTTTCTTTTCAGGTATCTCTAATTCCTACAATTCATACTTATTTTTGGATTTAAGGAAGTGAATGATCCTTGCAGCTTCCTCTAGCATGTCTCCCAGTTCTATTTTCACTCTCTGTATAGCTTCTGTAGCTTGCTTCACTAAGTCAATCTGTTGAAAAATTAATTGAATGGATGGCCAAATATCATTGACAGAGTCAATGATATTGGCCCATAATTGTACCTTAGCCTGTCCAAGGGGTTCCTTTAAAGTAAATTCCTTCTCCAAATTTTATTCTTTCATTCATCCTGGTTGATTTTTTCACTTCTTTATTGTGCATAATTTGTGCAAGCTTACAATTAGCCTCTAGACTGGTCACCTTTTCCTTAAGCTTGTTCATTTATGTGGTCTGAATGGACATGTATTCCATTTCCTTGACCAATTTTCTAGCCTCATAACCTGTTGACCTTGTTGCTGTTGACCCTGTTGTTGATGTAGACGTTGTAGAAGCTGGCAGTGTTGTAGCCATTGGAGTAGTAGGAGCTAATGATGCTGCCAAAGTGGAAGGTACTGTAGTAGTAACTATTGGGATAACAGTGGTAGGGGTAGTCTCCAGACTAGCCTATTTTACCTGTATCAAGAAATCTAACTCATTTTCATTTCCTTCAATTGATCATTCAATTGTAAAACCAGGTCCATCATCTCTTCCTGATGTGTTTGGCTATGTAGGACCTCTTTTGTTTGCGGGTGCTATGAATGAGGAAGTTTTAATTGTTTTTTAAGAGCTGCAATGTCCTCATTCTTCTTCTTGATCAACTTCTCAGTAGCTTTGATTTCATTGGGATCATGTCCTAGCTCAATTACCAAGTCCTCCAATGACTTGATCCTATTGTCCTTGGCCTGTGAGGAGGCCTTTTCCAATTTATATTGGGATGTAATGTTATCTAATGAATTCTGTAGCTTATGTGAAGCCATGGCCTTCCTTGTCAAGGTGGAGTAGATCTTCTCTCTAGCCTGCTTATCGAATTATATCTGGTCAATGGGATGAACATCCCTAGCCAACACCTCAAAGTCCATTTTTTTGTAGTCAGTTGATGTCTTTGGCTGCTAGACAGTTGGCTACATGAAGGAGACCTACATTTCTCTTGCTTTGATGACAAAAGATGACATCAAGCTGCTCTGATTAGCTGGTGTGTTCTTGAAGTATTGGGCATATGTTTCAGCCTTCAACTTCTCATTTCTCAACTTGATCTCCTTGTCCTTGTCCTTGATATCTTTTTCCTTATCTGTTGGCTCGGTAAAAGAAGAAACCTCAACATTGAACAATATCTTAATCAATTGAGTGTTAGATGTTGATGGTTGATGTGTTTCTCCTGAAGCAGTTGTGTCTTTGCTTCTTTCCGCCATTGTATTAGTGTTACTAATTTCCACTAATTCAATGGTTTCTTCCTGTTCTGTTACAGGATTCAGCTTGGGCCTTTTCCTGAGCTCAAAATGCTCATCTGTGGTCTCCATAGCAGAACTGGAACCCTCCTCCTTGTTTCTCTTTCAGTTTCTCTCCTCATTTTCTAAGGTCTATAAAACAAGAGGAATATTCATGGGTTCCCCTAGTTCTGGAACCTAAAGGAAAGAACTTTCGTCAATTTGTTTCTCTACATCAATCAATGTATTTTCTACATCCACTACTATGATATCCATGTCAATTAATGTGTTTTCCAACCATTCTGATTGGTTGGAAAACCTTTCAATATTCAATCTAGGATGGTGGATGAAACGTCCCAATTTGACCTTGATTCTTAAATTATTTATGACCCCATGAGGGTCATACTGCCACATAAAGTTGTTTTTGAATTTCATTTCCTGCAACATCTTATCAGCCTCTGGTCCAGCCTCTCTATTATTACAAATGAAGGGGCCCAATTGATTTTTCATTTTAAATTGGGTTTTCTTCCTAGCTACTAGGAAGTTGACTTCATCAGAATTGATGATCTGCCTAAAATATTCTAGTGCAAATATCCTCATAGGGAGGTATTTGGGCAGTTTGTAAGGGGCAAGTTGGCATCCATAAATTCTAATCTCTGTGTGGTTCTGGTACAGATACCAGTCTCCCACCTTATTGTTCTTGGCCAACTATAACACCCTTTTGATTTCTTGGCTAATTCTGGGTTGAGGGCTACTAGTCAGCATGTTCATGACTGGATGGACAAATGAATCAATGAAATCCTTATAGGTGAATGCAGTGGAGTATTTCTAGATCAAAGGTGTCCAATAAATAACTAACCTTGGATTCCCTTTGGTATCCAACTTCTGGATGCTGACAGGGAATTTGTCTGATTGATAATATAAAAACATATGAAATAACACAGAGGAGTACTTGAAGACTCTCTCAGTTGGTAGTCTGGTGAACTGTTCATGCATCTTGTCTGCAATGAACTGAGCATAGTTGTAAATGACAGTAGGAGGCTTGCCTGGGCTAAAGATGGAAAGAAAGGTCAGGACAACCTCATCCACATGCTCATCTAAGGTATATCCTAGGATGCAAGAGAGCATGGTAATAATCTATCTGTCTCTCTCTGAAAAAATGGTGGCGGCATAAGGGGCCTATCTGTGGGAGTATGGCAGTCCTCTATAATGAAAGTCTGGAATATTTGGGATATTTTGGCCAGGTCTAACTTGACATATAGGTCCAGCAAGTCACCAATAGATAGTGGGGTCTCATTAGGGCTTGGTTGGACCTGCAGCATTTGGTTGATAGATTCTGCAATGATGGTAAATAACACTTGTTGGTTAGGGTTGATAATAGCTCTTTGGCTAGGAATGTAGCAAGCATGATAGAAATGGAAGATGTATAGGAAAGGGTGTACTTCTAGAAACAAATATTTGGGTAAATTAGATTCCCAAAGGTGGATGTCATCATTTTGGTTTAGGAATCTGTCCTTACTCCAGTAGTGGAGCTTTAGAAGGTAGGCAGGGGAGGTTGTGTCCTTTATTTAGAAATATATGTTTGCTATTGCAAGGTGGTCGATGTCCAGGTGAGGGGTTGACAGAGATCTCATGTCCAGAGAGGTTTGGGAAACCATAAATGAGTTTAGGGACAT
This sequence comes from Pinus tabuliformis, assembly GCA_031772625.1. Classification (NCBI taxonomy): domain Eukaryota; kingdom Viridiplantae; phylum Streptophyta; class Pinopsida; order Pinales; family Pinaceae; genus Pinus; species Pinus tabuliformis. The sequence goes on from CM062814.1 coordinate 721,087,388, forward strand.
GAATTAGGCTTGTAGAGATTCTAGAAATGAGGTTTATGAGTTCTGGTATAGTGATAGGGTAATTACAGTTTAAAAAAGGAGGCTTTGGGATATACAAGTAAATTTCTCTTCAATTTAGCCAAGTTTATTAATTAATTTCAATTAATTAATCTTTCAATTGGACTGTACATTTTCAAATTGAGAGTGTCGTTCAGGTTTTTCTCAAGAATACCTAGAATTTGTTGATCTGGCTTGCAAACTGGGTTCACTGGTGAATGCAGAGGGTATAGTAGCTTGAACTGTCAACTGGTTCCATGAATTAGGTGTTTGAAGCTTCTTCAGGCAGCAGACAGTGGTCAATTTGGTCGCAAAGGTTCAGGGTGTCGCAAAATGGCTTGAGTAGTAGTTACAGTGAAAATGAGTGAAAAGAGTGAATTGGGGCTTTTCCAGCCTTTTAACGGGTAACGGTCACATTTTTGCGTGGAAAATATAAATGAACAGTGGGCAGTTTTCGGCTTGGGTAGGGAGGTGGTTTTCTGGAAAATTGCATCACTTTTGGAGGGCAGGCAGTTTTTTCGCGAGCACGCAATCTCATCTGGTGCCGCCACGTAGCATCACAGCACCCAGGAAAAATTGTGAATCTCACATGCTCTCAGGCTGCTATCAGTCGGACAGTGAACCCACGCGATATGGATGCGCACCGTCAGATCTGGTGGTAGGAGATAGGACGGTTGTTGCGCAATTAAGATGCACGGAGGGAATTGGGAAAGGGATTTGCGAGGTTGGGGGTTTAATCACAAATAAGTGTAATTAATTAGTAAATAAGGTAGGGATTAGATATAAGCTGCGGGTTTAATAAAGTGGGACCAGGGGTTATGTGGCAGGGTTTTTTAACTGCACCAAGGGTTGGTGGGTTAAAAGGGTTTGTCGTGGAAACATGAAGCGGGGAGTTAATTAAATAATGCAGGGGGATAAAACTTAGGATAAGCGAGTTTTATGTGTTTTTGAAAGGAAATAGGGCAATTAATAAGGGGGGAAGTTAATTTTTGTAATGGGGAATGGGTTTCACACTAGGGAAATGGGGTTATGGGTAGGGAAATGATTTTTTAAGGATAATTACTAGGGAAATGTGTGAAACCAAGGGGTAGGGGTCAAAATGAGGGGAAAGGGGAACTTATAAATGATAAAGGGATAATGGGGAAATTAGCAAATAAGCATGTGCGGGCATAGTGAAATAATGGGAAATTAGTTAAACTAGCTTGTGAACATCTTTTCTTTCTCATAAATTCTCCTGCACCTAAAACATAGGATTAAGCATGATAAATGTGCTTTTGACTCAGCAACCTTGTACATTTGCGACCTTTCTTCTACCTACCCTTTATGTATCTTAACATTTTTTCTTCACTTTATTGGGTGCATTTGAGCTTCCTGACCCTTTATTTCCTTTTCTCTTGACAAGAAAACTATCTAATTCTAACTTTATAACTTCCAATGGCTTAGATTAAGCTAATGAGCTCAATTTTATTCTCTACCTAACTACTGATTTTCCAAGGTTAAACAGTTTGTCTAGATCTTTATTCTCTATCTATCAACATAAAATTTAAAGCATGAATAAGTCAAGATTAAGCTATTTGACCATCATGGATTGTAGCATTTGTGACAAGCTGCACACAACCTTATTTTTCATAAAAAAGTAAAATGTAGTGGCATTTCAATTTGCACACTTTCATGATCTGTTTTGTTTCTTTTTGGGGTTCACAATTTTCACTTTTTTAATCTTTTTCTTTCTTTTTGTCCTTTGATTATTCTTTTAGGACATAACCTCTTTACATTTTTTAATTTTTAGTATGGAAAACATTTTTCAGAAAGAAAAAGTATGTACAATATTACAAGACTAACCATATCCAATTCAAAATTATGAATCCTATTATTATATGACCCTAATAGTGGCTCCACATGGGGATGGAATTTCCTGGTGAAATGTCAAGAACTTTAAGATCAGTAGCCTTTGGAACTGTGACCACAATTAACTTGTAAATTGGTCTTCTGCGATTATGCTTTATTCATACTTATGATGGTGAACCCTTCAAAGCTGAGGGCCTTTTCTCTGGGCTTCAACTTCAAAAAACTACCATCCAATCCAATCTAAACTTTACAATTTCTATACAATGAGTAAAGTAAAGTGAACCAATGTTAATCTGTGGATAAGTAATGCTTCAAAATTCTACCATTGATAGGTCCTCCTGGTAGATCTGTTCCATCTAATTCTCTCAATAAAAATGCATTGTTACCTCTGTAACCATAAATGACATAAGGGCCTTGCCATAGGAAATCAAATTTGCCATGTTTTCCCTTGTCTTCTCTTCTAGAATCCCATTTAAGTACTTTTTCATTTATGTAAAAATCATTAGCTTTAGTCTTTTTGTCAAAAATATTTTTGATTTTATCTTGGATTACTTGTGATTTGACATAGACTTCTTCTCTGGTTTGATGCAAGTGTATTGTTTGATTTATCCTCCTATGGATAGCATTCGGTTCTACCTGCAACTCTTGGATGATCTTCATCACGAGCACACTGAAAGAGGATGGAAAAACATCATCCATTCCATATACTAACTGATAAGGAGATGTACCAATGGACTTTTTGGTAGTTAGTCTATCTACCCATAAGGCATTAACCAACTTTTTATTCCATGTCTTCTTGTTGTCCTCCAGTAGTTTCTTAATGATATTGACAAGGATTTTGTTAGAGGATTCTGCAAGTCCATTACCTTGAGGGTAATAGGTAGTGGAATAGCCAAGGGTAATGTGATATTTGTTACAAAAGTCTACCATTTTCTTGGATTTAAAAGCAGTTGGGATGGCTTCTATCCATTTGGTGAAGTAATCAGTGGTTGTCAAAATCCATTTATGTTGGGCTGAGGAGGCTGGGCTGAGGAGGCTGGGTGAATTTCCCCAATGAATTCTAAACCCCATTGCTGAAATGACACTTATGTGGATATTGGTTTGAGAGGTAAAGGTAAAAGATTCCTTTTACCCTCAAATATTTGGCACTTATGACAGGAGGTCTAATTTTTCTCGACATCTGCAAAAAGAGTGGGCCAGTAAAAAACTAGCCCTCAAAATCTTGTCAGCAGTTGTTTTCCAATACAAGTGTCCTCCACAATCTCCTCCATGAAATTCTTGCATAATCCTATCAGCTTCATCTTTTAGTAAACAATTTAATAGAATAACACCATTATCTTTCCAAAATAAAGCATTATATATGATACAATATTTCAATGATTTCATTTTCAAAAATATAGCTTTAGTTTTAGATAAACCAGGAGGAGCTTGTAAGTTTAGTAAAACAAATATGATATCTGTGTACCAAGGTGAATTTGTAAAAGGTTCACTGATCTGTGGAATTGCCGTCTCTTCCTGATCATCTAGGGCACCAATGAAATTTATATCTAAGGCCTGGCAGTTCGATACAGCCATGAGTTTGGCTAAACCTTGGCCTTTGATAAGTTTTGTAGGCTTTATTTCTATGTCATATTCCAAAATAGTGGCAATCCATTTGCCTCTCTTTCCTTCAGGCCCATTTTGTGGCAAAATTTCCTTTACTACTAAATTAGGAACATAAGCAATGATGTGTGAATACAAGATGTACACTCTAAAATATTTAATAGCTTTCACTAAAGCTAATACCTGTTTTTCCATTATGTTGTACTTTAGTGTTGCATCTCTTAAAGATTTACTAAAAAATGCAATGGGTTGTTCATATCATTAATCATTCTTTTGCAATAAGACTACTGCAATAGTATTTTCTAAAGCAAAAGAAAAGATTATAAAATCTTTTTGAAATTCGGGACTTATGAGGACTGGAGTTTTGGTAAGGGCTTGTTTGATGGCCTCAAAATACTGTTTAGCTTCCACTGTCCATTTAAGTGCTGAATCTTTTCTTAACATGTTATTTAATTCTCTAATTAATTCTTCTAAATTTGAAATGAATCTCTTAAGAAAAATTATTTTTCCTAAAAATGACTGTAATTCTTTGATGTTTCTAGGATGGGTGATGGTCAGGATAACCTCTATTCTAGTTGGGTCTATTCTAATTCCATATTTAGATATTATATGCCCCAAGAGTTTACCTTCTTCTAGACTAAAGAGTGTCCTTTTGGGATTTAAGGAAATACCAAATTTTCTACATTTAATGAAAACTTTTCTCAGGTGATCTAGATGTTCATTATCAGATTTGGAAAAGACTGTGATGTCATCTTGATAGACAACTTGGAATTCATGGATTTCTTTGGCAAAATCTATATCCATAGTTCTTTGAAATGTTTCTCCTGCATTCATTATTCTAAAAGGCATTTTCAAATACATGAAAGTACCCCAAGGAGTAGCAAATGCAGTTTTTTCTTGGTCCTCTGGTTGAACTAAGATTTGGTTGTATATAGAAAATCCATCAAGCAATGAAATTTTGGATGAACCTAATACCCTCTGAAGAATATGGTCCATTTTTGGGAGAGGATAGTTATCTTTCAATGAGACTTTGTTCAAATTTCTGAAATCAACGTAGAGTCTGATTTCTCTTGTTTTCTTCCTAGTAGTGACTAAGTTTGAGACCCAATTTGAATATCTAATGGGAGCTATGATTTGGGCATCATACTTCCTTTTGACTTCCTTTTCAATTGATGGAATAAAAACTGGATTAATTCTCCTAAGTTTATGTTTAAAAGGTTTATGATCTTCTTTGATAGGTATCTTGTGTTGAATTATGTTGGTGTCGTAAGACTTTAGGTCTTCATAACTCCAAGCAAAGACATCTTGAAACTCTTTGAACAGACTTATATATTTAACCTTTTTCATCTGGAGGCAAGGCTTTTGATATTTTAATGAACTTAGGTCTTTTTTTAGTTCATATGTTACATTCTTCTATATCTGCTCTTAAAGGCTCCATTTTTGGTTTCCTAGCTACATCATTTGAATAAAACAAATCTTCTAAGGGGACTAATCCCTTAGGAAAAAAAAAAAATTGAGGTTTATAATTGCAAGATCATCATTCATTATTTCTTCTATTTCTACATTTTCTAAGTTATCTATTTCTAGTTTAGTGAAATTAGTGGGTTTACCTATATCTAAAATATTTACATCTATCCCACTATCTATGTCATTGTCTACTGTACAATCTGTATCTATATTACAATTTTGAAACTCACCTTCAGCATTCATGAAATCATAAATTTGAGAATCTTGTGAGAAAATCTGCCAATATTTCAAATTGTCAGGTATGATAGGCCTATGTCTCACTTCTGTAGTGTACTGGTGGTTGGGCTGAAAAGGAAATTTGCAGGTACTAGCAAAAGTGGCCAGACTGTGGGCTTGCATATTCTGTTTCCTAGGAATGGCAACAAAGTCGGTTTCAAGAAGGTCTTTGATCAAATCTAGGACAGTCTCTCTATATTGGCTCAGTCTGGGATTATTTATAGAGTATTCACCTTTGATTTGTTTAATAATCAATTCTGAGTCTCCCATTATAGAAACTCTCTTGGCTCCAAGTTTTCTAACCATTTGTAGTCCTAAGATTAGAGCTTCATATTCTGCCATGTTATTTGTGCATTTAAAGTTTAATCTAAATGCATGACCCTCAGAATGATTGTTTTCCATGTTGTGAATCCACACTCCTGCACCTGCTCCTAGTCTATTCACAGATCCATCAAAATCCAAATGCCATAGAGACTCATGAAAAATGTTTTCACTATCAGGTGTTTTGTATTTTTCTTCTACAGTTGTGATTTCCTTTTTGTCATGTTCTGAATTGTACAAGATAAAAGAGTCCATATCAGAATTCATGGAGTATATAGGGAAATTCTGTGGTTTTTCTACACTACTCACCATGTATTTCATCAAGGTCTCTCTATAAAGTTTTCTTTGTTGAACAAAAATAGAGATGGTGGCATATGACATATATAATTGTAAAGATCCCTGCAATTTTTCTCCCCATGAGCGAGATAACAACATTCCATATTTGGGTGGGATGTCAGCAACTATTATGTCCATCACAATACTCTTTGTTGGGCACTGGACTAGAGTTACACACAAATCCTTGATTAGGTTGAGGCATTTAACTTGGCTAGAGTCAAAGTAAAATAGGTCCTTGTATGGTTTGGTGATATCTAAGTTTAATCTCTCCATGATTGTTTTTGGCATTAAGTTATGGGATTATACTGAGTCTAGCATAGCATTATGTAATATTTTGCCATGAATGTTCAAGCTAATGTAGAAAGGAGGAATGCCTGCTTGTTGATGTGTACCATTTACTTCAGGGCAAAAAAATAACTCAGGCTAATCATCATTCAAATTCACAGCATCCTCCCCTTCACCTATATTCAATGTTTCAGTGATCCGTGATCTATATGATTCATTTTTCACTAGCTCAGTGAAAGGGACTAATATTTTCAATTTTTCTATCTCGGTTTTAATGTTGAAAGGCAATTGAGTTTTGCTTGATTGGATGAGATCTTCCTTAGCGACTGTGATCTGTGTGTTTTTATCTTCTTTTTCTGTACTAGGCACTTCAGTCTATGTTTCAACAGTTTTGTTTTGAATTCTCTTATTTGGAATGATTTGAGTAACAGTTTCAGTTTGAGTTTCAGATGAAGTTATATGTACAATTTTTGGGCTAGAAGTCTCCTGAGTGTACAACAGCTTCTGTTATCTTTTTAGTTTGGGTCTTGATTGATCTCTTAGTGGAAGTTTCATTGTTCTTTTTACTTCTCAGGCTATACTGTTTGTGAACCTCATATATGGCAAAATCATAACCTTGTTTAAAGTCGAAGGACTCTCGAAATTCTAATTGCAATTGTTGCAACATGTACAATTCATGTTCTTCTTGAGTAAGAAGAACATCATCTTCATTTTTGATTCCTAATAAGTTTATGTGGGTGTCATCCTCTCCCTCATGATTTTGTGAACCCTTAGCATAGTTTTCCTTGAAGGGTAGCCTAATTTGCTGATCTAGTATTGCATTCTTTCCAGTGTTAGGATTCTTCCTGAAGTTGGGGTTTCTTATTGGGGGTGGCTTTTGATTTTCCCACTGAGTTTTCCTTTCCATGTTTTCTAATATATCCATTATTATTTCTACACTCTTTTCTAAACTATCTATTTTACCATCAGAAGTTGAAGTTTCCTCTTTAATAACAACTCTTTTTCATTTCTCATTCTAGATTTCTTAGTTAATAGATTGGCTTCTACACTAACAACATTACTTTGCATTTGTTCCAATGTTTAAGGGTTTCTTTCCCTTAATTGGTATGACATGTCAGTGTCAAAACCATTAGGGAATTCGATTAATGCTAGGTCTGGTGGAGGCTTACTATTAGCATGGATTGCATTGTATATGCTATTGAACCTATTACAATAATCCGGAACTGACTCATTAGGAGCTCTTCTAATGTTATCATATTCAGAAAGTATTTGCAAAGAGTTTTTCTTTCTCTCCCATCTATCAATGAATAATCTATGAAAAGCAGCTAAGTCTGCAATATGATTAGCAAGAAAATATTTGAACCATTTCTTAACATCCTCAGTTAATGTTTAGGCAAATAGCCTCATTTGGACATCAGATTCATCAATCCCATGCAAATCAAAATAGTCAGTCATTTTGTTCACATGTCGTTGGGTAGTATACGGACTAGTAGCATCAAACAAAAAGATTTTTCTTTGATAATCTTGGGGAATAGCATGGAGCTGTGCTAGTAAAACCAAAGGTGCATATCTGTCTGCCATAGCTGATATTTTGGCTTGACTAGGGGGTAAAGTGTTACACAAAAATATTGTCACCATGACTATTTGCAGTCAGTATGGGTCTATCATCACTTATAATATCCTCCTAAGCAAGTCTCAGACCTCAGCTCTTCATGTCAAGCTTTGAAAATGAGAGAAAGACCTTAAAAATCATTAAAGTTCTGGTTCCGCACTTTCTCTCACTATTGCCTGCGGTCCCGCACCCCCTGTTCACATTACCTGCGGACCTACCCGCTCTGTCTCTAAAGGAGTGGGTGCGGACCCCTGTGAAATTCAAAAAGGTGCAAGTTTATTCTAAAAAACTCACTTTGGGTTAATTCTAGATGATTCTAGAAGGAATTTTGACGTGGATGGTTCTCTCTTAGGTGGTTCATGCATCCCAAAAGAGAAGGAGCTAATCCCTTGATGAGAGGAGCTATCCCTTTGAAGGAGGGCTTTATCCCTTTGAAGGAGGACCTAGTAACTTCCCTCCATTGCACTATAAATTAAGGCATTGGGCTGGTTGCTAGGGAGGTTAGAAGCTGAACATTTTTTAGGGTAAATGCTGGTGGAATTGAGACTTCCTAGTTAAGCTTGAGAGGAGAGATCACATACCTTTTGGCTTCATTGGGAAGAGAGTGAAACTTGTCAAAGTAGAGGAGACTTCTTGTTGGACCCTGGGAGGAGCTTGTACAACATCAAGGCACAGGTTGTAAAGTTCTTCTTTGATTTGAATTAATACAATCAGATTCATTTTTCTCAACAAATTGTCTTATGTCATTTGTTTCATGAATTCCTTGATCATCATGATAAGTATGCTTTATGATATTGGCTTTTCAGGTGCTATTTAATTTGTTTGTTTGTTTGTGTTTGCAGATTTGCTACAAGGGAGCTCATTTGGATCAAAGGAGCGAGGCTTCCACAAACTTGCATTGGACCCAAGGTAGGCCTAAAACACTTGTTTGCCTTTGTTTATAAATTGCATATTTAGAGAAAGATAGTTTTTGATTGGCTTGCTTGTCACTAGATATCATTAGATACTAGGGAGGTCGATCTTGTCCGCAAGAACGACTCATTCCGTGTGACAAAATGGCAACTCCACTGGGGACTTGATTTCCGTATTTGCTTTACTTTGACTTGAGAAACTGTGTTTTTGTTTCTATTTTTGGCTTGTTGTGTGTGGAATTGGGTAGATTTAGTAGATCTTGGATTATTATTTTTTTTCATAACTTTGGGAGAGGACCGCACCCTCGGCTTGCAACACAGTGTGGACCTATCCGCACTTTTGCTTTTCACACAGAGCGGTACCGCACCTGTGTGAACTGCGGGCCTGCGGACCCTATCAAAATTTTGGAAAACTTAAGATTTTCTCTTTTATTCAGCTTAGTTTTTGTTTAGATGTTGTTATCCCCTGCCCAGACCTGCATGTGACTTGTCAGGAGCTTTTCTTAGGTTAATTCCATTGGTGTTAGGGTTTTAGGTGAAATTCCTAGAAGTTTTGGTTACTGGGCTTGATTTTCATTTTGGTCTTGTAGTAGCTCAAAGCTTAGAAGCTGTAGAAGCCTCAGATCACCTTGGTTTTTACTGGCCTTCTTATGAGTCTGACCATTTGCAAAATTTGCCTTTGTTGAGGAATCCATCTTGTGTTTCTCTTGGCGAAACTTCGAAAAGACTTGTGTTAAAAGTTTGGATTTCATTTTTAGAAAAGACAACAAAAATTGGTTGTTTGACTGATTTGTGATTCTGGACAAATTAGTCCTTAGTTTGCTTATAGCTAAGTAAAACATCCTTGAAAAACAATCTTGTAAGCTTTTACTTCAAATAGTTTTTTATAGTTTATAGATCTCAAGATTAGATTTTTCCATAGTTTTGAGTGTTTTATAAAAATATAAAAATCTCTTTTGGAAAAAAGTTTGTTTCTGTAGTATTTGAGTGTTTGAAAGAAAAGGGAAATTTTTGTGAGCATAAATAGTTGTCTCATTTTTTAGTGCATTGGAAAAGACAAAAAGCTCTTCTTTTGATTTGTTTGTTAAGGAAAAGATTTGTGTTTACAAGAATTTGCATTCTCAAACTCTTTCCTAGCTATAAATTCATTGAAGGGAAAAGATTGCTTATCATCTTAAGTGCATTTTTTTAGTGATTTCGAGTCGAGTCTTCACGCCATAAGTTTCATCTCCACACCTCTTGACTTAAACAAAAACCAATAAAAATAATCGTTAAAGTAAAATCTATCTAGTAATATTTTTATTTCTAGGGCTCTATTACACCAACATAGCTTAGGCTAGTGTCTTGGAGTAGGAAGTAATTAACTCTCCAAGACAGTAAAACAAACAAGTAGTTGTATCTTGCGGTAGGAGAAAAATCCAATTGTTGCATCTATGCTCTGGGAAAGCTTCTCTTAAAGGAGATGCAGGAAATTGTGTCCAAACAAGTGTGGGAATCAATCCTTCCTCATTGGGAACGACGCCAGATATTCACATATTAAAAATGGTAAACCTCGGATTAACCATTATCGAGGAGCCTGGGGTCACTTGTTGGTAAACCTCGGATTAACCATTATCGAGGAGCCTGGGGTCACTTGTTGGTAAACCTTGGATTATGTCAAGGAGCCTTCAAGGGGATTGAGCTTGTTACTCTACCCTTGCGTGCGTATCGGATCGTAGACTGTTCCCCAGGTATATTTGTTTCCGTTGGTAGCCATAGTGACCATATTCTATAGGATTCTTCCTAAGGTGACGGTGAAGGGAAGATCCCACTGTACCTAGAGCAGACGTTGGTTAGACTCACTTGGATTTTCTGGGGGGTTCTCTTCACTCGAGACAATTTAGTGGAGGAACTTGTGTCAGTCTATTCATTAAGCAGGTTGTCGGGGTAATTGTTCCAACCGCCATTTCTGTATTGAGCTCTGCGACGTTGGATTTCATCACCAACTAGTGTTTTCAGTACGGAAAGTTACTGTTTGTGTGTGGTTTGATCTCCTAGATTCTTTAGGCGTGTGATTCAAAATTTGTTTGGTTCTTTAGAGACTTTAGGTGGTTTGCATTGAGATTTTACTTTGTTTGCGTGTGAAGTAGTTAAAATATTTAATCATGGCTGAATTACCGAGGAAGTCCCATAGACTTCGGGGCCAACCTCCTGAGTTTTCACCGAGCCAGCCTAAAGGGTTAAGAGCCCTCGTAACTCCTAGAGACAGTAGAGTTGGGTCACCTGAAGAAGGAGAATCTTCTTTGGTGGTACATCCTGATTATCAAGCTCTAATAGCAGATTATAATCCACATTCTGTTTCTATTTCCGAAGTTACTAGTAGTTTTTCATATACTAGTGATTTAGGTGAGGAACCTGAAATATCTGAACTTGTTAATTTGCTGCTACGCCAACATTGGGATTTACCTCTCCAACTTCTAGTGGTCCTGGTTCACCCAGGGTAGAAAGAATAATTACCCAAAATCTTCCTTCTGGACTTATAGCTATTGAAGAACTTGCTACTCCGAAAGAAGAAGGTATCCCTATCCCTGAAAATCAACTTGTTATAGAACTTAGGGAGCATGAATCAATATTTTACAGTCCACCTAGGAGCAGTGCTTGGTATCTTTCATTGACCAATTTTTTGGAAAACCTGGGACTAAGTTTTTCACCACCTCATATTCCTTTTCACCCAACACCTAGGGGTTACTATCCTCCATTAAATATGTCAAGACAATCGTCCATGTTTTCTCAATCTCCAGAAACCTTTTTGTACGTTGGTCCTTCTGTTCCCTCTGGGTATCAGTGACTTACTGGTACTTTTTCAGGAGCATCTCCTCAACCTATTGAACAAGGGTTATTAACTGGAAATAATGGAACTAAGCCTTTGAGTGTAGAAGATATTCTCATGATGTCAGGTACTATTCTTAATCCTCAACCTCAAGGTGGCCAGTTACCACCTGGGGGGCAACCTCAAAGTCCTCAATTATCGCCTGGGGGGCAACCTCAAGGTACCCAATTTGTGCCTGGGGGGCAACCTCAAGGACAGTAGGGACAGTACGTTCCTCAAGGTCAACCCCAGACTCAATATGTACCTCAAGGTCAACCCCAGTATCAATATGTACCTCAAGGTCAACCCCAGTATCAGTACGTGCCTCAAGGTTATCAACCTCAAGGTCAGTACCCAACCCAAGGTTACAAACCACCTTCCTGTCAATCATATGTTCAAGGAACTAGAAATGTACCTTTGAATTATCAACCCTACCCTCAACCCAGTTATGGTCCTCAATATTCTGAACCTGTTATGGCTCCGTACCCCGGAATGAACTTAGTGTGGGATCCATCTCAAACTCAACAGGTCTTGCAACCGAATGTACAGTTGTCATCTCAAACTGGACAACCCTTGATTTCTGGTTCACCCCAGCAACCTGTCCAGTCTACTATTCAAACTTCTACACCTTCTGTAGTTTCTCAGCCTGGGCCTAGTACGCCTCGTACTCCGCCTCAAATGGCTGCTGCAACTGCTGCAACATCTGTTCAATCTACCCCACCTACTTCTGGAGTATCGACAGCTCCGATTTCTACTATTCCTATATCAACTCCTCAGACATCTTTACCTCAGTCTAGATCCACAATTCAAACTTCGGTTCAAATGCCTGTAGGACAACCTGGTTCAAGTATGGTTGTCACAAGTCAACCTCAATTTACTTATCAACCGTACCAGGGACAGTACAATTCGGTCCTGCTATGCAGCAGCCAGTCTATCAGTATCAACCGTACCCTAGGTATACATATCAACAACCACAGTACGGTCCGGTTAATCCTGGTTTTCCGAGAGGATATAATATCCCAAATGCAATTCCAATTCCTAGTTATCCTGGATATCCTCCTCCTGGGGCTGGTCTCATGACCTAGAGTTTTAGGGACGTTAATCGTCATTAATCGTCAGTTACCGTTTATCGCAACTTTGGATTTGCCTAACTTGTCGCGCCTTACTAATGATCCAATTAACTATCTTCCGTTTTGGCCGCCAATGCCGAATAAGTTGCCTAGTGATATTCCTAAGTTTGAAGGCAAATCAGGAGAGGACCCGTCGAACCATGTGATGACTTATCACCTCTGGTGTGTGTCTAATTCCATTTTAGATGATTCAATTCGTTTAAGGCTTTTCCAACGCACTCTAATTGGTCTTGCAGCCAAGTGGTACATTGAGTTACTGCGAGCCACCTTTTATAACTTTAGTCAGTTAGCTACTTCGTTTTTAACTCATTTTCAGTTTCCAGTCAGTTATGACAATGGCACGGAATTATTAACTTCGTTAAAGCAGTCTATGTCCACTTATATTTCAGATCACATTCATGAATGGAGACATCGATGGCGTTTAGTGAAGGTTTTTATTCCGGATCAGATCTTAGCTTAATGGTTTGTAAAATCTTTGTTACCGAAGATCATTGAGGATGTAGCTAAGGCCGGAGTCGTTACTGAGGAGCAAGAAATTGCTCAACTTCAGTACCTTGACTTAGTTTATACGCAGTCAGGTACGTTACACGAGAAAATCCCCGATCTTCCTAAACAAAATCAAATCGCTACAACTCCTTCAGGGTCTCATGCCGCTGATGGTATGATTGGTACGGTTAATACCAAAAGTAAGAAGAAGTCTTCCAAGAATTCTTCTCCTATCATAACCTTGCCAGATTCCCCGACAGGAGATTCTTCCATGGAAATTTCCGTCGATATTCATGTTGTAGAGTCATCTACAGCCAAATCAAAATCCGGCGGTAAGAAGAAAGGGAAGAAGAAAAATAAAATAGATAAAAATTTGAAAGAGAAACCAGAAAAAGTGGAATCAAATGATGAGAAATGCAAACCTCGTTATCCTTGTCTCATTTGTGATGAAGAGCATTTTACAAGAGACTACCCTCATCGTGCAGAGGTTGCGAAAATTGTTAAAGGTTCCCAAACGCCTACTGTTTTGAAGGATCCTTTTCCAAGTCAAGACAGTAAGATGATAGGTTCTTCCTCAAATGCCTCTGAAGAACCCATAATGATGATGTCCCATGTTAGGATTGCGACTCGATCGCATGATTATGGTAGTAAAAGTCTTGTTGATGGTAAAGAAGCAGAATCTTCTCATTCGAACCCATCAACCTCAGCTCCCTATTCCGATCCGCTACAGATCGAGAAACCTAACCCAGACTTAGTAATCAAACCGCCTGCCAAGGGTATACTTCGAAAGTCAGCTTTCAATCTACATGCGAGAGCGGCTCAGAACTATAACATTGTTGAAGATTTGGTTGTTTCACCTTCAGCAATGTCAGCTTCGGAAGTGCTGCAATCATGTCCAGCACAGCGTAAATTACTATTGTCGGCTATAGGAGCTCTTGACGTTCAGGACTCGAACCTTATAATTTTCGATCTAGAAAATAGTGCACCGTGCTTACCTCATCAAGTGGCTTTCCAGATCCCAGTGTTAGTCAAAAACAGACCTTGTTATAGGACTGTGATTGATGAGGGAGCCTCAACGTGTATTATGTCGATACAATGTTGGAGATCGCTTGGTTCTCCTTTGCTAAATCAATCCCCGATGATTCTAAAGGCCTTTGATGGCCATGGGTTTCATCCTTTTGGCATTCTACAGGATTTACCTATAGGGGTTGAAGGCAAAAATGTTAATCTAGATGTGGAGGTGGTTGATGCCCCTCTAGATTACAACCTTCTCTTGGGTCGTAGTTGGTCTTACGCAATGACAGCTGTCGTTTCATCGATCTTTCGCCTTATAAAGTTCCCTCATAATGGAAAGATCATAATATAGACCAGCTGACTTACTTTTCGTCTGACCCAGCCTCTTCTGAAAGTATTCAGCATGTCAGCAAAACAACTATCCCGTATAAGGATGTTGGAGTAGGACTAGTTAAAGATTCTGGTTTACTGGGAACTTTTCCTTTTCCTCCTATCAACGCATCATCTTCTACTGCAACCATTCATATGATTTCATCAGACACTATTGTTTATGATGATCCTTGGATCGTACCTTCTGAATCTGAGATAGACTCATTTGGTGATGTGATGCCTTTGAGTCCATATGAAATTGCGTATCAGGCTGTGCAGTCATTTTGCGACCCATCTTCAACCAAAATTGACTTAATGAATGTGGTCCATGAGGAATCATTTTCAACATCAAACTCGGATTCAACAACGTTTTCCGAACTTATTCACACTGATGAGCAAATTCGTGAAATCCTATGTGTCGATGATTTACCATGGGAAGATCTTCATCATAGATCTTCGTTTTTGCCCGAGAGTGATCGTTTGAAAATGATTTTTCATCTATTTTTACGACTGAATATGTCAAGGAACCTCAGAATCCAATGAAAAATCATGATTCAGAGTTAAATTTGGGAAACATTTCTCGAACTATTCCTATTGATATTTCGGTTAAGCCTGGAATTGTTGAAAACATTCATATAGGTGCCTCATGTACGGAAGATGAAATTCAAACATATAAGGCCCTATTTCAAGAATTTTGCGTCGTGTTTGCCTGGTCATATGAGGAAATGCCAGGAATTGACCCCGCAATTGTTGTTCATGAAATCAAAACTTACCCGGATGCTAAACCCATCCGTCAATGTTTGCATCAGATCCACCCGAGAAAAGCCGCTGCTATTAAAGCAGAAGTTGAAAAATTACTCAAAGCAGGTTTCATTTATCCGATTCCGTTAACGGATTGGGTATCGAATATTGTTCTTGTTAACAAAAAGCAAGGGACAATAAGAATATGTATCAATTATAGGGATATTAATCGAGCCTGTCCAAAAGACAATTACCCAACTCCCTATATCGATCAAATCATTGATGATTGTGCCGGCAGTGAAATATTTTCCTTCATGGATGGTTTTTCCGGATACAATCAAATCAATATTCTACCTGCTGATCAACCAAAAACGGCTTTCATTTGTCCATGGGGGACATTTGCTTATTGCAAATTACCTTTTGGGCTCAAGAACGCCGGGGCAACTTTTCAAAGGGCCATGTCTTACATGTTTCATGACATCAAGCACATTGTGCAACCCTATCTCGATGATTTTCCTACTCATTCATTACATCGAGCTGATCATCTCATCCATTTACGAGCAATCTTTATGAGGTGTAGGCATTATCGGATTAGGTTGAATCCACACAAGTGTGTTTTCTATATAGAAACGGGTCGGTTACTGGGGTTTGTTGTTTCGAAAGCCGGCATTTGTGTCGATCCCTCGAAGGTTGAAGCTATTGTCAAATTGCCTCCTCCTTCGAGTCTTCGCCAACTCCAAAGTTTGCAAGGGAAAGCAAACTTTTTATGTCGATTCATTCCTAACTACACCGAGATCACAAAGGGTTTTACCCGGTTGTTGAAACAGAATACTCCATTCTTTTGGGATGAGATAGCTGATAAATCTTTTGATGCACTAAAACACGCGTTGACCCATGCACCGTTATTGCATCCTCCCAACTACAACCAGGACTACTTCTTGTATCTCGCCGCTTCCCATTCCACCATCGGAATGGTGTTAGTTCAGGAAGATGAATTCGGTACTGAACATGTGATATATTACCTTAGTCGAACTTTAAATCCAACTGAGCTAAAATACTCACATGTGGAGAAATTGGCATTGGCAGCTGTTCAAGTTGTCCAACGTTTTCGTCATTACATTTTACTACATAAAACTACAGTAATTTCTGATTGCAACCCTATGATCTATATTTTGACCAAGTAATTGCTAGGGGGAAAGTACTCCAAATGGATTGTGATCCTGCAGGAGTTCGACTTGGAATTTGAAAAGTCTAAGTTGAAGAAATCTTTAGTCTTTGCGGAGTTAATGTGTGACTTCCCGTGTGCTGACACGGAAACTGTGGCGGAGGAGCCCATTGCGGACGAATCCTTGTTTCTAATCAACACTTTGGATCCATGGTATGGGGATATCATCATTTATCTCCAGACCCAATCCTTTCGGCCAGAAATTTCAAGGTCAGAACGTCGGAAAATACGATTCCAGTCCCAATAATTCAGAATTATTGGAGATACTCTTTATCGTCGTGGGGCGAACTCTGTTTTTTGATGTTGTTTAACTCATGAGGAAGCTGAAAGGGTTCTAAATGACTGTCACTCTGGAGCATGTGGCGGTCATATGTCTGGGTATGCCACAACCCAAAAGATATTGCGCTCTGGCTACTTCTGGTCGTCTTTGTTTAAATATTATATTAACGCGGTCTGAAAATGCCACAACTGCCAAATTTTTGATCGAAAGATGCGCACTCCACCTGCTCCTCTCCACCCTATAATTGCCATAGGTCCGTTTGCAAAATGGGGTATCGATTTGATTACATGTAACCCTCACTCGGTCGGGGGGCATGCGTATATCATCCTTGCGGTAGATTATTTTACCAAGTGGGCTGAGGTGATGCCTACATTTGAGGCAGACGGCAAAACAGCTGTGATTTTCATGTTCAATCATATAATTGCTAGGTTTGGTGTTCCACAAGCGATTATCACTGATCATGGGCGTCATTTTCGAAACATTATGATGACTGAACTTACAGGCCAGCTTGGCTTGCGTCACGATAGTTCAACTCCATATTATCCACAAGCTAATGGTCTGGTTGAAGCCATCAACAAAGTTCTAGTCATCATGATCCGACGAATCATTGGGATTCATAGGTTGAATTGGCATAACATGCTATTTTCAGTGCTTTGGGCATATCGAACCTCAGTAAAAACATCAACAAGGTTCACTCCTTTCCAGCTAGTTTATGGTTTGGAAGCTGTGTCACCCATTGAATGCGAAATCCCGTCATTGCAAATGGCCATCGAGTTACTTCCAGCCACTTCCGAAGAGGAAAAACATTTGTTATACTTGGCTTAGCTAGATGAGAATCGACGTGATGCTGCATTGGCGATCGAAACTCATGCCAAACATATTAAAGCTTAATATGATCGAAATGTTACCCCTCGAAATTTTTCGAAAGGAGACCTAGTCTTATTATACGATCAAGCAAATGATAAATTAGGCGCTGGAAAATTCGTACCTATGTGGCATGGTCCCTATGTTGTTAAGAAAAAGCTAGCAAAAGGGGCCTATGAATTGGTAGACTTTGACGGGGTCTCTTTAGGTAAACCCTGAAATGGTCTTTACCTGAAGAGGTATTATGCTTTAAAATGGGTGTGGATATTTTTAGTTAGGTTAGTTTTCTTTCTAGCTGGTGTGTTTTAGTTTAAAAGTGTGCTTAGCTTAGAGAGTGTTTTTCGTCATTATTCTTGCTTATCTTGGTTTTACTTTTGATATTGCAGATGTCGACGCCTCTCCAAACATACATTGGTTTTGCTGATGGTGCTTGTCGTAATACACGAAACATTTCTTCCGCAGCTTGGGTTATTTATTTTCCCTCTGACGAGTTCGTATCCAAGCATGGGGTAAGCCTCGGTCAAACAACGAACAACATTGCCAAGTATAGTGTGGTGATTGAATTATTATCTGAATCTATTTCATTTGGGATTCGAAGTTTGATAGTGAGGTTAGACTTTGAACTCATTGTATTACATCTTAATAGAGTATATGCCATTAGAAATCCAGTGTTATTGAGATTATTTTTGAGAGTGCGTCTCTTGGAACATGAATTTGACTATATTGAATATCAACATATTCCAAGATATTTAAATACATTAGCAGATGCAATTGCTTCTCGAATGTTAAGTAGACATTTGCAATAATCATACAAGTAAATTTAAAAACATTCCATAACATGTTTTACAAGATAAGCCAGTAATAGTGATATAGTATAATATAGGAGTGTGTCAAAATATACATCGTCCTCGATCATAGGTTGAAAAACACCTTATGATCGGCAAAAATGATAGTACAAAAAGCAAAAATGTCATATGTGTCTACAATAGGCAATCATCCTATCACTGGTGATGATCTCGATAAGAAACCACTATACGGGCCACCTTACAAAGGAACCTCCTGAAAGGTCGTGGGACCCCAATCACATAGCGTTGTAGTCGAAGAGGAATGTCATCTATGCTGGTCTCTGGAATGTCTCCTGTCAAATGCTCTAGATGGCTCTCCAATTCGGCCAAGGTCTCTGCTGATTCGTCCTGTGGGGCTGGTGCTGCTGCAGCTGGTTGTTTCCTCTCATAGGGCCAAAAAGCGGTTGGTCGCTGTGGACCCACATCTGCATTTGAAACTTTTACTATCCATTTTGGGACGAGATAAAAACAAAAAAAAATTAAATTAGGAAAATGTTGAAAATTATTTTACCTGAGTCATCCCATTGCTCTCCTGGTGGAAGAGCCATGTCTGGGTCACCGCGAAAATCTACCCCAGCGTAAGGAAAGTCCTGAATAGAAAAAACCTGGTTTTCCAACCAATGGAAATACTCAGGTGTGAATCGAACGACCTCTGTCCCCTCCTCAGGATGACGGGCCATAACTGCAACCCATCGCATCAGTTTGGGCTCTCGAGGAAGTCCAGCTCCAACAGTGAGGTGCTGTGGGACCAACATTGGGACCCTCTCCAGACCAAAGCTCACGACTAAAGCACCATATCCAAAGGTCTTCAGTTGTCCGTTTTTGGCTCTAGTCAGTTGGCCTTTTACATTAGCCAACACAGCATCGCACCAGTTGAAGATGGTGCCTCGAAAGCAGTCAACTGCCATCCGCATTTGGGATCCAGTGGCTATATGTAGTGTTGCGCTCCCGCAAAGCCTGGTAACAGTAAACATGATTACCATGAGTTCAGGAAGGGATATGGTTTTGATGTCTATCCCTTTGTCTCTAGTCTGGTTGTTACAGAACTCTAGCCGGAGGCTATCGACAGACTGGCCACCTGGCCTAGTCCCGAATAGAGTCAAGTGTTCACCTCTCTTAGGCAAACCAGTCAAAAAGTATATGTCTTCCGGCTCCATTTCGAGCTGGTGACCACCAATGAAGAAGCACTGGTCCTGTATGCTCCACCTGTCTACCAGCCACTGCAAAAAGTCCACCTGGGCCCTCATGCCAGGTATGGCCCAGAATTTGTATAAGCCGCATGCCTTCAATGCATCGATCGAAGGTTGATGATTTATCGCGGCAAGATCTATGTCCTCATGCTCCCGCTCTCGCCAATCAAGCATGATGTATACTCTACATCCAACAAAAAGGCGAATTATGTTTCAATTTAGAAAGATAACTTTTGCAGCATTTTTATCCATTTTAAACAGGTATGAGTAATGTTTGAGTTTTTGTTCAGGATAATGGATTTTTCAGGCGAAATCGATCATTTTCGACGAAAAAACATTAGAGTCACCTTTAAGCTCTTTTCTGACTCCTAAAACATGAAAAGATCACCGAGTTTTTCTTTTTAAACTTGTTAAAACGGAACTAAAAAGATGGTCCACTTACAGCTCTTTTTCTGACCGTAAAAACATGAAAAGATTGCCGGATTTTTGTCATTTCAAATTTGATATTGGTTATAAAACGACGTGTCATTGATCGCTTTTTTACTTTTTCGGATCAGAGGCACTAATTACGAAAATTACTCCTTGGTCGTAATGGTCAAGCGGTTCTCTCAAGTATTATTTTATACTTTTTCGGGCTTGGGAGACACATTTACGAAAAAGGTCAACCATGGAGTCTTCTTAAGTTTTTTCAGACTCTCTAAAATTGAGAAACGTCGAGTTTCTCCTATACTGGACTCGTTAAAATTTAACAGTAAAGGACTTGTTCAATTACAAACAGGAACGGACCACTCCTTCTAAGGGTTCAAATTTAAACTAAGTTGGATTCATCCAAAGGATGAGCTTATAATCAAGCAAATGTTATCCTCCTCAAGCTTGTCAAAAATAAAGAGGTACTTGCCAGAAATGGTGGGGGAAAAGAGAGAATAATGAGCATGTTTGTCATACTTTGTAACCACTCTTGAACACGACACTTTTATTCACCTAGGTTGGGAAATCCTTTGCCTAACAGTTGATCAAACCATATTGAAAGTCTTCAGTCGGTTTCTGGGTATTAACTTTGGGTCAATTGTCACCAAACCATCTGCTGTGTCGTTATGTGTTCAAGAGGTTAGTGCAAATAAGCCATTGATCTGCAAAATATCTGTCATCCATCTTGACCATCCCTGAGTCAGTCCTTGCAACTAAATTTCTTCAAACTTGATCTATGATTTCATGTTGTGGGCTTGCCTACGACGGATCGCTTTCTATCGACTTCAGCTCATTATCTAGAAAGATGATCTAGAAATCGTTAGTACCTTGGGATCTGCATGCCTCAATGGTAGGTTTCTCACCTTCGACGATAGGTTGCATCATTGACCTTCGATCAAAGGATTTCGTGACATGTTCGACATCAACACATCTATTCACATCTCATGGATTGTACTGAGTACTTTGAGAGCCATTGACATTACTGGTGGTTTCTCTCACACTTGTTAACAGTTTACGTCATTGACTGGTAATCAAGTGGTTTCTACCATGTTCGACTTCAACACATTCATTCGCATGGATAGAATCGTACTGTTTTGGGAAGTAGAAATGAAGACCCTGGATCTAGTTTCCGCCATCTAGGCTGCGAGTAATTTTGTATTCATTATACTATGGACTATTCATAAACAGATGGCTGCATCCATACTGTGTCTACATGTGTCTATATTTGTGATGTATTACAAGATCATTCCTATATCAGAGCAGTAGTTAGTTTTCTAGTCAGTTTTGATCTGAGTATGGGAATGCCTACCTCAGCGATGATATGATCTCATATATATATATATTGCATTGATTGTTTTTACAAGTTCCAACCGGGCTCTCCACAAGATGATCCTCGAAATGATAAAGTACTTCACTCTTCCTAGATGATAAATGAAATCCTCATCTACTACAGACTTCGCACTTTAGGGGGAAATTTGTTACACAAAAATATTGTCACCATGACTATTTGCAGTCAGTATGGGTCTATCATCACTTATACTGTCCTCCTAAGCAAGTCTCAGACCTCAGCTCTTCATGTCAAGCTTTGAAAATGAGAGAAAGACCTTAAAAATCAATAAAGTTCTGGTTCCGCACTTTCTCTCACTATTGCCTACGGTCGCACACCCCCTGTTCACATTACCTGTGGACCTGCCCGCTCTATCTCTAAAGGAGTGGGTGCGGACCCTGGTGAAAGTCAAAAAGGTGCAAGTTTATTCTAAAAAACTCACTTTGGGTTAATTCTAGATGATTCTAGAAGGAATTTTGACGTGGATGGTTCGCTCTTAGGTGGTTCATGCATCCCAAAAGAGAAGGAGCTAATCCCTTGATGAGAGGAGCTATCCCTTTGAAGGAGGGCTTTATCCCTTTGAAGGAGGGCCTAGTAACTTCCCTCCATTGCACTATAAATTAAGGCATTGGGCTGGTTGCTAGGGAGGTTAGAAGCTGAACATTTTTTAGGGTAAATGTTGGTGGAATTGAGACTTCCTAGTTAAGGTTGAGAGGAGAGATCACATACCTTTTGGCTTCATTGGGAAGAGAGTGAAACTTGTCAAAGTAGAGGAGACTTCTTGTTGGACCCTGGGAGGAGCTTGTACAGCATCAAGGCACAGGTTGTAAAGTTCTTCTTTGATTTGAATTAATACAATCAGATTCATTTTTCTCAACAAATTGTCTTATGTCATTTGTTTCATGAATTCCTTGATCATCATGATAAGTATGCTTTATGATATTGGCTTTTCAGGTGCTATTTAATTTGTTTGCTTGTTTGTGTTTGCAGATTTGCTACAAGGGAGCTCATTTGGATCAAAGGAGCGAGGCTTCCACAAACTTGCATTGGACACAAGGTAGGCCTAAAACACTTGTTTGCCTTTGTTTATAAATTGCATATTTAGAGAAAGATAGTTTTTGATTGGCTTGCTTGTCACTAGATATCATTAGATACTAGGGAGGTCGATCTTGTCCGCAAGAACGACTCATTCCGTGTGACATAAAGTGTTGGTGCTTGAGGAAGGGCTTGAAATGGATGGAGATGAATTAGATGAGGTTGAGGTGTTTTGTTGGATAGGACGCTGATGAACAACTGGCTTAGGGGAATGAATTGTGTTGGATATTATACGTAAGGTGGTAGTAAATGAAGGTGTATTTATAGTATTTGAAGATTGTGCAGAAATTTCAGAGGCAACAGCAGTGAGGGCAGTTAATTCAATTGATTGTTGAAGGTAAGCATCATCTATATGGGTTATCAATGTGGAGGTTAAATCTTCTAACTTGTCAAAAGTATCCAACACAATTTTATCTAAATCTGGGTGTATAGGCACCTTTTTTGACTCAATGAGCTGAATAAAATTAGGGTCTAACACAGTTTCATGAATTGAATTTTTTTATTTAGTTCTAAATAATGAGAGGTCAAATGACAAATCAAATGGAGTTTCCTCTAAAGTTGATAATTCCTCGAGGAGTGAATTTGCTTTAACTAACTGGCTACTACTTGCTTGAGTTTCTACCTTTTTTGGTTTTCTTAAAATTCTGTCAGGGTCATCAACTATTATAGCAAGGTTTGGATCTAGATTTGCCCTGGTATAGTGAGTCTTTTTGGGAGCCAGAATTTTAAAATTTTAATTGTTTTTCGAAACTTTTTAACATCAACTCTATAAAATGACCTTAAGTGGCAAAAGATGAAATTTGAGATTTCCTTGAAGTTTTATTACACAAATCGAAGTCCCCAGTATGGTCACCAATATATTATCACTCTAATATTTCTCAGGAGTTGATTAGAGGTAACTACAAACATACTTTGGAGATTAGGATCTAGCCTTCCTAATTCCCAAAGAGGACTCTCTCTTTATGATTTAACTTTGTTTAGTTATTTGATTTTAGGCTAGTTATGGTTGTACTTGGGTTTTGATTTGGATTTGTTGGTGGGATCACTAACTTAGATGAAAAGAGGGGTGTCATTTACCATTGGGCTATGGGGTCAAATATCGGGCAAACAACACTAGATCAAGTTCTAAAAACAGTGTCCACATGGCAAGATAGCAGAGTTACTTCAGATCGCAAGGATGGATGGTGAAGTGGTTTTCAATCAAATCCAAAGAGCAATTAAAGGTTCCTTAGGCCAGATTATGAAGAAAGTGAAAGAGGTCAACCGAGATGGGAGAGAAATTAAGGATTCTCAGATCTGGATATCAGAAGAAAACATGTAAATGATCAACTGCTCAAAATAGAGCATACTTAAACAAATTTTGAGATAAATTTCCAGTTAATTCATTCAACTTTAGATAAAATTCAAGTTTGTGAAAATCATAAGAAAATAAAAAATTTGACAAAGAAAATACTTCACTGTAATAGCTCAACACATTAATCCTGTAATGCAATCTCTTTATTACTTGGTCGAGTCTGCTGACTTGAAAAAATGGTACAATAACCCTAAGGTTTATGATCAAAATAACTCTACAAATGTATAGCAATCCACACTCAATACTTCAATTTATGAAGTATTTATACAAAAATACTTTACAAAATATCTCAAATTGTCTTGGGAATTAATCTAGGAGAAAGAAATATCTTCATGCAAGAAGATAGAGATAGTTATTGAACTGTTGTTTGCTTTCCCTATTTATTAGGTTGTGTTGTCTTTAAGCTCTGATATTTTGCCTTTTAATCTCTACTTTGCTATTTGTCTTCACATTGAATGCTCTTTTTACTCTGATCTTTCAACTGATACAATTTTATCTGATACTTTTTCATCTGGCTGGCTTGTCATTATCCTTTTACTGTGCCTTTTACCCTTACTGTACATTTTTACATTTTGACTGTGAATTTCTACAGTAAGTCATTTAATTTCTCCCATGTTTCTGCATCTGGTAATTGGATATTTATCATTTTCCTATAAATCTCATATGCCTTCGTGTACTTGGAAAAAGTGGGCTTATTCACAAAATGGTGTTTTACCTCATGCTGCAGGTAAAACAAGTTCTCAAAAGTTTGGTATAGGACCTTTCTAGTTGGGATTCCCTTCATAGATGAAGTGTTTACTTGATCTCTGGCCACTTCTCTTATCTTTCTGTTGTAGTCCTCTTGTGGCATTAACTTATCATTTATTACCAAGGGATTGGGCAGACCCTTTTGCCTCAAAAATTCAAATTTAACCATGAATTTGTCTATAGCCAATTGCATGGTTTGGCACTTATCTTCAAGGTTTAACATTAAATTCCTCTTGGTGATGACCCTTTTTACTTCCAATATTGTACGTATCCTGTCAAGTATCTCTAATTCTTGCAATTCATACTTAGTTTTGGAGTTAAGGAAGTGAATGATCCTTGCAGCTTCCTCTAGCATGTCTCCCAGTTCTGTTTTCACTGTCTGTATGGCTTCTATAGCCTACTTCACTAAGTCAATCTATTCAAAAATTACTTGAATGGATGGCCAAATATCATTAACAGAGTCAATGATATTGGCCCATAATTGTTCCTTAGCTTGTTCAAGGAGTTCCTTTAAAGCCAATTCCTTCTCCAAGTTTTTAATTCTTTCATTCATCCTAGTTGATTTATGCACTTCTTCTTTGTGCATAATCTGTGCAAGCTTATAGTTAGTCTCTAGACTGGTCACCTTTTCCTTGAACTTGTCATTTCTGTGGTGTGAATGGACATGTCTTCCATTGCCTTGATCAATTTGCTAGCCTCATCACCTGTTGACCCTATTGCTTTTGACCCTGTTGCTTATGTAGACATTGTAGAAGCTGGAAGTGTTGTAGCCATTGGAGCAGTAGGAGTTAATGACAATGGAAAAGTGGAAGGTACTGCAGTAGTAATTGTTGGGATAACAGTGGCAGGGGCAGTATCCAGACTAGCCTGTTTTACCTGTATCAAGCTATCTAACTCCTTTTCCATTTCCTTCAATTGATCATTCAATTGTAAAACCAGGTCCATCATCTCTTCCTGGTGTATTTGGCTCTCCAGGGCCTCTTTTTTTTGCGGGTGCTCTGAATGAGGAAGTTTTAATTGTTTTTTAAGAGTTGAAATGTCCTCATTCTTCTTCTTGATGAAATTCTCAGTAGCTTTGATGTCATTGGGATCATGTCCCAACTCAATTACCAAGTCCTCCAATGACTTGATCCTGTTGTCCTTGGCCTGTGAGGAGGCCTTTTTCAATTTATATTGGGTTGTAATGTTATCTAATGAGTTCTGCAGCTTATGTGCAGCCATGGCCTTCCCTGTCATGGTGGAGTAGATCATCTCTCCAGCCTGCTTATGGATTTCTTTATGGTCAATGGGATGAACATCCCTGGCCAACACCTCAAAGTCCGTTTTTTTGTAGACAGTTGATGTCTTTGGCTGTTGGATAGTTAGCTGCATGAAGGAGACCTGCATTTTTCCTGCTTTGATTTCAAAAGCTGACATCAACCTGCTCTGATTAGATGGTGTGTGCTTGAAGTATTGGCATATGTTTCAGCCTTCAACTTATCATTTCTCAACTTGATCTCCTTGTCGCTGTCCTTGATATCTTTTTCCTTATCTGTTGGCCTGGTAAAAGAAGAAACCTCAACATTGAGCAGTCTCTTAATCAATTGAGTGTTAGATGTTGATGGCTGATGTGTTTCTCCTGAAGCAGTTGTGCCTTTTCTTCTTTCCACCATTGTATCAGTGTTAGTGATTTCCACTGATTCAATGGTTTCTTCCTGTTCAGTTACAGGATTCAGCTTGGGCCTTTTCCTGAGCTCAAAATGCTCATCTGTGGTCTCCATAGTAGAACTAGAACCCTCATATTTGTTTTTCTTTCAGTTTCTCTCCTCATTTGCTGGGGTCTATAAAACAGGAGGAATATTCATGGGTTCCCCTAGTTCTGGAACCTACAGGAAAGAACTTTCATCAATTTGTTTCTCTACATCAATCAATGTATTTTCTACATCCACTACTATGTTATCCATGTCAATTAATGTGTTTTCCAACCATTCTGATTGGTTGGAAAACCTTTCAATATCTAGTCTAGGATGGTGGATGAAAGGTCCCAATTTGACCTTGATTCTTGAATTATTTATGACCCCATGAGGGTTATACTGCCACATAAAGTTGTTCCTGAATTTCATTTCCTGCTTCTGGTCGAGCCTCTCTGTTATTACAAATGAAGGGGCCCAATTGATTTTTCATTTTAAATTGGGTTTTCTTCCTAGCTACTAGGAAGTTGACTTCATCAGAATTGATGATCTGCCTAAAATATTCTAGTGCAAATATCCTCATAGGAGGTATTTGGACAGTTTGTAAGGGGCAAGTTGGCATCCATAAATTCTAATATCTGTGTGGTTCTGGTACAGATACCAGTCTCCCACCTTACTGTTCTTGGCCAACTATAACACCCTTTTGATTTCTTGGTTGATTCTGGGCTGAGGGCTACTAGTCAGCATGTTCATGACTGGATGGACAAATGAATCAATGAAATCCTTATTGGTGAATGCAGTGGAGTATTTCTAGATCAAGGGTGTCCAATAAATAACTGACCTTGGATTCCCTTTGGTGTCCAACTTCTGGATGCTGACAAGGAATTTATCTAATTGATAATATAAAAACATATGAAATAACATAGAGGAGTACTTGAAGACTCTCTCAGTTGGTAGTCTGGTGAATTGTTCATGCATCCTGTCTGCAATGAACTGAGCATAGTTGTAAATGATAGCAGGAGGCTTTCCTGGGCTAAATATGGAAAGAAAGGCCAGGACAACCTCATCCACATGCTCATCTGAGGTATATCCTAGGATGCAAGAGAGCATGGTAATAATCTGTATGCCTCTCTCTGAAAAAATGGTGGCAGCATAAGGGGGACTATCTGTGGGAGTATGGTGGTCCTCTATAATGAAATTCTGGAATATTTGGGCTATTTTTGCCAGGTCTAACTTGACATATAGGTCCAACAAGTCACCAATAGATAGTGGGGTCTCATTAGGGCTTGGTTGGACTTGCAACATTTGGTTGATAGATTCTGTAGTGATGGTAAATAACACTTGTTGGTTAGGGGTGATAATAGCTCTTTGGCTAGGAATGTAGCAAGCATGACAGAAATGGATGATGTCTAGGAAAGGGTGTACTTTTGGAAAAAAATATTTGGGTAGATTAGATTCCCAAAGGTGGATGTCATCGTTCTAGTTTAGGAATTTGTCCTTACTCCAACAGTGGAGCTTTAGAAGGTAGGCATGTGAGGTTGTGTCCTTTATTTGGAAATCTTTGTCTGCTAATGTAAGGTGGTCAACGTCCAGGTGAGGGGTTGATAGAGGTCTCATGTCCAGAGAGGTTTGGGAAGCCATAACTGAGTTTATGGATAGGAATTAGGCTTGTAGAGATTCTAGAAATGAGGTTTAGGAGTTCTGGTACAGTGAGAGGGTAATTATTGTTTAAAAAATGAGGATTTGGGATATACAAGTAAGTTTCTCTTCAATTTAGGCAAGTTTATTAATTAATTTCAATTAATTAAGCTTTCAATTGGACTGTATGTTTCAAATTGAGAAGGTCGTTCCGGTTTTTCTCAAGAATACCTAGAATTTGGTGGTCTGGCTTGCAAACTAGGTTCAATGGTGAATGTAGAGGGTATGGTAGCTTGAACTATCAACTGGTTGCTTGAATTAGGTGTCTGGAGCTTCTTTAGGCAGCAGACAATGGTCAATTTGGTCGTAGAGGTTCAGGGTGTCACAGAATGGCTTGAGCAGCAGTTACAGTGAAAACAAGCAAAAAGAGTGAATTGGGGCCTTTTCGGCCTTTTAACGAGTAACAGTCACATTTTGGCACAGAAAATATAAATGAACAATGGGCAGTTTTTGGCTTGGGTGGGGAGGTGGTTTTCTGGGCCATCACACCACTTTTGGAGGGCAGGCGATATTTTTCATGAGCACACGATCTCATTTGGTGCCACCACGTAGCATAATAGCGCCCAGGCAAAACTGCGAATCTCACGTGCTCTCGAGATGCTATCAGTCGGACAGTGAACCCACGTGATATGGATGTGCACCGTCAGATCTGGGGGTAGGAAATCGGATGGTTGTTGCGCAGTTAAGATGCACGGAGGGAATTGGGAAAGGGATTTGAGGGGCCCAGGGTTTAATCACAAATAATTGTAATTAATTAGTAAATAAGGTAGGGATTATATATAAGTAGCGGGTCTTATAAAGTGGGAGCAGGGGTTATGTGGCGAGGTTTTTTAACTGCACCGAGGGTTGGTGGGTTAAAAGGGTTTGTCAGGGAAATATGAAGCGGGGAGTTAATTAGATAATGCAGGGGAATAAAACTTCGGATAAGGGGGTTTTATGGGTTTTTGAAAGGAAATAGGGCAATTAATAAGGGGGGAAGTTAATATTTGCAATGGGGAATGGGTTTTACACTAGGGAAAGGGGTTGTGGGTAGGGAAATAATTTTTGAAGGGTAATTACTAGGGAAATGTGTGAAACCAAGCGGTAGGGTGAAAATGAGGAGAAAATGGGACTTATAAATGATAAAGGGATAATGGGGAAATTAGAAAATAAGCATGTGGGGGCATAGTGAAATGAGGGGAAATTAGTTAAACCAGCTTGTGAACTTCTTTTCTTTCTCATAAATGCTCCTGCACCTGAAACATAGGATTAAGGATGATAAATGTGCTTTTGATTCAGCAACCTTGTACAATTGCGACCTTTCTTCTACCTACCCTTTATTTATCCTAGCATTTTTCTTCACTTTATTGGGTGCATTTGAGCTTGCTGACCCTTTATTTCCTCTTCTTTTGACAAGAAAACTATCTAATTATAACCTTATAACTTCCAATGGCTCAAATTAAGCTAATGAGCTCATTTTTATTCTCTACCTAGCTATTGATATGCCAAGGTTAAACAATTTGGCTAGATCTTTATTCTCTATCTATCAACATAAAATTTAAAGAATTAATAAGTCAAGATTAAGCTATTTGATCATCATGGATTGTGGCATTTGTGACAAGCTACACACAACCTTATTTTGCATAAAAAAGTAAAAAGTAATGGCATTTGAATTTGCACACTTTCATGATCTGTTTTATTTCTTTTCGGGGTTCATATTTTTCACTTTTTTTATCTTCTTCTTTCTTTTTGTCCTTTGCTTATTCTTTTAGGACATACCCTCTTTACAATTTTAAATTTTAAATATGGAAAACATTTTGCAGAAAGAAAAAGTATGTACAATATTACAAGACTAACCATAGCCAATTCAAAATTATGAATCCTATTATTATAGGACCCTAACAACATTGTCATCTCTAAGTTTGTACAAGCCCCGGGTTTATACTTTAAGTTGAGAAGCCCTCAGGAGTTGCAACATCCTTGGGAAAATACCAGGGCTCATCAATTTTTGGCGTCGTTTTCGGGAGGTTTCTACATAGGTGTTGTTTCTACTTAAGAGTTGCTTTTTTTTTAATCAGCCTTATTAGTTTGAAAAAAATGAAAATTTCCAAAAAAAACTAGTTCTTTCATGCCTCGTAGGAGTAGGCATAACCAAGGGAAATTCTTACAAAAAATCCCCACCTTCTCAAGCAGTATACCTTCATTCTTCTTAGGTGACTGTGAACTTCCCTCTCTAAATACACGGGGGCTATAAAACCCTCTAGGTGAGCACCAAAATTTTTTAAGGAACCCATAGGGGAAGAAGAACATATATCACCTACCCAAACCATGGCTAAAAACAAGAACAATGAGCTTTTCCCTATCAGAGAAACCAATGGAGAGGTCTAAATGAAGAATATAAGCCCTACTACCCTTCCACATTCCATGGCTTAACCTATGAAGATCCTAACACCTTCATGTTTGAGTTTTTTATTGTTTGTAGGACCTATTATTATGCCTCTAATGAGCAGAAGTTGAAGTTGTTTCCTTCTACCCTCAGAGATGTAACCTTTCATTGGTTTATGAGTTTACCTAGAGGAAGCATCACTACCTGGGCCTGAATGCAACAAGACTTCAATTAAAAATTAAAGGATTGTTGTAGGTCCAAAGAAACAAAGGAGGAAATATTTAGGATGACCCTTGGGCCTGATGAATCTTTGGAGGACTATGAGGAAATATTTCATCTCAATTATAGGAGGGCCAACTATACCCTTGATCCTAAGTCACTCAAGTTATTTCTTCTCTGAGGGATCAAGGAGGATGTAATGGAAACCTTCAACATGTTGTTTGGAGGAGATGCAAGGAGGTACACCACTAGGTGTGATCAGTGCCAAAGGATGGGTAAGCCCACACCTAAGGATAAAATTCCCTTGCAACCTCAAGTTACTCTAGAGCCATTTGATAATTGGGGTATGGATTTCATTGGACCTATTGATCCCCCATCAAGACAAGAAGAAGTATATCATCGTGTGAACTAGTTACTAAATGGTTTTAGACAAAGGAAGTTAAGGTAACAATCAAGAAAAAGGTGGTTGAGTTTCTAAGGGAGAGCATCTTCTACAAGTTTGGTTTTCCAAGAGAATTAGTCACTTATCGAGGAGCACAATTCACATCAAATGTAATAAAAGCTCTCATGAGGAAGCACCACATCAAGCATAGGACATCCACTACTTATCACCCTCAGTAAAATGGGCAATTAGAGGTCACAAACAGAGAATTGGAGAACATTCTAACCAATTTTTTTTAGTAGCAGCAAAAAATATTGGCCATATAGACATGTAGAAGCCACTTGATCCTACAACACCACTTGGAAGACCACCACTGGATTTACTCCATTTGAACTAGTCAATGGGAAGAAGGTCCTGATGTCCATTGAATTTGCATACAACACCTTAAGCATGATAGCTTAGTTAGACTTGGACCTAACTACAAAACAACACGAGAGGTTTCTCTAACTCAATGGTTTAGATTAATTTAGGCTGCAAGATCTTCTACACACTGAGGTAATTTAATTGCAAAGGAAGATTTGGTATGACAAACACATTAAAGAGAAGACTTTTCAAGAAGGGGATTGGGCCCTGTTGTATGATTCTAGATTCAAGGATTTCAAGGGAAAGTTAATGACAAGATGGTTGGGTCCCTATCTAGTATATATATTTCATAAGAATGGGTCTATCCATATCAGAAGAATTGATGAGGAAAGGATTCCCTTACTTGCGAATGGTTATATGTTGAAGTTGTATAAAAGACCTTTGTCTAAGGAATATTTTTTTAGTTCGATCAGCATAGAATTGAATGTGATTAGGGGGCTCACAACCCTCAATCCACACAAATTCTAAAAAAAAAGAGGAAAAGAAGAGAAAAAATAAAGGACCTAGATGAAAACCTCTATGAGGCATCTAAGACCAACTCTAGGGTTGAAAACCTCTTTGAGGTAGCCCAAGAGAAAAAAATAAAAAATAAAATAAAATAAAATAAAACATCCCCAAGTGAAAACCTCCTCTAAGACACCTAGGCCATGTATGCAGGTTGAAAACCTCTGCAGAGGCAGTATGCATGTCTCCAAAAAAAAAAAGACAAGGAAGGAGTCCCTACACCAATCTAGCTAACATCTCTCTTTCAAAGGACTTCGGATAACTAGAAGAACAATGGCTACAAAGCACGTTCCACATATTCATCTTTCCATTCCTTCTAGTTATCCTTTTGCATTTTCCCCCTATTCATTCACCTCCCTACCTCTTTCCATCATTTAGCTAGATATTGGACCATGTTTTTCCTCCCTGTTAAAGTGTTGCAGGAATGTCCTAAGTTGCTACAGGAGGCCCTGTTTTGCTATAGGAGCAACCTGAATTGCTACATGAATCATATCTGATTGGAGAAAGGGGAAAAAGGGTCTTGTTTTCCTTGGGAAATGTTGGGGTAGGTCCACAAAAATTCCTCTATCACTCATCCACTCTACCTGGCCAAAATTCCACTCTTCCATACAAAAAAATCTTTGTCTTCAAATTTTTCATTGCATACACCACCCTCTGATGATTCTAATACTGTCCCCATACCTCCTATGTTTTTTCTAAATTCTTGAATGCAATATGAGGTCTTGATGAGGGATGAAGTGATTTCTATAAGAAGGGGATCTCTCTTGTAGCATCCTGCACAGTGACAACAGAATTCTGAACCATTCTCTTCTCAGCCCTAGAATAGAAGCTCCAGCAACCTTGAGGCATCATGAAGACATTACTGAAGATGAGAAGGCACACACCATCCCTAGAGAGAAGATGATAGGTTCTCCATCCATCAAAATAGCAGCAGAATGAGCACGGGAAAGAGTCTTGCACACAAAAAGGGGATTTTATCAATAAAACAAGCAACAAGTTATGGATACATGTGCAGAAGAAAACAAAGGAAATCAACACCTTCAAATTCATCATGATATGGATTCCAATAGCAACATCTAGACATCTCCAACAATTCGATATCAGGTAGGCTCAAGTATGAAACCCCTCACTTTTCCCTACACATATAATGAAAAATGTATTTAATGATCGAGAATGGATTTTTTTATGGGCTAGAGGTGGCCAATAAACTTGGCCACCTTCATTCAATTAATTACAGTTTATTCAGCCACCATGCAATGTGGAAATGTTAAGTTAATTGGGGTGATGACTACGAGGAGTGGGGTGATGATTACGAAGAGTGGGGACAACAGTTCAAAAAAGGAAACTCATGCAGATTCCAAGTCACAACAGTGTTCTGAGCCTTTATCACAAAAGGAATAAAACTTACAAGGCTTGACTCCACTCGCATAATCGCTCATTTCTAAAAAATAGCTGGTGAAGGATGGGCTAGATGTTACTGGAGACTACCTAGGGTGAAACCAAGCTGCCACAGAACTTCTTTGCAAATGCTACAGGAGCGCGGGAAGGAAGCTATAGGGGGGAATAAAAAGGGAAAAAAAGCCAAATCCACTAGAGATTGTCCTCAAACCCTCATGCACACAAGAAAATAATTCTGAAATGATTAAGTGGCCTCCTCCCTCTCTAATTCCCATACATCTGCATGAATAATTATGTTTGAATTGGGTATCCCACAAAACACAATTGAGCAATAGTTTCCTCTGAATGTTTTGGAAGAAGAAGGTAAGATAGGGATAGAGAAAGTTTGTTTTTTTATAGAAACATATCATCCTTCTCCTCCTCTAAAAAAAAAGGAAAATTTGATACTATCTCTGCACCCGAGATTGCTCTGAGGCCAAAATTGGAATCCACCCAAAATAAACTTGAGAGGTTACAGTAGGAGCAATGGGGGAAGGTTTCAACAAGAGAGAACCCATAGACACAAGAAGAATCCATCAACATCCTCCTGTGGTAGACATTTTTCTAAGACATCAATGGATGGGCTTCTTTGAACAATTGAAGGGGTATGATGATGATATCACTCAAGAGTTTTCCATGGCACTAAATTCTTAGGGAGAAAATAGTGCCACTACTATTGTTAGAGGACTTTCCATCTCTTTAAATGTTGAACTCATGAGCAGAGTAACTAACCTACCCATAGGATTTTGATGGAGTGAGGATAAAGCAGTAAGTGTTACAACCAGGAAGAACTTCTTCATTCACAGATAAAACGTTGTAGAAGATAAAAATGGAGTGAGGAGAGAAATCATACCATACCCTTGGGATGAAGTGGCCTATCACATCCTCAAATACATATCTTGTGAGGGGAGGTTGAGAATTTTGTATGTCTATCATTTTAGGTTTCTCCATGAGCTAAGGTTCAAAGCAGAATTACCCATTCCACAAAGACTCAGTGTTCCACATTTTCTCTTGCAGTCTATCATTGAAATGCACTAGAAGGTGAGGGAAGAGAAACACTAGCACATTTTCCACCATGACTTCATTAAGATTATTTTTATGGATGATCTAAGCCACTTAAGAGACCTTGTGTTATGGCCTAACTTTGTAGAAATGGACATGGAAATTTTCATTGAAACATAAGCCATTACCTCCACACAGTAAGAAGTAACACCAACCTCTAGTATTGGGCGTCGGGAAGGAAAGTGTAACAACCCTAGTTAAAAATCCATGTAAAAACAAATATAAGACCAAGGTCATGGGACACGTATTCCAAGTTGAATGTTGGGCAAGAAAACCTAGTGTGAGTGTTCATTTGGTTTATTATGGTTAAGGAAATGGCAAAGGATTTGGAAAGGCATGAGGCATTAATTACCATTTTATTTATGAAAATAATGGAAATTAGGAGAAACAGAAGGTGAAAGGTCACAGGTTGCATGTGAGGAGGAAAATGAAGGAAAATAATGGAAATTGAAGAAAATAGAGGCCTCATTAATAAAAAGGCTTCTGAGGATTAGTTTGTAACCTTTTGTCAGTTTAGTTTTGGGAGCTCTCTTTTTATTCTCTATCTCTATCACTCTTGAACACTTAGATTTTTCTTGTAGCACTTCAGCATTGGATCAAGAAAAGTAAAGAAGGCAAGAGGAAGTAAAGATCAAGAAAGGTAGAGTAGGATCAAGGTTCTACATTGGGATTATTTGCAGGTATCGATTTGCATGTATGATTTTCTTGCTAGTTTTGGCATGCATGGTTATGCATGTGTGTTCTTGGTTCTATTGATGTCATTGGAATGGGCTTTTCCAGGTGTGAAAGTGATCTTTAGCCTTGCCTTTCCATTTATGAATAGCCATGGTGCGATGGGTTCTCATGTTTTTGGTTGAGATGGATTTCCAGATGGATTCAAAACTAAATGAGGTGGTTTATGAAAGAAATAACACATGGCTTGTTGATCCTTGAATCAGACTATGGATTGCATTAAAGCCTTTGTATAGTAACCCCTAAACCAGACTGTGGGCTGCAGTAAAGTTAGATTTGCATTACATCAGTGCACCTAGGAATCCTCGACTGTTGAATGGTGGGATACACGGCAAAGCCTAGAGGTGGGTTCCCTTAGTTAGGCCTAGGAATCCTTGGTCAGTGAATGGCAATATATACAATAAATCCTGGAGGGTGGAGTATCTATTAGGTTCTAGTGATCCGATGGGGATTGCGGTAAATCCTAGAGAGTAGGAGATGAGAAAAATTTTCGTAGTGTAGGTGGAGAAATATGGTGGCATCCATGCTTGTTTAGTTGCTAGTGATTCTGTGGGGATTGCAGTAAATCATGGTTCTATTAATGATGGGTGAGGTGGTTTAGCCTCGAGAAGCACTGGATGATTTTTGGTTATGAGTTCCACATTCATGCTTGGAATATGGTGTTAGCACTTGAAATTTCACCTCAGGCTGAGAAAGGCAAACCTCAAAGCTACATCAAACCATTCAACCTCGTAGCTAGCCCTACGAGGCAGGAGAAGGCTCTCTCCGGTCAATCTCGGTAGATCTTCAATGGGATGAGATGACCAACAAGGTAACACTGATATTAGGCTAGTAAACTGATTTAAAAAGGTTGATTTGGGGTTTTTTGGGTTTTTGGTGGCAAATTGAGGAATTGCAATTTTGGGTGCGGGGATTTGACACAGTTTTTGCAGGGGGTTCCTTGGGGCGAGGTAGGAGACAGTATTGATGCCTTTAGTGGAGGTGGATGATCAAGAATGAAAGAGGAGGAGCTAAAGAGAGCAAACAATGACTTTGAATTCTCTTTAGACAGTAGAAAACATAGAAATTAAACAAACTTAAAAGCAGAGCATGGCAGACATGAATTCATACTTTAACACTTCATTTGTTTAATATGAAGAAGTAAAGAAAGGAGATGAATCACATAAACACACTTACAAGTACATTAATAAACACACCATCAACACATGAGTCCACAAGAATCCCAAAGATGACTGCAAAACCCTGGTCTTCCTTAGCCAAAAATTGCAGAGATACAAGTGAAATAATACAATGATAGCTTCTCCCTCAAGAGTCCAACCATGAAAATGAGCAAGAAAGTACATAATATAGATGATCTAACCTCTTTCCCTGCCTCCATGGGTCGAGCTCACTATCCTAGGAGCTGTTTCAACCACTTCTAAACTAAGCACTACAAACTAGGCAGTCAAAACAACTTGCCTCTATAAACTTGGAAACCAATTCATACATCACATATTTACCCATTACATGAATGAATCTTCTAGAAGAGTTACAAAAGGGTAAAAGTGTCTTAGAGTTACAAAAATTACATCAAAGATAATCATCTTCAACCCCAAAAATTCAAACCAAGTCAAACTGTGCTTTTCCGAGCTGTACAGTGAAATCTGGCAAAGTTTGCTCAACGGGTCGCGCCCCCCTGCTCAACGGGTCGTGCCCCTTTGGAGCTCTGTTTGAGGAACTTGCAGGTGTCAGAATTGGGTGCAGGATAGCTCGTTAGAAAGGTCTATGAGTCTACTTTCCAACCCAACTGGAATTTTTGGATTTGGAGGTCATTTTCGCTGTCAAAACTTAATTCTCCCAAGACTAGTTTCTGCAACTCAAAAAAGGGGCAGAAAGTCAAATTTTGCATGTATTTTGACCTTTTGGAGGCCCAAAACTCCATAAAAACTCAAGTCCATCCATAGGAATATGTAATTTTTCATGAAAAATCTAGAAATGCTGAGTTTTTGCAAAAAGGAGTTGCCATGAAAAAGGGTCTCACCGGGGGTGAGACCCGTTGAGGAGCCAAAACCTGTAAATTTCCAAAAAATGCCAAAATTACCCAAAATTCTCAAAAAAAATTTGAGATTTGAGCTGTGGCTAGACTATTGAGTGCCATGATCTTTGACTGAAGCCTCAGCCAAGATACAGAGGGGATTTGGCCTCTTTCTCCTTTTTTGTGCCTTGGCCAAACTCCTTGGATCCGGCGATTGTAATTTTGGCATTTCTCTAAAACCATGACACCTGTGCAAAAAGTGAATGAGGTTTTTCTTCTTTGGCATGTTATGGAAAAAAAACCTCTCTCAGTTTTCGAAAATTCATCTTTTATTTCTCTGAAACATCATTTGAGTGCAACTTGTCCCGATGTGTGAAACAAGGAATTTTGTCGAAATGGAGCGAAATGAAGGGGATAGGGGGCTTCTAAATTCTTGGGGAAATTTTTGGGAGTAGGGAGGGATGTTAGGAAGTAGGGGAAAGTGGAATCTCAGAGATTGAGTGAGCGGAAGGGGTCCAAAAGGTCAAAACACAGGCCCAACCTAGAAAATTGCCAGGTTGTAGCTAGAAACTAGGGTTTGCGCAAAAATGAGGAATTTGGCGGATCTAAGGGATGGGAAGTGTTTGATAAGGTATTTTAAGGATAGGGGAAGGTGTATGAACATCAGGAAACAAGTTTTGCCGGTGATTTAACCATCCAAGAGAAATTGCCTTCAAAACCCTAGGAGAGGGAAATGAGCTTGCCTAGGCACAACTGAAGCATGAATAAGGTGTAAAATGACTCATTAGACACTGACATGATAATGAAAACCCTCTGAATGATGATAGGCTCAGCTGAATGATGACATGGACTGACATTTGGGCAAACCCT
This sequence comes from Pinus tabuliformis, assembly GCA_031772625.1. Lineage (NCBI taxonomy): Eukaryota > Viridiplantae > Streptophyta > Pinopsida > Pinales > Pinaceae > Pinus > Pinus tabuliformis. The sequence goes on from CM062814.1 coordinate 721,125,441, forward strand.
AGACCTAATGCCTAGTGACCAAATTTTGCTTGAAGACTCACTGAAATGACAAAATTTGACCTTGACACTCTGAGACCACTTTGTAAGAGCATATTTGATCACTGTAGGAAGGCTGGAAAGACTGACACTAACATATGGCATGGGGATGATTGGATGAAAGAAATATTTGGTTCAGCCAATCTATGGTCGAGTGGTTCATGGAAGCCCCATACCTGGTTGGCTTATGCATTCATTAATAAGAGCTTATTTTCCTTGGTATTTCATGCGTAAATGTATTGGTTCATATGCGAATTTTATGGTTGTCATATCCTTGTTATTTCTATTGGTTATATGTTGGTTATGAGTATGTTTTATGACAGTGATGATGTATGTCTCTCATCATGTTTTGATTAGTAAATGAATGTACAATGAAATTATGACCTAATAGATGATAATACAACTATTGTGATAAGGCAACAATGCTTCTTAGTGGTTATCATATAAGTATGAGACCGTTACGCTCAGATTTTTTGTTATAATATGAAGATTACATATTTGTGACATGTTTGACAAAATATCTGCCATGGTTGGTCTTGGTTAGGTCAAGTCCTTGATCAAGTTTTGTGTTAGAAGCTTTCTCTTCATGTCATTTTTTCTTTTGGAAAGTCTCATCAAGTTTTGGGTAGTGGTCGGGATCCTAGCCCTGTAAAATTTCCTTAAATCTCTCGGTCTTTGGCACAGAATTCATTGAAAAATACTACAGTCTATCCCTGGTAGGCTTGTGCATGTGACTAGAAGTTTGTTTAGTGAAAAGGAAATTTTACTCTGATATTGGGCACCTGGAGGGGTGGCTTAGCTCTTGTGGGTCATGTAGCTCTTGAGAAATGTCAGTAAAGTTTTGTTGTGTCGATTCCACTTCCTTAAGGTGATCTAGGAGTTTGAATCATATCATAGTAACTCTTCATCACATGTTTACCCTGAAGGACTAGTTAGCTTGGGTAAATGTGGGAGGAGGATGTTACAGAGTGGTATCAGAGCATGGTTCAACACTTGGACTAGATGGGTAGAATTTGTTTGTCATGCATGCATGAAGGATGTATATGTGCTTGTTATGTATGCATGGTGGTATTCATTTTTACAGTTGTGTTTCCATGTGGAAGTTGATGATGTTTTTGTTGGTATGCATTGGTCATGAATGCATGTCGATTGTATATGACTTTGTTATGCATGTTAGTATCTATATGTTGTTATGCATGCATTTTCATGGCTATAGTTGTTTTGCACGAGGTCATTGTATGAAATTAGGTCATCACGATGCTATTGGTATGTTATGATGCTAATATGTTGGTTGAGATAGAGTAGGATATGAAAATCATTAAAATAACATTTTGACACTAGACTTCAGGGTGAGAAAAGATTGTCATATTGGTTTGTATGTTTGGCATTCAGGTATGTGGTTAATGGTTTTTATAGTAATTAGGGTTACTTATATTCTTATCATTCTATTGTTATTTTGGTTACATGTATGATAGATGTTAGTTAATCAGTGTGATCATATGTACATGCATTGGATAGTCATGAAGGATAGTAATGTGTTTTTATATGCATTGTGGTCATTGCAGCTGAGGTCTTGATATTGTTATGTTTTGGGCTAATTTGGATTGACCTATACATATGATTATGGTTATGACATTTAGGTATGAGTTAATATATTGGTCATAGTGTGTTGTACTATATAGACTGACTATTCACATGTGAGTGTTATGCATGAATGATAGTTGTTTATGAGCTTATGATGTGAACATGTTAGCGAGTTATTGTTATGGATATCATGACCTTATTTATGTTTGAGTTGATACATTGTGAAGTTATATTGTGCTAATATAGATTGATTTTGTAGACAAGATAGGCTCCCCTAAGATACATTAAGGTATGAGTTTTCTTATGTCATCTACTTGGTGCTTCAATGTTTGATTATGTCATATATTGGTGTATAAGAGATTGGTGTCTGTTATGTCATCTATTTGTTGTTTGAATGTTTGATTAATTTCATGATATGAGTATGTGTCTATAATATTGCATGAGGTAATGATATTGTTTTAAGATGGTTGTACTAACACATATGTGTTGAGACAACTGATATATACTTGAGTGTAAGTAGGTGATAGTTGTAGAATTATGTATTTTGACTGATGAATGTGAGTTGATTGTTGACTATGACATGGTTGTTAGAATTGGTAAAGGTTGGTTTCAAATTAATGGATATGTTGTCTTGAACTTTGGAACATGTGATTGACATGTGTAAATAGTTGCAAGGAAACATGCTTGGTATCAACATGACAAGGTAATAGTTTTTTTGTTTATATAACTATCTATTGGGTGATGTGACAATACATAGTAGGACTTAATTGCAGCAAGATAAAAGAAAGGAATTGGGTTAGAATTCCGTTTGAAATATTTGGGAACTGCAACTCCAAATGAATTAGTTTGTGGCATGAAAACGGGAAGTCTACTTAACCATAATATTGTCTGACATTATGTGGATATGTGATAGATTCACGAACATGTATTTTACAAGTGCAACAACTGGTCTCTAGTTATAGCTAAATTTTTCAAGGGAATTGTAGTCCCTTGATAGATAGCACAGATGTGTTCAACTACAAGGCAAAGCGCTTAGCACAACAAGTTAAGGTAACTAGTATTAATTGTTATGTTTATTTATGCATTGATAGTTATGAGTTTATGGCAGTATGATGTAGGGGATTGCATGGAAAAAGAGGCTACCATGAAATCTTGAAGAAGGCTCAAGTTGAATTCCCTTAGAGGCACTGGGAACCATGCGGTTGATTCATGGTATTTTTTGGTAGTTTTGTGCCTTTGGTGTTGTGTGATTTGTTTGAGCTTGATTTATTGGTTTTGATTGCATCTGGTGCAAGGCCTTGCTGCTTTGTTTGTGGTATCATGTTGTTATTGGTGTTTCATGGTTTTCTTATTTGTTTCTTGTTCTTTTCCCTATGTTTTGAGGGTCTTGGGAATTGGTTGGGAAGAAGGAAGTTAATGGAGCTCGAGGAGAGTTGTTTGATACCTGACAGGTAATATAAGGCCTGGATGAAGCTCAGTGCGTAAGTAATAGAAGTTGAAAGTAAGAATATGATAGTCGGTTAGATTTCTTGGGTCCATTGTGGTAAATGGATGGTAGTAGTACAAACATGGGAAAGGTAACTGGAAAGGTAAAGTAAATGGATTGAAGCATTAGATGCCTTGACTATGTTGCGAACCAATGTTCGCAATGTTGTTCATGTTGTGAACGGGTAAAGGGAGTTCTCTTAACCTTAATCTTATGCTATTTGGTAATTATGTTGTGATCATGATTATGTTGATGTCTATATATTTATACATGTATGTATGTATGTATGTCATTGTCTGATAGGGTCATCATGGATCATGATTGTTTTTATGTTATTATTTATATGTATATATTTATGTATGTATGTTGTGTCTGATAGGTTCGTTATGGATCATGATTGTTTTATGCTAATTTTTATATATATGTATGTATATATCTATCTCACTGTCTAATAGGCTTGTCAGGAATCATTTTTGTGGAGGAATGATTTCTTATGCAGGTGAATGACATGAAGATATTCCTGGTCATATGAGGTCAGTATCATGTGGATATGAACTGATATTATGTGATTATACTATGCCTACACTTATTTTATGGCATGTGATGCTGACAGATACATCAACGGGAGGAAAGCAGTGTGATTTGCAGCATGTTGGGACAAGCATGGATAAGACACTAGAAGCAAGGTTACTTGGTAAGGATAGTGTGGTATTAGGATGAGAAATATTGGTGTTGTGTTCATGTAGAAAATGTAGTATTGTGTTACATATCATGTTGTGTGTATGTTATATATATGGTATTCTGTGCATATTGCATATACAGTGCTAGGTATAGATGGTGTTATGTACATGTTGGATATGTGGTGTTGTGTACATATTGTATTGTGCGTATGATGGATATGTCATGTTGTGTGCATATGGTGTTGTGCGCATCTTGGATATGCGATGTTGTGTACATATGGTGTTATGTACATGTTTTATACACAGTGCCATGTACATATGGTGTTGTGTGAATGTTATACATGTGGTGCTATGTACATATGGTGTTGTGTGCATGATTGTACATGTGGTGTTGTGTGCATGGGATTCTGTGTACATGTTGTTCATGTGCTGTTGTGTGTAGGTGGTGTTGTATACATGTCGTACATGTGGCACTATGTACATGTGGTGTCATTTACATGTCATGCATGTGTTGTTTGGTACATGTGGTATTGTGCACACATTATGCAGGTGGTGCAGTGTACATGTGGCACTGTGTATGCATTGTGTAGGTAGTGTCATGTACATGTGATGTTGTGCACACGTTGTGCAAGTGGTGTTATGTACAGGTGGTACTATGTACATGGTGTACATGTACATATGATATTGTGTGCATGTCATACATGTTGTGTTGTGGGCATGTGGTACTATATATGTGCATTGTGTAGTTGTGGTATGATGACATGTGTATTCATTGTGTTGTACTCTGTGTAGTACATGTATTGTGTTGTGTTGTATGCCAGGTGTAGGTATATGTATTGTGTGGTGTTGTACATAGAGTATAGATGTATGTGTTGTGTTGTACATTAGGTGCAGGTGTATGTATTGTGTGGTGTTGTACATTGTGTGTGGATGTACGTGTTGTGATGTACACTATGTGTATGTGTATGTGATTGAAGAGAAGCAAAGGAACTGGGTGCTTGTCAGGTGTGACAATCGATCCAATGTGTGTATAGAAAGAACAAAGGCAGAAGTAAGGACCAATTAAAGGATAAGTATCAATATTTTACTTTAGCTTTATTATACATATGATCTATGATTCTAATTTATGATGGTTACACGTGATCTATGATTCTAGTTTATGATGATTGCATGTGATTCACGATTTTGATTTATGATAATTGTTTTTTGAGCTAATCGAATGTGATGTGTTTATACATGATGATTTGATCAAATAACTAGTTTGACTTGTTGTGATAGGAAGTAGACAGAATTGCAAGTGTACCTTGTTTATGGGCCACCAATGAGGTATGATTTGAATTTATTTCAATTCATTTTGAATCTAATGGAAATTATGTGCTTGATACAAGAAAGCATGGAAATTCCTAGTTTGGGTGGTTGAAACTGACTACAAGAATTAGTAGCAACAACAAAAGGAATTGGAATAGGCAACAATATGTTGGTAAAGAATTTCAATAGCGGGGCCATTGTGGGACACTAGTACCCAATAGTGTCCATTTATTTCCATGAGCATGCTATGACCAATATGATGGTTTTGAGGTAGGTATATGCATTAGTTGTTTGACCTTTCGATGCGAGGAAGCCTTGCCAAGGGATGGATCGCTTGGGAATGCCGGGGAAATTGGAAGGTGAGTGACTACATGAAAGGGGGTGACTAGATTACCCAAGGGAATGTGTAGCAGAGAAAGGAAGGTCAGGGGATGGATTTGTTTTGGTCATTATCATTTCTAGATGGAAGCAAATGCACATCAGGAGTGCACCCTCAAGCAATAAGCCGTGACAACATAAGATTGTAGCACTGGATATTAGATGCAAACTTTGACTTTGGCAGTGATTCTGGACTTCCTGGGAAGGAAGTGAATCATGGTAATACTTTTGAGGGTGGAGGTTTCAGCCTCTAGATTCCCTTGTTGCTGATACAGGCATCGTATCCTTTTATTTTCTGGTTGAGAAAATGTGTATATATGTATATCATTGTAAATACTATATCGAGCTAGATTTGTAAATCTCCATGAAAAGTATCATTATTTGTTGGTTGAAGCAAATGTGTATAAGTATATGTGGATTATAAATTTCGTAATGAGTTGCTTTATAAAGCTCTAATAAATGGTATGTCTGTCATGTTTCAATAGGTTTTCATTATAAATAATGCAACAAGATATGTTATAAATCTCCATGAGCAGGATGTTTTTCTTTTCAGCGGTCTTGTTGGTTGTAGGTGTCATTATATATATATATATATATATATATATATATATATAGAGAGAGAGAGAGAGATATAGATATAGATATAGATATAGATATAGATATAGATATAGATATAGATATTGTCAGGCGGATAAATTGTTCTTGCGGACAAGACTGATCTCCCTAGTATCTACAGATATCTAGTGACAAGCAAGACAAGCAAATATACCTTTCTCTAAATATTGCGATTTATAAATAAAAACCAAGAGGTGTTTTAGACCCTACCTTAAGTCCAATGCTAGTTTGTGGCAGCCACGCTTCGACCATCTGAACAAGTTTCCTTTAAAGAACCTGAAAACACAAACAAACACACATCAAATAACACCTGCATAGCTAATATAATAAATCATATTCATCACGGTGATCAAGGAATCCATGAAATAAACCATAAAAGACAACTTATTGAGAAAAATAAACTTGATTGTATTAACTTTGAACAAAAAAGAACTTTACAACCTTTGGTGCCTTGATGTTGTACAAGCTCCTCCCAGGGTCCAAGCAAGAATCTCCTCTACTTTGACAAGCCTCACACTCTTCCCAATGAGATCAAAAGGTATGTGATCTCTCCTCTCAAGCTCAATTAGGAAGTCTAAAGTCCAACAACATTTACCCTAAAAAATATTCATCTTTCAACCTCCTCAGTAACTAGCCCAATGCCTCATTTTATAGTGCAGAGGAAGGAAGTTACAGGTCCACCTATGAAGGCATAGAGTCCTCCTTCAAAGGGATAAGCTCCTCACATAAAGGGGTTAGCTCTTTTAGTTATGGGATTCATGAACCTCAAAGGAGCGAACTTGCCACCTCAAGATTCCCTCTAGAAGCTTCTAGAAATAACCCAAAGTGAGTTTTTAAGAATGTACTTGCGCCTTTTTTACTTTTATAGGGGTTCGCACCCATTACACAGAAACAAAGCGGGCAGGTCTGCAGGGGACACGATAAGGGGGTGCGAGACTGCAGATAATGCTAAGAGAAAGTGCGGAACTAGACTTTTAGAGATTTTTAAGGGCTTTCTCTTATTTTTCAAGGTTTGACATGAAGAGCTGAGGTTTAAGACTTGCAAAGGAGGAAATTATGAGTGGTGATAGACTCACACTGATTGCAGAATGTCATGGTGACAATATTTTGTGCAACAGATTGCCCCCTAAAGTGCGAAGTCTGTAATAGATGAGGATAGTATTTGTCATCTAAGAAGAGTGAAGTACTTTATCATTTCAAGGATCATCCTGTGGAGAGCCTAGTTGGAACCTGTAAAAACATTCAATACAAAATATATATATGTGATCATATCATCGTTGAGGTAGGCATTCCCATACTCAGATCAAAAACTGACTAGAGAACTAACTAAACTGCTCTGATATAGGAATGATTTTGTAATACATCACAAGTATAGACATATGTAGACACAGTATGGGCACAACCATTTGTTTATGAATAGTCCACTATATAATGAATAACAAAATTTCTCGCAGACTGGATGGTGGAAACTAGATCCAAGGTCTTGATTTCTGCTTCCCGAACTAGTACGATTCTATCCATGTGAATGAATGTGTCGAAGTCGAACATGGTAGAAACCACTTGATTACCAGTCAATGGTATGAACTGTTAACAAGTGTGAGAGAAACTACCAGTAATGTCAATGGCTCTCAAAGTACTCAGTACAATCCATGAAATGTGAATAAATAAGTTGATGTCGAACATGTCACAGAATCCTTTGATCGAAGGTCAATGATGCAACTTGTCGTCGAAGGTGAGAAACCTGCCATTGAGGCATGCAGATTCCAAGATACTGACGATTTCTAGATCATCTTTCTACATAATGAGCTAAAGTCGATAGAAAGCAATCCGTCGTAGGCAAGCCCACAACACGAAATCATAGATCAAGTTTGAAGAAATATATTTGCAAGGACTAACTCAGGGATGGTCAAGATGGATGACAGATATTTTGCAGATGAATGGTTTATTTGAACTGACCTCTTGAACACATAATGACACTGCAGATAGTTTGGTGACAATTGACCCAAAGCTAATACCCAGAAACCGGCTGAAGACTTTCAATATGGTTTGATTAACTGTTAGGCAAAGGATTTCCCAACCCAGGTGAACAAAAAGTGTCGTGTTCAAGAGTGGTTGAATGCTTTTCTGAGACACAAAGTATAACAAATAGGTTCATTTTTCTCTCTTTTCCCCCACCATTTCTGGCAAGTACCTCTTTATTTTTGACAAGCTTGAGGAGGATAACATTTTCTTGATTATAAGCTCATCCTTCGGATGAGTCCAACTTAGTTTAAAATTCGAACCCTAAGAAGGAGTGGTTCGTTCCTATTTGTAATTGAACAGGTCCTTTACTGTTAAATTTTAACGAATCCAGTATAGGAGAAACTCGGCGTTTTTCAATTTTAGGGAGTTAGAAGAAAAACTTAAGAAAACTCCATGGTTTCCTTTTTCATAAATTTGTGTCTCCCAAGCCCGAAAAAGTATAAAATAATACTTGAGAAAACCGCTTGACCATTACAATCAAGGAGTACTTTTCATAATTAGTGTCTCTGATCCGAAAGAGTAAAAAAGTGATCAAGGACACGTCGTTTTATGACCAATATCGAACTTGAAACGACAAAAGTCCAGCAACCTTTTCATGTTTATACGGTCAGAAAAAGAGCTGTAAGTGGACCTTCCTTTTAATTCCGTTTTAACGAGCTTAAAAAGAAAAACTCGGCAATCTTTTCATATTTTACGAGTCAGAAAAGAGCTTAAAGAGGACTCCAATGTTTTTTGTTGAAAATGATCAATTTCCCTTGAAAAATCCAATATTCTGCACAAAAACTCAAACATTACTCATACCTATTTAAAGATAAATAAAAATGCACCAAAAGTTACCTTTTTAAAGTGAAAAATAAACAAATTAAAAATTCATTTATTCAAAAAAGCTTATAAAAAGGGCTTTTGTAAATTCATTTTTAGCGTTTGACTTCAGAGTGAGAAAAGAGAGCTTTTGGGTAAGAAAATTCCTGCGAAGATTGCGGAAAATCCGTTCGTTGAAATCGAAAACCGTCACCTCCAGGTAATCCACATCACTTTAATCTTGCATTTCAACCGTTTGAATTTTGTTTTTAGGCTTTCATTTTGATTTTTTTAGAGAAAAATTAGTTAAAAATACCGCTCGCGGGGGTCCGCAGGCGCAACATGCAAAACCTGCGGACCCCGACTTTTTCCTGCAGAGGAAAGAGCCAGGGGCCCACACCTACTGCTTGGGCAGAGTGTGGACCTACGCACTGTCCCTAACTAGAGAGTGCGGACCCCATGAAATAGGTTTTAAAACTTCAAATTTTTCATTTCCGCCCAAAAATTCTTGAATTAAAATGTTCTAATCCGCCTTTTTTACAATGTAGGATATACACAATGCTCATTTGGCAGGAACGGGAGCACGAAGATGTGGACCTTGCCGCAATTAATCATCAACCCTCAATAGATGCATTAAGGGCATGCGGGCTATTTAAATTCTGGGCCATACCTGGCATGAGGGCCCAAGTAGACTTTTTGCAGTGGCTGGTGGACAGATGGAATATACAGGACCATTGTTTCCTTATTGGTGGCCACCGGCTCGAAATTGAGCTAGAGGACATTTACTTCTTGACTGGTTTGCCCAAGAGAGGTGAACGATTATCTCTATTCGGGACTAGGCCAGGTGGTCAGTCTGTCGATAGTCTCCGGCTAGAGTTTTGTAATGACCAAACAAAGGACAAAGGGATTGATATCAAAACCATCTCTCATCCTGAACTCAAAGTGATTGCATTTATTGTCACCAGACTCTGCGGAAGTGCAGCACTACATGTTGCTATCGGATCTCAAATGCGAATGGTAGTAGACTATTATGGAGGTACCATCTTCAACTGGTGCGAAGCTGTGTTGGCAAATGTAAAAGGCCAACTGACTAGAGCAAAGAACGGACAACTAAAAAGTTTTCGATATGGTTTCTTAGTTGTGAGCTTTGGTCTAGACAGGGTCCTGATGTTGGTCCCATAGCATCTTTCCGTTGGAGTTGGACTTCCCTGAGAGCCCAAGCTTATGCGTTGGGTTGCAGTTATGGCCCATCATCCTGAGGAGGGTTCAGAGGTTGTTCGATTTCCTCCTGAGTATTTCCGTTTGTTGGAGAACCAAATTTTCGCGATTCAGGATTTTCCTTATGCTGGGATGGATTATCTTGGTGATCCAGACATGACTCTTCCACCAGGAGAGCAGTGGGATGACTCAGGTAAAATCATTCTCAACATTTTATAAGTTTTAATTTTTTAATTTTTTTGTTTTTAAATCGTCCAAAACTGATAGTAAAAAGTTCCAAATGCAGATGTGGGTCCACTACGACCAGCCACTCTTTGGCCCTATGAGAGGAGACACTCAACTGTGGCAGTATCGGCCCCACGGGACGAATCTACAGAGACCCTGACTGAATTGGAAAATCATCTAGAGCGTTTGACAGTAGATATCCCAGAGACTAGCATAGATAATATTCCTCTTAGGTTACAGCGCTATGTGATTGGGGTCCCGGGACCTTTCAGGAGGTTCCTTTGTAGGGTGGCCCGAGCAGTGGTTTCTTATCGTGATCATCATGAGTGATAGGATGATCACCTTTTGTAGACTCATATGAAATTCTTTCTTTTTGTGCTATCATTTTTGCCGATCATAAGGTGTTTTTCAACCTATGATTGAAGATGATGTATATTTGACACACTTCTATGCTATGCTATATCAATATTATTGGCTATCTTGTAAAACATATTATGGAATGTTTTTAAATTTACTGTTTGATTATTGCAAATGTCTATTTAACATTCGAGAAGCAATTGCATTAGCTAATGTATTTAAATATCTTGGAATATGCTGATATTCAATATATTCAAATTCACGTTCCAAGAGACGAACTCTCAAAAATAATCTTAATAACACTGGATTTATAATGGCATAAACTCTATTAAGCTGTAATACAACGAGTTCATAATCTAACCTAACAATCAAACTCCGAATTCAAAATGAGATGGATTCAAATAATAACTCAATCACTGCACTATACTCTGCAATGTTGTTCGTTGTTTGACCGAGGCTTACCCCATGCATAGATACCAACTCGTTAGAGGGTGAATAGATAACCAAGCTGCGAAAGAAATGTTCTGTGTATTACGACAAGCACCATCAACAAAACCAATGTATGTTTGAAGAGACGTCGACATCTGCAATATCAAGAGTAAAATCAAGATAAGCAGGAATAATGATGAAAAACATTGTCTAAACTAAGCACACTTTTCTAATCTAAAACACACCAACTAGAAAGAAAAACTAATCTAACTGAAATCTCCACACCGAGATTTAAGCATAATATCTCTTCAGATAAAGACCATTTCTGGGTTTACCCAAAGAGACACCATCAAAATCTACCAATTCATAGGCCCCTTTCGCCAGCTTTCGCTTAGCAATAAAAGGACCATGCCACATAGGTACAAATTTTCCAGCCCCTAGCTTATCATTTGCTTGATCGTATAGTAAGACTAGGTCCCCTTCCGAAAAATTACGAGGTGTAACATTTCGATCATACTGAGTTTTAATTCGTTCGGCATGAGTTTCGATTGCTAATACAGCTTCACGTCAATTCTCATCTAGCTTAGCTAAGTACAACAAACATTTCTCCATGGCTGGGAGTAACTCTATGGCTATTTGTAATGATGGGATTTTGCATTCAATGGGTAACACAGCTTCCAAACCATAAACCAGTTGAAAAGGAGAGAAACCAGTTGATGTTTTCACTGAGGTTCGATACGCCCAAAGCGTTGAAAATAACATGTTATGCCAATTCAACCTATGAATACCAATGATTCGTCGGATCATAATGACTAGAACTTTGTTGATGGCTTCAACTAGACCATTAGCCTGTGGGTAATATGGAGTAGAACTATCGTGACGCAGGCCAAGTTGATTTGTTAGTTCAATCATCATGATGTTTCGAAAATGACTCCCATGATCAGTGATAATCGATTGTGGAACACCGAATCTAGTAATTATATGATTGAAAACGAAAATTGCAGCCGTTTTGCCGTCTGCCAAAAATGTAGGCATCGCCTCGGCCCACTTGGTAAAATAATCTACCGCAAGGATGATATATGCATGCCCCCCGGCCAAGTGAGGGTTACATGTAATAAAGTCGATACCCCACTTTGCAAAAGGGCCGACGAAAATTATAGGGTGGAGAGGAGTAGGTGGAGCACGCATCTTTCGATAAAAAATTTGACAATTGTGGCATTTTCGGACCGCTTAAATACAATCTTTAAACAAAGACGACTAGAAATAGCCAGCACGCAATATCTTTTGGGTTGTGGCATACCTAGACATATGACCGCCACATGCTCCAGAGTGACAGTCATTTAAAACCTTCTCAGCTTCTTCATGAGTCAAACAACGTCGGAAAACAGAATCTACCCCACAACGATAAAGTGCATCTCCAATAATTTGGTATTGTTGGGATTGGAATCATATCTTCCGTCGCTGAGATCGCGAAATTTCAGGACGAAAAGATTGGGTTTGGAGATAAACAATGAGATCTCCATACCATGGATCAAGAGTGTTGATAAGAAACAAGGATTCGTCTGCAATGGGCTCCTCCGCCACAGTTTTAGTATCAGCACGCGGGAAGTCACACATCAGTTCCGCAAATACCAAAGATTTCTTTGACTTGGATTTTTCAAATTCCAAGTCAAATTCCTACAGGATAACAATCCATTTGAAATACTTTCCCCCTAGCAATTGTTTGGTCAAAATATAGATCATAGGGTTACAGTCAGAAATTACGGTAGTTTTGCGTAGTAAGATGTAATGACGAAATCTTTAGACAGCTTGAACAGCTGCCAAGGCCAATTTCTCCACATGCGAATATTTAAGCTTAGTCGAATTCAAAGTCCGACTAAGATAGTAAATCACATGTTCACTATTGAATTTATCTTCCTGAACTAACACCATCCCGATGGTGGAATGAGAAGCGGTGAGGTACAAGAAGTAATCCTAGTTGTAGTTGGGAGGATGCAATAACGATGCATGGGTCAATGCGTGTTTAAGTGCATCAAAATATTTTTCAGCTATCTCATCCCAAAAGAATGGAGTATTCTGTTTCAACAACCTGGTAAAACCCTTTGTTATCTCGGCGTAGTTAGGAATGAATCGACGTAAAAAGTTTGCTTTCCCTTGCAAACTTTGGAGTTGGTGAAGAGTCGAAGGAGGAGGCAATTTGACAATAGCTTCAACCTTTGAGGGATCGACACGAATTCCGGATTTTGAAACAACAAACCCCATTAAACGACCCATTTCTATACAGAAAACACATTTGTGTGGATTCAGCCTAATTCGATAATGCCTACATCTCATAAAGATTGCTCGTAAATGAGTGAGATGATCAGCTCTACGTAATGAATGGGTAGGTAAATCATCGAGATAAGGTTGCACAATGTGCTTGATGTCATGAAACGCGTAAGACATAGCTCTTTGAAAAGTTGCACCAACGTTCTTCAATCCAAAAGGTAATTTGCAATAAGCAAATGTCCCCCATGGACAAATGAAATCCATTTTTGTTTGATCAGTAGGGAGTATGTTAATTTGATTATAACTGGAAAAACCATCCATAAAGGAGAAAATTTCACTGCCTGCACAATCATCAATGATTTGATCGATATAGGGAGTTGGATAATTGTCTTTAGGACAAGCTCAATTAATATCCCTATAATCGATACATATTCTTATCATTCCTTGCTTTTTGTTAACAGGAACAATATTCGATACCCAATCCGTTAAGGGAATTGGATAAATGAAACCTTCTTTAAGTAATTTCTCAACTTCTACTTTAATAGCAACAGCTTTTCACGGATGTATCTGACGCAAACGTTGCCGGATGGGTTTAGCATCCGGGTAAGTTTTGATTTCATGAACAACAATTGCTTTATCAATTCCTGGCATTTCTTTGTATGATCAGGCAAACACGTCACGGAATTCTTGAAATAGGGCTTTATAAGTTTGGAGTTCATTTTTCGTACAGGAAGCACCTATATGAATTTTTTCAACAATTCCACGTTTAACTGAAATGTCAATAGGAACCGTTCGAGAAATATTTCCCAAATTCAATTTAGAATCAGGATGTTGCAATGGATTTTGAGGTTCTTTGACATAATCAGTAGTAAAAACAGATGAAAAATCATTCTCAAAATGAGCAATCTCAGGTAAGAATGAAGATCGATGATGAAGATCTTCCCATGGTAAATCATCAATAGACAAAATTTCACGAATCTGCTCATCAGTATGAACAAGCTCGGAAAAAATTGTTGAATATAAGTTTGATATTGAAAGTGATTCTCCATGGACCACATTCATTAGATCGATTTCGGTTGAAGAAGGGTCGGAAAACAACTGTACAGCCTGATACGCAATTTCATAGGGACTCAAAGGCATCGCATCACCAAATGAATCCACCTCAGACTCGAAAGGTACGATCCAAGGATCATCATAAAAAATGGTGTTTGATGAAATCATATGAATGGTTGTAGTAGAAGGCGATACGTTAGGAGGAGGAAAGGTAAAAGTTCCTAGTAAACCAGAATCTTTAATCAATCCTACCCCAACATCCTTATAAGGGATAGTTGTTTTACCGACATGTTGGATACTTTCAGAAGAGGCTGGGCCGGATGAAAAGTAAGTCAGGTGGTCTATGGTTACAATCTTTCCATTATGAGGAAACTTTATAAGCCAGAAGACCGATGAAACAACAGCAGTCATAGCGTAAGACCAACTACGACCCAAGAGAAGGTTGTAATCTAGAGGGGCATCAACCACTTCCACATCTAGATTAACAGTTTTACCTTCAACCCCTATAGGTAAATCCTGTAGAATGCCAAAAGGATGGAACCCACGGCCATCAAAAGCCTTTAGAATCATCGGGGATTGATTGAGTGTAGGAGAACCAAGCGATCTCCAACACTGGATCGACATAATACACGTAGAAGCTCCCTCATCAATTACAGTCCTAAAGCAAGGTCTGTTTTTGACTAACACTGGAATCTGGAAAGCCATTTGATGAGGTAAGCAAGGTGTACTATTTTCTAAATCGAAGATTATAAGGTTCGAGTCCTGAATATCAACAGCTCCTATAGCCGACAATAGCAATTTACGTTGTGCTAGACATGATTGCAGCACCTCCAAAGCCAACATTACTGAAGGGGAAATAGCTAAGTCTTCAACAATGTTATAGTTCTTAGTAGCTCTCGCATGCAGATTGAAAGCTGACTTTCGAAGTATACCTTTAGCAGGCGATTTTATTACTAAGTCTGGGTTAGGTTTCTTGATCTATAGCGGATCAGAACTAGGAGTCGAAGTTGATGGGTTTGAATTAGAAGATTCTGCTTCCTTACCACCAACAGGACTTTTACTTCCATAATCTTGCGATCGCGTCGCAATCCTAACATGGGACATCATCATTATGGGTTCTTCTGAGGCATTTGAGGAAGAACCGATCATCTTACTATCTTAACTAGGAAAAGGATCCTTCAAGATAGCAGGCGTTTGAGAACCTTTGACGATTTTCGCAACCTCAGCGCGATGAGGGTAGTCTCTTGTAAAATTCTCTTCATCACAAATGAGACAAGGATAGCGAGGTTTACGTTTCTCGTCAGTAGATTCCATTTTATCTGATTTCTCTTTCGAATTTTGTTTATTTTTCTTCTTCCCTTTCTTTTTACTGTCAGATTTTGATTTGGCCATAGATGATTCTACGACATGAATATCAGCAGGAATTTCAGCGGAAGAGTCTCCTGTTAGGGAATCTGGTAAAGTTATGATACGAGAAGAATTCTTTGAATATTTCTTCTTACTTTTGGTATTAACTGAACCAATCATACTGTCAGCGACATGAGACCCTAAAGGAGCTGTAGTTATTTGATTTTGTTTCGGAAGGTCGGGGATTTTCTCGTGTAAAGTACCTGACTACGTATAAACGAGGTCAAGGTACTGAGCTTGAGCAATTACTTGCTCTTCAGTGACAACTCCGGCCTTAGCTACATCCTCAGTGATTTTAGGTAATAATGATTTAACAAACCATTCTTCTAAGATTTGATTCAGAATAAAAACTTTCACTAAACATCGTCGACGTCGCCATTCATGAATATGATCTGAAATATATGTGGACGTTGACTGTTTTAATGAAGTTAATAATTCCGTGCCATTGTCATATCTGACAGGCAACTGAAAATGAGTTAAGAAAGAAGTGGCTAACTAACTAAAATTATAAAAGGATGCTCGTGGTAACTCAATGTACCACTTGGCCACAAGACCAATCAGAGTGCGTTGAAAAACACGTAAGTGAATTGACTCATCTATAATGGAGTTAGATGCGCACCAGAGGTGATAAGTCATCACATGGTTTGAAGGATCCTCTCCTGATTTACCTTCAAACTTTGGGATATCACTAGGCAACTTATTCGGCATTGGCGGCCAAAACGGAAGATAATTAATTGGATCATTCATAAGGCGCGACAAATCAGACAAGTCCAAAGTTGCAATAAACGGTAACTGATGATTAGGGTCTCGAAAACCCTTGGTCATAAGACCAGCCCCAGGAGGAGGATATCCAGGATAACTTGGAATTGGAATTTCATTTGGAATATTATATCCTCCCGGAAAACCAGGATTAACCAGACCATACTGGGGTTGTTGAGGTTGCTGATAAGTATATCTAGGGTATGGTTGATACTGGTAAACTGGGCTTTGCACAGCAGGACCGAATTGGTACTGTACCTAGTACGGTTGATAAGTGAATTGTCGTTGACTTGTGACAACCATACTTGGACCAATTTGTCCTACAGGCATCTGAACCGAAGTCTGAATTGTGGGTCCGGACTGAGGTAAATATGCTTGAGCAGTTGATCCAGGAACAGTAGAAACCAGAGCTGTCGATACTCCAGAAGTAGGTGGGGTAGATTGAACAGAAGCTGCAGTAGTTGTAGCAGTCATTTGAGGCGGAGTTCGAGGTGAACTGGGCCCAGACTGATGAGCTACACCAAGTGCAGAAGTTTGAATAGTAGGCTGGACGAGTTGCTGGGTTGAACCAGAAACCAAAGGTTGTCCAGATTGAGATGACAACTGCACATTAGGTTGCAAAATCTATTGAGATTGAGATGGATCCCACACCATGTTCATTTCGAGGTATGGACCCATAGAAGATTGAGCATATCGAGGACCATAACCGGGTTGAGCATAGGGTTTATAATTCAAAGGTACATTTCCAGCACCTTGAACAAATGATTGACCTAAAGGTGTTTGGAAACCTTGGGTTGGGTACTAACCTTGAGGTTGATAACCTTGAGGCACATACTAAAACTGGGGTTGACCTTGAGGCATATATTGATGCTAGGGTTGACCTTAAGGTATATATTGAGTCTGGGGTTGACCTTGAGGAATGTACTGTCCCGAAGGAATGTACTGTCCTTGAGGTTTCCCCCCAGGCAATAACTGAATACCTTGAGGTTGCCCCCCAGGCGATAATTGAGTACCTTAAGGTTGCCCCCCAGGTGGTAACTGACTACCTTGAGGTTGCGGATTTGGAATAGTACCTGACATCATAAGAATTTCCTCTACACTCAACGGTTTAGTTCCGTTATTACCAGGTGATAGCCCATGTTCAGTGGGTTGAGGAGATGCTCCTGAAAAAGTACCAGTGAGTGACTGATATCCAGAAGGAACATAAGGACCGCCATATAAAAATGTTTCCGGAGATTGGGAAAACATGGATGACTGTCTCAACATATTCAAAGGAGGACAATAACCTCTAGGTGTTGGATGAAAAGGAATTCGAGGTGGTGAAAAACTAAGACCCGGATTTTCTAAAAAGTTGGTCAATGAGAGATATCAAGCATCCCTCCTAGGTGGACTGTAAAAGATTGATTCATGCTCCCTAAGTTCAAAAGTTGGTTGATTTTCAGGGATAGATATACCTTCTTCCAGACTAACAAGTTCTTCAATAGAAATGAGTCCAGAGGGAAGATTTTGGGTAACGATCCTTCCTACCCTGGGTGAACCACGACCACTGGAAGTTGGAGAAGCAAATCCTGAAGATGGAGTAGCAGCAGGTTCAATTTTAGGCTCAAAAATTTCAGGTTCTTCAGCTAATTCACTAGTAGAAGAAACACTACCAGTAACTTCGGAAAATGAAATTGGTTCAGAAATATACTCTGTTGCTTGAACTTGATAATCAGAGTGAACGACTAAAGAAGATTTTCTTTCTTCCGGTGACCCAACTCTACTGTCACTAGGAGTTACAAGAGCTCGTAGCCCTTCAAGCTAGCTTGGTGAAAACTCGGGAGGTTGCCCCCGAAGTCTACGGGATTGTCTCGGTAATTCAGCCACAATTAAAAAATTTTAATTACTTCACACGCAAACAAAGACAATCTCAATAAAACCACCTAAAGTCTCTAAAGAACCAAACAATTTGAATCACGCGCCTAAGAAATCTAGGAGTTCAAACCACACACAAACAGTAACTTTCCGTACTAAAAACACTAGTTGGTGATGAAATCCAACGTCGCAGAATTCAATACAGAAAGGGTGGTTGGAACAGTAACCCCGACAACCTACTTAATGAAACAGACTGGCACAAGTTTCTTCACTAAACCGTCTCGAGTGAAGAGAACCCCCCAAAGAGTCCAAGTGAGTCTAGTCAATGTCTGCTCTAGGTACAGTGGGATCTTCCCTCCACCATCACCTTAGGAAAGAATTCTATAGATTATGGTCACTATGGTTACCAACAGAAACAAATATACCTGGGGGAACAGTCTACGATCTAATACACACGCAAGGGCAGAGTAACAAAGCTCAATCCCCTTGAAGGCTCCTTGGCATAATCTAAGGTTTACCAACAAGTGACCCCAGGCTCCTCGACAATGGTTAATCCAAGGTTTACCATTTTTAATACGTATATATCTGCTATCATTCCCAATAAGGAAGAATTGATTACCCCACTGGTTCAAATATGATCTCGTGCTTGACTCCTTTAAGAAGAGCTTCCCAGAGCATAGATGTAACAATTGGAATTTATCTCCTACCACAAGATATAGATACTTGTTTGTTTTAACTATCTTGGAGAGTTAATTACTCCCTACTCCAAGATACTAGCCTAAGCTATGTTGGTGATAAGAGCCCTAGAAATAAAAAGATTGCTAGATCAATTTTACTTTAAGCGTTATTTTTATAGGTTGTTTCTTAAGTCAAAAGGTACGGAGATGAAACATTATGGTGTGAAGACTTGACTAAAAAACACTAAAAATGCACCTAAGATGATAAAAAATTCTTTTTCTTCAATGAATTTCTAGCTAAAGAAAGAGTTGAGAATGCATTTCTTTGAAAAACAAATCTTTCTTCAACATATAAATGAAAAGAAAATATTTTTTGTCTTTTTCAATAAACTCAAAAACGAGACTACTAATTATGCTCACAAAAAAATCCTTTTGCTTTTTCAACACTCAAAAACTACAGAAAACAATTTCTTTCAAAAGAGATTCTAAAATTTCTAGAAAACACTCAAAACTATAAAAAACTATGCTTGAGATCTAAAAATTTCTAAAAACCTAATTGAAGTAAAAGCTTAAAAAATTTCTTTTCGAGGACATTTTACTTAGTTATTCAGCAAACTAAGGACTAATTCATTCAGAATAACAAATTAATCAAAAAACACCCAGCTATGTTTTCTTTTTTAAAAATGAAATTCAAAACTTTCAAACAAGTTCTTTCAAAGCTTTGCAAAGAGAAAACAAGATCTATTTCTCACCAAGGGCAGATTTCACAAATCAGTCAGACTCATCAAGAAGACCAAAAAGACCAGGGTAATCTGAGGTTTCTTAGGCTTCTAATCTCTGAGTTACTACAAAGACCAAGCGAAAATCAAACCAGGCACGCAAAACTTCTAGAAAATCACCTAAAACCAAAATGCCAATGGAATTCACTTACAAGAAGTTTCTGACAGGACACATGCAGATCTGGGCAGAGGCTAAAAAACGCAAACAAATCCTAAGCTTAACTGGATGAATAGATTTTAGGTTTTTCAAAAATTTGACAGGGTCCGCAGGCCTCTGGTATAACTAGATGCGGTACTGCTCTGTGTAGTAAAGCAACAGTGTGGGGATGTCCGCACTGTGTTACAAATAGAACGTGCGGTCCTCTTTCAAAAACGTGAAAAAACAAAAAACAATTCAGAATCTAAAAAACTACCCAATCCCACACACATCAAGCAAAAAACCAGAAACAGAGAAAAAGTTTCTCAAGTCAAAGTAAAAGTAAAGGCAAAAACCAAAATTCAAGTCCCCACTATAGTCGCCATTTTGTCGGGCGGATAAATCGTTCTTGCGGACAAGACCTATCTCCCTAGTATCTACAGATATCTAGCGACAAGCAAGACAAGAAAATCTACCTTTCTCTAAATATTGCGATTTATAAATAAAAACCAAGAGGTGTTTTAGACCCTACCTTAAGTCCAATGCTAGTTTGTGGCAGCCATGCTTCGACTGTTTGAAAAAGTTTCCTTTAAAGAACCTGCAAACACAAACAAGAACACGTCAAATAACACCTGCATAGATAATATAATAAATCATTTTCATCATGGTGATCAAGGAATCCATGAAATAAACCATAAAAGACAGCTTACTGAGAAAAATAAACTTGATTGTATTAACTTTGAACAAAGAAGAACTTTACAACCTTTGGTGCCTTGATGTTGTACAAGCTCCTCCCAGGGTCCAAGCAAGAATCTCCTCTACTTTGACAAGCCTCACACTCTTCCCAATGAGATCAAAAGGTATGTGATCTCTCCTCTCAAGCACAATTAGGAAGTCTAAATTCCAACAACATTTACCCTCAAAAATATTCAGCTTTCAACCTCCTCAGTAACCAACCCAATGCCTCATTTTATAGTGCAGAGGAAGGAAGTTACAGGTCCACCTATGAAGGGATAGAGTCCTCCTTCAAAGGGATAAGCTCCTCACATAAAGGGGTTAGCTCCTTTAGTTATGGGATTCATGAACCTCAAAGGAGCGAACTTGCCACCTCAAGATTCCCTCTAGAAGCTTCCAAAAATAACCCAAAGTGAGTTTTTAAGAATGGACTTGTGCCTTTTTTACTTTTACAGGGGTCCGCACCCATTACATAGAAACAGAGTGGGTAGGTCCATAGGGGACATGACCAGGGGGTGTGGGACCGCAGGTAATGCTAAGGGAAAGTGCGGAACCAGAGTTTTAGAGATTTTTAAGGGCTTTCTCTTATTTTTCAAGGCTTGACATGAAGAGCTGAGGTTTAAGACTTCCAAAAGAGGAAAGTATGAGTGGTGATAGACTCACACTGATGTAGAATGTCATGGTGACAATATTTTGTGCAACATATATATATATATATATATATATATATAAGACCAAGGTCATGGACACTTATTCCAAGTTGAATGTTGGGAAAGACATCCTAGTGTGGGTGTTCATTTGGCTTATTATGGCTAAGGAAATTGGAAAATGCAATGGGAAAGGCTTTGGAAAGGCATGAGGAAATAATTGAAATTTTATTTATGAAAATAATGGAAATTAGGAGAAAAGGAAGGTGAAAAGTCATAGGTTGCATGTGAGGAGGAAAATGAAGGAAAATAATGGAAATTGAAGAAAACAGAGGCCTCATTAATAAAAAGGCTTCTAAGGATCAATTTGTAACCTTTTCTCAGTTCAGTTTTGGGAGTTCTCTTTCTATTCTCTTTCTCTGTTGGGTCCCTATAATACTAGTGATTCCCCCATTACTATTGTAGTTGTATCCCTTATTAATATCGTTTTTCCCCTATTGTCCCCATATTGTTATTACTGTGCCCCATAGAATCCCTCTATTGTTTTTTTGTGTCTTTATATTATTATTGTTAGGTTGGCTTGGTTATATTGTGACCCCTTATACTCCTATATATAGAAAGGAGGTTTTTTCATTTGAATCATCCAAGAATTGTTCATTTGTGTAATGTAAAGGAGGTTGCCCCCTCGAAGATACTGAATTCTAAGGTGTTGATCTATCTTTTCTATCTTTTTGTGAGCTGGTTTCATAACATTTGGTATTAGAGCTTTGGATTCTAGGGTTTTGTTGCTCCAAATATGTCATTGTGGAATTTTCACTATAACTTTTTTTCTGCGACGTTTCAGAAGTGATAAACAAAACCCATTTGAGTCGAAATCTTGCTGGACCTCGAGTCCGAATTCAGAGCTTTTTGTGCAATATTTGAGGAGATATGATCTGAAGAAGTTGGTCTTTTTGTAGACTCCTGAATTACATTCCAAACAGGTGACCTTGGGAAAATCATCATAACTTTTGTTTTGAGCATCAGATTGCAATTTCATAAGAAGTTACAGAAAGAGGACGGACTGTAGTTTCCTGTGTATATTTTTTAGACCCGAAGGTCAAAACAGTGACATGTGGCACTTCATACAAGTTCGCTCTTTTGAAAAGGTATATAATCAGGTCATCTTGGGAGATTGTGCATAACTATTTCTTGGAGAATCTAAATTCGATCAGACTAGTGGCATTGGAAAGAGGATGTAGAGGGCTACTGCAGGTCACAATTTCAGAACTGGATGATCCGAAATTACAAAGATACATCAGATTCAATATCAAGCTCCTACAAAGTGAAAAAAGGTGTGTAATTTTTTTTAATTTTTCATAAGATTGGTTTGAAAAATTAGTTTGAAGGAATTCAAAGGGAATAGTGAAGAATTATTAGCATTAATTAATGCCCCGAAGAAAGAAAATGGAAACACCTAATAAGCAACCTAAAAGCTCTAGCATGACTCGTGAAGAAGAGGAAGAAATGCAACATGATATATCAAAATTACAAGACCAACTACAACAAATTTCACTCTCACTAAAGGTAAATGAAGCCAAGATGAATGACGTGGAAGCTAAGATGAATGACATGGAAGCTAAGATGAATGGCATGGACACTAAGATGGAAACTAAGATGAATGGCATGGATGCTAAGATGAACGGCATGGACGCTAAGATGGAAGCTAAGATGAATGGCATGGACGATAAGATGGAAGAATTGAAGATAAATTTGAATAAGTTGCTACAAGAAATGGTCACTAATGGTGAAAGGGTAGTAAAGGAAACTCATGATGAGAACAAAAGAAATGTTAATCATGATTTCATAGACTCTAATGTAGGATTTAAGACCCACCATATTCCAAAAATCGATATGAGGAAGTTTGATGGCAAGGATCCCGCAACATGGATACTACAAATGGAGCAATTTTTCGATTTCCATAATGTGCAAAACACACAAAAGGTACATATTGCAACTATATATTTGGAACCAAATCAGTTTGTATGGTATCTATGGCTTTGCTCTCATAAAAAAATTGTCACTTGGGCAATTATTATGAAAGAATTGATAGCACATTATGAGGATACAAAAAGCAACACCTTTTTTGGCCAATTGATAAGTCTCAAACAAAAGGGTTCAATGATGGAGCACATTGAGGACTTCCAAAAATTGAACATAAGGGTAAAAGATATTCCAGAGAAGCAGAGGATTGATATGTTCATAGGGACTTTAAAGGATAATATCCAACATGACGTTCACCTTTGGGAACCTGATTCATTGGCGAAGGCATTCAGGTTAGCAAGAAAAATGGAAAGCAAAATTATGGCAACCAGGAAGCCTACCACTCACAACTATAAAGATGGAAGTGTTGTTGCTTCTAGCCTTCCAAAACCTATAAGGTTGACGCCACAACAATTGGAAGAGAAAAGAGCAAAATGGTTTTGTTACAGTTGTGATAGCAAATACACTAAAGGTCATAAGTGTGCCGAGAATAAATTATTCTACATAGATTGTGAAGAGGATGAAGAAAAGGAATAAGAAATGTCAAAAGAAGAGGATATACTGAAAAAACAAACCCTAGATAAAGAAGAAATGAATCTGAGCATATCTTGTAATGCATTAGCTGGATTACCACCCAAACTATCAAGATAGAAGGACATATCAAGAAGAAAAAGGCAATAGTGTTGATTGATTCAGGAAGTACCCACAATTTTGTTCATTATAAGATAGCAAAAGAATTGAATTGCTTCCTATATCCAGAAACAGAGTGTCAAGTATTGGTTGCAGGTGGAGGAACCATAAATTTCTCTGGAAAGTGCCATAATATCAAGCTATCCATGGGATAATATGTATTGAATAGCCCAATGCTTTCCATTCCAATGGGAGGTGTTGATGTTGTACTAGGAGTCTAATGGCTCCAATCCTTAGGTACAATAGCTTTTAATTTTCAAGAACTTTTCATGAAATTTTTTGTAGATGGAAATGAAGTTGAATTAAGGGGTATTGTAGGGAAACCGGGAAAGATAATAAGCTCTAACGGTATGACAAAGCTTCTAAAAAAGGAACAATAAGGTGTAATTGCACAATTATGTTTGCTAAATGTTTCCACATCGAAATCACCTATTTCTCCAGATCTCCAAAAAGTCTTGGACAATCATTCCAAGGTATTTGAGACTCCCAAAGGTCTCCCACCTATTCGTGATCAAGATCATGCTATTCATTTGATTCCAGGAAGTGTTCCTCCAAACATCAGGCCGTATAGATATCCTTATGCCCAAAAGAATGAAATTGAATGTATGGTTGCAAAAATGCTAGAGGCCGATATAATTCAACCTAGTCAAAGTTCTTTCTCTGCTCCAATAGTATTGGTGCACAAGAAGGATGGATCATGGAGCATGTGTCCAGATTATATGGAGCTCAACAAGCTCACTATTAAAGATAAATTTCCCATTCCTGTTGTTATCTCAAAATCAGGCCCTGGAAGGCTGTAGACCAGGAAGACTTCAAGTAACTGTTTCAAACCTACTTTGGGCTGAGGCTTAGCCTCCTCAACCTGAGAGGGCTCTCTCTAGATGGGTTAATGATTTTAGATTAAGATAAGATGGCTAACTCTTTGTGAAATAACTGTGACAAATATAGATGCTAGAAAAACATTAAACAAGTTTCCATTGAGCGCTTGGAGAAGCTAGTCAACAAGTATGAATGTGGGCAGATTCCACGCATTGAGTGGCTAGATGAAATTGCATTCAGAGCCATTGAGAACATCAAGGAGAGAGAAAGTAGATCCATTGGGACATCTCATTTACATCTTATTGTTCATATAGTTGCTTTTGAGCACCGAGTTGCTTTCCAGGATCTGGGAGCAAATTATCTGTCACTATCTCCAATTTCTTCAACGAATGAGCTAGTAACTGTATGGGATCCAGAAGTGGGACGACTTAACCCCTCAGAAAATAAGCAAGTGAAACTAGCCCGGAGTTTGACAAGGGGTGTAATTGACCGAGATTTGAAACCTAGTTCTAATGAAAGAAAGGAATTATTGAAGATATTAAAGTACCCTCCAACACGCACATTAAGAGGAGATGAAAGGCAACTTCTCTGGAAATTTCGGTTTTCTTTGGTTTCTGAGAAAAGGGCTTTGACAAAGTTTCTTCGTTGCGTTGAATGGAGTGATGCCCAGGAAGCCAAGCAGGCACTGGATTTGATGCGGCGGTGGGCACCTATTGACACTGCAGATGCATTGGAGCTGCTGTCTCCTTTATTCAAGAGTGAAGAGGGGTTTACGCCTTTCAAATTCTGCTCAGCAAAGCCATGGAATTGGGAGAATTGTGAACTATATGTCAGTTGATGTGGAGATAGTGAATCAAATGGTTGAACGTGTTCATGAACTTTGGTCAATGCCAATTCAGAACAGAAATACATGACACAGGAAAGTTGATGCTGCTCGAGGCCGAGTTTTTACTGCAATTGCGACTTTTCGCATACTCCAAGAATCTCTGAGATCCTTTCCTCAAATAATCACTGCAAGAGCACAAGCTGTTTTAAATAATTCAGCAGTTTCGTAGCGCGCTACGAAACTGCTGAAAGTGATGATTTTAACGAAAACCCAACAGTTTGAATTATGAGCGGGAAGTTTGAAAAGGAAACACCTAAAGGGAATGCTAGGGATCATCTGAAGCCGTTAACAGATAATCAGGTCCAGACAGGTGGATATTTTAAAGAGTTGAATATTCAAATTCCATTTTAAATTTTTGTTATAAAGTCCCGTGATCACTGTTCAAGATATATCAAACGGTGGGCCTGCAACAAACTTTTGCCTTCACACATGTTCGTGAACAATGCTTACAGCACATCAACACGTGGCAGTCTTCCACCTTTTGGGGTAATTAAAGGCTAAAGACATGTTTCTGTGCATTCGAGTATTTTGAAGAAAACTGAAGCCGAGAAACCAGGGAACTCTCCTAATACTTCTGAGCAGTTAAAAGATTCAACAATCAAGGTCAATGTGGGGCATTAAACATCCATCTCAGATATCTCAGCCAAACTCCAGATGTCAAAGAGCGAGGAGAAGTCATTATGCATATAATAGGGAGTTAGAGTCATAGTTGATTTAGAACTCTTAAAAACTACAGTCAGCACTTTATTGTATTTATTAGTTTGTTAAATAGTTGATAGGTGTCATTAGAGGTAGTGATCGAATTCCCCTCATGCTGGAGGAGGAATCTCGATCATTGAGAATAAGAACTCTATATATAGCTGAAACAGCAAGGTAATTGGGGTGGGAAAACTTTATGGCATAGCATTGTTTGAGAGATCCCTCTCAGGCTAAGGAGGCTAAGCCTTAGTCAAAAGATTGGTTTGAAATAGTTACTTGAAGTCTTCCTGGTTTGCAGCCTTCCAGGGCTTGATTTTGACCAATAATAAGATGGCTAACTCTTGTGGAATAACATTGACAAATATGAAGGCTGGACAAACATTAAACTAATTTCCATTGGGCCTATGGAGTCAACCATACTTCAGTAAATAATGATACTACCTTTACATAGAAGTCAGGGCATTTAGCATTTAGATGTTCAGAACACAACTCATATAAAACCACAGTTCATAAATGCATACAGGAAATCAAAGCACAATCAGTGAATTCTGAGTGATTACACATCTATGCAACTGTAAAAGACATTAAGGAAGAAACAAAATCACACATTCTGAACATGGAAATCCTTCATGAATCCTGAGAAGAAAAGCAGCCAACTTATATTACTGAACTCTGTCTTTACATAAGCCAAAACAGTACTCTGTTATAAAATTTTCCAACCCCCTTTACATTGTTGTTTCAGCTATATATATAATTCTTATTCTAACTGATCGAGATTCCTCCTCCAGCATGAGGGGAATTCGATTACTACCTCTAATGACACCTATTAACCTTTTAACAAACTAATAAATACAACTGACTGCTAATTGACAGCTCTAGAAACCTAAAACAATTAGGATTCTAATTCTACATCATGCTGAACATAGCATTTATTACAACCAAGATCCATTCTCTGCCAAGTGGATTACTACAGCTGTAGCTTTGATGGATGTTTAAAGCTGCTTGCTGGACTTTGATGTCGCACTTTCTCCATTGCCCCTGAAAAATAGAAAATTGTCCCTGTTTATCGGCCTTTGGTTTTCCTCAAAGATGTTCGAATCCAATGAACTATGCCCTTCATCTTTGATTATACAAAACATATTAGAATGCCACGTCTTTGATCTGCTGTCTACCTTTGCCATGTGTGAAAGCCAAAACTTTTGCCAACTGTAACTGTTTCACATATCCTGTAGTGTGATAAATATGAAATATGCTTCCTTTATGACAAACATCCAAAGTTGGATTCAAATCCATATTATCTCCACGTGTCTTGACCTGGTTAACTGTTAGATAGCTTCAGATAATGCCTTGTATGCCTTTTAGATGTTTCCCTTTCAAAATTGCCGCTTATAATTC
Organism: Pinus tabuliformis; assembly: GCA_031772625.1. Taxonomy (NCBI): domain Eukaryota; kingdom Viridiplantae; phylum Streptophyta; class Pinopsida; order Pinales; family Pinaceae; genus Pinus; species Pinus tabuliformis. Next base: position 721,153,406 of record CM062814.1, read on the forward strand.
AAAACTGCCTGTTTGCGTTAAAATCATCACCTACAGCAGTTTCGTAGCGCGCTACGAAACTGCTGTGTAATTTCAAAAACACAGTCTTCCTTTCTGACCAATTTCAATGCCTGCAAGACTAGTAGCAAGAAGAGATTTAGTGTCTGGTCGCCATTTGAACTCCTTAAGAACAGTAAACAAGGAAGCTAATGAAGGAGTAATCTCAGTTTCTTTAATGTTATTGCAGGAGACAACTCGTAACCTCTTAAGATCCTTCAAACCAAGAAGAACAGTCTATAAAACCACAGTAGACAGCAGGGAGACCCTCCTGCAGTTTATGGTAAGCTTAAAAACTTCATCATCCAAGCCCCAACAATCTTGAAATTCAAGCTCTTTAATAGCTGCACAGACCAGAACTAAAGCAGCAAACTCAACCTTGTCTTGTAAATTGCAACGAATAATCTGAAGCCGTTCAAGTGCAGGACAGAAACCCAAATGTTCGACTGGACCAGGGTTCGAGTCTATTTTCTTGCAATTTTCCAGCCTAAGGGTCTTCAAATTGCTGCAATATGACAGAACTGCAATCCATCCCTCATCAAAATCCTGATTCACTAATGTCAATTCTTCAAGCATAAAACAGTACTGCCCGATTGCAGCAATTCCATCATAACTTCCATCACAGCTACTTAGCTCGAGCTTCAGTAGAAGTTTACAGTTAAGAGCCAACTTGGTAAGGCCAATATCACTGAAACTAAAATGGTAAAATTCTTCAATGGACCCAACTAAGCGAAGGATCTGCAAATTCTGACAGGCGGAAATAACACTAAGGGACTCATCAGTACAGTGATGCAGCTCCAGCTCTTGTAGCATTTGGCAGTTCTTAGTAATACATGCAAAACCAATCTTTGTATTGGGGAACCCAACCTTTTTCTCTTCTGTAGATTGTTTCAACCCTATTTTGGAAGCTTCTTTTTCAGTTTGTTAATGTTGACAAGGGAACAACTACAAGGAAAAGATCGTGTATCTGCTGCAAAGATCTTTAGATTGAGATGTCTATCATCTATGGGCAAACTCTGTCTTGCTCCAAACATTGAGGAGAATAAGTTCGAATCAACCCACAAATACACATACATAATGATGGCTTGGAACAGAAAATCACGCTTCTTACATCTGCAAGCATGACAACTTACAACAAGATAAACCAAATGAAAAACCCTGATTTGTTTGACTGGACTCACTTAAATGGAATGTGCATGCAATCTACGATTTGCGGCTAGGCGAAGATAGTGTTCTGCTTCAACTTTTTCGCCTTCTTGAAATAAAACACTTGCTAACGTAACCAATCCTTGATAATAACGTGCTTTTAGACCAATGTTCATTTGGCTCCTCATAGGCTGCAAGTTTTCTTAAATTTCTTCTCCAATCCATAGCTGTAGAACCTAAAAAGGCACGCCCCTTATCGCAGTTCTCTGGAATACCGCTAATAAAGTAAAAGGGACCAGAATGGCAAAGCTTGATGACTGTATTGCCATCATCATAATATGTTATAGGATTCGAAGTATTGCAGGTTTCATAAGCTGCCTGTGTCACAAGAAGCACTGAGTCATCCTGCTTCTTGTACTTGAAATAGAGATCATCATCAACATGAAACCTGTTGCGTTGAGCCCACTGATTATAGGTTTTGGTTTCATTTCCAGTAGGCACAATCCAGCCCCTAGGGCCCCAAACTCTGAACTGATATGATGCCAAGCACATCTGCACCCATATTGAAAACTAGAATGCCAACCATATGCGCGGGGATTTCATATTAGAACCCATTTCTAACTCGATGAGAAACCTCGGTTGGATTTCTGACAAGAAAATCAAGGAAAAAGAGAAGTGGATAGCAGAGCAAGCTCAATTCCATGCCGTAATTGTGCTTTGCTGCTGCATCTTCCAGTGCTAATCTTCGGAACTCATTATACATGGAGCGTTTAAAATTATTTCTGAGGAAAAATGACCAAAATCTGTAGAGAGTATTCATTTCCTCACTGCAATTAGTACCAACTCTCTTGCGCTCTGCCAGGCAACGCTTGTAGTATTTCAAATATTTCTGTTGTTTAAAACCACGATCTTCCAAAAGTTCATGACTTGGATTTTGAAAAGGAGGAAAAGACTTTGACATGGAACCAACTGGCGAACTACTTCTCAGCAACAACTGCAACAGGTGCCAATACCAAGACACTTAACGACCTAATGATAAGGATAAGCGGTCGAATTGACAGGCAAAGGGTATAAGCTGATGACTGATAATGGATTTTGAGGGATATGACAGCTGTGTAAGATTGGCTATGGATTAGGACAAATCCCCGATTTCGTAGCGTAGCCAGTGCAAAATATGAATTATGCGCTACGAAATTACTTAAAACATGTTGCGCTGCGAAACTGATAGAAAGGATTTATGTGCTGCGAAACCACTTAGACAATTTCAGCTTTGAAACGAGTTTGGACATATGGTATCCATGTGAAATGTGAGACCAATAATAGACTAAGACAGAGGATTGACCGCTTTATACATACCAACAATACTCTTAACAAGACTCCTATTCAAACTATTTAGACTCTAAAAACAGATGAAAAGACTAGACCCAAAATTGACACCAACCCTTTTACAAACAATCGAACTGATGTGAAAAATTTAAAATTTTTTCTTGAGTGATAACACCTATCATTGATGAATTATTGGATGAATTGCATGGATCAATTTACTTCACCAAGTTGGATCTTTGTTCAGGATATCATCAAATCAGAATGAAGATTGAAGACATTCCGAAAACAACATTTAGAACTCACGAGGGTCATTATGAATTTTCGGTCATGCCTTTTGGCCTTACCAATGCACCTTCAACATTTCAAGGTTTGATGAATTCCATTTTCAAACCCTTCCTTAGAAAATTTGTGTTAGTATTTTTTGATGATATACTAATCTACAACAAGTCTTGGAAGGATCATGTTGAACATGTTGACAGGGTGCTACAACTATTGGAGGAAAAACAATTATATGCAAAAAGCTCCAAATGTTACATTGGAGTACAAGAGGTGGAATGTCTGGGTCATATTGTATCTCATGAAGGTGTTAAGGTAGACCCTAGCAAAATTAAAGCCATTAAGGAATGGAAAATCCCCACATTCATAAAGCATCTGTGAGGATTTCTTGGGTTGACAGGGTATTATCGCAAGTTTGTTAAGAATTATGGGAGAATAGCGGCACCTCTAACAACATTATTGAAGAAAGATGCATTTTCATGGACTCCAGAAGAAACAAAGGCCTTCGAACATCTTAAAGAGGCAATGTGCCAAGCACCGGTCTTAGCTACACCAAACTTCACAAAAACCTTTATTGTGGAATATGATGCTTCAAGAAATGGAATTGGTGTTGTTTTAATCCAAGATGAAAGACCCATTGCTTTCGAAAGTCATCCAATCAAGGGAAACTATTTACACAAAGCTATTTATGAGAAGGAAATGTTGGCAATACTACATGCACTTAAGAAATAGCGACCCTACCTAATGGGAAGACACTTCAAGGTAAAAATGGATCATGATAGTCTTAAATACTTTTTAGAACAAAGGTTATCCTCTGAAGAGCAACAAAAATGGGTCACAAATATGTTGGGTTATGAATTTGAAATCATATACAGAAAAGGGAAGCAAAATGTTGTGGCAGATGCACTCTCAAGAAAGGATGAGGATGTGGAAGCATTTTTGTGTGCCATTTCTATTATCCAACCAGATTAGATAAACGAAGCAAGGGAGGAATGGAAGAATGATGAAGAAGTGGGGGCACTTATTTGAAAGTTAAAACAAGATTCCAGTACATCTGATACATTTAGCTAGAAAAATGATTTGTTATGGTACAAAGATCGCTTATACCTCTGTAAGAATTCCCAACTCAAACAAAAGATTCTTATGGAATTGCACACTTCTCCCTTAGGTGGGCACTCAGGATTTTTGAAAACTTACCACAGGGTTAAGAAGGAATTTTTTTGGGTTGGCCTTAATCGGATATTCAAAAGTTTGTGGCAGAATGTTTGGTTTACCAACAAAATAAAGTTGAAACAATTAAGACCCCGGGTCTATTACAACCTTTATCCATTCCAAGCCAACGTTGGGAGGAGGTTTCAATGGATTTTATCACAGGTTTACCCAAGTCTGAGGGAAAGAGTGTCATCATGGTGGTAGTTGACAGACTTACCAAGTATGCACATTTTTGTGCATTATCACATCCATTTAAAGCTAGTACAATTGCTACTGCATTTATGGAAACCCAAAGATTATTGTAAGTGACAGAGATCCCATTTTCATTGGAAATTTTTTGATAGAATTATTTTCTTGTCTTGGTACTTAGTTAGCTCATAGATCCTCTTATCATCCTCAATCTGATGGGCAAACTGAGATAGTAAACAAATGTTTGGAAGGATATCTTCGTTGCTTTGTATCTGATAAACAAACACAATGGGTCAAATGGTTGCCTTTGGCTGAATGGTGGTATAACACTTCCTTCCATACTGCAACAAAAATGACCCCATTTATGGCACTTTATGGATATCAACCACCATCCATCACATCATATTTAAGAGAAAATTATAAGGTTCAAGTAGTGGAACATCACATCGAGCATCAACAACAAGTTCTCCAACTCTTAAAGGATAACCTCGTGTTGGCGCAGAATAGAATGAAACAACAGGCAGATCAACATCGCAGCGAAATAAGTTTTGATGTAGGTGACTGGGTATTCCTACGGCTACAAACATATAAACAAATGTCCCTCAAGTAAGCTAAGAAGGATAATAAATTATCACCAAAGTATTATGGTTCGTACAAGGTGTTGCAAAAGATTGGTACTATGGCATACAACTTGGATCTTCCTTCAGCTTCTCGAGTACACCCAGTTTTCCATGTTTCATGTTTAAAGAAGGTTATAGGTGACAAGCTCCCAGTTCAAACAATATTGCCAGAACTTGACGAGGAAGGAAAAATTATATTGGAACCAAAAGCAGTTATAGAAACAAGAACTCGACAGTTATGAAATCGATCAATTTCGGAGTATCTCATCAAGTGGAGGAACTTATCTGTTGAAGATTCCACATGGGAGGATGAGAATTTTATACAGATGCATCCAGAACTACTCAAGCGTTGAGGACAACACTTTTTTGAAGGAGAGGGGCATGTTGGGTCCCTATTCTACTAGTGATTCCCCCATTACTATTGTAGTTGTATCCCTTATTAATATTGTTGTTCCCCTATTTTCCCCATATTGTTATTATTGTGCCCCATAGAATCCCTCTATTGTTATTTTTGTGCCTTTATATTATTGTTGTTAGGTCTGCTTGGTTATATGGTGACCCCTTATACTCCTATATATAGAAAGGAGGTTTTTGATGTGCCCCAAATTTGGTAACATTTTGGGCTCATTTGGCCTAATTATCCTTGTTCAATCCTTCATTTTTCATAACTTATGCATTATTTTTTAGTATGTTTATGTCATTTGTATGAATAAGGGTAGTCATTATTCCTAGGTGGCTAACACGTGCTCATTTCAGGATTTTTTGACACATGTTGGAGCAAAACCGAGCAGACATGGGCTAGGAGATAGCCAAGCTTGGGTTGAGGATTCGTAGGGGGGTTGTCTATGGCATTAAATAGCCTCCCTCGGGATCTTCACCCCCAACTCTGAGCTCCAAAGGCCACCAAAACCAGATCTAGAAGGCAGCCAAACAGATTTTCTGGAAGGAGCTGTTCACTCACAGTTTGGGCAACCAAGTCCCATGGATTTAGGAGGCCAGCTAGGGCCTCGTGGTGTATAAATGTTAAGGCCTCAGCCTTCGTGAGGGACTTTTGAAAAACTCCTTCATATTTTGCACTACATTGTTGCTAGCTCTGTTTTGTTCTCTTGTAGCCATTGTTGGCATAACTCTTAACTTATGATTATTTTTTGATAATGAGAAGCAGTCAGATTTGATATCAACTCTGAGTTTTCTATAGGAGCCATAGCTCTCGGGGTTGGGCCCAACCTGAGAGCCTAGGGCATCCTTCTTTATATTGTTATCTTTCCTTTAAGCACTGTGATTTTCCTTTTATGCATTTGAAACGTGGTTTTGTTGAGCAAGATTTAGTTGTGTTGGTTAAATAGGTCACTGTTGAGGAATAGAATTGCTTTGGATGTGTAGAATAGATTGGTAGGATAATAATTGATAAAGCTCCAGGAAAAGGGGGTGCCTAAACTCTCAGATTCACCTCTCCCTTATTGGATCAGGGGCTGTAATTGCAGAAACAGTGCTACCCAACCAAAAACACTAGTTTGCTTGACCATGCAATCTTTGGTGTAATGTCTTCATTTGTAGAAGTTAGTCATGCGTTCAGACCTTTTGAGATGTTTCTTTGATTAAGTGTTGTACATGGTTCTCAAGCTGTTGTTCATTTGCTTCGTTGACATTTAGGATAGATTAGCTAAGATTTTGATTGCGTGCAGGACTTGGTTGATTTGGTTAAGTGTACACCGTGCAGGGCATCTCCATCACTCTCTCATCCACCTAAGCTTCATCCAGGCCAGCTGCTCCATCTCCTAGTTAGGTTCCTTGTCTCACAACTACTCTTCTGCCCACATAACCCTAGCTTCTTGTTCTTCCATTACCTTAGCCTTCTTTAAGTCAAGTTAGCTTTCCACACCCTCTCATCACTTCATCCATCAGTCACTGGGTCATTTCAGACCCCTACCCTACCTCCCTATCCATTCATGCATCCTCTTTCACTCACCCATCCTCCAAAATCCAATTTTAGAACATCCTGTAGAAATTTCTGAACATCCTGTACAAATCCCTGAAACATCCTATAGAACCCCTACAGACTTCCTGTAGAAGCTCACAAGTGAGGTTGCTGGATAGCCAAACTTTGTGAAACTCTCCGGAAGGGTGTTAGGGACTCCTTAGACCCTCTCTGAACCTTCCCAACCTTTTCCAAGCATTCCTCTTCCTTGATCCACCCCTGCACAGTAAAAAGCCAGTTAAAACACATGCATGATAATTCTGATAACTTATTTGAAAATACAAAAAGATGTTTCCTTCAAATAGAGGTAGCCTAGGCATGTGCATTTTACCTTCATAGAAGTAATGGCATCTCTTTTAATAGTTTGCATTCTCTCCTCTACATTAGTAGGACTAGCTGGTAGAATTAGGGTTTGCTAGGGTTTATGTTACTTTTTGGCTTTCAGTTTCTTTCTGCAAGTAGATCAGCTTCCTCTGAGTTAGCTTCCATCCATCAGTTAAAAAGCTTCTTCTAAGAGCTCATAGAAGTTGGCTTGAGCCCCTAGCGAACTTGTGCCAGCTAACCAAGTGACAGCTGCGGCAAGATCTAGTACTTGTGCATACAGCACCGTCGCTTCCAAGTTTGTTACGAACTACCAGGTTGATAAAAGTAAAGAAGGGAGTCCCAAGAGTTTCAGCATTATTGCTGCAATACTGGAGCTCACCATCCTTTTTGGTGTCGTTGCCGAGGAAGTGTCAGAGTATTGGTGATTGTTGCTTTTCTTCTATTTTTCTACACTCGCCTTCTGCTAAATAGTTTATTTCATTTCCATTCTGCAATTTCATTTCCGCAAAAGTAAAATAGATATTTCCTGCTTTCATAGATTAGCATTTCAATTTTGCAATTTCAATTCTGCAAGCGTAGATTAGCAATTTCAATTCTGCAAGCGTAGATTAGCAATTTCATTTCTGCAAGCGTAGATTAGCATTTCAATTCCGCAAGCGTAGACTAGCATTTCATTCCTGCAATTTCATTTGAGCAAAATAGATTAGTCATTTCCTGCTTTCATTTCAATTCCGCATTTTCATTTCAGCAAGATAGTTAGTTGCAGTTCAATCCATTTTCAGTTTTGCAGGTGCCAAAAACAAAGCAAAAAGCAATCAAAAGCCTTTCCATTTCATACCTCGTAGGAACAGAGATAAAATCGGAAAATTCTTACCCAACACCCCCACCACTTCACTGAGTCACCCTTCTCTCTTGTTTGGTGACAGTGATCCAGAAGAACCTATAGGTGAGCCTCCTGAGATATACGAAGATCCTATAACAGAAGAAGAGTTAGAGAACACTCCACCTGAAGCCATGGCTGAGAATAGAAGAGAAGATGAGATAATAGAAGGTGCCTTTCCCATCCGAGAGACCAATGGAGACATGAAAATGAAAAACATAAGCCCCTCTGCTTTACCTCACTTCCATGGATTGACTACTGAAGACCCTGATACCTTCCTGTTTGAGTTTGTTGTCCTTTGCCGAACCTATGACTATACAGAAGATGAGCAAAAATCGAAACTCTTTCCTTTTACCCTCAAGGATGCAGCATTACGATGGTTCATGGGCTTACCTGGAAACAGTATCACCACTTGGGCTCAGATGCAGCAAGCTTTCAATACCAAATACCGGGACTACTGTAGGTCCAAGGAAGCCAAGGGAGAAATCTTTCGGATGACCCTGGGAAATGATGAGTCTTTAGAAGATTATGAGGAAATGTTCCAATCTTAGCTATAAACGGGCCAAATGCACACTTGACCCTGAATCTCTCAAGTTGGTCCTGCTCCGAGGAGTCCCTGAAGACCTTCTAGATACCCTTCACATGCTAGCTGGAGGAGATATTTACCAACTACCTTATGAGGATATAAAGACTGTGTTTAGAAACCACTCTAGGGCAGCCCAGAAAAGAGGTAGGGGAAACCCCCTTTCAGCCAGTACTACTTTCTCCAAGCATGAGTTTGTTAATCAGCTGGAGGACCTCAAAAGTGAGGTGAGACAGACCATTGCCATGCAACTTGATACATTCCGAATCCAGCAAAAGAAATAGGAAGCTGAGAGGGATTTGGCCATCTTCTGTCCTAGGTGTACAAGGAAGCACCCTAGGAACATGTGTCCATTACACTCGGTAGAGGTATGTTTTGTTTGTGAGGAGGACCACCCCACAAACCAATGCCCAACCTTACCTGGGTTTAAGGCCATGTACCAAGGAACTGAGGCACCCACTGAACCTCTCTACTTCCTCAACCAAAGGAGGCCGCACAGACCTAGACCTTACTAGCAGGGGATGCAAGGGACATCCCAAGCTTATTATACCCCTAACCAATCTGCTCCTATGCCTTCTTGGGGTCCCCCTGCTCATCCTTCCTGGTCTGTGCCTCCTCCATGGTCTTACCCACCTCAATACCATACTCAGCCCACTACTCATTCGTTTCACTCCCATGTCCAGCCACAGCCTCAGTGGAATGCACCTCAACCGGGGTGGAGGCCCCAGTACAACACTCCTCCCGCCATTTTGCCTCCACCACCAGCTCAACCACAACCATTACCTCCTGCTCCTCCAAGACAACCCCAAATGCCTGCTCAACCGAACCCGAATCCTAACAACCGACAGGCCCAGCAGGTATATACTGGGGAAACAACATGCCCTACCTATGTTGTGGAGATCCAAGAGATCAACCTGCGATTCGGGAAGACTCTTCCGGATCTCCAACCTCTTCCCCCAGAGGACGAGGAAAATAAACAGGAAAGTGAACCCAAGGCCACTCCACCCTTTCCTGAGAGACTAACAGTCACCACACAACCCAACCCAGAGGAGAATGAGCTTCTGGGAGAACTCAAACAGTTGTGTGTGAGAATACCACTTCTCCAAGCCATCAAAGATGTACCGATATACAACAAATTGGTTAAGGAAAAGTGTTTCAGGCACCCAGGCAAGCGAAAAAGAGATGCCTCAACCATCAATGTCATAGGACAACTGTCTGATCTTATGTTGGGGCAATTAATCTGTCCAAAGTTTTTGGATCCTGGGAGTCCTATAGTTGATGTCTACATCAATGGCACCATCATACCCCACACTTTGATTGATTTAGGGGCTGCCATTAATGTGATGACCAGGGATACCATGCTCAAACTCAACCTTCAGGGTTCCTTAAGGAAGACCTCGACGGTCCTGCAGTTGGCAAATCGCTCCACCGTGACTCCCGAAGGGATTGTGGAGGATGTCTTGGTCTCTGTTGACTCTTGGGAGTATCCTGCGAACTTCTTCATTCTTCAACCAAAGGAAAAGCTTACTGGATACCCCCTTATTTTGGGAAGACCTTGGTTAGCCACTGCGGATGCTTACATAAGCTGCCGAGCAGGAAACATGACCATCAAAAATGGTCCTATGTCTAAGCAGCTAGTCCTATACCCTCCTGCCCAACCTCTATTAGAGCATGACTTACCACTTTTGTTGGAAGAAGGAGAAGAGGATGAGGTGTACTCTACACCCTTGTGCACCTTAGAAACCACCAGGGGAGGTCCTCAAATCGAGGACGATTTGATTGAGACCTTGATTCAGAATCCGCCTCCCAGTGCATTGTCCTTAGAGAAATTGGTGGAGGATACTCAAGCCAGCACCTTAGTGGACCTTTGTATGACCAATCTAATCTCTCCCAGAGTAAAAAATGTGGAGTTTGGCCCCGAGAGAACGTTAAAGATCAGCTCCTCCCTATCTCCTTCCCAGGAAAAGGAGCTATATAGTCTATTGGCCAGTCATCTAGATGCTTTCACTTGGAACTATAAGGAGATGAAAGGAGTCCATCCTTCGGTCTGTACCCATCATATCTAAATCAAAGAAGACTGTAAACCAGTCAGGCAAGCTTAGAGGAGAATGAATCTAGCCCTTAAGGACATTGTCAAAGAAGAATTGCAAAAATTGTTGGATGCAGGATTCATCTACCCCATCTCGGATAGCGAGTGGGTGTCCCCTCTGGTGTTGGTACCCAAGAAAAATGGAAAGTGGAGAATCTGTGTGGACTACCGAGAACTGAACAAAGCCACCAAGAAAGACCACTTTCCTCTGCCTTTCATAGATCAAGTGTTGGATGGACTGGCGGGGAAGAAGTTTTTCTCTTTCCTCGATGGGTTTAGTGGGTATAACCAGATCCAAATCAGCCCGGAAGACAAAGATAAGACCACCTTCACTTGTCCTTGGGGTACCTTTGCTTACTGAGTCCTTCCCTTTGGGCTATGCAACGCTCTTGCCACTTTCCAAAGAGCAGTATTGAGCATCTTTTCTAAGCTGGTCCATGATTCAGTGGAAATCTATATGGATGACTTCACTCCTTATGGGTCCAACTTCCAGGAAGCATTATCCAATCTGGGAAAAGTTCTAACCAAGTGCATTGAGATGAACCTGTCCTTTAGTCCTGAAAAATATGAATTCCTGATGACTGAAGGAACCGTGCTAGGACATACCATTTCTCGCCAAGGATTGTAGGTGGATCCTAATAAAATTGCTCTCATCAAAAAGGTTCCACCTCCTCAGAAGGTAAGAGATGTTCAGAGTTTCTTAGGCTTAGTAGGATATTATAGAAGATTTATTAAAGACTTCAGTAAACTAGCCTCGCCACTGTTTGGCCTCTTAGCAAAAGATGTCGAGTTCAAATGGATGGACGACTGTCAAAGGGCTTTGAATGAATTAAAGGATAAGTTGGTGTCCGCCCCGATATTGAGAGGTCCACACTGGGCCCTACCTTTCCACATCCACACTGATGCCTCAAACAAAGCCATAGGGGCAACCTTAGGATAGGTTGAACAAAAACTCCCATATGCCATATACTTTGTTAGCAAAAACTTATCCAAGGCAGAAATGAATTATACTGTAACTGAGAAAGAGTTCTTGGCCGTGGTCCATGCCCTGAACAAGTTCCGACACTACATCACTGGCTATCAAACATTTATACATACTGATCATGCTGCAATTAGATATTTAATGAATAAACCAGATGTGAATGCTCATATTATTAGATGGTTACTTCTGTTGCAGCAGTTTGATTTGACTATCGTTGACAAACCAGGTAAAGAAAATGTTGTTGCTGACTTCTTGTCTAGACTGGATTTACCTACAGGTGAAGATGGAACAATGGATGACCAGATGCCAGATGAACATCTGTTTGCTATCTCAGTACTCTCTCCATGGTTTGCTGATATAGCAAACTATCTGGTCTCAGCACAGTTCCCTCCGCATCTATCTTCAAAAGAGAAAAGCAAAATTGTAAGGAAGAGTGCCTCATTCACTTGGATCGGGGGCAACCTGTTCAAACTTGGCCCCGATCAGATCTTAAGGCGTTGTGTAAGGGAGGAGGAAGTCTTTGACATCCTCCTAACCTGTCATGATGGGCCTTGTGGAGGACATTTTGCAGCCAAGAGGACTGCCTTCAAAATTCTACAGGTAGGCTACTATTGGCCCACGCTTCATCAAGATGTCAAGAGATATATCAGCCAATGTGACTGATGCTAAAGGATGGGGAAGCCGACCTCAAGGGACGAAATGCCTCTCCAACCTCAAGTGACTCTTGAACCATTTGAGAAGTGGGGTATGGATTTTGTGGGTCCTATCAATCCCCCTTCAAGGCAAAGGTCTTACATCATTGTGTGCACAGACTATCTGACAAAGGGGGCGGAAACCAAGGCAATCAAAGCAGCGACAGAAGAAAAGGTGGCTGAGTTTTTAAGAGAAAACATCTTCTACAAATTTGGCTACCCAAGAGAGTTAGTCACCGATCAAGGAAGCCAGTTCACCTCCAACTTAATTGAAAACTTTCTTGCTCATCACAAGATCAAGCATAGGACTTCCACCCCTATCATCCTCAAGCAAATGGGCAGGTGGAAGTCACCAATAGAGCATTATAAGGAATTTTGACTAAGGTGGTGAGCAGCAGCAAAAGGGATTGGGCATATCACCTGGTTGAGGCCACTTGGGCTTACAACACCACTTGGAAGACCACAACCAGCTTCACACCTTATGAACTAGTCTATGGGAAGAGAGCTTTGCTGTCAATTGAGTTCGAGTACAACACATTGAGGATGGCAGCTCAGCTGGACCTAGATCTCAACCATGCCCAACAAGAAAGGTTATTGCAGCTGAATGGGCTAGATGAACACCGAATGAAGGCCCTTCTCCATTCAGAAGTGGTTCAACTTCAGAGGAAGATATGGCATGACCGGCACCTCAATGACAAGCAATTCCAACCGGGAGATTGGGCACTGCTGTATGATTCCAGACATAAGGATTTCAAGGGGAAGCTGAGGACAAGATGGCTGGGACCATATGCAGTGGAGAAATGTAATGACAATGGGTTTGTTCTTATTCAGACCATTGATGAGGAAGCCATCCCCATGCTCGTCGATGGGCATCGACTAAAGATCTACAGGAAACCTCTTTCGAGGCAAGAGTTCATCAAAACTGTGGAAAAATCAGTGTTGGTCATAGAGAAGGGTTCTGCCTCTGTCTTGGGCATACCCTGAGCATCATAAAAAAATATATATATAAATAAATAAATAATAATAAAAGATCCTTGGGTGAAAACCTTTCTGAGGCTCCCAAGGCAGATGGTAGGGGTGAAAACCTCATTGAGGCGCCCCTGCTGTCTCTCTGAAAAAGAATTGGAATAAAAAAGACCCTTGGGTGAAAACCTCTCTGAGGCGCCCAAGGCAGATAGTAGGGGTGAAAACTTCATTGAAGCACCCATGCTGTCTCCTGGGAAAAAGGAAAAAAGAAAGAAAAAAAGAATAAGAAAAAAAAACAAAAAAAAACAAAAAAGAAAAAGAAGGAGGCAGAAACAGAAAAAAAGGCTCAATCTTTGGAAATTAATGCAGGTTGCAGGTATTCCATGCAAAAAAGGAGGCCTCTCAACTCAAGGACGAGGGTCCCTACCATGCTACCGAGCGACCTCACCAGCATTCCCTCCATAAACACTCATCTCTTCCAAGGTTTGGGCACAACTTGGTCACAGTTTAGCCTCCTACAGGAAGCTACAGGACTTTCTACAGGAAGTTCTGTATTTCTACAGGAAACATCCTGTAGAATCTTTGGACGGGCCAGGACCGACTATGTAGAAGAATTTGAAGCTCGAAGTCCAATAAGGAGGCATGCAACCAATTTTTTTCTCCATCACCCACTGCTGTCGCCTCCCTTCACCACCATTGCTGCCATATGATTGAAATACCTGCACAGTCATACCAGAACGTTGGACTCTCAGAAGAAATAATTTTAAGTGGAAAATAAAGCATGCAGAGGCCCAATGCGCTACCTGTCAAGGTGATCTGAGGACCCTGCACCTGTGAACGTGACTCCACTATTTCAGCATGCACCCTAGGAGGAGAAATGGCTACAGGATGTCCTACAGGAATCCTGTAGCAGTTGATCCAGCTAGAGCACACACCATGAAGATACCTGCAACTCATGAAGCCGGCGCATGCACCATCCACAGCCAGGAAACCGGTCTCGCAACCAGCAGCAGTCAATAAAAAGGAGCTCCCGTGCCTGTGCATGAAGCAGCAGCAAGCAAATCCATCACCCCTCATCCTGAAGCATGAGAAAAATTACGTCCACGGCCGCACAATTAAGTGCCTCACCCTGTTTCGTCAAATTACATAAACGATGCTCTAAAATGTGTGTAAATATGAAAATGAATGGATTGAACAAGTCAGGTAGCCATTCAACTGGCCACCACAACCAGCCCGACGGCCTCGTCCGATCCGAAAAGCTTTGGTTGTGTCGACGAGACAGGAAATGGACACGTGGGAAGTGTCCAGTCGGAGAGAAGCGGCGATCTAACAGGAGTGGCGGCGGTAGATATATAGGGAATGATTCGGTGGTCAGGCATACATGCAGCGGAATGATAGCAGGTGACGTCGGCCAACAGGTCGACGGGGACAGCTCACCCCCGCGCCACGAATTCCGCAGAATTCAAATCCGCCGGCTAGATCACGTATGGCGCACTGCACTCATTTATTCTCAACCGTTTTGCAGCCGAGTACACATCCTAAATTCTCTGAAGGCTGTTACTCCGAGTTCTCGGCCTGTTCCAACGTCCTGTTGCTGCACAGAAGGCCCAGAACCACTGAAGCGCTCCCCAGAATCCGTGCACGACTTCTACAGGAAGCTGCGCTACAGGAAGCTCAACGTTACGGAGGAATTTGAACTGTTCACATCGAAGGTGGCAATTCTGGAATGAGATAAGCCTGAACATAGTTCTCCCATGCAATTGGTTCGAAAGGTGGTGAAGTCAATGTGTTGAAGGGGTAGGAAACTGTGAATTACAGTCTGTGCATGAATTTACAAGTGTTTTCTTGTCACTGCATGAGAATTTTCGTCATAGTGTGTATGCGGGATTTTCTCTAGGGTTTGATTCATAATTGAGCCACTGTTAAGGCTCACTCATAGACAGTCGTGAATTTTATAAACTGTGTACATAACAGAGACATAGCTCTGCACTCTGTCTAAGGAAATGCCAAAGATCCACTTCTGTATACTAGCAGGCAAGCTCAGGCCAACACAGCAAGTGTTTACCATGCCGGGAGGGTTCATTAGAAAAGAGCCTATAGACTCAAAGAAGTTACGGGAAACCACTGAGGTGGTGGACCTATTTTCTTGTGCACGATGGATGTCATTCTATGACAAGCTTCAATGTCACGATGACGAGCTTGCAGAAGAATTCCTGTGATCCTTGCAGCCAAAGTCAAAGACGTTGGCCGTTGTCAACTTCAGAGGATTGACCCTCAGACTCACCCCACAGTTCATTAGCAGAGTCACTGATCTACCGATGGGGGTACCTTGGGATAAGGAGGAGAGAAAGCTGGGTCAGAAAGCTAAGAAGGAGTTCTTTTTGCCAGAGGAACAATTCTCAAAAGACAAGAACGGAGTGCGAAGAACCAGCCTACAGTCGTTCTGGAGTGAGGTCAGCCTCCAGATTATGAAGTATATCACATGCGAAGGGTGATTTAGCATCGTGTATGGATACCATTTCCCATTGCTCACAGAACTCAGGCACCAAATGGACCTACCCTCAGAGAAAAAGTTGAGCATTCCTTACTTCCTCCTGCAGTCCATGACTAAGTGTGCCACCAAATTGAGAGAGGGAACGCCAAACCAGGTAGCCCATCATGGGCTCATTAAGCTCCTCGTGGAAGATGCACTCCACACGTACACCCTCCCTCTCTTCTGGGAAACCTTTCGAAATTTGACTAAGGATGATGACATCCAAATGTTGGCTGAGGAGCTCACCTCCTCCAGCCAACATTTGGATGTCATCATCCTTAGTCAAATTTCGAAAGGTTTCCCAGGAAAACAAGAGAAAAATCAAGCTGCCAAAACAGAGGGTGACAAAACCACACTAACACCCAGGGAGAAAAGACTACAGAGCAGGGTGGAAAGGACTGAAAAAGTCCACATCAGTGAGGGCACCTCTAAGGCAGCCTCAGCAAAGTTAAAAGAAAAAGCACCCTCAGCCAAGCAGGCTAAAACGGTGCCGTCTGTTTCTACAGGAAAGTTAAAAACAGCTTCTACAGGAAGCCAGAAATCAGCCACTACAGGGCTTTCTACAGGAAGTCCTGAGAAAGGAAAATAGAAGGAGAAAACAGCCGAAATTCTTGCTAGGGAGGTAGCAGCTGTGCTGGCCACCCTAAGTACCTCTCCCAAGCCAAAGGAGAAACGAAAGAGGGAGACTCCTCTGTATTTCAAAGTGAGGAGAAGTGTAAGAATTAAAACCGGCAGGCCCCAACCTCCATCCAAAGACCCAATTACCATTGAAGACACCCCTACCTCGCCAAAGGAGAAGTCCCCCTCCAAAGTATCAGTCACTTATGAGCGGGGGAGCCTGAAGACAACTACCTGGAGGGAGAGAATGGAAAGGTCAGCTTCAAAAACCCCTCTACAGGATGCTGAAGCCGTTCTACAGGAAACATTAGCCAGGCTCAAGGAGACCGAAAGAATGGAGGGGGAGGCAGCCACATCACCACAAAGGGAAGAAGAGGTAGAGCACATTATGGAGCCTAGCCCCTAGACCAGCTTGAGCTCTTATTATAACTTTTTGGAGGCTAGGAAAATTATTCCACAAAAATTCACAGTGCCACTTTTCTTTGCACTGGAGGAAGAAAGAGTGAGGACCCACACATGGATGAGGATAGCCAAATCTAAAGGAGTAGCAGATACAGGCCCCTTGGAGGAACAACTCAAGGAGGCAAGAAGAGAATTGGCTATGGCAAAACACGTGGGAAACTGCAAGTGAGTATTTCTACAGGAAGAGAATGAGAAGCTCAAATTGCAGCTACAGGAACAGAGGAAAGAAAGGGGCACAGCATCAGAGGACACTACAGCAGAACCTCAAGGCAAAGAAGGAATGCAAGCTGGTCTTGAGGAACTAAACCAGCAACTATAGGAAAGGGAATTGCAAGCAAACATAGAGATACAAGCTCTCAAACAGCAGGTGCAAGAAAAAGAGGCACAACTGGCCTGCATGGCCAGTTGGGCTATGGATGCTCTGCAATGTAGGCAGCCGGCCAAATCTTATGGCTTATACCTACAGGACCAGTGGCTGCAATTCCAAATTAATGCATTGGCATAGAGGGGTATCTCCCAAATCCAAAACCCCCAACAGTTCACAGATTTATGCAACAACAGCTCAACAGAGGACAAGGCCAAGCTATCAGAGTTCTACCTCCATAATTTGGCCCTTCCAAACGTAACTTCATGGGACCCCAACACAGTCGTGGGAGATATGCAGCTGATGGCATTTACCTCATGGTTAAACCATGAAGAAAAGAGAGTGACAGAGGTAAAACATGTTATGAACCGAGAGTTACATGAACCATTGCTGATTAGAGCAGAGCCAGAGGACCCCACTGCATTGATATCAGCCCACCAACACCTAGCAACCAACTCTCAGGCTTTATTAAAATACATGGATCAGCAGGCTCAGGCTATAGCGCACTTCGAGGATATGGAGCGATTATTAGGGGACAATTGTGTGCATGCTTGCACCCGAAGGTGGAACACATTGTCCCACAGCCTCAAAATCAGGGAGTATCACACTCCAACTAGAATGAGGGAAGGCCTAATACGGGTGCCTCTCTACAAGAAGTCTATGAAGAACCTCCAGGCCAGCTGGATCGGCCTCAAGCTAAGCCCACCTTTTCTTTTGGGATTGGTAGAAGGAAGCACAGAAAAAGAAGAGCATAAGCAGTGGGAAGAGGTGGAGAAGAAGGCCGGATTCCATGACAGTGAGGAGGATACTACTTCAGAAGCCTAGGATGTGAGAGTGGCAATTAAAGCAATGAAAACCGAGGAGCTGGACTAGTTGCTCAGGGATGAGCAATCATTTTAGCAGGGGGGTGATGATGAGCCCCAAATTTGGTAACATTTTGGGCTCATTTGGCCTAATTATCCTTGTTCAATCCTTCATTTTTCATAACTTATGCATTATTTTTTAGTATGTTTATGTCATTTGTACGAATAAGGGTAGTCACTATTCCTAGGTGGCTAACACGTGCTCATTTCAAGATTTTTTGGCACATGTTGGAGCAAAACTGAGCAGACATGGGCTAGGAGACAACCAAGCTTGGGTTGAGGATTCGTAGGGGGGTTGTCTATGGCATTAAATAGCCTCCCTCGGGATCTTCACCCCCAACTCCGAGCTCCAAAGGCCACCAAAACCGGATCTAGAAGGCAGCCAAACAGATTTTTTGGAAGGAGCTGTTCACTCACAGTTTGGGCAGCCAAGTCCCATGGATTTAGGAGGCCAGCTAGGGCCTCGTGGTGTATAAATGTTAAGGCCTCAGCCTTCGTGAGGGACTTTTGAAAAACTCTTGCATATTTTGCACTACAGTGCTGCTAGCTCTGTTTTGTTCTCTTGTAGCCATTGTTGGCATAACTCTTGACTTATGATTATTTTTTGATAATGAGAAGCAGTCAGATTTGATATCAGCTCTGAGTTTTCTATAGGAGCCATAGCTCTCGAGGTTGGGCCCAACCTGAGAGCCTAGGGCCTCCTTCTTTGTATTGTTATCTTTCCTTTAAGCACTATGATTTTCCTTTTATGCATTTGAAACGTGGTTTTGTTGAGAAAGATTTAGTTGTGTTGGTTAAATAGGTCACTGTTGAGGAATAAAATTGCTTCGGATGTGTAGAATAGATTGATAGGATAATAATCGATAAAGCTCCAGGAAAAGGGGGTGCCTACACTCTCAGTTTCACCTCTCCCTTATTGGATCAGGGGTTGGAATTGCAGAAACAGTACTGCCCAACAAAAACACTAGTTTGCTTGACCATGCAATCTTTGGTGTAATGTCTTCATTTGTAGAAGTTAGTCATGCGTTCAGACCTTTTGAGATGTTTCTTTGATTAAGTGATGTACATGGTTCTCTTTAAGAAATAAAGCTGCTGTTCATTTGCTTCATTGACAGTTAGGATAGATTAGCTAAGATTTTGATTGCGTGCAGGACTTGGTTGATTTGGTTAAGTGTACACCGTGCAGGGCATCTCCATAACTCTCTCATCCACCTAAGCTTTGTCCAAGCCAGCTACTCCATCTCCTAGTTAGGTTCTTCATCTCACAACTACTCTTCTGCCCACATAACCCTACCTTCTTGCTCTTCCATTACCTTAGCCTTCTTTAAGTCAAGTTAGCTTTCCACACCCTCTCATCACTTCATCCATCAGTCACTGGGTCATTTCAAACCCCTACCCTACCTCCCTATCCATTCATGCATCCTCTTTGACTCACCCATCCTCCAAAATCCAATTTTAAAACATCCTGTAGAAATTTCTGAACATCCTGTAGAAATCCCTGAAACATCCTGCAAAACCCCTGCAGACTTCCTATAGAAGCTCACAAGTGAGGTTGCTGGATAGCCAAACTTTGTGAAACTCTCCGGAAGGGTGTTAGGGACTCCTTAGACCCTCTCTGAACCTTCCCAACCTTTTCCAAGCATTCCTCTTCCTTGATCCACCCTTGCACAGTAAAAAGCCAGTTAAAACACATGCATGATAATTCTGATAACTTATTTGAAAATACAAAAAGATGTTTCCTTCAGATAGAGGTAGCCTAGGCATGTGCATTTTACCTTCATAGAAGTAATGGCATCTCTTTTAATAGTTTGCATTCTCTCCTCTGCATTAGTAGGACTAGCTGGTAGAATTAGGGTTTGCTAGGGTTTATGTTACTTTTTGGCTTTCAGTTTCTTTCTGCAAGTAGATCAGCTTCCTCTGAGTTAGCTTCCATCCATCAGTTAAAAAGCTTCTTCTAAGAGCTCATAGAAGTTGGCTTGAGCCCCTAGCGGACTTGTGCCAGCTGACCAAGTGACAGCTGCGGCAAGAGCTAGTACTTGTGCATACAGCACCGTCGCTTCCAAGTTTGTTACGAACTACCGGGTTGATAAAAGTAAAAAGGGAGTTCCAGGAGTTGCAGCATTATTGCTGCAATACTGGGGCTCACCAGTTTTGTCATTTGAATCATCCAAGAATTGTTCATTTGTGTATTATAAAGGAGGTTGCCCCCTCGAAGAGGATAAATTCTAAGGAATTGATCTATCTTTTCTATATTTTTGTGAGCTGGTTTCATAACACTCTCACACTCTTGGACACTTAGATTTTTCTTGGAGCACTTCAACATTGGATCAAGAAAAACAAAGAAGGAAATAGGAAGCAAAGATCAAGCAAGGAAGAGCATGATCGAGTAGCTATAGCGGGACTATTTACAGGTATCGAGTTGCATGTATGATTTCCTTGCTATTTTTGGCATGCATTGTTATGCATGTGTGTTCTTCGTTCTCTTGCTATAATTGGCATGGGTTTTTCCAGGTGTGACATTGTTCTTCAGCCTTGCCTTGCCATTTCTGGATAGCCATGGTGTGATGGGTTCTCATGTTTTTGGTTGAGCTAGATTGTCGAATGGATTCAAAACTAAGTGAGGTGGTCTCTTAAACATAGAACAAATGGCCTAGTGATCCCTAAATTAGACTATGGATTATGGTAAATCCTTGGCCTAGTAACCATTGAACCAGACTATGGGTTGTTGTAAAGCCAGATTTTGTGTTACCTTGGTGGGCCTAAGAATCCTCAACCGGTGAATGGTGGGATATATGGTAAAGCCTAGAGTTGGGTTCCCTCAATTAGGCATAGGAATCCTTGGTCAGTGAATGGAAGGATATATGATAAAGCCTGGAGGGTGGAGTCTTGATTAAGGCTTAGTGATCCTGTGGGGATTGCGGTAAACCCTAGAGACTAGGAGACAAGAAAATTCTTCATGGTGTAGGTGGAGAAATCTCATGTAATCCATGCTTGTTTAGGCCCTAGTGATCTGGTGGGGATTACAGTAAAGCCTGGTTCTATTGATGATGAGTGAGCTGGTTTAGCCTCGGGAAGCTTGGTTAATTTCTGGTTATGAGTCCCACATTCATGCTTATAATATGGCATGGGGTTGATTGGTTGAAGGAAAGATTTGGTTCAGCTAATCTATGTTTGGGTGGTTCATGGAAGCCCCATACCTGGTTGGCTTATGCATTCATTAATAAGAGCTTCTTTTCCTTGCTATTTCATGTGTAAATGTATTGGTTCATATGCGAATTTTATGGTTGTGATATCCTTGTTATTTTTGTTGGTTATATGCTAGTTATGAGTATGTTTTATGACAGTGATGATGTACAAATCTCATCATGTTTTGATCAATAAATGAATGTGTAATGAAATTATGACCTAATAGCTGATAATTCAGCTATTGTGATAAGGCAACGATGCTTCTTAGTGATTCTCAAATAAGTATGAGACCCCTATGCTCTAATATGATGTTATGATATCTAGATTACATATTTGTGACGTGTGTGATGGAATTTCTGTCATTGTTGCACTTGGTTAGGTTAATGCATTAATCAAGTTTTGTGTTAGAAGAATTTTCCTCATTTCATTTGTCATTTGGAAAGTCTCATCGAGTTATGGGAAGTGGTTGGGATCCTAGCCTTGAAAAATAGGCTTAAATCTCTTGGTCTTTGGCACAGAACTGGCTAAAAAAGACTACAGTTTCTCCCTTACAGGCTTGTGGGAGCGACTAGAGGCCTATAGTAGCACACATGTAGGCTTGTGCATGTGATCGGGAGTTTTTTTAGTGAAAAGGTAATTTGACTACGGGATTGGGCACCTGGAGGGGTGGTTTTCTCCTATCAGTCCTGTAGCTCCTGCAGAAGGTTAGTAAGGCTTTGTTGTGTCGATTCCACTTCCTTAAGGTGATCTAAGAGGTTGAATCATATCATAGTAACTCTTCATCACGTGTTTACCTTGGTAGGTTGGTAACTTGGGTAAATTTGGGAGGAGGGTGTTATAGAAAGGAGGAAGAGAAGGAGGAAGTAGAAGCCGAGGAAAGAGAGGAAGAGGAACAAAGAATAGAGGGAGAGAATCCCAAAGAGACCACCAAACCTTAAGAGACAGAATGATAAGGACAACAAATAAGCCTCTCACCAGGAAACACAAAGCAAGAAGTAGTTACCACATTGGCCACACTTGGTACACCTGTCAAGCCAAAAAGAAAGCAGCCAAGGCAAGGCCCCTTATATTTTAAAACAAGGAAGAGCACCAGGATAAGGCAAGGGAAGCCTCAACCTCCTTCAAAGATCCCTATCACCATTGATGAATAAGCAAAAAGGAATAAGTGGGACCTAGTGAGGGAAAGATTGAAGAAGTTACCTCTCATAAGGCCAAGACAAAGAAACCTGTGTTACCCATGGGGAGGCCCACCACTAGAGTAGTCACAGTTAAAAGGAGTAATACACAAGATTCCCTGTTATAATAGGAAACAAAAGAGCTACAAGAAAAGTAGGGGATGCTACAGGAGGAACAAGGCCTGCTACAAGAGGAACAGGGGTTGTTGCAAGAGCAATAGGAGGTGCTACAGGAAGAGACAGCCATTCCAAAAGAAGAGGAAAAAGGATCCCAAGAGCTCCAGGAGCCTAATCCACAACCTAACCTAGCATCCTACTAAAAATTTATTGAGGGAGGTAGGATTATACCTGAGAAATTTGTTATCCCACTCTTCTTTGATTTGGAGAAGGAAAGAGGCATAACACATAGATGGATGCAAATTGAAAAATCCAAAAAGGTAGAATATGTGGACCTCATGGAGGAGAAATTCAATGAAATGGGCAAGGAATTGAATGAATTGAGACTAAGGGAGTCAGTCATGAGGGAGAAGCTATAGGCAGAAAACACAAGGCTAAGAGAGCAACTACAAGAAAAAGAGACACAACTTGCCACTATGGAAAGTTTATCTATGGAAGCCATAAAATGTAGGCAACCATCCAAATCCTATGCCATTTTCCTCAAGGAGCAGTGGTTGCAATTCCAGATAAAGACACTAGCACAATATGGCTCCTTACCTTTCCAAGATTATAGACAGTTCATTGAATTTTGCAAAAAGGCAAGTATGGAGGACAAAGCCAAATTGGTTGAGTTTTACATGCACAATATGATCCTCACATACATGAATTTATGGGACCCCAACTCAAGATTGGGAGACATGCAACTGATGGCATTAGCCTCTTGGTTGACCCATGAGGAAACAAGAGTTGAAAAAGTGAAAAGGGTGATGGAAAAGGAAGAAAAGGAGCCTTTATACTTCAAAGTAGAATTGGTGAGCCTAAAGGTTGTCATCAGCAACCAAAACCTCATCTCCTCTGATCCTGAATTATCACCTAGGTATATGGCAACCCAAGAATATTCCATCCTACATTTTGAGGGCACCTTTAGGATGTTGGGGACTTTTGCAGCCTTTCCAAAGAAGATGGAATGCCCTACCTCACAATTTTCAAATCCGATAATAGCACTCTCTAGAAAGACTAAGGAATACCTTAGAGAGAACCCCACTATACAAAAGGATTATGCAAAGGTTGAAGATCAAGTGGATAGGACTCAAACTCAGTCCTCCTTTACTGTTGGGCCTACAAGAAAGAAGAAACCAGGTAGAAGAACAAAACGAATGGGTAGAAATAAATGAAAATGTAGGTTTCTATCCATAGGAGGGCACACCATTTGAGGTGCCTTGGGATGTCAGAGAGGCCACCAGGGCCATGAATGAGCTTCATATCAGTGACTGAGTTTCTCAAAGGGTGAGAAACACCTTCAACAGGGGGGTAATGATGGGGCCCATCAATAGGTATATTTTAAGGTTCATTGTAGTATCCTCCATCCCTTAAAACTCTACTTTTCTCACATTAATTTTCATTTTTAGCCATAATATGCTTAGTTGGAATACTAAAGGGTGTTTTTCATATTGCATGGCTTAATGTTATTAATATGTAGGAAAAAGAAGCATTTTTGGAGATATTTACTATGCATAGGCTTGATGGAGACAACCAAAGCGAATATAGGAGACTTGTCCACCACATTAAATATCCAACTTGGCTTCAGATCAAAGAATATTCACCAATAGCTCGAATTCACTAGTAGCCAAGGAAATCCAAGTCCATGTGAAGACTAAGGGGAACCATATCCACAAATCTAGAGATTTTGGAGGGAATCACTCTTCTTTTCAACGAAGCTTCCCTTAGTTACTTTTTGTATAAATAAACAATCCAAAAGGTTCATTAGGATTCGAATTTTTGTTGCAGCTAGGAGTAGCTACCAAGAGCCTAGTGCTTGACATAGTTATAACCTTTCATACGATGTATGTGAATCTTATTTTATTTTAATGGGAAGTTCACCATTGGTCTGCATCTGAAGTAGTTTTGGAGGGCTGAAACCCTTGGGTTTGAGCCCAACCCATAGGTTTTTAGTCCCAATCTTGTATTTCTCTCTTGCTCTTGCTCAAGTTATTGCAATAATTTTCTTATTTTAGTAGGTGTTATATTACAAAATTTGCAGTTGTAGGTTTTCCTATCATCTCTCTTGTGGAAAGAGTGATAGGAAGATCTACAATAAAAAAAAAAAAAAAATATCTATCATTTCTTGGAAATTGTTAAGTGTGCTACTGTAATCCTTCCGCATGTTTAGTTTTTTTACTTTATAAGTTAGTAGCATTGGTTTGGCAATCATAAGTTGTGTTGTAGGTTAGAGTAGATTTCAATAAAATTCAACTCATATTTTCCATGTTAATTTACTTTGTTGTAATAGTGATCATTTGATGCATGTGTTTGATTGGTTTGCAGGGATTGTGTTGACTTGTAGGGGTGGGCACACCTTTCTACATCCACCTAGGCCACTCCATCTCCCTTCTAGACACCTCACATTTCTTCCAAACTTTTCCACTGAGACCACTCTGCTAAGGTAAATGGAGAACATCGTGGGCACAAACTTTGGTGCAAGATAGACCTCTGAGGGGTACTAGACTTGACCAAGGGCCTCCCACACCTTTCATTTACCTTATTCTAACTTCATCCACATTCTCGTACCTTAAAGATGCCATTTTTTTCCTCCAAAATCTCTCAGACCCTCCTCTTGTAGCAAAATAGGGCCTCTTGTAGTAATATAGAGCCTCTTGTAGCACATCCTATAGCAAACCTTTAACATCATTTTATTCAGCTAAATTTGTTACCAATTTCAAACCTTGAGTATTGAAGTTGAATAAGGGCCCACAAGCCTTGATTTCATGATTAGGGATGATTCTAAGACCACTCCAACCCCATCCTTTCCTCATTGCATCCATAGGACAACAAATAGAATTGGAATTAGCATTTTTTGTGTTAAAAGTTGAATTTCATATTTCCAAGAAAGCTGCAAATAGATAATTGATTCATGCAAGTTGGCTATTGATTTGATTAAGAATGCAAATATAATAGCATGGTTAACTTCTTTCAACTAGATTAGCTCTTTCCCTTTTTATGCAATATGAATTCAACATTTACATTGAAATATTAACATTTTCATTTCTGTAGCTAGAATCATGTTCATCTCCTTGCAATTATGGCATGATTTTCTCTTTATAGTTAGTTGAAGGAGTGTTCTCTGAACACCTTGATTTGATCTCATGAACGAGGGTGACATGAGTAGAACCTAACCTGTTGTGCATATAACACTGTCATCTCTAAGTTTGTACAAACCTCGGGTTGATAATTTAAGTTGAGAATCCCTCAGGAGTTGCAACATCCTTGGGGAAATACTATGGCTTATCACTTATTTCATTCTTTGGTGGAGAACCATCATAACATCAAGTCAATTAAAGAAGCTATAAAATTTTATAACTATGGTGGTTGGGAGTCCCAATATTTGAAGGCATTTATGCCTTCCAAGGTTAGCTCAAATAGCATTGGAAATGAAATATTTGGATTGTACTTGGAGAAAGATTTCCAATGGTATTATGAAGTCTTAAAAAGGCCTCCTGGATCAAAAGTTATTGTAGATTAAAGCTAAAAGGTGAAAAAGTCCAAGTTGTGGATCTAAAGTAAATGGTGGAGTTAGTTGGCACTAAGTTTGATGACTTGTTTGGTGGTTCAGATAAAGTTGGTGGACATGTCACCCCAGGAGGTTTTCCTTGGAGGTTCCCAAAATAACGAAATTCTAATCCTCTCGGATAATGTAAGCCTGGGAGGATCGATTTGAATGGAAAATGGCATCTACCCATGGTATTCATCCACCCATGGTATTCATTTACCCATGGAATTTACCCATGGTATTCATCCACCCATGGAATTTACCCATGGTATCGTAAGTGAAATCCACCCATGGTATTGTATGTGACATCAACCCATGGTATTCATTCACCCAGGGTATTTACCCACCCATTGAATTTACCTGTGGTATTGTAACCAGAAAAGGATATAAATAACAAGTCACATTTTGTAAAAAGACAGATTGTCCACCACAATGTAGCTTTTACAGATATTCTTTTTTTTAATGAAACAATATTTTTGTGGTTTTGTTTACTGGGTGTTCTCCACTTGTCTTCTGGCATTTCAGTTTTTCAGATCTTGGGGCCCTCTCCCCCCAAGATCCATTTCAGTTTTTTAGATCTTGGGGGCCTCCCTGCAAGATCTGGATCAATGGTATTAGATTTAGGTTATGTTTCCATTGGAATGAGGCTTTGACACATATTTCAGTTTCAAATTTTTGCAGCAATCTTCAACAAACTTCATGCACATGCTACAACCTCCACAACGGGAAGATTTTTTTTATCTTTTTGTAGGATTTTTTTTGGGCTACGAGTTTGCAGATTAGATCTGAAAATTTTGGTGCAAAATTGAAAAAAAAAAAAAAAAAAAAATCTGGATTCCTTGAGAAAGAATACCCAAATTCAAAAAAAAAAAAAAAATTTGGCCGAATCAGAGTTTGGATGAGGGAGATATCGTTGATTTAAAATCAGCTATGTTGCAGAAATTTTTATGACGATAATTCATGGACGGCGGTTCTCCTATAATTTTATTCAGTTTTTTTGAAAAATTTATCAAAAATAATTATAGATCTGAGTTCCTCTCGAAAAATCACCCAATTTTAAAAAAACAATTGGTCGAATCGGAGTTCGGATGAGGGAGATATCGCTGATTTAAAATCAGCTATGTTTTTCAGAACTTTTGTGATAGCGGGACAATTGCAACGCGAATCCGAGTTTCCAGAGTGTCCAAATAAGTATTTCCAACACATGAGAAGATGTAGAATGGTCATTATGTTTCCAAAAACAAGTTATAATAAATATTCTGAGTTATATTAACCGAGTTATGTTAATTTTAAATTTTGAGCAACAAGCGGAGCAGGGTCTCTTTGGAGACATGCCCTCCTGCCCCGCTTTAGTAGGAACCTGCTTCACATTCATCGGTTTCATCATAACAACATTTGGTTTGGGTTATTTGTAGATGTGCCCTCCCACCCTAGGATATGTAGGCACCTGTTACTTCATCAACAATCAACATCATAGTTATATGTCAACCACACAAAATCCTTGTCATCAAAGTCCATTTGCTAGGTTTCACACTGTTAGTATCACAGTTGGTCACAAGCATTACATGGTATCCCTATCCTCAAATATTCATTTGTCATATTTATGGGTCATCCACAAATCCACACTTCATAGAGGTCCATTTGCTAGGTTGCACATTTTTAGTATCACAGTTGGTCACAAGCATTACAGGGTATCTCTATCCTTGGATCTTTGTTTGTTATGGTTCTGGGTAATCCATAAACCTAGCTTCATCGAAGTCCATTTTATAGGATGCACACTATCAGTATCATAGTTGGTCACAAACATCATAGGGTATCTCTATCCTCGGATCTTCTTTCATCACAATTATGGGTTAACCACACAAAACGCTTCCCTTTAGTGGTTTTTCATATTCAACACAAGCTTCACAGGAGGGAAATTCACGGAATGGGGACCATTTCTTCTTAAGGAGGGAGGAATGATCTGAATGGAAAATGGAATTTACCCATAGTATTCATCCACACATGGTATTCATCTACCCATGGAATTTACCCATGGTATTGTAAGTGGCATCCACCCATGGTATTCATTCACCCATGGTATTCACCCTTGGTATTGTATGTGACATCAACCCATGGTATTCATTCACCCATAGTATTTACCCACCCATGGAATTTATATGTGGTATTGTAACCATAAAAGGCTATAATTAACAAGTCACATTTTGTAAAAGGACAAATTGTCCACCACAATGTAGTTTTTACAAATATTCTCTATTTTAATAAAACAAGTTTTTTTGTGGTTTTGTTTACTAGGTGTTCTCCACTTGTCTTCTGGCATTTCATTTTTTCAGATCTTGGGGCCCTCTCCCAGCAATATCCATTTCAATTTTTTAGATATTGGGGGCCTCCCCTTAAGATTTGGATCAAGGATGTAGGTAGACAACAAAGCAATAGAATAAGTTCTTATTGGTTGATGGTGGAGCCCTCATAACATGTAATCCTAGCAAGAGGTTCCCCTGATGGTTTAAAGGGTACACAAGGGTTGAGGCCTAGGATGATGTAAGCCTAGGGAGAGTCAGTAGCAGAAAGTGTGTTGATTGGCAGAGTTGCAGTGTGCGGAGGTCCCACATCCACATCATGATGAGAGTACTTCTCAGGAAGGACCAAAGGTGCAGTGCAGAGATGAAGCTCAAGGATGACACAGGGTGAGGAAACATGGTGCAATGAGTAGTAATGGGACTTGAACCCAATGGTTTTATGTTACAACCTTTAATGAAGAACCTCATTGAAAAATAAAATCTCAAGATCGCTTTTGCCTCCGTTACGAGGGCAACATGTAAAAATCAAATGGTGATGTGTGGAAACGTTTTACTCGCTCTTAATGATGTAAATATGACATCGATATAGGGGTGACATGTGGCATGTTTTTTAGGACATTTTTAGGTGGTCAAGTGGGCCAAATATGAGTGACACGTGCCACCACTCAAGAGGAACCACATGGCATTGTTGACATAAGCATGACATAGCCCTCGAAGGTTTAGAAAGGTGCATAAGCAAAGACATCTGGGCTGACTAAGTGCCAATACATGGAGGCATTTTGGTGGTAGTTACAGGTCACCCGGATAGGGTTTCAGTTGGTCCACAAGTGTAGTAGTGGTCCCACTAAGACACGTCATCCCGGAGGCACCACCCCAAAAGGAAATAAAAGGGCACAAGGGAGGTTGCTCTGGGCTAACCAAGTGTTAAGACACGGTAGCATTGCAATGGCTATGACAGGTAATATTGGTTGAATGTTGATTAGTTGGTGAGTACAGAGGCCCCCCTATGGACACATAATCCTGGAAGGAAGGTTGAGGGCTATAGACAAGCCTAGGACTTGGTTCTATGCACATTATGTGACCATGGGCACATAAGGAAAATGTGTGTTGATTAAACCTTCAGGGTTATAGTTCAAAGAGGTGCACAAGAGTCAGTTGTGTGACACGATTGTGTGTTAAGTGACCAAGGGCCTTCAAGCCAATTATAATGAAAAAGCATCGCAATCATGTGTTTAAAAAGCTTGAATGGGCCAAAAACTATTTGGTCCACATTTGGAAGATTACCAAAATGGCTATTAGCCTTAATTGTGTTAGACGCGCATTTGAATAATGAACAAGTCGGTAGTTGTTTTGCATACATGGTTTGAATGCATAGGTTGGTGCTAATGGAATAAATGGTAATGGATTGGAACTTTGGTTCAAGGAAACAACTAGGATGCACAAAAGTAAATTAATGGAGTTGTCTCAAACAAAAAAACAAGCCACCCCTAAGCTTCCTTGCACGCTATGAAGAATTAAATGGAAAGGAGTGTTGGGTGCAGAAGATTTGATCAAAAGCTTAGAGTGTCATACCAAAGTACAGTCTGAGCTTTGTGAGCAATTAATAAGCACGGAGTACACATATTGACTGATAATTAACTCTAAGTATGAGAAACACTCAAGTGCCCATTCTCCAATTTAATGTTGCTACAATGGCTAAGTAATTTGATGCAACTACAACGTAATTAAATTGTTGATAGAAAAACCTTATCAAATCAATTGATACCATGTCTATACTTGTTGGGTGAGTAAATTGAGCCCATACACATGTTCTTAATTAAAAATTAGCATACCACACTATGGTTTGAATGTGATG
Organism: Pinus tabuliformis; assembly: GCA_031772625.1. Classification (NCBI taxonomy): domain Eukaryota; kingdom Viridiplantae; phylum Streptophyta; class Pinopsida; order Pinales; family Pinaceae; genus Pinus; species Pinus tabuliformis. The sequence continues at coordinate 721,183,764 of CM062814.1, forward strand.
GTTAATGAACTGATGGGTTGCATCATTCATTGTGTTGTTGTTAAATAAAAATCTTAGGAAACACTGATTCAAGAAGGAGCATTTTTGTATGTTTTGTGAGAGCATGAATTACTATAGGATATTATGTGTTGGCATAAGGAGAATTGTGGCTAGAAGCTTATTTTTTTTCAAACTAATTAAGGGCCAAGGGCATAGATATTGGAGCAGTGAAGTGTGTAGTATGGAGAGGGGTTACAGAGAAGAGAGGAAGGAGTTGTGTGTGGTGGTAGATCAAGTTCTTTATATTTCTATGTAATAGTAGTAAGCCTTTGTTTCTTAGTTTGAAAATTGTATGAAAAGTAGGATAGTTGGATGAAGCAGGTTGTGGCCTACACCTATAAGAGGTTGGTTCCTCTTAATAAGTTGTGGCTTGTTATTTTTAGAGGGTGTTGGGGTCTCCTGTGAGTGGGTTCTTACAAACAAAAATAAAAAAAACATATTGGTGGTTTTTCCATTCAATTTTACACATGAAATTCATGTGTCCATATGTGTATCATGTCAATATTGATGGTGTGTGTGTTCAGGTGAATGGTTTATATTTTTGTTTATGTATTTTATTGTAAGTTCTCACATTAGTAATTACTAAATTAAAAGAAAATTAAGAATTCGGTGTAAAAGTTAAAACTCTCACTAATTGTTGATTCCCCTCGCCCCCTAGTAATTTCTTATTCCAACATTTACATAGTCCTCCAAACTTTACTATTATTTCTATGTCATATTGGATATTTCTTCCTTTCTATATTTGTCTTCCAGTAGTCTTAATATTTCTTAATTAATTCTCTTGTCATCCCTTATTAGCCAAATTCTAGATGGAAGAACACGAGATAATATTTTGATTTCTCAACCTTTGATGTAGGGACTGGTTCAAACTGTATATTTTTCTCCAGAAATGATTCCATAGTTCATCACTTATTTGGATCCATCTCCACCATAATTTGGCACCTAAGACCCAGTTGATAATTTCTAGACATTTTAAGCCTAATCCTCCCTTCAATTTTGGAACACATAATTTATCCCAATATAATAGGGACCATTTTATCTCCCTAAGAGTTCCCCCCCATAAAAAGGAGTAGTTAAGATATTAGAGGGAATAAAGTACACCCTTGGGAGCTACTAACTCAAAATTTAATAAATGGGAAGAGCTAGTGGAACTGATTTGAAAAGGACCAATCTCCTAGCTAGGTTGAAGGGATTGAAATTTCCAATTATTGAGATTATTGGATACTTTGAGAAGGATTTCTTTCCATTTTATGGAATGAAAGGAATTTTCCACCATAGGAGCCCCTATATATCTAACAAGTAGGAAACTATGTTGAAATTCCAAAAGTATGAAGATATGAGATTGCATTTCTAGATGAGTGTTAAGATGGTAGATATGATATTTATTTATTGAGGTTGATTTTGGTGCTCGAGGCCTTCATGAAATCTTCCTTCTTGATCATGTTGGCTTCCTTGATAGTGGGAACTCCCATGAGCATAGTATCATCAAAAAATTGTTGATAAGAGATCAGGAGATTGTTCACAGAGGGCTTAACTCCTCAGATCCTCTACTATCTCACTGTTGCATGAACGGAATGGCCTAGTCCTTATATTTCACGAGCCAACATTATTCCATCAAGGATTTTCCTTCCTTCAATGTAGTTGGCTAACTCATTAGAGATGAGGGAAGGAAGTAATAGTTTCAAATGGTTAGTTGATCTAGATTTATGAAGTAATGAAATGAAATATAAATATGAACAAAAACATAAAGATACAGCGAATACATAACTTAAATTCATTAATAACAAAGTCCTAAAAATTGTTTACATGTAGAATGGAAATAGACTAGCTTAAGCGATGATAACTTATCTTTGAGAAGAGATGTGGCAACTACATCCCTTCTGAACTATGTTATAATGAGGTTGAAAGGCCTACTTATTATTGAGAAACAATGGAAAACCCTAAACATCCAAAACCTAACCCTAGGAGATGAAGCGCCAAAAGTTGGTGGACCCTGTTGGGGTAAATTGGTACACAACAACTTGCTGAGGCCGTAACTTTGGCATACAATATTTGTTTGATGCTTACGATACATTGTTATAAATATCTATTTGAGGACTGCAACTTTCAAGTAAAAACCCCTACGATAAGCTATTTGCTTTCCTATTTTCCAAAAAAAAAAGTCGTTTAGGGCCTCAAAACAACTCCAACAGTTTAGGACCCAAAAACTGCCAAAAATAGTAAATTGTGCTACAATTAAGGAAACTAAAATAAACAATGGTGTGAGTCCAAGTGGAATAGGTGGGTGGCCAATAATATCCACCTATATCATTAGTAATAATCTTATTCATAACCTTATAAATGATGTTACAAAAGGAGATGCGAAAAAATACACTAGGGTAAAGGGTGTCTTTAGATTTGGGGACTAAGGTGAGGGAGGTGGCATTAATGCTAGGAAAGAAACATGTATTATTTTATGAGAAAGGTCTTTTCGGTGTATTATTTTTTGATTTCTCAAATACATCTAGGATATCATGGCTAAGGAAAGACCAACAAGCATGGTAAAAATAAATAGTGAAACAATTTAGCCTCATAGTCTTGTTCTTAGCCATATTCATAATTTCTTATTCCACCTCTGAGAGATAAATCTCTCTCATAAGTTCTTCATTCTACATGAAATTGATAAGGGGAGGAATATTGGTTGTGATATTGTTGATAGCCTAGATTCGACCCGGGTGAGGATCCTTCAAAATATTTTTGTAGTACTTGGTGATTTTGTTCTCTAGGTCCATGTGATTCCTTAATTTTTTTCCCATGAAGTCCAAAAGGGAGAAGATTATATTGTGATGTGTATTATTAATCATTGATTTGTGGAATCATTTTTTGTTTTTATCCCCTTCATTCAACCAATGGATTTTGTATTTTTTCATCCACGTGATTTCTTCTTACAACTGACACTCCTATAGCTAAGTGAGGGTTTCCCCTTATTCCTTAATTAGCTCCTCTGTTTTACCCTCTGGTATTGTTTTTTGGATGTGTTCCATTTGTTCTTCCAAAATTCGCTTGCCTTGGAATATATTTCTGAATCCATCCTTGTTCCATTTTTTAATGTGTCTCTTAAGTATTTTGAGCTTTTGTTAGAAACAATGCATGGTAGAGTTTCTTGATGGTTTTATTTCCTGCCACCAGGATTGGGATTTCTCTAGAAAGGAAGAATATTTCAACTAAAAAATATAAAAAAGGGTTGATTTCTAGGACCGACCTTTAGATCAACTTCGAGGCAGAAAGGCTAGTGATCAAAACTAGCACAAGGGAGGATGGGACCTTCTGGGATAACATCTCTTTCTAAAATTAATTCAGAAATGAGAAATATATTTAAATGAGATGTTACTTGATGCTTGAATTCTCTTTTGTTATTGCATGTGAAGATTGCATTAATTATGTCCAAATATGTGATTTGCAACCATTGCATAATTTCTTTAAATTGAGAAGAATCAATTTCTAGCCTTATAATTACCCCTTTTTTCTTCAATGGATTTAATCATATTGAAATTGGATCTTATGATCCATATATCATCTTGGTGCAGAATTGTAATATGGAAGAGGGATTGATGACATTTTGTTTTTTCAGAGGGAAAATGTGTTCCATACAATGCTTAAATACATCTTGATTCCTTCCAGCCTAGGTAATGAAACCTCCTAGATAGGATGTGGGGGCTAGTAATCTAGTTTATGAAGTCGATAGAATGATCCTGAGAATAGCTAATCTATTGGCATCCTTTGTAGTGTCCAAAGCCATAGAATGATAGCCTCACCAACAATGCATCGTCAGGGTAATAACATGTTCATTTGAACATTTGGTTTCTTGTACCATGAAAATTAAGGAGAGATCCTTCTTAATAAGACCACTTAGAAGCCTTTGTTTACCAATGTTATTGAAATCAAACCAGTCATCAAATTAGAAAACCTTCTAAATTGGGAATCGGTCGGAACCAGTAAAAAGAATAGGCCAAAAAACAAGTCAACCAAAAACACATGAAATATTCAAAATTTAAAGAAAAACATATATATTCATGTGCACCCATATGAATCCAAACCATTTATACAAAAATAAGAAAAGACTCCCATTTATATAGCATGTAAGGGATGCATATAAGCAAAATAGCATCAAGTGCAATCATCTCTAAATCGAAAATACATCAACAAACAAGCTCTAGATGCCCTCTAACATTAAAAAAAAAACAAGCTACATTAAATACCTACATATCATAAGAATCATTGTCTATATTGGGATATTCGTCATCAATATCACTCTCTAAACCTATTAAAATAAGATAGAAAAGGCATAGCATGTCAAGCTAAGATTTTGTTTGAATGATGGGTATATTTTTAGTAGGGTCATGATAGAGGAGTTTGACAACCAATGCCACTAACATCAAAGTACATAGAGGGCTTGGTAATATTGATTAAATACTAGTTACATACCCTCGTACATGACAAAATCTAATGGAAACATTGTGATCCCCCCAATCTTGGAATATTGAAAACTTGTTAAGTTCACTGGATTTTGAGTGAGATCTAAAATTCTACTTTCTCTATATGAAATCCGATGAGGTTAGAACCACTCTCAAACATACTAATTCATTGTATGGTAATGTTAAAAATTAAGTAAAATTCACATTCTCCTTTATCTTTCATTTTAATAATTTAACATTACCATGAATTGCATTGCAATACTAAAGCCATATGCCTGAATATTAGGTTTCCCCACTCAAAAAATATTGTTTGAAAACAAAATGAATTTGGAACTTTTTTGGAAAATATTGGCTAGTTCAAGTACAAAATTGGTCAGTTCAGTGAAAAAATGTCAGTTTGGTACCAAACTAGTCAATTACATTATAGAATTGGTTAGTTTAGTACTGAACCAACCATTTCTGATTCCAGAACTTGAACTAGACTGATTTGACCCCAAAACTAGTCAGATCGACTTGTTCCACTGGTTCTAATAAGATTGTTGTTTACCATGACAATTCAAGCCTCTTATGTTTCATGAAATTATTTTCATTGAGAATGGGATTGGGAGGAGGAAAACATGTTTGAAAGGAGTGTTACTTTTCCATAGTTAGCCAAAATTTCTCCTACCTCTTGAATTAAGTTGTGATTTTTTTTTTCTACATTTTTCTTGTCCTGTTTTGCTGACTTATGTGGGTCTTTAAAGGTATGGGTGTGAACTCGCAAGGTCGAATTGGAAGAGTTTGGCCCTGCAGAGCCTGATGCCTTGTGATTTTGAACCTTTAGATAAGATGCATGCAATAATTTCATTTGTTGTTCTAGAATGGATTGGTGATCCTTACCTTTCCATTCATTTATGATTGTTGAGAAGGCCATCTCATCCAAATACATTTTCTTAGGGTTGTACTACATTGATGCTCCTTCGATATCTCTCATTCCAACCTCTCTCGAGGGAGGGTTCTCCTTTGCAGTTTTTGGGTTCTTTATTTATTTTTTCAATGTTCTTTTCTTTGGTTACCATCTTCAGACGGCACTTCTATTACAATTGCTAACTCAGTTTCCTCCTGACTAGAAGTTTCCAAAGCATCATAGTTATTCTTGGATTGAAGGGGCTCTCTAAAGGATGTTGATGTTGTTTCCTTTAAATTCATTTTCCTAGAGGTGACTTTTTTTAAACCATATGAACCATCTGCTAGGTTTTGGGGCTTTGAAGCATTCATTTGCATAAGTGGGATGTCTAAGAAGAGATGGACTTATTAATGGAAACATCAACAACAAAAGGGTTCATGCTCATAGTCAAGAGCCTACACCCAAACTTCTTCGTCATAGAATATTTTTATAGGCTCTGGTAATGGTTGGGAGATGTTCATATACATGAATATCCATGCATAGGATGTATACCTTCCCATTTTGATCACATCAAAGGTATTACCAAATGTTGGGAGTGGTTTTTAACCTATTTTTTGCACATTCTTTCCCTTGTTTTGACCTTTTTGTCCCCCAAGCCTATGACTTTATATGACTGAATTCCCTATTTTCTTACCTTTTTAAATTATTCTACTGTCATGTTGCTTTGTTATATTTGACCAAATAATACAAGACTATATTCCTTTTTGTGGATAACTGGGAGAGAATTGAAGAAGTATTTTTGGAATTTCTTATTTTCAAGTGCTGGCTCGCGAGAATGAAGCTATGAAGTAGACAGGTAGCAAGAATTAACTGCAGGAAAGGGTAGAACGGTTTGTTGTTACACCCTGAAGTGTTGTTATAGGTTGCTGCTACACATTAGATGTTGTTACAGGTTGTTGTTACACATTGGATGTTGTTACAGGTTGCTGTTACACATTGGATGTTGTTACAGGTTGTTGTTACACATTGGATGTTGTTACAGGATGTTGATACACCTCGCACTAATCCGTTGTCACACCAACAATGTTGTCACCAGCTGTGTTGTGTCATCCCGAACCACCATTCACTCAATGATGTTGCACTGAAGCTGGGAAATTAGGGTACTGTTCCAAATAACAGATGTTGAAAGTAGGGGATTGTCTATCTTTGAAGCAACAACACTCAAGCAGTTGCAATCATAACTGATGTATATTTGTATTTAGCAATAGGTTGTAACTTCTCTTATTTTTTATCAGCATGAGAATTGTGAGATTCTCATGACTGATATGTTTCTAATTTCAGGTTGTAATAACTATAAAAGACTCAATTTTTCATGTATAAGATATGACATATAGAAGAGTATTGTTACGTTGCTTCTATATTTTCTGAGTTTATTTTAATATCAATTAGCACGGTGATGTTGTTACTGTCCTTCAACTGATTCATTAATCACTTTTGCATTCTTCTTGTGCCTTGCTGAGGAGGAAGGGCCCTCCTCTTTGGCAGGGATTGCAGTGATATAGGTAGTGTACATTCTAGTTTAGTTAATTGATTTATGGTTTTTCACTGTTGTTGTATAAATCGTGGATTACATTCGTTGTTGTTTCATTTATATTATGTTGTTACACTGAGTTAATTAACAAAATGATAGTAACCAGCTGGAATAGATGTTAGTTCCTGTGTGGCGTGCCTTTATTTTGATAGTTGTGAGTTGTGATTTAATTCTGTAGAGTGTTTTTATATCTACACACATGGTTTGATTCAACAATTTAGATCAGTGACATCTTTCACAGTTTTCTGCATTTTCTTATTCTTGGCTGGAGTGTATCAGCACAGACAATGTGAACTTCATTGAAATAGAAAGACCTACCCTGGGTTGATAATTAATGTTGCATTCTAATTCAATTAAGGTTAATTAAAACAACACTACATTTTGGCATCATTGTCGGCGATGGCAAGTTAACGATACAGTCAGGCAAGTTGTTCGTTTGATATAGATTGTTCGTAGTCCATAGTTGTTGGGCGGTAAGACGAGAGGTATGTGAAAATTCTATCACTGCAGCAACTGATTTACTTTTCCTACTTATTTCACCATAAGTTATTCATGAAGTTACTTCAATAAACATTAAAATAAATATTGTTGTAGATATCACACCGTAATATATAAATAAACATATGCACAAGAATCAACACATTGACACAGTTATTTTGGACTAATGTCCCTGTAAAAACCTAATGTGGGAAAACCAGTGTAGCAAGGGAGGATTTTATTATTCAAAAATTTTCTAGTACAACAGGGTGCCAACTGGCTTACCCACAAATAGACAAATTTTCTAGCATTTCTTCTGAACCCAATGTCAGTCCTACTGACCTCTGCGTGACCTAAAACCCTCTATGTCAGCCTGTTGAGCCTCTGCGCAGCCTCTCTGGCCTTCTACATCACTCCTGCAGCCTCTACATGGATGACGCAGGCCCTGCTAGCTCTGCGCAGTCTCTACTACCTCTGCGTGGATCCCTCTGGCCATGCGTCTGCCTTTTCTGCCTCTATGTTGATCTCATGTCTCTCTGTTTCGTACTTGCTTCCTCCTGGCTGCTCTCTAGACCACTGGTTCATTTTCTCAGCTAGCCCTGCTCTAGAAATTGAATTGACTGGTCTCCCTTAGTGTGTTCTCCAAGTGACCCTCAAGCCTCCTCTTATACTTTTCTCGTTGACAAATCAACAGCCAAGATTAAATCCCTAATCAATGGCTAAGATTAGATCTGGCTTGATCCATGAATTTTGGACAATCCTAACATAGTTTTATATTAATACACATTAATATTTTATTTTCCCTAAGTTTAGACTTAGGGACTCCATTAAAAATATTAATTATTTTAATATCTCCAAATCTGTTTAGAATCTTCCCAAACCCTTTATGGGTATTGGATATCTCATGTGCCTTAGCCTCTCCACCAATTTTCGTGGCTAGATCACATCTGATGCTACCCCAAATCAACACTCCCTACTAGCGAGGACTATGCTCTAGTAATACTCCACACTTAGTATCACCCTGATCATCCGGCAATGGTCCCTGTGCTGATGCTAAGCCTCCCTACCCAACATCCTCTGCACTGCTGCATCCTGTACTGCTACCCATGACTCTACTACTGCCACTGCTACATTTGTACTACAACTCCCTCTGCATCTGTGTTGTTGCTGGTCCTTTCTCCCAACACTGCATCTGCATTGCTACTCCCTCTTCATTTGTGTTGCTAACACGCTCATTTCTACCTCTAAAATGGGTTCTTTACCATCCCCATATTTTCCCTGAAGTAGTCAAATTTTGACTTTCCAAGGGACTTGGTGAGGATATCTACCACCTGTTATCCTGTAGGAGTGTAGCTCAATTATGCAGCTCCTCATTGGAAACAGTCTCTGACAAAGTGACACCGGATATCAATATGCTTTAACCTATCATGAAACACTAGATTCTCAGAGAGTTCGATGAAACTCTGATTATCACACATGATCCTGGTCGCCTCCATATTTATTCTGAATAGGTTCACCAACAGTTTTCTAAGCCATATGGCCTCACATGAAGTTGTGCTTGCTGCCATATATTCTGCCTCAGATGAGCTCAGAGCCACAGACTTTTGTTTCCTACTGCACCAGGAGGTCATTCCTGATCTAATTTTGAAACATTACCCAGAGGTACTTTTTCGATCCACTGAAATTCCTACCCAATCTACATCAGTAAATCCACTCAACCTGATATCCCTCCCCTTGGTGTATAAGAGCCCATAATCAACTTTTCCCTGTAAATACCTGAGAATGTGTTTGGCTACTACCTAATGTGCCCTCTTTGTTTCCACCATGAACTGACTGATGGTGTTGACAGCGTAGCAAATATCTGGCCTAGTATTGACCAGATACAGCAGGGACCCTATGAGCTGCGGGTATAGGGTGGGATCGACATCCTTGTCTTCTAATGCATCAATCTTCTTCTAGTTGGTGATCATTGGTGTAGCCATAGGTCTACAGTCTCCTATCCCAAACTTTTTCAGGATTTCTGTAGCATACCTCCCTTGCCCAAGGAATATTTCTCCTTTTTGCTGCCAAAATTCCAACCCTAGGAAGTAGTGCATTCATCCCAAATCCTTCATATCGAAATCTGTGGCTGGGTTCTTCTTGCAGTCCTCAATGAGTCTAGATGATCCTGTCAGAAAGAGATCATCCACATATAATACTAAGATAAGCGGCTCATTCTCTATGACTAGATAGTAGAGATTTGGAACCACGTCACTCTTAACAAACCCCATCTTCTGCAAGTAGCCATCTATTTGACCATACCACGCTCTCGGTGCCTACTTCAGCCTATACAAGGCTTTCTTCAGTCTGCATACATGAGACTTCTTCTCATGAGTTTCAAATCCCTCTAGTTGTTCAATGTATACCTCTTCTTCTATTACCCCATTCAGAAATGTCATCTTGACATCCATCTAATGGATCTCCCATCCCATCTGGGCTGCAAGAGATATCACGATCCTAATAGATGTATACCTGGCTACCGGGGTGAAGGTTTCCCCATAGTCAATCCCTTCCTTTTGAGCATACCCCTTAGCGACAAACCTAGTCTTTTATTTCTCAACACTGCCATCCGTAGCATATTTGATCTTGTAGATCCATCTTGAACCTACCACAGATCTGTCTTGAGGTCTTGACACCACCTCCCAGACATCGTTCACCATTATGGAGTTATACTCCTCTACCATCGCATCTAGCCAAACTTGATTCTGAGCTACCTCCGTGAAACTGGTAGGCTCTCCATCCTGAGATACTAACACTTGATATCTATCTGGCTGTTTTCACTCCCTCTTACTGTTCCTTGGCTCATCAATGAAGTTCTCTGCATCACGTAGAATCTGATGAAATTCCTTGATAGTTCTTCCTCTGCCAACAGGTGCTTCTGTTCACTCCTTCTCCTCATCCTGAGAATCTTCCTGACCTGAGGAAGAATTCTTCACTTCTGTTGGTTGAAGAGGCATGACCAACGAATTCTCTTTCGACTACTCCTTGGAAGGCATTTTGCGAGATCTTCTAAAAGCTCTGTCCTCCACGAACTTTACATCTCGTCATACTATTACCTTCCTGCTCCCTGGAAGATAGATTCTATATGCCTTAGCATTCTCGCTATATCCCACCAGATATGCCTTTTCTGCAGTCTGATCCAGCTTCTTCCTCTTTTCTTCAGGTATGCGACAATATGCTAAACTCCAAAATATCTTGAAATCGCTGACTTCAGACATCTTCCCAGTGAATACTTTCTCTGGAGTAATCTTACCCAATGCCTAATGAGGATTCCTATTCTGAATGTAGACAACTATGTTGCATGCTTCTGCCCACAGGAATTTTGGCATATCCTAATCATACAGCATGGTCGTAGATGCTTCTACAATAGTCTTGTTTTTCCTTTCTGCCACCCCATTATGCTCCGGATTGTAGGGAGTTGTCCACTCTCTTCTGATGCCCTCCTTAGTGCAATAATCAGTGAAGTCCTTATCGACATACTCTCCACCATTATCTAAGCGTAAAACTTTTATTTTCTTCCCAGTCAGATTCTCTACCAGAGCCTTGAACTCCTTGAATCGACAGAAAACCTCACCCTTGGTTTTCAGAAAATAAATTTAATTTTTCCTCGAGTGGTCATCAATGAACGTAAGGAAATACTCGGCACCATTAAGGGCTTTGACGGACATAGGTCCACAGATATCTGAGTGTATCAATCCTAGTACACTCTTGGCCCCGTGTTTGCTCCTAGGAAAAGCCACTTTGGTATACTTTCCTAGAGCGCATCCCCTACATACATCATCTCGTTCCGGACTCAGATCTGGAACTCTTGTTACAGTGCTCCTGAGAATTCTCAAATCTCCATGGTGCAAGTGACCCATCCTTCTATGCCATAGTTCATTTAAGTCCTTGTCCCCACGACTGCCTATTAGTGCCATTGGTGATTCTAGTTGTAATCTATACAACTGATTACTTCTGATCCTGATCTGCACTTTCTTTTCCAGCTCAGGTGTTTGACGTATACCTTTTCCTTGATGAAGTATACATCATAGCCCTTGCCTTGTAGTTGTGACATGGAAAGTAAGTTCATCCCCAATCCTAGTACATGCAGCACATTTGTGGCACGGAACCGCTCTCCCAATTCTATCTGAAAAACTATGGTACCCTTCCCTACTGGAGTACACTTTGCCTTGTTCCCCATTGTGATCTGAAAGTTCATATTCTCTTCCCAATATTCTAAGAAACACTCCCTGATTCTCGTCATATGCCATGAGGCTCCACTGTCTCTATACCATACTTCTGATGATGCAGCACTAGTCATGCACGCCACTTCTTCTTCCAGCTTGGAAGCCAACATAGAGAAATCGAAATCTCTTTCTCTTGTGCAATCTTCTGAAAATTTGCGTGAGTCCCTTGAGATGGATGCCTCTGCATCGTGGTCTTGACCCATAACTGATTTTCCCTTTTTGTCTCTGACTACTTGCTCTGATACCATGTCAAAATTCTATCAGTGTAGCAACTGATTTAGTTTTCCTAATTATTTCACCATAAGTTATTCATGAAGTTACTTCAATAAACATTAAAATAAATATTGCTGCATATATCACACCATAATACAAAAAAAACATATGCACAAGAATCAACACATTGACACAATTATTTTGGACTAATGTCCCCGGAAATACCCAATGTGGGAAAACTGGTGCAGCAAGGGAGGATTTTATTATTCAGTAATTTTCTAGTACAATAGGGTGCCAAAATGGCTTACCCACAGATAGACAAATTTTCCAGCACTTCTTCTGAATCCAAAGTCATCCCTACTGACCTCTGTGTGACCTGAAACCCTCTGCATCAACTTGTTGAGCCTCTGCATAGCCTCTCTAGCCTTCTGTGTCACTCTTGTAGCCTCTGCGTGGATGACGCAGGCCCTACTGGCTCTGCACAGTCTCTGCTGCCTTTGCGTGGATCCCTTTGGCCTTGCATCTACTTTTTCTGCCTCTGTGTTGATCTCCTGTCTCTCTGTTGCGTACTTGCTTCCTCCTGGCTTCTCTCTAGACCACTGGTTCAATTTCTCAGCTAACCCTGCTCCAGAAATTGAACTGACTGGTCTCCCTCAATGTGTTCTCCAAGTGGCCCTCAAGTTTCCTCTTATAGTTTTCTCGTTGACAAATCAACGGCCGAGATTAAATCCCTAATCAATGGCTAAGATTAGATCTGGCTTGATCCATGACTTTTGGACCATTCTAACATAGTTTTATATTAATACACATTAATATTTTATTTTCCCTAAGTTTAGACTTAGGGATTCCATTAAAAATATTAATTATTTTAATATCTCCCAAACTATTTAGAATCTGCCCAAATCCTTTATGGGTATTGGATATCTCATGTTCCTTAGCCTCTCCACCAGTTTTCGTGACTAGAGCACATCTGATGCTACCCCAAATCAACAAGGTAATAAACTGTGCATCACTCTAACATACCTGGGTGGGCTAACCATTGTGATTACTAGGGAACTTAGGACATTTTGATGTTTTGTTAGCGTGTCTTTAGATCTTTAGCCGTTGGGTGATAAGACAAGAGGTAAGAACCTGTGCAGTGCTTTAACATACCTGGGTGGGCTCACCACTGTCAAAGACTTAGACACTTAGAGTGTGATTTAATACACATAGGGTCCATGTGTGCACTTGTAGGACTTACAAAGATACTGAAATCACCCCCACTCTAATAAGTCATAGGAACAATGGGTTGTAAAAAGGAAACGAAGGGTGAAGATTTCGGAAGGAAGACATTTATCCAAGAATTAATCTCCAAGGCAGAAAAAGAACAGTCCAACTCTCAAAGGAATGCAAGGAATACAGGGCCGTAGAAAGTTGTTACCCCATAGTGAAAGCATAAACCTCTAATTCCTATATCTAGGGACCGTATCATTCTAAAGCTGGCACTCATACCCCCAAGGCCAAGGATTCGATTCATGAGCAAGAAGGGGAAGCTAGTAGCCAGAATTTGAGAACCAAAGGGCAAGGGGAAACTGAGGGGGAACATCGGACACTTGAGACGGGAAAACACCTATTGGTTTAGCAACATCCAGATACAGGTAGTGCGGTGAAACAGCCAACCCCAGGGGTATCTGAGGAACTAACTACATCTACAGGGCCATCACAAACATAGTTTAAAGGACGTCTGCTACAGCAAGGGTTAGAAGAATTAACCATGGGGGAAAACAATGCTAAAACAGACACCACTACCACCACCTTTGAGTTCCCAATTGGGAATATCGGAGGTGAAGCTCCTATGAAGAATATTCCTCTATCATCCTTACCATCCTTCCAGGGGATGACTATGGAAGATCTAGACACATTTCTATTTGAGTTTTGATGTCTTATGTAGAAGTTATGATTATACAACAGATGCTCAAAAGTTAAAGCTATTTCCTGCTACCTTAAAAGGGGCAACCTTGAGATGGTTCATGGGATTGGGTTCCGCTTCTATTTCAACGTGGAATGATATGAAGGAGATGTTCTTATCAAAATATCAGGACTATTGCAGGACCAGGGATTTAAGGGAAGAGATATTTAGGATGACGCAAAAGGAGGATGAAAGCCTGGAAGATTATGTGGAACGGTTCCACTACAATCTGCAGAGGTCTAAACATAGTGATTTAGACCCGGAAATATTGAAGACTATATTCATCAGAGGAATGATGGATGACTGCTTTAACACCCTAAACCTATTGGGAAAATGGGATATATCACAAGAGCCATTCGCTGAAATTGTAAAGATCTACCTAAGATGCTCTCGAGGATCATCCAAGGGAAGGAGTATAGTCTAGGATGCCTCTATTCGCATACAAAAATCTGCAGGCGGAGGAGTAACCAGAGTGGAGATCAGGAATTTGTTCAAAAATTTCAAGACCGATATCCTTAGTACTCTCTCGGCCCAGATAACCACAACATAGATTAAGAAGACACAAGCAGAAGCTAACACACCCCTGGTTGTGTTCTGTCCGACTTGTCGAAAGAAACATCCTTTCAGGGAATGCGAATTGAACAGCATCAGCCTGTGTAATATCTGCGAGTTGGAGCATTTGACGAAGAAGTGTCCAGAGCTTCCTAGACTAAATTCAATACTCAGAGAATCAAGCAAAGAGGTCTAGTCCTCTTACTTCATCGCAGCAAGGAGGCCATGGCAACCGCGACCTCCAGGTATGTCTCAAGACTTTTCCTCTTTCAATTCGTGGAAAAATGCATATAATAACTAGAAATATCCATGGCAATATTCTTCCCCTCCTTCAACATAGTTCCCTTCACCCTGGAACCAATGGTCTCCATCTCCTCCTGTTCAATATCCTCAATCCCAACCATACCCTTGGAACTAGAACTAGAGAGGAAATGTCCAAAATTCGGTTGTGCCTGCACCACCCATGCAACAACCGCTGCAGTCACCTCGTTTCCAAGCTCCTGCTCCTCCACCACCTGTGTGATCCCAATTACCTGTGCAACCTAACCCAAACCCAAATAATAAAGCAGCTCAGGGCATAAAGGCTCCTACAACCTTCCATACCTACCTTATTACCATTGTGGGACTTAATGAAATATAATTGTGATCGGGCACTGTAATTAACCCTAGTCAATCCCCTATCATTATAGAGGAGGACTGTGAGCCATCCTGAGGAGATGTCGGAGGCTCTAAGGCGGCTACTGTGCCTGCAACAGCTGATATAAAGGAAGTTGTTACATCTGTAACCACTGACCCTCGAAGGACTATCACATTTGTAATAGCTAATTCAGGGAAGGCTGATACACCTGTAACAACAGATTTGACTGTTGTAACGTAGGACCCGTCGTACCCTCAGAGATTGGCCGAACCTAGGATAACTTCACAGCCTGAATCTGATTTTCTTAAGGAGTTGCAAAATTTTGTGTATGAATTCCTCTGCTGCAAGCCCTTAAAGAAGTACCCATATATGCCAAGACAGTGAGAGATTTGTGCATCAAGAAACCTAGGAGGAAGCCTAAAGACCCTGCCACCATCCATGTGATGGGAAAATTATCTGAATTAATGTCTGCTCAGCCTCTCCTTACTAAGTACAATGATCCAGGAAATCCTACAGTCACTATCTACATTAATGATCAGCCCATAGCCAACACGTTGATTGATCTTGGGGTTGCCATTAATGTAATGACGAAAGATCTCTTTATCACTCTCAGGCTACAGGGACTCAGACATACTCCTACTATGCTTGAATTAGCAGACAGGTCTCGTGTTAAACCCGAGGGGATGTTAGAGGATATAGTGATTATGATAGCTTCCTGGAGATATCTAGCTGATTTTCTTATCTTACAGCCCAAATCCAATTTGGGGGGGCATCCTTTGATCCTAGAGAGACCTTGGTTGGCCACTGTAGACGCATTTATAGGTTGCAAGATGAGATCCATGGTAATCTCGGATGGCCAGGCAACCCAGAACCTTAATCTTTATCCCCCAAAACCAAATATGGATGTGTACAACCCTTGGTGGGATGAGTTTGAGCCTGAGTCAGATCTTTCCCTGCCACTCCTCACTTTGGGGAAAGCCTAGTATTTCAAAGATGAGACAGAAGATGATGTTATTAACGGTTTTATTAGTAATTCACTTTTTGTTGCTTCTGTTAAAAATGCAAACATGGAAGAAGAGGTGGAAGATATAGATTTTGAACAAATGAGAACCACTCCAAATATTGCTAGCAATCCAATTGAGATTGAATCTGGAAAGTTTTTTAATGTTAATCCCAATTTGACTGCTGAACAAAACCGACGGCTGTTACAGCTGTTATAGAAGTATAAAAAGGCATTTGCATGGGATTATATGGATATGAAAGGGATCCACCCTAACCTATGCACTCACCATATTTATTTGAAGGATGGTTGCAAACTAGTCAGACAACCACAACGCCACATGAACCCTGCACTTAAGGAAGTGGTGAAAGAAGAACTACAAAAACTTCTGAGTGCTTATTTTATTTATCCAATATCTAATAATCAGTGGGTGTCACTGCTTGTCATCGTTCCTAAAAATAATGGCAAATGGAGTGTTTGTTTTGATTACATAGAACTCAACAAGGCCACTCAGAAGGACCACTTTCCCTTACCATTTATAGATCAGGTCCTTGATGCTCTCTCTAGAAAGAAGTTCTTTTCATTTTTGGATGGATTTAGTGGCTATAATTAGATACAGATTGCCCCAGAAGACCAGGATAAAATGACCTTTACTTGTCCTTGGGGAACTTACGCATACAAAGTACTTCCTTTTGGGCTCTGTAAAGCGCCAACAACCTTTCAAAGGGAAAAACTGGGAATTTTCTTTGAATTGTTGAATGACTCCCTGGAAATCTTCGTGGACAATTTCACACCTTATGGAGATTCTTTTGAAACAAAATTAGTCAATTTGGAAAAAGTGCTAGAACGATGTTTATAGACTAATGTTGCCTTGAGCACTAAGAAATGTCACATGATGATGACTGAAGGGATTGTGCTTGGACATTACATTTCTGCTGATGGAATCAAGGTAGACCTGCAAAAATAGAGGTAATTCTAAAAATTCCAACCCCCAAAATGCAAAAAGAGGTACGTAGTTTCTTGGGGCATGCAGAGTATTACAAGATTTATAGAAAAATTTTCAAAAAGTGCATCGCCATTATTTTCGTTGCTCATAAAAGATGTTGATTTCTTGTGGATAGGGAAGTGTGAGAAAGCCTTCTTAAAGCTAAAATGTTGTGTATCAACAGCTCCAGTCTTGTGAGGACCTAATTGGGAATTGTCGTTTCACATAGCTACGGATGCATCGGATATTGCTATAGGTGTTGTTTTGGGCCAATTGGAGGATAAAAAACCTTATGATATTTACTACATAAGTAAAAATCTAACTCTAGTTGAGCTCAATTACACAGTGACCGAGAAGGAGTTCTTAGCAGTCGTGCATGCCATCAATAAATTCTGGCATTACATCACCGGGTATCAAGTATTTGTACACACTGACCATTCTGCCATTCGTTTTTTAATGAATAAGCCAATTACAAATGGTAGGATCACACGCTGGTTATTACTGTTACAAGAATTTGATATCACTATTGTAGATAAGCCTGGAAAAGATAATGTAGTAGTTGAATTTCTTTCTAGGCTAACTATTGATGACAGTTGCACTCCCACTGAAGATTCTTTCCCTGATGAATATATTTTTGCTATTTCTACTTACTCACCTTGGTATGCAGATATAGCCAATTATCTTGCTGCAGGGAAGTTTCCATAGTATTTGTCCTCCAAGGAGAAAAGAAAAATCATACAACAAAGTGCTACATATACCTGGATAGATGGGAACCTCTACCACACCAGACTAGATTTCCAAATCAAGCACTGTGTTAGAGAAGATGAAGTCTTTGATATCCTTAAAGCCTGTCATGAGGAACCCTACGGAGGACACTTCACAGACAAACGGACAGGATACAAAGTCCTTTCAACAGGGTACTATTGGCTGACAATATTTCAGGATGCCAAGAAATTTGTGAAGGGATGTGATAGTTGTCAAAGGATGGGCCAACCACTGCAATTAGATGAGATGTTGTTACAACCCTAGATTGTCCTAGAACCTTTTGAGAAGTGGGATCTAGATTTTGTGGGACCAATCAATTCTTCATCTAGACAGAGATCCTACATTTTGGTCTGTATTGACTATGTCACAAAATGGGTTGAGGCGAAGGCACTAACTAGAGCCATAGAGCAAGCTATCTCAGACTTTCTATTTGAAGACATTTTTGTTCAGTTTGGCATACCCAGGTAGATAGTCACAGATGGAGGGCCCCAGTTCACATCTCATAAGTTCTGGGAGTTGGTCGAGTAATATAAGATCCATCACAGAATCACAACACCTTATCATCCACAAGCAAATGGCCAAGTAGAAAGTGCTAACAAAGTCATTGAGGGGATCCTTACTAAGATTGTGGCCAGCCATTGAAGAAATTGGGCTGACAAACTTCCAGAAGTGTTATGGGCATACAAGACTACATGGAGGAATACCACTAGATTCTCTCCATATGAACTTGTATATGGAAAGAACCCTTTAATCCCCATTGAATTTGAAATCAAGACACTAAGGATAGCATTGTAGGTCAATTTGGATTTGGCTACAACACAAAGGCAGAGATTGAACCATATCAATGAATTGGAGGAGAAACGGTTGGCTACTATCCAACAAACAGAGATTATCCAGCAGCAGAGAGCTAAGTGGCATGACAGATTTATAAGGAAGAAAAAAATCCAGAAAGGTGATTGGGCTCTCTTATATGACTCAATGTTTAAAGACTTCAAGGGTAAGCTCTGCACCAGATGGCTAGGTCCTTATGAGGTAGATGCAGTCTTTGACAATGGGACTATGAATTTGGTGACCATTAACAGTGTGAGGACACCATTACTTGCAAATGGGCACCGTCTTTGGTTATATCACAAACCTACCTCTAGGGATTCATTTGTCAACATTGTCACAAATTCGGATTTTACAGATTACAGGAACAGGGGAAAGTCCCCCTGTGCTGCAAAAATTTTAATTTTTCCAATAAGTGTAACAGCTAAAAACCACCTAGTGGCGGCTATTACACGCTCTGTAACATCATTTTTTATTTCAAAGCATATCTTACAATAAGTGTTGTTACATGATTTTCTCTTATTTATCTTTTTGTAGAAATTAAAATAATATATATCAATCGTCACCTGTAACAGCCGACGACTTTTCAGGAATAAACAAGATATTTTATTGTAATAAATAGCAGCACATCACCATGATCCTCGTCACCAGAATTAAGTTTGCGCGTCTCGCTACCCGAGCATGATTTGTACATCGCGTCACCCATTACTTCGCCCCACATCACCCAGGTATGCCATCAAAAAGGTAATATTGAATTTGTTTTATTTTGTAATTATGGAAACCTAACATGACTATTGATGGCCGAGGACGGCTGTCATAATTAAGCTGGGGGGAACGAATTACATGGTGACATGACTGTTGCATGACTTGTGATTGTTAGAAAAATCCATCAACTAAGGTTGATGACCCAGTAGTTATTGTTACTTAATGATGAATTATACCAAAAAAGGTAAATGTACCATCAGTGAGACCTCCCCATGACTCACCATTAAGGAAAAATTCATTGTGCAGTACGAATCATGTGTGCCAAATCCCAATCCAAAATATTCACTTACGCCACCATGCCACCCTACCATTGACCCCTACTGGAAGCGTTGAATCCCCATTCAAAGTGCTTGGAGATGAGGAAGATAGTAATACAGGTTGAAACAACTAGAGTGTGTCCACTACCCTGGAGCACTTAAAGGGAAGAATAAGCAGGTGGAACAACACCGAATTGCATAAGAAATGGGAGGAGCAACAATACGACATGAACTAGGTTCCATAAAAACCTTGGAAGATTTCCCTGAAGCATGCCAGATTTTCAAGGATGTGGGCTGGTTTGAATTCTTCAGGAGGTTGGAAGGATCAGACAGTGGCATTGCCATGGAATTTGCAAAGAATTTGTAGGGAAAACGAACGGAAGTTAGAAGGTTGAAATTGGAGGTCACAGAAGGAGTTATTGCCAGAATAACAGGATTGCCAGTGGTTGGGAAGAGATGGTTTACCAGGAAGGTCAATGACCCCTCACTAAAAGGGGATTTTCTCCAAGAAAGAGAGTCGCTGGTAAAGAAAGGCAGGGGAATTGATAGACTATCACTCCCCCAGCCATGGGCAGATGTTTCCCTCTACCTCATCAAGTACATTACTTGTGAGGGAAGGGCAACAATTGTGCTTAATTGTCATTTTCCATTTTTGAACCACCTCTGCATCAGCAACTGATCAACCTTCCTTATTTCTTGCTAGGAAACATTAGGCACATGGTCACGGCTATGAAAATAGCTGCACATCCAAAAACGTGTGTTACCAACCACAAACTTATTAAACTCATTGTGTTGGACGCTTTGAGCCGACAGGGCAAGAATTGTGAAGAATTCATGCAAAAAAGGCTTAGGAACACCTACAGAAGGAAAACAGAGACGGCTGAGGAAGCTCTGGAGGTGAAAAAGGAGCAACCCCAGTCCTCGACAGTAAGGGTCAGCAAGAGGTCAGTTGATAAACCAATTGACGACAGGAGGCCAAAGCAAAGGATAAGGGTTAGCGGGCACCCACAGCCCCCATCCACGTCAAGAAAGAACGAAGCAGCAGTAAAACATAAGGACGAGGAGAAAGCTTAGCTAGAGAAACCTCCTTCACCTGGTAAGAGCGAAACCCAATCTCTGCTGTCCAAAATTGAAATTGTTAAGTTTTGGTATGTTCTATGCTAGAGCAATTTATTTAAATTTTCACAATTAGCAATCACATCAGCATTACGATAAACTGTAGATAGAACATAAATATAAAATGCAGAAGACAAGCCAAGGCAAGAGGACACAAGATATGGCGCGAGCCAGGGACAAACCCCACAATGTGTGGGGAAACCCTTTGATCAAATCTTCTTTTATCTTCAAAGTTCAGCAGAGAAAGAGAGAGAGAGAGAGTACATTTACAACAGAAGTCAAAACTTTGACTTATCTAGATCTAGCATAGATCATTTTGAATAATGATGAGATCAGTTGAAGACATTCTGCTTCAACTGATTCTCAAGGTGACTCCTTCACCTATCATCATTCTGCATCTCATTCATTTGCTGTACCTTACAGTGTGCTGCACCACGCTGCACTAATCATGATAATCATCCTGCTTCATGCTGCCCATGCTTATGATTGCACTCATCAAGATGCTGCCCATGGTCCATGTATCATTGTGCTATCCATGCACATTAAATCATAGCTGCGTCCTTATGATAATACGCCCTTCTGCCTGCATGGATATTTATAGCCATAACCTGCATATATATACCTTGCCATGTATATATGATGTACTGCAGATTTGCCTGCGTATATGAGCATAGGTCAGAATTTATGATTCTTCATATACCATATATCACTGTCCATATATATATATATATATATATACATCATGTAACTTGAATCACCCCAACGTATATATATTGCTGCTCATCATCCAGCGCTTATATTACAACTCAATGACCAGCATTTTCATTTATCAAAAATATGACTATGTTCATAATGATTTGAGACTGTTCATCCTTATTATTTCCATACGAAGGATCACATGACCATCATAGTTCTATCATTGCCATGTACATTTATATCCATGTGATTAGGCTGTTTAGAAGGTAGATCCGAAGTGATGTTTAACTGAGACATATTGAACCTGCACCTTGACATCAAGAACCTGAACTCACCAGATCTTGACAGTAGTTATGTAGACAGAGTATCAAGGTAACATGCGTGCAGTTATGGTTCCCTACTGCCCACAAATATCTGCGTATTGTGCGTGCATAAAAATTGACTACGAATATATATATATGTTGCCATCGCATATATATATCTCTTCATTGTTTGCCTACATATATAAATATATTGCAGCGTTGTATCATAGCCTGCCTACAACAAATCTATTGACTGTACATGATGACTGCCCAGCGTATATACATGAATGCAGCATATATACATGACTGCCCAACGTATTCATGATTGCACAGCATAGACATGACTGCAGCTACACCTCAGGACTGTGGGATTATGACTGCGGTTGACTGCGTCCATCATTTATGTTACAGCATGTAAGTTCCTTAAGAACAACGTATATATATATATATATATATATATATTGAGATCCATAATATTTCTACAGCGTGAAGCATATATATATTGCATTCCCAGCGTATGGCTGCGTGTCACCATTATTTGCGTGTAAGATACTCTATGAACTGCGCTTTGACATTAGCGTATATAATCCTTTATGAACAGCGTATATGATCCTCTAAGTACAGCGATATAAAGGCATTCATTGACTGCGTTTAGGGCTGCTTAGAACAGCGTATAAGTTCATGACTGCGTGTAGGGTTTCCAGCGTACAAGTCCTCATCGTATAGGCGCTGTGCATTGTATGAACTGCGTTCCACCCATGCCATCGTATGAATATCTGTGTATATTGCTAGGGCTGCGTATAATCAACATGCACAGCGTGATCCTATGAAACCAGCGTATAGCATCCACAGCGTATCCAATGTGAACAGTGTATATGATGAACAGATGTTTTCATAAACAGCTTATGGACCAGCGTACTCCTTTTGTGATTCTCCTTCCAAAAACCCAAGACGTGGAGAGGAGATCACTTGAAGTATGCGTTTTGCTAATGACTCCAAATCCTCTCTTATATATACTAAAGGTGGATGATGAATAGACACGTCGGTTGGGCTTCTAGAGCCTACATAATAGTTGGTCGGCTTGATAATAATTACATAAACAAAATAAATTCATATCTCCATAAATACTTATTGGAATCGGATGATCTTTGGATCAATCCTACACCTCTCGACGAGACGGATCCAATAAAAATATCAGTTGCCAATTTAACACTCCCTCTCAACTAGGGAAAACTCCATCCATTGATCCATAAGTCCGACTGTACTATCTCTGCCATCAGTGCCCTGCACTGTTCTGCCCAACTCTGCTCAACTCTGCTGGCTTTGCTCTACTCTGCTCAGCTCTGCTGGCTTTGCTCTGCTCTCCTGGCTCTGCTAGCTCTGCTCTGCTCAACTCTGCTCAGCGTTGCTGGCTCTGGTAGCTCTGCTCTACTCAGCTCTGTTGGCTCTGGTAGCTCTGCTCTACTCAGCTCTGCTGGCTCTGGTAGCTCTGCTCTACTCAGCTCTACTGGCTCTGCTAGCTCTGCTCTGCTCAGCTTTGCTAGCTCTACTAGCTCTACTCTACTCAGCTCTGCTGGATCTGCTACCTCTGCTCTGCTCAGCTCTGTTGGCTCTGCTAGCTCTGCTCTGCTCAGCTCTGCTGAACTATGAAGAAGAAGAATTGATTGAGAATGAGTCATATCATTCTCCACTAACCCGAAGTTAGTCTCAGAGTGCGTACCACTGGTCCCAGACCAGTCTCAACCGACCCGAAGTCAGCGTCATAGTATGTACGACTCTCACTGGTCCCAGACCAGTACTGCACTGACACGAAGTCAGTCTCGAAGTATGTACCATTGGTCCCAGACCAGTCTCAGCCGACCCGAAGTCAGCGTCATAGTATGTACAACTTCTACCACTGGTCCCAGACCAGTACTATTGATCCCAGATCAATGGAGGACATCCTAGTGTAGGGAGTACGGTAGATACAATGATGCGTCCATCGGTACTACTATGGTCCCTAACTTCATTTCCCTGCTCATTGATCATATGAGAGGTACTTCCCATGAGTCCCAGACTGCATGGGTAGGATGCCTCGACAGGAGAACTTAATCAATCCTGTCCTCACAGGAGAACACATCAATCCTGCTACAATCGCCATGGATAACACATCAATCCAGGCTGCCATGGAGAACACATCAATCCAGGCCTCACAGGAGAACACATCAATCCTGCTACAATCGCCATGGAGAACACATCAATCCAGGCCTCATAGGAGAACACATCAATCCTGCTACAATCGCCATGGAGAACACATCAATCCAGGCCTCACAAGAGAACTAATCATCCTGCTACACAAGAGAGCGAATCATCTTGTTCCAGTGCACACCACCAGGGGAGGGTGAGTCACCCTGTGGTCGTATGTTGCTCCAGTAGAACTGTAAGCCCCCCAGAGCTCCCAGAGCTCAATGTATGCAACATGCAGGACCCTTTTACAAAGGTCTCTCGACGACTCCAAGTCATTCGGGAAAATCACAAATTTGATCTTTCCTCAAGGCTCTGTCCTGTACATCATCTCAATGCGATGGAGCCTCCTTGATCATCGACTTACCATATCCCAGATAAGGCAGTATTTGATGTCTATCTGCTGGAGCATTTTCAAATATGGGATTCCTCAATAATCGAATCCCATCTCTGGTTGTCACAGAGAATCACAGTGGTATTCATCATGTGTACAAACAGCTCACTGAAGAGCTTCAGGAACCAGACTGCCTCACAGAAGGCCATAATATCAGCAATGTATTCTGCCTTGGTGGTGCTCAGAGTCACCGACTTCTGCTTCCTGCTCATCCAGGATATCGAGGCAGATTCCAAAGAGAACCAGCACTGAGAAGTGCTCACACTTCCTACCCATTCAACATTCGAATAATCATGTGGTTTCATATTTCCGGCAGTGTATCTCAATTCATGAGAGATTGTGCCCTAAAGATATCTTAGAAGATTCCTGGCACCAATCTAGTGAGGCTCAACCAAATATGAGCTCACCATGCTAACTGCAACACAGATGTCCGGACGGAGGTTCTCCAAGAACATTAATGCGAATGAGTTTATGAAACTCAGAGGCATTTCCTAAATCTGGTCCAACATCATTACCATATAACTTCTGAAAGTTAAGATCCTCGAGGCAGTCACAAGCTTGCAGATTATCTTCCCACATTCTGAATCCAACTCCCTCTGTCTCCTATAAATGAGAGGGTCTGCAACTGTCAGACATAGGTGCTGGTACGAGAGGTTTATCATCCACAACCTTCGAGTAATGGTTTGGATCGGTTTCACTCCTAGTGAATCTCAGCTGCATTAGACAGCTATCAATCCTCTCATACTATGCCCGAGGTGTTTTTCTTCAAGCCATAGAGGGCTTTCTTCCACCTGTATACATGAGATTCCTTGATCATGATTCTCAAACTCCTCGGGTTGTTCCAAACATGTGAACCTGTTGCATGAGGGGAATGGTCCCCTTATAATATTTTCCTTCAGTACATTTCAGACATGTACCTTCATGCTTCTTTTTGAATTCAAGCATCCTAGTCACCATCTGTCTCACAGACCTCAGGTGCTGAGTCAATGGACATGGTCCCCAGTGGACTTCCTGCAACTTGATACAACCCTGAACTCAAAAACATCTTCAAAAGATCTATTTTCAAACACATACCTTTCCATCGATAAGTGCCACCTTGTAACCTTTGACTTCCATTTCCGAGATGGACATCAGGTTCAATCAGGTACATAAAAGAGATTTTGGGGTTCCTTGCTTTCGTGGAAGAGTCGACCATTGTCTTTGATGACCCACATCTCTGTCATTCGGGCACTCCTTCGCATAAGGGCTGAACTCATAACCAAGACATCTACCTTTCCTTCCTACCCTTAGATCTGAACTTTCCAATGAAGTGATGCCATCAGAAGTTTTGCTGCGCCATTCTAATAACATTCTCTGCTTCAACTTCACCCTAGGTGAATTATGAGGAACCCATTGATCCTTTTGTCTTGTCCCAACTGTATTTGGTGATTGCTCTTTCACTCTTGTTGGGCATTGTCTTTACCTCATCTCTAATACCATGTTAAGTTTTGGTATGTTCTATGCTAGAGCAATTTATTTAAATTTTCACAGTTAGCAATCACATCAGCATTACGATAAACTACAGATAGAACATAAATATAAAATGTAGAAGACAAGCCAAGGCAAGAGGACACAAGATATGGCGCGAGCCAGGGACAAACCCCACAATGTGTGGGGAAACCCTTTGATCAAATCTTCTTTTATCTTCAAAGTTCAGCAGAGAAAGAGAGAGAGAGAGAGAGTACATTTACAACAGAAGTCAAAACTTTGACTTATCTAGATCTAGCATAGATCATTTTGAATAATGATGAGATCAGTTGAAGACGTTCTGCTTCAACTGATTCTCAAGGTGACTCCTTCACCTATCATCATTCTGCATCTCATTCATTTGCTGTACCTTACAGTGTGCTGCACCACGCTGCACTAATCATGATAATCATCCTGCTTCATGCTGCCCATGCTTATGATTGCACTCATCAAGATGTTGCCCATGGTCCATGTATCATTGTGCTATCCATGCACATTAAATCATAGCTGCGTCCTTATGATAATATGCCCTTCTACCTACATGGATATTTATAGCCATAACCTGCATATATATACCTTGCCATGTATATATGATGTACAGCAGATTTGCCTGCGTATATGAGCATAGGTCAGAATTTATGATTCTTCATATACCGTATATCACTGTCCATATATATATATACATCATGTAACTTGAATCACCCCAACGTATATATATTGCTGCTCATCATCTAGCGCTTATATTACAACTCAATGACTAGCATTTTCATTTATCAAAAATATGACTATGTTCATAATGATTTGAGACTGTTCATCCTTATTATTTCCATACGAAGGATCACATGACCATCATAGTTCTATCATTGCCATATACATTTATATCCATGTGATTAGGCTGTTTAGAAGGTAGATCCGAAGTGATGTTTAACTGAGACATATTGAACCTGCACCTTGACATCAAGAACCTGAACTCACCAGATCTTGACTGTAGTTATGTAGACAGAGTATCAAGGTAACATGCATGCAGTTATGGTTCCCTACTGCCCACAAATATCTGTGTATTGTGCGTGCATAAAAATTGACTACGAATATATATATATATATGTTGCCATCGCATATATATATATCTCTTCATTGTTTGCCTACATATATAAATATATTGCAGCGTTGTATCATAGCTTGCCTACAACAAATCTATTGACTGTACATGATGACTGCCCAACGTATTCATGATTGCACAGCATAGACATGACTGTAGCTACACCTCAGGACTGTGGGATTATGACTGCGGTTGACTGCGTCCATCATTTATGTTATAGCATGTAAGTTCCTTAAGAACAGCGTATATATATATATATATATATATATATATATATATATATATATATATATTGAGATCCATAATATTTCTACAGCGTGAAGCATATATATATTGCATTCCCAGCGTATGGCTGCGTGTCACCATTATTTGCGTGTAAGATACTCTATGAATTGCGCTTTGACATTAGCGTATATAATCCTTTATGAACAACGTATATGATCCTCTAAGTACAGCAATATAAAGGCATTCATTGACTGCGTTTAGGGCTGCTTAGAACAGCGTATAAGTTCATGACTGCGTGTAGGGTTTCCAGCGTACAAGTCCTCATCGTATAGGCATTGTGCATTGTATGAACTGCGTTCCACCCATGCCATATGTCTGGTCAATTTAGTGAAGTCTAAATTGCAACTTTTAAATGTCAACCCGGGGCTCGTAAGCTGATGAAGTGAGGTGTACTGTATGTACTTAGATAACCGTTTTCTTAGTCTTTTGTCGTTTTTAGCTTTTTTTAAGTTTGTTTTCGAATGTATCTTTCCTACTGTGATGTGATGGAAATGTGCTAAAGCAAGTGAAATGGGGGTGATTGTGGTGTTCTCTAAATGATTTTAAAACTTAAAAAGTATTCTACAAGAAATCTTGAACAACAACTGCAATAAAATCAACTTTTAAAAGACATCAAATAAAAGACTAATGACATCGGCCCAGTATCTCTGCTGTTGAATGAAAATGAAAATGAAATCTATATTAAATCCAACTAAAAGTAAGAACAACTATCTCACACTATTTCAACTCTTCAACTTAATCTTCTCTATGAAAAGATATCATGAAATGTTAAGCAATGTGAAATCTAAGTGAAACTACATAAAAGAGACTAGTCACAATACTTTAACTTTCTCTTAACCTTTTGCCTTTCAGCTGAATTTATCATGTAAGAAACAGTTATGAATAAGTCAAGTAATGTGAGTTCTAAAGCAAACTAAATCAAGCTATATTAAATGATATTTTGGCTCCCAATAAAGTTATTTGATTATGGAAAAGGAACCATCAATAGATGAACAACTTGATATCTAAGAACAGAAAGTAAATGTGCAAATTAAAGAAATGACAGTAAGGAAAATCAAAACTGCAAAACAATGAAGGTCAGCAACATAGACAAGATGATCACGCATGCCACTAGTTATGAAAAGAAAAGAAAGAAAACTGTCCCGGGCTTGCCTAAGAAACCTGCATAACACACTGATCAGTCATGAACATAAAAGTGCAGAAATGTAAATCAATAGGAATCAAAGTTTATGTACAGCTAATATACATGTTGAAAACGCAGCAATTAAAAGACATCTGTACAGCTAATATACATGAAACAAGAAAAAGAAATGCAGGAAATTAAAGGTTACTGTACAGGACTTCAGCAAACAGGGGCCCTCTGCCTACTTCAGCCGGTTCAAAGAGCAGTTATACGCTTAAATGCAAAACAATCTTCTCATGTATTGAGAGCAAATGTAAAGTACAGTGGGGAGTTCAAAATTACATACAAAATGATTACAAAAACTATTAACCTACAGCGTTCAAGGACGCTTTATTTATAAGGAGAAAGCAAACTACTTTAACGATATCTATGTTATTCAACCAGTTGTTTAAAAACACGTGAATCCTCTGCGTCCCCGGATATAGGTAACTGTCATCGTGTTCATTCAATCTGGAGAGTATGGCTGTTGGATTCGTGCTTCTAGATTGTCTCCGTGGCTGAGGATGATGCCACCTAGATTCATGTGCCAAAAACAGAGCAACGCAGAGCCGTGCCACCGCTGAACACTTCTGTTGACCGGTATTTGCCTCCTCGTTGACCGCGGGCTTTTATGGCTGTTCTGGGTGATCTGGAGGGACACGTACCATGTCCTTGACCCCTGGAACTTGCCCATGTGGCTCATCTTCTCAGAGGACACCTGTAACATATCGTTTAATAAAACAGCTGCGGAATCCAGTGCTGGCTGCAGAAACCTGGATCAGCTGCGAAAACCTGTATTGGCTGCGGAAACGCAGCACACTGAACCAAAATTCTAAACCAAACAACAGTCACTTAGCATAGTTAGAAAACCATGTAAAAAGTCCTAAAATACAATGATTTAATCAACTTGGTGAATGAAATGAGTGGGAAAAGGAGGAAATGAATGGGAAAAGAAGGCTGAGAGGGTGTGTAAGGAGGTACAGGTTCAAGGCTCTACATACCCCCACTGCGAAGGTGTTGCATGTCCTCATGCAACCAAAACTTAGTTCTTTTCCTCAATCCATGTGCTCTGATGCTTCTGCAAGAACATCCAGTCTTCTACTCTTTCTCCTTGATGCCAAAATGGTCCTTCGTTTCTTGACTAGGCACCTGAACTTCAAATTAATCAATGCCCTGCTCAGCTTCTTACACTTTTTCTAAAACTTTCTATTCTTCTTCTGCCACAATCCTAAGTGAAGCATGGTATTGTCATGGACAATCTTGTCCACCTTGCTTTTCTCTTTTAATGCTTCATTTTCTTGTTTAATGTGCCTGTTTAAGACTTCTAGCTCAAACACTTCCTGTTTTAAGGACTGCACCTGTGCATCAAGTGGCAAGGTAGTGCTTGGTCCTGCAACTGATCGTTCCAAGGACTCTAAGTAGTTATATGCTTCTTGCTGGGTGGAATCTACCTCAGGTGTTTTTCTCGGCCTGAACTCAAATTCTGATAAAGGAGGATTGTTTTCTCTTTCCAGATGAAAAGGACTTTCCTCACGTGGAGGACTTGCCTCAATGTCTTGCTGAGCTGGACCTTTTTCAGGTGTTCCTTCACCTAAATCAATAAAGTGTGATTGTTTTTCTTGGGTTACACTTTTCTTTCCTTTGAGCCTACTGCTCCTCCTCACATGTGGACTAGTGCTCTCTTTCTGGGCACTCTGTTTTTATTTTTGTTTCTTTGCTGAGGCAGCAGTTTGAAGATGTGCTAACCTTTCTGCCAAAGTTTGAGATTATTCTTCTACAGATGGTTCAGGGGATGGATATGTCTCTTGAATAGTTACTTTACCTTTTTCCTTTTTCTTCTTCTTATTTCTAGTTCCCTCTTCTTCTTCCTTATAAACAGTTTCCTGAGTGTCTACTGCAAGAAGGTCTTGGGCTGTAACATTTCTTTCTCTCCTCCTACTTCTTCTTGGGACTTTTGGGGAACTGCTGGTAGAGGCTTCAGTCACTTCTTGGAAGTGATTTCTGATCAAAAACTTTTCCCAAGTATCGTTATTGTTTTTCAATTGATCTTCAATGAGAATTCTAATGAGCCCGTGATGATAAAGGTGGGATTCAATATGGCCTACATGTTTCTGAACAGCAGAGCTCATTTTCTTCAAACTTGCTAACAGAAAGTAAGGTAAATTAAGGGCATGGCCTTCCATAAAATTCATCATAATCCTTGCATGATACATATACATGGTGCCAAAACGACCCTCACATGTAATAAACTTTTGAACAAGTAATAACAGCGCAGACCATTCTTCTTTGATTACATGCACAGGAATTCCCTTAGTGAATATAGAAGTATCCATACCTGTGTTTTTGAGCATGACTTTCCATCCTTGATCATCCAGGCCTCTGTTTTTAAACCATCTGTCTCCTTGTTGTGGTAAACTGGTTGCTGCTGCTATTGTGGCCTCTGTTATTGTGAATTTTAAGTCCCCTACCTCCACTACGTGTCCATTAAAGGACCGAGCAAAAGCTTTAGTGACTTCCTTATTATACCCTCTGAACTTTTGAATAAATTTCAGCCACTTTGCTTTCTTCAATGACTCCTTCGTCTGCGGATACCCCTCCAGGTATTTCGGGCCCTCAGGTTCAGCTCTGAGTAACTTTCCCATTCTCGGCTTTCAACCCCGGCTGAAAATTTTACTGTGTGTGGACGTTCAAGGGAAAAACGAGCTGATTACGAGATTCTTAAGGTAAGTGGAGTGGCCGTAGTCGAAATGCAAAGCGTATGCAGTGACTGTAATCAGGCTTTAGAGCAAAGCTATGGAGGTTGCAGCGGAAATGGAGAGCAGAGAATGGTATGAGAACGAGGTAAACAACAGTCATGGGTTTAGCATCAAATGCATGCGGAAGTGGAGTGATAAATGGGCAATATAACGGCTGAGTCCTTTCGAATCGGTTGGCTTACGCCACGTCTCAACGTTGGCTGCGGAAGTTATGGTGGAGGAGAGCCGTAGTACAGTAGGTCACTTCTTCTACGTACGGCCAATAAATGAAAGAGCAGCCCCATTTCGAGTTTGAATTAATGGTGATTATGGGACCGTTAGAAAGGAATGAGGTGGATGGATTATCATTGTGGAAGAGGAGTGATATGGATCTTGCCGTATCAAATCATTGTATTTAGTGGAATTTCCATGATCTAATAACTATGCATACAATGACATTAAATTGTTATTTGGTAGAGATTTTGATCATACCTTTGAAAGTTTGCCATTTGTTGATTAAGGCTTCTGATCCATTATTGCTTTTTGATCTTGCAGATACCTCATATCTTTGTTGCCTTTGGTGATGATGATGCTAACCTTTGACTGTGATTTTCTTTTGAAAACAGAGTGCTGCTGTAGAGACAAAGTGATGCTGGTTGCGGAAATCGTTTTGAGCTGCGGAAACTGGTGCTAGCTGCGGAAACAGTTCCCAGCTGCGGAAACTAAAACAACACACCTTTAACTGCACAAATATAGTTAGAAAAAGAACTAACTGAATGAAATAGTCCTGAGAAGGACTTTTATTGATGGAATGGAATGAAATGAAAATGAAGTGGACTGAAGTGGACTGGAGATGAAGATGAGATGGAGGTGAAGATGGAAATGACAAGTGAGGTGAAGTGAAGATGGAAAGGAAGAGAGATTTTTTTTTTTTTTTGGAAAATATAGAGTGTCAGGTGTCCCTGATTTTCACTTTACATTTTCTGTATAAGACTGCCAATCTATGATTGGTTTTCAAGCTTATACAAAAGATTCTTTTTTTTTTTTCTTTTTTTTCTTTTTTTTCTTCTTTTTTTTTTTTTTTTTTTTTTTTTCAACTGAAAGAAACAAAGATTAGGCTGATGGAGGAGAAGAATTCTTCTCCACCAGCCTCATTGCAGAATTTTCTTGAAACATTTTGACAAATTCCTCTTTTGAGAGTGGCTTATGATAAATTTTCAGTCGGTCGCCATTCACAATAAGAGGAGTTTGAAACTCATCAATAGTCTTGACTCGAACTGCTCCATTGCTAAAGACTTCATCAATCTCATATGGTCCAAGCCAATGAGTCTGAAATTTCCCTTTGAAGTCTTTAAACTTGGAATCAAACAGTAATGCCCAATCTCCCTTTTGAAACTTTTTCTCTTTGATATATTTGTCATGCCACTTAGTTCTTTGGTGCTGAACTAGATCAGTCCTTAAAATTGCATCTTGTCTTATTTCATCTAGCTCATTCAGCTGCTCCATTCTGTGCTTTTGGGCTTCTGATAGATTCATCCCCAACTGAACTGCCATCTTGAAGGTCTTGACTTGAAACTCAATGGGGAGCAAGACTTCTTTCCCATAAACAAGTTCATAGGGAGAATGTCCTGTTGTGTTCCTCCATGTAGTTCTATAGGCCCATAAGGCTTCAGGAAGCCTTTCTGCCCAATCTCTTCTGTGGAGATGAACAGTTTTGGTGATGATGCTCTCAAGAACTTTGTTTGTGGATTCCACTTGACCATTTGCTTGAGGATGGTATGGAGTAGATTTTCTGTGCTTGATTTTGTATTCTTCCATCAGCTTCTCCATCAAATTAGATGTAAATTGACTTCCCTGATCTGTCACAATTTCTCTTGGGACACCAAAACGAGTAAAAATATCCTCAAAAAGAAATTGAACAACTGAATTTTAAGTGGCAGAAGGCAATGCCTTGGCTTCTACCCATTTAGTAACATAATCAGTGCAAACCAATATATACTTCTTTTGTCTAGATGGTGGATTAATAGGTCCAATGAAATCTAAAGCCCATTTTTCAAAGGGTTCAATGAGTACCTGTGGCTGTAATGGCATTTCATTTGAAAGAGTTGGTCTCCCAACTCTTTGGCAGCTGTCACACCTTCTAACATATTGTTTTGCATCTTTGAAGAGAGAAGGCCAATAATATCCTAAAGAAAGGATTTTATAGGCCGTCCTCTTGTTAGCAAAGTGTCCACCGCACGGTTCATCATGACATGCCTTAAGGATGTCAGGCATTTCATCTTCCCGAACACATCTTCTGATCACACAACCTAGCCCTGTTTTGAACAATTCATTAGAAATCCATGAATACTTTGAACTCTCCTGAATGATTTTCCTTTTCTCATTAGGAAATAAGTGTGGAGGTAGCTTCCCTGTAACCAAATAGTTAGCAATATCTGCATACCAAGGGGTTTTAGTAGTTACTGCAAACAAATATTCATCTGGAAACTTATCCTCTACAGGAGAATCTTCGTTAGTATTTTGGATTCTAGACAAGAAATCAGCTACTGTATTTTGTTTTCCTGGTCTATCTAACACAGTAATATTGAATTCTTGTAAAAGTAAAAGCCATCTTGTAACTCTGCCATTAGTAACAGGTTTGTTCATGAGATATCTAATTGCAGAATGATCAGTATGGACAAAAGTTTCATAGCCAGTTATGTAATGTCTAAACTTGTTGATTGCATGAACAACGGCTAAGAACTCTTTTTCAGTCACAGTATAATTTAACTCAGTGGGAGTCAAATTTTTACTGGTGTAGTAAATGGCATAAGGAACTAAATCCTTTTGACCCAACACAGCTCCTAGAGTTGTATCTGAAGCATCTGTAGAAATATGGAAAGGAAGTTTCCAATTTGGCCCTCTCAAAATGGGTGCTTCAGATATTCTTGTTTTTAAAGTTTCAAATGCAGATTGACAGTCAGGATCCCAATTGAATTCACAGTCTTTTGTAAGTAATTTGAAGAGCGGAGATGCTATCTTGGTGAAGTTTTCAATAAATCTTCTATAATATCCAGTAAATCCAAGAAAACTTCTAACATCTTTTAGACAATTTGGAATAGGTAACTTGGAGATGACTTCAACTTTTGATCTATCAACTTTAATTCCATCTCCTGAAATATGATGTCCTAAAACAATCCCTTCAGTAAACATCATAAAACATTTTTCATGACTTAATGAAAGATTTGTTTCTTTACATCTTATAAGGACTTTTTCCAAATTTTCTAATGCCTCTTCAAATGAATTACCATAAACTGTAAAATCATCCATATAGACCTCTACACAATCATGAATTAGATCAGAAAAGATTCCTAGTACTGCCCTTTGAAATGTTGCGGGTGCATTACATAATCCAAAAGGAAGTACTCGGTAAGCAAAAGTTCCCCATGGACAGGTAAATGTGGTCTTGTCCTGATCTTCAGGTGCTACCTGAATTTGATTGTAACCACTAAAACCATCCAAGAATGAGAAATACTTTTTGTCTGCTAAAGTATCTAATACTTGATCAATAAAGGGTAAAGGAAAGTGATCCTTCAAAGTTGCCTTGTTCAATTCCCTGTAATCAATGCAAACCCTCCATTTACCATTCTTTTTAGGTACTATAACCAAAGGAGAAACCCACCGACTATCTAAAATGGGGTAAATGAAGTTTACATTAAGTAACTTTTGGAGCTCTTCTTTCACTATCTCCCTAAGGTTTGGATTCATCTTTCTTTGAGGTTGTCTGATTGGTCTACTGTTTTCCTCAATGTAGATGTGATGAATGCAAGTCTTAGGGTCAATACCTTTCATATCAGTATACTCCCATGCAAATGCAGTAGAATGTTTTTGCAAGATTTTGGTTAGCTCCCCCTATTGTGATTTTTCCAAGTTTCTATTGATATTCAATGTTTTTCCTAGAAAAATCTCAATGGCAGAACTACCAAACTCTTCCATAGAGAAAAGAGACATTTGTCTAGATGATAGACACTCAATGTCAGAATCCAACTGAAATTGTGTGTGGTCATATTCTGAAGATGGTTCAAATTTTTCTAATGTGTTCAGAATTTGACTATCTTCACTAATCTCAGAAATGGTAAAGACAGGTTGTATAGTATCTTCATCATCAATCCACTCATTATCTCCTATTTCTGTAATTGCTTTTGCTGGAGGATACAGATTGAATTTCTTTGTCGAATTGCCATCAGAAATATACATATCCCCAGACCTACAACTTATGAAAGCATCAGTTGTGGCTAGCCAAGGTCTTCCTAAAATAAGAGCATGTCCTCCTAGATTACTCTTGGGAGTTAAAATCATGAAATCCACTGGATATTCCCAAGAGTCTAGGGAGACTGGAATGTCTTCTAATACACCATCTGATTTAATAATTGATCGATCTGCAAGTTGCAATAAAGTAGGTGTAAAAAGAAGATTAGGAAGTTTTAGCTGTTCCATAGTCTGTCTACTCATGATGTTGATAGCAGCCCCTAAATCAATCAAAGTATTTGGTATTTCTACCCCATTGATATGTGTTTTGACAATTGGGCTACTGGGATCTACATATTTCTGCATAGTAATTTTTCCCATCATGATATCTGCAATTTTCCCTACCAGGTGGATCCTTCTAGTATCTCTTGGTTTCCTTCCTGGTCTTTTAAGACTCAAATCCTTTATTGTTTTTGCTAGAATAGGAATCTCTTTAATGGCTTGTAACAAGGGAATCTTGATACAGACATTCTTCAATTCATCTAGAAAATTATAGTCAAGCAACCAAATTTGTTTTTCCACTCCTTTGTCAATTTGTAATCTTTCAGGAAAAGGAGGTGTGGATAAAGATGTAGGTTGCTCAACTATGGGAGTTGTGGGGGTTAATTCTTTTTCTTTTTCTTTTTGAGTGTTTGGGTTTTGAAGAGATG
Organism: Pinus tabuliformis; assembly: GCA_031772625.1. NCBI lineage: Eukaryota > Viridiplantae > Streptophyta > Pinopsida > Pinales > Pinaceae > Pinus > Pinus tabuliformis. The sequence continues at coordinate 721,219,881 of CM062814.1, forward strand.
CTTCAGAACCCTTATTAGCTTCAAGAGACTCTTCCTCAAAAATGCTTTGCTTTTGAGCATTTATAGAAGGTTTATTTAGGACTCTACCTGATCTGAGTTGTACTTCATTGAGAGGAACAATCATATAGGTAGGAAATTGTTGACCTTCCATCATATAAGCATTTTGAGGGTTTTTATTATTGGGGTTTGGCAATGGCTGAGAAGGAAGTTGATTTGACTTCTGTTGAAATGGAAGCAAGAGTTGAGAATTTGGGTTCTGTTGAGAAGGTTGTTGTTGTTGTTGTGGAAATGGAAATGATAGTTGTGGATTTTGATTTGGAATTTGTGGAGCTTGTTGGTTTTGAAAAGATGGAGGATATTGATAAAATTGAGCAAATCTCCCATAAGGATTTTTCATACCTTGTACCCATGATTGAAAAGGATTTTGAGGTAGGGACCAAGGTTGTTGCCAAGGATTCCAATTTGGTGGGGGTTGAAAATTCATAGAGTTGCTAAACCCTTGATTCTGTTGCCCCTGCCAAGGTCTCCTTGCAACAAAACAGAGAGATTCGATTGTATTTGGATCTTCTTGAAAGACAGCTTTGAGCCCAGGAATTGAAGGACAATCCTTGGTCTCATGATTCTCTGAACAAATTACACATGTTTCTACAACTTTTGCATCCAAGGGACATTCCCTTAGAGCATGTTTCTTCCTACACTTTGGGCAAAATATGGCCAAAGCCTCAGCTTCTGCTTTCTGCTTATTGTGAATCTTAAGGGTGTCTAGTTGTTCACTAAGACTCCCTAAGATATCAGTTTTGAATTCATCAAGCATATTGCCAATCTCAGCCCTACTTACTGATCCAGTTGCAGATTTATTTGCTCTGATGAGAGAAGGATCTCTAGGCCCTTTTTGAGTTTTAGATTTCCCCCTTGAGAGATGGACACATAATTCTGCTATATCAGAAAGTGGAAGTTGAGATATATCTCCTTTTCCCATCATGTTCAAAATATCTATCCATTCATCTCTAATCGATTTTAATAAAAGGGCTTTCAAGGTCTCCTCATCCAAGTTACTCATTTTTGCTCTTTTCAGATTATATTGAAATCTTTCAAGTAACTCCTCCAAGTTTTCATCTTCTTTTTGCATCATTTTGAATACCTCATCCTTGTGATTGGTGGGCATACAATAGTCCAGGTACCTATCCAAAAATGCTTGTTTCATATCATTCCAAGACCTAATGGATTGAGTGAGTAATCCCATGAACCATTTCAAGGCTGCTCCTTTCAATGTTGAAGGAAACAATTTGAGTTTTTGAGAGTCTTCCAAATAATCATAAGTTCGACATACTACCTCAAACTCAAATAGAAATGTTTCAGGGTCCTCATTCCTAAACCCATGGAAGTTTGGGAGGACAGATGGTGAGATGTTTTTCATTGTGGCTCGGGAGTCCTCATCAACTATAGGAAACCCGAATGAGTTATCCCCATCCCTATTTCCCCCAATGTTACCTCTACCTCCTCCATTGTTTCCTCCTCCTCCTCTACCTCTACCTCTACCAAATCCAGTTGCTCCTTCCTCTGTCATGGTAGTTTCCCTGGAGACTTCAGAGTCTTCTGGTTCTTCTACTAAGGGTGTATGAGAAGGAATTTCTCCCTATTCTTCAGATGATTCTACTTCTTCAATTACAATTTGTCTCTCTGTAGAAGGAAGGAAAGGATCTCTTCCTAGTTTAGATTCGATGGAAGGTATGGGAGAGTCGACTCCTGCCTCTTGAATTCTAGGAATCCTAGGGCTAGGAGTGTAAGTTGGAGATGATGGAGGTGTCTCTTGTCTATTCCTTGAAGTAGATGGAGTTGTAAAAATCGAACTTTTGGCTCTAGCTAAAAACCTTCCCCTAGAATCTCTTGCTCTATGCATGTCATTTTTTTTATTTTTTCTTCAAGTCGGGTTAATAACTCCCTTTCTGATCTTCCAGGTCACTCTAGGTGCAAGAAGAGAGCATACTCAAGAGACTATTAAATCAATAACTTTCTCTTTTCTGATCCTCCAGATCACATTAAGTGCAAGAGGAGAGCATACTTTGAGATGTTATCAATTTTCCTTCCTTGAAATTTTCTTGTTTTTTTTTTAAGAATTGACTACCTAATTTCACTTCCCCGGCAACGGCGCCAAAATGTTTGGTCAATTTAGTGAAGTCTAAATTGCAACTTTTAAATGTCAACCCGGGGCTCGTAAGCTGATGAAGTGAGGTGTACTGTATGTACTTAGATAACCGTTTTCTTAGTCTTTTGTCGTTTTTAGCTTTTTTTTTTAAGTTTGTTTTCGAATGTATCTTTCCTACTGTGATGTGATGGAAATGTGCTAAAGCAAGTGAAATGTGGGTGATTGTGGTGTTCTCTAAATGATTTTAAAACTTAAAAAGTATTCTACAAGAAAGCTTGAACAACAACTGCAATAAAATCAACTTTTAAAAGACATCAAATAAAAGACTAATGACATCGGCCCAGTATCTTTGCTACTGAATGAAAATGAAAATGAAATCTATATTAAATCCAACTAAAAGTAAGAACAACTATCTCACACTATTTCAACTCTTCAACTTAATCTTCTCTATGAAAATATATCATGAAATGTTAAGCAATGTGAAATCTAAGTGAAACTACATAAAAGAGACTAGTCACAATACTTTAACTTTCTCTTAACCTTTTGCCTTTCAGCTGAATTTATCATGTAAGAAACAGTTATGAATAAGTCAAGTAATGTGAGTTCTAAAGCAAACTAAATCAAGCTATACTAAATGATATTTTGGCTCCCAATAAAGTTATTTGATTATGGAAAAGGAACCATCAATAGATGAACAACTTGATATCTAAGAGCAGAAAGTAAATGTGCAAATTAAAGAAATGACAGTAAGGAAAATCAAAACTGCAAACCAATGAAGGTCAACAACATATACAAGATGATCACGCATGCCACTAGTTATGAAAAGAAAAGAAAGAAAACTGTCCCGGGCTTGCCTAAGAAACCTGCATAACACACTGATCAGTCATGAACATAAAAGTGCAGAAATGTAAATCAACAGGAATCAAAGTTTATGTACAGCTAATATACATGTTGAAAACGCAGCAATTAAAAGACATCTGTACAGCTAATATACATGAAACAAGAAAAAGAAATGCAGGAAATTAAAGGTTACTGTACAGGACTTCAGCAAACAGGGGCCCTCTGCCTACTTCAGCCGGTTCAAAGAGCAGTTATACGCTTAAATGAAAAACAGTCTTCTCATGTATTGACAGCAAATGTAAAGTACAGCGGGGAGTTCAAAATTACATATAAAATGATTACAAAAACTATTAACCTACAGCGTTCAAGGACGCTTTATTTATAAGGAGAAAGAAAACTACTTTAACGATATCTATGCTATTCAACCAGCTGTTTAAAAACACGTGAATCCTCTGCATCCCCGGATCTAGGTAACTGTCATCGTGTTCATTCAATCTGGAGAGTATGGCTGTTGGATTCGTGCTTCTAGATTGTCTCCGTCGCTGAGGATGATGCCACCTAGCTTCACGTGCCCAAAAACAGAGCAACGCAGAGCCGTGCCACCGCTGAACACTTCTGTTGACTGGTATTTGCCTCCTCGTTGACCGCGGGCTTTTATGGCTATTCTGGGTGATCTGGAGGGACACGTACCATGTCCTTGACCCCTGGAACTTGCTCATGTGGCTCATCTTCTCAGAGGACACCTGTAACATATCGTTTAATAAAACAGCTGCGAAATCCAGTGCTGGCTGCAGAAACCTGGATCAGCTGCGGAAACCTATATTGGCTGCGGAAACGCAGCACACTGAACCAAAATTCTAAACCAAACAACAGTCACTTAGCATAGTTAGAAAACCATGTAAAAAGTCCTAAAATACAATGATTTAATCAACTTGGTGAATGAAATGAGTGGGAAAAGGAGGAAATGAATGGGAAAAGAAGGCTGAGAGGGTGTGTAAGGAGGTACAGGTTCAAGGCTCTACACCATCGTATGAATATCTGTGTATATTGCTAGGGCATCAACATGCACAGCGTGATCCTATGAAACCAGCGTATAGCATCCACAGCGTATCCAATGTGAACAGTGTATATGATGAACAGATGTTTTCATAAACAGCTTATGGACCAGCGTACTCCTTTTGTGATTCTCCTTCCAAAAACCCAAGACGTGGAGAGGAGATCACTTGAAGTATGTGTTTTGCTAATGACTCCAAATCCTCTCTTATATATACTTAAGGTGGATGATGAATAGACACGTCGGTTGGGCTTCTAGAGCCTACATAATAGTTGGTCGGCTTGATAATAATTACATAAACAAAATAAATTCATATCTCCATAAATACTTATCGGAATCGGATGATCTTTGGATCAATCCTACACCTCTCGACGAGACGGATCCAATAAAAATATCAGCTACGATAAATAAGCCGACCCACATGGAGTTTGGCCCTAGTTTCCAATTTAACAGAAATTCTATAGAAAGAAATTAGGGAATTGAGGGAACAACTAGCAGAAGGAAAGGAAGAGCCAAGAGCCCCAGGGCTAGGCACTCTGGCAGAGGCCATAGACAAAGCCTAAAGGGGATAAATCATGGGCACTCTGTGCGTAGCCTATGCTGAGAAGTTGGCGGCAGCAGGATTCAAAGTCTGTGTAGCAGACATTACCTCGAGGGGGACTCAAACTGAAATTTGGGAAGCTGTTACACAAGAACCTGTCGAGGACATTGCTGTTACACAAGAACCAGCAACCAAGGCAGTGCAATCCACAGAAAGTGATCAGGTAATGGATACATAGGAGCCCTTGGCTGACACTGTTGTTTCATCAGAACCAACAATGGAGGAGAAAGTTAGCCAAGAGGAGGAAGAGAAAGATAATATCCATGAGCCTACGGTCAATGCTGTTGCTACACAAGAACCAGCAGAAAAGACCGAAGCCGATTCGGAGGAAAACGATGCACAGAAGCCTGTGGATAACACTGTTGCTACACAAGAACCAACAATGAAATTGGAAGATGACCAGGAGGATAAAGAAACTGTGATAAAACCCACCGACGAAGCTGCTGTTACACAAGAACCAACAACCGAGGTGGGACAGTTTCGCCCTCAAGAGGCTGTTACACCCTCAATTGATAGTTCATGCGGAGGAATGTTGGGTCTTGATGAAGGATGGTGTTATGAGAGATTGTTGTTGTTTCCAGAGCTGCAAAAGTAGAAGCAGTTGGCGCTCTCTCTACAGGAGGGAGTTATTCCACTCAAAATGCATAAAAGAATGATGGATTCCCTGAGAGAAAAATGGCTAAAAGAAGAATGGGAAAGGAAAGAGGAGGCACAGAGGCACAAGGAAATTGTAAAGGAGAAGGATGAACAACTGTATCAGCTGCATCGACAGGTCTCAGACCTGAAGTTTGATAAGACCAAACTCCGTGACCTCACTCTAAACCTGTTAGCATGCAAGCGACCATCCTCTTCATACGCTGTGTTCCTGTGGGAACGTTACTACTTATTTCAATTAAGGGTAGTTTATCAGAACATGTCCTATTTGGATTCTACAACTTGCACCTTTTTGGAAATTTTGTGCTCTTGTGATTTTGATGATCAGAGTTTGTTGTGCGACTTGTTCTTGTACAATATTATGTGTGAATACGTGAGCACGAAGATGGTGGCACATGTCCTCTCCTACATGGGGGACTTGTAGTTGTGGGCCTTCCTTTCATTCATGAGGAATCAGATTGAGTGGCACCTAGCCAAGAAAACAGCAGAGACCAACGAGGAAAGAACAACATTGTGGGTTAGGGCTGAACCAGGAATGGCTCACGAACTCTGGCGAGAGTTTAGACTATTCCTAAGCACTCCAAAAATCAGAGATCAATTGGCCATTTACAGAAGAAGAATCGTGAGGATCTGCCTCAACTTGTTTGCAACCATGAGGAGCCAAGTGCTAGCTGGATGTCTCAAGCGCACTGAGGCCTGTAGCACGGAATTATAGGAAGGGGACCCCTTTGAGTACAAGAACTTTGTGGCTGTTGTTACACGGGTGCTAGAATATGCTCAGATTGTGCTGACACTGGGGGCGTTCTGGATTGGCCTCAGGTTCAAATTCCCTTTGATATGGTTGCCATTGGAGGAGTATCAGCCTAATTATCATTTATGTGACTTCGAAGAGGAATCTTGGCCACGTGAGTTAATGGTTGATCAAGGATTCAGAGCTCCGGGCGATGATACTGTTGGTGCCTACAATTTCATAGATTTGCATCAGGGGCACAGTAGAAGGAACTGAGATTCTCCATGGGGACATGCAGTTGCTTCAATCGAGGGGAGATGTTGGGAGTGGTTTTTAACCTATTTTCTGCACATTCTTTCCCCTGTTTTAACCTTTCTATCCCCTAGGCCTATGACTTTATATGACCAAATTCCTTTTTTTCTTACCTTTTTAACCTATTCTACTGTCATGTTACTTTGTTATATTTAATCGAATAATACAAGACTGTATTCCTCTTTGTGGATAACTGGGAGAGCATTGAAAAAGTATTTTGGGAAGTTCTTCTTTTTAGGTGTTGACTCGCGAGAACGAAGCTATGAAGCAGACAGATAGCAAGGATTAACTACAAGAAAGGGTAGAACGGTTCCCTATTACACCCTAAAGTGCTATTATAGGTTGCTGCTTCACATTAGATGTTGTTACAAGTTGTTGTTACACATTGGATGTTGTTACATGTTGTTATTACACATTGGATCCTATTACAGGATGCTGATACACCTCGCACTAATCTGCTGTCACACCAACAGTGTTGTCGCCAGTTGTGCCGCGTCATCCCAAACCACCATTCACTCGATGTTGTTGCACCGAAGTTGGGAAATGTGGGTACTATTCCACATAATAGTTGTCGGAAGCAGGGATTGTCTATCTTTGAAGCAACAACACTCAAGCAGTTGCAATCATAATTGATGTATATTTGTATTTAGCAATAGGTTGTAACTTCTCTTATTTTTTATCAGCATGAGAATCATGAGATTCTCATGATTGATCTGTTTCTAATTTCGAGTTGTAATAACTATAAAGTATCGATTTTTCATGTATAAGATACGGCATATAGAAGAGTATCATTACGTTGCTTTTCTATTTTTTGAGTTTATTTTAATATCAATTAGCATGGTGATGTTGTTACTGTCCTTCAACTGATTTGTTAATCACTTTTGCATTCTTCCTACACCCTGCTAAGGAGGAAGGGCCCTCCTCTTTGGCAGGGATTGCAGTGATATAGGTAGTGTACATTCTAGTTTAGTTAATTGATTTATGGTTTTCTGCTATTGCTGTATAAATCGTGGATTACATTCGCTATGGTTTCATTTATATTATGCTGTTACACTGAGTTAATTAACAAAATGATAGTAACCAGCTGGAATAAAAGTTATTTCCTGTGTGGCACACCTTTATTTTGATAGCTATGAGTTGTGATTTAATTCTATAGAGTGTTTTTATATCTACACGCATGGTTTGATTCAGCAATTTAGATCAGTGACATCTTTCACAGTTTTCTGCATTTTCTTATTCTTGGCTAGAGTGTATTGGCACAGACAGTGCGAACTCCATTGAAACAACAAGACCTACCCTGGGTTGACAATTAATGTTGCAGTCTGAGTCAATTAAGGTTGATTAAAACAACACTGCACCAAAATCATAAATTATATTGATGATTCCTTCTATAACCTTCTCCTCCAAGAATTCAATGGGAGAGAGAAAAGTTGAACCCAGACTGGGGCAACCAGGAAATTTTCTTTATTAGGGAAATATTGTTTTGCCTAATATCTCATGAATAAACACACATTATTGAAGAAATAGGTCCCATTTTCAAACACATAGGTCCAATCCTTCAAATTTGTAAAGATCGCCATAATAAAATCTTAGCACCCAATTCCAAGTCAATATGGCCTTTAGCTTGCCATTTCTGTTTGATTTAGGCTACTATATCATGTTTTGAGGGCCAGACACTTATGCATCTAAAGATCGAGGTGAACTTGCATATGTTGAATGAAGTTGGTTATCCTTTTTTATTTCACTTCATATTTGAGATATTTGACTGCCTTTGGGAGGCACCGATTCTGGTCATCACTTTGCCAGAAGGCACCAAGCGATGACCTTTCAATTTGTGGATTTGAGCCCCAGTCATTAGATTGATTGGTTCCCAATGTTAATTAATGAGATGTTGGAGTTGCATGGTGTTGGAGTTGCACTGATTTTCCTTCTTGAGGAAGAGTCTCTTGAGACCACATTTTTATAGGAGGTGTTTTTACCATCACCTCATAGATCCTACCATGGCCCCTTAACAATGAAACTCATATAGCAAAGACAAAAATGAATTAAAAGGGCCAATGAGCCAATAAAGAGTGTCAGAAAAAGACTAATCCTAAATCTCTAATTACTTTTAAAAATAATAATTTTAAAACAAATAAAAATAAATAAGTAATTACAACCCACACTTCCTAACTCAGTAATACCTTAAGTGATTATTTTAATGTCAACTTTACATGTATTTCCATTTCAATACTTATTATTACTTATTATATTAATGTAAATGTACAAAGTAAATTTCCACTTCCACCCCTTTATAACTTTTTAAGATGCAATGTAAACTCAAAAATAAATCCAAAAGTTTACTGAAAATGTAAGTAGCAAAGTTAAACTAAATACTATTATATTATATTAATTGTGGAAAATTATATTTTATTTAATTTAATTTGGATACTTTTTATATAATTGATATTTAATAGTTTGTTGAAGAAATTGAGTATAATTGCCGAAAATAAAAATTATTTAAAACCGTTTTATTTTGGATTAACAAATAAATACGTGAAAATTTAAATAATCAATCAAAGTTCCGAAAGAAAGGACCTTGTTGTCGACATGGAACATTCAAAATCCAAGGCGCGACAAAAACTTTGGGGAGGAACTGAAATTTCCCGGAAGATTTACACAATGTTTATTTTGCGCCGGCTATATACACTGTATTCGGGAATTTGCAAGACAACGCTGATGCTATATTTAACGCATGGAATTGATGCAAAATTTAGGATTGTGCACATCACAAGATCTGGATCCACGTGTTCGAGAAAACGAGGAATACAGACTGTACGTTCTTCTGGAAGCTTCGTCTTGGACAGCAGAAGAGGGTCACCCAAGCTATCTCCGCGCCATTATCCACATTTTCGCATCACTGTAGTGGTAAGTTCATGGAAGCATCCGCAGTGACGTGATATGCAAGCCTTTAAATTTGTCTCAGATTGTTACGCCTTCCCACATATGCTTGTAGATGCGGTTGTACAGGCGAAACTCGGCCCGACCTGGCCCTCTCTGAAATATTTTGCATTCTGTGGTTTTAAAGGCAGATCTTTAAAAGATTTTACAGACTAGGGTTTTAGAGGCAGATCTTTAAAAGATTTTGCAGACTAGGGTTTTAGAGGCAGGTCTTTCAAAGATTTTGCAGACTAGGGTTTTAGAGGCAGGTCTTTAAAAGATTTTGCAGACTAAGGTTATAGAGATAGATCTTTAAAAGATTTTGCAGACTGGCGTTTTAGAGGTAGATGTTTAAAAGATTTTGCAGATTGGGGTTTTAGAGGCAGATCTTTGTCAGAAAAGGGGATTTCTTCACATATCCATCGGATCCACGGCGATTGGAATCTTGTGCGAAGCCTGCGCCGTTGGTGAGGCGCGGAGAGGCCGGTTCTCGGGGAGGGCAGTGGGCAGATCGATCTCGCCCGGGGTACCAGACGGCTTTGAAATGCTAACAGATATACAGGCCAGCAAGTTGAGAAAACTAGATCAAACCCCGCGCTATTTGAAGGATCCTAAATGGAAGCAGCTCGTTAAAAGATTTAAGAGTTTTGTGAAAAGAGTTCGCGATCGGAGGGACGTTGAAAACTCAGCTAATATTTCCACGGCCACGGTATGGCCTGTGAAAGCGGGGAGACCTGGTCCTGTTACAGGGGTTGCGGTCCCCAAAGTTCCGATTTGGCAAAGGAGAAATTTGGCGCCCCCGCCTCCGCTTAATATGTATAAGATGAGATGATCGAGATCTTGGAACGCGAAGTTAGAAGCCAGAATTTCATTTTGCACTTCGTATTTTGCATCGCAACGAGTGTCCGTTTGAATTCGAACCAGAGCGGTCTGCAAAATATTTAGAGTGAAGATATTACTTCATCGTTTCACAATGGGGGGAGCGTTGCGACGGAAAAAGGTTTTTAATTTTCGGTGTTTAAATAAAATGTAATTTTTATTTATTGTTAGACTTGTTTTTAGTGCTGTGGCAAATGGTTTATATTAAATAATAAAATAATATTCATATTAAAAAAATAAAATAAATAATATTTTTTAATAAATAATAATAATTTTAATTGAAATAAAATGTTTTGTATATATTTTAAATAATATAATTTTATGTTAATTTTTTAAATAAATTGTTTTATAATTTTACATTAATTACATATATAATTCTATTATTAGTCAATATGAAATTGATGTAAAAAAATTATTATTAAAAAAAAATATTTTAATTTTAAATATAAATAAAAAGTTTTAATATTTATATTAAATAATATAATTTTATGTTAATTTTATATGTAGAAATACAGTAATCGAAAGTATTTTCTTGTTAAGATATTTATATATGAAAATATTTTTTTCTAGAGATCATTATCTAAAGTAAAGGATTCTCACTTAGAGTAAAAAAATTATAATTTTATGTTAATTTTATATGTAGAAATACAGTAATCGAAAGTATTTTCTTGTTAAGATATTTATATATGAAAATATTTTTTCTAGAGATCATTATCTAAAGTAAAGGATTCTCACTTAGAGTAAAAAAATAAATTATTTGATAAAAAAAAATTAATGAAAATCTGATATATCTGGTTAATTCATTTTCTTTTCATTAATATTTTCTTATTTTAAAAAAATTGAAAAAATATTAATATTAATATCACCAAATTTCATGTTAGAGGGAATGGCCCTACTGTTGGTGGTTAATGCAGGAAATGGGGTCCACAGACTGCATCATGGGTCGTGTTAACAATCTCAACATGTAAGAGGAGTCGGGGCAGCCGCAAGAGAAGAAGAGGAGAACAATTTGAGGGGTGCATTTAAACACAAGACAATGAGGGGGAGCATGCACTCAGAAAAGGGAGGAGAGATTGGTGTCTCCATGCCTGTGTATTGTGCTATGCATGCAGACTTCCAAGAGTGCGTGCAGATTCCATACGTTGGCAAAAGTTGTAATGTGCGTATGTGTGGTTGTAAGGCCTGTGTTGAACTTGTCTGCTAAGGCCAAACGAGAGTTCATTATGAAAATTGCGCGACATTGGGACGGATTTCCCAAAAGGAAACCCTATGTCCCTAAATGCCAACCCTGGTGCCACAAAAGAGAATTTTCATTGGTCAAAGAAAATTTAATTGAAAAAAGATATTATTATTATTAATATTATCATTTGATAAAAAAATTATTTCGCAAATGGAAAAAAAAAAAAAAAATATATATATATATATATATATATATATATATTAAAATGAAATTTGAATTTAAATTAAAAGATTTTTCTTCAAATATGCTTATGTCATCTTGTCTCCTTGGCTATAAATAAAAGTCTAAAGTGTATTCATGACATCATGGAAGGATATGAGGTCATCTCTTTAACAAAGATGTGAATCTCTGTTTTATTTGTGGGATTGTTTCACTACAGGTTCAAGTCTATTTCTTCTCTGCTTATGTTACAGTGCCCGTGGATCTTATGGCTTACATTGCACTTGGGAATTGCACTTTTTTTTATCTATGTGATTCGCATATCTCTATGGTTCTCCATGGATCACATTATTTCTGAGATGTTTTGCTCCTATGCCTTTGTTGCTATAATATGGTCTGTGGTTTGTGATGCGATCATATTTGGATCTATGTGGTCCATTGTTCAATTGGTTACTATATGATGTGATATCAAATGGGTTTGTCACTTGTTGTTGAGAACGAAGGCATCACAAGTTGATAACGGAGGAACCAGTGGCATCACATTTGATAATTGAGGCATAACATAACAAGAGGCATCATATTTGATAAATTAAGGCAACACATAACAAAGGCATCACATTTATATCTAAGGCATCGCTCCGTGCAGCAATGCCATTGTTCATATCATAGTGGTGTTAACTATGTACAATAACATCGTTTTGATATGGGTATTAATATAGTATGAACGTTACTACTGTAGAAATTTGATAGAAATTGTAATTGTTCAAGATTTCAAACTGAAAAATAAGAGACACAATTTTACTCTATTGATATGCAGAATGGAAATCACAATTTAGAACAACATGCATAGACATGAAACAAGAAAAACCACAAGGACAAAGTGATTTCTAGGGGAACCAAACTGGAAAAAGCCCCTCAAGCCTCTTTGCATTAATTAGCTGAATAGAGAAACTATTACGATTGCTTGCTCCAGTTCTGATCACAACCCGCAAAAGAATATTTTTTCTCTCCACTGAATGAGGAATGTTGGCCAACGCTTAACCAATTATTTTCTCATCTATCCTCCTTTTTCCTTTCACAATCCTTGAGAAAATAATCTCCTAAAAAATAGGAATTTCCTCCTATTTGCTTGTGCAATTCCCGAGGATTGATCTCCTGACTGCATGCAACAACTGTACACTTAAACTGGTATACAACTCATGTTACACTTGCCTTATCTCTTCCACTTCAACTGAGCAATTCGGATTCCATGCATGCATTAGCTATTTTGGGTTGATTGATCAGTTAACTAACAGATCTTCAATTTAGATTGTTGTCCCACTGAACAATTGACCTTTAACAGAGTCTATCAAAAGTTAGAGGTCAGTTAACTGAATATAACTAAACTAGATTGCTAAAAATTTAGCAATTTACACATGCATAACTGAACTCCAAGCCCCTAACTCAAATTTACTGAGCTAACTGAGTGACAAGAGCCATGTCACACTAGTTAATTGCCTCCAAGTTGTCTTGCTGATGTGGAAATTCGATTTACTCAATTGGCCTAAGGCTAAAGTCAAATTGAGCCTTTCTTGCTACATTTTTTAACACTCCTTAGCAAGAAAGGGATTTTTCTCCACCCCTATCCTGCTCCTGTGGAATTCGAATTTACCTCTTGACAATGCCTTGGTAAAAATGTCACCGTCATGCTCCTCAGTTGGAATGTATTGTAGGAACATAATTCTCCTCTGCACACAGTCCCACAAATGATGATATCGGATATCAATGTGCTTGGACCTGTCAGTAAATATGAGATTCTCAGAGAACTTAATGTAAATATGATTATCATAATATATCATTGTTGGATCCATCTCCTAACTCAAAAGACCCACAATTATTCTTATCATCCATATGGCCTCACATGTTGCTTGACTTGCAGCCATGTATTCAACCTCTGCTGAGTTGAGTGCCACAGACCTTTGCTTCCTGTTATACCAGGAAATGGTTGTGTACCCAACACATAAGATAGCACCTAAAGTATTTTCATGTATATTGGAATCCCTACCCAATCTGCATCGATGAAGCCTTAGAGCTTCACTCCCTCTATCCTCTTATACCATAATCCATACTCAGTAGTGCCTCTGAGGTACTATAACACATGCTTTGTTGCCTTCCAATATAGCTTGGTAGGCCTCACCATAGCTTGACTAAGCTGGTTTACTACATAGCACATGTCGGGTCTTGTGTTCACAAGATACATCAAAGACCCCACAAGCTGCCTATAAATGGTAGCATCAACCTCTTCACCTGAAGTGACATTCTCCTTCCTCTAATTTGTAGCTAGAGGTGTGTCCATAGGCTTACAATTCTCCATGTGAAATCTCTGAAGTATTTCAGAGGCATACTTCCCCTAAGACACAAACAATTCACCATCACCTTGCCATACTTCCAGCCCGAGGAAGTAATGCATTAAGCCCATGTATTTCATCTCAAATTCCCTTGCAAGATCCTCTTTGCAAGAGCAGATCAATTGCTCATCACCTGTCAATATTAAATCATCAACATACAAAACAAGAATAATCAACTTACCATCTACCACAATGTGATAGAGGTTCACATTTGCTTCAATTTTGGTGAAGCCCAATCCACTGAGGTCACTGTCGATCTGAGTGTACTATGCTCAGGGCACCTACTTGAGACCATACAATGTTCTCCTAAGTCTGCACACATGTGACTCTCGATCATATGTCTGAAATCCTTCTAGATGCTCTATCTGGGTGCTCTATGTAAATTTCTTCCTCAACAATGTTGTTGAGAAAGGTGGTCTTCACATCCATTTAGTGAATTTTCCACCCTGTCTTCCCAGCCAATGTTAGAATGGATCTAATTAAGGAATATCTTGCAACTGGTGCAAAATTTCCTCATAGTCCACTCCTTCTACCTGAGAGAATCCTTTGGTCACAAATCTAGCCTTGTACTTCTCGATGCTCCCATCAGCTACATGCTTCACTTTGTAGATCCATATGGAACGAATCATTGATTTCCCTTCTGGTCTCGAAACAACCTCCCATACATTATCCTTCATGATGGATGCATATTCTTCCTCCATGGCATCAACCTAAACAAGTTGAGAAACGTCTTCCTCAAATGAAGAGGGCTTTGTCTCAATAAGCTTTGTCATGATAGCCATGTAACCAGAGTACCTATCAGGTGACCTCCTCTGCCTGCGTTGTGATGTAGGGGATCCGACATTCTCCCTAGCATCCTGCGATAATTTACCAGCTCCTCTGGTTCTCTTTCTCCTCTCTCTAGAAGATTCTGGTTGAGTGGGTACCTACACTCTGCCTCTTGTCTGCTCTGGTGCATGTGGCTACTCCACAACCTCCTGAAACTCATCCTGAGGCTTCTCCCTTGGAGCTAGAAGCTCTTGCTCCAATGGGATACTCAACTTTCATTCCAGAGAGCATCTCATAGCCTTCTCCTCATCGAACTTGACATCTCTCTTCATAACTGTCATCCTTAGTGAAGGTATACCCCCGATAATTGTGTGGAGTTTTGATGTATCCTACAAAAACTTCCAACTCTGCTGAAAGATTAAGTTTCTTCCTCAAATCCTTGGATACATGACAATAAAATGAATCTCCAAAAATTATAAAATGAGACACATCAGGCTTTCACCCAGAGAAATATTCCCCTGGTGTGATCATACCAAGTATTCTATGAGGACTCTAGTTCTCCAAGTAGACTACAGTCTTGCATGCTTCCAACCATATATGTAATGGCAGCCCCTGATCATGCAACGTAGCTCTTGCTATTCCCACTATGCTTTTGTTCTTCCTTTCAGCTACCCCATTATATTGTGGGTTATGGGGTGCTATTAGTTCTCTTCTAATACCCTCTTTGGCACATAAATCCTTGAGGGTATTCAAAACGAATTCACCTCCATTGTCTCTCTTGAAAGATTTCACATTCTTCCCAGTCTCCTTCTCAACCAATGCTTTGAATTCAACAAATTTTGAGAAAAAAGTATCCTTCTTCCGCATGAAGAAGATCCAACATTTTCTAGAGAAATCATTAATAAAAATAACATAGTACTTATGTTTTGTTGTGGAGGCTGTAGAAAAGGGTCTACAAACATCAGAGTGGACTCGCTCCAAGATTGCATATGATTTGCTATCTCGATAAGAGAAATTGGATTTGACATATTTCCCCAATGTGAAACCCTTGTAGACATGTTGTTGGTCAAGGGAGCCTTTAGGGAGACCGATGATAATTTGATGCATGATTTTTAAAGCACCATGGTGTAGATGACCCAATCTCTTGTGCCAGAGTTCTCCAACACCTCAACTTTGCACCTTTTCTTCTTTGTTTCTCAATGCAGTGCAATCACCCACCTCAAGTTTGTATAGGTTCTTTATTCGAACTCCAATCTGCTTCATTCCCTGGTAGCTATGTGTCTCACAAAGGCTTTCCCTTTAAATTAAAATAACACCATAGCCTCTATCCTCCAATACTTCTA
This sequence comes from Pinus tabuliformis, assembly GCA_031772625.1. Classification (NCBI taxonomy): domain Eukaryota; kingdom Viridiplantae; phylum Streptophyta; class Pinopsida; order Pinales; family Pinaceae; genus Pinus; species Pinus tabuliformis. The sequence goes on from CM062814.1 coordinate 721,235,913, forward strand.
CAAAGATCAGGTTCTTCTTCAACCCAAGTATAATCATAACATCTTTGAGGCAAATAGGTGAGGCTTTCTCCCTCTCAAAGGTGAAAGTACCAATTCCTGTAGCATTGTGCCTCCCATCATCCCCCATTTCGATATGCATCTAGAGATTCTTCTCCTCTAAGCTACTAAAAAACTCCTCACACCCTGTCATATGGAACGAGGCACCAAAATCAAGGTACCACACACTCCCCATAATAGTGTTGGCCATGCATGTTATTAGGGTGAAGTATAATTCAAATTGTGAAGCTAGTGCTTCACTTCCTGCTCCTCCTAAAGGCTTCTTGTTAGACTTATTCTACGAGAATTTTGTTGCATAGTGCTTGTATTTGCGGCAATCGAAGAATTTTATCTTTCTCAAGTCTTTTTTCTTGCCATTATTTTGGCTGGATTTGGGTTTTCTTTGGGTCTTCTTTCCTTTTCCCTTCTTCCCCTTTCCAACCAATGCAAAATTTTCTTCATCTTCTGCTCTGGATGAAGTTCTATCTCTATTATTTCTCTTGAACTCTTTTTGAACCAAATCGGACCACAACCTTTCCCAATTCGGTAATTTTTCCCTTCCATTCATAGAGTCTTGGTAGTTGCGACGGGATTTTTAAAGGCCTAAAAGAGCTAGACTCACCATGTCATCTTCTGCAACATTCACCCCAACTCCTCCAAGCTCATCCTGAACTTATGTGAACCTGGAGAGATATTGTGGAATAGTATCATTCTTTTGCATCCTAATGTTTCGAAGTTTGTATTCAGGGCCAATTTCTATGGTCACTACTATTTTCAAATAGCTCAATCAGTGTCTTCCACGTTGAAAATGGTGTCTCTTTGCCATGGATATTTGAGACCACATGGTCTCTCACACCTTCCAGAAGAATTATCCTAGCCTTTGCAACATTCTTCTTCCATTGAGCTAATTACTATGCATCAGGCTGTTGGGTTTTTGCAATGCCAGTTTTAACATATTCTAACACACCATTATCATCAAACATCGTTTCCATTCGATCCTTCCAAGCTATGAAATTCAAGTTACCCTCCAGGGCATACTTCAATCTCATTCCGTTTAAGGACATTCTCTCGATCCTGAAGAAAAACCCCTACACCGAAGCTGCAAATTCGAAATTCCTAAGGGACAATTTTGAAATACAGGTTCTAATTTGATTTCAAGGCTCTGATACCATGTAAAAAATTGATAGAAATTGCAACTTCGCAAGATTTCAAACTGAAAATCAAGAGACACAATTCTACTTTGTTGGTCTGTGGAATGGAAATCACAATTCAGAACAACATGCATTGACATGCAACAAGAAAAACCACAAGTAAACAATGATTTCTAGGGGAACCCAACCGGTAAAAACCCCTCAAGCCTCTTTGCATTAATCAGTTGAATAGAGGAACTATTACAATTTCTTGCTCCAGCTCTGAGCACAACCTGCAAAAGAATAAATGTTCTCTCTGCTGAATGAGAAACTTTGGCCAACACTTAGCCAATTATCTGCTCATCTAGCCTCCTATTTCCTTGCACAATCCTTGATGAAATTAACTCCTAAAAAATAGGAATTTCCTCCTATTTTCTTATGCAATTCCCAAGGATTGATCTCTTGACTACATGCAGCAACTATACACTCAAACTAGTATACAACTCATGTTACACTAGCCTTATCTCTTCCACTTCAGTTGAGAAATTCGAATTCCATGCATGCATTAGCTATTTTGGGTTGATTGATCAATTAATTATTAGATCTTTGAGTCATACTATTGTCCCACTGCACAACCCACCTTCAACTGACTCTATCAAAAGTTAGAGGTCATCTGCTTTCAATATATACAAAATATTGAGAAATATGTTGGCAAAATATTCCAATGATTCAATCAATTTCAAACTAATCTCATTGATCTTCTTAATTAATTTTTCACAATTATAACTATATCATTGTCCTTCTCAGTCACAGTGTAATTTAGTTCAGCCTTAGACGGATTTTTGCTAATGAAGTAAATGGCATAAGACAACTTGTCATCTATCTAGCCTAGAGATGATCCTACAACTTTGTCAGATGCATCAGCATGGTTGTGGAAAGGGAGAGCCCAATTTGGGCGTCTAATTATGGGTGCATTAGTCAACTTGTCCTTCAAGATTTTGAGGGCCTCTTGGTAACTATTTGATCAGCAAAATTCAGAGTCCTTGGCCAATAGTATAAATAATGGTGAGGCTACTTTGTTGAATTCCTTGATAAACCTCCTATAATATCCAACTAATCCTAAGAAACTCCTAACATCCCTATTCTTTTGAGGATTAGGGACCCTTTTTATGATGGCAATTTTATTTGGGTCCACTTGTATTCCTTCCTAGGATATTGAATGACCTAGAACAATCCCTGCATTCATCAAGAATTCACACTTCTCAGGACTAAGTGATAGGTTCATTTCAATGCACTTCTTTAGTACTTTCCCCAAGTTAGAGAGAGCCTCTAGGAAGTCACACCCATAGGAAGTGAAATCATCCATGTAGATCTCTACAGAGTCATGGACTAGCTCAACAAATATGCTCAGAACTTCCCTTTGAAAAGTGGCAGGGGCATTACATAATCTAAAAGGAAGGACCCTATAAGCAAAGGTACTCCAAGGAAAAGTGAAGGTGGTTTTATCTTGGTCCTCTGGACTGATCTGGATCTGATTATAACCATTGAATCCATCCAGGAAAGAGAAGAACTTATTTCCTACAAAGACCATCCAAGTCTTAATCAATGAAAGGTAGAGGAAAATGGTTGTTTTAGTGGCTTTGTTTAGCTCTTTGTAATCCACATAGATCCTCCACTTTCCATTCTTCTTTGGGACCAAAACTAGAGGGGACACCCACTCACTATCTGAGATGGGGTAAATGAACCCTACATCCAACAATTTCTGTGACTCTTCCTTTACTATGTCTTTGAGGGCTAGGTTCATTCTCCTCTGAGGTTGGCGCATTGGTTTTCACCCTTCCTTTATGTAGATGTGGTGAGTACACACCAAAGAATGCACTCCCTTCATTTCTTTGTAGTTCCAAGTAAAGGAATCTAAGTGTTCTCTCAACATGTTACATAACTTCTCTTCTTGGTTGGCTAAGAGAGAGGGATTGATCTTCAAAGTCTTAGATGGACCAAATTCTACCATTTTGACATGTGCAACACTTGGTTCCACTAGGCATAATTCAGTCCAAGGATTACCCTCAGATTCTTTCACCAGCTCATCAAGAGGCATGATGTTGGGGGTTGGTTATGGAGGAATTGTTCAATGAGGTCATCTTCACCAGGTTTCCCCCCTCCTATAATAGCACCTAAGGTACAAATTGAATAAGATGTGGTATGATATACTTCATATTCCTCCTCCTCTTCCAACCATAATGGTAAGTCATGCTCTAGGGATGGTTGAGCAAGAGGGCACAAGACCAACTGTTTGGAAAAATGCTCATTCTTAATGGTCATGTTCCTAGCTTTGCAACTTATGTAAGCATCAACATTGGCTATCCATGGTATTCCAAGGATGAGAGGATAACCATTGAATTTTGTCTTAGGTTGGAGAACTAAGAAGTCAACATGATACTCCCAGGAATCAATAGATACCATTACATCCTCAACAACTCTCTTGGGAGCTGTTGTGGACATGTCTGCAAGTTTCAATATTGTTGTGGTCTTTCTTAAGGATCCTTGGAGATTTAGTTTGAGCATGGTCTCCTTAGTCATCACATTGATGGCAGCCCCAAGATCAATCAAGGTGTGAGGGACAATGATGCCATCAATGTGCACATCTACCACAGGACTTCCAGGGTCTAGATACTTTGGGAAAATCACTCTCCCCAACATTAGGTCAGACAACTGACCAATGACATTAATGGTAGGGGTGTCTTTCTTTCTCCTCCCAGGATGTTTGAAGCATTTCTCCTTGATTAGCTTGTTTTATATGGGGACATCCTTGATGGCTTGGAGGAGTGGTATTTTAACACACAAGTTTTTCAGTTCTTCCAAAAGTTCAGTCTCTTCTAGGGTGTGCTAACTGGGATGGATCAATCTTTCAGGAAAAGGAGGTGGATTGGCTTTAGAAACACTCTCTTCCTTTTCCTCTTCAAGCTTCTTAGGTGGAGATGGAGGTTGGTTATCTGGGAGCACTCTTCCAGACCTGAGGTTGATTTCTTGAATTTCCACAGCATAGTTAGGGTAAGATGTCTCCCCACTATAGACCTATTGTGCCTGATTATTTTTCAGGTTCAAATTTGGTTGGGTAGGCATATGAGGTTGCTTGGGTGGAGCAAGACGAATTATTTGTGGTTGAGATGGAGGTGGAGGAAGTAAAGTAGGAGGTTGGTTGAAATGAGACCTCCAACCTTGTGATGGGGTATTCCACTGAGGATGTGAAGAAGAAGCATAAGGCTAAAATGGTTGATTGGTAGGTTGGGAAGGATACTGAGGTGCATAAGACCAAGGAGAAGGTGTGAACCATGAAGGATGAGAAGGAGAACACCAAGGGGGAAGGGGTGCATTTTGATTGGGATTGTAATAGGAATAAGGTGCACCTTGCATGCCCTACTAGTATGGCTGAAGTCCTTGAGGCCTCCTTTGATTGATATAACAGAGTTTTTCAGCCCCACCTTCATCCCCTTGGTATACATCCTTCAATCCAGGAAGAGAAGGGCACTCATCGTTGGAATGGTTTTCCTCACAGACCAAGTAGACCTCTATAACATTTAATGGGCACTCATTTCTGGGGTGCCTTCTAATGCATCTAGGGCAGAAGATAGCTAAGGTTCTCTCTGTTTCCTCTTGTTTCCTCTTGATTTTCATAGTGTCCATTTGCAGAGCAAAGGTGTGCAACATTTCAATTTTAAAGTTTTCCAACAAGTTTCCAATTTCACTCTTGATAAATGTGTTCAAGGAAGGGGAATTGGCCAAATATTGACTAGCCCTACCCTTCTTTCTAGCAGCCCTAGAATGGTTTTTGAACACTATCTTGATATCATTATAGGGTAGCTGACAAATTTACCCTCCAGACAACATATTTAGGGTTTCTAGTATGTCCTCCCCGATTCCTCTAAGAAGGACTAACTTGAGTAATTCAAGATCTGGGGTGCACCTGGCCCTTTTATAAATGAGTTGGAACCTTTCCTCATAATCTTCCAGAGATTCATCGGGTCCTAGGGTCATTCTAAAGATTTCCTCTTTGGTGTCTTTGGACCTACAATAGTCCCTATACTTGTTGTTAAAGGATTGTTGCATGTGAGCCCATGTAGTGATGTTATCCCTAGGTAAACTCGTGAACCAGCACAAGGTTGCATCCTTAAGGGTGGATGGGAACAACTTCAACTTCTAATCATCAAAGGCATAATCATAAGTTCTGTAGATGACAGCAAACTCAAACAATAATGTATCAGGGTCCTCTGAGGTTAAGCCATAGAAGTGAGGAAGGGCAGAGGGACTTACATTTTTCATCCTAGTATCTCCATTAGTTTCTATAAGGGTAAAACCACCCTCATTTCTATTTTCAGCCATGGTGTAAGTGTGTGGAATGGTATCTTCTTCTTCTTCCCCAATAGGATCTTCAACGATTTCAGGTTTTTCACCTAAGGGGTCCTCTAACTCTCCTGTGGTCAGAGAAGGAAGTTGGAAGTCACAGAAGAAGAGGGAAGGTTGACTATTTGATGGTGTGGGGGTATTTGGCAAGAATTTCCCTAAAGTGTCTCTACTCCTACGAGGCATGAAAGAAATATAATTTTTCTTTTATGAGTTTTTTCAAAACCAAATGCAAGACAGAAAGGAAAGCAAGAGTAACATCTATCCAGCAAATGAAAACTAGAAAGAAAAAGAAAAAATTACATATACCTTGACAAATCCCCGACAACGGTGCCAAAAAGTGATGAGCCTTAGTATTGTAGCAAGACTGCTACAACTCTTAGGGCTACCAACTTTACTTTATCAACCTGGGGTTTCGTACAAACTTGGAGGTGAAAGTGTTATAGACACAGCAGATGCATCATTCTATTCATGTCAATTCTCAACTAGGACACTTGACCATTAGGGTTCTAGAACATTCCTTTATTGAACTAAAGGGAGTCTGACTACTAAGAGTGGAATGTAAAGCTATTTCTAGTGCAACAAAGGTAAACACTTGTAAGACCAAGAAATGAAATCTACCAAGTTCTTGTAAATGCTATGAAATGACACAAATCACTTGTAGAAATTAAACTATGCTAATAATGTACTTGATCACCTAGCTATCAGGCTTGCCTGAAAATGGAAGAATACAGTAGCATTTCATAAGTCAAACATGCATGCATTAACTATGTCATTCAAAATTGCAGAATAGATAAAGTTCTAATTGCTAAACTTAGAAATAAAAGGGCGAATGCTATCTGATCTTTGCAGGAAGGAAAGGAGTGAAAGGACTGGTCTAGGTGGCACTTTTGGTCATGGGGTCTAAGCTGAGGGGTTAACCTACTCGTAAACTAGGCTAGACTATCATTGCAAGTCAAACGGGATCAAAACAAGCTGCTACAGGTTTGCTATAGGAAATTTCTACAAGATGTCCTAAAATGCTACAGGAAGTTGGCTGAGAGGTTTTGGAGGACAATAATGGTGGAATGACGTGTTGGAAAGATGCATGACAATTGTGGAAGGTGTAGGGAAGGTGAACATCACCCAAGGCCAAGCCCAACACTCCAAGAAGGCCAAATTTTCCTAAGACAACTTGCTCATGGTGGTTGGAAAACAGAGGTTCAGAATATGGGCTGGTATGCATCAACATAAGGTGGAGAAACCTAAGTGGAGTTGGTTGGAGGAGTCCCTTCCTGCAGATCAAAAATTTCTGCAATAAAACTTGTTTCTCTTTTCATTTACAAATTATTAAATGTCAATGTGGAAAAGATGAGTTGACTTTAGAAAATCTGATCTAACTTTTGTTAAGGAATAGATATGTGAAATGGACTACCTTCTAAGCTACAATAATCTTAAGAAGTAGAATAACAATTGCAAATATTTCCAGGAAATCATAAACAATTATCTAGTTAAGAATGAGACTTAATCTAGGAAATGAACAAAGGACAAACTTTGTTTTTGGGTTATGAGAGTGGGGTCCCCTAATCATGATCCCATAAGGGAGATGAGATAGAGGTCACTGTCACAATATTTTCTGGTACATTTTCCTTCACTAGACTGTAACACTAATATACTCTTTAAGCTAATGATAGCATGGATAAGCAACAACTTAATCAACTTTCTAAGCTAAGAATAAACATAAATAACTTCAACGGTTAATCAACATTCTAAGATAATAATACAAATGCAAAAGAGAGGAACTTCTGCTACTAGGGTTGGGCCCTAACCTAAGAGCTTCAACCCTCTGAGTCAACTCAGTGCTAGATCAAAACATAATTTCTCATTATCAATCAAGAAGTTTCAAATACATCATAACAATAACAGTCAAATGTGCTTCAGCTTAATGGCCTCTTGGCTACAATAAAACTTCAAATTCTAATGAGTCCCTTAGATTTCCTATTTATATAAAACTAGAGCTACCAACAACTCCCTAGAAAATAGGGATACTTGGCTCCCTAACTCAAGAATAACTCTTCCTTTACTGGCATTGGCTTGGCTTCCAGTGACATTGAGCTGATGAGATAGAGTGGGAGAAAAATTGATTGATTTGAGGAATTAAGGAGGGAGACCACTTCCTAAAATCTCTCTTGCTTGCCTACTTCAAGTCCTTGCACTCAAGCCAACTCAAAACTGCTCCAATTTCTTAGATTTAACACACATTAGGCCATATGACACAGTAACTCACTTTTACTCTTCTCACTAAGAAAAATATAAGAAAATCTGTAAATAAATGTGAGAAAAGTCAATTTAATAAGCTGGATAGTGGAATTGTGACCCATATAGTTTACCTATTGATGAGCCTCATCACTCTTAAAGGATAACCTCACTTTGGCGCAAAATGAAATGAAACAACAAGCAGATCAACATCGCAGCGAAAGAAGTTTTGATGTAGGTGACTGGGCATTTCTATGACTACAACCATACAAAAAAATGTCTCTCAAGCAAGCTAAGAAGGATAATAAATTATGACCAAAGTATTATGGTCCGTACAAGGTGTTGCAAAAGATTGGTACTATGGCATACAAATTGGATTCCCGAGTGCACCCAGTTTTCCATGTTTCATGCTTAAAGAAGGTTATAGGTGAAAATCTCCCAGTTCAAACAATATTGCTAGAACTTGACGAGGAAGGAAACATCATATTCGAACCTGAAGCAGTCACAAAAACAAAAACTTGAAAGCTACGAAATCGATCAATTTCAGAGTATCTTATCAAGTGGAAGAACTTACGCATAGAACATTCCACATGGGAGGATGAGAACTTTATACAAAAGCATCCAGAACTACTTAAGCATTCAGAACAACACTTTTTTGAAGGAGAGGTACATGTTAGGTCCCTATAATACTAGTGTATTCCCCCATTATTATTATCATGGTAGCCCCTTATTTTATTGGTGTGCCCCTGTTGTCACCATATTGTGCCCCATAGAAGCCCACTATTGTTATTGTTGTGCCCTTACATTATTATTATTATGTTGCTTCTAATTATATTGTGACCCCTTAGACTCCTATATATAGAAAGGAGGTTTTGTCATTTGTATCATCCAAGAATTTTTCATTTGTGTAATTTAAAGAAGGTTTCCCCCTCAAAGAGGTAATTTTGAATTTGTTGATCTATCTCTTATTCTATTTTGTGAGCTGGTTGTTTAACACATGATCTAAATGAATACTAAATGAAGGAATTGCCAGCTAGACCCTCCACTCTTTGCAGGGTAACCATGTTTTTCTCTGTAATTATGCTCATGATTCTTTTGTTGTTCGTCACTGTTTCTTTCTCTAACTATGCTCTTGGTTCTTTTGTTGTGAAGTATTGTTTCCTCTCAAAGCTAGAAGTGCTTCACCTGCAACAGTGGGCCCTCTCTACCTAGCTAGAGGAAGAGATTCTACCCTTGAATCGATCTGGATTCCTTTTTCTTTTTAGAGGTAGCCATGATTTTCTTAGGGTTCTCTTCACGTACTACTGAAAGCAGGGTTTGGAGTTGTTTGGTTTCAAGGTCTTTTGATCAATTCAATCTTCTCTTCACGTGGTGTTGAAAAAGGATTAAGGGCCTTAAATTACAGGTCTATATTGACAAGGGGAAGAAGTATAGGTTTATATAGACCAGGGGAAGAAAACATGCATTCATTAATTTCAGGTTATTGTTCTTCCAACATATTAGCTAGAGCATTTTTCTATGTTTAAATCGTGAAATTCCCATCTCTAGAAATAAAATAATGTGCTCAAGGACAACTGGGATAAATTGAAGGCTGAAAATTTGAACTATCAGTCTTCCTTAACCATAACAATTTTTGTGTCCTTCTGGAGGGAGGCATTGCTCATATTTTAGAGAGACATGCCTCATGGTTGTATTTTTTGGCTTTAATTGCAAGCGTTTACAGCTAAATCTAAGGAATTACTGAAACTTCAAATTAGACAGTTTTGTTGTGTGAAAATAAGGAAAAAGGTATAATCACACCTAGTAGGTTTCACGAAATTGTGGTTGATTCATATGTTCTCTTGGTTCAAGCGCAGGTGGACATGTAATTAGGAAGTTAATTTACCAAAGATGATAAGCTCTAATTTGAAGAAAAAATTTAGGTTAAATTGCAAAAAAAAAATCAGATTTCATATCTCTTAATGGATGGTTGACACATAATGGATCATTTTTCCAAGTTTGAAAGTGCAGTTGCAGCTGCTGAGAAAGCAACTACATTGGATTCTTTCAACTAGGAAGTGTCTTCATTACTTCATAGGGCTAAAGCAGTGGCCAATGCTCATTCAATTGGAAACAAGCTCTTCAAAGTTGGGAAGTATTTGGAATCATGTACAACATAAGGAGAAGGGTTAGAACATGATCCCATGAATGTGGTATTTCTTTGTAATAGGGAAGCTTGTAGATCAAAGCTTGATCAGTGGGGCAAGTTAGTGGAATGTTGTAATCTAGAATTAAGCATCCAACCCAACTACACTAAGGCTCTTCTTAGGGGAGCGACATCGAATACTAAGGCGCATGAGCATTTCAAACATTTTTTTTTATTTCATGTCTCTTCTATACATGCTTAATAAATATAGCAGACATGAAATTTCTTTTTCATTGTTATTGTTATTGTGGTGGGCATTGATGTATGGATGATGGGCAACTTGAGCGATGGGAGGAAGCTCTAAGGGATTGTGAGATTTTGAGGAAGGAATTGTCACAAGATAAAGAGGTGTTGCAGTCTTATAACTATGTTCAAGTAGAACTCAAGAAATCTCATGGAGAAGAGATTTACAATATGAAGTTTAGGGGGATGTAGAGGTGGTTTCCAGTGATGATCAATTCAAATATGCTATTAATTCAGTTGGTTTGTAACACGTTCCCATGATACATTTATGCTTTATTTGCTTGTTGTTCCATTTTAGAGTTTCATGTTTTTTCAAAGCACGAGATGAAAAATTTCTCGAATAACTTGCTTTATATGTGTATGGATATGCATTAACAACAATAGTCCATTTCAACATAAGATAAAATGAGTAGTGCAAGAATATTTCTCCCTTTTTCGATTAGCTATGTGGAAGATACCATTATGTGAACTTTTTGAAGGTACCCACAATTAAAATTAAGCAAGCTAATAGCTATGTAGTCGAGTTTGCCATGAATTTTATGTTCTCCCCAAGTGTATCCAATATAAAATTATGTATTGAATTGTTGGTTAACCAGAGATGCATTTGAGAGAAAATTGAAGATTGTTTAACTTTCTCTAACATGGACTTGTGTTTAAATGTTGAAGGTGGACATTGAAAAAAATCGGAGTTTGGCAAGGTTAGAGAGCATAAATATTGTACCCACATTCAAGATTTACAAGAATGGTGTCAAAGTGAAGGAGATTATTTGCCCATGCTAGCAAGTCCTAGAGAATTCAGTGAAGCATTATTACAACCTCTAGACAAAAAGATGCAGTCTTTATCTACAACCATTACCATATCATTCACACATTCAGTTCTAAAACAACTATAGGCAATAAAATAAAATGGATTTGATTCATATAGGAAGAGTATTTTTCATTTTTTCTCTGATTCTTTGTGGCCTCATCCTGTTCTCTTCAAATATTTCTGCCTCCAAGGCCAATTTTTCCTTATTCATGTTTTTGTTTAGCCTTTATGTTGATAAAAGAGATACTTAGCAGAGTTATCCTCTAGGAAAGAGCATATCGACCAAGTGCATTTTCATTTCGAGATTTTTATATGTATTCCACATCGATGATCAATTGTAAAAATTTGCAAATACATTATCATTTTGTTTGATTTCTCTCGCATAAAATATTACCAAATTGGTGGGTGCTATGGGTTCATTTGGTGCACTTGAACAATTATATGGCATGATGTGTAGAGACACAAAGACAGGGTAGATAGAAGTCTACTCAAGTAGGATTGGTCCCTGTATATATTTTTTCAATATATTGGAAGGCCAAGTTTAATTGAATTTCTCAATATTTCTCCCTCTCTCCCTTTTGTACTTGAAATCCTTGTGATCTGCTTAGGATACCTAATAAATGGAAAATGTTTTTGCATTAATCTCAGGGATAGGTGTTGCTAAATTTTAATGTCATTTTTTGGTATAGAGGAGATGTTGTTTCTTTAAAAGGTAACTTATGCATCTATTACAAAGTAGACATTAGAGGTTTCTTCTACAAGCAATAGACAAAATCAATCAAATTAATTGTGAAAATAGTTTCTTAGAATATTTCAATTTTGTTGGGCAAAACTGGAGTGTATTTTGTTACGAGGGCCAAATATTCACACCCCCACAGTAAAATATCAATGTAGAAAATTTTAGCTCAATTGTAGGTTGCTTACTAGGCTCCCACATTCTCATTGTGAATTGGGTGGCAAGTATCCATATTCTCGCCATGGTTGGGAGAGTTGTATATTGAACACTTTTGATTGATAAATCACTAATGAAGTACCTAAATTGGGTGCAAGTCCAACTGTGCGTAGAGCCCCAACCATCTTAGAAAGAGATCATTAGGGAAGAGATTACCCAAGCTACATTTGGGTGCAAACCCAAACTGTGAGCAGTGCCCTTACCTTGTTGAAAAGAGCTAACTAGGCTTCTACGTTCTCCTTGTGACTTGTGAGGTAAGTACAAAAATTTTCACCATGGTTTGGATTTTTGCATTTGGGAATCAAATTTTTGATAGAGAAAGAGTTGATAAAGCTCAGAGTTCAAATGAAAATCCATGATTATTAATGAATAAATTATTGACATACCGTGTAGGGGGGAGAATACCCAACCTGTATTGAGTGCAAGTCCAACTTTGATTAGAGCCCCTATCTTGTTGGAAAGAGAAAGAGATCTTTATGGAAGAGATTACCCAAACTATTGGTTGTGCAATTCAAGTTGTTAGCAGAGAGCTCCTATTTTGTTGAACAGAGCTCACTAGGCTGTCTACACTGGTGAAAGTAAAGGGATTGAAACATTAGTGACTCTGAAAAGAGAAATTTCTGAAGTTGTGGGAATGATGTTTTGGAACTTGTCAATCACATCCCCAAGAACAAGATCATCTAAAAGATTGGCTAAAGTATAAATAATGAATTGCAACAGATACTAGAACTATTGTTATATCATCATAGCATTAGTGATCCTATGTATTTTCAAACTTGTTTCCCAACGCAAGTTACCGAGACGAGATTGAAGTTAGTCATGGAAATCCCAATCAGAAAAATTTAATATGAAGATGAATCATGTTTCTTTCGTTGCTTGGGAGGACAAATAAAAAGGGGATTTTTATACCTTAAAACGATGATGAATCCAAAGGGTTTGTGGTGTATTAAACAATGTGGGAGTCTGAACCAAAATGAGAAGCATGTCTGTATATACAATGGGTTTTAATTATGATTAAAAAAATAAAATGTGTAAACTAAAAACTTATCCCAACTAAAAAAAAATAACAATTGGTAACATATATAGAATTTGAGACTACCAACGATGACCCTTTTTTTCTTTTTCTATTTTTTCCTTTTTGTTTTTAACATAAAAATCGAAAAATGATTGTACCACAGCAAAAAATATTGACCTTTTTTCAAGACAGGAGTCCTAGTGCAAACATTAAGAGGAATCGAAAGTGGATTATCATCAAGCAATCTTAAAGGATGTCTACTTGCACTTGTATCCAATGCTTCATAGGGGAAAGAATTATAATTAAGAATAAAATCCTAAATTGTGTTGGAGTAGTAGGAGCTCGAGCGGGTAAGTAATATATAACTGTTCAAAAGCATAATACAATGCCCTGGTCGATCATTACTCAGTCATACCTAAGAATGGCTACGTTCTTGGTGCATTCATGTACATGGTTGTGTGTGACACAGGCAAATGATATTTTTATATTGGGATAGGTTCAAGTTTGAATATGATTTCCTACTCTTTGTACAATTATAGGTGGCTAAGACATATCTTCTAGAACTGGTGGTAAGGAATGATCACCAGTAAGTTTGTAACCTTTTTACGTTACATTGAATGATGTAATATCAAGATGTGACATATGCATAACACACAAAGAATTTGACCTGTCGTGGGAGCTTGCTATCATTTTATTTTGTTGAAGTAGTTAGATAATTTGTTTGGTGACCTGATAACAGTGATTGTTGGTGAGGCTGAGAACTTTGTAGCTCATGTCTTTTCTCTAGTTGTTCTAGTTACACCTCTAGGTGCCATGACTATCATTGTTAGGTGAGTAAATTCCAGCACTGCACCTTTGTCTATTTTGTAAGACCACAACTTGCATGCTAGATTCAAGAATTACTTGTGCTATTGTTAATAATTTTGTAAGACCACAACTTGCATATTAGATTCTAAGAATTACTTGTGTTGTTGTCATACAGTGTTGTATTGGCACACTTTATCTTAAAAAATACCTTGCATAAGATGGGTATGCTAGGATTCCTCATGTGCATAGTTGGTTGTACAATTATTGTAATTCATTCACCCTGGGAGTGTTCTATTGATTCAGTCACAAAAATTTGGCATCTGCTTACTCAACCTGGTAATCATCTACTCTTACATTCTCTTGAGAAGACATCCTTTTCAAATATCACTCTATTTTTCTCTGTGTGTTTTATGGAGCTTAGATTGCTTCAAGATGAAAAGGGAAACATCTTTGTTGTTTTGAATAGACATTTGATTTATTCTTCCATTCATCTACCAACATTTTTGTTATACATGATAATCGTGATAGTTGTAGTTCTGGTGCTAGTTTTGCACTTTGTACCATGCTATGGACACACAAACATATTAGTGTGTATGGGTATTTGTTCTCAAATGGGCTCAATAAAGGTAAAGATATTTTCTATTCTCAACTTCTAATTTCTCTTCCTATTCAAACCAGTCATTCTTTCATCTTTGGCATGTCCAAAGTAAAGGGAAATTCAGGTAAGTTAAAACACTCTCTTTGGATTGATTCCTTCAATATTATGCTGCATTAAAATGTTGTGTTGTTTTTTTTGCAGGTCATGAGTATAAAATCCATGGGAATTTCCATAAAGCTTACCATAAAGGGAACAAATCAACTTGTTTAACCTACAACATGGTTCTTTACTATGATGGCAATTACATGTGTTGTAATGCAAATGAATTAGTTAAACAAGGTTAGTTACATCTTTTCCGTATTTCGAAATGCCTAGAATATAATATTAATACATGCCATTATCCATCCCCATTTCACATATTCAATGGATGGAAAGCCTTCTAGGGTGCCTTTCTGTCTAGGTTAAAGATCCATTGTTTTAAGGCAAGTTTCAAATCTTGGAAAATATCAAGGAGTTGAGTTGTCTCACCATATCACACATAGACAATCAACTACAAAAATACATTGAACTTTAGTATGCTTGATTGCTTATATTCATGCTTGCCTTGTTTCCCTTTCTTGCTTACGTATATTTTGTTGGAATGTTCACATGCTTGTATCTATGCTCCAATCCATCCATTTTCTGTGCACTTTCCTTGCAAATGTATGCACCATGAACTAGTTAATACTAGGATAATGAATAAATTATTAAAAAATATATTAATTTTGAATCACGTTAATAATATATTATTATTATTTTTTAATTTTTAATTCCGTGGAATTATTTTTGTGTTTGTATCAATAAAAAAATATTGCATTCTACATGTATTAAATAGAATTTCATGATATCTACAAAGAAACATACTATTCCCTCTGAAGATCCTAAATACATGTTTTATCATCACCTCGACAGATCATCCAAAAAAATATCTCGCGCCAATGTGAACCAAGTCCTAATTTCAGGAAATTCGAATTCTTTTTTCCTTTTTCGACTTTTGTTTTAAACCTATGAAAAGGTGTAACCTAATTTTTTTTTTTGAAATTTGTGTATGTGAGAGATAGGGGTACTAATCATCACCAAATTTCCTTTGAAATTTGTGTAAATGAGACAAAATTATGAAGTTGAAAACTTTTGAATTTTTTCGAACTTTTATATTAAATCTCTGAAAAAGCGAACTAATCATCAACCAAATAGTTTTTTGACATTTGTGTACGTCAATCTAAAGATCATGAAAGGAATCCTAAAGTTTTGACAGACGGGACGTTGACAAGATTGGAACATTAATCACCACACCCACGGGAGGTTAAAATCAACCACCCATTCTTAACATAACTTTTAATAAACGATTTAAACTTTGACCTAATCAAGTTAGTATAGTTTCTAGATGTCATTGGAGTCTTGCATTATTTACTGTTCCCGTACTTTCTTGATTCTTTAAAGTCAAGTACTCATAATGTGAAAGTTAAAACATTTCCTTAAGCAAAAAAACAAAACCACGTAAGCCTTCTTATAGCGGTTATTTATTTATCAAGGATTTGTTAAATTTTATATATCTATTTCATAATATATTATGTGAGACGCTATCTCATTTAAACATTGGCTAGATCTAGATCTAATTTTCTAATCTTCTGCCTTATTTCTCTGCGGCTGGGTCTCGGCTCCCATGCTGTGTTTTGGCACTCTTCGTTGTCTCATGCTGCGGGGTTATCAAAGGCAACAACCAATTTCATAGATGAACCACTTGTTCAATCTTCTGCGGCTAGATCTAGATCTAATCTTCTGCCTTATTTCTCAGCGGTTGGGTTCTACGGGCAAGTAAAATATGGCTCCTAGCTTCGCGAAAATAGCTGCTGGCTCAGTTCTGTTAGCCTCTGGAGGGCAAGCTCCTGCCCATATCGTCAATGAAGCCCCAGCTCCCATTGTCCAGGTGGTCTAGGCCTCACTCGATGAGACTTTGAAGTTCTCTGAAAGTGCCCTAATCTGCCGGTTCAATGGTTTTCGGCCGCGGCTCTAGCTCTCCACAATTGGATCTTGGAGGTATGGAAGCCTGTCATTTCTGATGAAATTAATATCTACCCTTGTGCTAGGGGTTTCTTTATAGTAGATTTTGAAAATCCTAAAAGCAAACAATGTATTCTAGATTCCAGCCCTTGGTTTTGGGAAAACTTAGGCCTATTCATGAAGTCATGGAACCCATCATTCGATCCCTAACAACAGTCATAATCTCAGCACCAGTTTGGTTGAGATTGCCAAGCCTACCCTTGCATCTCTGGAATCTCTCCTCGCTAAAAGCCATTGGAAATGCAATTGGGAAATTTTACTGCAGGTTCCCAGAAATAGAGGAATATGCCAGAACCATCTATGCACGCATCTGTGTGGAAATGGACTTCAGCGCTGGATTCCCAGTTGAAATAAACCTGACAAGTAAACACTATGTGTGGAACTAGAAACTCGATTATGAAAGCGTCCTCTTCAGATGTCGATCCCGCTTTGAGACAGACCATCTAGCCAAAAATTGCCCAAAAGCCTCCCAAAAAAATTCTACTAGACAAAACCACCACAGATCTACATGGTGGGAAGGAGCACAAAAAGAACACTACACTATCATTAAAGAAGAATACCTAGAGAAAACTCTGAATCACAAGAAAGAAGAATACTCTAGAGAAAACTCTGAATCACAAGAAATCGGGCAAGAAAGAAACAACTCTTAAGACAAGCAGGGGGAAAACCCCGCCCAACAACATTGTAGTAGTGATGTTTGTGATTAGAAGGTATTGAATATGTACTATTTGGAGGGCCTTCTATACTTATTTTGACTAGAAATTGGGATAAGAGGGTCTCTGCAAAAAAATATTCAAGTCGAAGTGTCGTTTTTCTTATTAAACATATTTTTGAAAAATAGGTTTAATATCTTCACCCATAAAATTATAAGTATTGAAGATGGAATTTATGTAGTTGGTAAGTTATGAGTTGCTTGAGTTGATGACCATTTTGTATATATTATTAACAAATTTCTACTGAATTCTCATTGATGTTAAATACATTTATATAATTTTTAATATTCTTTAATTTATTTGCTAAAATTCATTTCGTATGCATGCCTTGAAACCAAACAGTTCCACAAGTAGTAATAAACACGTAAGTGGTATAAAGAAATGGTCTTCAATTTTATTTTATTTTTGTTTGTAAGCTTGAGGTAAGTTTTTGTACTAACTAAAAAAGTCTAAAAAGTGCATAGTATGCGTTGTTGGTCTGCCACCAAGGAAACTGAGCCAACAACAAAAACTAAAACTAAAACTAGTTCTTTAATCCATATTGTTTGAGTGGAATTATCATTACAAAAATTAGAGACATTACCTTTAAATCTAAAAATTTATATTTTGCAAAAGAAAATTCTATTAGCCTATGCATAGTTATAGGGGAAGTTATACTTCCTATATTAATAAAGCCACAAAAAAGACTAGATAAATTGTGCATGACAAGAGTAAGTTATAGGGGAGTTTTCTCGAGGGCCTATGACATTGACAAATACAACCCCAAGTACTAGGGGTTCAATGTCCATCTTTGCTAGTGCCGTAGTAGAAATCTTGTTATCTATTTCCTTGACTTGTAGGTGGAGCTCATCCAATTGATGATAATGTGATTATATTCCTCACATTTTTTCAATCATAAGTTTGCCCATTATGGTTTTACCATCTAATATAGATTCAAAGTCTTGAAATATTTGGTATCACGGGTTTTGGAGGTGCCAATATCTAGACCCCATAGTATAATATGTTCATGATCTTATTCATCATGGAGAAAAGTGAGTTCTAGTCAAGTCTTTTCCTCTACCATTTCAATGTATTCTTAGGATGCATGAGGGTTGCATTAGTTAAATATGCCCTTGAAGGATTTAGCTTCATGTTGGGCTTGGGTGAGAGTTCGTTGATGGGGACCTCTCTTGTGGTAGTTGTGCTTCCCTCTTTCCACTGAAATTCCACCCAAAAAATGCCACCAATAACATTGATAGAAAAATCCCAAAGATGAAGGCAGACCATGACCAAAATAGAGGCATTGAGCAGAAGGATTCGAAAGCAAAGATTACTATGCCATGTTTATGAATTAGGGAGGATGACTTTTAAGAAAGGTTTATTTGAATGATGTTAAGATGCAAGAAACTGCCAAGCATAAGAATTTGCATGATCCTTAACATTCGTGGCAAAGAATGGGGATATATTTCTCTGAAGGGTGGTCAGTGTTAGGTGAGTGACCATAATGGACAAAGCCATGATGCTAAAAACTCCTCCCTTGCTAATTTTCATGACAACGAGACATATAACTTACAATGAAAATGTCCTTACATTGGGTGTTCCCTCATGGAGCAAGAGGAGGGAGTGTGGCCTAGGAAATTTGCCTAAGGGATTGTGCCTCCCTATCATCCAATACAAGGTGAATTTGTTTTCATTAAAAAGAAAAAGAAAAAAAATTATATTTTAGTTCTATTATCCTTCATAAATGTATGCATTATCTTAAGTAAAATTAATTGGTTTTATTCACATTTATTAAATAGAAAAATGGCTCCTTTTTTAGATCCTTATGATCATTTGGAAAATTAATTAACTACCGTAAGATTTATCCATTATAAACTAGGTCATTTTGAAGTCTTCTTGCAAGCATAAATATATAAATGATTAGCACAATATAAAGCGATGTGAAAAAGTAAAGATATCTACCTTTATAACATGCACCAGTGAGAGAAGGTCCTCCCTACTGGCAGAAGAGTTTTCCAAAATCATTTCTTCTAATCAAGTCGCAATTCTATCTTGATATACAAAACATAGAGTTGCAGGTTTTCCCCAGAGTTGGGTTTCTTAGGTATATTTATGTGTTTGTTTTGTCTTCATATTTAATTTTCATTGTTCATGCTATGGTTAGTTACTCAAATGTGTCTACATTTTAAAATTTCATATCTCCATTTTCTGCTCCCGTCCTCAATCTTCTTCTGGCTTGGCCATTATTTTATGCTAAACTAGAAGTATATATTTCTTGTATATTTTTCCTGCCCACAAGAATTAAATCATTTCTCCTTATATTAACTAAAACTCTAGATGGATATATGCCAAAGATTGCTAGTGGATATTATTTAGTGTTTTGATTCTCTTAATGGCCTAGGTGATGAATTCTTCCAGATCCACCATAGTGGCGAGAAATACATATGCACCATCATGCAATGGGCTTGTTCATCAATAAGCCTCAATTGAGCAGCTGAAAGGTACCTAAAATGACATATTTTTAGCATAAATCATCTATCCTAGGTAGGGTGTACTTGTTCATGAGCATAATCTTATTCAACACTCTGTAATCAATACACATTCACCAAGTCCCATCCTTATTTGGCACAATTATGATGGGTGACCCACATGGTGATGTACTTGGTCGAATGTTGCCCTATTCTAGTAACTATTGCAATTGTTTCTTCACCTCACTTGCTTCTATAATAGGCTTTCCTGGAGATTGTCCTTGAAACCCAAATAGCCAAAGGTCATGTTGCTCATGTCTTGTATTTTTAGACCTCTTCTATAGAACTATATCTTCTGTCAACTCTGTATGAGCATATGGTGCCAAATCCTCCACAGAATGTAGGACCTGTTCCTCTTCCCGGTCTAGCATGGAAGGCTCATGGAGTATCAAAGCCTATATTACAAATCTGAATACGAATTCATTTGTGATCTTGGTGCATACATTGGTTTATTAGAAATATACCTATACTTGAGAAAAAGTTTTTTTTGAGTAATTAAAATTGTGAGTAGAGGGAAAATTGGTTATTGATTTTCAAATTTTAGTGAGAGAAATGATACCAATTAAAGAATAAATATTTTTTTCTAATAAGTTTTTATATCATATTAAATAAAATTAATTGATTGTATTCTCATTTTTTAAATAGCAAATTGGTCCTTTCTAATATCCTCCCAAGTAATTTGGAAAAGTGTAGTCTAAATAGGCTACAATTTTGCCCAAAAAAGAATGGTTTTTCCAAAATGATTTTGATGAAATCTTATGGAAATTTTTGGAAATCCAAGTTACAGTTGTCAAGTTTCAAAATTTTGGGTGCTCAAAGGGTTCTTGAGGATGTTGAATCCATTTCCACCATTAAAAAAACAATTCAAAAATTCTCAATCTAAATTTTTTTGAAAAAAAATACTGGATTTTAACCAAAAAAAATCATCATCCAGGTGAAATTGTCACCTACTTAGACAAGTCCATTTGGAAAAATTAATTAGTTGCATAGATTTATCCCATAGAAAAGAGGTTATTTCAAGGTCCTACAAAGTTAAAATTGTGAATAGATGGTAGCTTGGTTATTTTTTTTCAAATTTCAATAAGAAATAAATATAACAATTAGAGAATAACTTATTTTTTAATACATGTGTATTATATATAATAGCTTCCACGATCATCATTTTCCTAAGACCTCAAACTTGTTAGCAAATACTATGTTTTATAAAAACAAATTGTTTTGTTTCGCTTATGTGCAACATTAAAGTCAATGGTTCACTATTTAATAGTAAATTATTACTATTTTTTAACTACTCATAATATCTACATATTTGAGATACAAGATTTTAGTGTCAATATTAATTAATGAGAAGTTAGGTATATATTAGTTGTGTTTGTTTTAGTATATATTAGTTGTGTTTGTTTTAGAATATTATTTCCATAAGTCTAATTTAAAAATGATTAAGTATTAAGTGGATGATAAGGATTTAACCTCCACAAAATATTCTTAGTAGTATCAGTAGATCCAAGGTTGAGGTTTATCTCAAAATTAGCTATGCATTTTATTCCCTTTAATTAAATTGATTAATTAAATAAAATGTCATATGAATTTTCATAATTAAGAATCTTGTTGCATTTTTTTTAAAATGTATATAAGTTTAACTTAGTAGAGCTGCATCAACGACACTCAAGTAGAGAGTTACAATAACTCACACATAGAAGTTACAACACCTATGTCCTCGTGGAGAGTTTTAACGACTTTAAAGAGAGTTGGAACACCTGCACTTGGAATGTACCCATGCGTCCTTGTTCTTTAATATCATTATTAGCATAGAAAGGTAGTAATCTCCTAAAAATGCATAAGAACGAGTATTTAAATGGCATATTAAGAGGATAATTATACATTGACTAAAAATGCATCATTGTGGATGAAAAAGGTATTGGGATGAGATGGAAATGGGAAAACGATATTGAACGGGTGCTAAAATGATGTCAATTTTAGCACTAGTTACCCTTGTTATATATAATCTCATAATTATGGCCTATCATCTTAGTGATCCACTTATGTTATTTTGGGAATGATAACCTTTATTTTAGAAAACACTTTAGATTATAGTGATTAGTCTTGATTTAGAAACATTTCCCAATGAGATATGGATTCCATGTCTCTAATACTTAAAGGATGGTCACCATCTATTTCTCATATGTGGATTTATCTAAATTGTGGTTACACAACTGCTTACTAGTGAAATCTAGGGGGAACCCTTCTTACATCAAAATTGCACCAAGACCGCTATTCAAGGCCTCACATTCTAGGACAACAATCTTAGTAAAATCTAGCACTATTAATACTAGTGTAGTGCACATGGAATCCTTTAAAATTGAGAAGGCTTGCTCAATTTCCTCTCTATGATACAAAAAATTCTTTGATCAGTGATGTTAAGAGAGTAACAACTTTCCCATACTCTTTTACAAAATTCCTATATTAGCCAATAAGATCTTAAAATCCATGCAATCTCTCCAACATCTTGGAATGGGGCCACTCTTACATAGACAAAGTTTTCTTAGAATTTACTAGCCCTCCATCCTAACTAATTATGATCTAAGTATTCAACCCCTGAAGCCCCAAAAGAACATTTGGATTTTTTTATGAATAGTTGGTGGACTCATAGGAGTTGCAAAGATCTAATGGCATGCTCTATATTAGAAACCCAAGTTTTGTTGTAAATCAAAATATCATTAATGAATACCAAAACAAAGCTACATAAGATTGATCATCAAAAAATTGTGTTCATGAGGCTTTGGAAGGTGGATGGAGAATTGTAATAGTCAAAGGGAATCATTAAAAATTCATAATGACCCAAATGTGTTCTGAAGGTAATCTTCAAAATTTTATCCTCTTTCATTTGTATTTGGTGGAAACCAGAACGCTAGGCAAGTTTGGTGAAATTTTTGGCTCCAAGAAGTTCATCCAAGATATCTTCCATAACTTGGATTAGAATTTTCCTTTGATGGTTAACTTATAGAGAGCCTAAAAATCAAGACATGTGCACCAATACCTTCCTTCTTTAATACCATTACTGCTAGTAATGAGTAGGGACTAGTTCTACGATATATGAATTTGACTCCCAACAATTCCTAAATGATTTTTTGATTTCATGTTTCTACATAAATGGGTGCCTATAAGGACACAAATTGGGTGGTAAACTATTGGGAATCAATAGAATACCATGGTCATGATCTCCTCATGAACATGGTAAGCCATAGGGAATTTCGAAAACCTATTGATGTTTAGAGAGGATAATTGCAAATAATGGTGAATCTGTTATTGGGGGGGTGTCATCCAATATTTGTATGGCACTAAATTGTGCAATAATTCCTAAGTGGTATTTCTTCAATAACTTATCCATGTGATGAAAAGTGATAACTTCAAGGGAACCAAATTTAATCCTTTTGAGGGTATGTTTGTGCCTATGTTAGTGAAGCTTATCTATAAATCCTTGAAATCCATGATTACGTGCTTGAAAGTGTGTAGCCATTCTACGCTTAGAATTACATCACAACCACTCATTTCAATAGAAAACATGTGTGTTTGAGATGATACTCACCAATTTGGAGTTTCACATTTTCATATTGGTTTCTTTGCTTACCTCTCACACTTGTGTCAACAAAATTTAGTGAAAATCTTTAGGAAAAGTTCCCATTAATACATATGTTTTTTTTTTAGGATTTATTATGTTTTGGAAGCATTCAAAGTGGTCAAGATTTTTTGGGGTAAAGTTATATAATGAAAGAAACTTATATGATAATAAAACTACCTTAAAAGTTAAAATGTTGGTTCAATAACTTAGATTAGAGTGATACTATGTTAAAAGTTAAAATTTTCATTAAATTATGAACTAAACAATAGTTTTAATTTTCAATTATCCTATATCCTTTCCTTTCCTTGTAACTAGTTTTTCTTTAAAATGCATATTATTACATTTTCAGAAGCTTTGAAATTTGTTGTTCTATAAGACTATAATTTTTACACCTATATGTAAAAAATTGTTATCAAAATTAATGAAAATTATAAAATCTACTAAAAAGCAGTCATACAACTAGAAGTCAAGCTACCAAGACCGATAGCATGGTTAAGTAGGGCATGCACTCACCCACATCTCACATTGAATAACACCCTAAAACACTCCAAAGTTATTTTAATTTTTTGTTGGGATTTTTTTTTGAATTTCTAATCTATTTATGTAAAAAACCTCAAGTTTAGGGTTTTAGAAAAATTATAATTTTCAAAAATATTGTAATTAGGTAGGATGGAATCTAAGTTTAAAGATCACATGAAATAGGTTGGAGGGGAAAAGATCCAGTGGGAGATACCAGGTCAAATGTGGGATACAAGGTCAAATGTAGGAGATACAAGGTCAAATGGATCTTGCTAGTTGATTATATCTTCTTCAAGTTTCATGGTTGATTTGTAAAGTGGAAGGATGTACAAATTTTTCAAATTAAAGAAATCTCAAAAAACAATCAATCGTGTTGAAGTGCTTTTGGTCATGAAAGTCAAAGAAACTATGAAATATATTTTCCAATAAGAATTCAACATATGATCTGCATTCGTTGTATATGAATTCATGGAAACTTTCCAAAGCAATGAGATTTTTTCAAACTCTTACTTCTCTAGCAATTTTAATTGAATATACACCCAAACATCTACACACCAATTTTTAATTTTAATGTATAAGTAATGGTCCTTATAACCTTTGCATGTGTGTGCAAAAAAGCATATCATAATTCTATAACTACCCAACCAATAATGCTATTACATTTATTAAAATTTTTACTCATATTAAATCTCTTAGCCTCTTAATGAGTTAGGTGGTTTCTCAATGCCAATGAGTTTTAAAGTTAGGGTGGACTATCCTCCCAATATTATGATGTTGAGTAGGATACTGTATTATTTTTAAATATTATGAAAGTTGCAAAAATTTCTTAGATAAAATTTCCACCCAATTAAATAAAATATTTAAATTCTATAATTATTTCATAAAATATGAGATGAGAAACACTAAAAGTATATGATTGTTGTCGAATTTCAAGGAAAGGAAGATTTAAAATTCTAAACTTGATTGTCACAACGTAAAATGGATATATAGCTAACGTAAATGGATATTTAGTAAAGGACAACAAAGAGGATTCAAAGTATAAGTCCATAGTTTAAAATAATTAAAAAAAAGGAAAAAAACACTTCTAATAACGTCAATATAACTATTTTAATTTCATTGACCATTAAGAACACTTAGAGCTAAATAAATTTATTAAATTTAATTGTTTTTTTTTTCTCGGCAAGATTAACTACTTTTCTATTAATATGTACAGATAACTTTACATTCAAAGAAACTGGCCGCCCAAGGCCAACTGCGGCTCCTGGGCTGCATTTTCAGACTTGTTCCATTGCCACGCAGGGCTATAAGATCAGAGGGATCAAAATTCAAAATGCTACGAGTTTCCAGAATGGCTCCATGACGACCCACGCAGGGGCAATTCCAAAAAGACCTACAACCCAGACAGACTATGGAAACTGGATACATAACCATGAACATACAAAAAACCAGGCAATCACCAAGGATTTGCGCCCAACAGGAGACATCGTCCCCACTGCAATGGTGGAGACTGCATACAGTAACTAGCCACAAAAAAACACATACGACCAAGTAAAACAGGAAATTGAAATTGTTCCTACCCCGAAACCCGTCTTGAGAGAGGAAGGCGAAAAACACAGGACCACCTCCAGAGCTAATCCTCTGGCTCTTCTTCCATCGCCGTCGGATTGTGCGCTGGTACTGGATGCGCGGGAGCTTGATGTTGGATGGGGGATTGAGAGCGGTCTGTCTCGGAATTGCTCTCCTCACTCGCCGGTTCCTCCACTGGGAGCTTCCCGCGACCACTAGCTGAGCCTTCTGCTTCAATTGACGTCTCCCCCAATGGGAGCTTCCCCTTACCGCGCGCAATATTGTCTTCCGCCAGGACCAGAGATGATTCTTCTGCGTTTTCCTCCTGAATTTGGGTGAAAAGCACAGATATGTGTGCGTTGATGCCTGGATTATCCCCAGAGCCTCCCAAAGTGAATATAACAGAACCGAATGCAGGTAGCTTGGGCTCCCCTCCACTAGAGCTGCCCACTTCCATGACCTGACAGGCTGGGATAGGGGTGGCTCCCATCCTTCGGTAGCAGTAACAACAACAACAATGATGATGAGCATCTGCAGCTGGGGGGCGAGAGGATTCTCCACGCCCTGATCCTCTGCGGCAAGGCATCCTCTCACGCACCATAATAGCCCCCAAACCTTTGTTCCGTTCCCCGACAGATGAGGTCCGGCACTGTATCTGCGCCCTCCCCACAACGTGCAGTCCCCAGTTTGAAACAGAGCAAAGCATAAATAGGCGTATAACCATTCCAGGGAACGCAGGTATGTTATAAACCTCCGCCCGTCTCTCAACCTCCAGCTCACAACACAGTCGCTCAACGCTCTGTGAATTCCCCTTGCCAGAATGAGCTCCCTTCCCCAAGCAATCCACATACTTAAACCGCATAGCATCTCCAATGGAATGACCAGCATTGAATGCCCCTCGCATGATAGCCATTCCTTCCCTCGGCTCCATTAAGGATGCTCAGAGGCCGCTTCAGAAGTGAGGTTTCGGCGGCTTGCAGCATTTAAGGTTGAAGCGCCATCACGTGGCAGCCCATGCCCGGCATGTGGCTCGCCATTAAATATCTCAA
Organism: Pinus tabuliformis; assembly: GCA_031772625.1. Lineage (NCBI taxonomy): Eukaryota > Viridiplantae > Streptophyta > Pinopsida > Pinales > Pinaceae > Pinus > Pinus tabuliformis. The sequence continues at coordinate 721,262,396 of CM062814.1, forward strand.
TGCCACCCGCATCCGGGGTTATTAAATTTAATTGTTAGGAATTACAAATTAATTAATTTAATTTAATGGTTAGGAATTACAAATTAATAAAATAAAGATCAGTTGTCTAAAAATTATTGATTCAAATGTGGAAATTGAGGATTTTTTCACTATGGGAAAAGTTTAATTTCTATGAGTGCTTAACCTAAAGTTATGAGGCACCTTGAGGTAGTGGTTGAATGTGTGGTACATTTCAACCAAGACATCTTTGTTCTAGGGGACTCGTTTATCATCTTGAGACACATGCAATTTAGATCAAAGGCCAAATATATCATATTAGAAGTCATTCTTAGCATAATTAGAATTTTGGTTAAAAAATGAACTACAACATTGAATGTTTCCATCTACGACGACATCATAACAAATTCACTAACTCCCAAGTGAATTTGGCTACCCAATCAAGAGCAAAAGGATTGTTCTTAATTAATGGACAACTTGTCAATAAGTCAATTCCCTAGTTCTAAGGGTCCCAATCATTTTTTATTTGGTAAATCTCTATATGAATGAGTATTTTAGGTAGTTTTGAGATTGTAAATCATGAAGAACAAGTTACTATTCCTCTATTGCACTACAAAGATTGACTCTTATGTAATCAATTTATATACATTTACCCCATATATTTATATAATTCACCACTTTAAGTAAAAATAAAATAAAATAGAGATTAATTTGAGATATGAGGTTTTGGAATAGAGATGATAAAGAGGAAGAGCCAATCCTATATGTTTGAAGGAGGATAATAAAAAATTGTTAAAGAATTTTTTACATTTTTTTGTTGTAATATTCAAATCTTTTTGTCAATCAATCACATGTTAATAAAAAGTTGGGAATAATTTTTTTCGTAATTCTTTGTATTTAAATGCACATTCACCTAAATTTTAAAACAAATGTTAATTATGCATTAGTTATATTAAGGAAGAGGAGGAGGCAACAAAGGGAATATTAGATCTCTAATATTTCGCACCCACACCACCCTTACATTTTCTCTAAGATTCCCCCCTATCCCCACTCTCACATTTTCTCTAAGATTCCCCCCTATCTCCACTCTCACTCTCATGAGTGTGGGGGTAATGGGAAATATTAAAGAAAATGAGAGTAAACGTTTGGTAGGTTAGGTGCATGTGGCTAGTAAGTAAGGTAATTAAAAGTTATAAGACTAGTGTTCAAAGTCATTAGTGAGTTATATACTAGAATAATTATACAAATTAAATGGCTAGTAAACACCTATAGACATCAAATCACTTGTATCACGATACATTTTACATTGTCAACATTAAAAGAAATCATAAAAAATAACTAAATTATAACTTTATTTTAAATTGGTATTATTTATTAATTGTAAAAAGAGTTAAACATTTAAGAAAACATGTAACAAACTTTCTTAATGATGGAGATACAACTCCATCATTAAGATTCTCAATCTGTAAATAGACTTTGTTACAATAACATGAGATAATACCACATGTCAAAAAAACCATAACTCATGTTCGTATGACATTTTTTTAATTAATCAATTTAATTAAAAGGGTAGAAAGAGTATAACTAGTTTTAAGATAAATCTCAACCTTTGATCTATGACTACTATTGAAAACATTTTAGAATATTCCAGGGAGGTTAAATCCCTATGATCTCCTATGATCCAGCTAATAATTATTCATAATTAAATTAAAAATATGGAATCCCTATTTCAAAATAAACACATTTATCAACATAACTATTCCAAATTAAACATGCATATCAATGTAATAAAAGTAAACATTGTTGCAAATATATTGGAAAATTTTCTTCTAAAACAATGAATTTAAAAAATTGAGGAATCTTCCATAAATTCTTTAAAAGTACATCAAAAAATTAAAATTTTCAAGAGAATATTAAAAATTGTTTTTAAATTCCTTTAATAACCATATTAAAATTGTAAAAAACACATGCCTATTTTTATTTAAAAAACAAATATTTTTAAAAAGTATTTTGCAAAGAAATAATATAACAATTTTTTTTCCAATGTTGGGGGTTCTGGGACCATCATTTCACATTATATGTGACCAACACAAAGAAACTACGGAACATCTCAAATAATGCCAATTTGCCAAGGGAATATGGGAAAGACTTCGAGATCTCTTTGGTTATTTAGATAAATCACCCAATAGTGTTATAAAGACTTTGGAATTATGGAGACATTTCGCATTCAAATCTCTGGTGGTTAATAGGGTCTGGCACCTGGAAATGGGCTTCATACTGTGAGATATATGGAAGGAGCAAAATATACACATTTTTAGGAACAAGTGACAATCAGATAAAAGGATATGGACCATGATCAAGCTTAACATTAGAGACACCATTTTAGCATAAATATGGAGCCAAGAGGATTGGGAAACCCAACCCTAAGAATCACTCATCGTCTTTAAGTTATATATATCTTCAAATATGATAGCCCCTGCCTCCTGGAAGCCACCACCTCCCCTGGTCTCTTCCCCTTTGAATTTTTCTCCCCCCTTCAGGGGATTCATCAAGATAAATTTTGATGGAGCCTCCAAAGGAATCCCATGGCTTGCAGGTTTGGGCGAAATCATCAGGGGTTGGAAGTATCAAGTGCACAAGATATCTGTAGCGAAATGTGGGATTTCCAGTAACAATGAGGCTTATTTTTATGCCTTGGAGAGGGGTAGATAACCATTCAAACTGTCCAAAAATTGATCTAAGGAGCCCTGATGGGAAAACTCATCAGGAGCTAGAGACTGATTAGTTTGGCCCATATAATCTACCACCTTCTAAAATCATTCAATTATGTTGTCCTATCTCATACCCGCCAAACTGGGAACACGAAAACATATTTCCTAGCTAATTGGGGTTATACACATCTGGGGGGTACTATTGAGAGTGGATGGAACCCAACCTCACACATGGAAAACCTCAAAGATCTAGTGGATATTCTGAAATTGATGTAACTTCAAGGTGGAACAACCGAAGTAGAGCATAATTCCTCAATGGGGGTGCGAGTGGAAGACTCAAGAGGCTTAGGCCTTTGTGCCCACCACCTTCGAGAATGATAATATGGTTTTCATAAAATGTGGTGGGTGGATTTGCCACCCCCATGCATGTCTCCACATGCAAATGACTTGGTTCTAGAAACATCTATGTAGGTTTTATTCTTGTATTAGGAGTTTGACGGTAAAAGTTCTGAATTCAACTAGACTGGGGTACATTGTCTCCTCGCCCCATCAAGGCACCTAGTGGCATTGTTCTAGAGATTTTGAATGACACGTGGGGAGAGAATATGCTCTGGAGAAGGTTTACTATGAAAATATTGGTTGGGGTATTTGTTGAAATTGAGCCTACAGACAGGGAAGCACCCCTAGCTCACCAACGCACTTTTTCCACACAAACTATAATTTGTTCTCATAGAAATTCCCTCGACGAAAACTAAATTGGTTTGCAGTTGGAAGAAGTATATAAATCTACCTAAGGTAACTTCCAATTTTTCTTGTTTGTTAAATTTATTGTGCATTCTTAATATTCAGACTCATAGAAACTTGTTTACTGCATTTGGTTTAGCAAAACTACCCTTTACTTGGAATTATTGTTGCAATAGAGAAAATTGGATCGTATGTGAGTTAGGTAGAAGCATAGGGGGAGGGTATTACTTTATCCTATATACTATTTTGGTTCTTTTCTAGAGTCTGATTGTGGGGTCTTGTTGGGAAATATTCAACATCCTCATCAGGTTGTTAAGTTGTGTCGATGGGCTTGAGTATAGGTTTATTTGTCAGTGTTTAAAGTCTGGTGATGTATCTATTAGTCGACTCCTATTCTAGGGTGTTGTGAGGAGTGTTCCAAAGAAGGCTTGATATATCACTATCTCGGCTCATGTTATTTGTTACAGTTCCACAGAGAGGTTTTGACCCAACATTTTCATGGTTAGTTTGTTTGTAATTTCTAATGGTGTAAACATTGGCTAGCTTATAGCTCAAGGCTTTGCTTACACCAGGAATCTTGACAACCCTAGCATATTTGTATGTGGGTTCTAGAGAGGCTTTTCCTTTCTCTTATTTGACTCATGGATATGTAATTGCTAATGGTGTAAACATAAATTGTCTTATAGCCTGGGGCTCTGCTTACAACAAGAATCTCTACAGGCCTGACGTATTTGTATGTGGGTTCTAGAGAAGGTTTTCCTTGCTCTTATTTGACATGTGTATAGCCTTCAAGAATTATATTATGGCATATTTGTTTGTTGGTTTCTCTGGTGGGAAGATTCCTTCTATAGGTTGCAGGAGGAAGACTCAGTCATGGAGTGTCAAGTGTACTTTGAGCTAACAACCGAGGAACAATTTTCATCTGGGTGTTATTATTTGGTTATTGACCCACGATAATACCTTCTCTAGCATTAGACTCTACTTTCGCTGGATAACCAATATGAAAAGGTAGCAAATGAGGAGCCATAAAGGAGGGGGTTTGGACAAGGCCCTCAGGGTTAGAACTGGCCGATGGGATCAACAACATGTTAGAGAGACATCATACTCTTTTCATTCATCCATTCTTGAAGATATTAGAAATGAGATGCAACATTTGGAAGAAATTGATGACAAATATCAGAATGAACTATCAAATTTCAAGCTACTAGAGGAATTTGGGCAGTTAATTACAAATCTAGGACATTCTAGGGGTCAGTCATAAATAATATCTTTAGGCCCTATTCATGTATTATAAAATTAAGATCTTGATGGGCATAATTTAATTGGAAAAACACGAAGATCAATATAGCATATATGCTCATTTGACTAATGTGAAACGAGATATATGCAACATGAATTTCCAAATGGAGAGGATGGACACCCGACTAGCTAAGATCAAGCATCGAACTCCATATCTTGCATCGTCACTTGCACCTCTAGGTACTAGTGCTTGAGACCCCGAACCAGTTAAATCCTCTGCCTGACCGTGTTTGATAGTTTCTATGCTAATAATGGTATTAAAGAACAAGGACGCATGGGTACATTCCAAGTGCAGGTGTTCCAACTCTCTTTAAAGTTGTTAAAACTCTCCACGAGGACATAGGTGTTGTAAATCCAATGTGTGAGTTATTGTAACTCTCTACTTGATTCTAGCTTATGCAACTCTAATCTATTACCACTCATGCCACAACTCTAGGTTGTTGTCACCATTCCTACAATTCTCGGTTACCACAACTCTTTCCTCTTAATTGCTACAACTCTTGGTTACCACAACTTTTTCCTCTTCATTTCTACAACTCTTTCTTTTTGCGAATCTCACCATTACTGGGACTCACACCACATGGTTGTTGTTGTAACTCACTTAACACTGTTGTTGCAACTAGGAGGGAGGGTGATGTAATTCCACACTAGTTGTAATAGTGCATCAATCAATCAAACAACTACCATCTATGGATCTACTAAGTAGTCAAACAACCAATCTCCTCATGCAAGAAAATGAAAAAGGTGAAGAGGCACTTAGAAAAGAATGAATGACTTGATTGTCACTTGTCATACAATGGATTAAGTTAACATGTGTCTAAATTTTTCTATATTTTGGAAAGATGATGTGATAGGATGGAATAATATGATTCTCATGGATATCCATCAATTTATCTAATTAATTTAGATAGATGAAATTATGTATAAAAAACCATGTTGTCCCTTAGATGAGTATCTAATCAGAGTCAGAATCAAAATTAGTGCATATCAGAATTAGAACTAAATCTTCTATTGTATTTATAGTTTCATGCAATATAAAGTTCCTTTTCATTCCAGTTCAATCGATGGTGTACCTTACTATTCTCATAAACTAGTGCCTTATCTAAGGAGGTAGCTCCCCCTCCTTAGCCAAGTATTGTTTGTACTTTGTAGAGTAGCCATAGTATCTTTTTATATATTTCTTTTATTTCCAACAAATTATTTTAATTACTACTTAGTTGTAACTCTATGTTGTAGCGACTGCAACACCCTCCAAAATTTTGGCTTACATCCAAATTTCAGAGCCTTCCTTGGTTTTCCCTTTGATGGTTGCAAACACTCGAGCTCACCCCATGAGAACTTGTGAAGTCTTTTCACCCTTTTGCTTTTTTGACCAGCGGTCATCTTTTGGCATATTGATTTATTTGTCATGCTTGCGATCTTGTTCTGGTGAGTTTGAAGATTTGTCTTTTTATGTTTGGTTTGTCTTCGCTATGTAAACATCCATCATACTCACACACAAAGTTGTAAGCATTGTTGTGCAAGTGTCTTCACGGTCGTCTGAAGGTCTATCTCAAGTGTCGTACTTGTCGCTTTCATCTCTAAGACAGTCTCACCAAGGGCATGTTTTGTCTTGTTGTATTGGTGGTCTGTATTGTCTCGTCGTCAAAGTATGCTAAGTGTATGATCACAATGTCAAGTCTTCACAAGTTCAATTTCTTTCAACACTTAGCATTTTCTTGAAAATATGTCCGATCGGGCAACCCTCTTCCACCAGACCCCGACTGAGCTGCACTGCACAGTCTCACCCCTCAGTGACCCTATTCTGCTGCCTGGAACTATGTAGTTCTTGAGGCTGTCCTCCAGGTCAGCTGCACTACGCAATCTCGGAAGTGAGCAACCAGTCTATCTCCCAGAACTGCGCAGAAGATTGCCTCCATGTCCAAACTGAACTGTGCATTTCTCAAGCACAGTCATCATGTATCCTTCTTGTCCCTTGGAAGCCTGCACTGCTCTGAAACTTGGGTTTGCACTGTCTTCCAAAACTGCCCAGGTATGCCCAGCTGGTCCTCTGCTTCCTTGCTCTGTACTGCCTTCAAAAACTATGCAAACATGTTTAGCAGTCCCTCTACTACCTGTCCTACATTGTTCTCCAAAATTACATAATCGTGCCCACCAGGTCCTTTGCAGCCATGTCATGCCTTGCTCTTGAAAACTGCGTTTTCACGTCTAGTAGGTCATGTTATCACTCAGGTTGTCCTTAAGCTCTGGAAAAGGATATGACCGAGGTAACCACAGACCAACTTTGGACTGTAGGTTCTAGCCAACCTGCAATCAGAGAGGGCTCTCTCTTTAAGGATTTAGCTTTGTTGAAAAGGATTTTAGGCTAGGTCTCGAGTTCAGAGGGTTTTTGTTTTGTTTTTGGTGGGAAAATTGATGTTTTCAGACAGAGAGGCAAGGCATAGTCTGGAAGTTTCAAACCATTGGGCGTGGAGTTGAGGAGTGTGACTGCTGGTGCTTTCACTTGGTCACAACAGAGGGAAAATGGAGCAAGACAGCTGCGCAAGAAACAATGCTTCAGGTCTAAGTGATGGAAAGAAATGCTAAGCGATGAGAGGCAGTTAAGAATTCCTAGATAATTGGCAAACACAGGTGAATCGGGGTAAACATGAGCCAGAAGGAATTCATATTCATAACCAATTCATTCAGAGGAAAACATAAAGAAACAGCAGAAATTGAGCATAGAGAGTATTTAAACTAATTCTAAGCTATTCTTTCTTTCTGCCATTTAGATAGTGATAACAATAAAACAGAGGTAAGATGCACTTATTGTTTCAGGCTGCAGCACAAGAATTCCATCTTCAGTCTCCAAAACATTCATTTACAACAAACAGTTTTCTCTCCAAGCTTTCTACAATCTTTGATTATAGAAATAGTCAGGTATACAGTGCGGGTCTCTAGTGAAAATTCTCAATTGACCAACCCTTAAAACTATATAGAGGGTGGTATATATAGGGCAAAAATTTCTACAGAGTTCTTTATTACATCTTGACCTAATTGACCTACTCCTATCTGAAATAAATGCATGAAAATATCTCAGGCTGCGCTAGGGGCGGCCGTATCAAAAATTGAATAACTTATGTAGTCCTTGGTGGCTTGGTGCAGGTGCTTCTGAAATAAATGCGTATGGGTTTCTGCTTTTTTGCTGTCCTGTGGCTTTGAATGCCTTAATTGTGATTTGAGGGCAAGGATGGGCTTACGCCTCTTGATTTGACTTTCTGGGGGGCTCATCAATGTTCAGGTGCTTTGAGCCCCTAAAAAATCTTCGGCTGATACTCTTTGGCTTTTCTTATTCCTCTGATACTCTTTGGCAATAAACCGATGCTGTTCTGACGTGCTGGGGGTCTAAATCATCATTTAATGGCCGTTGTTCGGCCTCTGTATCCTCTGAAATTGTTTTCTGCTCCTTTCGGTATGCTCTGTGAAGAAAACGGATCATTTTTGGGCCTTTCGGGCTTCCTGGGGACTGCGTAACGAAAGATTCCCTGAAGATTCTCCATTTCGGCCTAAAAAATCCTGCGATGAGCGCATCAAAAACTGCCTCAGAATCGGATTCTGGGGCTCCGAAGTGCGATTTTCGCGCCTTTGCACCCAAAAAGTGCTGATGACGTCAGCATGATGTGACATTGTACGGCGGGTGACGTCAGCATGACGTCAGCAGGACGAGGTGGCGGGATGACGTCAGCATGACGTCATCATGTACGGATGGTGATGTGGCAGGTACGGTGGCAGGGATACGTGGCAGTGACGTGGCAGGAGGCCACACAGGCAGGTGACTCGACATGGTGACTGGGCAAGGGGGGTGACGTAGGCGGCGATTGTGCAGGCGTGACGTGGGATGTGACGTCACGGGCGGTAAGTGGTTTTGTGGCGCACCGCTTATGGACAAAGGTGGTTTCGGGGGAGAGGGCTCCGCCACAGCCCAATGCTTGACGCGTGGCGGGAGGTACGGCGGTAATACCGCCCATCTCCCGGACGCTAAACGTCGGGCAGGTCGGGGATGGGACGGCCCGCCCACCGTTGATCTGTGGGGCAGGTGATCCAACGGTTGGCGAGGAGCGTGATATGACGGAGGGATAAGGGGCGCCATATGCGTAGGAATATTCCCTTTTTAATTATTTGCGGCGGCGGGTTTAGACTTAGGGAATGGGGTTTTTATGTGTTAAAAAGGCGCGGGTTAATATATTTACATTCGGACTTAGGGACAAGGGTGGAATATGGGTTTTTTGACAAGCGGGGTTAATATTTTATGTACAGAACGTAGGGAACAGGTGCAAAAATGGGTTTTCTTAAGGTTTTTGAGGGGTTTTTGGGCTAGGGGAGAGGTTACTAGCTGACTAGATGTCAAACTAGCTCCTTAATGACTCGGATGGGCTAAAGACAGCCCCAGATGGACTGTGATTTCCCGGACTCAGTAGAATTATGGCTATAATGCCCGGGAGGGAGTATTTACATAAGGGAGTTTTATATACATGATTTTAATAGGGGAAGGGAAAAACTGATAGGGAGTTATATAATAAAGTTAGTAGTTAATATGGAGATGAACAGAGGGCGCTAAGGTATGAGACCTTAGGCTTTGTTGGGAAAAGAAGGCTCACAGAAGATGAGTGAGCAATCCTTGGGTGAAGCAGATCCTCACCAAGGCGAATGTCATGGAAATGATGAAACTGAGAGGCTCAAGCAGATCTTGACCTCTTGGGGGATGTTAGTAAGTGACTTGGGGGAAATGAGAAGAAGGGGAGGTTAGTGAATTCCAGCTTGAGTACCTCCTTTGAAATAAAACTTCCTGATAACTATGATCTGAAAAGATAAGACATTGTGAGACACAAAATTTATCATCAGTCATCATTCTGCCACCAAACAGCTACCTACCCAGCCTATTGTCCTAACATTTTTTCTTCTTTTCTGATTAGGGTGCACTTAGACTTGCAGACCTAGAATTACAATTTTTCTTTTGAATGTTTCCTATCTAAATCTGCACTTATTTCTGCCAGGGCCCAGATTAAACAGTTGGGTCCCTTTGATTCTCTACCTATCTACAAATCTGCCAAGGTTAAACTGTTTGGACAGATGCATTCTCTATATTCTACAACAGGAAATTGAAACATAGGGAGACCAAGATTAGACTGTTTGGACCTCCCTTAAATGAAAACTCTCCAAAACTGGGACAACTCATCAAAATGGAATCCCAGCAGTGGCATTTTGACTGGCACACTCTCATGGTATCTTCTGGAAATATGGAACACTGCAGCTTGCCAAGTATGACATATTTGGCATGTAAAAATGTCAATCATGAAAAATGAAACCCTGTTGCAACAGGAGGCTAACAGGTCCTCTGCTTCTTCTCTCTACATTGTTCTCCAAAACTGCGCAGACATGCCCAGCCGACCCTCTACTGGCTATCCTGCACTGTTCTCAACAATTGTGTAGTCATGCCCAGTAGGTCCCTTGTAGCCTTGTCATGCCTTGCTCTTGAAAACTACATATTCATGTCTAGCAGGTCCTCTGCTGCCTTGCTCTGCACTGTTCACCAAAACTGCACAGACATCCCCAGTTGACCCTCTACTGCCTATCCTACACTGCTCTCATAAATTGCGCAGAACTACCCAAAAGGTCCCCTGTAGCCCCGTATTGCCTTCCCTATAGGAACTGCGTGGAAGTTCCCCTTAGGGTCCCACCTTGGAACTGCCACCAGTGTCCTTCACTGCACAATTCAGCTTTTGAGTGGTCACTGTGCATTTTTTCCCGACAGTGCAGGTTGTCCTCCCGGAGTTCCTCATTCCATCTTGAGCTGTACGTTGTCTCAATGAGTTTTCCTCCCTCCCTGTCACCCAAAACACGAGAATAATGCATCATACTAGACTAGGAGGTTTTGGATTTGATGTCGTTCCGTCATGAGTGAATTGTAGGAACAAGTACACTGATAGATCATGGCGAGATGATGAACGGGATGAAGGACTGCACATGCTAGAAGACTTGCTTCCAGCTAGACGGACGTACCAAGCACATCAAGAAACAAGCAAAAGGAGCATATGCATTGAACCATCATGCAAGAGCAAGACCATCGAAGACCCCTCAACACTATGCCATGCGGAGGAGAAGACAAAGCACACCAAGAGTACATATATCACTCAGCAGCGCAACAACTTGACACGGACACCACAATCAACCACTACATGTCAGAACTCTCATGTCGAGTTGTGTCATTGGCTTTCTTTGCCACATCACCACTATGGGCCATATCCATTGCAACTCAATGTAATGTAAAGTGAAGTCCAATGGACGCACACAACAAGTTGAAGAGTCATGTTAGTTGAAAAGTCATTGGAAGTTGAACGGTCATGAGGGTAGTCCAAGAGTCATAAGGGTCAAGCATCACCCTTGGCTATATATACCCCTCCCATTGTATGAGCAAGGACTTTTCACCTTGGCTCCTCCCACATAGCCTTGAGAGTCTGTAGTCTGTTCTTTGAGGAGTGAGGAGTGGCTCCAATGTCCCACTACTAGGACTAGTGATGTATGGTGTATAGATGTGTCTTGGGACTTTTTCTTAATTCAGAATCCTTTTAAGGCCAACACATTTTCACACATGTTTTGTAGATGTTTGTAAGACTACTCTTTAAACATTTGTAATGCATGTTTTCTTAGCTTGTACTAATATAGTTGAACTACTTTGGTTATTTTAGTACTTACATTGTTGAATATGTGTTGTATTATTTATCATTGTTGTCTCTTCCATGTGGACTACTCCATTGGACATTAGATAGACCATTCTTGTTTATTGTTTATAACAACCGTCACCTCCGTGTGGACTACTTTGTTGGATGGTGAACGTGTTTTCCCTTGCACTCTGGATTTAACGACTATCACATCCGTTGTGGACTATTCCGCTAGATTCTGGACATACCCTTGTTGGTTCACCTGTGTCTCTTCTTGGGTGGTACTACTACCTCTCATCTAGAGTCTCACTTTACTCTCTACCCTTACAGTAAGAGAACCTGGACATAAGTTACATTACGCACTCACTAGGCATACTCACCTCGCTTTTTGATGATACAAGCATAACACTCTCATGTGCTGAACAAAAAGAGCTAAGGAAAATATCTAAGATAATGGAAACTGGGCCATCGTACTGGATGGGACTCCTACACCAAACGGTGTGAGGTCTAGTTGGGATTTCATACCGTGGAGATCCCCTGAATGTTGGCAGGTCCAACACTATCAACATTTCTAGCACTAAAAGGAGGGCCATATGACAGGTTGTGCATGTAGAGTTTGGTTTCAATCTCTTATTTAAAAATGGCTCTTCCTGACATCATAATCCCACGATGTCTTTCTACAATGTTCAAATGTACCATCCCTGCAGAAGTTATCCATGACCTGTCCAAGTTAAAGTTTAGTGGTGAGGGTGAACCATATTTTCATACGCATGTTTGCCAAGTTATAAACTTTTGCCTATGCCACAAGATAGAGAACGAATATGTATAGATTGTATTACTCACCCTCACATTCGAAGGTCATGCTTAATGTTGGTGTTACACATTACCCTTTGCCTGTATCGATTCATTTGGTCAGCTTGATGAAATGATGATTAAAATGTTCGTTGAGTATAGCCACTGGGATTTCCATGAAAAAATTTGTCGTTTAAGTATGGAGACTGACAAATGACTTGAGGACTTTTTTGATCGCTTCCTTCACCTTTGTTATGAAATTCCTAAACAACTTGTGAACTTTTACTTCTTGAGAGAAGATTTTAAATGCTTGGTTCATAGTTCTCAATACAGTGAACCTCCTGATTTCCCTTCCTCCCCAACTCTTGTGGATCAAGAGGCACCTCAGATTACGGAGGAGGAGCCTAACACCCTGTTTGTTCCTTGTCCACCTTCCTCAGTCCCGATGTGGGTGCCCCCTTGCGGTGATTTCAAAGATGATAAGTCTGCCCAACATGTCCCCAGCCCATCTTCTCACCCATCTTCCGATTCTATGGAGGAAGTTCCAGAATGGCTCAGGAAGCCTACAACGAAGAATCACTCCCCCATTCCACAAGAGGATGTCATCGTTCATAACGCAAGTCTCGAATCTGATCTGCATATATGCCATCCTCCATCATCTACTAGTCTTGACTCCATGCACCATGACTCGCTTGATCAATCCACTTCACCAGCTAACTATTCGCGCTCTCTTGATTCTCTAGCTGCTGGCTCAAATTCTGATTAGGCACAAGGTAGTCACATTACACAGGCAGAGGAGCATAAAGGCGAGGACACTATCAATCTTCCCTCTCTGTTTCAAAATTGTGCACATCAAAACAATGGGCTTCCATTCTTGAACGATTATCAATCTTCTAATCTCGGTGGAACATCCTATACAATTAATTATTTCCATCAACCCCCAGTCTTGGGTAGTCATCACTCCCATGCTTCCATATGTCGTGAAAAATGCCCAAGCACATCATGTGATCTTTTGTTTTCTCATGAAGACTCTAACTCAGATCTAGAATGTGCACCGGTCAAACAAGACGTTCATATCAAAACTTCCTCTTCACCTCACTTTTCCGTGTGTCCTACCATTCATAACGCATACACATGCGTCGAAGATGCTCCACATTCTCTTGTTTCTTGATCTGATGAGTTATATCCTCAATTGACACAAGGCAGTGAGGTTGTCCATGATGAAGTTGAAAATAGTCTAATCACATAACATACTTCCCATTCCTCATCATCTTTTCTCTCGCATGAAGACAACTCTTCAAGTCAACTTGCTAAAGATGAAAAATTTGGTGCAACTTGTGACATAGATGGCTGCCATCTTGAAATCAGTAACAACAGCCACCTTCAAGCCAGGCGTGATTTAGTTCAAGATTCAAAATACGATTTTGCAATTCTAGAAAGTTTCGAGATGTACCAGGGAGTCGAGGAACTTCAACATTCGTTGATGATTATGTCAGGACCTTGCGACTCTGGTAAGTCCCCCAAACCCATTCATATATGGTTTCTCACACACAACCCATGTATCTGCATGATCTCAATCGATGTGGGTTCCCGTGTAAAAAAGTTTTGGTATTTCAAGTGTGATATTTCAAATTTCAAAATTTCACTTACGACCGAATCCACGAATATGTTACAACGCAGTCATCTTCATGCACATTTCTTACATCAAACTCGGGTTGGGAGTGTCCATCTCTCATGAAATCATGGAATTGTGAAGTTGATCATCTCAAAGACTATCTTTGCTTGCAATCATACTTATCGAATTTTCCCTCTCATGATTATCTCCTCAATCTTCTTATGATCCTTGCATTGAAAATATGTCCGCTCATCACACCAAACATCTCGCTAGGTGATGATGAGCGCACAAGTTATCACACGAATCAAGTTCCTCTCCATTCACCACACTCCAACTAGTTTCACGCATTCACAGTACTGACATCCTTTTTAAATTCCTGTGATGACCATGATGCCTTTCTCTAGTTGCAGGAAGGTGTTCTGTCATGTCTAGCTCACAGTGAACATGGTTCCATTGTTTAGAGCATTGCAATATTGTTCAAATAAATTTTTATTTGTTAATTGCAAATTGGGAATCTGGCATCTCAACTAGCTCACCTCATCATTTCTTTATCTTGGGTAACTGTAGTTCGACTTATCATTTTCCCATGAGCACACTCGATGACAGTTGCTTCTCACACTTTGATCTTCATTTTCTACCATCTTTCTCTTCAGACTTTTGTCAGGCAGGTGAGGCACTTCAACCTTCGATGATGGTTATGGCAGGGCCTAACTGCTGAGAATGATCGAATCTATATTTCCTTACTAGATTCCCATAGTGATCCCGTCTCTCGAATCTAAAATCCATCTTTTCAAAAATCAAGAGGCTTTCCAAATAACCATCATGAATTTTATGATCCAATCACTGAATGACTGGAACAATCTTACCTGGCAAGCCATATTGCAGGAAACAAGCTTCAATCCTTCCTCGCGCTTGCTGAGAAGCTTGATGCATATGAGGACGCACCCGCAAGAATTTTTCGAGGTTTGTTTAGAAAGGGTATCCATCAAAAAGGTAAGCACGTGTATTGGGTGGTTGTGACACATATTTATTCCCACATGCAAGACCTTCCTTTCTGTGTGCAACTTGTTCAAGTTTTTGTATTTTCTATTGCACACTACTTTTTATCTGTTTTAATCGTTTGTATCTTTGTGGATGCAAGTCGGGAGCGAGTACGGTGGCTTCATTAGAAATTTTATTTCACGTAACCCCAATGGTTTAGCTGTTAGGATAGGAGTAGGATTAGTTGCATATAATTTTTCCCTTCCTTGCACTCATCTTACACTCGTAATCCGTCATGGTTTTCTTATTCTGGTTTCACATCTTGTTTTCTTTAGTCATTTTTGTTTCTTTTCTTCTGGTTTTGTTTCCTTGTTGTCCACGCCTTTCCTCTCATATTATTTTTCCTTTCATGTTGAGTTTTTTGTTTGTTTTCACTGCGTGAATAAGTTTTGTGCCTGCACTGTGTTATGGTTTTTGAATGGGTATGTGGTTGAAGTTCAAAGAGTCTTGTGACACTACATCACTTGGCCAACCTTGTCTTTGTTTTCTTTGTGCTTGGTTGTAACTTTTGGCTGATAAAGTCTTGATAGAAAATATGATCCATATGTAAGGAAAGTTTTGGTCAAACCATGAACCCGTGTCTAGTCTGGGAACCTCATTCCTATACTCAGTTTTCTGCTCTGGTGTGTTCAAACTTATCAAACTTGTAGAAACAGAGAAGGCAAAAATATAAACGAGCAAACCTGAATCAGAGGTCTTTATATGCTTCTCTGAAGGAACAACCTCCCCTACTCTCAATACGTCTCTTCCAGCACAAAAATAAATAAGTGCCTATGCACAGTTCTCTTTAAAAAAAAAGGTGAAAGAAGAGAAAGGCTTCCTGTGCAGAGAGGTGAAGCAGGCAACTCCACCAGGGTACTGTCCAAGCTCACTAGTAGTGGAGCAATGCTTGTGTTCCTGCATGACACTGTTGGGTTATTTTCCAAGTCTACCAGTAGCGGAGCAACACCAGGGATGAAAAACTATACTATGAAAATCTTAAGCTCGCGAGTCAAATTACCCTTCCTGATTTGAAACACTGTGATCTGGCTGAATTTTTTGTTGTGTTCAAATGAGTTGGTACAAGGTGAACCATGTCTGTCCATGGGGTAAGTGGGGAAGACAAAGTGATCCACACAACGAATCAATACTCCCCGAAAGGCCAAGGCCCTACACTGTAAACAAACCAAAACAGAGAAGCTGGTATTTAACCAATATGTCACCAAGTGTTGTAGCAACTGCAACACCCTCCAAAATTTTGGCTTAAATCCAAATTTCGGAGCCTTCCTTGGTTTTTCCTTTGATGGTTGCAAACACTCGAGCTCACCCCGTGATCTCTTGTGAAGTCTTTTCACCCTTTTTGCTTGTTTGACCAACGGTCATCTTTTGGCATATTGATTTCTTTTTCATGCTTGTGATCTTGTTATGGTGAGTTTGAAGGCTTGTGCTTGTGTGTTTGAGTTGTCTTCGCTATGTAAACATCTGTCATACTCACACACAAAGTTGTAAGTGCTATCACGCAAGTGTCGTCATGGTCGTCCAAAGGTTTATCTTAAGTGTCACGCTTGTCTCTTTCATTTCTAAGACAGTCTCCCCGAGGGCATGTTGTGTCTTGTTGTGCTGGTGTTATGTGTTGTCACATCATCGAAGTATGCTAAGTGTATGATCACAATGTCAAGTCTGCACAAGTTCACTTGCTTTCAACACTTAGCCATTTTTCTAAAAACCTGTCTGACTGGATAACACTCTTCTACCGGACCCTGACTAAGCTGCACTACACCATCTTTGGCCTTAGTGACCATACTCTACTGCTCAGAATTGTGTAGTGCTTCAGGCTAGCCTCTAGGTTAGTTGAACTGCAAAATATCTGAAGTGAGCAGCCTATCTATCTCCTAGAAATGTGCAGAAGAATACCTCCATGTCCAAACTGAACTGCGCATTTCTCAAGCACAGTCATCATGCCTCCCCCTTGTCCGCCCGAAATCTGCGCTGCTCTGAGAACTAGGTCTACAATGTCCTCCAAAACTGCGGAAACATGCCCAACTGGTCCTTTGCTTCTTTGCTCCGCACTGCCTTTAGAAAATGCACAGACATGTCTAGCAGGCCCTCTGCTGCCTATCTTGCATTGTTCTCCAAAAGTGTGCAGTCATGCCCAACAGGTCCCTTGGATCCCTGTCATGCCTTTCTCTTGAAAACTGCACAGTCATGTCTAGTAGGTCCTCTGCTGCCTTGCTCTACGTTATTCTCCAAAACTGCGCAGACATGCTTAACTGACCCTCTGTTTCCTATCCTGCATTGTTCTCCAAAATTGTGCAGTCATGCCCAACAAGTCCCTTGGAGCCCTGTCATGCCTTGCTCTTGAAAATTGCGCAGTCATGTCTAGCAAGTCCTATCTTGCCTTGATCTACACTATTCTCCAAAACTGCGTAGACATCCCCAACTGACCCTCTACTTCCTGTCCTACAATGCTCTCAGAAATTGCACAGAACGGCCCAATAAGTCCCCTGCAGCCCTGTCTTGCATTCCCTCCAGGAACTACAAAGAAGTGCACTTCAGGTTCCCACCTTGCTACTGCCACTGGTGCCATTCACTGCACAATTCTGCCTCCCAATGTTCACTGCGCAATTTTTCCTGAAAATGCACACTGTCCTCCTAGAGTTCCTCATTCCAGCCTGAGATGCGCTTTGTGTTGTCTCAGTGAGTTGTCTTTCCTCCTTGTCACTTGGAACACGAGAACAATGCATCATGCTAGAATAGGAGGTTTTCAATTTGATGTTGTTCCATCATGAGTTAATTGCAGGAACAGGTACGTTGATAGATCATGGCGAGATGATGAACTGGATGAAGAAGGAGCACACATACTAGAAGACTTGCTTGTAGCTGGATGGATGTACCAAGCACATCAAGCAATAAGCAAAAGGAACATATGCATTGAACCATCATGTAAGACCAAGACCATCGAAGACCCCGCAACACTATGCCATGCAGAGGAGAAGAAAAATCACACCAAGAGTACATCCATCACTCAGCAGCATAGCAGCTTGACATGGACAACACAGCCACCCAGTACATGTCAGCAATGTCATGTCAAGTTGTGTCATGAGATTTCTTGGCCACATCACCACTATGGGTCATATCCGTTGTAACTCAATGTAATGTAAAGTGAAGTCCAATGGACGCACAAGAAGTTGAAGAGTCATGTTAGTTGAAAAGTCATTGGAACTTAAACAGTCATGAGGGTAGTCAAAGAGTCACAAGGGTCAAGCATCACCCTTTTCTATATATAACCCTCCCATTGTATGAGTAGTGACTTTTCACCTTGGCTCCTCCCACAAAGCCTTGAGAGTCTGTAGTATGTTAAAGTGAGGAGTGGCTTCAATGTCCCACTACTGGGACTAGTGATGTATGGTGTACAAATGTGTCTTGGGACTTTTTCTTTATTCAAAATCCTGTTAAGGCCATCACGTTTTCACACATGTTTTGTATATGTTTGTAAGACTACTATTTAAACATTTGTAATGCATGTTTTCTTAACCTGTACTAAGGTAGTTGAACTACTTTGGTTATTTTAGTACTTACATTGTTGAAGATGTGTTATATTGTTTATCACCGATGTCTCATCCGTGTGGACTACTCTGTTGGACATTAGACAAAACATTCCTTTTTATTGGTTATAACGACTGTCACCTCCGTGTGGACTACTCTGCTGGATGGTGTACATGTTTTCCCTTGCACTTTGGTTTTAATGAATGTTGCATCCACTGTGGACTAGTCCACCAGATGCTAGACAGATCCTTGTTGGTTCGCGTGTGTCTCTCCCTGGGTGGTACTACTACCTCTCATCTAGAGGCTCATTTTACTCTCTCCCCTTACAGTAAGAGAACCTGGACACAAGTTACATTACGCACTCACCAGGCATACTCACCTCGCTTTTTGAAGATACAAGCATAACACTCTCATGTGATGAACAACAAGAGCTAAGGAAAATCTCTAAGATAATGGCAACCGGGCCATCGTACCAGATGGGACTCCTACACAAAATGGTGTGAGGTCTAGTTTGGAATTCGTACCGGGAAGATCCCTTGAATGTTGGCGGGTCCAACAGTGTCAACACTATGATATTTCATTTGTTACATTTCTGAATTTCAAGTACTATAACTCTGATATTTCATATTGTTGAAACTTTGTGTCATATGTTTATTGTTGCAACTATGGTAATTCATATTGTTGTGTCTTTGTATTGTAGATTTATTACAACAACTCATTCATTAACATTTTCGTTAATTACGGACTAATCATTGTCATGAGATGTACCTAACAATTTGTGACTTAGGTCATTGCAACAACTTTGTCCTAGCACTAGAATACTTTATTTTCTATAATTGTGATTGCTCTGTTTTTTATTGGGTTCAATTTGATTATTTTGTTTACAACATTTGATTTATAGTCCTATTTCCTTTATGAACAAAGTGTCATTTGATGGTTTGTGATTTACTGCATTATATTGCACATTCTACAACATTTATGTTACACCAATTAATACCATTTTAGCACCTGAATAAGTCACCTTAGACGCCTATGTGATTTATTTCCCACAAGTGTGATTTATTTCCTACAAATGTGATATTTACTTTCTTGCAAGTGTGACATTTACTTTACTGCAAGTATATAGTTTACATTCCTGCAAAGTTTGGATTGGATTGCAAGTAGATTTCTCCTAGTGACTTTTGAAAGCATCCCAATATCTTGTGTTGTGACACTCATGTAGATTACTATAGCCATAGATTGTACTAGCACAAACAACACACAATAGTTCACAAGTCCCATACAAACCTTTGATTAAAAATTAAATGCACAATATTTTGGTTGTATTTCTGAACAAATATAAAGGTAATTGAAAGGCCCATCCTTTTTGGCACCATTTATGGGGAAATATCAATAGTAGAATCATTATTTTATTACCTAATTATTTTTATTTCTCGTTTGTTTCAGTAGAGAGGATTTCTTTTTTCAGCAGACTAATGCAACAAGTTTCTTTTTATAATAGCCTATCTTAGATAGAATGTATCTTTAACTTTTCATGCCTATGTTTACAGATCGATGGGTATATTTACCAAAATCCACTGAAAACTAACAATGCAAGACAATCTTAAGACGTGAAAGTGCATGGTAAACCAAATTACTTGACTCCCATAGTGTGATCTCTTACCAAAAACAAGCTTGAAGTATCTAGCCAAAATTCCAAGGTTGAACAAGCTTCATCCTCCGCACCAATGAAAACTCTATTTTATGAGGATCTAATCAGTGAGCAGTTTCACTTTGAAGAGCTTACTTTTCAAGACTCTCCTAAAGCACCTTTAGAGAAATAAGATAAGCCCCAAGTAGATATGGCCTATTAAGTCAAGGTTGAAAGTGACCAGCTTCGAATTATCTATCCTCAAGTTAGATGAGAAAACACAGATGAAACCATTCCTCACTTGGCTCTTCCCAAATTCCACATTCTTCCTAAGGACGATCCTAATACCTTACACTTTGAATTCGATGTACTCTTTGGAAGTTATGCCTATGTTTCAAATGACTAGAAGCTAAATTTATTCCTTTCCAAACTCAAGATACAACACTACATTGGTTCATGATCCTTAGTGAAGGTAGCATCCACACATGGGACTAGATGAAGTGTAAACTCGTAGAAAAGTACCAAGACTAATATAAGGATAAGCAAAGAAGGGAATAGGTATTTGGAATGGCACAAAGTGAAGAAGAAATCCTTAAATACTATGTCGAAAGGTTCAACAACGATATTCACATGGAAAGATAGGAAAACTTGGCTCCTAATACACTGTGTCTTGTTACTAACAGGAATTTGAAATTATTGCATCAAAATCCTCATTTGGATGGGAGGTCGAGATGTCACTCAACATCCTTATGATGTAATTAATGAATTATGTCAAATATATTGAAGGGTAAATTTGAAGGTTTATAGAGGATGTAGATACATATTAACATGAATTGTTAAGCCTGTTGGTATTGGGGTGACATGAGCAGAGATTAGGAACATACTCAAATATTTCAAAACTAATATACTCAGTTCCCTAAGCTCCCATCTATACACATTATAGATGAATATGAAAAGAGAAGAAACAACATTATCCATATCCATCTTCTACCCAAATTACAAAAGAAAATACACACTAAAGGAATGACCCCTGGATCAAATTGAGGTTTATGGCATATGAAACAAAGAACATGAAACAAATAGCTTCCCATCTCTTCTCTATTTGAAGGCCATTTATTAAGAAGAAAAAGAAGAAAAATAATTGTTTTTTGTGGCTTAGAAAACGCCATGGGAAGAGAAACCCTAGAGTATGGTTCAAGACTAGTCTCAATGTTATAGTTTTTATTGGACTAACCCTTTTGTGTAATATTCTTATTAACCATGGTATTTTCTAGCACAACCATGAATGGATCCTCCCCCAAACTAGATTTTTATTTCGAGTGTATAAACCCTACTTATGGAGGCCCTCAATAGGCCATTGCACAACCACCATGCAACTTCTACCACCTTCACAAACGCAGGTATATACATCATCCCCTCCTTGTCCACAGCTACCTACAAAAACCATTCCTAACCCTAAAACTAGGATGGAAACCTAATGAGCATAGGATTTTGGACTAGCAACCTTCCCTATTATTGACATAGCTACAACTACCTCTATTGTTTTTTCAAAAAATTTAGGTTCCCTCCTCTTTTTTTCTCTAAAATTTCAATGATTATTAGCTAAGTATGGATTCCACCCTTTTTCTCCTCCTCAAAGGCATGGTTTTATTGGAGAATGTCCAAGATCCTTAAATTTTAAATATTAACAAACTTAGATATATAAAAAACCCTCAAAATTTTAGATAAAACCCTAAAATTCTAAAAAATACTTTTGTTTTCCAATACCATATTAGGCCCTCCTTAAAGGGATTATTTTATATTTAATCCCGATATCCACATTTTCTACTTCAATTTCTCATCACAATTCTTATATTTCATTTAACTTGTGCTCTTCCCTTTTGGATCAAATGTTGACCATGCTCCTTATTTGAATCTCGAACCCTGGGATATTGTTTAAGTGAGTGTTTTCAACCCAATCACTCGAGATCCATATTTATCAATTCACGACCACCCAAATGGAAGTTCACATAGGTTTTCCCATCATTGGTTATTGGGTACCAGGGATTGTAATTTATGGTTCAATTCTCCTAAAACACTGAGAGATTAATATCCTGATAACCTTACATGATTTTGTATATTATCGAGTATAAAGTAGTTTCCTCGATACACTAAATTCTCAATCTCTTGGTTCCCTAATTTTATATGCCACATCACTCACTAAATATGATCGCCATGTTAGCGTCCAACAACCATCTAAACTTGATAGGCAATGTTTTAGTGATGTGACCTTGGACACATGTCACTTATTTTTATGTCGTAAGGCATTCCCTTTGAGAAGAACTCCCCAGTTCTCACTTTGCACTGTTTGGCACTGTCGATCTTGTGTTAGACGATTGAAATATTATCAGACATCAGATGCAAGTTTTTGTTGGTTAGGTGTGTTAGCTTCCCCATTTACAAGTTACTCCACGATGAAGAAGGAGGCCGCCCACTCGTCTTCATGTTGTACCTAAAGCATGGCACCAATTAATTGATAGTTGTGAGTTCTTGGAGCAACGAAAGCTGCTTGGTTACTCTGTCTTCATGTTGTACCTAGAGCATGGTGCCAATAAATTGATAGTTGTGAGTTCTTGGAGGAATGAAAGATGTGTGTCTACTTTTTCAGATGCAAGCAACCAAAATAACCAAACTCTTGAAAAGCTGGGAAATTTTACTGGAGATGATAAACCAGAAGATCAAGGGCATGGGTTAAGGTACTCTGTAGAAGATGGTCAAGCACGACTGAGTTTGAGTAAACATAGTGTCAACATGGATGAACCATGCCAACCTTTATCATCTCAATTTCACACATTACCACTTGCTTTGGATAAAAGTGTGTCATCCACAAATGATTCTTTAGGTATTTCATTCTTGAAATAAACTTTATTCAATCTATAAGAAGGAGGTCACTCACTTGTCTTTGTGTTGTACCCAGATCATGGTGCCAATAAATTGATATCTGTGAGTTCTTGTAGCAAGGGAAGCTACTTGGATGCCTTGTTGGATGCGAGCAAATAGAAAAACCAAGCTCTTCGAAAACTAGGACATTTTACTAGAGATGAGAAACCATTAGATCGAGGGAAAGGGTTAAGGTACTCTGTAGATGATGGTCGAGCACCACTAAGTTCGAGTAAACATAGTGTCCAAATAGATGAACCATGCCAACCTTTACTGTCTCAATTGCACACATTACCACTTGATTTGGATAAAAGTGTGTCATCCACAAATGATTGTTTAGGTATTTCATTCTTGCAATAAACTTTATTCAATCTATAAGAAGGAGGTCACTCACTTGTCTTTGTGTTGTACCCTGATCATGGTGCCAATAAATTGATATTTGTAAGTTCTTGCAGCAAGGGAAGCTGCTTGGATGCCTTATTGGATGCGAGCAACCAGAAAAACCAAGCTCTTAAAAAACTAGGACATTTTACTGGAGATGAGAAACCATTAGATTGAGGGAAAGGGTTAAGGTACTCTGTAGATGATGGTTGAGCACCACTAAGTTCGAGTAAACATAGTGTCCAAATAGATGAACCATGCCAACCTTTATCATCTCAATTGCACACATTACCACTTGATTTGGATAAAAGTGTGTCTTCCACAGATGATTCTTTAGATATTTATTTCTTGCAACAAACTCTATTCAATCTATAATAAATATGCATGAATGCAAGTCTATATAATAATTATTGGAAATGAATTAGATTAGATTCAATTGTTGAAGGAAAAGAGCTAGAGTTTCCTGATGGTTCTGGAAGGCATGAACTTCTATCTCCAATAGAGGATATGACACCCAAAGAAAAAGTAGACAAGGGATTTTTTCAAAGGGACTTGATGCTTTAGGCTATTCTTTGGACTTCAGAAAGTACTCTTTATTACCATTCAGTCTAAAGTTCACCAAAATTATCATTAAGGCTGGGTACATGTTTGTATTAACTTTGAATCTCGTTTTAACATTTTCTTTGTAGAAGCTTGACTCTCTTTCTAACACTAAACGTGTTGCAAAAATAATTATCCTCTTAGCACACTATTTCCAATGATTTTCTTAGTTTAATGTATCGACCCAAATGTAGATATGATAGTATTGTTGCATCTATCCTTCTCCCACCCTTTAAGGCCTAAACATATAACTCAAAGGTTCAAACACATATACAGAGGCACCTATGCACATGCATAGGCAGGGAACAATGATAATTTAGTATGGCATGCTAATAAAATACTATCGGTCTGTTTATGAATAGGTAGGTTTGATGATGAGAAAAATTAATGTCGATCTTGACTAGTCATAATGAAATGGCATGGTAAAGTCTTTATGTTAAAATTTCCCCTAGGTACTATAATAATAGAGATCAAATATTATATTTTTTTGCATTGATTATGTATGAACAATAGTTCACCATTTGTTTAGAGTCTAACACAGGATGGAGTATGAAAGTGTATATAATTGAAGCATTGTCAAATAAACATGCATGAATGCAAGTCTATATAATAATTATTGGAAATGAATTAGATTAGATTCAATTGTTGAAGGAAAAGAGCTAGAGTTTCCTGATGGTTCTGGAAGGCATGAACTTCTATCTCCAATAGAGGATATGACAGCCAAAGAAAAAGTAGACAAGGGATTTTTTCAAAGGGACTTGATGCTTTAGGCTATTCTTTGGACTTCAAAAAGTACTCTTTATTACCATTCAGTCTAAAGTTCACCAAAATTCTCATTAAGGCTGGGTACATGTTTGTATTAACTTTGAATCTCGTTTTAACATTTTCTTTGTAGAAGCTTGACTCTCCTTCTAACAGTAAACGTGTTGCAAAAATAATTATCCTCTTAGCACACTATTTCCAACCATTTTCTTAGTTTAATGTATCGACCCAGTTGTAGATATGATAGTACTGTTGTCCATCTATCCTTCTCCCACCCTTTAAGGCCTAAACAAAAAACTCAAAGGCTCAAACACATATACAGAGGCACCTATGCACATGCATAGGCAGGGAACAATGATAATTTAGTATGGCATGCTAATAAAATACTATCGGTCTGTTTATGAATAGGTAGGTTTGATGATGAGAAAATTTAATGTCGATCTTGACTAGTCACAATGAAATGGCATGGTAAAGTCTTTATGTTAAAAAATTCCCCTAGGTACTATAATAATAGAGATCAAATATTATATTTTTTTGCATTGATTATGTATGAACAATAGTTCACCATTTGTTTAGAGTCTAACACAGGATGGAATATGAAAGTGTATATAATTGAAGCATTGTCAAATAATCTACTGTTGTCATGCTCTTAGTGGAGATATATCCAGTTTCTAAAATGTGAATCAAAGTAATTTTTGAATCTTTTCAATGTTTCAATGGAGAAAATTCATCATGGAGCTTCTTCCTCTATTTCCCATCCTTGCTATGAGAACAATTATGCATGTGGTTGTTATTTAATGGAGAAGGAAGAAAAATGGAGAGTTAGGATTTATCGTTTTTATTGTTTTGTTAGCTCTTTCACTATTTTTTTCTTGTTATATTAGTTGTTATGCACATGAAACAATTCATCCTCAATTATGCAATTTGCCTGGTTTTCATTTCTTTGATGCGCTACTCTTGATTGGCAGCAGGGACGATGGAAAGACTACTGGACTTGATTCTAGTGTGTTGGCCCATAAAAGCGACTGAAACACATTGTACCTACATCCTGTGTCCAAGAAGGAAATATGATAGGAAATCTCCCAGATGAAGCTCAACCAACTTGTTCTAAACAACCTGCAACTATTACCTCATTTCTATTGGCACCTCCCTCTTCACCATCATCCCTTATCAATTCTGGAAACCCATCTTCTGTACCATCACTTGCTAGATTTGTTTCATTGTCTTCTATGTCCACCAATGCTTGTTCATCTGGAAAACCAATATCAACCATGTTTACACATGTACCATATGCACATGAGACTCAATTGGTATCACCTCATGTCTTCTCTTCTTTTACTACTGAACCTTCCACTGCTTCATTCACTCCACCATGTGAGTTTCTTCATCTTACTAATTCCCCTTCACCTAAGGTACCTTTTACACATTTATTTGCATCTTCATCAGATTCAAAAGTCACTTTCCATGAAAATGGGATAATGTCTTCTTCCTTTCCATTTACCTCCTTTGGTTATGATGCAACAAATGACCTTTTATATTCCTACCAACTTTATCCAGGGAGTCTTGTAGGTAATCTTATATCACCGAAATCTGGAGTCTCTGGATCAGGGCCTTCTTCACGATTCCCTAAACTAGATTTTCCTTTTCCATGGAAGACTTTGCATTCTTCTCAGGATATTTTTGGCCCCAGAAATGAGACCATAAATATTTTAAATCGGGAAAGGGACACCTCAAGGACTTCAATATTATCACAAGATAGAGACACTTCCTTCTTTTCCACCTCATTAGACTTCTATTTGAACCATGTGCATTGGCCATATCAATATGTTTTGGGGCAGTGTGGGGGAGACTATGTAATTCCATAAGTGAAGAAGGTGTTGGTTTCACTAGTGGTGAAAATATGGTACTGTAAAGGGACATGGAAAGAGATAGATGTAGCACAAGAAAAATTCATGCATTTGGAAAGCATATTGTGATAAATTTTCCCATTGAAAGCAACAAAACTTAGGTGGAACCAATTGAAGCAAGTAGGGCATCATTTGAACTTGTCAGTGATGAAATCACAAATGTTAGTGGTGGGATGTCAGAGATTTTAGTGGATAAGTTTCTAGTGTCCTCCTTTGGAGCATAACTTGTTACTCTTGTATTAGTTGTTTAGAAAAACCAACAGAAATGATCCATTGCTTAATAAGTGTTTGACCTATGGAATTGTCATTCATATTTCATATTAGACTTTAGACCCCTATTTTGCATCATTGAATGCTTGCTTCCAGGACCATTCAAATCTCATAGCTAAAGTAACCTATTTGATTTTGATATTGATTGTATATAATAGTGTATTGATGCATCGTTGATGTTATCATGATTGAGAAGTCTTTATTTTCAATATGCATCTGTCAATGTGAAAAACATGTATATTCATTACATTGATGTTAATTTACCCTTCATGGTGCAACTTAATGCACATGTTCTTTTGTTTTGTGATGATTTTCCTAGAGTAATTTTTTAGTTGGTAAATGCTTCTTTCTTATTGATATTCTCCTTTATGAAGCCTTAATATTGCTATGTGTTTGTCTAATGTTTGACTCCTGAAATTTCTAGGAATGGCAATAGAGTTGTGATGTTCATATTTTCCTTTAAAGCATTATTCAATACAAATCCATAGTGTCAACAACATGAACTCAACTCTCAATTTTTGCATGAAGTATTTTCAAATGAACATGAATTAATAATCATCTAGATAATGAATGAATGTGCATATCTATACCTCTGGTCTATGTATCTCCTCCATATTTTTCATCCAACAATGACCTTCAACTTACTTGACACACATTTTTTGTCCTTATTTTTTTGTCAGTGAGCCCTTCAACTCTGCAATCAAAGTAGGTAGTGGATGCCTTCCAACTCATAATTTTTTATAGCATTTTCCAATCCAAATGTTAGGTGTAGGGTAACAAAATTCAAATGGAAACAGTAGGATAACAAGAACTATAGCCTCAGGCACTTCACAAGTCAGTTCAAAAACAATTCTATCAATTAAATAGTACGTAGAACAATGAAAACCATTGGATTCATTTTTTGTCAAGGATACACAAACATCTCAGATTCATACATTTTCAATTCTCTCTTTGTACCCAATTTGACTTGTCAATTTCTCCAACTCAGTCTTCACACTCTTGTTTAAAATATTGGATAGAGTCAATCCATATCGGATCATGAAGCCTGCAATCAAAGAGGGATTAATGACGGTTTTTAGTCTAACATTCTTGGCACCAGTTAAACTATGGGCCTTCTTGGAAATTTCATCTACATGTTGATTTTCAAGATTTACAAAGTTGTCACCACTTCCAATTGTGTGTCAGTCAGCTTATTGTAGGCATCTCGAACTCTTTGATAATGTCATTAATGATGTCCATCCTTTTATTGTCAATCAAGAGGTATGGGAAATTCAAAGTTGTTTTAGTTGTTCAGAAAAATATGGAAAAAATGATTTGTTTCTTTATAAGTGTTTGACCTATGGAATGGTCATTCATATTTTATTCTAGACTTCCGACCTATATTTTGCATCATTGAATGCTTTCTTCCATGACCATTCAAATCTCATAGCTAAAGTAACCTATTTGATGTCGATATTTGTTGTATATAGTAGTGTATTGATGCATCATTGATGTTATCATTCTTGAGAAGTATTTATTTGCAATATGCATATGTCAATGTGAATAAGATGTATATTCATTACATTGATGTTAATTTACCCTTTTTGGTGCCACTTAATGTACATGTTCTTTTGCTTTGTCATGATTTTCCTAGAGTAATTTTTTTAGTTGGTAAATGTTTCTTTCTTATCGATATTCTCCTTTATGAAGCCTTAATATTCTTGTGTGTGTGTGTCTACTGTTTGACTCCTAAAATTTCTAGGAATGGAAACATAGTTGTGATGTTCATATGTTTAGCAGAAATACCTTTAAATCTTGGGAATAGTGTTAGGTTTATGTCTGTTTCATTCTTAGGGAATAAGATCAATGGTAGCATTACTCCTTCAGTATGGAATGTCTGTGCATAGCTTCTGGGTCTTCTTCTAGATGGTAATGATTTGAGTAGTTACATACTAGACCCTGCTTTTCCTAATGTTACTTGCAATAATTTGCATATTTTAGACTTGAGCAATAACAATTTGCAAGGGCCCATGCCTCTGTTTCTTAGACAGTTTCATGGCCTGCAAGAGTTGGGTCTGAGCAATAACTCTTTGTCTGGTACAATACCTGAAGCTCTTGTTTAGCAAATTTATCAAGTTTTAATTTGGCTCTTAACAATCTCAGTGGACCCATTCTGGTGTTTTCACAGAGTTTTGGCAGTGAGTCATTTGCAGGAAACAGGCTCTGTGGGCCTCCTCTTGCACCTTATGCAAGAACTCAAGTTCAGAGGCATTTTGGACTGAGCCCTGGACAGTTGAAGGAATTTCTATTACATTGATTAAAACCATTGTTGTATGTGTGTCCTTGTTGATAGGCATTGGAATTTCCCACAATATGAAAGTGCTGGGAGGAGGAGGCAACCCCTCTTTGAATGAATTGGAAGATGAAGAAATAGGGGAGGGGAGATTGGTGCTTTTTGAAGGTGGGGAGAATCTCAAGGTGGAGGATGTGCTGAATGCAACAGGTCACGTATTGGGTAAGACCAACTATGGAACTGTCTACAAAGCCAAGCTTAGCCAAGGAGGAATTGTTTCCTTGAGGCTTCTCAAGGAAGGGACTTGTAAGGACTGAAAATAACTCCTTCCTGTAATTAAGGATTTGGGTCTCCTTCGGCATGAAAATATAGTCCCTCCCAGATCATTTTGTGAAGGAACAAGAGAGAAGCTTCTTGTATATGATTATAAGAAGAAAGCCAACTTGGCTGACCTTCTTCATGGTAAGTTTTCATTTTAAAACCCAAGGCTAAGGAAAATTTTCTTTGTTGTCTTTTCTTTCTTCTCCAAAAATAGGAAAACTAATTAGATTACATCCTTCATTCATAGGCTATCAACTCTACATGGATTACAAATATTCAAATAAAATTTGGCCTTGAAAGTTGTCTATATCCTCTATGACCAACAAAACAAAATTCGTAGGATCCTGTGAAATGGGCCATTGCACTGATATAACTCATGGCCTTTTTGGCCTCTGCATTTTATAATTTTTCTATTGTTGACAAGACCTAAATTTCACTTCCAAAATAAATGCAGTTCTCCCAAAGATATAGCATAAGTAGAAAATAATATCACTTTACTTAGGAAGTATCCACAGTCTGCTTCTACTTGCAAATTGAGGTTTGGTTTGCAATAATAAGCTTCAAGAGGCCATGGTCTTAATAGATATTAAAAAAAATGAAGAATTCACTAGAGTTTTTCATCTCAAATACACTTAAGTTAGGCTCTAGATTCAATATGAAGTCTTGTAATGCTCTCTTCTTCATTCAGGGAAATCCTCATCTTATAGGTTTATGGCTTAGGTCCTTACTTTTTCATACTTATGCAAAAATATCCTTACTTTTTCAAATGCTTGAGGCAGGATCAAAGGCACAATATTGTTCTTGGAGCAGCAAGATGACTTGCCCACAATCACACTGGGATTAAAACACCCATCATTCATGGTAACCTCAAATCCAAGAATGTTTTGGTGGATAAAAACTATGTCGCATATCTGAGAGATTATAGTCTAGACTAGTTAATGACCCCATCATCTGCTACTCAGATGATGAATGCAACTACACTTGAGGGCTACAAGGCATTCTCCTATTAGAAATACTCATTGGGAAGAAACCAGGAAAGAATGAGAGCTCTGACAAATTTGTGGATTGACCTTCTATTGTGAAGACTTTTTTATTGGAGGATAGTACGTTGGAGCTATTTGATGTTGATATCTTGAGGGGATTGAGAAGTCCTATAGATGATGGATTACTTCAAGCACTTCAAATTTCAATGGGTTGTTGTGCACCTTTTCCATCGGTGAGACCAGATATTAAGGATGTCATCCAACAGTTGTAGGAGATAAGGCCTAAGACTCATTCTACTTTATATACTCCCACTGATATTAAGAGTGAACTAAAGCTTGCATTTTAACTTCATCTTCATTATCTATACTCACCTTTAGGTAGTTTTATGCCTCTCCATTTTCATTCTTTACTCTTCTTTTTCTATTGCTTTGATGACATCTTTAATCTAGAAGACATCTTTCAAATCCATGGGAGTAAATGTCCGAGGAGGAAACAATGGAAAAATCCACAATTTTCATGGTTAAACCCTAGTAGTAGGGATGAATTTAACTAAGTATCCACATAGTTGAGGTATTGCAAGGTATTTCCATTTTATTTTCTTTGTGAGGACCCTGTGTTTGGATTTAGTGTCTGGGATTTTTAGTGAACTTCCCTAATTATTCAGATGTGTATGGCAAGTGAAAAAGTTCACCTAGTCATATTAAATGCCAACATAAGGTCCTCCCTGAATAGTAGGAGGAGTGTCCAACATGATCTCCATATTTTTTACTTGTGTTATGCACATAAGCATGATGGTCAAAGAGAAATCCCTGACGCTTGGTGTTCTCCACTTCGACCGAAACGCAAGAATTGTTCATTCCATGGAATGGCTTATGTAAGCTTTCATGAAGGGACAACAAAACCAACTTTGGTACGTGGACTAGAGAATGAGAGAATGTTGTGTAACTCAGTCCATAGTTGAATGGGTACATTGATTTCCCTATGTAAAATTGGTAAGTTTGGCTTGGGTAACCATTTGTAGGATCATGACGCATGTTCATGTTTTCCATGGGTAATTTTATTGAAAATTCTTCAGGATAACATGTTATAGGCAATATCCCACTTATGTAAAATTCAAGAAGGAATTTGGTCGTTCCATCATGCTAGCAGTTATGACAGTGATTATAAGCTTCTCGAAGATTTGGTTGTAAAAACAGTGAAATTGACATCTCTAGAAATTTGACAGTTCTAGGGACTCAATACATTTGACGTTAAGATGAATCTATGGATTTGAGGCTAAGATGAATCTATGTTAGTATAGAAAGTTCAAGATATGCATGTCAATATACCTGGATTGTGCTGACCAAAAATTATGTCAGTCAATGCATCTCCTCCGGCCTGGCCCGGATATCCCACCTACGAAATGTTGCATATCGTCAGATTGTCTATGGAAAATGAAATTTCCATTAGTCCCCCCAACATTAATACTAATATCACCATTCCTCTTGCTGCATTTGTTGTTTCTAATACCAGTTGTTCTTGTTGTCCAAGCAATAACATACTCACTTTGTTAAGCCCCTCTGCTTCTACTATTTGGTCTGATGCCACGATTATCACTATGGAATCTACTTGATATGTTGCCTCAGAAGCCTCACATATCTATCTTCCTTCATTCCTAGGCAATGGAATGCACAAAATAGGAAATAAAGTGGATGAAGAGAATCTATTAGAAGTTATTTCCTCTATTTTTTTCTTCTTACAGTGAGGAAAGAGGGCTCACGAGACAGAGAAGGGTGAGGAAAGAAATGGATTTGATACTACTACTGAAATGGGTGAGTTATAGATATTTGGGTCATGCAGTGATGTAGAACATGTCTTTTTAGTTTATGAAAGTGTGTTAGTGTCTATGTGTATTATGCATGGCTGCTAGCATAAATGGGGCAATCGTATGAGAGAATAAGAGAAATGAAACGAAAAGGAATTCCAACCAGTTATATGGGATCATAAGTTTGAAATATAAGTATAAGACATGCATAATAGATTCGCCTCTATTGACAATGCCTTCCTGTTGCTCCTCGTCTTGTAGATTTTGAGGCCTAGCAGTCCTCTCTTTGTAAAACTCAAAAGACAATTCCCATTTATTAAAGACATATCAAATCAAGATTATAAAACTCCAACATTAAATGTATTGTTAAACGATACACTAATCAAGGATTTCATTCACTATTATCTTAAAAAAGATTATTTAAAAAAATCGTAGAAAAAGGATGGATCCAATCTTATGAAACTACAAAGATAAAGGTACTACTGAGTACAACCAGGAACTAAAACTCCTAAGTATTTTCACTTAGAGCCAATGCAACCATTTTTTTTTCAATTAGAATGGTGTCAAAAATCCTTGAAAACTTCCAAGAAGAGGCAATGATGAAGCTCCACCAACTTCCACTAGCCCAACCCTACGCAAGATTCCAAACTATTAAACTACACCACAACAACCACACCCAATTTTTAGGAGTTGTTGCTCAATAATTTCACTTTGATCTCTGATCTTAGATAATCCACTTAGGATATTACTCTTTTTGAAATATATATTCATTCAATTTCAACACGAAGGGCATGATTGGTATCACTAACATGAATAAGGTGAGAACCCAAAAGAAATTTCTTCACACCGCTCCCATCCACAATACTTAGATATTTGCACACATCAATGCTGAAATGCACTCTTTCTATGCCTCTTCCACCAACGTGGACTTTTCTGAAGCTTATCACGCACTTCTGTGGAGTTCCTTGAATAGTAGGTGGACTGGAAAAAAGAAGCACAACATGATCTCCATCTTTGTTGCCCATGTTATGCACGTCTACATGAAGGTCAAAGAGCAATCCCTAGAACTTCGTGTTATCCACTTTGACCGAACCACGGGAATTGTTCATTCAATGGCATGGATTAAGTAGGATTTCATGAAGGGACAATGAAACCAACTTTGGTGTGTGGACAAGAGAATGAGAGAATGTTATGTCACTTAGTCCATAACTGAATGGGTACACTGATTTCCCTGTGTAAAATCTATAAGTTCGGCCTGGGTAGCAAGTTGCAGGATCAGGATGCATGTTCATGTTTGTCATGGGTACTTTTATTGAAAATTTCTTAGGATACCATATTACAGGAAATATCCCACTTGTGTAAAATTCAAGAAAGAATTTTCTCAGTTTCATCATGTTAGAATTTATGACAGTGATTATAATATTTTCACAGAATTGGTTGTAAGAACATTGAAATTGACATCTCTAGGAATTTGACAATTCCAGGGACAAAATAGATTTGAGGTTAAGATGAACATATGGATTTGAGGTTAAGATGAATTTGCGCTAATACATAAATGTCAAGATAGACATGCCAATATACCTTGATTGTGTTGACCGAAAATTATGTCAGCCAATGCATCATCCAGCTTGGCCTGGAAATCCCACCCACTGAATGTTGCATATCTTTGAATTATATCTGGAAAATTAAATCTAAATTCACCCCCCTAACATTACTACTAATATCATTGTTCCTCTTGTTTCATTTGTTGTGTCTAATAGCCCCTCTACTTCTACGATTATCATTGTGGCATCTGCTTGAGATGTTGCCTGGGAAGTCTCACTTATTAGTGTAGAATTGCTCTGACCGGCTACATTTTTACAGCCAAGCTTATGTATAATTGTTGTGTATTTACCTAAACCTTGTATAAGTGTTGTGTATCTTCATGTATACTTGTATACATTTGAGAAGGTGATTTGGAGTGCCTCGAGTTACCAAGGTTGGGATGAGAAAAAGTATTATTGGGTTATTCATAAACTGCAATGTTGAAAATTGGCATGTTAACTGCAACCATGAAGAAATAGGTAATTTTTAAGAGATAATTTGGAGATGGGCCTAGGTTAGACATTATGAGAAAAATTATAATGGGGTGATATGTCATGATGAAAATTAGTAAGTGCCCTACCTGCCAAGAAAACCCACAGTGAGAACATTGGTGACTAATAAACATAATTAAGTTGTATCACTAAGCTTAGCCAACTGAAAAACAAAATCTTATTTGATGGACTATCTTGGGTACTGAGAAAGTTTCAATTAGGTGTTGAAACCAACTATGTAGTTTCCAATCATGACATTGGTGACATTTGAATTAGGTCCAATGACAACCAATAATATGATTTGGGTTGGGGATAATGGCAATGATACAATATTATTTTTAATAGAATTGTCCTCTATCTTGCAACCTCCAAGGCCAATTTCTGATGTTGTTCACTACAAACATCCTGACGTCTAAGATTACCATAGGGCTACATTGTTGGATTTCCAAAAAATAATCCCAGACGCATATGAACAGTGAAAGAGTTGAATATATTTGTGTCTATAAAGGCTTCCTTCAGCTTTCCAACCTTCACTATTGCTTATCCATGATCCACAAGGAAATTTCCATAGTTGACATCAAATCATGTTAATCAAACACAAGCAAGATTTGAATGGTTAATTAGTGTCCAACCACTTATTCTTTAGAAATCAGTAACACACCAGAGATTTCTACTGTTTGTACATACTATTGACCAAACTCCATGATATTTGCCACTACTCTCTCAAGATTCGAAGTCTAGTGATGGGTGTTTTACATAACTTCTGTTGAATCATAGTTTGATACTATGTATCTACATAATGAAATTTAACACAAAATCAACTAATTTAATAACTGATCAAAACCCTACACTATTATCCGAAAGAAATTGGACACCATTACGAAACTATTATGGAGTACAAACTAGCATTCACATGCTTATAAATTACCCATTAAATCCCCATTCTCATCTGATAACTCCATTAAGAAGCTTTGGTTATGCATAGGTTGGAATTCCATTAACTTTATTATAAGAACTCATGACACTTGCAACCTGGCCATCAATCACATTGCTCTTAAATAGTGGGTTAGCAACCTTTAATTTGTTAGGATCCAGAATATTTGTTAACTATAATCCCCTCACATAGTTGGTGAAATATTGATTAACAAGTAAAGGATCCTCTCCTGGAGTCTCTTAACCTCGTCCCGATCTAGGACCACGAAATATATTCACATTAGGGCTCCAATATGTCAATCCATCCTATCTAGTATTATACATTGCACGAGCCTCTGTTGATACCACATGCAAATGAAATTCCAGTTAGAGTTGTTTATACTAAATTCAATCCATGCTGAAATAGATTGGTTATACTCAGTAGTAAATTGTAAACATAGTGAGGAATGCCTAAGAATTAAAAATCCCAACTACAAATTCATGCGAGTATGGCTAATCCTATAAATCTAAAAAATAATACAAATTTGATTCATTTGGAATAGGAAGAACCCAATAATTGATTTCTCTTTATCTTCTAGATTTGAATGAAATTTTGTTTACTAATTTGTATTTTCAATGATCCTTTATATGTCACTATTCTTCTTGAATTTATGCCTTACGACATTTCCTTTGCAACATCTGGTGAAATTGCTAGTTTACATATATCAACAAGTCAAATGTTCACTTCCACCTGCCACATTTTTCTTACATGGAACACTGAGGCAACCTGGGCATCAACATCCCAGGGATCAATTTATTGGATTATCCTTCAGGAAAAAAAAATTAATGCATCACCTAATATCTTGCTATTTGATATCACTAAGCTCAAACTAATTACAATTAATTAAGCATTAAACTCAGGTTAAAATGTGATTATAAGTATTAGGAAGGGAATAAGGCTAATTTTCAAGCATTTAAAAAATCAAATATGGTCGTTATTGTGTGTTTAAATGCACAATGTGCTTTTCAAGTCTACTAAATTTTAAAATATGAATTCCAATGTTTCTCACACAAATGTTGACATAATCTTAAGTTCCATTTATGACACTTAAATTTTCACCTTGATCTCCATTCCTCCAACGATTGTTCACATTCTAAACTAATCTCCTGTTATCCCTAGTGTTATCCAACCTTCGTTATCAATATCTTAGCTACTTGCACTCAAATCAATTCTCTTGTAACTGCTACTTGAATGAGTAAGCTACAACATTACAACAACCAATTATTGATTTTTTATGATAATTTTAAAAATTATAACCAATGATAGACTATTGTTGTAGGTATCAAAATGCCTCCTCAAAAAGAGGCAAAACAACCTCCCAATGTTGTCAATACTCCTAATTATGAAGACAATAATCCTAAGTCACCTCTCATCTCAGAAACCTCATACAAAATCGAACGCAAATGAAGAAGTTGGATTGTGGTGTTCGATTATATTGGGCAAGGATACTTCTCATATGATTTGCTAGAGGAATCATACTTAGATGGGTTTGTTAATGCAAAAATATCATCTCTCCATAAATTAGCTACAAGATCAACACTCATCCAATATATTGATATGGTATGTTGGTATCTATACCCTATAGATAAAAAGACTCATACAATCGTCATTGAAAAAAGGTAAATGATAGGCTCTTTTAGGACAAAAGACCTAGAAAAATGTATAGTTTTCCCAAACCATATTTGAATTTTGATAAGAGATGTTAGAGATTTGACAACCCAAGAGAATATCAAATATGATCTACAAATGGCTACCCTAATTAAATATTGGTACTTTGATGAGGATGCATTTAAAACCAAAGGGAAAATTTCATAGCCTATTGAAAGAATGAGATAAGCCCCTACATCTATCATAGCCATGCTATGTAGCCTACATGGAGAACACAATTCCCTTCTCTTCAAAGTAGAATGGGTGACTCTCCTTCACCGAATACTAGAAAAGGGAAAGGTATTTGTCTAGGATGTCATTTTGTCTAACAAGTTGAAGAAGCAAGTTGAGGCATTCTTAGGTTCTCCTCCAAGTTTCATTCCTTAGTTCTTCACGTACACCTATTTACTTGATGTTATTTGTGCTAGAACACCTTTTCCCCTTATGAAATGAAATTAGGAACCTAAGTTTGGTCCTATTTACACCTATTGTGCTAAATTATGGGACACCCAAGTTATAAATTATTTCCATGAAATTTGTAACAATTTCATGATTCCATTACACTGTATTGTTTGGTTCTTTACCCCAAAAAATTCATCGATGAAACTAGAGAGGGAATTGATCTAGTTGGAGACTAGTACATAGATGAGACTTTTTCCTACATTAGGATCTATGGTGTGAAGGAACTCCACATGCCTTACCTACGTATCTCCCAAATAGATTAACTTTGAGGTAGATAGCCCAATGAATTGTTTCTACAGGATTTGCGAAAGCTATATCAACTGGTAATAAGAAAATGTGGCTATCCTTTCCTATCAAATTGGGGAATTATGCTTTGGAAAACTCGAGGCATGAAAACTAAGAGGAAACATCATTCTAGTTGTTCAAATTGTATTTTATAGCATTAAAAAGGCATGATCCCCTAAAATTGTTTCAAAACACTAT
Organism: Pinus tabuliformis; assembly: GCA_031772625.1. Taxonomy (NCBI): domain Eukaryota; kingdom Viridiplantae; phylum Streptophyta; class Pinopsida; order Pinales; family Pinaceae; genus Pinus; species Pinus tabuliformis. The sequence continues at coordinate 721,300,308 of CM062814.1, forward strand.
AAACAAAATTTTAAAACTTATGTAGATGAATAATTATCAATTACCATTTTTTCCAAAGAACTATATAATATGAGTAAGTTGAGAGGAAAATTTAGAAAATGCCCAAAGGGCCCATCAAAAAAGAGTTTTTTGACTTTGAGAGGAGAAGGATGTTAAGTTTGGGTAGAGAGTTTATGCCAAAAATACTAACACAACATCCAAAACCAGTACTTATGAAGATACCTCCTCCTCCGGTCACTCAAAAATAGGTGAAACTTTAGTTCATGTGGAATTTATACCAAAAGAAAAAATTTAGCCTGATCATTGGGAAATTTCACTAGTCCACAACCAATTAGTATTATCCATATAGTTAGAGCTAGGTCAGGGAGAAGAAATCCAATCTCAGGAACTTTCCATACAAAAAGAGAAAGTATAGGACTTGCAAATGCAAGTGATTGATAATATTCCACAACCTTAAGAAACATAGGTTATACAATCTAAACCTCAACCTAAGGCTGAGAAATTTCTAGAAATTTAGTCTAAACCACCTTTAGAGTCACATTTATAAGTCCTTACTCCTATCTCCAAGGAACTTCAAAAGGATGAACAAAGAGAAATTGTAGGGTCATTGACGCAAGTTGTAATGAGTAAAACTCCATTATTAATCTACCTGGGTATGGATTCATCCACAATTATCCACGTGGACAAACTTGAACCTATTGAACATGAATAAGTTCCCTTAAGTGAATATTTCTTTAGCAATAGTATAAAGACTATTTTCAGAAGAATATCAAAGGAGAGAAAAGTGGGTCAAGTTGAAGGGTCCCTTGTCAAATAAGAAGTTATATGGGATGCCTCTAAGCTCAATCAATGAGGACTTTGTAGATGAGGTTTAAGACTCCATTGGAGCATATGCACATGCAAATAAATGGTTAGTAAATAATCTAAGTGAGACCATTAAAATAAAAAATAAAAAAATTCATGATCTTGAGGCCTCTCTTCAAAATGAGGAAATCTAGAATTGAAAAGCAACACCAGTCACAGATGCACCTAATAGATCATAGGTTATATACTTTATCAATCATAAATACACCTAATATATCACAATATATAACCTATGGAAATAGTAAATGAAAATTAATCAGCTACTAGGGGAAGCTCAGGAAGAACTCTATTAACAATTGTGTCAGGTTTAAGAATTCCATAAAATCCTCACTTAGTTTTCAAATAATGTTGACTCTAAATTGATTGAGATGAAGGAATATCAAGATTCTTTTAAGAGACTGAAGAGTTTTTAAGCAAAATATCCATCATCCCCAACTACGTTATCAAGGGTTCCATAGGTTGAGCAACTTAAAACACAAATATTACTAGATGATTGGGACCAAAAGTTGGAATTTTAGAAAGAATTAATTCATAGTCCATAAATATTTGTTCTAATGTATGGGATTGTGTAGTGGATGTAATTATAGACTCTGATATTACAAACATATAGCTTTTATGCTTAATAATGCCTAGTGATTCTTGTATCACTAATATACAACAACAAAGAAGGGATATATAGGAGCAATTGCATTTCAACAATAATTGGACTTGGAATAATATTAATTGATTTCTTGTCAATCCATCAAACTGCTCCAAACTAATCAATAACCTACTTCCTAAAATTAAGGGAGAAGTCATCACCATAGAACAAAATTCTTTTCTTTTGAGTTAAATGTGAATGACTTGATCCCAAATTCAACTCCGACAGTTACAAGAACAATGACATGATTATGTGGACAGCCTCGAAATTCAAAGACATCTAGTCAAGTGGGATCTACAAATTCTTATAATTTTCAACAACGAACTTCATTGAAAAATGTTTCACCAATCTAGTAAAAGAACCAAAATTCGGAATTATATTGTTTTTTTGTCAAGCATTTCAAATGTATTTATATTTCTTTTCAAATAGGAATAAGGGTTGGAAATATTGTAAAAGAAAGGTTGAGTATATTATTATCTAGTATTGCTAAGGATTGAATATTATCATATTGGTGATGTATTTCTGTTTGTAATCATTCAAGTGTATTGTTATAATTTCATTTTGAAACATAAATACAATCAATTTCTCTTTCCTTCAATTTTAATCAGTGGAATATTTTTAAATGATTGCTCTATTTTCCTCATAGTTATGTCAAGAAGAACGAGTTGTGTGATTGTTTGCATTCCATACCTATTGAATTTGATGTGAAATATATCTTTCTATATATGATCATTGTGAGTTAAATTAATCAAATAACTAATTATTTGAATAATTCAATTCTTATGATTGAATTAATAACTGGAAAATTTGATAACTATTTCATAGAATTACATAGTTTCATAAGTATCTCATATATGTTCAAAATATTTCTCATGGGATAGATTAGAATAGTAATTAGAAAATATATTGTAGCTTTATAAAATTTTAAATAGACTTGCATCTCATTAAATATAAAAAATAAACCACAAAAACTAGATCAACAAAGTTGTTAATTCCAAAAAATAATCCTGAGTGGCAACTAGGCCGACATACTGTGAGGATTGTTATGCAAAATGAGTATAGGTATGACTTGGGACCTTCATTAGGAAATTCATCCATATTAATGGAAAATGATATTCCTAGGAATCAACACCTGCATATTCTATCTCTTCCTAGATTACCAAGATATTCATATTTGGTTTGGGAAGACACTAACCTAAACCTATGCTCCTTTTCATAATGAATATTTGAATGAGGACGTCCAAAATGATGAACTAGAACAAAAACCATATACTACACATTTGAATTATCATGCATGACATGAATTTCGAAATCCACCTTATCCAGAGAGACTAAATCAAGAGAAACGCAATACTCAGCCTGAGTTTGACTTCTTGGGAGAACTCGAGAGCATTTGTGTTAAAATACCATTGTTCTAAACCACCAAGAATGTTCATATTTATTCTAAATTTGTATGGAAACTCTATTTAATAAGGCATGATTGAATAAGGAAATATCCTCAAACTGTCCATGTTATGGGAAAGTAATCAGAATTAATTATGGGGTGGTTCTTGTAGCCAAATATCTTGACCCTAGAAACCTATTAGTTAATGTATAGATCAATAATACAGTAATTCCTAACACATTAATTAATCTAGGAATTACAGTTAATGTCATGAATCAAGAAAATATTGAAGCCTTAGGACTCTTCGATATTAGGAAAACCCCTACTATACTCTAACTTGTTGATAGATTGACCATTAAACCAGAGGGAATATTGGAAGATGTAGTGATCTCCATATATTAGTGGGAATATTCCACTGACTTCATGGTCCTACAACCCAAATCCTCTCTAGCTGAGTATCTTTAATCTTAGGAAGGCCATTTTTGGCCATTACTGATGCTTATATCGGATTTTGGTTTAGTAACATGACCATCTCCCATGGGACTTCTACAAAACAATTAACCCTATATCCTCCCACCAAACCCAGTGTAGATTTTGAAACACCACTTTGGGCCAACAAAGATGATAGTGATGAATAAGGAGAATTTCACCTAATACTCTATATAGATCAATATTTATCCATGAAAGAGAAATTTGAGAACGATGAAATCAATGATTTCATTGTTTCTTCCTCTCCCTCCGTCAACTCACTTGTTCTTTACCATGTTATGTATCTAAAAGTATAGGATTATCTTGCCTCAACAATCACTTCACTTTTATTAAATGAGTCTTCAAATGAATAAGTCCAAGGATCAACTATAAAAGCTACAAAAATCAGCCTCGGGAAGACCCTCGACATCAATCAGGGGTTGACTGAACAATAAAAAGAGTGATTGGTTAAAGTGTTGCAAAATCATAGTGATGTCTTCACCTAGGATTACTATGAAATGAAGGGGATCCATCTTTACCTATGTACACACCATATATACATTAAATACAGATGTAGACCCATCAACTAGCCCCAACATCAAGAGAAATAGTGAAGGAAGAACTACGAAAATTGTTCGAAATCGACTTTGTGTATCTAATTTTTTACAGCCAATGGGTCTCCCCTCTCATCATTGTACCGAAGAAGAATCGTAAATGGAGAATTTGTGTGGATTATCAATAAATAAACAAAGAAACACAAAAATACCATTTTTCACTTCCATTCATTAAGTAGGTATTGGACATTAGTAGTGAAGAAATACTCTTCTTTCCTCGATGGATTTAATGATCACAACTAGATCCAAATCATTCCTGGGGAGATAAAACAACATTTTCCTTTCCATGGGAGATATTTTCCTATCATGTTCTTCCATTGTGGTTATGAATGCTCCTACCGCCTTTCAAAGAGCTATAATTGGTATATTTTCTGATTTGGTTCATGATTATGTGGAAATATATATGGATGGCTCATGAGGCATTAGAAAATTTAGAGAAAAATTTAATAAGGTGTAAAGAATATAATGTTTCCCTTTGCAATGTGAAATGATAAAGGATATTAAGTGATGGCATCATATTGGGGCACCACATTTCAACCAAAGTCATGTATGTGGATTTAGTGAAAATTGAGGTAATATTAAACTTGTCAAATCTACATTCATAAAAAGAAGTAAAAAGTTTCTTAGGACATGGTGGTTACTATCATCGATTTATTGAATTTTTTTCACAAATTGCTCATCCTTTGTTTTCTTTACTTAATAAAAAAATTTAGTTTTTTGTGGACAAAGAGCTACTAACATGCATTCAAGGAATTGAAATCCAAGGTGTCTTAGGATCCTATTTTGAGAGGAACCAATTGGTCCATCCATTTTCATAACTCGACAGATGCGTCATACACTGCCATTAGAGATATTTTGGGGAAAATAGAAGGAAATGATCCATACGCAATCTACTACACTGGTAAAAATATTTCACTTGCAAAATTAAATGAAATGGGAATAGGAAAATAGTTTATCACAACGATACACGTGATTAATAAGTTTTGGACTTATATCACAAGATATATAGTAGTATTGCACATTGAACATGCTACCATAAACTACTTAATTAACAAAAACTTAATAATGGCATTGTAACTTGGTCGTTATTGTTATTATAGGAATAAGATATCACCATATTAAAAAAACTTGGGAAAGATAATGTAGTTGTTGATTTTCTTTCAATACTTACATATGATGAAAATGAGAATCCTATAAATGTCCCTTTCCCTGATGAGCATCTATTTGTGGTTTCTACTAACTCTCCTTAGTTTGTAGATATCACTAATTAATTGGATGTAGGTATAATTTCACATCAGATATCTTTGAAGGAGAAATATAAGATTATCAAACAAATTTGGAGGTTTCGGTGGATCAATGACTATCTCTTCTACAAAACTCCTAATCTCATCATTGAAAGATGTTTGCGAGAATATGGGATATATGATATATTGAAGGCTTTCCATGATGGTCCATGTGGGGAATACTTTGTAGATAAGATAATTGGGCACAAGGTACTTCACCAAGGGTACCATTGGCCCACCATATTCAACGATGCCAAGAAATATGTGAGGTGTGATAGTTTCTAGTGCATGGAAAGACTAATGAAATTAGACGATATTTCATTCCAACCACATTTTATATTGGAACCATTTGATAAATGGACCCTCAATTTTGTGGTACCAATCAATAGTTCTTCCCACCATAAATAGTACATCATTGTATTTATTTATTATGTTACAAATTCAATGGAATCCAAGGCACTCTTGATCACGACTGAGAAGCAGTAGCAGAATCCTTCATGGGAAAATCTTCACCAAACTTAGGATATCTTGGGAAATAGTTATGGATGGAGGGACTTAGTTTACTTTGAGACTCATTGAAGACTTGATGGATATATACAATATCAAACACAGGGTTACTACACCATATCACCTACAATCCAATGGGAAAGTAGAAGATACAAGCAAAATTCTTGAAACTATCATCACCAAGACAGTTTGACTACACCTCAAGGACTGAGCCAACAGACTCCCTAAATCTCTATGGGCCTATTGTATGACATGGAGGACTACTAGTGGTTTCACCCCATATGAACCGATGTATGGGGAAAAATATTGTTTCCTATTAAAGAAGAAATCCAAACACTTAAATAATTATACAACTTGGAATGGACTTATTTGAAGCCCATAAGTAGATACTCCTCTATATCAACAAGTTGGATGAACTTTTCTAGGTTACCTTGCATCAAATAGTAGTGATAAAACATTAAGTAGCTCAATAGAACAATGATTTCATCAATAAGAAGAATTTTAAAGTTGGAGACTCGGTCTTGTTATTTGACTCCAAGTTTAAATATTTCAAAGGGAAGTTCCACAATTATCAAACTAGGCCTTATGAGATTGATATTGTATATGAGAACAAATCCATCAAATTTCGCACCATAATCAATAAGAGGATTCCTCTGATGGTAAATGGACATAGGCTTCAGTTGTATCATAAACCCTTATACTGGGAAGCCTTTTTTAGGAGGATCACTAGTGGATTGCCTAACCTAGAAATTTTCAAAAAAGGAAGAGCCCCTACTTTAAATTCATTCTGTAACCATAAAAATTAAATAAATAAAAATCAAATAATAATAATAATAATAAAATTATTTTTAGGATATGAAGGAAGGTTGATGTCGCTGCTACAAATTGATTACACAACCCTATTGTTGCAAATATGTCATTCAACTCCAATTGCTACAAATCTATTATTGTACTACCATTGTTGCAATTCTAATGATGCAACTCAGTGATAAAAAAATCAACTGCTACAACTCTATTGTTGTACTTCCATTGCTACGACCCAATGATGAAAAGTGAGTTGTTATAAATCAAATCACCATTGATACAACTATGGAGATCCATTGATCTATTTACACTAATGCAATTTTGATAGTCAGAAAGGGTGACAACTTTTCCTACTATAACACCATCACTAGACCAAGCTTCAACTCTAGGGCCAAAACCATTGCTACAACTTTGAACCTTGTTACTACAACTCTAAACACAATTGTTGTAAATCTAGGATTACGTTGCAATTCCAATGCCAACAGGGATCCTAGATATTCTATGGGGCCAATACATCAACGTGATGGAGTTACAAGCCATAATGACCACTTATGGTAAGTCAAAACATATGTCTCCAAAACTACATAATGAATAACATTGATTAGAATTACCTGACTTGACCCCTGGTTTGAAACCACTTGCATTGCTCGCCACCACCACCAACCTATGACATGATTACCCAAATCCCTCCCTTCCATAATTGGAAACCTCCACCCTCCAGACTATTCATTCCATTTTTCATCCATGGTTTTCATGAAATTTGATTAGGAAGAATGGGGAGTTCATTGAACCACCGGGAACCTATAAGGGAAATATTAGTGTAAGTATTTGACCATATTAAAGAAATTTTTCAATAGGTATTTTGGATGGAGTACAACACACACTACCAGGGTATGACGATGAAGTGACCGTCAAATTTTCCATAATTTTTAGCGAAAATAAGTTTGTAGTGGTGGGGATAGTGGTGCAGGAGATAGAGGACGTGATAAAAAAGGTAACACAAATTTCCCACATGGGGGAGCATTGGTATTGTTTAAAAATATTGAAGGCTAATCTCATGCAAGAGTTCCTTGAGCTAGGAGAATCCCTAGATAAGAAAAGAATAGGGTTTGATAAGAGATCGTTGTTGGATCCTTGAGGGGATGTTTCTCTGGTAGTATAGAGGTACATGACTTATGAAGGATGCCATGAGGTTGTTTATCTATAGCACCTTTGACTATTGCACCACTTGCAACATAATAATCTAGTTAATTTAGTGCTTTTCCTTTAGATAACACTACAGAACATGACCTCATTGGTGCATAAATATACCTAATTATAGTATACCATATCACATCATGGGATCATCAAAATATTGGTTGAGCATGCACTACACAAGAGAAGGAAGGGTATGGAGCAAAGTGTAAATATTTCCAACAAAGATATAAGTTGTTGCAAATCCATCTAGATAAGTTGCAGTTATTGCATTTCCATCTAGAGAAGACGCAGTTACTACAACTCCACCACCAAACAAAAAATTTCAACCCAAGAAGTTGTAGGAACCCCATAATATATTGCAACTCTTGTAGCTGCAACCATGATATATATTGTTGCAAGTCCACTAGCCACAAAATACCCTGGTGTTCCGTTGAAGAAGAAATTCTTGAGGGTTTTGCTACAACTCCATAGAGAGATGAAGGTAGTAATGATAGAAATGTGATGATAATAGGCAGAAAACCCTAACAAAAATACTATGAAGAATGAAGAAAATGCTAGAATGTGTGCCTATTCCAAAGAACAAAAGAACTAGGTAATCCTGAATGTTGCAACTTAGTAGACATAAAAAGAAACCCTTGTTGATACAAAAGAACCAACATGGGTGGAAAAAGAATGAGTTGCAACACAAGGAGAACCCCCTAGTGCTCCATAAGAACCAATAGGGATAACTGACAAAATTCACTCTGATGACACATAAGAACTAGAAAAGGTGATGAGGGATGATAAAGACACTGTTTGGATTACATTTAACGAAGATACATGGACAAAGGACCTTGCTAAAACACAAGAACCAGTAAGTGAAACTCTAGGAGAAGGCCTTGCTACAATTCTGGAGGTATACTAAGAAGAAGAAGAAGTTGTGACTCTTGAAGTAGAAGTGTAACAACCCTGGTGAAAATTCCATGTAATAAAGTTAATAAAGGAAAAAACATAACCACGGTTGATGGGACACTTATTCCAAGATGAATGTTGGGTAACACATCCTAGTGTGGGTGTTCATTTGGTTATTAATGAGTAAGGAAAATGGCAAAGGAAATGGCTAAGGATTTGGAAAGGAAAAATGGCAGTTTTTGCACATTTATTTATCAAAATAATGGAAATTAGGAGAAAAGGGAGGTGAAAGGTCACAGGTTGCATGTGAGGAGGAAAATGAAGGAAAATAATGGAAAAGGAAGAAAATAGAGGCCTCATTCATAAAAAGGATTATGAGGATCACTTGGTAACCTTTTGTTAGTTCATGTTTGGAGCTCTCTCATTATTCTCTCTTTCTCATACTCTTGGATACTTGGAGTTTTCATGGAGCAATCTTGGAGGGTGTGCATACTTGGATTTTTGGAGCAAGAAGGAAAAGGAAGAGTAGGATGGCATAAGAGGACATCTGGATCAACAACTATAGCAGATTTTGCATGTATGTTTTCCTCACTAGTTTTGGCTTGCATGGCATATGCATGTGGTTTATTGGTCATGACCTATCGTTGGCATGGAGGATGCCGAGGATTGACAATGGATTGCCCAACCTTGCCATTTCCTGGATAACCATGGTGATTATGGATTTTTTCCTTGTTTTGTTTTGGTTGGTTCTCATATTTCCTTAGCTTGGGTTGAGTTATTAGTCTTGGAATCCCTAGTTGGACAAACGCTCTGGAAGCCATGTAATAGCTTGGGTTGAGTTACTAGTCCTGGAAGCCTTGGTTGGAAAAACAATCTGGAAGCCCTTGGTGGGTTGAGTTACTAGTCTTGGAAGCCTTGGTTGGACAAACGCTTTGGAAGCCTGATAAAAGTTGTGGGTTGAGTTACTAGTCCTAGAAGCCTTGGTTGGAAAAATGCTTTGGAAGCATTGGAAGGCTTAGATAGAGACCAATTTGATGATGGTTTTTTTATGTCCGACCATGAGGTGGAATCATTGTTTGATGGGTTGAGGTGGATGGCTTCTGGAAACCCTGGATGGTTTTAGATTGATGTGTTCTATGAGATCCCACATTCATTCTTGGAATATGGCACGAGGGTGAATGGCTGAACAGAGATTTGGCTCAGCCATTCTACGGTTAGGTGGAATGTGGAAGTCCCATCCCAGGCTTGGATTTTTCATCATTAATACGAGGTTATTTATCCTTGTAATTCCATGAGTATTATAATGGCTATATGTGGTTTATATGGATATGATTTCATTGGTATTTATGCTGCTATAATTTTGTTGGTTATATATATGTTTTATGACAGTAGCTACGTATGGCTCTCATCATGTTTTTACTTGAAAATGAATGAACAATGTATCTATGACCTAATGGATGAAATGGCAGTTGGTGTGTTAAGGCATCAATGTTTCTTAGTGATTCTCAGCTAAGTATGAGACCCTTATGCCCAAATATGTTATTTACAGTTGTAGATTAGATATTCGTGATATGTTTGACAAAATTACTGTCATGGCTATTAGGGGTCCATTCAAGGTCGTATTCAAGTAATTACAATTATGTTGTCATTTATCTATTATTTCACTGTGTTAGAGCCTAGATTTGCCTCAGGCTGAAAAGGCAAGGTTCTAGGTCCACATCAAACCACGCTCAGCCTCGTAGCTAGCCCTACGAGGACAGGAGAGGGCTCTCTCTAGGTCACACTCAGTAAAAATAAGCAATAGGGTCTGAGATGACTCAAAATGGATACTGATTTTAGGCTAGTAAATGAATATGAAGAGGTAGTTTAATAAATGATTGAGTTTTCAGGGCTGTATGGGACAAAGAACAGGATGAGCTGAGAAATTAAATCAAAGACACAGAGTATTTCATGAGACAAGATAGGCAGGAGGTTTAGCAATTACATTGAAGTAATATGGAGTGGAAAGACTGTTAAGAGGTTGAAAAGGGCATGTTAAATGAATCCTTGTCAAACAGAGGAAGAGACACAAAGCATGAATGCCTTCCCAGGGCAGAGCAATAAACTGGATTCTACCCTTCTTACTTAAAAGAATTCAACTGGAAATGATTATGAATGAACTGTAAAACATAACAAAATACATATGAAACAGAAAGAAAAAAAAACATATGCAAAACTCATACCACATGAATCTCATAAATCAGAGCTGCATCATTTTATTAATTTCTCTGCCAAAGATGTACAGTGAAAGCGCTGGGTTTTTCCCAATATCTCTTGATGAAAATGGATTAATAACTTTGAGAAATATATTATATAGACATGGCTTTGATTTTTCCTTTGTAAAGACCCATTTTTATAATGTTTTGGCTTGGCTCTTTTTCACTTGTAATACAACCCTGTTCTTCAAGTTTCCTTTTTGGTTTTGGCTTGAAATGATGGCTTTTCTTGGTTGATTTTCTACAGGGATGGTAGCACTGGACTTCAGCAAAGGATGACCAGAGGCTGCAGTTGAAGTACTCCATGATAAAATTACAAATTTATTACAAACATTAAAATTTGACGATTTCTTCTTCAAAACAGAGTTTTGAAGAAGAAACATCCTTGAGCATTATTAATGATGAAAATCTTGAAATGAAAGCTTATTGAAGACATCCTCATGGCCTGCGGGCATTATTCAACATTCTGAAGACCAAACCCTAGACCTAGAAACTGAAATGACTCTCATTTGACCAAAGCACGATCTATGACTGTAAATGACTGAAATCAACTTTGATGAACTTTGAGAAATTTTGACCAACCCAGCAGGTACAACCATGAGGGAAACAGGTGAAGAGACCCTTCCGTCAGATGATGGCATGCCCCTAATGGAATGCACATGAAAGAGCTGAATGGGACACCTAAAATGAAATGCAATAAGAGAAATGATCTCTGATGGAGGGATGTAAAGACTGACTCTAACACACTGTTATGAATATGTCATTCAATTCTGGGAAGTGACCTGGGCTCTGGGTATGAAAAATTGGCTCAAATCCCAGGGATGCTAGCATAACATTGTGAAAAATAGTCCCTGGACGTTGGCATAGCACTGTGAAAAATAGTCCTTGGACACTGGCTTGTAGGCCTGTGAGAGTGTCCAGAGGTCCCTGGACGCTGGGATGCCCATATCATGAGAGTGTTGAGAGGACACGTGGTACAAAATCTCAGTGGGACAGAGGGGCTGGTTGGCAGAAAGGTTGGGTTGGTTCATGAGGATCCTTATAATGCTGATGTTGAATGTCTATATGGTGTGTTTCCGTCAGTTCCACTTCCTTAACGTGACTTGGGAGGTCGAATCATATCATAGTGTCCTCTCGTCACATGTTTACGGCTTGTCGGTTTCTTGGGTAGATGTAGGAGGAGGGTGTTACAAGAAGAGACCAATACTACACCATAACTAGAAAAGATATCCATAATCAACAGAAACAAAATAGTAAGAAATCTTCTACTTATGCCTTTGTGTATGTCACTTTGAAGGAAGAATAGGGTGTTTGAAAAGGAGAATAGAAAACTTCATACTATTGTCAAGTTGTTAAGAGATGAACTAAAAGAGGGTAGGAATTTTGAGAAATTAGACTACCTTGCCTGTGTAGCAGATTCCCTTACTATAAAGGAATCCCTAAAGTAAAAGAGACAACCCATACTTATAAGAGATAAAACTAAGAGGTGGTTATCCAAACAAAATATAGTAGACTTACCTTGGTTGTGATATCTACCCAGAATAATGATAAAATAGTGGAAGATAAGGCTATATAAGTAGATATTCCTGATAAACGGGTGAAAGTAAAAGAGGGAATATGGAATTAATTGATAGTATCTTATTAGAAAGGTGTGATTTATGTTAAGGAACACCAACATATTGTTACATGGTTGAGAGAGAAGTGGGTTGAGTATTTTGAAACCCATAGAATCAGATGTGAAGAAGCAAGGACATAAGAAAATAAATTGTTTTACCTAGAAAAACAAGTTACCAAATTGGAAATTGAGACAATTAAACTTGGGTTATTGGTTGAGTCAACTATTAGTTGCAGAGCTCCCTCACCTCACTATAATATGTTATTGCGGGAAAATTTGATAATGTTTTAGAGAAAATCTATAATGATCAAGTGATTGTTTGAGATCACATCCCTTATAACCTTTCAAGAGGCATATTATGCATGTACTAGTGAAGAGAAGAACCTCCTTTGCATGCTATATCAACATAATGCTTTACTATTTTATGACCAAGTATCGAATCCTAACCACCTCATGGGGGATGTCCAACTAAGAGAATTTGTATCTTGTGTGAGCAACTAGATTGATTGGGAATATGCTCATAAGATTGCAAAGAACAATCTCAAAAGTAGCCTATGGGCCAGAGGATAATTTTATAGGCCTTTACAAGTCATTAACACATACAAATAATGGAATTTCTCTCCACTACATGTAGAGTTCATGACTAGGAATAGGGAAGAAGCTATTTCACATTGTAAGAAAAAAATTTAAGTATTGGAAAAGGAAGCCATGGAAGGATGTGCTGAGAGGTGGAAACAACCTAGGGAGTACATTCAATAAAGCGATCCCTTTAATCCCAACAACCTAAAGGTAGCACTACAGAGAGTACACATATATATTAAATGCATAGAAAATTACAAAGATAAAAGGACATGTATGAGTTTTCACTATTCAATGATCTAACCACCTACTAGAGAATACAAGAAGGAGTACAAGTTGTCTAGGAGGGAGGAACTAGCTTGCTGGAAGGAAATCCAAGAAACAAGAGGTTATTTTCGTGCTAATGAAGAAAGGAAAGCTGACTATAGTCACAATGAGCCTCGCCTACTCAAACTCAAAATAATTGTTTGGTTTCATATGGACGCGCAACGAATTTGGCTAGGGGATATAACAAGTGCTCAAATTGACATATGTTTAGCACCCATCCAATAACTTTTTCCCATTTCCATCTCATGCTAATACCATTTTCATTCGAAATGATGAATTTTTGGTCAGGGTGTGATTATTATCTTAATATGCCATTTCAATACTTATTCTTATTCATTTTTAGGAGATTAATACTTGTATATGCTAATACAAGTATACAGGAACAAGGTTGCACATGTAACTTCCAACTGTATGTGTTACAACTCTCAACAATCGCCACAACTCTTTGCAAGGACATAGGTGTTGCAATGCCTGAGTGTGAGTTGTTGAAACTCTCTACTTGGGTGTAGCTATCTCATCTCTGAGTTGTTGCAACTTTTGCTACCAATCTAGGTTGTTGTCACCATTGTTGCAACTCCTCCTTCTTGTGAATGTCACCGCTTCACTGTTGTAATTCTTTCTTGGTATGACTATCACCATTATTGTGACTTGGACCACATGGTTGTTCTTGCAACTCTCTCAATGTTTTTGTTGCAACTCTAAGGAAGGGTGTTGTAACTCTATACCAATTGTAATAATACATTAGTCAACTGAAAAACTATCATTTGTGGATTATCCAAGAATTCAAACAACCAATCTCCTCAAAAAAATTTCATAGATGAATAGGAACTTGGAAAAGAATGGATGACTCAATTGCCACCTGTTATACAACTAATTAAGTCAACATGTGCCCAACTTTTGCTATATTTTGGAAATTCGATGTAATGGGATGGAACAATCTGATTCTCATGGTTTTCCATCAACTTCTTTGATTAATTTAGATGGAGAACATTATATATAAAAACCCATGCTCTCCTTGAGCTAAGTAGTTAATCAGAGTCAGAATATGAATTAGTGCAGATTAGAATTAGAGCTATGTCTTTTATTGTATTTGTAGTTTCATACAATATAAAATTCCTTTTCATTCTAATTCAATCAATGGTTTATTGAGTATCTAGTGCCTTATTTCTTTCATAAATGAGTGCCTTGTTTAAGTAGGTAAGGTCCCCACCTTAGCCAGAAATTTCTATACTTTATAGAGTAGAAATAATATTTTTTTATATAGTTCTTTTATTTCCAATGATTCTTCTAATTACTATTTAGTTGTAACTCTAATATTTCCTTTGCTACAAACTATGAATTTCAAGCATTTTAACTTTGATATCTCATATTGTTGCAACTCTAATAATTCATATTGTTACAAATTTGTATCATAGGTTTATTACCACAACTCATTCATTAACATTGTTATTAATTACGAACTAATTGTTTTTCTAAGACTTAACCAACAATTTGTGACTTATGTTTTTGCTACAACTCTATGTTAACACTATAATACTCTGTTTTCTAGAATTGAGATTAATTTATTTTCATTTGGGTTCAATTTGATTATTGTATTTACAATGTTTGACTTATAGTCCTATTTCCTTTATGAACAAATTGTGGTTTGATTCTTTTTTATTTATTGCATTATATTGCACATGCAACTTCATTTTTGTTACACTAACTAAGATCATTTTAACACTAGAAGAAGTCACCTTAGATTCCTATGTGATTTATTTCTTGCAAGTGAGATTTATTTCTTACAAGTGCAATATTTACTTTCCTACAAGTGTGACATTTACCTCCTTGCAAGTGTGATATTTACTTTCCTACAAGTGTGACATTTACCTCCTTGCAAGTGTGCTCTTTACATTCTTGTAAAGCATGGATTATATTGAGAGTAGATTTATCCCGAAGAATTATGAAAGCATCCCAATATCTTGTCCTGTGACACTAAACTTATATTCCTACAACTACAAATTGTACTAGCACAAAAAATGCATGATAATTCACAAGTCCCATTTGAACCTCAAATTGAAAATTAAATGTTTAGTCTTTGGGTTGTCTTTCTAAACAATTATAAAGGTAATTGAAAGGCCCATCAAAGTGCAACAAAAATGTGGTGGATAATTCTTTATCCATGTAATTTGAGGAGGATTGGTCCTTTTTACCTTATTTTGAGCCATTCCATGTTGATTCAAGGAAATTTCCTATCAAGAATGGAAACAAAATTACATTATCATTCAACTAATCTAATGGCTTCAACAATATCCAAAACTCCTAAAGGGTATACATGGTAGCAAGATACATTAAAGTATAAAGGGTATATTATTATGATAAATAATTATACATCAAAATAAAGGATCTTAAAGGAATTGTGTTCATCACCTATAGTATGTCAATCTAAATTTCATAAAAATCATGAAAGATCTAAGTGCTCATTCCTTTGGGATGGCATGAAAAAGTCATATGGGACTTTGTAGCAACCTATTATGCTTTCCAATAAAACAAGGGTGAGATGAGGAAGATGCTAGGGGAATTTCAATTATTGTCGATTCCAACACATATATGTGTTGACATCTTTATGGATTTTATTAGAACTCCAAGAAGTGGGAAAAAATTACTGATCATGGTGGTACTTGATTGTCTTTCCAATTATGATAATTTATGTTCCTTATTGCACCCGTTTACCACCTCCTAAGTTATCCAAGTCTTCTAGATAAAATTTCTAAGTTACATGGCGTGCCCACTTTCATTGTCTTGGATCAATATCTTATCTTCACAAGAAAATTTTGGTAGTATTTGTTTAAAATTCAAGGAACCTAGCTAAACATGAGTACTGCAGATCATCTCTAAAAATAATGTCAAACTGAAGTGGTCAACAAGTGCTTAGAAACATAGTTGCAAGGTTTTACTTTTGAAAAATCACACCAACATGCACAATGGATTCTCCTCATAGCATAGTGGTATAATATGTTTTATCTTAGAACCGTGAAAATAAATGCACATGAGGGTATCTATGCCCAAAAAACCTTGTTAGTAAATTCTTATTTACTAAGAACATCTAAGGTTTAGGTAGTGGATAACGCACTTCACACCAAAGAAACCATTCTTCTCACTCTTAAAGATAATGCCAATCTAGTTGTGACTAAAAATATAATGAAGCAACAAGCAAACCAATGTCACTCTAAATATTCTTTTGCAATAGGGGAATAGATGGAAATAAGGCATTTCTTTACCTTGAACCCTTTAAACACACATCAATGAAAGATAAAACACATTGGGAATTAGCACCAATGTCATATGGGTACTACAAGATCATGTAGTGCAATAAAAGAAGCCTACAAGTTGGTTCTTCTAACCAAATTGAAGATTTGTACAATATTCAAATGTCTTCTTTGAAGGTCATGGGATTGAAGTGCAAGGTGCAAGCCAACTTACCACAAATCAATGAATAAGACTCCATTTGGCTTGAACCAAAAGTAGTATTGGACACTAGAGAGTGTCAATTGTGCCAATGTTGATTTGTCAAGTATTGATCTAATGAAAACATAAGCATCCCGAACATGCCATGGGAACCAAATATTATTCTATATTAATTTACTAATCTTCGTCCTTGAGGAAAATGTTTCTGCCATAGGTGGGTGGACATGTTAAGGTCCTACCCTAACCTCCCTACTTTAGGCTACCTAAGATATAGTCAACCAAGGAAATCCTCTTTGAATAAGGCCCATTAGATAATAATGGTGTGACACTCCCTCCCATGCCCTTGTACTATCTCGGGTTGCAGGGGGTGTTATATGATTATTTGGGTTGTTATCTAATTATTTTAACCCAACCTCTAAGGTCTATTATGAAGATGGGGTTACAAGATCCTCTTTTTCCAATTTCATCAAATCTAAAAAAAAATCCCACCATCATGTGCATCTTGTCAAGAGCTTTTTGGTGATATAAATTTTATGTAAATCTTACTCTCATATCAAAAGTTGTGATCTTTTAAATTTTAACCAATCATGGAGAGCCACATTAGCATTAAGTTACCACATAGCTCTTGTTTGGCCCATGTGGCAACCTCATAGTCTCCATGTTATCTTGATAAGTTAGCTTGGTGGGTCCTTCTAATTAGGTCAACTCCATGTTGCTCAACCACTCACATGTTTCAATTTTAAATGAAGGAGAAAGAGTGGTGAGCGACGAGAAATCATTAGGGTTCCATAGTGGAATCATGATTAAGTCATCCAATTTTATTGTCACTTGATTACAAGTATGTAGTGCATATTTGTTTCAGTAGCGAGTGGTGGATGGTGTCAAGGTTCTGTGTGGAAATCATGGCTAGGCCCCTGTCCCGTCACCGCCTGTCGAACTAGTTCCTTAGTGGTGGGAAATGAGCAGTATCAGGGATCCATATGGCCACTACCATGTCAAATTAGCATGGGGCACACCAGGTCTTTCCCCTTTATGTTTTGTAAAGTTTTTTCATTGATTCAACTTACTCCAAATCTAGTGTTATAACACAATGCCAACTTTTGACACCCCTAGACCTCTAGATCTATGGATGTGGGCCCTTTGATGTAGCGATATAACTCAAATGGGATTCAACCTACACGCATAGATGATGGTCCTTGCACCCCCAAAAGTCAGATTCCTGGATGTGGGTCCCCTGGTGGATAAGTTAAATTTTTGGTTGGGTTATGAATTTGTTAATCCAAGATTCAAACCACACATGAAGTATCAAACTCTTGGTTCGTTGAATGGCTTAGAGCTAGATGAA
Source organism: Pinus tabuliformis (assembly GCA_031772625.1). NCBI lineage: Eukaryota > Viridiplantae > Streptophyta > Pinopsida > Pinales > Pinaceae > Pinus > Pinus tabuliformis. The sequence continues at coordinate 721,318,528 of CM062814.1, forward strand.
TATGCCAAGTATCAGATGCATGGCCTACAAAGGATAACACTCAAACAAACCCTAATTTTCCCATCTGAGGATCTGATCATAACTTTGGTCACGCATATCTTGGCTAAGTCGGATGGCAAAGGTTCAGATATATGATGGATGAAAAACTTATCGATGGGAAATTTCACGACTCCAGTTATTTATGAACTCATCATTCAACCTTGACTCTGATCTAGTATGCAATTCACCATTATTTCCCTGTTCTAATGAAGTTGATTGGAGTCAAACATAAAGGATCACATATTTATCCTATGACTAGCTACAAGACTCTTAACATTTTGATCTATGATTAACCAAGATTATTAAAGATAGATTCAACAATTATAAACAATAGGAACCATAAAAATGCATAAGTGATGCACAGGGTGTAAAATAACGTCAGATCTAGAGTAAAAGAAAGACATGGCTCGATAGCCCAACTCCCCAATTTCAATACTATCTAAAATGAAGTATGATTTATTATCTATCTCTACTACCTATGGGGGTTAGTTGACTTCTTTAATGAGATAGGATGCCTTCAATCATCCCAAAGGAAGCTTAAAGGTATGCATGATTACACAAAAGAGTTACAAGCCATGTATTAAAAATTGAACCTCAAGGTATTAATCTGATTGAAGTTCACCATCATAGTAATAACATAAATGTGCATAATTCACATATTGACCACTTCATTCATGGACTAAATGTCCTTAGCATTAACCAAACATTCATTGAAATTATAACATATAAAAATATTTTGTAAATCTTGAGTTTGACAACAAAATTAACAATACAAAACATTCCATATAACCAAAGACATAATAAGTTGTTGTCAACCATGAACATATAGTGATTGTAGGTAATCACTCCTGAGGCATGCATAACTACACATCAACCAATGACATAACAAAAAATATCATAACTCATAATAAAATATGCATAAACCATTATACTTATCTGAGTGAGTTAGATTAGTTGGAAATTGAAGGAGGGACTTCCACTCTTAAACTAACCATAAGCTAGCTACATTGTAATCTCTCTTACACCTGACCACCCTTGAGTCAGATCCACAGTGTTAGGAAATGCTTCCACGAGGAGGGGGGGGGGGGGTGATTTTCACATAAATGGTTTAGTCTAACACTCAGGAGATGGAGTCCATTATTCAGGTGGTTCATCAACTACTCTCCAACAATAAGCACCCTAGTGACTCACTCACTCTTTGAGTTTCAAAACATGGGGCTTCACCCAACTTCCAGAGGAGTGTGTTGCTCAGAGTTAGAGGATTGAATTAATTGTGTAGGTGGTTTAACAACCGAATGGAAAGAACTCAATGGTTCATCAACTAGCAGGAAAGCACTAAGTGGTTCATCAACCAACAACGAGCACCCAGTAGTTTCATTAACCAATCAACAAACACTTAGTGGTTCATCAGCCAAAAACAAACACTTAGTGTTGAATTCAATCTATGTTCTCGACATTGGAAACATATGCTTAAACAAAAATCTAGTGGTCTTAAACACAATTAGAGTGAGGAATACTAGGAGTAGCAAGGTACAAAGACCAAGGTTATAGAACTCTGGTCTAAATAAAACTCCAACACTGTCTCAATTCGGCCTTGAATTCCTCTATTCTCCATGAGATATGAACATCCAGACACTAAAGTTACGAACATGGGAAAATATCTATTGTGTGTATAAATAGAAAATCCATCTACACACCCCTGGTACAATCGAGAGAGCACCACCTTAGTTCTTTGGTTTGTCCACTTACTGTAATGACATATCAGTTGTCTAAATACAATAAATACTCATCAGTGACATGACTATGGATTTTAGTCGTTGTCATATCACCTTCACTTTGTATTATTATAGCACTTAATTATTTACACACCGTATTATTAATGTTGTGCCATATACACCCAAATCCTATAGGATACCATGTGTTGTTTTCACACTCACACATATATTCTCAAAAAAAGCTCGGAATTTGAACCATCATAATCACATTTTAAAAGTAAAATATAACAAAATTCAAACCATCAAAATAATTAAAATGTAATGCAATTTGCAATAAGTTGTTGAATGCCCTTTGTATTGCTTTAATTAACATATTATGTATTAAAAACAAAATATATTATTATTATATATATTATTATCATATATGCTTGGCTCAAATTGAATTAAAAACTAATTTCGATACTTACTAACCATATTACTACTCGTGAATTAAAGATCTAGCATTTTTTATTTACACACCTTTAAAACATTTTTATACATAATCATTTTTTTTCTCAGATCAAATATGCATGATGGTTAATGTATTATTGGTCTTTTGCTTTTATGGGAGCAAGTTTGTATGATGGTTTTGCTTTTATGGGAGCAAATTTGTATGATGGTTAATGTAATTATTAGTACCAAATTAATTATTTTATTTTATTTATTTATTTCCTTTTGATTTTTTTAGTAAGTTATTTCCTTTTGATTTTATTGGTGAATTAAGAATTTATTAATTTTTATTTACACATTTTTAAAGATAATATTTTTTCTGTAAGTAAATATATATGATGCTTAATGTATTATTAATTTTTCTTTTTTATGGGATCAAATTTCTATAATGATTAAAGTAATTATTAGTAGCAAATTAACTATATTTTATTTTATAAATTTATTTTTTTTGAATTGTGTGAACTTTTTTTATCATTTTAGATTTTTATCAATTACTTTTTGCATAAAAGACATGTACTAAGCAACAATGTTGCATATTACATTTGCTATAAATAATATTTACTTAAAATTCAATTAATATAATGGAAAATTGAAGTTGCTAAATTTATATGGAGTAAAAATTTAGATTTGATTGAATTTTAAAATAAATTATATATTAGACATATATTAAATAATGGAAAATAAAAAAATTACCATAAACCATACCATTAACTATTTTTTTTTAGGATTTATTCATTAAAATCTGTATCATGTTCTTATGTGGTTAATGTTATGATGAGTTGTATTCTATTACTTATATATTTTGAAAGGTTTTCACATATTTTTCTGTCTAATTTATTTAAAATTGGATAGAGATTTATTAGAATCACAAGTTTGAGTTGTGAACTCTCCAAAATCTAAGTACCGCATAGGTTTTTCAGGTGTTGAATCCATATATAAAGTCAAAAACTCATTATAAACCATATAAATCAAGATTTGACCAAAATAATTTTAACCAAATTACAACTTAAAACTCCAAAAAATATAATGTTTAAAGAAACCCTTGTGATAGGGTTGATTCACTCAATGGTATATCTAGACTATCAAAATTGAAATATGACTCTTTTTTTTAACTACAATAAATATCTAAAAGTCAGTAATTTTTATTTTTTTAACAGTAAACTAAAAATTCTCAAAATTCTCAAACTGGAACTATTTTTATTAATAAAAATCTCCCCGCAGAAACCCCAAAAAAACCAAAACTCATAATACAAAAGAAAACAAAACTCATAATACTTCCATGCTTTGCATCTTCATAAAAGATAAAAAAGGCTTTACCACCTAAACACGACTCACCGGCTGACTATGAGAATGAAACATCTCTTCCATCAATGTATGAAAAAGCTCTGCTCATAATCCATAAGGGTTGGAAAATACAGCTTCGCTGGAGAGAGAAATACTCCTCTATGACAACCAACTAAAAGAATGTGCCCATTCTTTATGCACCTTAATAATGATGCAAATTTTGTATGATGACCTATGGAAAATGGGAGCTTCTCTCCGCGTGAAAAAATGTCTTTTCATTTTTGACTAAGGGGCTTCAATCGTTGTGTCAAAGAATGTTCTTTTATGGTTCGGAAATGCAAAGTCAGCATTCACATCATAACCTAATAAGCCACCTAATAATGTCATATCAAACACACAATAAATTTATAAAGTTGAGAACTTCTGAATTTTTTTGTTTTTAACAAGGCGAAGGCGAACTAATAATCGTTAAAATATCTTTTTTGAAACTCGTGTATATCGGAAAATGTTATAAAGAAAAAAATTGGACCTTTAATTCATTTTAATGTAAAACTATAATGAAAGGAATCTTAAGTTTTGATATTTAAGATGGGGACAATATTGGATGATCAATCACCACACCCACTCAAGCTTAAAATCATAAATACTAATAAACACTTGACATGATCAGGTTGGTGCAGTTTCTAGATCTCATTAGAGTCTTGCATTAATCACTCTTCTCATATTTTATTAATTCTTCCTAGTCAAGCAATGATAATGCTAAAGTGTTAAACATTTCTGAGTAACATGCAAAACTATGGAATCCTTCTCATAGTTACTAATTATCAAGGATTTATTAAATAATTTATATCTCTCTCAAGATATATGATGTGAGACATGACCTCATGAAGGTAGTGAATTTTTCATTATGACTATGATTCTAGAAATGGGGAATTTTCAAAGCAAATATATATACGAAATTTTCTTATTTATAATTATGATTATTATCTATTTTTTAAATATTTATTTTTTAAGAAAATAAATATATTATTTTTATATTTTGTATGTAATTTTTAATGGAACTTAGATGGAAACCAATATTTTCTCGAAAATTATATATATATATATATATATATATATATATAATTTTTTAAATTTATATTTCTTTTACAAAATTATATAAAATAAATGGTTAGTAAATATTAATAGACATCAATTCATGATAAACATTAAAATACTTACTTTACCATACACCCACATTGTCAAAATTTTAAAAATCATAAAAATTAACTAAATTATAATTTTATTTTAAATTTTCTATTATTATTATTATTATAAGGTTGAGATTTATTTACAAAGTAGTTATGTTTTTCTTGTCCCTATAATTGAATTGATTTTAAAAAAATGGCATATGGACGAGTGTCATATAAAATGACTTGTGGTTTTTTGAGCCAATAGTATCCTAACAAATTTTATTTACAAACTAAAAACATACATAATAAAGTAAGGACGAATCTTCATGACTAGGAATCTTGTTACATGCTTTTTTATATGCAAATATGTTTAACTTATATATTAATTCTTTTTATAATTAACAATAATTTTAATAGTAATTTAAATTAAGTTATAATTTAGTTAGCTTTTGTGGCTGAAGGGCATATATATATATAAGCTTTAGATGAACAGAGGTTTGTTGGCTTTATTTTTTTAATTGAGGGCCTAGATTGATTCTCAAGGGAATATGCTGAGCATATGCTTACTCTTAATGCTTATCAATGACTGTAGTGTATTACAATTGGTTAGGTTGCATTGACTTTTAATATATTTTAAAAATTAGATTTGTGCCTATGGCTCCCTACCCACCAATTTCCTAGGGATTTGAGATTGTTCCAATTCTAATAAGTTCATCCATGATAAGTTCCTCATTATTATTTTTAACATTCATGTATATATAAGCAAATTTTATTTAGCAAAATGGTCCATTACTTTTAATAAATTTCAAAAAATTAGATTCATGCCAAGTGGCTCCCCACCCACCAACTTCCTTGGGATTTGAGATTTTTCCAATTCTAATAAGTTCCTCCATGATAAATTCCTCATTGTTATTTATAAAATTCATTTATATATTATAAAATTTATAACAAGGTATTTTCCTATGTCCTTGCAAATAAATTCCATCCATTCTGGTGTTAATATTATTGATAATAACATTAATTCTTAATACTATTGATAATTGATATATGTGATTGATATGGGCCTATCCCCATTTATCAACCACATTTATTAATGTGGTTGTGCTAGTTATATTTTAGCAAGATGACATGTATCATGAAGTATTTTGATGCTTATCATCAGGGTTAAATTTGATGGGTATTTACCCATATTTTCCTTATTTAACAATCAAATACTAACCATTTTAAAATCTACATATCACTGATGATGGTTACTTAATTTTACAAATCATCAATTTGATGCGTAACTTAAAAATTTACCTACATACACACGCACACATATTACGCACACAGGTAAATCCAATTAAAATTATAAAAAGCATGAACATCTAAGTTTGAAGCTTAAGGTTAAGACTCACACTACATGCCCACATCCATGGGTCATTGGTATTCTATATAAAACACTAAGTGAATTTTCTTGTTTTTTCTGATTGAAATAAAGATTTTCCATTTGATTTTGAGAGTTTTATGTAATTTCTTGATTTTGAGAGTTTTATGTAATTTTTTTAGTGTTGGCACACTAGTGATAGATCTCAATTTTTATAAAATCTGTATATTTTGTGGTTGGATATGAAAATATTAAATGTGTTGTTACCAAGGCTATGTCACCTTCAAAACATTCATACTTAAACCTAAACACAATTGGGTTTGAGCCTTTTATGTGTTACTATGTCTGCTAAAGAACTCTATTCTCCTTCATTGTTAGAAGATCATGAATTTCTTCAAAATGCATGCCATGCATATCAATATTGCTTGAAATGTTAGGATCCCCTCAAATTCATATTTAAAAGTGGCTTCAAACTTGTTTTTATTATTTATAAGGTGCTCATTAAGTCCAACTCATCACATTGAAAGCTAAGATCCATTGTTTCTCTTCAAAATACATTTTAGTTAGTGGGTTTGACCAAGCTACTTAAAAAAAATTTAATAGTGGTTTAACATAATTTATAAAATATTTGAAATTATATAAATAATGACTATACATAAATGCATCAAGTCATTCGCTAGTTTGGACATAGGAATGAAGATAACATAAAATATATACATTATGATATTAATTGGTTGAAGGGTAAATGATATTTAAATGATGGGTAAAATTAAAAATCAAATCTCATTGGAAGGGCAATTTTAAAAGGAGACAGTAATAAAAAACGTACTTGATGGATATGACTACCTGTCAAATTAATACCCTGCTTATCATGGATTGATGTCTATGGGCATTTACAACCATTTAATTTATATGACTATGTTAGTTATAAATAAAAAATTAGTATATGAATTACTTTACTATGAAGACTCTTAACCACTAAGTATGATTTGTTACAATACGCCAATAACATAACTTATCAATACACATGCCCAAAAAAACACAACTCATTTTATATGACACTTATTTTAATTAATCAATATAATTAAAAGGGAAGAAAGGGAATACTATTAAAAATATTCCATGAAAGTTAAATTCGGTAAGAACTAGTACAACCATATAAATTAAATGGTTGGTAAACACCATAAACCCTTCATGATACATTTAAGATAAAGAAATGCTAAAATTTAATTAAATTATAACTTTAATTTAAATTATTATTATTATTATTAAAGAATTAATACATGATTTAAATATATATAAAACATGCTAATGCGACTGCTCTAGGCCTGCGAAATTAGGTCTCGGCTCTGGAGTACGACCCGCCGCCGTTGCTCCTGCTGAGCTCTCTCGGCAGCCTCTCACTGCTGAGACCATCTAGTGTGTGGAGATAGCTCTGCGCGGTGAGCCTCCTCATCAAAATTATGAGTCCAACCAGTATGGACGTCGGAGGGGGTCCCCCTTCCTCCCCTCCTGAGATTGCTGCCTTCAAGAGATTGGTAGCCTCCTGTGGCAACAAGAAAGAAAACTTGAACTAGTAGAAATTTGTTAAGAAATCTGAATCTATCCCCTCGATAGAGCTGCCTGCGGAACACCGATTCTGGACTGCGCTGAACCTAGCTGAACGAGGGCTCATTGGACAATTCAAGGGTCTCTGGCCCTCTCCCAAAGCTATTGATGGATGGGTCCAACGAAACTAGAGGCCCCTTGTCTTTGAAGGAATACGAAGCCACATGGTATTCAGAGGATATTATGTTTTTGTTTTCGAATCAACAGAGGATCGAGATCTCATTTTCCGAAACGGTCCATATTTCATGGGCCCCCAAGGGCTTTATCTTAATAAATGGATGCCGGATTTTGATCCTTCCCAGGACACTCCTTCAGTTGTCCCTGTCTGGGTAAGGTTACGTCATATTCCTCCTCATTGTTGGAACCCGGAATCTATGGAAACATTTGGGAACAAATTAGGAAAATACATTGATAGGGCTAAAAGGAGAGAACAATATTCATGTGCCAGAATATGTGTTGAAGTCGATCTGGAGATAGGATTGCATGAGGCGATCAAGCTGACCATAGCTGGCTGGTCTCACATTTAGGAACTAGATTATGAACATCTCCCCTTCAAGTGTCGACATTGTCATGGCTATGGTCATTTTGCATGAAACTGCAAGAAGAAAATCGAGGAAGAATCTGAAAAAGAAAAGGGCGAACAGTGGACGCAAGCCAGAAAAACCGCCACTACTAAACAGACCACCAGAGCAAAAAGGAAAGGACGGAATCCAAAGACCGGAGGACCCTCTGCTGGGAAGAGTTTAACCAAAGATCAAGCCACATCAAAGGCCACCATCTCAAAAAATCCTTTTACTGCTTTAAACCCTCTAGAAGACCAACCAGATCTTGAAGAGGGAGAGGTGCAACAGAATATGGATTAGACAGCAGACGCAGAAATAAACTCAGGATCTCAGGAACAAACTGTAGAAGCCATTCCAGAAACCCCCTGTATAGATGCAATCCAACAGGAAAAGCAAGGCCCTCCAGTAGGTGCCACTTCCCCACCCTCTTACATAGAAATGACCAAAAAGAAAAAACTGTTAGATAGTCCTGGTTCTTCCGAAGATGAACTCCTCAAGCAATCCAACAAAAAGGCAGGAAGGAAGTCACACAAGGAGATCAGAGAAGAAGAGGCGGAGCGACTAAAGATGCAGGGCAGTCAGTCCACAATCAAAATGTCATTAGGCAGGAACACAAGGACCAGACCCCCAAAGGGTGGGTCTGCACTGCCTCCCTCTAGTAAATAATGTAGATTGTCTCTTGGAATTGCAGGGGTCTGGGAAATCCACTGAAAGTTGAAGCAGTAAAAAACTTATTAAGAATGGAAATATCAAACATTCTCCTTCTCCAAGAGACAAAGATAGAAGAAGATGCTCTTCTATCTTTAAGTCAAACCAAATGGAAAAATAACTCAGGAAAAGTGGTCAACGTCAGAGGTACTTCAGGGGGCCTTGCAACCCTTTGGCTGGAGGATAAGTTCTAGCTCAAAAGCTCCTTTGCAACCCAACACTGGATATATACAGACCTTCTTCACCTTCCAAGTAAGATTTCTCTAGCTCTCTTCAATATTTATGTTCCTGTTAATTTTTTAGAAAAGAAGGACTGTTGGAATTCTCTCTCAGACTTCCTAGAAATCTATGCCCCCCAAAACATCATTCTAGCGAGGGATCTCAACATCACTCTAGACCCGAATGAGAAAAAAGGCGGAGTATGGGGTAAAGATCCCTTCCATGCCTCAGTGGAGTCTCTGATTCTCGAATGAGACCTTCTAGACCACAAACCTATGAAAGGTCAGTATACCTGGACCAACAATAGAGTTGGCAAAGCCAACATTGCTACTCATTTAGACTGGTTTCTAGTTCAAAGTACTCTATTGGAGGGGAAGCATTTGATCTCTTCAAAAATCCTACCCAAAATAACATCTGATCATAACCCCATCTCGCTGTTGATAGAGAAGGAGGAGGACTTGGGCCCTGTTCCCTTTAGATTCAACCCTCTTTAGGTATTGAGAGAGGGCTTCATGGACATATTGGCTGACGTTTGGGTGCAGCCAATTGAAGGATCCCCTAGCTTTGTGTGGGAACAGAAACTCAAACACACTAAGTTTGGGCAAAAAAAAACCCCTCTCCACTCCTACGAGCCATAGACAAAAGACAATCCAAGCTCTAGCTGAGATTCAATTAAGCATGGAAGGTTCTGAAATCACTAAAGCACAACTGCTCATTGAACAGAACGACCAGTTCAATTCCTTTCTCTCCTTTCGACAAGAAGAGGAACACTGGCTCCTTAAGTCTCGCAGCCTCTGGCTCCAAGCTGGAGACAGAAACATAGCTTTTTTTCATAGACAATGCAGAGCCCGTCTCTCTCGGAATCACATTTCTGAAATATCCAATAGGGAGGGGGAAGTTATCAAAGGACATTCTCTCATAAAATAGGCAGCCACAACCCACTATCAGAATTTGTTCCAGGAGGATGGTTCTTCCGATGATGATCTGGCTGCCGACTTTCTGTCAAACATCCCCCCTCTTGTCACTGCAAATGTAAACGCTGGGTTAATGAAGCCTTTTTCTGAAAAAGAGATAGTTGAAGTCATTTGGTCAATGCAGCCGGATAAAGCACCTGGGCCGGACAGCTTCACCATACATTTGTACAGAGCTTGCTGGAATGTAATAAAACTTGATCTTCTCAAAATGGTAAAAGCCTTCCAAAAGAAAGCCAAAGTGGGAGGGTGCACCAACTCCACCTTCCTTGCCCTTATCCCGAAAGAAGTTAACCCTCAGACCTTCGACAGATTCCAACCAATCTCACTTTGCAATGCCTCCTACAAGATCCTTGCCAAACTCTTAGCCAATAGACTCAAGCCTCTATTAGGGATCCTGATCTCCCCTCTGCAGGGCAGTTTCGCCAAAGGAAGGCACCTCATAGACAATGTGATCCAAGCACAAGAAGCCCTCCACTTTAGCCACTCTCGGAAGGAAAAAGGTATGCTCATCAATTTGGATATGTCAAATGCTTTTGACTGAGTGAAACTCTCATTTCTCTATAAAATCCTCCTCTCCTTCGGTTTTAGTGCTGATTTTGTCAACTTGATAAAAGCCTGCATTCACAGACCTTGGATAGCCCTCTTGGTCAATGGCAAACCTTTTGACTTCTTCCAAGCTTCTAGAGGGCTACGCCAAGGATGCCCATTGTCTCCCTTTCTTTATATCTTGTTGGCATAATCCATAAGCAGAAAGCTAACAGCGGAAATGGAAGTAGGCACTATCCCAAGTATCAAGGCAGCAAGAGGGGTGGACCCCATAAATCACGCCCTCTTTGCGGATGACTCTCTCCTTTTGGGAGGGGCCTCGATTAAGATAGCAAAGGCTTTCAAAGAAATCCTTCAACACTTCTGTTTAATCACAGGAGGCTTGATCAATAAAAGAAAAAGTGTGGTTTATGGTTGGAATGTAGATCACCCTACTATCCTTTGAATTGCCTGCATATTGGGATTCCCTGGGTATGACAAGTGGGAAAAGATCAAATATCTAGGCCTTCCCTTAACCTTGGGAACAAGCCCTCCCTCCCTATGGACTAAAGTAATTAGCAAGATAAAAGAAAAAATAACATATTGGGGAGGCCAATGGCTAACAAAGGCAGGGAAGTTGGTTTTGATAAAGGCAGTCCTCTCCGCCCTTCCCATCTTCCAGTCTTCCCTTCTGCTAGCTCCTAAGTCTATCACTGAACAGATCTCCAAACTCCTTTGGGACTTCCTATGGAATGGGGGCAAGGGAAATCAGAGCAAGTTACATTTGGTAAGATGGGATATCCTGAATAGACCACTCCAGCAAGGTGGGTTACAGATACGGGATCCAGGCTTAGCAAATCTGGCTCTTGGTGGAAAAATCATATGGCAATTGTATGCAGATAAAAATCATCCTGTCAGCAAGATCCTCTGGAAGAAATACCTAAAGGGAGGCTCCTTGAGAAACCTCACAACTGCTTCTACTCCAACAGGAACAACAATATGGAATTTAGTCAGAAGAAGCATCGACCATATACAACAGCATTTATACAGAATACCGGGTAATGGGCAGAGAACATTACTTTGGGAGGACACCATTCAAGGGAACGCCCCATTGGCCACCCTAAATTCTTGTAACGATTTAAAAATCTGGCTAGTGAATAAAGGACTTCTTCGGCTTGCAGACATATGTTCTTGGGACAACAAAGGGAATTGGGTAGGATGGACTTTTCTAGGGGTTCCTGACCCTCTGGAAACACAAAAAAACTTGCTCTATGCAGCACTTTCTAGCCTCACCCTAGTCCATCGTACATCCAAAGATAAATGGGGGTGGGGAAGAACCAGAATTTATACAGCAGCTCAAGGATTCTCCTCATTACAAGCCACACACGCATCTTTGCTGACTCCAAAGCTCTGGAAATCCGTTTGGTCTCCCTTTTGCCTTCCAAAGGTGAATTTCTTCACTTGGTTACTCATGCATAAAAAGGCACTAACAGGAGAAAATATGAATAAAAGAGGCTTCCACAGGCCCTTTAGATGTTGCCTATGCACTTCTGTTATCGAAGCCTTTGACCATTTATTGGTTGACTGTGTTTTCACACAAGAAGTTTGGAATATGGTCCTACATGGTCTTAGAATACCCACCCCTTCCCAGATTTTAGTTGTTACTCTCTACACCTCCTGGGCAGATCAAAACCCTGAGAAAAAAACTAAAAATGCAAGCCGAAAAAACATTTGGCAAGCTATTCCAAAATGCCTTTGGTGGGAAGTGTGGTTGGCTCGAAATGAGTGCGTTTTTAACAACAAGATCTCGAAATCAGTTGAAGTGGTTGCCAAAGTAAAAGCTCTATTGTTGGAAATAATAGATAAATTCGCTTTTGCCTTTATATTATCTGCAGAAGTCTCTGCGTGGCTAGGACCCTGCATGCCAAGAGAAAGGAAAGATTAAATCAACAAACCAATGAAAGATCCTACTTAGCGCTGCGTCTCACTCCATGTGACTTTCTTAAGTGGTGGCCGGGGACTCCAAAAGTCACTATCTTCTTTGATGGAGCATCCAAGGGGAATCTAGACACTACAAGCGTAGGGGGATTGATTCTTTCCCCAGACAGATCAGAAAAAATCAGTTTCAGTTGGGGCCTAGGCATAAGTTCGAACAATCAAGAAGAGAGTTACAGCCTCCTAAAAGCCTGCCAGATTGTGAAGAAGTTAGATTACAAATCAATCCAAATATTCGGAGACTCGGAGCTTTTGATAAAGCTCTTAAACTCCGAAGATTATTTTAGTAACCCAGCTTTAAACAAAACCTTGCAGAGAATTTGAAACACTCCGAAAGACTTCGACACAGTTGACTCATATCATATTCTGTGGGACCTAAACAAACAAGCGGACTTGCTGGCAAATAAAGCTTGCATGCTGCCTCAAGGTAATCTTAGCCTTAATGGAGGACCCTACTCGATTCATCCTTTGCCTTAGACAATCTACAGAAGGTAGATCTGCTTTTCAGAGGGAGAGTGGTATTTGGTACCTTGAAAGTCACATTCAAGATCGCCAAGCAGCAAGCAGATGGAACAAAAACCACAAGGACTATCAAGTAGAAGAAACAACACCAGAACGTATAGCAGCAGATGGTAGAAAGAATAGCTGTAGCAGGAACAACAACCAGAATGAACAACAACATAAGGAACAACACCAGAAGGAACAACAAGCAGAAGGAATAACAGAAGAAGGAACAACTTCTGAAGGAACAACAAGCTGAAGGAACAGCAGCAACAACAGAAGGAACAGTAAGCAGATTAAGGAACAATAGCAAAAAGAACAACAATCAGAAGGAACAGCTTCAGAAGGAACAACAGCAGAACGAACAACATCCGAAGAAACAACAAGCCGAAGGAACAACAACAGAAGGAACAACATCCGAAGGAACAGCAGGCCGAAGGAACAGGAGGCCGAAGGAACAGTAGGGCGAAGGAACAACATCCAAAGGAACAGTTGGCCGAAGGAACAATAAGTCGAAGGAACAACACTCCGAAGGAACAACAGGCCGAAGGAACAACAGTTCGAAGGAACAACATCCAAAGGAACAACAAGCTGAAGTTACAGCAACTGAAGGAACAGTAAGTAGAATGACCAATAGTAGAAGGAACGTCAAACTTAAGGAACAAAAAAAAAGAAAATCATAAGGAAAAGGCCACAGAATTTGCTCTCCCTAAAATAAAATGTATGACAGAAAAAAAGAATAGCCAAAGAACTCACAGAACTTTTGAATATAAGCTTATGAGAAGGGACTACCATCAACTCATTCTCATTGCTCAGTTTTTAAGAGCTACTGTCGATTGTAATTGGAGCTTGCTCCACTTTTGGCAATAAATACATTAACCGTCCTTGTTTATATATATATATATATATATATATATATATATATAAGATTTCAACCCCATTTTATTATGAAGATTTTTAACTTGTAAATAGGCTTTGTTACAATACCATGGGCCAATACCATGGCTTACTAATACTGCATGCCAAAAAATCCATAACTCATGTTCATATGCTCATATAGTTTTTTTTTAATTAATCAGTTTAATTAAAAATGAAGAAAGACATAACTATTTTGACATAAATCTCAATCTTTGATCTCTTACTACTAAGAAAAATATTCTAGAATATTCTATGAAGGTTAAATCCTTACCATCCATATAATAATCATTGATAATTAAATTAAAATTTTAGAAATCATTTCCAAAACAAAAGCATCTATTGAACTAATTATTAATAATTAAATTAATATTTTAGGAGCCCTATTTCAAAATAAACACACCTATCCCAATAACAATGTGTATTACCGTGAAAATATAATAAAATTAATAATTATAATTATATTTAATTATAATTAATTATTAAACTAGTCTAGATCTATCTTAACTATAAATCTTCCAAATGCCAAGAAAGATCAATTTTCTTAAAATACAAACTTCTTTTAAAATAAAAATAAATTTAATTTTTAGTAAATCCAATATTAAAATAAATCTAAACTAATTTATTAATAACTTAAACTACTAAACTTATAACTCTTAATCTTCCACCATTAATTATAAAACCACATATCTCTCCCCTACTACCCACATACATACAACCTACCAAACCATAATCAATAATGCTTAATACATAACAAAATCATGTTATGATTAATATATAGCTAACTTTCTACCTTAATGCCTAATACGTAGCAAAATCATATTATACTTAATGTATAACTAATCTTTAACCTTAGAGGTGAATATAGATCACTAACAAGATGCCAAGAATTATAGAATACTTTTCTCCTCAACTTTTCAGTGGAAGTGTAAATCGTCAATAATGAAATTCAAATTCAAATTATACCTTTATAGTGAGATTAAAATTATTTTAGAAATTTGTGAAAGGTGTTTTGACTATCCTTTACTCCCCATTTTTGAATATTTAAATATTCAAGTTTTTTTTTTTTTTTTCCTTATTAGTATTTATTCTTTTCCAAAACCGTAAATTCCAAGCTAAACCTTGACCGTTACATTTTATAATGAAATTTAGTTACTCCCAAACATAAAGTGTGAAAAGTATTTTGTATTATTTACTACAAATCATTAAATATTTATAATTAATTCAAGTTTTTGTTAATCTTGAGATAAATATAACACTTACTAAAAACAAAATTTAAAATATTTTTATTAATATTATCTTATATTTAAATTTAAATTTAAATATAATTATGAATTTATATTGTGAATTCTATTAAGAATTTAATCATTATATTACTATGAGTTTTATTTAATCATTATATTACTATGAACATTATGCGGTGGACATACTAATTCAGGTGTTTGACAACTTAGTTTAGAATTTCAATTTTTTAAATTTATCAAAAAATTCAATGAATATTATATATTTTTAATATTTTTATTTGATATTTTATGTAAATTTATAAAATAATAATTTTTAATATAATGTATGTAAATGTTAGTTATATATATATTTTTATAATTTTATAAATCTCAACAATAAAATTTATTATTTATTTATAATAATAAAAAATATAAAAAATATATATCTTATTTAATTTTGATTAAAATAGAATAACTTAGATTTTTACTGGACAATTTGATTAGTAATGCCATTTATGAAGTCTTTATAAAATTTCAGATTCAAATGATCTATTACTTATATTTGTTTTACTCAAAAGTTTCAATTAGGCTTTTGTTGTACAAGTACAAACTCAATAACATAGGAGACCATAGACTTCTTAAGCTAGCTTTAAATTCTAACCAAAACCACCTAAAGCTCCAATGAGGTTGGTATAAAGATACCAGGGCCTAGTTAAACCATTGGGAGATCTACTAGAGAACGTTGCATTGCAAAACATTAATAACATTAAAAATATTGTTACTTCTAAGTTCAAAGAAAAAATGTGGTGTGAGAAAGATTGAGCAGCTAAAAGAAAATTAAGATATTATAAGGAGGTCATCAACCTCACCCTAGAAGATTAAAAATATCTCTCGGTTTTAAGTAGCTCAAAGAAGAAAATTAATATAGCCAAGATTAGAACGAACTCTCATGAGCTCTATAGTGAAACGGGTAGTTGGGCAGTTCCTAAAACACCATGGATGGAAAGAATCTGCCATCTCTATGAGAATATGAACATTGAGGATGAAAATCACTTCCTCTTAGAGTGCCTCCCTACAACCACATTAGATCTTAGTTTCATAATCTTTGTTGCAATACTGACCTTCCTAGCCTTTTATGATGTCAAAATTATAGTGAGCTTGGGAGGCTTCTTTCCAAGCTTTTTGAGCCTAGGAATACAATCTTCAATCAAACTAAATAATTCGTTTTCTTTACATCCTATAAACCAAATTTTGATCGTAGTGGACGTTAACCACCACCATCATCACCATAAAACAAGTAAAGAAAAAAATAAAATTAAACTCCACAAAATACTAGACTAGTCATCTAAAAGAACAATTTTTAATTTAAACTCCACTAAATAATAGTGCACGAGCCACTCTCATTAAGATAAAACCCACCTAATGCAATGTTGTACTTTTCAAATTAGTTAATGTAAGTGAATATACATTATAATGAATTATGTTAATGGTCATAATAATTTAATTTCTGAAGATTCTTTGGTGAAAATCAGATAGAGAAACTTTTGTCGACGCAAGACAAGTTGAATGAGCAGATCTCGCTTTGCACATTAAATAGATAGGGTAGAATAACTCAATTTCCTCGATAAGGTAACGGCTAAAAAGACAACAGATCGATTGACCGGATAATGGCTAGTTTGACTATGATAACGGGTATTATATTTATTTATTTATTTTAAATAAGAAAATTCGGTTATTAATATTCAAATTAAAATGTAAGTGGACCATGTTACCAATATATAATAGAATAAGTAAATTAATATATTATAATAAGTAAATTATTAATTGCAAATATATTAATAAATATAAATATAAATTAATTAATTTAAAATTGTTAGAATAAATTAATTTAAAAATTGTTAGATAAAAATATTAGTTAGTTATAAAAGCAAAAAATAGAGTAATAGTTATATTAAAATATAAGATGAAGGAACAACTATTTATAAATATTCGTGAAAGAATATTCTCGAGATAAAAATTAGAGAAATCAAGTGTTAGAAAAATATTAAAAAATTAATTCATGGTCTATTTAAGGGTAAAAAATAGTATATTAGTTTTAAATTAATTAATTATAAAATAGATTAATTTTAAATTAATTTTTGTATATTAATTATAAAATAAATTAATATATATTAATTTACTTATTCTATTATATATTGGTAACATGGTCCACTTACATTTTAATTTGAATATTAATAACTGAATTTTCTTATTTAAAAAAAATAAAAATAAATAAATAAATAAATATAATACCCCTTATCATAGTCAAACTAGCCGTTATCCGGTCAAATCTAGCTGTTGTCTTTTTACCTTATCAGCCCTTACCCTATCGAGGAAGTTACCCTATCGAGGAAATTGAATCATTGGATATTCTGCCCTATCTATTTAATGTGCAAAGCGAGATCTGCGCATTCAACTTGTCTTGACGATGAACCACACTGGTTGGTTCGAAATGCGTTGGTTCGAAATGCGTGACAGAAATTTCTCTATGTGATTTTCACCAAAAAATCTTCAAAAATTTAATATAGATCACATAAGTCTCAATTCAATAATTTAATTTCTATTTTTTATTTAGTAAATTGTATAATTATTTAATAAATAAATATTTATTTAAGTGATAGTTATATATATATTTTTAAATAATAAAATATTTTTTTTATTTATTAAATTGCAATTTTTAATATTTAGAATGGAATTTATCTCAGAAGAATAATTATGTTCTAGAATGTTAAAGATCACAGAAGTTTTATGTGAGAAGAATAATTATGTTCTAGAATGTTAAAGATCACAAAAATTTTAGTGCGAGTAATCCGAAAATGTCAAATCTAAATAAATCTAAAAAATTGAAATTAATTTAAAATAATAATATGCCATTATTAAAATCACAATTTTGCATCAACTAAAAATTCCAACCAAATTTTGATCTTTTGAATCAAACTGCCAGCGCCATGCCCCTGGTCCCACCGTGAAATTTACCAGATGGCACTGAACCAACCTTTAGAATGACGCAAGTGATGAGGATGCATTGGAACACGTAATAAATAATTGCATCGGTGAAAATCATTCCCACTTGCAATATTTCAAGGATACGCGACACTCATCACAGAATAAACCAACCTTACGGATGGAAAATTCCTTTCGAGTGGCGCCGCGGCTGTCTCGGCGCTGTGATCATCCGTGATTTCACCTACCATCAGTCAATTCACGGCAGCTTACTGATCGGAAAGCCTTTTAAATTCTCTCAGATTGTTTCACCTTCTCCCAAAATGCTTGCAGGTTCTCTTACACAGTTCAAATTCATTCGCCCCGGCTTTTCCTGATAGTTTTTGCAGATTAAAGTTTTAGGAGCAATTCTCTAGATACAAAGTGCGAAAAGGAGGTATTTCACATACTGGTTGGATCCATGGCGGCGGGGATACTGTGGGAGGCTCGCCCTGCTGGTGAAGTTGGGAGCGGCTACCACTTAGGCATGGCGATCGGCAGATCGATCTCAGCCAGGGTACCATACGCCTTTGAAAAGTCAGCAGGTATGCAGCTTTCCGGGCAAACTAAAGCGTGGAACCACCGATCCTCGTCTATGGTTGCAGGTCGAATTGGTTCCGATGGCAAATACCAGGCCAAACGGCAGTATGCAGGGAGCCAGAGAAAAACAGAGCAAACCCTAAGCCAATTAAAGGATCCTAAATGGAAGCAGTTCGTTAAAAAAATCAAGGGTTTCGTGAAAAGACTGGGTAATGACGCCAAAAGGCCGGCTAATCCTTCCACGGCCACGCTATTCTCTGTGATGGAGGTAAGGCCTGCCCCTGTACCAGGGGTTGCGCCTCCTAGAATTCCCATTTGGCAGAGGAGGAATTTGCCGCCACTTCATCCTTTGAATATTTCAAAAGAACGCCCATCCAGATCAAGAAGCACCCGATTTTTTGGCATGGGATAAACGGAAATTTTATTTAGCACCATTTCGCCCGACGATGAGACTGGATTATAACTCGACTGGATTGAGCTGTAAATCCCAAATGTTCTTATGTTTCGTTTCTCTTCTGCTATTTTCTTCAAAGCATCGCTTTTCTATCTCGTCCGGTCACATTCGAAGGTGAGTGCCATATTTTTCATTTTTGAAGGTGAGTGTGATGGTGGTTAATGAAGGCCATATTTTGTGTCTGAAGGTGAGTGTCAGAGTGGTTCATAAACGTGAGGATCCTTATCTCAGTGATGTTGCAGTACGCAATTCCTAAGATTATCAGTTGGATGTAATTTATAATCAAAATATTAAAAAGATATAATTTTTATTATTCAAGAAATAGATATAAATTGTTTTATTTTGAAATATAAATATAAAATAAGTTAAATATATTTATTTTTACGTATGGATCAACATACAAGAATGGTATTCTTCAAACCAACAAATATGACATATAAATCTTGTGCTATAAACAAATGACTACCACATAAATCGTCAATGATGACATATAAATCTTGTGCTATAAACAAATGACTACCACATAAATCGTCAATGAAATAATGGAAAGTCCAATGGAATATTTTTTATTATCAAATTTAAAAATTATTATACTGGTATAGATTTATTTTAAATATACATTTAATATGAGTCGAGAGGATTTATTTTTTTCACATGCATTTTTTAATGAGATGACATTATTTAATGTTTTGTATAGTTATTTTTATTTTTTTAGATTTTTATTTTTTATTTATTTTTTCAACTAATATGAGCAAAATTTCAACTTTGATGATGGACAAACATCCTTACACATCATATTGGGTTGTAGAATGAGCCTCTCGACTCAACAAATATATTATCATATATTTTTAGAAAACATATTTTAATATAATATTTTACATTGTTTGGAATTTTAATCAAAGATTTATGTTTTTATGTAGTATAGTGAAAATATTTTAATTTTCCCTTGTTAAGAATATTTGAGTGGTAACTTTTGATATCCATTTTTGAGATAGATGACATTTTTAAAGGATATTTGAGTAGTAACTTTTGATATCCATTTTTGAGGTAGATGACATTTTTAAAGGATTTTGAGTTAATGAGATTTTGATATCCATTTTTGGAATATACATCTCATGAAAAGTTTAAATGTTAGAAATCATAAAAAAATGACTCACTATTTTATTCTTATAATTATATTTCCATTAACAAATAAATATTATTTCTAATTCAGTTAACAATAAATATCATTTTTAATTTCCATGAATATAAGTAAAAATATTACAACTTAAAAGTATATTTCAAAAACAATTTACAACTTTACTCATAAAATAAGTCCAAAAATATTATCACAATAACAAATATTGAAAAAATTGTTCACTTCAAATAACATTTTCTTCATACCTGTTTCTCAATATACTTATGGTGATATTCAAGACAAACTAATACAATCTATTCTTCTGCAACATTTATTTACCATTCACCATAAATGATTAAGAAATTTAAAAATTGTAACTCATGTTCAAAAATTACATTAAAAATTAAATTGAGGAAAAAGTTAATATCTTAAGAGTAAATTAAAGAATGACAAAAACAGTTTACTAATTGAGAAATAAAGAATAATTTAAATACTATTTTTCATATTTTTGCGTCGGTAGGCATTCCTCTACGGGTTGGGTTGGGCAAATCTAGCCAATCAAAGATGCTTATTTTTCGTCTTCCTCCTTTCAAGAACAATTTGACACATGGATGCTAGCTGATCAGCATGACGACCAAATAATTCATTGGTTTTTTATTCTTGTGCTTCAATGTGACATACTATACATGCAACTCGAATGTTGTAGCAAGGCTACAACCTAACCTTCTCAAAGCCACTGAATGCCATAAACTACTACTAGAAATATCTTTGACAACAACCCATTGAGTACAAATTCCCCCCCTTTTAGTTTGTACTTGCACTTGCAAAGGACCGATTTTATGAAACAACAGGTTCTTCTTCACAATAGTAGCAACAAAAGGGTGTACCCATTTTGCATGCTTTGCACTTGTGCAACAAGGGGCTTGAATATAGGACATATTAGCAATGGTTATGAAATAGAAGAGTCCCATGGCCGCAAAAGAGAATGCCAAACTTCTCAAGCCCCGAGGAAGAAAGAAGAAGATGAGGACGATGAGGATAATATGTATTTTCCTGCAGGTGGTGGAGGGTTGCATAGTGACCAAATTTGTCTGTAGAGGTAGAGAGGAACAACAAAATTCAGCAGGTGAGATCCTCTCTAATGGAAACCACAACCTCGCCAACATTGTCGAAATGTTGACCAGATACAAAAGCCACCCAAACTGGTTAACTTTCCAAGGAAAGTAGTTCTTCTCCGCCTGGATGGGCAACAATGAATCTTGGTGGAAATCCTACACTAGTTGTTCCTCTACCCTAAACGACTAGTAGGACATCTTTACTCAGGTTGGCGGCAAGACCAACTATTTCTTCATGCCCTTTCTCCCCACTAGTGGAGCTCTAGGAGACGTACAGGAAAAAATCAACCAATTCAACAACATCATAGGAAACCTCATGGCGTAGGACACCTCTTCCTCGTCTTACTACGACTTATCTCTCCAAACGCCCTCAAACAACAAGGACACAAAGAATTTGGACGCCTGTAATGAGAAGGGTAAGGTGTACATGGCTATAATGCTAAGAGCATGGTGTACCTAGATCCAGGTGAGCATTACATCTGATGGTACAAGACAAGTATTGACCCTGCCATGACATAGGACTCTCTCAACTTGTCCTATTGGGATTTAGGGGGTTTGATGTGAACTGGGTTGAAGATAGTTTGGCGATAGGTGGATTAATTTATGATGGGTACAACTCCCACTTCCTCGCCCTCGAACCCTAATTGTCATATGATTCCTTGCATGTTATGCCATCTTATGTAACAAATGGAGATGAGGTTGTGTGTGTGATGCCTATTGTCATATATTCTTGTATGACATTTGTTGTGAATGAATCACCAACTTCGAATCCCTTCAACGCAGGCTCTTAATTCACCCATAATTTTGTTGAAGAGTTGTTCTTTGCAAGCATATTTAGAGGAGTGCCTACTAATTAATTCTTTTCTTGTTATATAGGGTGAAAGCAAGTGTACTCTTATATATGATGGAATGAATGGGTCACCTGGTGCTTGTACACGTGTTGGGCTTACATGATTGATCATTGCAAAGTGTTTTCGAGATGTCGAAGGCTAAGATATGTTTCTCTTCATTGGAAACATTTTGTTTTACACAAGTAGGTTTGGCATTGTGTCCAATATGATGTTTATCTCTTTTTTATTCATTTATGGAATTTTGGTTTTTAAAAATTTGTCACAAACTTCACAGTCTTAAATCACCATCACAAACTGACAAGTTTACAAAGGATTAACTATGTCCTTAAGGGAATGAATTTGACTTCAACAATGAACTAAACATAACAAGAAATTATTTTCATCTTATTTTGTTTGACATGCAAACTCTGAAGTATCTGCTTTTTTGGGACATATTCCTTTAGCTGTCGGATACTAGCCAAATTTGGCTACTGATCTTGGAGGTTTGCAAGAATGTATTATAACAACCAAGAAGGGTTCCATTATTTTCGTGTAAGCTATATATGTGCCAGTTGATGATTTGAAAAATCCAACATCTGCAATAAGATTCACCCATCTTGATGCCACCATTGTGTTATCTAGGTTTGTTTTGGTTTCTTTATGCAATTTTTCCACTAATGTGTTTGTGTTTTTTACCATCCTTTTACCTTCCTATGGATTCTTATGCCTATGCAATTTTTATGTTTATATTTTAGATTGTGGTATATATTTTTTACCTTCTTATGGATTCTTATACTTATGCAATTTTTATGTCGAGATCTCAGAGCTTGGTATATACCTAGATGTTGACCCATTGGATTCTACATCCCACATTCTTTCTCCTCACATCCTAAGACAAGACCACTACAATATTGTTCAAGGTGTGCAAAAGGTTCTTAAGAACTGCACAAACCTTCAGGATGTCATTGCAATTTTAAGTATGGATGAACTAAGTGAAGATGATAATCTGGTTGTGTCCTAGGATAGAAAGATTCAACAATTTTTTATTCAACCCCTCTATGTGGTTGAAGTTTTCATCCGTGCTGTAGGAAAATATGTTGACCTGAAAGAGAGCATTGCTAACTTCCAGGTATGTTGAAATGTATAAATGCAATTGTTGCAGTATATTTTTATTTTGTGCAGGATTCTTTTTCCAGTTTTGTATATTGAGAGACATCCAAACTATGTATAATGTTGAAGAATTGTGATTGGGTAGTAGCATCTTCACATGACTCCTAGACTAGATCATATAAAACTCGTTGGGGGTTTATCATCAATATCATTGAGTCATAGTAGAAGGACCTTCCCAATATGAAAGGCTTGATCTAAAAATGATTAAATTTCAAAGAGATTTGTGCTTAGTAGCTATCTAGGTCATAAATAATTTTCTTCAAATATAAGAATCCTGACAACCTTACTACCTATGAACTAATAATCCAATGACACACTATCTTTTTTGTGTTTATTCCACCAATATTACTCAAAACTAAAGGTATATGCTTATATATAAAGGTATATGCTATGTTAATAATGTATAAAATCTAAATCATTTTGTACCTTCCATTTTGATGATGTTATGTTAACAATGCATAAAATATAAAACATTTATACCTTTTATCAAATAACAATAACAAATATTAAAACAATTGTTCACTTCAAATAACATTTTCTTCATACCTATTTCTCAATATACTTCTGGTGATATTCAAGGAAAACTAGCACTATCTATTCTTTTGGAACATTTATTTATCATTCAATGTAAATGATTAATAAATTTAAAAATTGTAACTCATGTTCGAAAATTACATTAAAAATTAAATTGAAGAAAAAGTATATTTTAAGAGTAAATTAAAGAATGAAAAAAGTAGTTTAATAATTGAAAAATAAAGAATAACTTAAATACTAAGTTTCACAAATTATCCAACTTCTCCTATGCTACAATCATGATAACTAAAACATCTTTTGTAAAAAATATTGAAAAATTATGGTTCTACTTCTTATATTTTGTGATGGTAGGCATTCCTTTGTAGGTTGGGTTGGACAGATCTAGCCAATCAAAGATGCTTGTTTTTCATCGTCCCCCCTTCAATAAAAAAATGACACATGGATGCTAACCCATGAGCATGACTACTAGATAATTCATCAATTTGTTATTCTTGTTCTTCAATGTGACATACTATACATGCAACTCGAATGTTACAGCAAGGCTACAACCTAGCCTACTCAAAGCCACTGAATGCCATAAACCGCTAGTAGAAATATATCTGGTAACAACCCTCTGAGTACAAATTTTCCCCCTTTTGGCTCGTACTTGCACTTGCAAAGGATTGATTTTCTGATACAACGGGTTCTTCTTCTTCACAACAATAACAACAAAAGGGTGTGCCCATTTTACATGCTTTTCACTTGTGCTGCAAGGGGCTTGAATATAGGACCTGTTAGCAATGGTTATGAAATAGAAGAGTCCCATGGACATAAAAAAGAATGTCAGAATTCTCAAGCCCCGGTGAAGAAAGAAGAAGATGAGGACGATGAGGATAATGTGTGTTTTCCTGTGGGTGGTGGAGGGTTGCTTAGTGACCAAATTTGTTTGTAGAGGTAGAGATGAACAACAGACTTCAGTGGGCAAGAGCCTCTCTAATGGCAAAAGCAACCCTGCCAACATTCTCGAAATGATGACCAGATATAAAATCCACCAAAACCAGTTGGCACTCCAAGGAAAGTAGTTCTTCTCCACTTGGCTGCGCAACGACAACTCTTGGTGGCAATCCTACACTAGTTATTCCTCTAGCCTATGCAACTAGTAGGACACTTTACCCAAGCTTGGCAGGGAAAACTATTTATTCATACCCTTTCTCCCCACTAGTGAAGCTCTGGGAGACGTACATGAAAAAATCAACCAATTCAACAACATCAATGTAGACAATATCATGGCGTGGGACACCTCCGTTGGCCTTACTACAACTTATCTATCCAAACGCCCTCAGAAAAAAGGGACAAAAACTATCTGGATTCTTGTAATGAGAAGGGTAAGGTGTACATGGAAATAATGCTAATATCATGGTGTACTTGGATTAGGGTGAGTATCACATCCGATGGTACAAGACAATTATTGACCCCGCTGTGCTAGAGGACTCTCTCTAGTTTTCCTATTGGGGTTTAGGGGGTCTGATGTGAACTATTTTGAAGTTAGTTTGGTGAGAGGCGGATTAATTTATGATGGGTACAACTCCCACTTCCTCTCCCTCAAACCCTAGAAGCCATATGATTCCTTGCACGTTATGCCATGTTGTGTAACAAATGGAGATGAGGTTGTGTGTGTGATGCATGTTGTCATATATTCTTGTATGATATTTGTCATGATTGAATCGCCAACTTTGAATCCCTTTAAATGAGGCTCTTAATTCACCCATTTTTTTGTTGAAGAGTTTTTTCTTTGCATGCATAGTCAGAGGAGTGGCTACTAATTAATGTTTTTCTTGTTATATAGGGTGAAAGAAAGTGTGCTCTTGTATATGGTCAAATGAATGAACCACTTGGTGCTTGTGCACGTGTTGGTCTTATAGGATTGAATGTTGTAGAGCATTTCTGAGACGTCGAAGGCCAAGATGTGTTGCTCTTCATTGGAAACATTTTGTTTTACACAAGTAGGTTTGGCATTGTGTCTGATATGATGTTTGTCTATTTTTTAGTCATTTGGGGAATTTTAGTTTTTAAAAATTTGTCACAAACATTACAATCTTATTTTGTCATTCAAGAATTGTTGTATTTAAATATCACCATCACAAAATGATAGGTTTACAAAGGATTAGCTGTGTCCTTAAGGGAATGAATTTTACTTCAACAATGGCATTAACATAATTAGGAATTGTTTTCGTCTTATTTTGTTTGACATACAAACTATGAAGTGTCTGCTTTGTTGGGACATATTCCTTTAGCTGTCGGATACTAGCCAAATTTAGCTACTGATCTTGGAGGTTTGCAAGAAAGTATTACAAAAACCAATAAGGGTTCCATTTCCGTGTAAGCTATATATGTGTCAGTTGATGATTTGACAAATATAGCATCTACAACAACATTCACCCATGTTGATTCCACCACTGCGTTATCTAGGTCTGTTTTGGTTTCTATCTACAGTTTCTCCTCTAATGTGTTTGTATTTTTTACCATCCTTTTACCTTCTTAAGGATTCTTATGCCTATGAAATTTTTATGTTTATATCTTAGAGCTTGGTATATACTTTTTACCTTCTTATGAATTCTTATACCTATGAAATTTTTATGTTGAGATCTTAGAGCTTGCTATATATCTAGTCATTGAACTGCTGGATTCTACATCCCGCATTCTTTCTCCTCACATCCTGGGACAAGACCACTACAATATTGCTCAAGGTGTGCGAAAGGTCCTTAAGAACTATAAGAACCTTTAGGATATTATTGCAATTTTAGGTATGGATAAACTAAGTGAAGATGATAATCTGGCTGTGTCCCAAGATAGAAAAATTCAATGATTCTTGAGTCAGCCCCTCTATGTGGATGAATTTTTTTTGTGTGCTCCACGAAAATATGTTGACCTAAAAGAAAGCATTCCCAACTTCTAGATATGTTGAAATGTATAAATGAAATGGTTGCAATGTATTTTTATTTTGTGCAGGATTCTTTTTCCAGTTCTGTATTTATTGAGATCCATCCAAAATTTGTATAATGTTGAAGAATTTTGATTGGGTAGTAGCATCTTCACATGAATCCTAGACTAGATCATGTAAAACCCATTGAGGGTTTATCTTCAATATCATTGAGTCACAATAGAAGGGTCTTTCCAGTATGAAAGGCTTGACCTAAAAATGATTAAATTTTAGAGAGATTTGTGATTCAGAGCTACCTCGGTTATACACAATTTCTTCAAGAATACGAATCCTGACAACCTTACTACCTATGAACTAATATCCCATTGGCACACTTCATCTTTTTTGTGTTTATTCCTCAAAGCTAAAGGTATATTCTATGTTAATAATGTATAAAATTTAAGGCATTTTGTACCTTCCATGTTTGATGATGTTATGTTAACAATGCATAAAATCTAAAGCATTTATACCTTCCATGTTTGATGGTGAAGAGGAAGTTTACCAATGTTACTTATTGTCAAAGGCTTAGTATGAAAATACTTACTTGGAAATGAAGTATGAAATCATACTACACAGGAAGTTTAGAGGTGGTTGCAAAGGAAGCTTATAAGCCTTTAGAAATTTAAAGACAGTTTCAAGATCACTTCAACATAAGTTAGTCCTCTCAAACCATCTATTATCTAAAATAAACCCAATTAACGTTAATTTATTATATTTCATCTCATCTACACACTAATTTTGTTTAAGAATGTAAATAATCCTTCCAATAAGAATGAATAAATGAAAGTTTCTCCCAATAATCTAACTTGTAGAACATGATACAATCATCTTCCAAAACAATTAAAATGGTAGAACTATAAATTAATCTCCAATGATTTTAGTTTCTTCAATGTTGGATGCAGATTCCTTGTATGGATCATAAGGCTAATTCTTTGTGTCATTGAGTTGGATATACGAGTATTTTATGAAATGATGTTGATAATTCTCAACTTTTGGAGTTGAAGGAAGTTCATTATCATCAAGAGGTATGTTGGTCCAACAACCATCTAAATTAGTGGTGCAATAATTCCCATTAACATCAAGCTTAAATGTTGGTTGTATCTTCCTAGCTTCTAGTTTCTTCCATCTAAATTATTTGAACCACTTGTGCCCTTTGATGTCATCACTCCCACTTGTTCCACTGCCTAGTCTCTTGCTTGGATCCTTCTACAACAACTACACATCACATGAAAGCAATAAACTTATACACTATGTCAAGTTTCAACTAATCTATTCCATACACAACAATGACATTAATGCGGGATTTGAAGAAGCAAAGTTGAGAAACATATGGCTTTTGATAATGAATGGGCTTCAGTAGTAAAAAATGGTGGCAATTTAACTTTATCCTTGATGATTTTATTTTGTACTTTCTAGCGGTTGTTACCAGTGAAGGGAGGTTACAAAATACACACAAGTTTATACTCATATATGATTTTTTTTCACAAAAATGAGTACTTATTTTATTAAATCCACTCCTGGTCGTGGCAAATACGTAGGAGAGTTACATTGCATGTTGCTCAAAAAATTTAGGGTCGAACATATATCACTATTAGCCCATAACCTGAATACATAAAAAAACCCATTTCCCAAGAGAAGTACTAGATGTGAGATGTAGTATATTTGACAAAATTGAGACAAAAGGAAAAAAAATTTAAAGCCTGTCATTCAAAAACATGTTCATTCATCAAATGAGGTTGTATTATTGAGATCAATGTCCTTGATTGTATAATTTTATTGTAGATTCAAACTGCAAATTGTGATATGCTAAAACAATTGACTTGAATCTACTCTACTCATTAGTAGAAACAAAAATTGATCAATCAAATCATGAAGCAAAAAAGGAAGAATTTCAATCACACATAAAACAATAATTTTATGGGGAAAACCATAGCTAAAAAACCCTGCTATCTATATATTGCATTAACCAGAAGATCAGAGAGGAAAATACAATGCTTGTTCAACCCAAACAATCTCTGCACAAGTACAATCTATCTCACTACTTCACAAACCAACTCAAGCCAATACTTAGCCAAATATGTTGCCTGCCAAGCTCCTACTTCCTTACACTGTTCCCTTGGGAATTAAACCATATTTAATTGGGAAATTCCTTCGATTGCAGGCATCATTGGTTTAATTTAGATGATTTTACAACTAATAGTACACGATCCTTGAGCTCTAATATCAACCGAGTCTTCCTCTGAACTAACATGCATGAGATATTTATGAGTGAATTATTAGTCATCTGATTGATCACTACATGTGAATTAAATCCAATTTCATTCACTTGACCTCTCACTAGTTCCTCAAACAGTTGGAACTAGTTTAACTGAATTTAACTTATCTAAAATGAATTAAATAATTACAACTCAATAAGAACTCAACCCGGGCCCCTAAATTTTAGGGATCACTCTACATGACTCTA
The DNA here is from genome assembly GCA_031772625.1 of Pinus tabuliformis. NCBI lineage: Eukaryota > Viridiplantae > Streptophyta > Pinopsida > Pinales > Pinaceae > Pinus > Pinus tabuliformis. The sequence continues at coordinate 721,348,028 of CM062814.1, forward strand.
GATACTTCCAACTCAAATTTACTGAGCCAACTATGTCAACTTAACTTAGTTAATCATTACAAGTTGCTATGAGGATATAATTACAATTTAATTGGTAATTTAATTCAAGGAAAAATCAAACTAGGATTTTCTTTTTGCTATTTTTAACAATCCCTCTCAAGAAGAAAGGGATTATTTGCTACCCTAATACTGCCTCTGTGAAAATCGAATTTGCATCTTGACAATTCCTTTGTCAAAATATCTGCATCCTGCTCCTCTATAGGAATGTACTCTAGCAACATGATTCTCCTCTATGCACAATCTCGTAGATGGTGATACAATATGTCAATATGCTTGGACCGATCATGAAAAATTGGATTCTCAGAGAGTTTGATACAATGCTTACTGTCACAATAAATCACAGTTGGATCCATTTACTGACGAAACAACCCAAAAAGGATCTTCCTCATCTAGATAGCCTCACAAGCTGCTTGACTAGCAGCCATGTACTATGCTTCTGTTGAACTGAGTGCAACTGATCTCTACTTCCTATTGTACCAAGAAATTATTGCTGACCCAATACTGAAGATTCTCCCTGATGTTCTCTTCCTATCGAATGGACTCCTTGCCTAATCTGCATCTGTGAATCCTTGAAGCTTCATTCCCTCTATTTGTCTATACCAAAGACCAAACTGAGTGGTGCCTCTAAGGTATCTCAATACATGTTTATCTGCCATCCAACACAGTTTTGTTGGATTAACCATGGCTTGACTAAGCTGGTTAATTGCAAAAAACATGTGCAGTCATGTGTTCACCAAACACATAAGTGAACCCACAATTTATCTATAAATAGTAGCCAACACCACTTCACTTGAAGTAGCATCCTCCTTCCTCCAATTACCTGCTAGAGGAGTCTCCATGGGTTTGGTGCTCTCCATGTGGAAGTTCTTCAGTATCGCATTGGCATACTTTCCCTAAGAGACAAACAATTACTCATCTCCTTGCCATACCTCCATACCAAGAAAGTAATGCATGAGCCCAAGGTCCTTCATCTCAAACTCTCTCGCAAGATCCTCTTTGCAAGATTTGATCAACTTCTCATCACATGTCATAATCAAATCATCGACATATAATACTATAATGAAAAATTTACCTTCAACCACAATATGGTAAAGGTTCACATCTACTTCACTTTTGGTGAAGCCCAACATGGTGAAATAGCTTTCAATCCTGGTGTACCAAGCACAAGGTGCTTGTTTTAGTCCATACGACGTTCGCTTGAGTCTACACACATGCGACTCTCTTTTGAAGGTCTAAAATCCTTCTGGCTGCTCAATATACACCTATTCATTAATCATGCCATTTAAAAATGTTGTCTTTACATCCATCTGATGTATCTTCCACCCCATCTACACTCACAATGCTAGAATAGATCTGATTGATGAGTACCTTGCTATTGGAGCAAAGGTCTCATCATAATCAATTCCCTCCACTTGAGAGAATCCTCTGGCCACAAATCTGGCCTTGTGTTTCTCCACACTCCCATTTGCTACTTTCTTTACTTTGTAAATCCATCTGGAACTCACCATTGACTTGTCTGATGGTCTTGGTACCACCTACCAAGCAATGTTTCTGATAATGGAGTCATACTCTTTAACCATGGCATCAACCCACATTGGTTGTTGCACTTCTTCCTCGAATGAGTATGGCTCAATCTCTACACTCTTGCTCATCAGAGCCATGTATCTAGTGTACCGATTTGGTGACATCGTCATCATGTGCTATGATGTGGGTGCTCCCACATTCTCTCTAGTATCATGCAATAATATGTTAGCATCTCTCATGCGCTTTCTCCCATCTCTAGAAGTCTTTGCATGAGTGAGTGTTTCCACTCTCTGCTCCACATCTTCCTGAGGTTCCTCCTTTGGAGCTAAAAGCTCCTCATTTGTATGGAACTAAAGCTCCCTCTCAAGGGAACATTTCATGGCATTCTCTTAATTGAACTTCACATCTCTATGAACCGTTGTCATCCTGTTGGATGGCAAGTACACCCGATAGTTGTGAGGTGTATCAGTGTACCCCAAAAATATGCGAAACCCAGTTGTTGGCTCTAGAATTTTCCATGCATACTTGGTAACATCATAGTAGATTGATGAAATAAAGATCCTGAAGTGTGCCACATTTGGTTTCTTACCTGAAAAATATTCTTCTGGTGTAATCATCCCGAGAATTCGATGAGGGCTTCTGTTCCACAAATAAATAGTTGTGTTGCATGCTTCAACCCACAAGTGAAATGACATGCCCTGATCATGAAACATTGCCTTTGCCACTCCCACAATACTTTTTTTCTTCCTTTTAGCCACCCCATTCTGCTATGGGTTATGAGGTGCTAACAACTACCATCGAATGCCTTCTGATGCACAGAAGTTATTGAATTCATTTGACACATATTCTCCACCGTTATTGCTTTTGAGAGCTTTAAATTTCCTACCAATATCTTTCTTGACAAGTGCTTTAAGCGAACGTCAGATCTTTATTCTGCATGAAGAAAATCCAACAATTATGAGAAAAATGATTAACAAATATTACATAATACTTGTTCTTGGTCGTGGATGCTATCTATAACAGTCCACACACATCTAAGTGAACTCGATCAAGGATCGCTTCCGCTCAACTGTCTTTAGCATGAAAGGAATATTTGGTGTACTTCCCTAATGTACACCCTTTACATGTGTCTCTTTTTTCTGGTGTTCCCTTGGGAATCCCTGTAGAAATTTACTGCATGATCTTCAAAGCTCCGTGGTACATGTGACCAAATATTCTATGCCACAACTCACCAATGTCTCGGTTCTGCACCTTCTCTGCTTTAGTGCTCAAAGCAGTGCAATCTTCTACATCCAATTCATAGAGTTTCTTCACCCGAACCTCGATCTGCTTCACCTATCATGAGGCTATGTGATGAAGGAAAGTCTTTCCTTTAATAAATATCATATCGTAGCCACGATCCTACAACATGGAAACAGAAACCAAGTTTTTCTTCAAACCCAGAACATACATGAAATCTTTCAATGTGAGGGGAGAACCAGACTCCCTCTAAAAGGTAACAATATCGATGTTGGTCACGCTATACCTCCCATCATCTTCCATCTCGATGTGCACCTAGAGGTCCTTCTCCTCCAAGTTACTAAATATCTCTTTGTTGTCGGTCATATGGAATGAGGCTCCACTATCTAGTTACCACACACTACCCATCATTGATGTCACCATACAAGTGATGAGAGTGAAATCCATTTCGAATTCTGAAGTAAGAACTTCACCTACTCCTCCTCTTGAGGGCTTCTTACCGACCTTCTTGTGTAGACACTTTGTGGCATAGTGTTGAAAATCGTGTTAGTGAAAACATTTAATTTTTGACATGTCCTTCTTCTTGCTACCTAATGGGATAACTTCCCCTTCCCTTTCTTTGCCTTTCCAGCTAAGGCACAGTTCTCCTCATCATCATGCTTGGATGAGCATCTATGTCTGGTGTTCCACTAAATCTCTTCCAATACCAAGTCAGACCATAATTGCTCCCACTCTAGTAGCTTCTCCCTCCCATTAACTGAGTCCTAATAGTTGTGCCAACTCTTCGGAAGTCCTAGAAGTGCTAGGCTCACCATATCATCTTCTGAAACTATAACACCGACACTTCCAATCTCATCTTGACATTGGGTGAACTTGGTCAAGTAATTCGGTATTGTATCACCCTTCTCCATCTTGATATTTTTGAGCTTGTCCTTCAGTGCCAACTTCCTGTGATCATTTTTGTTTTGAAACAGGTCGGTCAATGCCTTCCACATTGCAAATGGAGTTTCCTTATCATGGAGATTCGAGACAATATAATCTTGAACTCCTTCTAGGATAATCCTTCTCGCGTTTGCCACACACTTTCTCCATTCTACCATATCTTTAGCATCAGATGTGAGAGGCTTCGGGATATCATTATCTATGAATTCCTTCAGCTCGTTGTCTTCCAACACTGCCTCCATCTTGTCCTTCCAAGCTATGTAATTCAAGCTTCACTCAAGGGCATACTCAAGTCTCAAACTGTAGAACGACATCCTATTGGCTCTGAAGTATGAAACTGCACATTCAATTTCACCTACACAACAAACTCATATTCTCCTCTTTTATAGTGATTCCAACTCTGATACCATGTAGAATTTTATTGTAGATTCAAACTACAAATTGTGAAATGCTGAAACAATTAACTTGAATCTACTCTACTCATTAGTGGAAACAAAAATTGATAGATGAAATCACGAAGCAGAAAAGGAAGAATTTCAATCACACATAACACAATAATTTTTTGGTGAAAGTCACAGCTAAAAACCCTTGCTATTTGTATATTGCATTAACCAAAAGATTTGGGAAAAAAATACAATTGTTGTTCAACCCAAACAATCTCTGCACAAGTAAAATCTATCTCACTGCTTCACAAACCAACTCAAGGCAATACTTAGCCAAATCTGCTGCCTTCCAAGCTCCTAATTCCTTGCAATGTTCCCTTGGGAATTAGCCCATATTTAATTGGGAAATTCCTCACTCATAACTGCGCAATCCATCAATAGGCCTTCCTCTGATTGCATGCATCATCAATTTAACTTAGATGATTTTACAACTAATAGTACATTGTCCCTGAACTCTAGTCTCAACTGGGGCTTCCTTTGAATTGACAGGCATGCGATATTTATGAGTGAATTATCAATTATATGATTGATCATTGCATGTGAATCAAATCCAATTTAATTCACTTGACCTCTCACTAGTTCCTTGAACAATTAGAACTAGTTTAATTGAATTTAACTCGGTTAAACTGAATTAAATAATTACAACTCAATAAGAACTCAACCCGGGCCCCTAAAATTTCGGGATCACTCTACATGACTATATAAAGACTTCCAACTCAAATTTACTGAGGTAACTATGTCAATTTAACTTAGTTAACTGTTACAAGTTGCTATGAGAATAGAATTACAATTTAATTCCTAATTTAATTGAGGGACAAATTAAATTAGGATTTTCTTGTTGCTATTTTAGCATTGATTTGATCCAATTATGGGGTAATCGCTTCAAAATATTCTAGTTTGGAATTTTTCATTTGTAGTTCAAAACATACGCTTCTTAGGGCATCAAATTCGCCCTCAAGGTGCAAAATTTGTTATAGAATGACCACAATGAATTCCCCAACATTGCCTTCATGAGTTTGTTCTTGAAGCATCTTGAAATTCGTATCATAGTTTTCTGCATATATAAATGAATGGTTTTCTTTCCAGTGTTCACAAATGGTCAAGGTTGAGCAATCATATTCATTGGAGATGTTGTCCATATTGGCCACTCGCAGTGAACAAGATCTCTAGAGGAACTCAAGGGTAGGAGGAAAAAACCTTATATCCCGAAGAGCTCAGTAAAGATGCCAAACCTTCTCATATTTTGGGTAGCGTTGTATTGAATCCTTGATTTGGTGGACCTTCAAAATTAACCCCTATAACTAATAAAGACAAACATCTTGAATGTAACTCCATAAATATTACCCAGAGGTCCTTCTAAGAAGGGGGTGTAGGGTATATGTCATAGGTTTTAAAGAATAAAGACAAAGACTCCCTTAAGGGTTGGATTTGCAAGAGAATCTTAGACAGTGGGGAGAGAACCAATCCAACCTCAGAGGATTGTACACCCAATATTGAGAGATATGCAAAATTATCAATACATAAAAGCCAAGAATTATAGAATTCTACAAGGTTACCAGTAGATAAATGTGATCCACATAGGTGTAGAAATATAGGATGAAAAGGAATTACCTAGAAAAAGAATGCATCTACCAGAATATTTGAAGAATGCCTTGCATAATTCAACGCTTCAGAATAAGAAGGCCCATATATACCATGACTCCGCTTGAGAATATTGGTGAATTTTAAATAATACCATCGGAAATATGGAATATCAGAGATCTGCCATCCCAGTATCAGGCTACCAGACTTCGAAATTCCCATAATAAACCAGGTTTTAGTGTCTGTCAGTCCTACCAGTCACCAGTGATCAAATGTTCTCTTTCAAAGTTTTTGTTAGGATCCTAGGTCAATTTTTTTATGGTTTCAGTAGGTCTTCAAATAAAAACTTTGATCATTGGTTGGTGTGTCTAGGTTAATGCTACTCCCTTTAGAATTCATGATTATCATTATTCATCATGGTCATGTCATTTTTCAAGTGTTACAGGTCATGGATCAGTTAAATAATCATATAGGTCTTGGTCTAGGTCATCATTTGTAATTGTCATCATTATGTCAGTTTTAAGCTTAAGAAAGGGCATGTTTATGGTCATGAGTCCACACATAAGGGAGTTAGCATCTTAGGAGGCATATGAAATAAAGGTAAAGGTACTGCTTCAGCTTATAAAATTATTACTGCAAAACACATCACTTTGGTTTCAAAATGGAGGATGATGTCATGCCATGACATATACAAAAGGTGAAATTTACTCTTATAAGGACCATACAAGCATTTATTTCACTCATTCCATTCGCATTGAGCACTAATTCACTAGCAAAGGCCATCTTATTACAACAAGCATCGAAGGACACTCTCAAAAGGTGATTGGCACCCCCTCCAAAGCTCCACGTTGCGTTTTTTATCCTTCGCTATGTTTTCACTTCTAGAGGCAAAGAATACATCTCCAGAGGTTTTCTATGCTCAATGAAGGTTCCATCAGCCTATTGAAAAGTAAGTTAAAGATCTTTCCACCTCCTATCAACACTTATTTCGTCTTTTTAGTGGAGAAACCCTCCCACAGTCCCCACACTACGTTTTTGGTGGGTGAGCTCCATAGTTTGGGTTGTAAGCAAATATACCTAGTTCACTACCTATTCTACCCTTCTCCACACCCAAAAACACTTCGCACAACCTTTCTTACCCTTCTTCCCTCATTTCCCTAACCCCTAGACCTAACCCTAGATTTTATGCTGCAATTTTGGTAGTTTTAGGGTTAGGACTATGTTTAAATTCCCTACAGAAATCCCTTCACTATTTTCATAATTTTCCACCTCCCTAAACTTCCTAACACATCTCCTTGCCTCCCCAATTTTTCTTACTCACATGTCTCTTCCCTAACCCCTTCATTCCCTCACCTGAATATACTAATCCCAATCCCCTCCTCCCTCCAAAAACTCTGTTTTTCCAATCAGTTACACTAGGGTTTTGATTTGGAATTGTAAAAAATGAAGGGAGGAAAGAAGTCATACAAAAAAGGAGGTCAGGTGTCAAGGTTTGAGCGACTTGATGCCAAAGAATTGAGGTCTTCGACATTTGCCAGACAATGTTTCCAAAAGGTGGGTTGTTTAGGGTTTTGTGAGAAAATTCAACAAGTAGGATACCATGCCAAGTTGATAGGCCTCTTTGCCACTAACTTGAAAAGAGGAAAATCCATAATATTAGGGACAGACTTCATCATATTAGCAGAGGTGATTGGCATAATTTTTAGGGTTTCGAGGTCATTTTCCATACATAAGGACAATCTTACTTCAAAATCAGTTTCTGAAATAAGGAAGATGAATTTGAAAAAGGTGAAAGAGGCTTTTGTCAATTATATACCAAGGAACTAAAAATTCAAATTTTTACACAGGTATCATATATTAGGAGATATGCAAATTACGTGGAGACATATTTAAGAAAATCAAAATTTTCCAAGTTTATTTCCTATTTTAGCCATGATTTTGTGGCATGTATTATGAGAAAATGAAAGTGTATTTCCAGAAATGGAGAGGTGTTTTTTTAAAAACATCCTTATCTACAAAAACCTCTCCTAGTTTTGAAAAAAGTTTCATTTTTAGAGATATATTGCTCCATCTTTGAGGCTTGTGTTTGCAGAAAACCCAAAAATTTTACACAATTTTTTGTCCAAAAAAGTAGCATGCTCCACCCTACGTTTTTGTTGGGGGCCTCCATTTGACAAAAGGTTTACATTTATAGATTCCTTTTGACCTCCACATAAAAACAATCCAACCGGAGTTCCAATTCAGCAGATTCTTGCAGGTCAAAAAGTAAAAAAAGTACCAAAAAACACCCTTTTGCCATGTTTTTCAGAGGCATGCTATGTTTTTGGAGTAGCTATGGGAGAATTTAATTTTGGAGGTCTAGGAGCAGTGTTTTTAAGTGATTGATGGTTCTATGGTGTAGTAGACATGAATATATTACTCAATCATTGTATAGATCGTAATTTGGAGCACGGGAACCCCTCCAAATGCCTCTTGCAAGATGCACGCTATGTTTTTTCTTGGAAATCACCTTTTTCCATTTTTCTCAGTCACTTTCGAGTTTACTTGATGTAATTACTCATGTTTGATGTGATAAATTTATATTGAGATGTAATTATGTTTGTTAGGGTAAGAAATGAGTAGTTTCATGCTTGTAATAATTTTTATGGGATTTGTTTTAACCTCCCTAGTCATTAGGAATGGTTGGAGGAATTTGTGTAAACTGATTCTATACTGAGGAATTCGACCCCTGAGAGAGGGGAAGATGGTTTTGTGGTCTATATGTATCCAGTTTTTAGTGATAGAGAGGGTTGGACATCAGTGAGTAGAACTCTTGGAGCTTGTATTCAATTATCTTTTTTACATGAAATCAAAGGAGAGTTGCAGCTATTATTCAAGAATTTTTGTGTTATGAGTTTTTGAATATGTTTTATCTCTATTATATTTTCATATGAATGATAATTTCATCTTATTTCCATATCTATGATTTTCAGTGATTTTCCTAAGAGGTTTTAAACATAATTCTTAAGTTTAAGCTCTGTTTTGTTAGGAATTTCATGTTTATGTTACGTATATGATGATAAATGAATTGATGCTTGCCATGCTCATTTTGAATCTTTTTTTTTCCACCCTACATTATATCGACAAAACCCCAAAGTATCACAAAGGCATACCTACCCGTCTCCTTTATATCTCTTGCAACTGAAACCTTTGATATTTTGACCTAGTTCCCTGATTTTCACTCCTTATCCAACAAAAGCATAAATTTCAAAACCCTAGAGCTGAATATATCTAGCCTAATATATTTTTCCCACTCCAGTCATATTTGGCTATGAGATTTATAGAGAGCTCTCTCTGGTTTTGTAGGGCTAGCTGTTGAACCCTAAGTGGTTTGAGGTTACCTCCATTGATCTCATTTCAACCTTGGGATATTGTGGAGGATAACATTTTGGCGCCATTGCCGGGGAATGCAAGATCATATATTCCCTGGCAAAGAACGACAAGGATCAAATCTGATTGTTGATGGTGAAAAGTGATCAGACACAAGAAAAGTTGTGCATCTTTCACGTGACGACTTCAATGTCGAAGAATCCAAAGGTTTAGAACTTTCATGGCGACTCCGTTGTTCAAAAATCGGTAGTTTGAAGAACTTATTGGTGACATAACTGCTTTCAAGATGGATTCAACTGTTTGAATGTATGCTCATATATATTGAGCTCATATTCCTAGTTTTCTAAACTATATTCCTTGTATAGATTGGAAAACATAGTTGCCAAAGTTTAAAGGCCAGGATGGAGAAGATGCGAGTTTGCATTTGGTAAAATTTCATTTTCATACTCCTAGATTAAAAACTAAGTTTCCTGAAGATTGTATGATGAAGATATTAATGGCTACCTTAGAGGAAATAGCGAGGAAATGGTATGAGAGTCTATCATCTGCTAGTTTATATTCTCTAAAGGATTTTCATTCAGTTTTCTTTCAACATTATCAAAGCTGCAATTTTTCCTTATCAATGATGGATAGATGTTGTGAGATTTCTCAAAATTTCATTAAATTTTTTGAAAATTTGTATGAGAATGAAGAATGTATGGAAGAAGAGATATTAGAAGCCCTTTATGGTTTTTCCTCCCAACAAGAATCAATAGCTTCCTCCTTGGATGTAACAGACTGGGATCAAAATAGAGAAAGGCCTATTCCTGATCTTGAAAATGAAAATCACCAAGCCAATGTTGATTTCTATAAAACTCAATGTTCTCCTATTTATGCATATGAAATAGATCAGCTCCTGAAAAGCCATGTTACAACCCAAGTTAAAACAAGTTTGCATTGTTCACACAGTCAAGAATGTGTGAGTGAAATTGCTTCCATTATTGAAAATGAAAATTTGGGTTTAAATGATGACAGTCATGAGACTGATGAAAATAGATAGGAAGTTGTTATGAGTAAGCCAATTTGTGATGTAAATTTACTGCAAGGAGATCATCTAACATGGACTGTTTTCTTTCATGAAGAGGATAGGGTTGGCATGTTTAATAATCTTCAGGAATGTTTTATGTTCAAGGATGATTTAGACTATGAAATGAAAGAGTATGAGTCTAAGATAGGGAGCATGGCAGAGATAGAATCATAGTTACTCATGCTTGAGGAATTTACATCTGACACTTAGGTAAAGTCATACTTCCCTATGCCTTCCTATGGATAAAAAACCAAGTATTCTTTCAGATCAAAATGAAAGGAATACTTATATTTTTTCTGGATTTCAAGATAAGGTAACATTTCAGATTTTTAAGGATCCTTACACTATTTTGCTACAATCAATAGGGAAGATGGATTTTCTTGTATTTATGGATCATGAGCACATTTTCAGTGGATACTTGGAGTTGCCTAGTTTTGGTTTTTTCTACCTACTTAAGGAAAGTGTGGGCAAGATTCAAGTAAGTATCCATTTGCTAGATTGGTTACATTGGAGGGATCATTTCACATGATTGTATATATATCTTCAGCAAGTGGGTGGTTATCATCAGGATTTGAAGCCCGAGGTGAAGGCCCTAAGATCTCGATGGTTCTGCTGCCATAAGTAAGTTCAGTTAGTAGTCAGTTTTAGAGTTAAGTCAGTTTAGTTTGTCAGTCAATTTTCAGTTTTGAGTTTGGTCTTATTGTTTTTGACTCCATGCCCAATGGATCAAGCTACTTGGTCTACCATGTTCTTGACACCTCCTCAATTAGCTACCATCCCCAACTGGAGCAAATGTTAGTTTCTGTCAGTACTTCTAGTCACCAGTGATCAAATGTGCTCTTTCAAAGTTTTGTTAGGGTCCTAGGCCAATTTTTTTTATGGTTTCAGTAGGTCTTCAAATAAAAACGTTGATCATTGGTTGGTGTGTCTAGGTTAGTGCTACTCCTTTAGAATTCATGGTTATCATTATTCATCATGGTCATGTCCTTTTCAAGTGTTACAGGTCATGGATCAGTCAAATAATCCTATAGGTCTTGGTCTAGGTCATCAATTGTTATCGTCATCATTATGTCAGCTTTAAGTTTAAAAAAGGCCATGTTTGTGGTCTTGAGTCCAGACATAAGGGAGTTAGCATCTTAGGAGGCATATGAAATAAAGGTAAAGGTACTACTTCAGCTTATAATATTATTACGGCAAAACACATCACTTTGGTTTCAAAATGGAGGATGATGTCATGCCATGACTTATACAAAAGGTGAATTTTACTCTTATAAAGACCATACAAGCATTTATTTCACCCATTCCATTAGCATTGGGCACTAATTCATTGTCAAAGGCCATATTAACACAACAAGCATCGAAGGACACTCTCAAAAGGTGATTGGCATCCCCTCCAAAGCTCCACGTTGCATTTTCGGCCAACTACGCTACGTTTTTTACCCTTCACTATGTTTTCACTTCTAGAGGCAAAGAATACATCTCCAGAGGTTTTTTGTGGAAAATGAAGGTTCCATCAACCTACTTACAAGTAAGTTAAAGCTCTTTCCACTTCCTATCAGTATTTATTTCATCTTTTCAGTGGAGAAACCCTCCCACAGTCGCCATGCTACGTTTTTGGTGAGTGAGCTCCATAGTTTCAGTTGTAAGAAAATATACCTAGTTCCCTACATATTCTACCCTTCACCACACCCAAATACACTTCTCACAACCTTTCTTACCCTTCTTCCCTCATTTCCCTAACCCCTAGACCTAACCCTAGCTTCTATGCTGCGTTTGTGGCAGCTTTAGGGTTAGGACTGTGTTTAAATTCCCTATAGAAATCCCTTCACTATTTTCACCATTTTCCACATCCCTAAACTTCCTAACACATATCCTTACCTCCCAATTTTTTTTTTCCCACATATCTCTTCCCCAACCCCTTCATTCCCTCACCTAAATATACTAATCCCAATCCTGTCCTCCTTCTAAAAGCTCAGTTTTTCCCATCTCTTGCACTAGGGTTTTTCTTTGCAATTGTAAAAAATGGAGGGAGAAAATAAGGCATACAATAAAGGAGGCTAGGTGTCAAGGTTTAAGCCACTTGACACCAGAGAATTGAGGTCTTCAACATTTTCTAGACAATGTTTCCAAAAGGTGGGTTGTTTAGGGTTTTGTGATCAAATTCAACAAGTAGGATAAAATGCCAAGTTGACAAGCCTCTTTACCACTAAATTGAAAAGAGGAAAAGCCACAATATCAAGGATAGAATTCATCATATCAACAGAGGTGATTGGCATAATTTTTAGGGTTTTGAGGTCATTTTCCACACATAAGGACAATCTTATTTCAAAATTAGTTTCGGAATTAAGGAAGATGAACTTGAAAAAATTAAAAGAGGTTTTTTTCAATAATAGACCAAGGAACAAAAACCTCCTTTAGTTTTTACACAGGTATCATATATTGGGAGATATGAAATTTCTTGGAGACAATTTTCAAAAAATCAATTTTTTCCAAGTTTATTTCATGTTTTAGTCATGATTTTGTGGCACAGATGCAAACCAGATTAAAATTAATTTTCAGAAACCGAGAGAGGTGTTTCTTCAAAAAATCCTTATCTACAAAAAATATCCCAGTGTTGCAAAAATATTCATGGTTAGAGAGATATTTCTCCATATTTGAGGCATATTTTTGCAGAAAACCTAGAGATTTTACACAGTTTTTTGTCCAAAAAGCTAGCGTGCCCCACACTATGTTTTTTTTGGGGGCCTCCATTTGAAAAAAGGTTTAAATTTCTAGATTAATTTTGACCTACACATCAAAATTATGCAACCAGAGTTCCACTTCAGCACATTCTGGCAAGTCAAGAAGTAAAAAAATTACCAAAAAAACACCTTTTCTGCCATGTTTTTTAGAGGCACACTATGTTTTTGGAGTAGCTGTGGGAGAATTGAATTTTGGAGTTCTAAGAGTAGTATTTTTCAGTGCATGAGGGTTATATGGTCTAGTAGACACACACAAATTTCTCCATCATTTTACAAATCCTGATTTGGAGCACATGAACCCCTCCAAAAGCCTCTTGCAAGTTGCACGCTACGTTTTCTGCAGGCACGCTACATTTTCTGCAGATTCACTACATTTTCTACAGATTCGCTACGTTTTTGTCTGAAAATCAATTTTTTCCATTTTTCTCAGCCAATTTTGAGTTTACTTGATGTAATTACTCATGTTTGATGCGATAAATGTGTATTGAGATGTAACTATGTTTGTTAGGGTAAGAAATGACTAGATTCATGCTTGTAATAGTGTTTATGGTCAAATGAATTAGTTTAAGGCCAATTTGGGAATTTCTTTTAACCTCACTAATCATTAGGATTGGTTGGAGGAATTTATGTAAATTGATTATATACTAAGGAATTCGACCCCTGAGAGAGGAGAAGATGGTTTTTTGGTCTATATGTATCTAGTTTTCAGTGATAGAGAGGGTTGGACATCAGTGAGTAGAACTCTTGGAGCTTGTATTCAATTATCTTTTTTATAGGAAATCAAAGGATAGTTGCAGCTATTATTCAAGAATTCTTGTGTTGTGAGTTTGTGATAATGTTTTCTCTCTGTTATAGTTTTATATGAATAATAATTTCATCTTCTTTCCATATATATGATTTTTAGTGATTTTTCTAAGATATTTTAAACATAATTCTTAAGTTTAAGCTTTGTTTTGTTAGGAATTTCATGTTTATGTTACCTATCTTCTGATAAATGAATTCATGCTTTCCATGCTCATTTTGAATCTTTTCTTTTCCACCCTACACTACATCGACAAAATCCCAAAGTATCACAAAGGCATACCTACCCTGCTCCTTTATATCTCTTGCAACTGAAACCTTTGATCTTTTGAACTAGTTCCTTGATTTTCACTCCTGATCTAGCAAAACCATAAATTTCAAAACCATAGAGTTGAACATATCTAGCCTAATATTGATTTCCCACTCCAGTCATATTTGGTTGTGATCTTTATAGAGAAAGCCCTCTCTGATTTAGCAGGGCTAGTTGCTAAACCCTAAGTGGTTTGAGATTACCTCCATTAATCTCCTTTCAACCATGGGATACTATGGAGGATAACACCAGGAAAACCCTTCTCAGTGAGTGCCTTCATGAATTTAATTGCCATTCTCACATTACTTCCCACCCGAGTAACTAGTTTTGAATGATGCAATTTAGAGTCCCAAGGGTTGATAATCATCTCTTGTCCTCTTGAGTAGGAATTTACCTCAATGATAATCATAGTTGAAATTCTAATCTTCATAAGAACGAATAAATGCAACATGCTTGCATAACCAACTTCAGGGATTGTTATTAAATCCTGAAACTTGATTTCCCTGTGTCATGTGAGAGAGAGACAAAATATTTTTTACTGCTTCATGATATAGATAATTTGGGTTTGCCATGATAAACTTATGACAGACCATTAGAGGAAGCTTGCAAAATGATGACCACTTAGATCTAAGCTGGAAGCTAACCACATGTGTAGTTATGGAAAGGTTGAATTGGGGATATGAAATATTTAGAACTTAAGGGTTCTTGGAAGTGGGGAGGTAAAGAAAATTGAGAGAGAGGATACTACCGAGGAAAGAGACAAACATAAAAATGGGTGCCAAAGGAAATATATAGGCCAAAATAGATAAGGGAAGGATGAGACTCATCATAACACCAATTAGGAAATACAAAATTGATCCTTAATTCCATTTATTTCTAATTGGCCTTCTCTTAGTAGGTAGGCTTTGTTCGCTAGCATGTCAACATCAGATTTGAGGGTACAAAGAATGTGAAATGATGAGGACTTAGAGAAGGAGACTAGAGTTTCTTTTATTCAATGAAATAAAAGGTATATCATATTATCCTTTAAAGGGTTATTCGATCTCACAAGGCAAATGACTAGGAAAGAATCGCTCGGAATAGTAATATCATTGATCCCTCTTTTTCGAGCTAATATTAACCCCATATATAACATGTACATTTCTGCTTGATTATTTGACTTGGAACCCAGACCCCATGAAAATTTATCCATGATTATTCCTTTAGTATTGACAAAAATCCCTCCCAATCCTGCCATCTCGTGCTTATATGTGAATTAACCAATGCATTGACACCTGGAATTATGCATATGTATAGTTTCTTACCCGTCCAGTGAGAATCTCACAAAAAAGAATTACAACACTCCACCAATCAATAACTTTATCATTACCTTTAGCTTGAATAATTTTTTTAGACTACAATATTTCATTTTGTAATTAATTTTGAAGAAGCTATTTTCCTAACTCAATTTCATCAATATAGAAATATGCTTAAGTTAGAAGTATTAAAAATATTAAAATAACATTGAAAATCAATCTACAAGCACTACTTAAGAGATCTTTCTTATTTCCAACAAGAATGGTTATAACATATCTAGAACCTTCTGCTCATGTTTATTGCAACCACATTGTTAAGTTCAGAAAGCATTGGCAATCTACATAGTATTAATGAAATTAAAAATAAGGGAGTGAATAATTTATCCCCTTTCAATCAAGAAAATGGGCCAGAGCTTTGATAAAGGAGCCAGAGCAAGCAACTGATGTCATATATTTTATTTGCTTTCTTTCTTTTGCAAAAACTATTAATTTTCACATAATTAGTAATTATTTTTTACAATTAACTTTAATTTTATGTTTATTTTAATATCATTTTTACCAATAAAATATATAAAGTGAAGGAAGAGTTAATAAGCCCTATTTTAGTAAAATCAATAATCATGTTCTATATATTATCATTGTAATGTCCCCAACCCCAATCTAGGCAACACTACGAACAACCACCCTTGGGTACTGCAATTTAGCCAACGGTAGCATAAAACCCTCGTATGATTTTTGAACCCTGACTCATATTTGGAGCTCATGTGACCAAAATAGTCCACAATTGGACTTTTGTTTCCATTCAATACACTTGTTTGCCTCTAATTATTTGCACCAGAGCTACCATGGTATGTACCCATACCTGACATTAATTCATTAAATTATACAATGCATAACTACATTAATAATTCACTACACATGGCACATAAATATAATTCACTACACATGGAAACTTATCTATAAAAAAAAAAAAACAAATGGCAATAGGCCTTCCACATTCCACCCAACCATAGACCACACATTTCATAAACTATCAATTGTGGGTCACCCCTTAGCTAGGGATTCAACCCCGTGGGAAATAGTCTATACACCAAGTATTAAACCACATACTTTGGACAAGGTACCAACCCTAACATCCCTATTCTCCAACCATTATCCATGCTCCCTCCGACCTACACCCAAGTGGAGCATCCCTTCTCTGCACCCAAAAGTCCCTCGATGGTGCTCACCTTCCAGGATACCTTATAGCCAACTAGGGATGGTCTCAACCTTGTATATTCTAGGAGCTCATACTGCTCTTCGATTTTTCCAGGCACCCTTCTAGTCCAAACATAAAAAAAATCCCAGTCAATTACAAAGTCCAAGCATAAGGATCACCATCTAGTCACTAAAACAGAGTTTTGTCAGAATTCCATGGCTGTTGTTGTGAATCCACTATTTCCACTCTCCACGCCATAATCCATAGCCACCATTGCTCACCCAAATCTATCCGTAACTGATCACTGAATAAGTTGCTAAATAAGATGCATTCATAGGCAAAACACTTACTTTATATATGCATGGCTCTATCTTTCCATGTGGAACCCTCTAAAGCTATGTGGGCCTTAGTGCCTTTATTCCCAAGCACGCTATCCCCAAAAATATATAAACATATTTACATGGGAATGGAGGCTGCAAAAATAAACCTTATCTCACTAGCCTATTAATCACATGTTTCTGACTCATTAGCCTAAATATCATATGTACATATATTGACCTCATCAGGGTTAGGTAGGGGTATTGCATTCATCCCCCCTTTATTTATGCAATGTCTTGAATAAATCATATATACAATTTGCTCTAGAAAAATATGAGGGTACTATTCCCTCATCACCTCTTCTTGCTCCTAGGTAGCATCCTCAAGAATGAACATGGTGCAATGCACCTTCACCATAATTATGGCTTGATTTCGGAGCACTTTGAACTTCCTATCCAAAATCCGCACCAGTTGGACATGGAAATCTCCCTTAGGCTCCACCTGAATCATATGCCAATCAATTACATGATTAGTACCGGGAACATACTTTTTAAGCAAAGAAACATGAAACACATCATGAACATGCATATATGTAGGCAATGTAAGCCTTTATGCAATTGGGTTTATCCGCTCTAGGATCTTGAATGACCCACAATAACTCATTGTCAGCTTGGCACAACTTCCCAATCTCACTGATCTCTTCTTTTCCTTTACTTTTAAGAAGACATGGTCCTTGATTTTAAATTCTTTGTTAATTCTATTTTTGTCAGTTAACTTTTCTACTTGTCTTGAGCAACTTTCAAATTTTGCTTAATTTTCACCACCCGCTCTTCCATATCTTTGAGCAATTTTGAACCAACGATAATCCTGTTAACCAGATTACTCTAATTCATGGGAATATTACACCTCCCGCCATACAAGGCTTCAAATGGACTCATCTTCAATGATGCATGATACCTGTTGTTATACACAAACTCTACCATATGTAGGTAGTATTCGAATTTCACTGGCTTATCCATCACACACATCTGTTGCATATCCTTGATCACCTGATTAACTCACTCTATCATCCCGTCAAAATATGGTTGGTATGTTCTCCTAAAATTCAAATTAGTGACCATTCCTTTAAATAACCCCATCCAAAAATTGGATGTTAACTTTGGATCTCTATTTGAAATAATTGCGTTAGGAACTCCATGTAGCCTAGCAATCTCCCACATATAAATCTCAGCTATGTTAACTTCCTTATGCACTTAATTTAACGAAAGAAAATGGGTAGATTTGGTGAGTTTATCCACCACCACCTTTATAGATTGTTTCCCTTTGTTGTTCTGGGTAGATTGGTAATAAAATCAATTGATACCACATCTCATTTCCACTCAGGAATGGGTATTGACTGTAACAAGCCAGTTGGGTTCTTATGCTCAAACTCAACCCTCTGACACTCTAGGCATCTATATTTATAATTAGGAACTAACTTCTTCAAGCCTCACCAAAAATATTTCTTTCTAATGGTTGTAATAGTTTTATGGTAACTTGGGTGCCCAACATAAGGCACTCTATGAAATTCATTTAAAATTACTTCTTTTAATTCTTGTATATCTCGCACATAAACTCAATCCTTATGGAGAAGAATGCCATCTTGTCCCATCTCATAAGATTTTAATTTTGGTTGCACAACCTCTTGTTGTAGGTTACCTTTTATCTCAACCTACAATTGGTCTAGATTCCTAGCTTCTACAATTCTATTCATTAAATCAACCCTGAAAATGCTTACTATTGTAGCATGCATAATATGCACCCTTCAGCTGAGTGCATCAACTATATTTCTTCCCCCTTAATATGTTTAATCACAAAATCATATTTATCTAGCAATTCCACCCATCTAATTTGGTGAGCATTTAAATTTGGCTGCTCAAATAATTTTCGTAATCCATAATGATCAGTTTGGAACTCAAACCTCCTTCCCATGAGGTAATGTCTTCGAATTTTAAGAGCATGAATTATAACAGATAACTCCAAATCATCGGAAGGATAATTCCTTTCGTGTTATACTTTTCTAAACTCTTAGCATACCGCATGCCCATTCTGCATGAGCGCTCCTCCCAGAACTTCCTTACATGCATCCATGCATACAAGAAAATCTTCATTTGGATCTACAATTTTTAATATTAGAGCACTGATAACAAAGCCTTTAAATTTTGAATGACTTCTTCACACTCCGGATTCAACTTGAATTTTAAACATTTTTTCTGCAATGAAGTGATAGGATGGGATATCCTAGAAAATTCTTCAATAAATCTTTTGTAATAACCAACGAGGCCCATAAAAAGTTCACCTTTGTTACATTCTTAGGTGTTGGCCATTCTTGGATGGAATTCATTTTTTTAGGATCCACTTCCATCCCCAGAAATAATATGACCCAAGTAATGTAATTTTCTCTAGTAAAATGAGTATTTACTCAACTTAGCACATAGTTTATGATCCTTGAGAACTTGTAGAACCAACCTCAAATGTTTTTCATGTTCTTTTTCAGATTTGGAATATATCAGTATGTCATCCAGGAATACAGTGATAAATTTATCCAGATAATTTTTGAAGATTTCATCCATCAAACAAATAAAATAGCTCAGTGCATTGGATAATCCAAAAGGAACCACTTCTAAATGGTTCAATTTTGGCTACAATAAACATAAGGACTCAACAAATGTTGGATTGTGGGGGACTAGCTCTGAGTCTTTGTCTCTCTAGATTTTGTCCCTAATTGTTTTAGGATTTTTTCCTGATTCACTCTATCGAAATCAGATGTGTCATAATAATCTTTAGGATAAGAAAGTATTTCCATTCTTATAAAAAAGAAAAGGGAATTTACATTCAATTATATCCTCTTCCATATCATAATTTTCCATCTTTGAGCACGTATGGATCCCTTGATTAACTTCCAATGATAATCTGACTCTCAAAAATAACATTTCATAACTAACTTATCTTTGCCCAATATAAAAGGTCATTGAGCTTCTCACATTTCTTAAATGAGCCCTATTCATTATTATTATAGTTGTGTCTACATCATCATATTCACCCATCATCAAACTAGATTACCATCGAAGCACATGTTTATGAATTTTTCTAATTTGGAGAGGTTCATTTAATAGTATTTCTCTATAAATGGTAAGAAAATATTTTGTTTGTATTCAATCATCCGTATATACATTCCCATGAAAATTTCATAGTATTTTCCACTCATGTTGCGCCAAAGAATTGAAAAGGAAAATATGTTTCGAGTAACCTTTTGTTTCATAGTAAAAAGATTAAGAATCAACTCCCATTTTATGGTACCTATGGGTGCGACATTTCTACCATCATTTCGGGGTTAAATATTCATTAAATAGTTTATGTAAATCCATTCATTACATGAAGCTATTTATAGTACAAGATCTATATAGGATACTTGATAGGCTATTTCCAGTGACAGGAAATGTATTAATGAATCAACATATTTTGTATATATTTCTTGGATTTGATTAGATGAAATTTCCAACAAATATTTTGTATAAATAAAGTTACCAAAAGAAGAATATTTATTTGAAAAATACCCTTCAAAGATCTTCTTTTCTTGATTTTGAGTTATTCATTCTGCTAATAGATAAATCCATTTTTAAATAGGTTCAAATTTTCCTCTTTTTGATGATTTAGTGATCAGAACAAATGAACAAACAATATCCGTAGATAAGGGTTCCTAGGTTCGTCAAATTCTTTCATGTTCCAATTCCTTCCAATAATCAAATATATGGTACCCATATCCAAATTGATCATTCGTGAATCCCTCTTTACAATTTTTCATATATACCTATATAAAATCCAAAAGATTTAAAATGATAAAATTGTTTAGCATTTGGGGGTACTCAAATTGGTTTATTGTTCTACAGAATGCCCCATTAAGGAATGGATCATACATTTCAGTAAAAGAATCTCCCTAAGAATTGGAGAATTTCAATTTCCTTTCTATAACATTTCCAGTGGGAGATCCATCACTTAGAGATTTCACTCGATCCAAAAATTCATTCCCTAAATAATATATTCTTATTTTCATTGTATGGTTCCATCTATGATAAGGATCTTCAGATGAGAAGGAAGTATCTAAAATATCTCTAGGAACTCATAATGCCCATAATGGTTTTGAAAACCAGTTTTGTAGATATCCTCCTCTTTAATATGAAACTAGTGATACCCTGACCTTAAGTTAATTTTGGAAAATAATTTATCCCGTCGGAGTCGGTGAAATAAATCATCTATCCTCTGAAATGGGTATTTATTTTTAATTGTAAATTTATTAAATTATCAGAAATATACAGACATCCATAATGTTCCATCTTTCTTTTTGAAAAAAAGAATCTGAGCACCCCATGGTGATACATTGGGGCATATGCATCCCTTCTTTAATAGCTTCTCTAGCTACATCTCCAACTCCTTGAGTTTTGGAGTACTCATTCTATAAGGTTCTTTAGATACCAAAAAAGATCCAGGTATCGAATCAATGGAAAAATCTATATCTCTCCTTGGAGGTAATCCTGTAATCTCAACACATTCATCTGCAAATTGTTTTAATACTAGGTAATTTTATAAATTTGATTGCTGATCAATATTTTTTTTTCTAAGTGAGATTCAAAGATTTGCTAACCATTTCTAAAATTTTTCTTTAGCCTCATAGTTGATATTCCCTTGATGGATATTAGCATCGGTATCCACTAGACTTTCCTATGTTGTCCCTCATCATCAAGAAAAATAAAACATTTTTTTGTAACATTACAAAATTGCATGGTGATCTTCGAGTCAGTCCATGCCAATAAGGAAATCATGAGAACCCAATGAAATAACATTTAATTCTACTGTTGTGTTCAACCCATTCATGCTGATGGAACTTTCCTTCACCATCTCTATGATTTTCCTCTTTATACCTATAGTTAATTGTACCAACAATGCTATGCAATGCTTAGTTTTATTTAAATTAAATTTCTCAACCAATTTATGATCCATGTAACTATGAATAGATTTAGAGATAACTAAAGTAACAATAGACTTATTTTTAGCTTACCTTCAATTTCAATCATGTGCACCTGGTGCTCATCCTGCTTGTTATCTAGCGTTGTATAAATTCTAAGCACAATCTTGCCTATATCTTCCACTGTGTCTATTTCCTGCAAGTTATGTACAACCCTCAAATTTCTAGTTTTGTGAAGAAAATACCTATATCTATGGTATCTTTCATACCCTAACATTTAATGGGTTGGAACTAAGGTTTCTTGTATGAAAATCACCCCCTCTTGGCTCATTAAAAGTTGGTGATGCCTATTTTTTTACTTGTGAAACATTCTTGAAAGGTGAGGGTTTAAACCCTTTATTCCCCTATTCCATAAAATATCTCCTCTTGCAATCCAAATTCCTTTGAAGGATTTATTTGTTCTTGTTTTGTTCATACAATTGTTTTTCCTTTCCCATGGCTACATCTAGGGTTTTGGGTTAATCAAATTTAAGCATGTAACCATAAAAATATGGTAACCAATTGACATATCTCTGAATTTTAACTTATTCATCTTTAATGGAATTCATATACCTCAAGAACATAGTAAACTTTCGACCATACTCTTCCATGCTCATGTTCCTCAACTTAAGTTCAATGAATTCTTGCATATTTCTCTCATAACAACATTCTAACAAATATTTACTTTAGAATTATTCCTTGAATTCATCCATGTAATTTTCATTTCATTCAAGTGTTTCAACTCCTTGAGTTGTTCCCACCATAAATTAGCCTTTCCCTTCAAGTGATAAATGGCAATTCTGGCTTCCAGATTTGAGAAATAATTGTGAACCTGCAATATTTCCTCTTCTCTAAAAACCAAGCCTCAACTTATCCTTTCTTATACTCCCCGTTGAATGTGGGAGGTTTTATTTTCCATAGCTCCCCCTATAAATCCCTGACAAATATTTTCTTTGACTTTCTATTTAGTGATATACTTGGGTTGTTACTTGATTCTGAGGTAGTGTATGCCCTTTTGCTTGACCTCCTTATTGAGTGATAATGTTGTTGAGAAAAACTCCTGGAATGTCATGTGATTCCAACACCTCTTTTATGGGTTCTAGCATCATACTCATGTACCTTTTTGGACTCAGTTTTTTGGTGAGCACTAGTGTTGCAGCAATAATGCTGCAACTCCTGGGCTGCCTACTTTACTCTTATCAACCCGGTAGTTCATAACAAACTTGGAAGTGACAGTGCTGTATGCACAAGTACTAGTTCTTACTGCAGGCTGTCACTTGGTCAGCTGACGCAAGATCATTAGGAGCTCAAGCCAACTTCTATGGATTCTAGAGAATCTCTATATGTGATGAAAGAAAGGAAAGCTTACTGTACAAAAGCTACTCTAATTGCAAAAAGGAAAAAGACTGAAATGTAAAGTAAACCTAGTGAACCCTACTTAACCAACTAATCCTACTTTTGCAGAAAGTACTATGAAAACCATGAAATGAATGCCATTACCTACTCAAGGAAGTAAACAACATCTACTCAAACTACTTCTAGAAGTAAATGAGCAAAAAACATCTTTTTGGATTTTTATGTGAAATTGACATGCATGTATTTTATTGTGTGTGAAGGTGGAAGCGAATAGGTGGTGTTGAGGGGAAAATTTGGGGTTTGAGGAGATGTAGGATGGTGTAGATGGGGCCTAGGAGGTCTCGGTTGGCCTTCTAGAGGCTTTTCCCACACTCGGCCTTCAAAAGAAAGCTTACAGGAAAATCTACAGAAGGACACAGGGGATCTACAAGAGGTCTACAGGAGGTCTACAGGAGGATGTCGAGAGCAATTTTGAAGGTTTTGAAGGTGTGAGAGTGGGTGGAAAAGGTAGATGAAGGTTGGGATGATGTGTTAGGGTGCCTAGGGTCCACCAAGGATCACTAGGAGAGGGAAAGATGATTGGGAGAGAGGAAGAAATCCTATGGAAAAATGCAGAAAACTAAGGCAGATTTGAGGTGAACTTTGGGCGACCTATAGGGCGTGGATCAGGGAGAGAATGTGATGGCTGATAGGCTGACCTGCTGTGAGAAGAGATCAATTGCAAAAGAATTGACAGTCAACCAATGAGATCAAGCAATCAAGGAAATGAGTACATAAAAAAAACAGAGTTTTTGCATTAAAATAAACTATGATCTATGAAAGGAAATGCTGATAACCATTGCATGAAAGAAAAGAATGAAAGAAGACTGTTGCAATTAAGGAAATGAGCATAACGAGGAAGCAAAAAAGCAAAGTAAACTAGAATATGAACCAACTAGAAAGATGCAAACACTAGAAGTCCTATAAATGAGGAAAATCTGTGTTTTTGGGGCAGCAAGAGGGTCTTTGCCTCAGATCATTGTCCCAAAGGGAGGAAGAGAGGCTATGGCACTATTGCTAGCCTTTTGAATCTTGTTTCTATCACTGCTTAACCTGCTATTGAAAACACAAATGAAAGAAAACTACTAAACCATAAAAAACAACCTATTATTAACCAAGAAATAAATTTATCTAACAGCAACTAATCCATAAATTAAAACAAAGCATATAAATACAAACAAGAGGAGCTTGGCTACTTGGATTGGGCCCTAACCCAAGATCTTTAGCCCTCTAAAGTAACTCAACTCTAGCTCAAAAAGGATCTCATCTTTATTATCAAAATAGTAATAGGATTACATGAAACTATCCACAAAAGTAAGCTCGAAGCTGAGCAGAGTTTTACAATAGAAAAAGTACAACAAAAATCCGAAAAAAATTCAACCCTAGTGAGGCCCTAGGCCTCTCTACTTATACAACTGAAGCTCCCAACAACTTCCTTAAAATAAGGGGGGCTTGGCTTCCAAAACTCGAGATAAACATAAGTTACCCTCCACTTGCTCGACTGCCTCCTAGTGCATTGATTTGGTTGTTTGTACTCCAAGCTGCATAAAGGGGAATTCGAAGTGGGGAGTAATAAATGAGGAGGATTCCCTCCTATAAATCCTCTCCTTTGTTCACGTCGAATTATTGCTACCAATTGTCCATTGAATCTTTGACTTTGTCTTCAAAATTCAACAAAAATCTGCATTAAACACATATTAGACCTCATGGCATCATAACTAACTCAACTCACTCCATAAGCATAAATATAATCGAAAAATATGCAATAAGCTAAGATAATGGTTGATTTAACTATGTTAGGAGGCAAAATGAGCCCATATAATTACCCATTTATGGGGCTCATCATCACCCCCTACTGAAGGTGTTGCTCATCCTCTGAGCAACTTAGTCCATCTCCTCATCTTTGATGGCCCTGGTGGCCTCTCTAGCATCCCAAGCTTCTGATGTTGTTTCCTCTTCCTTGTCATAGAAGCCTGCTTTTATGTCTGTCTCTTCCCCAAGCCTCTTCTCTTCTTCTTTGGTTCTCCCTTCTAGCATGCCTAGCAACAGTGGTGGACTCAGTTTGAGGCAAATCCAATTGACCTACAACCTCTGCATTGAGTTCTTGTACATTGGCACTCTCCTTAGTGCCTCCTTCATCCTCATTGGGGAATGCTATTTCCTGATCTTCAGACTGTGTGGTAAGGTGCTCCATCTCCTCATACATGCATGCACATAGTCATCCCCAAGTAACCTTTCCATGTCCTCAAAATGTGCAATGGCCTATGCTTGATCACTTATATATCTAGGGGCAATTTGAGGATTATTTGCAAGTAGCTGGTGTGTGCTGATGAGAGCCATGGGATCTGATGGCTCAGCTCTGATCATTAGTGGCTCATTCTGCTCTTTGATCATCAACCTTTTTACTTTAGTTGCCCTTAACTCCTCATGGTTCATCCATGAAGCCATGGCCATTAGTTGTAGGTCCCCTAGCCTAGCATTGGGGTCCCACACATTCATGTCTATGAGGGCCATATTATGCAGGTAAAATTCTACCATTTTTGCCTTATCTTCTATTGTGCTTTGGTCACATAGGTCCACAAATTGTTTGTAATCTTGAAAGGGAATTGTGCCTCTTTGTGCCAAAATCTTTATTTGAAACTGTAGCCATTGGTCCTTGAGGTATAATCCATAGGATTTTGCTGGTGTTCTACATTACAGTGCCTCCATGGATAAGCCAGCCATACATGACAGCGGGTTTCCTTCTCCTTTAGCTGCCTTCTTAGCAATTCATTTTCAGTTTGGAGTTGGCTTCTTGCAATTGCCTCCCTATGTCTGACAGCACTTAACTCCCTGCCCATTTCTCTAAGCTTGTTCTCCATGTGGTCAACATCCTTAACTCCCTTGGATTTGGCTATTTTCATCCACCTATGTGTTCTTATTCTTTGCTTTTCTAATTCAAAGAATAGTGGGATTGCAAATGTTTGTGGAATTATCCTTCCTCCTTCAAGGAGATGGTAATAAGAGGCAAGGCTGGGCTGGGGATCAGGTTATTATGGCTCTGTAGCTTCCTCCTTCCCCTTTGGCTGCTCTTCCATTGTTTTCTCAAGCTATTGGGTCTCCTGTAGCCTTGATAGTGTCTCCTGTAGAACTGTCTGTGCCTCCTGTAGGACTGTTTTTGGGTCCTGTAGTTGCAATTTTTCCTTGCAAGTGGAAGATCTAGGAGTCCCTTTTTCATATGTGTTAGGGGTTTTAGAGGGAGATTCTTCCCCTCTGATAGTGGGTGAATCTTCAATTGTAATGGGCACTGTGGAAGATGGATGGGGTTTTCCCTGATTTGATCCTTGTGCTTTTCCTGGCCTTGAAATACATGGAGGCCTGCCTTTTTCTCTTTTCTTTTGGCTTAATTGGTGTGCTCAGGGCTATGAGGGTAGCTTCTACCTCCCCTTCCAGGGTCTCAGGGGACCCTTCTTTTTGTTTTGCCTCTGCTGCCTCTTTTTCTCCTCATTCTGCCTCCTTTTCTATCTCTGTTTGCTCTATTTCTTCCTATTCTGTTTCTTCATCCTTCTCCTCTTCTATATTAGTTTATTCCTCCTCCTTTTCTTGTCCTGCTGAGTCATCAGTTGCTTCACCTTCTCCCCCTTTTTGATTTTCTTCCTCACTGTCAGAAGGACTGATATCATAGGTGAGGGCATTTATGTCATCTTCTGTTGTCATGTTTTTGAAGACTTCCCATGCTATAGGGAGTGTAAATGTATGGAGGGATTCTTCCACTAAAATTTTGATTAACCCATGGTGAGCCAGCTGATCTAGATTCCCTGCCTTAAACTTAATGCTGGAGTCTATGAGGGACTGTAGGAGGAAATAGGGGATGTTGAGTTTCTGGGGTGTTGGAGTGTCCATGCCATATCTCAACTCATGAAGGATTCTAAAATGGTAGCCATAGACTATGCTATACCTCCCCTCATAGGAAATATATTTGATGATTTGGTAACTAACCTCATCCCAGGGGTAGGGTATGCTTGTCCTTTTAATGCAATTTTTATCCTCTACAAGATGTTCATTGTTTTGGAAGAAATTTTCTTGGTAGCCTGTCCAATTGGTTTTTCATCTTTTCTCCAAGGTAATCCAAGAGGAAGGGTAGTAACCCTACTGATAAATTCTGGGGTTATTTCCATGGAAAGACCTATAAAAGTGACAATGGCATGGGTTCTTGAGTGAGGGACTAAATAAAGGGCAAATTCCTGAGCAATTTCCTCATCAAACCCTCAGAATTTCTCAAAAAAGGTCATCCAATTTGCCTTTGTGAATATGGTTACTACTTGGGGATGTTCATGGAGCCTGGTTGAATTAGTGGGATCCTTCCTCATGAATCCTCCTGTCATTATGCTTATACCCCTTTTGAACACCAAATGTAGAGATGGAGACAAGAATTTTGAAGAAACAAGAAAACAGAGGAAAACTGTGTTTAAAAAAAACAAAAAAACAGGCAGAATTTTTTTTATGTAATTCCTCTTCTTCTATGGACTCAATTCCTCCTTAAAATGATATCATTCCTTGCACATATTGATAATCAAGGTGGGTATGCATGGAACCTACCTCCTCAAGCCAGAAATCGAGCAAAAAACCCGTGTTTTCTTCTTAAAAACAACTCACTGCCCCTCTTGTAGAACTGCCTGTAGGTGCTCTTGTAGAACTTGTAAGTGCTCCTGTAGACAACACCGAGAGTAGGAGGATGGGTGAGATCAATGGAAAATGATGGTTTCGAGGCTATGGGGTGACAAGGAGTTTGTTGCAGCTAATTTTACGAGGAGAGAATGAGGGAAAAGGTGGTGAGAGTGCTCGAGGAGGAGTACTTATTACTTCTTTTAGATATTTCCGGTGATGGGGGTGAGCTGGCAAAAATGTATGTTGGCCATATTTGGACCATTGGTCCCCACCTGCCTTGTCATCATGGTTCCTTCCTGCAATCACCTCTCATTATTGCATCGGAGTTTACATACCCTCCACTACCTGTCCTTGGTATCTTTCTCTAAGTTGACTAAGCGTACGTGTGGGTGACATCCTCGGATGAGTGTAGTCAACTAGATGAAGGTGGCCAAGTTAATTGGCCACCCTTTCCTTGTTCAACCTCAACCATCTCATTACTCATGCATATCTTTCAATTACAAAAATGTAAACAGAGGAGCGGATTAGTCACTTACCTGTGAGTCAAATGTATGTGCTGCGAGGTATTTTGGCTCCTTCTACTGCTGCATGTCTGTGTTTCCCTTGCTGCATGCTCTCTACTTTTTGATGTGTGGTTGTTTGTCTTATACAGGTATTCTCTAGCTAGATCTAAGCTTTAGATGTCTCCTTAAATCCTCATGGTTGCACTTCTTTTGCTGTTGTGGCTTGATTTTAATGGGATTAGTTGCTACAGGAATTCCTACAGGAGCTCTTGTAGCTGCTTCTCCCCTTGAAATTTCAACTTATTTCTATGCTGGGGGCTATGAGGATGATGCCAGAGATGCTAATGGAGATGGAGAGGTAATAGGTAAGCTGCAGGTGAGATTTGAGGTGCTGCTTCCTTTCTTATTTTTGTTTTTTTTTTCTCTTTTTACTAAAAACTGTTTTTTTGTGTTTTTCTGGGACAGGAAGAAAAAATGATGATGATGATGTGATGTAGGTGTGGAATGGATGGCAAGGTGGGTTGATAGATGTAGGAGGGTTTATATGTTCTTCATGAAGCTTCCCAGCCCCTCAAATTGCTTTTTGGAACCATTTCTGGTTCTCTGTAATTCCTACAGGAGCCTCTTGTAGAAAACACAAAGCCTCCTGTAGAACACACAGTTTCTGGAAAAGAACACAGTGGGGTGGAAGAAAGGTTAGAAATGATGGAGAAGAGTGTGGAGGAGATGAAATAGGTGCTGGTGTGAATGTCAGGGCTCTGTGGCATCTCCTCTTTCTCTCTGTGGTCCTCCTGCAAACCTGCAATACACATTAAAATTCAGTTTTTTTTTTTTTTTTTTTCTCTTTTTTTTTTCATTTTTTTTGAAAACAACTAGGGCGCCTCAAGGAGGTTTTCACCCTAATTGCCTGCCCTGGGCGCCTCCAAGGGAGTTTTTTTCCTAGGGATCTTATTCTCTTTTTTCTTTTCTCTTTTTGTTGACATCACTAGGCCGCCCTAGGAGAGGATTTCAACCCAATGATGGGACTTCAAGCGCCTCATGGAGGTTTTCACTTGAGTCCTTATTTTTTCTTTTTTTTTTCTTTTCCTACAGTGAGTGGGTGAAGTGGAGGCTAAGACATTCTCCACTACCATCACTGTCTTATTCAAATATTCAATGAACTCTCGCTTAGAGAGGGGCTTCTTGTAAATTTTCAACTGATGTCCATTGACAAGCATGGCTTCATTATCAATGGTTCTGATCAGGATTGAACCATTGTCATTGCATTTTTCCACAGTGTAGGGTCCCAACCATCTTGTCCTCAACTTGCCTTTGAAGTTTTTATACCTTGAATCATAGAGCAGTGCCCAATCTCCTTCTTGGAATTGCTTCTCCTTGATACTTTTTTCATGCGATATCTTCCTCTAAAGCTGAACCACCTCTGTGTGGAGAAGGGCCTACAATCTTTGTTCATCCAATCCATTGAGCTGGAGTAACCTTTCCTTCTGTGCATGGCTTAGGTCTAGGTCCAGCTGAGATGCCATCCTTAGTGTATTGAATTCAAATGCTGTTGACAACAAATCCTTCTTCCCATAGACCAGTTCATAGGGTGTAAACCCTGTAGTGGTCTTCCATGTTGTGTTATAGGCCCAAGTGGCCTCAACTAATCTGTCCGCCTAGTCTTTTCTGCTGCTGCTCACTACCTTGGTCAAATTCGTTCCAAAGCTTTGTTAGTGACTTCCACCTGCCCATTGGCTTGTGGATGGTAAAGGGTGGAAGTCCTGTGCTTGATTTTATGATGTGTGAGCAGGTCTTCAATCAAATTGGAAGTGAGCTGACTTCCTTGATCTGTGACCAATTCTCTTGGATATTCGAACATGTAGAATATGTTTTCTCTCAAAAAATCAGCTACTTTTTCCTCTGTTGCTGCTTTGATTTCTTTTGTTTCTACCCACTTTGTCAGGTAATCAGTGCACACAATGATATATTGCTTCTGTTTTGAAGGAGGGTTGATAGGACCCACAAAGTCCATGCCCCACTTCTCAAATGGCTCAAAGGTCACTTGAGGTTGCATGGCCATCTCATCCTTTGGAGTAGGTTTCCCGATCCTTTGACACCGATCACATTGGCTGGTGTATCTCCTCAAATCTTGATGAAGAGTGGGCCAATAGTAGCCTACTTGCAATATTTTGAAGTCAGCTCTCTTTGCTACAAAATGACTTCCACAAGGCTCGTCATGACAGGTCAGGAGAATGTCAAAGACTTCCTCCTCCCTGACACATCTTCTGAAGATCTGATCTAGGACAAGTTTGAAGAGATTACCCCCAATCCAGGTGAAAGGGGCGCTTTTCCTTACTATCTTGCTCCTCTTTTGAGGATAGGTGTGGTGGAAACTGTGCTAAAACTAAGTAGTTTGCTATATCACAAAACCATGGAGAGAGTACTAAAATAGCAAACAGATGTTCATCTGGCATTTGGTCATCCACCATTCCTTCTTCACCTGTAGGCAAATTTACTCTAGACAAAAAGTCAACAACAACATTTTCTTTACCGGGCTTATCAATAATGGTCAGATCAAACTGCTGTAATAGAAGCAACGATCTAATAATGTGAGAATTTACATCTGGTTTGTTCATTAAATATCTAATTGTAGCATGATCAATGTGCACAAAGGTTTGATAGCCTGTGATATAATGTCTGAATTTGTTTAAAGAATGCACAATAGCTAGGAGTTCTTTCTCAGTCACTGTGTAATTTAACTCTACTTTTGACAAATTTTTGCTTATAAAGTATATGGCATAAGGTAACTTTTCATCAATTTGTCCTAAGGCTGCTCCTATTGCTTTCTTCGAGGCATCTGGGTGAATGTGAAAGGGTAGGGCCCAGTTTGGGCCTCTGAGAATTGGGGAGTTACTAACTTTCTCTTCAGGGTATTT